>OV121125.1:2753136-4030954 GCA_921293315.2 Nemurella pictetii | reverse complement strand
CGCGACAATTTCGTCTATGTTCACAGAAAATGTAGATAAAATCATAACAATAAATATATCAGAGACTGCATTTTATAATTTATAAGTGTTCATTGATCTTTGCTTACCGAATGAATAAGTTGTCCAAGTGTTCGAAACTCATTGCGAACAATCTTCTATTGACAACGACTATTCACTAGATTTTCAAACAAGAACCATTTAAAACACTTCTAGAATGTCACACAGTTCAACGAACGATCTCAAAACAAGTACAGATCTATGTACAGCCTAACGACACTATAATAGACATGTTTGATAACTTTAATACACATTTAGCACAATAAATAACAACTAACTTAACAGGTTTCTGTCCACTAACCGCCATGACAGTAATTCACCTTGACATTCAGCGCGCATGCTCGACAAAAGCAAAACTGCCACCATCGAAACTAGAAATAAAATGTCCCCAACATAACCACGCTGGAAACAAGGTTCGCCAACCAAACGACGAATTGCCAACTTTGTAACAGTTAAGTAACACCTGTTGCGGATGGTGGTCCGTCCGTGTGCGTAATCTGTTTTGTTGTTGTTTTTTATCGTTTTATTATACAATTTTGATTAATCTCGGTGCTTTACTAGTTCTAAAAGTTGTACAAGTGTTCGAATATCTTCCTCTGTGGATGATTTAGTTGTGAAACAAGTGAAGCGATGTAATTATATCTGTTGGCGTCTTGAAAGTTTATAGACAATGGATCCTTTGGAGATAACTGAAAGTGAAACAATCCTCAGAAAAATGAGACTTGACTCACATTTTCACATCTAGGATTTATTCGTCGTTAAGGTAATTGCATATTTAAATTACTAGTCACTGTCACCTCGGTGCTTCGTTTCGTTTCTTTTGCCAAACGCCGCTTATTTCCATGTGAAGAAGTTGGCCTATTGTTGACCATAAAATCCCAACTTCTAGGAATTTTTCGGCTAGATTTTTAGACCTTCAGGCTGTCAGCAGATGTTATGTTTTTCTGAGCCATATCTTGGTTGGAGGTCAGACATAATTGAACTCACTTCCATCCATCCATTCATCCCAAGGGCTGGCCTGGGTAATTAAGGAACATCTGCCAATTTTTAATGAGCCCCACAGTGGATAACAACTATCAAGACACATTTCTCTGTTGTTGTCGATAAGTATATTACGTCAAATTCCACTCGCTTTCACGGGGAGATGACATAACGTGCTTGGATGTCAGATTGTGATGAAGTGAATATTTGTTGGCTGATTCATTTCTCGTCTTTAGTTTAAAAAGAAGAATCAATAAAAAGCACGGATTTTTTCAGACTAAGTTAAAAGGTTATGAAGTATATAACTTGATATTAAGATATTCATAGTAACACATTTTTTAGGTATTAAGTCAGATTTATTTCTTGAACTGCAGAATCTACCGTCACAATCACTGTTTCTCTCACCTCATTGTGTCTGCAAATTAATTATTTTTCTCACCCCTGAGCAAGCAAATCTTTTTCCATAATTTATCTCACCTAAAATCAACCTGGGAACCTCACGCACCTGTCACTTAATGCTGTGTAGAAAACAAAGTGTAGCAGCTCAGGTAACCAAACAGCCCCATGAGCGACTGTCCAGCAAAAACACAGTTAAATGGGTTGCTTTCAATCCGCAGGTAAACCAGGGTGAAAGGTGTACCTACTACATGACAATAGCCCACCAATCTACCCCCAATACCTGCAAACACTTAACCCCCCTCCCTCTGCTACCCCCTTGCCAACTAGCGCGTTATAATAGGGGAGCTCTCGTGATTTTGTGTAAATTCGAACAGAAGTAGCTATCCATTTCTACGATATTTCTTCCCTACAGCATTGCAATAAAATTTCGACGATGCATGTAGTTTTAAAAATCTTGTAGAAGGCTCTCTAGAGTTTGACAAGTGACTGACTGAATTTGATAGGTAATCATTATATTGCCAGCCAGCTTGGTTATCTTCTGTGGAAGGCAGGAAGTCTCTAAGCAAAAGGCATGTAATACATGGACTTGGTAAACAAACAACTAGTATCAACAAGCGATAGTGAACAAGAAAGTGCCAGCCAGCTGCTCTGGTAGGTGATAACAGCTGGGCATGGTTGGTATCTCGATTGTCTGTTCTGATACTGTGTTCTTTGAGAAATTGGTTTCACTGGTGGATGCCAATGCTACTAAGCAATTGTTGGAGGGTAGCTAAGCAGATTAGTCTTGCACAGTTGCAAAATCTTGGCTCAATATCTTGACCATTTACTGTCTAAAATGACTATCAACACGAACCTACTATTATTCGTTGACACAATTTTAAATTGATATTTATTATTTGTAAATTTTCGTAGGTACCTAATTTATTCAGGTACCATCAATTAATTTCTTTGATGTGATATTTTGTGAGGAATCTGCTGTCATTGCTTTAGGAATCATCTCGTCATTCCATACCCACCGTTGTGAAGTATATATTTAAAAATTCTAATACCCACCTTAAAGATTCTGGAGATATCATGCTGGGTCATAGTAGGTGATAATCAGATGTGTGCTTGTGAAATAACAACTTCCAGATCAGGCAGACATTGTCACATGTCTGTCTGTCATAAAGACAATTAAGTGTTAATGTGGGAGAAACTTAAACAAAGGTCAAACATTTCTCTGTCAGCTTTTCTGTGGCATAGTGCACTAGTTCTAGCCTTTGCATAAAGACTCCACTGATAAACAGATGCACTGAAATGCGATTAATGCGCAGCTAGATAATAATATGTCTCTCTCTTTAATAAATTCTTGACTGATTGAGTCATTTTAGCCCATTCCTGGCTCAAAATCTCAAAATGCCCCTTTCCAATGTGAGGGAACCTTTTGGGTTGTAATGTAGTACCTACCATAAAAAGATCTATTGCAAGTTTACTGGGTAATCTTGGTGGACTTATTTTTATTAATGTTTGATTGCCTAATCTAAGTGATTAAACAAGAAAAATTTAAAGAACTATATCTTGTCCACACATTTCTCACTAAAATAAGCTCAAGGCACAACATTAGTTGCTGTCAGTGTTCTTTGCCTAATTTATTCAATAGGTAACTTTTATTCTGTACAGAATTACAATTCATTTTCAGAAAAAAAATATTTAGTTGGGTAGTTTTTCTGATAACTAACAAACCAAGTTTAGGAAAAGACATGGGTCTTAAGAAAGTAATTTGGATTCCTCTTCAAATTACCTACAAAACTAACATTCTTTTACAATCCAACACCAAATTAGAAACAATGGTGAAGTGTCCCATTTATGGAAGCAGAAAAACTCAGTTCCTAAATAATCAGTAGAGCAAATGGAAATATAACAATAACCTAAGACCTGATCAAACCATGCCATCAAGTAGCCATCGATGTCTCCCAAACATCCCCTTCTCCATTTCCATTATATCTGCAAGTAGATCAACTATTTCTACATAACCGCAAACACTAAACTTCTACCTCTCGTTTCAGCACCCGATGGACCCGTCGGAGCCTTTCTTCTCGGCCCGCTACGCCTCCCCGCCGCCCCCGATGCCCGCCGCCCGCCGCCCCCACCTGCAGTTCCCGCCCCCGCCGCCATATCCGCCCCCGGGGGGCGGCGACGTCGCCGTGCCGCCGCCCCAGCCGCCGCCGAACCTTCGTTACTTCGACGACGTCGTACAGCCGACGCTCTACGAGGACGAGGCCGGCAACATCGTGATCCTCGAAGACTTCGGCATGAACAACCTGGCCATGTGCCTCGACGATGAGCAGTTCTTCAGCGAGCGGCGGTTCTCGCCGTACAAGTTCCCGCCAAACGACGAGCAGTTCTCGTGCAAGACTTCGCACAAGGTGAACGATTTGACGTAGCATTGCTACGCTGCTACTGCTATGTGCCTTGCCTAATGCCAGCAAACACCGGTGTCAGTACTGTTACTAGTGTTGCTACGCTGCTGCGATTGTTGGCATTACTATGTGCCTTGCCCAATGCCAGCAAACACCGGTGTCACTGCACTGCTAGTGTCGTAACAATTGTTATGATCAAATGTATTAAGCTGTGCTGTATTGAAACACTACTAACTCGTGACTAACGGCAACCCTCCCACCCCGCCAGGTCCTATTCAACGAGCAGACGAAGCTGAACTCGCCGAAGCCGATTCCGCCGCAGCACTTCCTCAACAACTCGCTGGACTTCCGTCGGGAACCGCCGCCGCCGTCGCCCGCCGACGCCGCCGCGTTCGGCGCGTCGGCGGCGGCGCGACGCAACGCCAGCCCGTTCGGCAACGCCAAGAAGCCGAACGATATCGGGCGTTCGCGGCTGCCGACGGCAGCGATGGCGGCCGGGAAGCCGGCGCACTTCAACGCGCGGCGGGCGGACGAGTTCGAGCCGGATGCGTACTCGTACGCTTACTACGAGCCGGGGCCTTGCGGCGGCGGCGGTGGCGGGCTGCTAGAAGGACCGGTAAGTGTGACAGCCTACGGCATTGTTACTTGCCGTCAAGTCCCCTTCTTCTGCAGTGATTTTCTTTGCCCTCTCTGAAAATTGCTGTGAATTCTTAGCAAAGATTTAGCCGTTTGCCTCAATCCCAACCGAATTTTTCACAAATCAGCGCTTGTAGTGCCACAGCGCAACCGTTGAGTATGGAAGGTGAACTCTCCACTGTAAACAACCCGACGCTTGTAAAGCCACAGCGCAACGCTCCACTGTAAACAACCCAGCGCTAGTAAAACCATGGCTCAACGCTCCACTGTAAACAACCCGGCGCTAGTAAAGCCACAGTGCCATGCTCCACTGCAAACAACCCGGCGCTAGTAAAACTACGGCTCAACGCTCCACTGTAAACAACCGGGCGCTAGTAAAGCCACAGTGCCATGCTCCACTGCAAACAACACGGCGCTAGTAAAGCCACAGCGCAACGCTCCACCGCAAACAACCCGGCGCTAGTAAAGCCACAGCGCAACGCTCCACTGCAAACAACCTGCGCTAGTAAAGCCACACATTAAACATACCTCAATTCTACGTAACAGTCCCAGCCCATATCACAACCAACTGTCGGCAGTAAACCGCCTGTCTAATCGTCAATCTTTTCCGCTGCGTTCCAGTCGGACCGACGAAACAGCCGAGAGAGCCGACACACCTACACGACCCGGCACGGCATCGAGGAGAACATCTACGAGGAGATCAGCGAAGTCGCCGCGCTGGCCTCGAAGCTGCACGACGCCGCCGTAATGCGACAGTCGCAGATACACGAGTCAAACGGCCTGAGACAAACGCAGCTACACGAAGCCAACGGGTTGAGACAATCGCAGCTACACGAAGCCAACGGGTTGAGACAATCGCAGCATCAAGACGTCAACGGTACAAGGATTCCGCAGCTTCACGAAGGAGCAGCTGCGAAGCTACGCGACGGCAACGTGTCGCACCAACGCCCCGGAAGTCCGATGGATCTGTCACAGCTGCACGAAGCGGATGGTGTGACGGTTGGCCGGCTCGACGGCAGCCCGACGAAGCTCCAGGAAGGCGGGGCGATGAAGCAGTCGCAGCTGTCGCTGAACCAGAGCGTCTACGAGGCGGAGATCGGGCTGGTGGAGTTGCGGCATCGCCGGGTGCTGGGTGAGTGGCTGGTGGAGACGGGGAAGCAGCGGAATTCACAGTCCGAGGGAGCGGGGCGAGTCAATTGACGGATGCAGCTCAGAGAAAAATGTAGACAGATATCCACTGGATGTACTACCGGTTTGTAAAGAGATTAATTAGCTCTGCTAAATAACAACGGAAGTTGGGGAAATCACGACCCGAAATTGCTCTGCCTGGCTTTAGCGAGTGGGTATCATGACGTCATTTTGATAGAATTTAAATTGAATGACATTGGTGTATTACTGTCAGATCAATGATCTTACACCTAACCTAAGTTCCTAACCGATCTCACCTAATACACCTATTCCGTTCAAGCAGAGCTGGAGCTATTTAATTTTTTTTCCAATCTGGCAGTACGTCAGACATCATTTCTCTCCGAGTGCAATACGTCTATTCTTTGACTTCAGCTCATTGTGCGTCTTGTACAGAGATGCTCCACGATTCAACATACTTTTGTCATTCTTGCAACTTACACCTGAATCTACAAATTTTTTATTATATTTTATTGTCAAAGACTAAAATAAAGAATTTCCACGATTCCAAAACATCCTATTCCAATCCCGCTGACCTCTCATTGATCTTGACGATTGCAATGCACGAACCAGCGCGAAGCGACGCCAACCCCTCTGCCGCGTTCCAGGCGAGCTGAACCTTACGGTGGAGGCGATGCTGATGCCGTCGTGCCGCGACCCCCGCCCCTCCTCCGCGGCGCCCTCCGCCGCCCGGCAACCCGACCTGCTCGAAGACCTGCTCAACGTCGGGCCGACGGACGAGCTGCTCTCGCCGCCGCCAGAGGACGCCGCCGCCGCCGACGCCGTCTACCAGAGCTTCAAGCGGCCGGCTCTGCCGACGCAGCAAGGTCAAGGAGGCAAGGGCGCGGCGGTGCCGGGATCGCCGGGGCTGGGCCGGTACCAACGGCTGCATCGGTCGCAGGAGATCAAGCAGAGCTTCTGGACGAAGAAGGGCTGGCGGTGTCTGCCCAAGATCGGTGTCGTCAAGGGTGAGTCGAAACGTTTCGTTACTTTTTGGTTGTGCAAGATCGATTAGGATCGATTTTAGGTTGTTCTAGGTTGTTTCGTTACTTCTGAAGATCGACTGGGATCGATTTTAGGCTGTTTTTGATGCAAACTCAAAGACAGAATTTTTTAATTAGTTGTAATGGGAGAGTGATTCAGACCAAAGGTTATATTCAGAATGTTTCTAGACTTCTTGGCCGTGCAAGATGGACTGGGATTGATTTTAGGTTGTTTCTTATGCGAGTTCGACGATGGAATGTCTTATTGATAGATTACCGGTGCTTAAGGCGAATGAAGTTGTCGTACTAACTTCAAACCCTCAGTGAGTCGGACCAAGGTTGAGTCGGAACGTTTCTTGACTTCTTAGCCGTGCGAGATCGACTGGGTTCCAGATTGGATTTTAGGTTGTTTCTTCTGCGAGTTCTACGGTGGAATGCTTATCAGAGATGGAAGGGGTTAGTGATTCGGACTGTGTCTCGATTTCTTGTTTAATGGGGCAAAGGCTGTTATGCAAGGTTAAAGATATGTTGTTTTAGTCTGGCTGGAAGGCGTGCAGGTATTTGCCACAAATTTGTGCTGTCAATGGCGTGTCAGACCATTTCCCAGTTTCTTATCACATGATGTTAGGTTTGCTGTCTGACTTTGCGAAGCTTTGCGCTGTGGCTGTGTTGTCGTTGAATGTCCGGTTGTTTAGTGGAGTTGGGTAACGTCTCGACAACAGGCCCAGCGTTGTACGGGTTGAATTTTGACAGATTTTTGGAAGAAAGGCCTGCATTGGCCAACTGTTAGAGATTTTAGTTGGTTTTAGTTTTGGATCGGTGGAGGAATTCTTCTGCTTGGGACTGTCTTTTAGAAGCAATGTAGTTAAACTAGCTCATTGACCAGAGTAGGCGGGCATCCCTTACCTCAGTTACCATAATGAAAAGAAACAACTCAAAATTTGTATGAAATCTCCTAAACTTTTAGTTTCTCAGCTATCACAACGCCATAAAAAATTCAACCAGCTTACATTTGTTATCACTAAAATATCTAGAAAGTTTCGTCGAACTACTTAAGAAGTTTCTGCATGCAATCATACAAGAGATTCACGGAAATATATATCAAAACTTTCTTAGATTTTTAATTTTGGACAAAGTTGTTGTCGGATTGCATTGAAAATAGCACGAGATCTCCGCCACACGTCGCCGAAGGCGCCCTGAAAATTTCACCCCAATCGCCCGCGCCGTCTCGCGCGCAGAGCGCAAACAAACAAAACAAAACAAACATCACGCATAGAAACGCATCGTCACCGAGTGTACCGCATATCCGCCACCCGCATGTCGCTCTCTCTCGCTCACTCTCACTGTCGCCGTGTCTGACCGCATCCTCGATGACCCTGGCATTAGTAACTGGCATGAGTCACAGATGGCCGCGGCTAGCTTAGCTCACGTCGCCGCTGCCGCTGTGTTTATCTGCTAGCAGCTCCACTCTAGCCTAGCGTCTAGCATCCTTTTCACATAACATCGTCCTAGTGGGCCAATTATAGACCAGAACTTCGCGCGTATGGAATCAATGTTCGATTATTTTTTGACTTGTAGTTATCGATGAAATTGAATCATCATACATTGATGTCATTAAATGTTGCCTAATTCTGTTACGGAGCCTGACAAAAATTGCTTGCAAATATTACTCGCGTCTTTTTTCGTCTCTTCACTGAACGACCTTGACAGGGCTTCCGTCGCTGCTGATGACGCTGTTGGATGATTCAGTCGGTATGCTCGTGGATTGTGTTGGCTCGATGTTGATGTTGATTGCTGATTACTAGGTGGTAGGGTGGGTGGAGAAGATCGTTAAATATATTTACTGCAGGAGTAACCATTCCACCTATAACTGCCAATAGAAACTTTTATATTCAAGGAAAACTTACATCATATACTCACGAAAAGCCAGTTGGCTTGTGATTTCCCTGTCTTCCTTGGTTGAATAAGCAGAGTCAATACACCGATTCCATTCAAGCAACGTGACGCGGTCAGGCACCCGCTAAGAAAAGCCAGTTGGCCTGTGATTTCCCTGTCTTCCTTGGTTAAATAAGCAGAGTCTATACACCGATTCCATTCAAGCAACGTGACGCGCGGTCAGGCACCCGCTAAGAAAAGCCAGTTGGCTTGTGATTTCGCTGTCTTCCTTGGTTAAATTGTAGAGCCAATAATATTTTTGTGGACCTTTTTAACCGAAGAAGGCAGGGACATCAAACCCCAAATGGTTTTTTTAGTGGGTAGGGTCATTAGATCTATCTGAAACATCCCCTGACTGCTAGAAGCGTTACGTTTGCTCGTATACATGACATTGCAATCTATTTCTTGGGAGCTGCGTCCCAAAATCCTCCTGCTGTTCAAGCTGTCGTGCCATTGTAACAACCTCTTACATGAAGCGATTGAAATTATCAAGTAGGAAATATTTGGGGTTAATTTACCTCCTTTTGACTGTCACTCCCCGTGCTGGGATTCGAACCCCGGGCTTTGGCCAGTCTGAGATTTGAAGTCGGAAGTTTCGTTTGATGACGACGAACTTGTCACAGATTCGGATAAAAATCATCAAATAATTCGCGATGCAATTATGCTTCAGATTTGTGGAGGTCTACAATTGTGTATCAATTGCTAAATACTCTTGTCGATCGTTTATTACCTGATCGCCATCATTAGGAGAACTTATCTAGGTGTCAAATTGGGAGCTAAATATATTCTGTTGACCAATTTTGGGGTCACTTCGTTACGTTTTGGCTAAGAAAGAAAAAAACTGGAGTTTATTGTGCAGGTTTTTGTTTGGCCTACAATAAGCGACCGGAAGTACTCGGAGATCGGTGGTCTTTGCCTCAAATGCCGGCGAACTTCCAATTGGCCGTGAATTCTTCTTTTCCTGTTTTACTTTGCGACGTTTTGATCTCGCCAGGCTGTAGAACGCCTCAGGACAAAGCGCTGGTGGCGAACCTGGCGGACCGGGGTGGAGTTCACGTAAACAAGTGCAGTTATCATCCGGAAAAGATACTTTTTTTCTTTTATATGTCAACCGTCAGTTGACGCTTGGGATTGAGCATCATTGGAAAACAAAGCCCCCTCAATTGTGTGTAAGATGACGGAAGTAATGTTGTGTTAACTTGTACCTAGACTTACTCTATGGTGCTTCATTTCTAACCAAACCGCCTATGCAGCGCTGACGAATCTGTCGCCAGCTCAACAATGCTATTTCTGAAGAGTTTCCTGCATCCTACAGCCTGGTGAGATGTTTGCTGGCAGAGTGTCCTGCATCCTACAGCCTGGTGAGATGTTTGCTGGCAGAGTTTCCTGCATCCTACAGCCTGGTGAGATGTTTGCTGGCAGAGTGTCCTGCATCCTACAGCCTGGTGAGATGTTTGCTGGCAGAGTGTCCTGCATCCTACAGCCTGGTGAGATGTTTGCTGGCAGAGTGTCCTGCATCCTACAGCCTGGTGAGATGTTTGCTGGCAGAGTGTCCTGCATCCTACAGCCTGGTGAGATGTTTGCTGGCAGAGTGTCCTGCATCCTACAGCCTGGTGAGATGTTTGCTAGCAGAGTGTCCTGCATCTTACAGCCTGGTGGGATGTTTGCTGGCAGAGTGTCCTGCATCCTACAGCCTGGTGAGATGTTTGCTAGCAGAGTGTCCTGCATCTTACAGCCTGGTGGGATGTTTGCTGGCAGAGTGTCCTGCATCCTACAGCCTGGTGAGATGTTTGCTGGCAGAGTGTCCTGCATCGTACAGCCTGGTGAGATGTTTGCTGGCAGAGTGTCCTGCATCCTACAGCCTGGTGAGATGTTTGCTGGCAGAGTGTCCTGCATCGTACAGCCTGGTGAGATGTTTGCTGGCAGGTGTCCTGCATCCTACAGCCTGGTGTGATGTTTGCTGGCAGAGTGTCCTGCATCGTACAGCCTGGTGAGATGTTTGCTGGCAGATTGTCCTGCATCCTATAGCCTGGTGAGATGTTTGCTGGCAGAGTGTCCTGCATCCTATAGCCTGGTGAGATGTTTGCTGGTAGAGTGTCCAGCATCCTACAGCCTGGTGAGATGTTTGCTGGTAGAGTGTCCAGCATCCTACAGCCTGGTGAGATGTTTGCTGGTAGAGTGTCCTGCATCCTACAGCCTGGTGTGATGTTTGCTGGCAGAGTGTCCTGCATCCTACAGCCTGCTGAGATGTTTGCTGGCAGAGTTTCCTGCATCCTACAGCCTGGTGAGATGTTTGCTGGCAGAGTTTTCTGCACAGTGTAGCAAGTGGCTGGCAAATGGCGCTGAGACACAGTGTGGCCGTCTCCATGCAGCCTGGCAATTGTTTCCCCCGTCGCGGGTTCACACGGGGTCAAGCATTGAGCCGCCGCCGCCGCCGCCGCTGCGTCAAGCGTCTTGAGAAGTAGGCCTACGAGAGATTCGAGACTGGCTTTCTAACCTTGTCCGACTGTGCGGCTCGATCCAATTTGACTGCGCTTTTAGCAGCTGGGCGGTTTTTTTAGACACCAGCAAACTGGTCGGTGCCCGCGTGGTGGCCCCGTGCGACCGACGTTTCTCATGCTGCGATAGGCTAATTTAGCCCCCCCCCCCCCACCCCCCATCAAACACTGCCGATAACACGGGTGTTTATAGCAGGGTTTGTTACAGCTCTCCATCTGGTTAAACAACACTAGAATTTCGGACGTCTCCATAGCAACAATAATAACAACCAGCGCCTTCCCTGCTCCCTGTTTGTTTGCGTTGTGCATTTGTTGCCAATTATCAGATTCATTTTGAAACAAATCACTAGCTTTTAAAAACAGTAAATCGACGGTGAAACGGCGGTTAAACGTGGTTTGACGCCAGGATCCGGGCGGACGATACCAAGAACAGGCAGGTTAGCAAAATGTGTCGCGGTCCACGAGCGAGCAGAAGCCGCGCAGCATCCCTTCCGGGGCCACCACTTGGCAAGTACGACGCGATGGCCCACTTGCGTCGAGCGCTCGTCCATGCAAATGTCGGCTGCCTTCGGGCGGAGTCGGGCATGGCGTCGGGCGGCGTCGAACACGGGAGAATGTCGGCTGCCTTGGGGTAGAGAAACAAGCCGGCTGATCTCGCATCAGGGCGCGCGATTCTAGGCCAAGATGCTGCGAAGATGATCCACTATAGTTGAAAAATGTGTATATCATTTTGTCAAACATGGAAATTTCATGTTTGATTTCAGCTCAGCAGGCTGTAGGATGCACCACTCTGCCAACAAATAGAATGCAGGAAACTTTGCCATCAAATATCTCACCAGGCTGTAGAATGCAGGACACTCTGCCAGCAAACATCTCACCAGGCTGTAGGATGCAGGAATGAGGAAACTCTGCCGGCAAACATCTCACCAGGCTGTAGAATGCAGGACACTCTGCCAGCAAACATCTCATCAGGCTGTAAGATGCAGGACACTCTGCCAGCAAACATCTCACCAGGCTGTAAGATGCAGGACACTCTGCCAGCAATTATCTCACCAGGCTGTAGGAAGCAGGACACTCTTCCAGCAAACATCTCAACAGGCTGTAGGATGCAGGAAACTCTGCTTGCAAATATCTCACCAGGCTGTAGGATGCAGGACACTCTGCCAGCAAACATCCACCAGGCTGTACGATGCAGGACATTCTGCCAGCAAACATCTTTCAACCAAATTTCGTAACTCCCAGCTAAGAGCCAACCGAAAGAAACAAATTATGTCAAAACTTAACCCCGTGTAGCGTGTGTTAGGCAATTCCTCCAACACAGCCAAACCACGTGACTTTCAAGTGGCGAAGAAGACAGCTGGCCGAGCAGCGTTCGGTCGACAACTTCCTCTCTGTTTCAAGACATTGGGCCGGGGGGAGGGGTGTCTTCATCATCAGAGAACAGAGGGTGTCGAGTCAAGACACCGGAAACTCGTTCAAGGTTTCCGATTTCCTCTGCCCATTTTTTGTCGAACGCATCTGGATGTGGGGCACACTTGTGGAGTCGGCGTGCAGAGGGTGGTTGATGGCTTCTGGGGGACGGGAGGGGTGGCTTTTAATTGTCAGCAATTGGATATAGTTAAGCGAGTAAAGGGCGAATTAAATTCGTTTATTTATTGCATTTTTTTGACATGAGTCATCGAAGATTCTAAACGTGCGAAACGAATCTTCAATTCGACCATCTGTTTAAGGAGTCATCTTGGGTTTGACTTTTTTTTTGAGACAACTGAGTGTGAGACTGACTTAGCTGACAACTGAGTGTGAGACGGACTATGCTGACAACTGAGTGTGAGACGGACTTTGCTGACAACTGAGTGTGACGGACTATGCTGACAACTTAGGGTTTGACGGACTATGCTGACAACTGAGTGTGAGACGGACTATGCTGACAACTGAGTGTGAGACGGACTATGCTGACAACTTAGGGTTTGACGGACTATGCTGACAACTGAGTGTGAGACGGACTATGCTGACAACTGAGTGTGAGACAGACTATGCTGACAACTGAGTGTGAGACGGACTATGCTGACAACTGAGTGTGAGACGGACTATTTTCCTATTAACTCAGCTCGTGACGTCCAAAAAAAGTTACATCTTGTAAGCAATCGCGTGCAAAAGCCAGGACTAACGCCGACGCCAACGACGAGTTGATTTATTATTGTAATTTATGCACTTTTTACCCGAGGAAGTTGCAGTTTTAATGGGCGGGGCGTATACGTCGATCGCGCGATGACATCATTCGGGATTCGGAACGTGGTGCTTGTTACGCGAAGATATAAACGATTTAATTTCATTACACCTGTCCTAGCTACGCGTAACGGGCGAAACGACCAAACAAACTTGCCAATCCCCCATAGCAACCACCGGCCGCGTGATCAACAAAGCCATGGCCACTAAAATGGACGATTTTTTAAAAATTTATTTCGACGTTCGGCCACAAGATGGAATCTAACGTTTTTTAGTTCAGCGGGCAATTTCAGTGCGGGGTGTTATTTAGGTGAAATGAAGCTCTACTCCCGCTTCAACTCCTGCGTTTATGGTGAAACTGACATATAAAAAGACTGTGCGTAGTTGTGAACCCAATGTTTTTGTTCTGTGGGCAAAATATGATCCGAATTAGACCATCTTTCGCGTTTTGACAGCTGCAATGTTGGATGGTTTGTTTCAATTGGAGTCAAGCGAGCGAGTGTCAATTTAACTGGAGCCCGAGCGATTATAAGTGGATTAGCGGGTGAAGTTGCGGTGTTCAATGGTTCAATTATGAACGCTTTCCCGAATTGTGTTTGGTATACAATGAGTAACAGAACAGGTAGGAAGCGTTCAGGTATTTACTTCGTTGTTACGGTGGGCATGGTCATTACGTGACTTGCTAAGTCGACACACGAGCTTCATTTTTATTGCAGCTATCACATCAATAAACTACTGTGATTATTTTTAGGGCGGTGTAACCTTTTTTAAAAACAGTAATTTAGAAAAAAAAACACTTTCTGTGATCGGCAGATTGCTCTGATCGCAAAGCTGCAGCGTTGTTTCTGTTCAGGTGAACGACGGGCGAGTGTGACGCTAATCTAATGCTCTGATCGCAAAGCTGCAGCGTTGTTTCTGCTCAGGTGAACGACGGGCGATGCGTGTCACTTTTTTAGATATTTTCTCCGTCATATAGGTACCAAAAATGACTGCTTTTTTACTAAATTTCTGAGCATGAAGTGTTGTTTTTATCATGTTCGCATATAGCCATCACTATGGCGCTTGGAGATCTAACTCAATCACTCCCCAATTTAACTCACCCCAATTCCTTTGTCTCCTCACAGTTAACCATCGCGGTCACGTGATGTTAGCTCTCGGTCAAATATTAACCCCGGCGCACGATGGTCACTGACCTGAATCCGTCTCCTGACGGGCAGATGTATTGCAGTTGGCTAGTAGCTGCCTGAATGTGGGATCGAAATTACTGCCAGACAGAATCGAGTCAGTGCTGGCGAGACGAGCAGCTAGAAACTATAGTGTGGATAGCCGTTCGGAGCTACTAGGAGCTGTGAACATGGTGTTGTGTCATGATAGATCGTCGTGTGCGAAAATACGGTGAAATGGATATGAGCAATGGAATTATTTTGACAAAATGTGAGTGTTGATGGTGGTTGTGTTGTGGTGTTCGCTGTCGGTTCTGTGCCATGGTTCGAGCGGAGTTTCGCGATTGAAGTCTTGCATCGGGATTGGGCGAATGAGGATGAGTCACAAGATGTTGTTTTTTGTTGCTTGGTTGTATGTTTTGGTTTGTGTGCGAGCGGATTAGCGTGGTCACGTGGATGGATAATCCGTGAATGGGAATTAGTCTCGGTGATGGACGGTGAATCCGACGAATCGGTGATTTCGCGAAGAAATTCCATAGTGATTTTCTGCACGTTTTGTGGCGTTTAGCGACGGAACAGCTGATCATTAATTCTAAATCATTTGCGTGGACTTTTATTTGAATTGGCAAAATTAGTATTTGGATTCGGCTATATTTATTCTTGCAACGAGATAAGGTTGTTTTCGATGATTTCCCAGAATGACAACCGATAAAGCGGCCCGTACCTAAAGGTAACGTGAGGTCTTACTTGTCCGTGTCTGTTTTCATCGTGAATTAGGACAATCCGATGCAATTATCAGCCTAAATCGATAGCTTGCCTTTGACGTGACGTCCATCTCTGAGAACTTCATGGTGAATCATGCAAATTTCACAACGATTCACACGAAGAATGATAGTGGCTTCCTCCGCATATCAAGTCTGCAGGATTCGCGTCGTGCAGCGGTCACCGATGTGTCATTTCGTCCGCGATTCATTATTTTTCCCCAATTGATTTGGGTGTGACAACTGACGATCGTCTTAATTGGCTCATGGCAGTGATGTCGCTATTTGAGGCGGCCTCTTGGACGGAAAACAACTTTTTGACACTCGGGAATTCTTGTCGCCTTGGGAACAGATGTTCTGCTGTTTTCTTATGATCTTAACCTCGGCGGTTGCTAAGCCTAGGAATAGGAACTGTGGGAAGATTGACAGTCTTACATTATTCTATCTGCTAGGAGTCTGCTTCTGCTGTATCACAGTTCACCCTATAACACAAGGTGATAGAAATTTGCTGTGTGAATAGACCTATTCCACTCAGAGAAAAGTGACGGCAGATACCCACTGGATGTACTACCAGTTTGGAAAAATATTAATTAACTCTGCTAAATAACAAAGGAAGTAAATCACAACCCAAATTGATCTAACTGGCTTTAGCGAGTGGGTATCATGACGTCATTTTGATAGAATTTTGATTGAATGGAATAGGTGTATTGTGTGATGTCAGTGGTGGGAGCTTATCTTTCTTGTAGGTGCTTCAATGTGTAAGAAACACAGGACGTGTTTAACAAATTGTATTCGTTGTGAAGTAATATCAGTGTCAACTGTGCTCCTATAAACTGACATAATCCTATCACATAAAAACTAAAGCTTCCATGTCTGATTGTCATTTGAAGTGCACGAAAATGAGCCATAGATGTCTGACAGTTGGCTGTCTAGACCTCAGCAATGGAGTGATGAGACATGGCAAGAAATAGACGGTGGTGTGAGAGAAAGGAATACTAAGCAAATAGTTTGTACACTTCTTAGAATGCAGCCAGCAGATAATACTGTTGATGTAAAGTAGCAGGATCATTATTAGATTGTTTTACTACTTCTTAGTTCTTTGTCAGTTGCAGCTTGCAAAAAAAATTACAAAAATACCGAAGGGCACTAAAAGAACATTATAATCAGCAAAATATCAAGTTTGAGTTCAGGACTCAAGTTCAATACTCGGTTAAATTTTTTTTTTCTGATAACTAATTTGCTGGGATTAGGAAAAGATACCAGAAAGTGTAATAACAAAATAATCTTTTAAAGTGACATGTTTGATCTGTTTTTTTGCTTTTCTATTCATTTTCTTGTAGTTTATAATTGTCTCACCACAGAGCTTTCAAAGAAGAATATGTTGGAAACAAGCATGGCCTCCTTGATGCATCAATATACAAAACTGGTTCCAATAATGCCTCAACATGGCTGTGCTTGCACCCGATGCAATCTTCTGTTTGTTTCCAGCGCCATAGGGCCAGTTGTCAAAACAGTGCGTCGTTTAACACCGGTACCGGTTTTCCCCTCCTCCCTTCTAGGCTAGGTTAGGTTCATCATAACCCTTTCATTCACCGACGCCATTAGACCAGCGCCATAGGGCCAGTTGTCAAAACGGTGCGTCATTAAACACCAGTACTGGGTTTCTCCTCCTCCCTTCTAGGCTAGGTTAGGTTCATCATCACCCATTCATTCACCGACGCCATTAGACCAGCGCCATAGGGCCAGTCGTCAAAACACTGCGTCGTTACACACCAGCAATCAATCAAATCGTGGACGTAAATCGTGCGTTCTTTAAATAAATAAAAAATAAATAGTCACCGCATCTTCGATCGGCGGGCGATGGCTGATGGCGGCTGCGCGTTGTTCCAGACGAGCCGCGCGTGGGCGTTCGCGCGTGGGAGGAGCCGGCAGCGCCGCGTCGCGCCGACGCGCTGCAGCGAGGGCTCAGCTCGGAGGAGAGCTGGTACTCGGGCTCGGATCGCGACGTCTCGTCGGGCGACGAGAGCGAGCGCGGCTCCGTGCACAGCAGCAAGTACGAATCGGCTGACGGGCCGCCGCAAACTTTGTATCGGGTCGGGCCGTTGCGCTATGATGAACCCTAACTATTTGTGTACTAATATAAGCTGCGTGACTTTCACTACATTTCAGCAAGTTTTCGTGGATTACTGGGGTATAGTGAGATTTTCTAGAACTACTTAAACAAAACTCTTAACAAACACAACACTGTGGGACTTTGTTTTTAGAAACATTACGAAACCAAGCACGATAGCACGTAGCAAACGTTGAACCGATATAAATGGCTAAGGGACGGTTGTGTAATCTCCCAACTATGATAGTTCTCTGAACT
Organism: Nemurella pictetii; assembly: GCA_921293315.2. NCBI lineage: Eukaryota > Metazoa > Arthropoda > Insecta > Plecoptera > Nemouridae > Nemurella > Nemurella pictetii. The sequence goes on along the minus strand of OV121125.1, from coordinate 4,013,363 downwards.
TTTAACAACACTCATGACAACTGAGGGACTTTGTTTTTAGAAATGAAATATAGCTTAATAGCATGTAGCATAATTGAAAGTGCATTGCCCCGGACAGGCAAAGATCGGGGCTCAAATCCCGGTGCGAATACAAATTTTGGTATTGATATTTCATTTCTAATAACAGGCTATGCGAACACTCATATAATCGCGTTGTGGATGTGGCCGCTAGTAGTAAAGGATCCGTCAGGATGAACGCGATATTGCTCACACTGTGTTGCCATCGAGTTTGAAGGCCGAGCGCTAACGGCAAGCAGGTTGCTCGTAGCTTGTAGCTAACCGTTGGACACCTGTCTCAATGCACTACATCTCGTCTAACCTCACTCTCCGGTTTGCCGCAGGAGCAACGGCCAGCTCAAGTCTATGCTGACAAAGTCACTGCCGTCGAGTTTAAAGGCTGGTAGAAGCTCAGCCCTAACGGCAAGCAGATTTCTCGCAGCTCGGCTCAAGCCGCATCAGCACCACAACGCTTCAAACTCGATGTCAAGACACCTGTCTCAATGCACGACGACGCCTCGCCTAACCTCACTCTCCGGTTTGCCGCAGGAGCAACGGCCAGCTCAAGTCCACACTAACCAAGGCGCTGCACCTTTGCGACAAGCTGCGCACGTCGCAGCGCGTGGAGCCGACAGCGGCTGTGGCCACGCCCCCCGCGGCGGCGGCGGCGGCAGGCTCCGAGGGCCGGCTGGCGCGCTGGTTCTCGATCCGCCGCGGAGCCGCCCACCAGTACGACGTCGACGCCACCGAGCGGAGCACAGGTGCGTGCCGGGTCGGCTATTCGGGGCCGGGAAACACGGTTATGTTTGCCAACGATGTGCTTGTAAATGTAGGGCTGGTGTTTGTTTAATAGCATACTCTTCAAGCTAGGCTGTAGCACGGAGCACGGTGCAATGATGTACTTGTATACGTAGGGCTGGTGTTTGTTTAATAGCATACTCTTCAAGCTAGGCTGTAGCACGGAGCACGGTGCAATGATGTACTTGTATACGTAGGGCTGGTGTTTGTTTAATAGCATACTCTTCAAGCTAGGCTGTAGCACGGAGCACGGTGCAATGATGTACTTGTATACGTAGGGCTGGTGTTTGTTTAATAGCATACTCTTCAAGCTAGGCTGTAGCACGGAGCACGGTGCAATGATGTACTTGTATACGTAGGGCTGGTGTTTGTTTAATAGCATACTCTTCAAGCTAGGCTGTAGCACGGAGCACGGTGCAATGATGTACTTGTATACGTAGGGCTGGTGTTTGTTTAATAGCATACTCTTCAAGCTAGGCTGTAGCACGGAGCACGGTGCAATGATGTACTTGTATACGTAGGTCTGGTGTTTGTTTAATAGCATACTCTTCAAGCTAGGCTGTAGCACGGAGCACGGTGCAATGATGTACTTGTATACGTAGGGCTGGTGTTTGTTTAATAGCATACTCTTCAAGCTAGGCTGTAGCACGGAGCACGGTGCAATGATGTACTTGTATACGTAGGGCTGGTGTTTGTTTAATAGCATACTCTTCAAGCTAGGCTGTAGCACGGAGCACGGTGCAATGATGTACTTGTATACGTAGGGCTGGTGTTTGTTTAATAGCATACTCTTCAAGCTAGGCTGTAGCACGGAGCACGGTGCAATGATGTACTTGTATACGTAGGGCTGGTGTTTGTTTAATAGCATACTCTTCAAGCTAGGCTGTAGCACGGAGCACGGTGCAATGATGTACTTGTATACGTAGGGCTGGTGTTTGTTTAATAGCATACTCTTCAAGCTAGGCTGTAGCACGGAGCACGGTGCAATGATGTACTTGTATACGTAGGGCTGGTGTTTGTTTAATAGCATACTCTTCAAGCTAGGCTGTAAACACGGAGCACGGTGCAATGATGTACTTGTATACGTAGGGCTGGTGTTTGTTTAATAGCATACTCTTCAAGCTAGGCTGTAAACACGGAGCACGGTGCAATGATGTACTTGTATACGTAGGGCTGGTGTTTGTTTAATAGCATACTCTTCAAGCTAGGCTGTAGCACGGAGCACGGTGCAATGATGTACTTGTATACGTAGGGCTGGTGTTTGTTTAATAGCATACTCTTCAAGCTAGGCTGTAGCACGGAGCACGGTGCAATGATGTGCTTGTATACGTAGGGCTGGTGTTTGTTTAATAGCATACTCTTCAAGCTAGGCTGTAGCACGGAGCACGGTGCAATGATGTACTTGTATACGTAGGGCTGGTGTTTGTTTAATAGCATACTCTTCAAGCTAGGCTGTAGCACGGAGCACGGTGCAATGATGTGCTTGTATACGTAGGGCTGGTGTTTGTTTAATAGCATACTCTTCAAGCTAGGCTGTAAACACGGAGCACGGTGCAATGATGTACTTGTATACGTAGGGCTGGTGTTTGTTTAATAGCATACTCTTCAAGCTAGGCTGTAGCACGGAGCACGGTGCAATGATGTACTTGTATACGTAGGGCTGGTGTTTGTTTAATAGCATACTCTTCAAGCTAGGCTGTAAACACGGAGCACGGTGCAATGATGTACTTGTATACGTAGGGCTGGTGTTTGTTTAATAGCATACTCTTCAAGCTAGGCTGTAAACACGGAGCACGGTGCAATGATGTACTTGTATACGTAGGGCTGGTGTTTGTTTAATAGCATACTCTTCAAGCTAGGCTGTAAACACGGAGCACGGTGCAATGATGTACTTGTATACGTAGGGCTGGTGTTTGTTTAATAGCATACTCTTCAAGCTAGGCTGTAAACACGGAGCACGGTGCAATGATGTACTTGTATACGTAGGGCTGGTGTTTGTTTAATAGCATACTCTTCAAGCTAGGCTGTAAACACGGAGCACGGTGCAATGATGTACTTGTATACGTAGGGCTGGTGTTTGTTTAATAGCATACTCTTCAAGCTAGGCTGTAGCACGGAGCACGGTGCAATGATGTACTTGTATACGTAGGGCTGGTGTTTGTTTAATAGCATACTCTTCAAGCTAGGCTGTAAACACGGAGCACGGTGCAATGATGTACTTGTATACGTAGGGCTGGTGTACGTTTCATTGGTAGCAAACTCTTCTAGCTTGTTTTTTGTTGTTATTTGAGCAGGAGATGGTTACGGTAGCCTGGTAGGTTAGGGAAGCAATAATAAATTAGAAAGCAACTGAATTATTTTTACAGGGATGATAGTTTTCCACTGATCAGGACTTGGTTTACAGTTTTAAAACAGAAAGATAGTGTCATGAAGTGATTAAAATTTGGTAACGCTTTGCTGCCACCAGCTTATGTACAAAGCCCTAATAAGCAGGCTGAGCGGTCTAGACACTAGCAATTTGGGTTCCTCGAGACGAAACTCGAGTGTTTGTTTAGAAATGAGGCGAATCGAAGGAATTGGTACAACGCATTTAGAAATATGGCTTTAATTGAAGAAATATATAAACTTACATGATCAGCGAAAACCAGTGTCCTCCTCGCAAGAACCAAGAGTAGAGTGTGTCTGAGACCCTACACCTCGAGTTGGTCTTAACCCTGCGTGACCCAGTTACATCCCCTCTCTTCACCCTTAGCTGTCCAGTTAGGGTTAGCCTGTAGGTGGAGATCGACGATGGCTTGGTGCCGCAAAGATAGGAATTTAGAGTGCTGCTAAATTGGCAAGCTAGTAAGAAAGAAGAACCGTTATGAATGTTATAATCTGGGCTATTGTGCCTCAATAATAATAGATCTCGAGAAGAAATAAGAATTTACACCCGACATGTAGGCGCCTTGGTTCTGCGTGAATAAGGAATGATACATTATCTAATGATCTTAATGATAAATAAACATAAACATATTAAATAGAAGAGAATTCTAACATGAAATACTAATACACAAATACATTAAAAATAAAACATGATATCTCCTTGAGATATCATGACAATAGAATAGAAACAATCGTAAAAGACATTGCGATAGAAGTAAGGGAGAAATTCAGGGGGTGATTACGTTCAGGGTTGCTTTGGGGGGCCGTAAGCACAGAGCAGGAGAAAGGAGATTTGCGGAGCAGGAGATTTAACAACGCATGCATCTTCGCTGACACGAAACCCCGCGCCGCGTTTGCAGGCGTTGGCAACATGCCGCTTCTCTCCGAGGCGGAGGAAGACGGCACGCTGTCGACGGCGCTGTCGCAGTGCACGTTCCAGCGGCGGCAGGTCCCGCCGACGCTGCCGCCGCCGCCCGCCGAGATGACGCCGGCGCAGCTCAAGCGTCGGCACATCGTCGCCGCCATCGTGCACAGCGAGAACTCTTACGTCGCGACGCTGCAGCGGCTCGTCAACGTGAGTCTCCGACTTGGGTTTTGGGTTGCCAGACGTCCGGAGTTCCCCTGTTTTATTTCTGTCCGGGCGGCTTTTAGAAAACTAGAGAAATTTCCGGGTTTTTCAAGTTCCAGTGTCTTCAACGTTTGGCCGTGTCCTGATTGCTCCTCTACGTCTTGCAGGACTACAAGAAGCCGCTGGAGGAAGCCAACCCGCCCATCCTCAGCAGCAGCAAGATCTCCACGCTGTTCCACCGTCTACCTGAAATCCTGCAGTGCCACACGCTCTTCCGGATAGCCCTGGCCGAGAGCATCCGGAACTGGGACAAGGAGGAAAGGTGACAACCAGACGGAATTGAAGTATTTTACTTTTAACTCGGCACTAAAACAGCTTAAATTGTTGGGTATTTATAATTCTAGCCAATATTTCACCAGGCTGAAGAGTGCAGGAAACTCAGCCATTATAAACATCTCACCAGGCTGTAGGATGCAGGAAACCCAGCCATTATACATATCTCACCAGGCTGTAGAATGCAGGAAACTCTGGCAAAATAGCATTGTTGAGCTGGCAACAGAAATCAAAGCACCACAGCCATCTACGTACAACTTAACACAACTTTAGTCATCTACGGAATATTGAGGGGGCTTTGTTTGCCACTGATGCTCAATCTCAAGTGTCAACCAACAGTTGACGTACAAAAGAGTATCTTTGCCAGTGATAACTGCATGAACTTTAACGCCACCAGCCCTTTGTCGCCCAATGTCGTCGAGAGTTTCCGATCTTCTACAGCCTGGTACGTTATTGATCTCCGGAAGCCAGTTTCTTTGAATGTAGCACGTTGCTAAAGGAGCCCGTTGGTTGCAGGCTGGGTGACGTGTTCGTCGCCAGCTTCTCCAAGGCCGTCGTCTTGGACGTCTACTCGGGCTTCATCAACAACTTCTCGGCCGCCATGGACCTGGCCAAGATGGAGGCCAAACGCAAGTCGGCGCTCGCAGACTTCCTCAAGGTCAAGCAGATCTCCGCCCACGACCGCCTCTCGTTCTTCGGGCTGATGGTGAAGCCGGTGCAGCGGTTCCCCCAGTTCATACTCTTCCTGCAGGTAAATATAGTCGCCAACTTCACTTTGTTGTTGCCACATTGTCTGTTGTCAACCTCTCGGCAGCACGGATCGGTGGAGGAATCCTGCTGTTCGAGTTGTTCCGTGTCTGCTGGGAGGTTGCAGGGTTTCAAGCCGGTGCAACAGCTTCACTCGGCTTGCTTGTCAACCTCTCGACAGCACGCATCGGTGGAGGAATCCTGCTGTTCGAGTTGTTCTGTGTCTGCTGGGAGGTTGCAGGGTTTCAAGCCGGTGCAACAGCTTCACTCGGCTTGCTTGTCAACCTCTCGACAGCACGCATCGGTGGAGGAATCCTGCTGTTCGAGTTGTTCTGTGTCTGCTGGGAGGTTGCAGGGTTTCAAGCCGGTGCAACAGCTTCACTCGGCTTGCTTGTCAACCTCTCGACAGCACGGATCGGTGGAGGAATCCTGCTGTTCGAGTTGTTCTGTGTCAGCTGGGAGGTTACAGAGTCTAACGCATCGTTCTCTTCGACAGGACCTGCTGAAACACACGCCACACGGGCACCGCGACCGCATGTCGCTGCAGCTGGCGCTGACCCAGCTCGAGTCGCTGGCCGAGCTGCTGAACGAGCGGAAACGCGAGGCCGAGCAGTTCCAGGCGTTCCGCGAGACGCTGCGTCACCTCAGCGGCAAGTTCACCGCCCGGCCGCTCTCCGACGCCAACCGCTGCCTGATTCGAGAAGACGACGTCACGCAGCTGGAGTTCAACCAGAACGGGCTCATCACAAAGTCGAAACGAAGGAGGTAACGACCAGTTTGCCAACGCTGCCTGTTTTTCAATATTCACATTATAATCGGGGTTAGTTGAGTTGTTGGTGAGTGATTGCAGCATAGCGTCACTAGATTCACCACCTTTTATGTTCATTCATAGTCCTGTTTCTATCTCCATGGAGCCACGTTATAATCGAGGTTAGTCGAGTTGTTGGCGTGTGCAGGGTTGGGTTTATACGTGTCTAAAACCCTTTTAGACGTTTTACGTATAATACGTACGTATTATACATAAAAAAGGTCTAAAACCTACGTCTAAAACCTTTTTTTTTTTCAAAACCCTGTACTTTCATTTAAACTGCCTGTATTTGAATTTTGGTGAACTTTGGTTTGGTCTCATGAGTCATGGCTTATTGTGAGCTGTTGATGGTTGATGGTGTATCAAAATTGTTGTTCGACCAGGTATTCTTGACGAGCGTAAAAGATTCAATTCAACTCTTTGATCCCATTTGTAAATTGATCAACGTATGCCAATCTGCTTCAGCAAGTATTGCTGATGCTGCACAAGAGTGGCTAACACTTGAATTTCCGCCCGGGTTTGCATCTCGTACAGATGCCCCTTTGAAAAAGAGAAGGGACTATGCACTTAACGAGTACAATCTCACGGCCAACTTCCTTCATCCCGTGTATCTGGGGGAAAAGATTGAACTACACCACCTTGACGAGGTTGACGGCTTTTTGTTAAACGAGTTGACAGCAAGCGGGCTGGACAGCTTGGTGGAATTTAAAGCAAAAGCCGGAATTTTTGGCATTCTGCAAGCCAAGACGATTGTTAACCCTTTAACTTACTGGGGCTTGGCTAAACGTCACCACCTTGAACTAGCAGAGCTGGCTGAGAAGCTTATGAATGTTCCTGCTTCCTCGGCCCAACTCGAAACGGTGTTCTCGAACTGGTCCTACGTCCACAACCCCCTTCGCAACCGACTAACGTTTTTGCGATCCAAAAAATTGTTGTTCACATACCACACTTTGAAAATTGCAGAATCAAGAAGCGCCAATTTTTCCTCAGACGAATACTAATTTTCCAAAAATGACTTTTTTGTGTACAATCAAGTACTTGGGATCAGTGTTAGGTAAAAATTTCCAAATTTTATTTCAAGCTTGGTTATTTTAGTAGTTACCTGCTGCACTGCATATCAGAAATTCAATTTTTTTTAAGTTTGTTAAAAGTACTATATATTCTACTCCACTATCTTGTATTTTCATTAATTGTCATAATATATTTCATACTAAATAACATGAGCACTTCCATTGTTTTGTTTATCACATTTGAAATTTCTTTTTAGCACACCAAGCTAGGATCCATTAGGCTGTAGGACTCTACCCGCTTTGTTTAGATGGGCAGGCTTCCAGCACTTCTAGTACATTTCTTATTATTGTTTTTTTGATGACCATGTCATGTCACAATAAAAATAATCAATTATCTGTATCAATTATTATTATCTGAATTATTAAGAACAGTCGAGGAAAAGGAAGACACTGATACAAGAACGATAATATATGCAGACGATGTATTTATTTGGGGAGAGTCTAGAGAAGAAATTCAAGAAAAGATAAATCGATGGAATGAAGCAACAGAGAAAATAGGTCTGAAAATAAGCCAAGAAAAAAGTGAAATACTGATGATGGAAAAGAAAACGCCGAAAGACAGAACATGTATCAAATTGAATGGAATTGAGTTAAGAGAGACGGAGGAGTTCAAGTACCTGGGAAGCATAATAACAAAAAATGCAAAGATTGAAAACGAAATTAAAGCAAGGATTAAGAAAGCAGAAATATTTTATCAATTGGTGCGGAAGTTATTATGGGAAGAAGAATTTCCAGTATGTTGCAAAAAAATTATGTACAACATGTTTTATATACCAATTTTGACATATGGGGCTGTGTCATGGACAATCGGAACTAAGGAAAAAAGAGAGCTTCAAGCTGCCGAGATGAAGTTTTTAAGAAGTATTAAAAGAGTGACCAAAATAGACAGATTAAGAAGTAAAAATATTCGGAAGGAGCTGGAACTGGAAAGATTGGGGTATAAGCTAGGAAGAGAAAGGTTGCGGTGGTTTGGACAAATAAAAAGAATGGATAAAGAGAGGATACCACGAAGAGAGTTTGAAGACGCAGTAAAAAGGAAAAGAAGAGTGGGAAGACCAAGAGAACGGTGGAGTGGTTTGATAAAAGAAGACTTGGAGGAAAGGAAGATGAGTTGGGAGGAGGTTGACAGAGGGAAATTGTGGGAAGACGAAAAAGAATGGAATGCGCTGGTAGAAAAGGACGAAGAGTGTGATGATGGGGAAGGAAGTGAATTTAGTTGTAGTGAAGAAGATACCGGGGAATCGCCAGGCTTGGCAAGCCGGATAAAAAGCAACCCGAGATGCCCTAGATAAAAAAGAAAACTTGACCCTGTATTTTTTTAAGGAAACAAGAAATAAAGATAAAGATCTGTATCAATCACAATGTTTATGAGGTTTTTTGTAAAAACGTATGGTATAAAACGTCTAAAACCTCTACGTATTATACGTACCTTTTATACGGTATAATACGTACGTATAATACGTGTTTTAGACGTTACGTATAATACCTACCCAACCCTGCGTGTGATTGCAGCATAGCGTCACTAGATTCACCGCCTTTTATGTTCATTCATAGTCCTGTTTCTATCTCCATGGAGCCACGTTATAATCGGGGTTAGTCGAGTTGTTGGTGTGTGATTGCAGCATAGCGTCACTAGATTCACCGCCTTCTACGTTCATTCATAGTCCTGTTTCTATCTCCATGGAGCCACGTTATAATCGAGGTTAGTCGAGTTGTTGGCGTGTGATTGCAGCATAGCGTCACTAGATTCACCACCTTCTATATTCATTCATAGAACTATTTCTATCTCTGCCAACTGTTTCTTAGAAGAAATACCCACTGATCACGCAAGACAAGCTTCCTGTGTGTAACGAACGGAGGCTAACGCCGTGTGTCTGTTGTTCAACTAGACTGCTGCTGCTCAACGATCTGGTTGTCTGCGTGTCCGTCGCGCCGCGGCAATCGGAAGACTTTGGCAGTGCGGAGAGACTCAGCCTCAAGTGGACCGTGCCCGTGATGGACGTCGAGGTGAGTCGACAAATCCTTGCGCCTCGTCGACAAATCCCTGTACTCCATTGCGTGGTGTGCCCGGTGCAAAGCGTGCTATAAAATGAGTTTCATTTGAGCTGTAGGAGATTCGGTCTACGTGAAAAAGATCCAGTTTTTCTGCAACCTTGATTTATGACGAAATATTTATCACTTGTCAAGCTTGAGAGAGTTAGGTAACGAGCTTGCGTTTCCTTGAGTTGTGTGCTGATTGTGTTTCGTATTACCAAACAACTAATAAGCCATATTACTACAAGTCACACAACAGTTGAGCTTCACTCACCTGCATTTATTAGTCAATCTAACGTGTTAAACAAACCGGAGTTGTGTTTATTCGTGGACGCAACAGAGGCAACGAGCTGACTTATCATGAGTGCTGTTTGCGCTGCGTCACGTTGCAGGTGGTGGACACGTCGGGATCGCCCACGCTGTCTCGCCTGCTGGCCGCGGGGCTCTCGCGCAACGGCAGCCTCAAGTCGGACCGCGCCAACGCCAACGCCAGCGCCGACAACCTCTGTCTCGAGATGAGCCAGCTGATGCACGACTTCGAGGTGGTCAGTCGGATACAGGAGCTGGCCGCTACGCTGAACGATTCCTACCAGGTTGGTGGCGAAGGATTCGTAACGGCAGGTCGTTGGATTCGGTCGCTTGGAAATACACATTAAGACTATTAATTTTAGAATGACGCTGTAATAATCCCTGTGTGTGTATGTCTAGTGCTTTTATGACGCTTTTTAAGCGTTTTTGCAGTTTTTTTGCAACTTAAGCAACTTAATCTTCAATCGATGCTCATAAAATGAGTGTTAAAAATCTCGAAACGAAAATACTGTGTTATTTACAAGCAAATTGTAGAATATTTCTTGCATATTAAATATTCAAACAATTGCACGACAGCTAAATCATGAAATTTCCAGGTAACGAATGTCATCAAGAAAGCTGCCCTTAAATATTATTGCCAAACATTTTTAATTTATCTTCTACTCCTCTAGGCTATGCGCACACTCAAAATAGTGCGTAATATTTAAGCTAATATTTAAGCTCATCCATCGGTGGAGAGCACAAAGGCATCCTGTCTTCCATCCAGTCGATAGATCTAGTGTCTTTTCACGTCACCCAACCCAGTAACAACCCGGCTAAACATTATTTCCGAGCGCTAACTAACGTACTTGTTGTTCCTTGCGTCAGGGCTTGACGGCAGAGAGCACACGAGGCATCCTCTCTTCCATCCAGTCATCGATCCAGCGCAAGGACGAGCAGATGGCGTGGGTGGACTCGTGCTGCCTGCAGATCGTCGTGCGCGGCACAAAGAGCAAGGACGACCTGCGCTACACCTTCCAGACGGACAACCCCAACGCAAAGAAGGTCAGCCGCCTCGTACTGATGAAATAGCCATCGCACGATATTGTATCCGCACCAGGATTTAAACCACTGATATCTTACCTTGCAGGGACAGGCCTTAACAATTTATTATGCTATATAGGTACAACTGACTTTCGAGTGGATATTAAGTTTATTTGTGTTGTCGGGCTCCTTGGAGATAGAAACAGGACTATGAATGAACATAGAAGGTGGTGAATCTAGTGACGCTACGCAGCAATCACACACCAACAACTCGACTAACCCCGATTATAACGTGGCTCCATGGAGATAGAAACAGGACTATGAATGAACATAGAAGGTGGTGAATCTAGTGACGCTACGCTGCAATCACACGCCAACAACTCGACTAACCCCGATTATAACGTGGCTCCATGGAGATAGAAACAGGACTATGAATGAACATAGAAGGTGGTGAATCTAGTGACGCTATGCTGCAATCACACACCAACAACTCGACTAACCCCGATTATAACGTGGCTCCATGGAGATAGAAACAGGACTATGAATGAACATGGAAGGTGTTGAATCTAGCGAAGCTTTGCTGCAATCACACACTACCATCGCGTCGCTATCGTTGGTTGCAGGAGTTGATGAAAAACGTTGCTACTTTTTCAGGAATGGAGCACGGAGCTTCGGCTGGCTCGGCTCGCGCTGGACGTGGCCAACTCGCCGGCGTGGGAGATTCCTGAGCAGGAGCGTCGGCCCTCTGCCAAGATGCCGCTGTTCGTCCGCTCAATGGCCGTACACTCGGCCGAGGAAACCACCGAGGTGAGTCGCCCCTTAACGGTCTCGAAACAAACGTAGAACTCGGAAGAAAAGTACTCGTTAAATATGCTTCAAAGTCGGGAGAGAGGTCGGAGGGTTTGAAGTTAGTACAACAACTTCACTCGCCTTGCTAATCAACCTCTCGACAGCACGGATTAGCGGAGGAATCCTGTTGTTCGAGTTGTACCGTCCTTCGGAAGGGATGTTAAGCCGGTGTTACCCTCGGTGCTTTTCGACAGGAGTAGGCTACGTGCCGGCACCGGGTTTCCCCTCCTCCCTTCTAGGCTAGGTTAGGTTCATCATCACCCTTTCATTCACCGACGCCGTTAGACCAGTGCCATAGGGCCAGTTAACAAAACAGTGCGTCGTCAAACATCGGTAATCGTCATCATCATCATAACTTTTGCTCACGCAACAAATCAAGCACTTACAAGTAACGCCTCGAGTAGCACTCGAGTTTAGACCGTCGATAAAGCAGGCAGCACAGCTTTGCGAAACGTCGGGAAATGTTTGAGTTTCAGAGACTTGGCATTCATTATCCAGTTAAATAGTTTTTTTGAAAATTAACATGCTAAGATAAGGAAAAGACACGTGTCTTAAGAATGTAATAACGCGGTTTCGCGCTCATCCCCAGGTGAAGTGCGGCTGCTTCCACCTGGCGCCGGCGCAGCCGTCGCGGGGGTCGCGCAAACGTCACCACCCCACCGGCTACCTGTGGCTTGCGACGGCGCCGTGCTCCGACCCCTCGTCCGCCCCCGCCGCCGCCCCCGCCGACGCAGGCACGCGCGTCTCGGTGCTGGCGCAGGGAGCGCAGGGCGCGCTGCGCGAGCTGGCCGCGTTCGACGTCGCCGCCGCCGTCACCGCGGTGGAGCACGTCCGCGGCCAGCTGGGCGCCGTCGACACGGTCTGGATCGGCACCGCCACCGGCAGGTAGGTTCTAAGGCGGGCGAGCACCGCTGCGCTAGAGTTCTTGCGAGAGGGAGGTGTAAAGAACTCACTTTTGGTTATTTCTTACTCGTGAGGTGATTGATTTTGGTGTTTGTAAGTTGTTTGTACTAGAGTTCTTGTGAGATGTGAGGTGAGGCCATTGTTAAAAGCTGAATTCACTAGATTTCTTGAGAGTTGATGGTTTAAACTTCTGTTAAAAGCAGATTTCACTAGAGTTCTTGGGAGATGGGAGGTGAGACTATTGTTTAAAGCTGATTTCACTAGAGTTCTTGTTAAATGATGGCTTAAACTTGAATTAAAAGCTGATTTCACTAGAGTTCTCAAGAGATGTGATGTTAGACTACTGTTAAAAGCTGATTTCACTAGAGTTCTTGTTAAATGATGGCTTAAACTTGAATTAAAAGCTGATTTCACTAGAGTTCTCAAGAGATGTGATGTTAGACTACTGTTAAAAGCTGATTTCACTAGAGTTCTTGGTATATGTGAGGTTAGACTGCCATAAAGCGGTACATAATGCGTTGCTCGGCCCCTGCGCAGACTGTTTGTGCACGACGCGTCGGACCCGGAACGGCACGAGGCGCTCAGCTCGACGGAGACGGCGGCGGCGGTGACGTCGATCCGGCAACACGGGGACGCGGTGTTCGTCGCGCTGGCCGACGGCTCGCTGCTGCGCTACGCCGCCGACCAGGCCGGCTGGAGGATCACCGACGCCCAGCTGCTGGAGCTTGGCACCGAGCCCGTCGCTGCACTGCTCACGATCAACGCAGCGCTCTACGCCGCTTGTGGTACGTCAAGGTTTCCGTTAACGCTGCCTGCGTTTGATTTGTGTCCCTTCGATGTTCGTTCCTGTGTTTGCTGTGTGTTTGTTCTCTGTCCTTTCCTTTCTGTGATTTGTTTGTATTGGCTTGGCTGTAACTTTCTTTGTTTACAATGCGTTCCTTCATTGATCCTTCCTTTGTTGGCTTTGTCTTCCTTGGCTCTAACTTTGTTTCCTCTTTATTCTTTGGATGTTTGTTCCTTTTGTAGCTTTTTGTTAATTCCTGTGTTAGCTTCTAGTTCCTTCCTTTGTTGGCTTTGTATTTCTTCCTTTGTTAGAGTTGTGTTCCTTCCTTGGCTCTAACTGTCTTTGTTTCCTCGATATTTCTTGAATATTCCTTCCTTTTTTTACTATTCGTTCCTTTGTTTACTATTCGTTCGTCCGTCGGCTGTAACTTCCCGTGTTTGTTCTCGTGTCGCAACGCAACCTAACCCTCCGTGTTTGTTCCCTGTGCCGCAACGCAACCTAACCCTCCGTGCGTTCCTGGCCGGCAGGCAAGACGGTGTGGGTCCTGGACGGCGGCGGCGGCGGCGTGGGAGGCTTGACCTCCGCAGACTCGGCCAAGAGCTTCACGATCCAGCACGAGCACGGCGGCGCCGTCGGCTTGATGGCGCACTCGGGCGTCGGCCTCTGGATATCGCTGGCCGCTAGCAGCACCATCTGTCTCTACCACACCGAGACGTTCAAGCATCTGCAGGTACGCTCATTACGGTCTTACGCTCACCCACAAGTCACAACACAATTCTATGAGTGTTTGCGAAGCCCTAGAGTGATGCTATGTGAAGCTATGCTGCAATCACACACCAACAACTTGACTAATCCCTATCATGACGTTGGGTACGCTTGTAGTAGTGAGAAGTTAGAGCTAAATGCAAATACTCGTTGCATTTACGTTAGGCAATGATTACAAGTAACGAAATATCAATTCTAAAAATTTTGGAATATAAGTTGGTGGATTTTGCAAGTCTCCTCACTCTAACACCATGAATTGTCAAAACAATGCGTCATTAAAAACCAATAGTCGATCAATCAATCTGTCTTGAACAATGATACCCGCGGCACGCGTAATTTCACGGAGAGGCGAGATATTCCTGTGGATTTTGCAAGACTCCTCCCTCTAACGCCGTGCGATGCGTGCTGCAGGACATCAACATCGCGTCGAACGTGCTGCGCGTCGCGACGAACCCGGACTGCGACGACTGCACGGTGACGGTGACGGCGCTGCTCGCGTGCAAGGGCCTGCTGTGGGTCGGCACCAACGTGGGCGTCGGCCTCACCATCCCGCTGCCCCGCCTCGAGGGCGTGCCCATCATCAGCGGGCGGGTCAACATCTCGTACCACGCCCACTTCGGGCCGATCACCTTCCTGCTGGCGCTGCAGCCGCGCGGTTGGTACGCCAAGCCCGCCGCCACTGCCGCCGCCGCCGCCGCCAGAGGTGAGATTGTGACAGAGATCAATTGGTTATGTTTTAGATATACTTTTTAACTGTTTGAGGGCCATATTTTGGTGGCCCATTAAACTTTTTAACGCTCCGTTAATGTTTTACTACCGTAGCCACCGTCAATGAGATGCCTAAATATTTTGTTGACAGACCGTAAAATAATTAACAAGCCACTGATAAACTGGGTCTAAATACATTAAATTATCTGTAGGTAAACTTTTTAACTTGTCGCTAATACACCTTTTCCATTCAATTAAAAATCAATCAAAATAACTTCATGATACCCACTCGCTAAAGCCAGGCAGAGCAATTCGTGTTGTTAATTCCCCTATTTTCCTTTGTTATTTAGCAGTCCTAGTTAATACTTTTTTACAAACTGGTAGAGTATCCATTTCTCAGGGAGGAATATGTCTATTTTTTAAGACTGCAAACAGAATGGAAACAGTTCCATTTTGAACGAGCTGAGATATCATATCAGGGGTTAAAAATTTGAAATTTGTACAGAGAATGGAGATAACAAATGTGTTAAGTCAATTATCTAACAGACGGCGCACGCAACACGTTTTAAACTCAGGACAGAACAATTGAATGGTCAAAAAAAAAAAAAACTCAAAATGTCTGAAAGCGGAGTTCGAAGGTTTGCATTCTGAGGCAGCGAGAAGTCCGCGTCTGACCCCGTGCCTGCCCCCAGCAGAGAAACGCGAGGAGGTGGACCCCGCCACCGCCGGCAAGCCCCGCCAGCTGACGGGCAGCCCGGTGGTCCTGCGTCGCCGCAGCAAGACGAGGGAAGAGGAACGCCGCGCGTCCAAGACTCTGCCCCGCGGCCTCGGCGCCGGCCTGCTCTCGACGAGCACGCTCTCGTCGCAGGGCTCGGCCGAGTGCGACGTCTACGGCTTGTACGGCGAGCTGATGTACGTCAGGGACTACGAGGAGGACGACGCCGTCGATCCGGACTACGAGAGTCTGCGGAGGAGCGATCCCGACCTGGCCGCCATACCGAACAAGGTGCGTCCACGGTTCGAAGATCCGCGGGAAATAAATATCACCTTCCCGTGGACAATGCACACGATCAGTTCTGTTCGGGAGAGAGGTCGGAGGGTTTCAAAATTGTGCGACAACTTCACTCGCCTTGCTTGTCAACCTCTCGACAGCACGGATTAGTGGAGGAATCCTTTCGTTCGAGTTGTACCGTCCTTCGGAAGGGACGTAAAGCCGGTGGTCCCCTCGGTGCTTTTTGACAGGAGTAGGCTACGTGCCGGCACTGGGTTTCCCCTCCTCCCTTCTAGACACCATTAGACCAGCGCCACAGGGCCAGCTGTCATTAAACACCGATAAGCAATAAAGCTAAACGATAAAAATAACGATATAGCAACCTGTAACCGCGCTTCCATCTCAACAGGTGAGCACCCTGGACCGACGGCTCAAGATGAAGGTCGGCCGTCCGCGCAGCCTCGACCTGAGCAACTGGTCGGTGGACTCGCGCACCTCCTCCGTCTGCACGTCGTCGTCGGAAGAGCCGTCGTCGCGGCTCGTCTCGCGCAACAACAGCTCGGCCAGCACGCTGCCCGCCGACCAAGCGGACGTCGCCGCCGTCGACGCCAAGAAGGAGGGGAAGGGGAAGGCGAAGGCGGGGCCGGCGGCGGACGGGGGCCGGCGCACGGTGATCACGCTGATGGGCGGTCGGGGCTACGTCAACTGGCGGCAGTCGTGCTGCGGTGGCGGGAAGCCCAACGAGCGGGACGCGCACATCGCCGTGTGGGAGATGAAGCTTTGACCGGCGGCGGCGGTGGTCGCCGTCGGGACGCTGCGTTGGCGTCGGCGTTGAGGAGGTTATGGTGGCGCGGTCGCGAGGCGAACGCCTCGGTGGGGATTTTTTCGAGCGGTTTTAGCGGCATTTTTTTTTGGGTTCAGAGCCGTGGGGTGATCTTGTTGACGTGGAAGGTTTTGTTCAGCTGGAAGTGGTTTTTGGTTCTTAAAACGGCTGAATCGCTTATGCCTAGCTCCTTTTTAGGACCACAAACTAATTCCCATAGAGCAAAACCGTACATGTCCACAATATCTTTATTTATTTTTGCGTCGGGATGAGTTGGAGCCTGGTTTTTACAACCAGTTGCTTCAGTTTTTTGTTGATCTGAATTAAGAAAGTAGATAAATAATTGAAATTAGTGCAAGTTATCCCCATTTTCTCCCTATGGTAGAGTCTTCGCCGGAAGAAATTCAGTAATCAAAAAATTTAACGGATCTGGGTGCCAAAATATGCAATCTCATTGGGGGAAGTGTTCAATGTAGCCTTGCTGTTGGGAGTCTGGGTGATCAGAAGCCATCTCGAGTATTTGTGATTTGTATACATTCTTCAAAGATTGTGAATTCTATTCCTATTTCATTTCTCCAACTGTTTTCTTGAAAATTGATCAATCCGTTTGTGATGACAATCAAAGAGTCTCACCAATCAGTTTTTTTTTGTAATGATGGCTGTTACTCAAGCTTTGTTAGGAGAATATTTTAAACCCATGCGCGAACCCTGTTTTGTGATGTCACTGTCGCAAAAAATCTCCATCGAGTCTTTCGTGTTGAAGGGCAATGATCACGGGTAAGAAGTCTTAACGATTAAAACATGGACACAGTAGGCTTTGCCAGAACAGACATCTTTATTTGTTTTGTCTTTGCTCAGAAGTACATGAAATCTTTTAGGTCAAAATATTTTATTGCTTCATATGTATATATTATCAAGTATGTTAAAAAAATCTTGTGGTACAACTACAAACACAAAAACCTCTGTGAATATGTGGTAGCAAAATGTCAACCTGTCATTACATAGTTACTTGAATCTTGCTGTAGGCCAACGGTTATTTTGAAAGTTATGATTTGTTGCCGTTGGATTTTGCCCTTCACAGTCAGTTGCCTTGATTGTGACATTGTTTCCTCAGGTCAGCGTTGGATGCTGACTGGCTGGACCTGGCGTATCTCTAAGAACTCGACGATACTGGAAATCTCTTTCTATTTCGATCTTTGTTGTCGTAGATTGATTTCCAGTTCGACAGAGTTGCTTCGTTACGATGATCTTGTTGATATGTGGATATTAATAGATAGCTAGCAATGTTAAATTATGCGCTTTAAGATGGCGAGTATTTTTATTGAATGGGCGTTTGTCAAGACGAGAGCTGAGGAATGCTTTACGTCGGTGGAAATCTCCTGATTTATTTTATTGTATTGAGAACTGATCTGTCATCAGCCAGGGATTGTATCGCAGGTCGATTTTGTAAGTGCACATGATTTTCATGCTGCCAATGCTGCAATCGAATGCTGTTAATTTAAGAAACAAATTGAATTATAAAACTAATTTACTATGAATTGACATGAAATCACACCTCTGCAGATATTTGCCGTTGAAAATCTCAACCGACCTGATAAAGATCTGTTAAAAGTATTATATTATATTAAAACGTATGAATTATTATAGATATTAAAATTGTGAATATCAATGAATCGTAGTTTGAAAGATGGCGCTGTTACACCCAGTCGACTTCCCTGTTCCTTTACCGGCTCGAAACGATTTAATTAACGACGCCCATTGGTCAATCCTTTGTTCACGTGCCTTTGTTAGACCAATCACGAGAGAGCTTTGAACGGCGTAAAGACGTGGCGTACGTTACTTCCACGTCCGCCATTTTGACAGTCGTATTATTTCGGTAGTTTTGTGACGGTGCGGCTAGCATTCGGCGAGTTAAATTCGCCTTTTTTATCTAGCGTAAGTACTGAGACTAATCTGCTCGCATTCCCCTTAACGTCAGGCATAGACGCAATCATTTATTGGTTTGGAAAACCCGTAATTACTTTGTAATTCAACTGTGAATTCTCGCTTCCTTGGTGGAGCAAAGTGACATACCAAAAGGGCTTGCCTTTCGAAGGAAAAATGGTGACTCAATCGCCACGATAATATTTTATTTACGGCTATTGCAACACAGATTTCACCAGCCGAGCTCGTATTTTCTATTTACATTGAACGTAGATTGTTCCAGCGTGTAACTTCAATTGATGGAGTAATTATAATTGACTGGTCATTACCCTTACAATCAATAGGCCTAGCACAAGGAAATCACAGATAGTTTGTCATTTCAGGTTACATTGTAGATTCCACGTTGTCACTAGTATATTACCGATCTGATCTTCCTTGTAACTCATCAGTGCTCTCTTTGGTTCTTACAGATACAGTCGGACACAACTCTGCCAACATGGGGAATATGTTTGCGAACCTTTTCAAAGGCCTTTTTGGCAAAAAGGAGATGAGGATACTCATGGTCGGGTTGGATGCGGCTGGTAAAACCACGATATTATACAAACTGAAGCTAGGAGAAATTGTTACAACAATCCCTACGATTGGTAAGTGCCGCCTCATGCGCGTAATCTACATATTTTCGCAATTTTTTTTTGCATTATTTTTTTTGCCAGCCTGTCAAATGTCAACTTGATGATGAGCACTTTATTTAATTGTCATTTTTTTCCTTGGTTTTTGTCTTGACATGAACGTGGATCTCATGCGGCTGGTTCTTTTTTGCAGGTTTTAACGTGGAAACGGTGGAATACAAGAACATAAGCTTCACGGTCTGGGACGTTGGCGGGCAAGACAAGATTAGGCCACTCTGGCGGCACTATTTCCAAAATACGCAGGTGAGTGTCCCAAGCGGAACAAGATTTACTGTCTCGAAAGTGCTAAATATTGGCAACAGCTGTTGCACTAGGTGTGTGTTCTGTCGGATGCTTCCTTAAACAATATAAAGTGACCAGCGTTGTTTATTTATTCATAGAAGTGCTTATATCTCAACGCATGACTATCTATTAGGTTTTGATAGAAATTTTGTCATAAATCTATAATTTCGGCCTTAAATTAAACAATCTGACAGCCAAATCACTGGCAATAAATTTGATCCAATCCTAGAATTAACTTTGCCAGTAGGTGGCTTACTTTTATAGTTTCAGTTTCAGCTTAGCTTATTTTACTTGCAATTCAAGGTTTACTAAATTTGAAGATAATATTCATTGAAGAGTTATAACAGAAACAGAGGGCTGTGTTTTGTCTCGAGTTCCACTTGTTCACTGCTCAATCTGTTTTATTACTTTTGAAATTTAGAAACTGACAATATCCTTGAAATCAAATTTAGTCATCTGATGAAACTGGTGTCAGGCCATCTTGTTCATAATATCACTGGTCATCAAGTCCAGTCATTGCAATTAGTGACACATCAATCAACATCAAATTAGCTTCTTTGTGATTTTGTTTCGAAACGAAAACGTCTGGATTTCAGTGACCTGCTTCCAATTAGTGTTCTTTATCCAAAGAAGCTCAATTAAATAGTTATTTAATTGAAAATAGTTCAACTAACCATCAGTTACCGTGTCGACATTAAATTCTCACATGCTATTAAGTTGATTTATTTCACAATTTCACTTAAAGCCTAAATCTAAGAAGAGACGTTAATTCATGCTTCCTGTGTACCTACTATGATCTATCAAATTCAATTAATTGTCAAAATCGATTATAATTGCATCAAAGTAATTCATATAATTTTTTTGTTTTAAGTGATTGTTTGTCAGTTGTCTGCAGCATTATCAAAAACATCCCATCCCACTTATGATAGTCTAAAAGCAACTTAGTAACTAGATTCTTATCAGAAGATCTCTCTGAAAAGGGACAAATGAATGACATCATCAATCAGTTCAATCAATTTCTAGAAAATTTTAACATTTGGTGATAGTCATGGCTAAAACCAAATAACCTGCACAGTCCTTCTGCCAATCTAATATTCTGATTTTTGAAATGAACATTTGAAGAAACCGATTGAACTGGGTTATTGAACTGTTAAACTTGACTAAAATCAACCGTAACATAACCTGGACTCAACCAAACTTAACTTCACGACATTTTCCAAAGCCATGCTCACAGCTTCGTCGAGGGTCTACATTTTAATATTCGACAATAATGATGACAACACAATATGACATTATGAGAAGGGTCATCAGATATCATTAATCGGGTCAGGATTTGATAGATTTATCCCTAATTGACGGCCAGCATCTTCACATCGATGTGTGTCTGGACATAACCGAACTGTGTTGAATGTTGATTCTAACATATACGCAAATCCTTGTTGCATGTACGGTACGGATAAGAAGTTTGAGATGGCTATTTCTTTTGGTTTCCTGGTACCTGGTTTCCGCCAACAAGTAACGGTATCCGTCATTGTGCCGTGTCGTGACGTGTTCCATCTCTCTCCGCAGGGCCTGATCTTCGTCGTCGACAGCAACGACAGGGAACGAATCGGCGAGGCGAGGGAGGAGCTGATGCGGATGCTGGCCGAAGACGAACTACGGGATGCCGTACTGCTCATCTTCGCCAACAAACAGGTGAGCCGCCCCGTTCGGAAACCTGGTTTCCGTCGGCAAGTGTCCGACTATCTGACCTCTGTCTCCGTCCGTCTCGTGTGCCGCTCTTCGGGTTCACCCACAGCAAACATTAGCACATGCGTAGCGCACAATCGTAGCACAGAACTTCACTTCTGCACAAAGCAGAAACAAACGCAAGCTTTTTTAAGGGAAAAGTCACTGTCCACAATGACCAAGGTCGGTAAATCTTGCCGCCTTGTGATCATCTCGTCACGTCTAAACACCTTGGACTTAGGAGCGAAGGTTGTAGCAGCTGCCCTCTCGATCACTCTCACTCACGTTTGTTGATGTTGATGTTACGCCAACAAACTCCAAGTACAAACCAGTCTGCATGCCATTGTTAGCTGTGTTGCCTGTGTTGGCAGTTGCCGATGAGGTTAACCACGGTTGAACTCCCTTGTGCTCTTTGCTTGTGCTGAAGTTGATGGCAGAACTTTAAACCCTTCCGCTGCTACAAGCGTGTTGCGATTGCTCCTGTGCTGCACCGCAAGTTTGAATTATCCCTGGGTCGGGTCAGAGATATAGAGAAGTCGAGCGAATTTTATTAGTAAACGCTGACGTCAGGGCAAGTATTTGCCACCTGTTGTTGGCGCCTGCCACCTGTAATTTCCCAAAGTGCAACCTTCAAAATCACTTTGTGGCTGATTGTCACGGAAAGCTCGTAGTTCACCCTAAAATGCACAGCACAGGGGGGTGCTTGAGCAGAAATATCCTTAGGGTTTACTTAGGATAGGGACACTAACGAAAATAATGTTGACTAGTGGATCTCAAAGGAGATTGAACCTTCGGAGTTCAATGTTCTACTTCTACCACTGAAGAGGGCGTTATTTGAAACGCTTACTGTGTTGAATTCTCTATAAAGTGTTCTTATTAATTTCTTGACTTAAAGTAGCCAAGAAATCAAAGATGTTGGGACAGTTTTTTGGTTGCCTGCTCAGGTTACAGGCTCAAATTTCAAACATGACCTGTTTCTTTGGTCTGTGTCTCAATGGGTTACCAAATCGGTCTACTTTCTAATTACTTGCGAGTTGCGACTAGCTTTTACTTGTGGTGAATTATTCATGGATTACTTGACAAAAACAGCAAGATAATAACATGCAAATGACCCTCGAAACAAATCTTTTTGTTATTTTTTCTTTTTCTTTTTATTCAAGCAACTTGATGCTACCAGAAAAAAAAAAACAATATCAAAATGTTCAAACAGGGGATATCTATACATTTTTCATCATCATTTAATTTTCTGCTTTATGAAAGAAATATTGAAGACCTATTCCACTCAGAGAAAAATGACATACGATACCCACTGGACATACTACCAGTTAGGAAAAAAATATAAAAACAAAGAAAGATAGGGAAATCACAACCCGGCTTTAGCTAGTGGGATCATGACTTCATTCTGACCGAATGGAATAGGTTTACAACAAAAATTTGACAATTTTCTGATAACAAATCAAAATAATTGTGATTCAAATCAAAAACCCTATGTAAATGTTTAAAAATCCAATAAATCTTGAGAACTAAAATCGTAGCCCTGGATAGAAACTGTCCTAAAACTCGCCTAGTTTTGTGCAACTTTCTTACGGCGCCGTCCCTCCGCCCGCAGGACCTGCCGAACGCGATGAACGCCGCCGAGATCACGGACAAGCTGGGGCTGCACTCGCTGCGCAATCGCAACTGGTACATCCAGGCGACGTGCGCGACGTCGGGCGACGGCCTCTACGAGGGCCTCGACTGGCTGTCGAACCAGCTGAAGAACGCCAACCGCTAGGCGCCGCGCGCCATTCGGACGGGACTCCACGCGGCGCCTCCGCCGCCGTCGACGCCACGCCGGCGTTCTCTTGCAATTTTTTTTTTTGCGTTTTATTTTCGTTCTTTTCCGTGGATCGCCGGTTCCATCGTTTCGGACGGGCGGCGGCGGCCCCGCGTTCGCATCCCGTCCGTCTCGCGCCTCGGTCTCGATCGCCGTTATTTATTCGCGCG
This sequence comes from Nemurella pictetii, assembly GCA_921293315.2. Taxonomy (NCBI): domain Eukaryota; kingdom Metazoa; phylum Arthropoda; class Insecta; order Plecoptera; family Nemouridae; genus Nemurella; species Nemurella pictetii. The sequence continues at coordinate 3,990,281 of OV121125.1, read as the reverse complement.
CGTGTCGTTGCCTTGCGTTCGGACGCTCGTCGCCGGCGCGGGAACGCCTCGTTTCCGTGCGGCGCGGCGTTCGGGGGGCGTGGCCTGGCCATCGGCCAATGGGGGGGCGGGAGGCGGGGCCGGGGGCCGAGTCCTCGTCGATGAAGCTGTCATTAAGGTTCTGATGATTTACGCGTCGTTTTACTCTGTTTTAAACGTTTCCCCCGGCCGGTTCGCCGCGGTGCCAGCGTGCGGCGAGCTTTTCTCCCCGACATTGATTAAGGAAAAGTAATTATAAATGAAAATATGGACAAAAAAATAACATTTAAATCTTGAATTTATATATAGGGTAAAATATGATTATATATTTTCTTCTCACATTTAAGGCTTCGATAGATTTTAGGTATTATTAATTAAACGAGGACAAAGAAAAAACACGAGTTTTTTTTGTTTCTCCGTCTCACGGTTTCGTTCCGAATCACAAGGCGGCGTGAACGGGAAAAATGAAAACGGCACCCGCGTTCGTCTCGATTGTTCATCCAAACATTCCGCAGTTTGCCCGTCTGTCCCGCTGCCGGGTTTCTTTCCGCTTTTCCGTTGCCCGCGTGCTTGTCCCGTGGTCGCGGTGGTCGCCGTGGTTGCGATCGGGATGGTTGCCGTGGCTTCCTTGGTTGCGATGAGACTGTCTCGTGATCGCGAGACATTCGAGCATCCCGAGGGAGAGAGGCGGCGGCTAGGAACGAACGAGGGAGGTTTTTCGGGGGCGGAGGATTGGCAGTCGGCACCCGCCATCACTTTCTCGAGATTGGGCGGCTGCAGCTTGAAATAAATTAAAACATACAGTGACTTTATTGCGTTTTGTTTCGTGTGCCTTTTTCCGTAATCTCTTTCCCTGTATTCTGGCTGGCTTAGCCTTTCGATTGCTGGTGGTGGTTATTTGTTATTTGGTTATTATGCTTTTGACGAGTAACAGAGTCTTGACAGAGTCTTCTTATGAACCTAAATCTAGTTAAATATACTTTGGTTGATAGTGACTAAAGAGTATAGTTAAATTATGTTGATAATCAATATAGTAACAATAATAATGATGAAGGTTTTTGAATGATAAAGTCAAATGAGTAATGGTTATAAAAGGTGGTAATAGGAACAGTTATAGCTTATAACTCATAGTTAAGACAATAATAATAAATATGGTAGTAGAAGTGGTAGTAGTTGTAATTATAGTAATTATAATAGCGATATCATTATTATGATTGAAAGTTGGGACTAGGTAGAGGAGTTAAGCAATATGCTATCGTAGAGTTAGGTAACAAGATTTGCCTAGGATGTATGTTGGTAATTTTGAGCAAGGAATTCCTTGCTCAAAAGGAAGGAACAATTAGGAGCACTTTGATTAGAGTTTTGATCGGTCGTTTTTTTGTATATATTTGTAGTAATGCTATAAAAAGGCCGCGAGATTTTTGATGGTTAGGCTTTGACGAATGCAGTATGTTGCGGTATTTTTTTTACTGGGGTGATACTTGGGTTGATCATTGAGGGAGGTGGTAACCTCGTGAGTTGATAGTCTTATCTCTTGGCTTCCTTGTACACCCCTCCCTGCATATGGCATGGTCACTCCCCAAATCCTAGGTTACCACTGTATACTTTACATAACAGAAATATTTAGGTTTGTCGAGGAGACCGTAATATTTATGTACAAGATGTTCATTTTGCAGATTGCATCTTGACAGGTCAGCGATAATTTTTATTGTATTGGTTTCGGCGCTGAGCCACGGGGGTTTTGTATGTATTAATGTTTCTGCATCCTGCAACGAGTGTAGACTACTAATTGTTTACCTAGCTAAATTTAATATTGAGTTTATATAAGAGAATACCGAGGCGGGAATTCGAAGCTACGGCTGGGGGTCGAAGAAGGGTGGGAAGACCAAGAGAGAAATGGAGTGGATTGATGAAAGAAGATTTGGAGGAGAGACAGATAAACTGGAATGAGGTGGAAACAAAGAAATTGTGGGACGAGAAGAAGTTGTGGAAGGCAGTGGTAGAATGATGTGAAGAGGAGGAAGAAGAAGAAGAAAAATAAATATCAGTAGAAGCTTCAGGTGTGGCTTCTTTAAAATCTTCTTTAAAATCTGGATCTTTAAAATCAATATTTTAGTGGCTAAATAGCTTGTTGCAGTAGAGCACATTGACAGAATATAATAACTAGCACAGGAAAATTTCAAAATAACTTATTTTAAAATAAATACCTAAGCATGAAATTGAACTTAAGGCATATAATTGATATGCTAACCACAAGAAAAATATAGGATTAACTTATAGAATTACAGGATTAACTAGAAACCAACTTAAAAAATTATAAAATCAAACTTGCAATGGCAATTCCCAATAATTTATTAACTGCTTTAGCGTAGTTTTTGTAGATGCATTTATTGGTACCAGGTGGCACCACTTAGTGCTTCAAAGCGCCTGCTTAATTTACGGCTGGACGAAAATTTGAATTTTCAGACTTCACTGATGTGAAACAAAAATGTCGACCGAGATGTGTGCTCTTCGTGTGTTTTTCGGCCTTTGATCGTTTAGATTACACCTGTTGGCTGGATGAATACGACAAACGACATTACTCACTCCCAGGTAAAGTCCTCAAATTGGAATTCTATGTATTTATGTAGCCTGTGTCTGATGCATTGAGAAAATGATCAATGCGAGCATTGGTCTGTGGATCGGTCATTGCTGGAGGATACTCTGCATTTCTGGTATTGTTCGGTATGTTTTCTACTCTGTACCATTGCGTTGATTATAATGATGTCCCCTTTGGAATGTATGCTCACTGGTAATGAATCATAGTCATCAATGATAGTCATGATAGTCAATTCGGGATTGTATGCCCAATTTATTTGATTAATTTGACTATTAATTTTATTTCATTAAACCGCGGTATATACCTATACAAATGTGGATTTGATATTTCGTTTCTAATAATTATCATGGTGATGTTTGTTCAGTATTTTTTTTGCTGCCAGATGGCACTAAATGCTTCATTTTAAACACAGAAAAGCCTAATTTTTCAATATCACTCATCGGAATTTCCATACGCACGGCACGGCGCACCCAATTGAACGTAAGATGTCCCAAACCAAAAAAAACCCTAACCACGATATTTCTCAACTAAAATTCGCGTATACCGAAACCGCAAAGCTATTAATAAACCCGCAGCCAGCCAAATACACGATCCGAGAATATTTAAAAACGGTTCGAGAATTTAAATTAAAATTCTCCGAAGCGAACACCAAACGGCGGCGCCACACGGGAGAAAAAAAGAAACTATAAATCGCAAATTCTTCTGTTTTTTTTTTCTTCTTGTTTATTTCGTTCAAAAGGTGTTAGTTGGCGATCATTATAGCAGCTGTCATAAATTATCGCGCGTTTCTTTGGCGCTGTCCTTCATGATCGCATAGCAGTTAAGTTGACATATTATTTCCTCTGGAATGCATCGCATAGCTGGTAAAGTATAGTTCGGTCTCGGATTCCGACCACAAGAATTCTCTGTCGATACCGTGCCATGGCTCATGGTTGGTTCTTGTTAATTTCCTTGTCTAATGTTTTGTCATGGCTGAAGCAGAGTGATCACAAAGTCACCCACCCAAACGATCACCGTGTGGAATGCCAGGCTACATTATTCCAAGCCACGAACATAGTACCTTAGTATCCGATTTCAACCTCCCTCGGTCGACGACAATTCGTTCTAGCGTGGATATTTATTTTCAGTCACGTTCGCTTTTATTATCTGTGACTTGGAATTGTGGACACCGGAGCGAAATAACATAATACTTGGATTAACCCTATAGGTGCCCGCCCACATTTGAAGCCGGGTTTATGATGAATACATTTTCAAAAGTCTATCCATTGGTTAAACGGACAAATTGTCTAGCCGCGTGATTTTCTCTGATATATATATAGCTATATTTTCTACACTTCTTTTTTAAGACTCGGTATTTTCACAATCGAAAAGATTGGTGTAAATAACCAGTCAAGTCCACTTTGTTAAATTTTCAGGAATTGACAAATACTGCGAGGAAGTTACATAAAAGCAGGTTGAAATGTTGAACTAAAAATGCTTGTAAAATAGGAACGATAGCAATTTAGACTTTCCTGACTTTTCACACATTGATAGACAATAGACATTCCTTGTTTAAGGACGGCTACACTGCTGATCATTTTTACAGAAATTGGGCTAAACTGGTTATTACACTCACCACTTCAATCTACAGTAAGTTATCAGAAAAAAATATTTAACTGTGTCATCTAATGCTAAGTTCCCAAACTAAATTTATCCCAACGTTTCGCAAAGGTGTGCTGCCTGCTTCATTTAAACATTCTGTAAATTCTTTATATTTTCTACTCTGTGGGTCACCGCCAGTTGCCATTGCAAAAATAATTTGCATACTTTTTGTTGAATCCTTAGCCCTAGGTATCTAATTTAGGAAATAAGGTGGCAAGCTGAAGCGGTGATTCTAACCATAAATGCCCATTACTCGTTGCATAAAATGATAAACGGTAGACATTTCGTTTCTTATAAAATGTAGTGTTAAGAATCAAGCTAAAGCTAGTCACAATTGAACTTGATGTCCATTGTCCGCGATTCAACAACGAATTACAACTGACGTTTCATAGAGGTGTGTAAATTAAGAGATGTCATGCGACCAAGCGTTGTCTCTGCTGACTACTGAGCGTGAGACGGACATAATTGACAAGATAAAAAAGGAGTATTAACAAGCAAGTTTATTCAGATGTTAATCGATGTGAATTCATGTGAGGCATGAGAATTCCCTTGCACTGCATTGAGTGTGGGGTCACGCTGGGGACCTTTGCCACGGTTCACGAAACCGACGCGCATTCATTCAATAAAAACAGCTGACTTATTGAGAAGGTATCATGATGCTTGCATCGCGAAGATTAGCTTGGTGGTCGGACAGAATCCTTGAAACGTTGAAACGAATAACTCAAGAATGTACCGACTAAATGCTATATTTGAATGCTCCTAGGACAGGCGTGCAGAGCAATTTACACCTATGCCATTCAATCAAAATTCTATCAACATGACGTCATGATACCCACTCGCTAAAGCCAGGTACAGCAATTTGGGTTGTGATTTCCCTGTCTTCCTTTGTTATTTAGCAGAGCTAATTAATATTTATATGCAAACTGGTATGTAGTACGTCCAGTGGGTATCTGACGCTATTTTTCTCTGAGTGGAATAGCTCTATTCTGTTAATATTTTTAATATGAGAAAAGATAAAAACTTCTGTCAATGTTTTTAATGTCACAAATGAACGCTGCTCTCATATCAACTCGCATTGAAAATATTAACAGAATCGAACGTTCTCTACCGTGATATCAGATTGATTCACTTACGTTTTCTACTTTTTAATCTGCCAAACAGACCACATTCGAAATCGCCCATCAAGTGGTTGCAACAAATGTTTCAAATTTTCATCGTTTCCGGAATTGAAACTTGATTGAGATCTATTGGGTTCTATCCGACTTTTGTTTCCAAAGGAGTATAAGCATCGAAAGCCGAATTTTTACCCAATTCCGCAAAATTAGAAACAGAAAAAGTTAGTGAATATGAGTCTCCGTCTCCTTTATGAAACTTTCGTCGTTTTTCAAATGGACTGACATTTCAAACAGACAGTTCACTGACAAAGTTCAACCTGCAAAACCGGAGCTCGTTAACAGTTCGTTAACAGCCCGTTAACAGCCTGTTAACTTTGCTTGCATGCAATCAGCAAATCAGAAGCGTTGATCTGTGCTTTATAGGCTTGTCAACTATCTTAGATTTGATTTGATTCGATTGGAGTTTATCTCAGATAATCAGATCAGTGAATGCACTTTATTAATGGTTATTGGCATATTAAAAGCAGAAAAGCAGAAAATTTTGAAATTCCGTTGAAGTCCGCAAAACGTGGAGTTTCGCAAAAAAGCGCAATTTTTTTTTTTAGTATGGTGTCTCCCTGTAGCATATTTGTATTAATATATGGTATGAATATTATCAAGCTTCTATCAATTCAATCAATACCAAGTGATAGACCGGCCGAGATAGCAAGAAAAAAAAGTACACAACGCGTGTCACCACCGCAGTAAAATAAGCTACCACATAACAAACAAAAAATCGAATGAAAAAAAATCAATTAAAAATTTGTTTATCTCAGCCAGCCGTCAAAAAACTAATAAAAAAACTCATATCAATCCATCAGACTGAAGCGTTCTCACACCCGCGTAGAGCAAAACTAACAAAAACACGGGCACAGCATTCATCGTGTAAACATCATCTGACTCTGGCTGCGTGAATTCGGCATGTTCGCTGTTTATTTGGGAATTGTGTGGAAGGGATTCGGCCAAGAGAAACAAATAACCGGGTGATCAACGAGTGCGCTGCGGCTGCGCAGAGACCCAGTGGCGATAAAGAGCAATAAAGAGTCGCGACGTCGGGCTGGGTGGGTGACCGCCGGAGATAAATGCCTCTGGGCGCGGATTTTTATCCCTAGGTTAGCTGAGAGTTGGGTGATTTGGTTCAAGGCCCATAGTTTAAATGTCCAGTTTAATAGTTATCTTCTAGTTAAGAACCGATAGCTCAGTTCTTATCATGAGGTTAGCCGCTATACCTGAAAATTGTAGTTTAAAAAATCCGCTGATTTATTTTTTGCATGCTAGCGTTCTAAATGCCAAACGACCCAACCGATTATGATTAAATTTTCAGAATATCTTTATTTTCGTTCAACTTAGACCCTGTACTATTTTCAGCTAATTCCCGTAACAACTTTCCTTATAAATATGTTTTAAGATAATTTTCAATTTTTTCATATCACGTTTCGATATCTGTTCGATATATTTCAACGAAACATTCCCGAAGAAGAATGCTTATGCCTCTCTGCTAAAAAATTTCAGTGCTTCATGAAAAGTATCTCTTTTGACGTTTTGATAGTTTTTACTCCCGCAAAATCAAGTGAACGTCACGTTTCTTTCGCCGGCTCATCAATGCTATATCGACAGATTTTACTATTTCCTACAGCCTGGTGCGATACTAAAAATTCCCCCAAAAGCCATCAGATCTGAAACCATAACCCCTCCCTACACAAAAAAGGCTATAAAACAGAGTCGTCCGCCACTGTCCGCAAAGCACGACCCGTGCGCCACTGGCCGGTCTCTGCAAATCGAGTGACGTGACTTTCGAGTCAAACAAGCAACGGAGAAGAAAAACATAACGCGTCGATAAAAACAGTTTTATTACCGGCCCGTCTGGCCGTGTTTTTATTGAGAATTATGGCTTCGCGGCGGCGCCAGTGGCGCTAGTGGCGCCAGTGGCGTCGTCTAGAGGCGCCATCTTGCCAGTGGCGTTTTTAGGCGGCCTGAACTGCCACTGTTTCCGGTCTTAATATTACAATTCACAAGCGGAAGTAATCTACTGGATGATAACCTAATATGGCAACGACTAAAAAAGCTAGCAACGCTCTGATTGGAGAACGCCACAGCGCAAAGCTCCGAACTCGGGCTCTGATTGGAGAACGCCACAGCGCAAAGCTCGCAACGCTCCGAACTCAGGCTCTGATTGGAGAACGCCGCAGCGCAAAGCTCGCAACGCTCCGAACTCAGGCTCTGATTGGAGAACGCCACAGCGCAAAGCTCGCAACGCTCCGGACTCAGGCTCTGATTGGAGAACGCCATAGCGCAAAACTCGCAACGCTCCAAACTCAGGCTCTGATTGGAGAACGCCACAGCGCAAAGCTCGCAACGCTCCGAACTCAGGCTTTGATTGGAGAACGCCACAGCGCAAAGCTCGCAACGCTCCGAACTCAGGCTCTGATTGGAGAACGCCACAGCGCAAAGCTCGCAACGCTCCGAACTCAGGTTCTGATTGGAGAACGCCACAGCGCAAAGCTCGCAACGCTACGAACTCAGGCTCTGATTGGAGAACGCCACAGCGCAAAGCTCGCAACGCTACGAACTCAGGCTCTGATTGGAGAACGCCACAGCGCAAAGCTCGCAACGCTACGAACTCAGGCTCTGATTGGAGAACGCCACAGCGCAAAGCTCGCAACGCTCCGAACTCAGGCTCTGATTGGAGAAAGCCACAGCGTAAAGCTCGCAACACTCCGAACTCAGGTTCTGATTGGAGAACGCCACAGCGCAAAGCTCTGAACTCAGGCTCTGATTGGAGAACGCCACAGCGCAAAGCTCGTTAAGACAATTAATGATACTTAGACACAGTATACCTATTCTATGTATACTTGTATCGTTTAATATAATAATTCTATGTGTTTTGTAGGAGAAAATCTAGTTGTTAATGGGATAAAATGATACACACACAGCTAAGGATTAGCGGAGTTAAATGTCAACCACAATTTCTGCATGCAACATGGTACGTAATAAGTATATAGTATACAATTATAAAAATAAAATACTATATAGCTGTCATCAATGAAGAATATTTCTCAATGAATCAAGTATGCAGACATAACACCACTGTCATTTCTGACAGAGACACTTGGATGTTCGATTGACGCCAATAATATCATGTTGACAATATTGCACTCGATTTGCAGCCGATACTGTGGGTCTCACTGCCCCTTGACTCGCTAAATCACTGCATTCTATGCAATTACAGTGTGGCAAACAACAGTTCTGTCAACTAGCAACTGGCAGTGAGACACAGTTTAGCAAGTGGCTGGCTGGCTGGCTGGCAACTGGCGGTGAGACACAGTTTAGCAAGTGGCTGGCAACTGGCGGTGAGACACAGTGTAGCAAGTGGCTGGCAACTGGCGGTGAGACACGGTGAAGCAAGTGGCTGGCAACTGGCGGTGAGACATAGTGTAGCAAGTGGTTGGCAACTGGCGGTGAGACACAGTGTAGCAAGTGGCTGGCAACTGGCGGTGAGACACAGTGTAGGGAGCAAACAGCGACAGACTGCAGTTGACTTAACGAGTGCAGCGACGCATTCCAGGCGTAGCTAATAATAACATCACAACATGATCATCAAGGTTGTCTCGCATTGTCATTTGCCATTGTTGATATTTAAATGTCGGCGAATTAACTATGTTAATTTAAGGGGGTACGTCCAGGAACTGTCTACGTTTATTATGTTTATTATGTATGTGTACCTTGTACCAATAGATTATTTATGTATATTTATCTGAACTTGGCCTCTTGAGTCTGCTAGCATCTGAAAATTGTTGCTTCACCGTGTCTCGCCGCCAGTTTACACTCGTTTGGTAAAAAAAGCTTGTTTACACGCCCGTAATTCTATGCTGACAACTGAGTGTGAGACGGACTATGCTGACAACTGAGTGTGAGACGGACTATGCTGACAACTGAGTGTGAGACGGACTATGCTGACAACTGAGTGTGAGACGGACTATGCTGACAACTGAGTGTGAGACGGACTATGCTGACAACTGAGTGTGAGACGGACTATGCTGAAAACTGAGTGTGAGACGGACTATGCTGACAACTGAGTTTGAGACGGACTATGCTGACAACTGAGTGTGAGACGGACTATGCTGACAACTGAGTGTGAGACGGACTATGCTGACAACTGAGTGTGAGACGGACTATGCTGACAACTGAGTGTGAGATGGACTATGCTGACAACTGAGTGTGAGACGGACTATGCTGACAACTGAGTGTGAGACGGACTATGCTGACAACTGAGTGTGAGACGGACTATGCTGACAACTGAGTGTGAGACGGACTATGCTGACAACTGAGTGTGAGACGGACTCTACTGACAACTGAGTGTGAGACGGACTTAGTTGACAACTGAGCGTGATACAGACTATGCTTACAACTGAGCGTGATACATACTATAACTAGACAACGCATTCCTTTGCTTAGGTATTGAAGCAAGCTAAGGCTGAGAAGGAAATGGGTGGACGAAACCACAAGTATTTCTTTGACTAATTTCAACTGAAAAATTAATAATAGATTCGTCATGTTGCGCAAAGCTTTCTTGGGTCTGATGCTTGCCATTTCTTAATGTGTGAGTCGATCTGAAATCAATGTTGTCCCTGGTTTATGGCGTAGACGAGGCTGTGTGATGATATCAATAATCAACAGTGATACACCGAATTATGATATCATCAAGCTGCCGCCTTATTAACAATCATCGCCGATTAATCGAACGAATCACTAATTGGATGTAAACTAGAGTTAATTAGAGGGCACAAGGTGAACACTAAAAAGGAATTAGTTTAAATTACTTTTATGGCCCTATAACGTCTTTCATATGTTTTAATTTGTTTGAGTTTGTTAATATATGGATTTGCAATCAGTGATGTGCAATTTTTCGTGTCATTTTCCGTGAAAATAAAAAAGTATATGGTATAGTAATGAGATGTTTGCTGGCAGAGTTTCCTGCATCCTACAGCCTGATGAGATGTTTGCTGGCAGAGTTTCCTGCATCCTACAGCCTGATGAGATGTTTGCTGGCAGAGTTTCCTGCATCCTACAGCCTGGTGAGATGTTTGCTGGCAGAGTTTCCTGCATCCTACAGCCTGGTGAGATGTTTGCTGGCAGAGTGTCCTGCATCCTACAGACTGGTGAGATGTTTGCTGGCAGAGTTTCCTGCATCCTGCAGCCTGGTGAGATATTTGCTGGCAGAGTGTCCTGCATCCTACAGCCTGGTGAGATGTTTGCTGGCAGAGTGTCCCGCATCCTACAGCCTGGTGAGATGTTTACTGGCAGAGTGTCCTGCATTCTACAGCCTGGTGAGATGTTTGCTGGCAGAGTTTCCTGCATCCTGCAGCCTGGTGAGATGTTTGCTGGCAGAGTTTCCTGCATCCTGCAGCCTGGTGAGATATTTGCTGGCAGAGTGACCTGCATCCTACAGCCTGGTGAGATGTTTGCTGGCAGAGTGTCCTGCATCCTACAGCCTGGTGAGATGTTTGCTGGCAGAGTTTCCTGCATCCTTCAGCCTGGTGAGATCTTTGCTGGCAGAGTGTCCTGCATCCTGCAGCCTGGTGAGATGTTTGCTGGCAGAGTTTCCTGCATCCTGCAGCCTGGTGAGATGTTTGCTGGCAGAGTTTCCTGCATCCTACAGCCTGGTGAGATGTTTGCTGACAGAGTTTCCTGCATCCTACAGCCTGGTGAGATGTTTGCTGGCAGAGTTTCCTGCATCCTGCAGCCTGGTGAGATGTTTGCTGGCAGAGTGTCCTGCATCCTACAGCCTGGTGAGATGTTTGCTGGCAGAGTTTCCTGCATTCTATACAGCAGATGGTGGTATATAAAATTGTCAAATGGCAAAGTCCATGCCCGACCCAAATGTCTATCCAGTAATCCATCTATATATATCCGGACACCGGTGTCGGAGGCACAAAGCGCTGTAATTGGTGTTGCTCTCACCGACTGTCACCGTTCACTTCCGGTCTTTTCGGTCAGGACTCGCAACCGCCGCGGCTCCCAAAAGGCAACGGTGGTCCATGTCTGCTCTATGGTGCGCTGCATTCCCTCAGCCAATCTTTTTGCAGATGATGCCTTGAATGACATCACTTTACGTGTTGATAGTCCCGGAGATAGGTTTGGATGAAATAGGATGCCGAATTATTATTAAATTTAGCTATGACTTTGACAAATATTTTCGATAGGTTCCTATTTTGATAAGTAATATTTTCGATATTTTCGCCCGTGAAGGTACTTACCATTTAAACAATAAAAACTTTCAAATAATAATATTTTTGAAACTTTTCTTCGTCCATTCATATATACAATGCTCTATTTTGTTTAAATTGCCATATCACAGCCGCCATGATTTTGCGCAAATTACTTTGACTCTGTTTGACGGTGATTTTGACACATTCTTCTTTTTACTTTGTATTAAAAAGGCGCGTCGGATCCGTCGGATCTCAATCCGTCGCCAGTCCGTCGCGTCGGCAGCCCGTTCGTCGTGCAGACGTCGACTCTGTGCCACGCAAAGCAACAAAACGCTGCAATCCGTCGTGTGCATCGCCAGTCCGTCGCGTCGCCAGCCCGTTCGTCGTGCAGACGTCGACTCTGTGCCACGCAAAGCAACAAAACGCTGCAATCCGTCGTGTGCATCGCCAGTCCGTCGCGTCGCCAGCCCGTTCGTCGTGCAGACGTCGACTCTGTGCCACGCAAAGCAACAAAACGCTGCAATCCGTCGTGTGCATCGCCAGTCCGTCGCGTCGGCGGCCCGTTCGTCGTGCAGACGTCGACTCTGTGCCACGCAAAGCAACAAAACGCTGCAATCCGTCGTGTGCATCGCCAGTCCGTCGCGTCGCCAGCCCGTTCGTCGTGCAGACGTCGACTCTGTGCCACGCAAAGCAACAAAACGCTGCAATCCGTCGTGTGCATCGCCAGTCCGTCGCGTCGGCAGCCCGTTCGTCGTGCAGACGTCAACTCTGTGCCACGCAAAGCAACACAACGCTGTGCAATCCGTCGTGTGCATCGCCAGTCCGTCGCGTCGGCAGCCCGTTCGTCGTGCAGACGTCGACTCTGTGCCACGCAAAGCAACAAAACGCTGCAATCCGTCGTGTGCATCGCCAGTCCGTCGCGTCGCCAGCCCGTTCGTCGTGCAGACGTCGACTCTGTGCCACGCAAAGCAACAAAACGCTGCAATCCGTCGTGTGCATCGCCAGTCCGTCGCGTCGGCAGCCCGTTCGTCGTGCAGACGTCGACTCTGTGCCACGCAAAGCAACAAAACGCTGCAATCCGTCGTGTGCATCGCCAGTCCGTCGCGTCGGCAGCCCGTTCGTCGTGCAGACGTCAACTCTGTGCCACGCAAAGCAACACAACGCTGTGCAATCCGTCGTGTGCATCGCCAGTCCGTCGCGTCGGCAGCCCGTTCGTCGTGCAGACGTCGACTCTGTGCCACGCAAAGCAACAAAACGCTGCAATCCGTCGTGTGCATCGCCAGTCCGTCGCGTCGGCAGCCCGTTCGTCGTGCAGACGTCGACTCTGTGCCACGCAAAGCAACAAAACGCTGCAATCCGTCGTGTGCATCGCCAGTCCGTCGCGTCGGCAGCCCGTTCGTCGTGCAGACGTCGACTCTATGCCACGCAAAGCAACACAACGCTGCAATCCGTCGTGTGCATCGCCAGTCCGTCGCGTCGGCAGCCCGTTCGTCATGCAGACGTCGACTCTGTGCCACGCAAAGCAACAAAACGCTGCAATTCGTCGTGTGCATCGCCAGTCCGTCGCGTCGGCAGCCCGTTCGTCGTGCAGACGTCGACTCTGTGCGCTAAGCAACAAAACGCTGCAATCCGTCGTGTGCATCGCCAGTCCGTCGCGTCGGCAGCCCGTTCATCGTGCAGACGTCGACTCTGTGCCACGCAAAGCAACACAACGCTGTGCAATCCGTCGTGTGCATCGCCAGTCCGTCGCGTCGGCAGCCCGTTCGTCGTGCAGACGTCGACTCTGTGCCACGCAAAGCAACAAAACGCTGCAATCCGTCGTGTGCATCGCCAGTCCGTCGCGTCGGCAGCCCGTTCGTCGTGCAGACGTCGACTCTGTGCCACGCAAAGCAACAAAACGCTGCAATCCGTCGTGTGCATCGCCAGTCCGTCGCGTCGGCAGCCCGTTCGTCGTGCAGACGTCGACTCTGTGCCACGCAAAGCAACAAAACGCTGCAATCCGTCGTGTGCATCGCCAGTCCGTCGCGTCGGCAGCCCGTTCGTCGTGCAGACGTCGACTCTATGCCACGCAAAGCAACACAACGCTGCAATCCGTCGTGTGCATCGCCAGTCCGTCGCGTCGGCAGCCCGTTCGTCATGCAGACGTCGACTCTGTGCCACGCAAAGCAACAAAACGCTGCAATTCGTCGTGTGCATCGCCAGTCCGTCGCGTCGGCAGCCCGTTCGTCGTGCAGACGTCGACTCTGTGCGCTAAGCAACAAAACGCTGCAATCCGTCGTGTGCATCGCCAGTCCGTCGCGTCGGCAGCCCGTTCATCGTGCAGACGTCGACTCTGTGCCACGCAAAGCAACACAACGCTGTGCAATCCGTCGTGTGCATCGCCAGTCCGTCGCGTCGGCAGCCCGTTCGTCGTGCAGACGTCGACTCTGTGCCACGCAAAGCAACACAACGCTGTGCAATCCGTCGTGTGCATCGCCAGTCCGTCGCGTCGGCAGCTCGTTCGTCGTGCAAACGTCGACTCTGTGCCACGCAAAGCAGCACAACGCTGTGCAATCCGTCGTGTGCATCGCCAGTCCGTCGCGTCGGCAGCCCGTTCGTCGTGCAGACGTTGACTCTGTGCCACGCAAAGCAACACAACGCTGTGCAATCCGTCGTGTGCATCGCCAGTCCGTCGCGTCGGCAGCCCGTTCGTCGTGCAGACGTCGACTCTGTGCGCTAAGCAACACAACGCTGCAATCCGTCGTGTGCATCGCCAGTCCGTCGCGTCGGCAGCCCGTTCGTCGTGCAGACATCGACTCTGTGCCACGCAAAGCAACACAACGCTGTGCAATCCGTCGTGTTGACTGTCTGTCATTCATACACAAGAAATGTGTTCAGACATATCCAGCCGATGCTGAATTTGTCTGCAACTAAATTTCTTGTGCGTTGCTCGTTCGGTCTTGAGCATTAGCGCCCCACGTTGACATTCTATGGATGAGATGCATTCCTTGCATCTGACCACCTTCGTCGTGCCCCACTAAGTTTACAACAACCGAGACTCGAGAGTGTTGGCGGCACGCAGGGTCCAGGGCCATGAAGATTTTCACACATTTCTTTCACACCACCCACCCAACGCCATGCCATCCGACGACACCGCTTTAATACTTAATATACCTGGCTTGCAAATCGGTTTATGCTATTTTCTGCTTCGTCTAACCTATTTAGCGCGAACATTTCGACCGCTTTTTTTCTTTTTGCTATTTCGTCGGCGGTTTATAAACTTTTTTTTTTTTGGAAATCTTTCTTTAAGACGCCGCTGTGTCGCCGTCGGTTTATTGAGGAATGTGGACGTGGATTTGGTCAGATTATCATATGATTATAGCGTGTTTATCGGGCTTGGGCTGAACTCGGGGCGATGCGTTGACAGTGTTGACAACAAGGTGGACACAATGTATCAATGGATAGCCGATTGGTAAATGTACCGGCTTGGGTGATGCCTTGCCCGGTGAAATGTTGCACAGTATAACAGAATGTGAGAAACAAGATCTGTTATCGTGTGTCCATTTGTTGGGATACAAGTGCTGGAAATGCGGGATTGGTTTGTGTTTCGGATGCTGCGACATGGTGTTACGTGGTGTTGGGGTCACACTTGCAGGGCATCTGGGGAAATAGAAACACACGACCACATTTCCTGGCGCCCACAGTATAAATTTCAGTAAATAGGAGAGAGATCACACTGAATAGTAAATAATTTCAGGGTGAGAATTTGGGCGGTACAAATGTTACTGTTAACTTGAGTTAAGCTTCTAAACTCAAACTTTTCCCCACGTTTCGCGAAGCTGTGCAGCCTGCTTTATCAACGGTCTTAACTCGAGTGCCAATTAGCAACAAATCCAAACAAAAGATATCAACAATAATCTAAGCCTAAAAAAATCCCAGAAACTCAAAACCCCATATCAATATCGTAGCAATAGCGTAGCAACAATAGCAACAACAGTGACACAGGTGTTTGCTGGCATTAGGCAGGCACATAGTAATGCCAACAATCGTAGCAGCGTGGCAACACTAGCAACAGCAGTGACACAGGTGTTTGCTGGCATTAGGCAAGGCACAGAGTAATGCCAACAATTGTAGCAGCGTGGCAACACTAGCAACAGCAGTGACACCGGTGTTTGCTGGCATTAGGCAAGGCACAGAGTAATGCCAACAATTGTAGCAGCGTGGCAACACTAGCAACAGCAGTGACACCGGTGTTTGCTGGCATTAGGCAAGGCACATATAGTAATGCCAACAATCGTAGCAACGTGGCAACACTAGCAACAGCAGTGACACCGGTGTTTGCTGGCATTAGGCAAGGCACATAGTATTGCCAACAATCGTAGCAGCGTGGCAACACTAGCAACAGCAGTGACACCGGTGTTTGCTGGCATAAGGCAAGGCACATAGTAATGCCAACAATCGTAGCAGCGTAGCAACACTAGCAACAGCAGTGACACAGGTGTTTGCTGGCATTAGGCAAGGCACATAGTAATGCCAACAATCGTAGCAGCGTGGCAACACTAGCAACAGCAGTGACACCGGTGTTTGCTGGCATTAGGCAAGACACACAGTAATGCCAACAATCGTAGCAGCGTAGCAACACTAGAGACAGCATTGACACAGGTGTTAGCTGGCATTAGGCAAGGCACATGGTAATGCCCACAGTCGTAGCAGCGTGAAAACACTAGCAACAGCAGTGACACCGGTGTTTGCTGGCATTAGCAACCCATGCTTTCCAAAAAAAACTACTGCTAAGATAAAACAAACGTGCTAAAATTAGGAAAAAGTCATGAGTTTTAAGCTTCCAAATCTTGCATTTGGAGCATTGGACCAATTTTATATTATGATTGGACGTCGATAAATTCTCTTTTGGTTCTATGTAGTACGATAGTCCTGAAACTAGACAGGTCCTGATTATCTCACCATTTCACATCAAAATGATCAACGTTTAAATCGCAAAACTGCCATTCATATCGTAAATAAGGCCAAAATAACTCCATTAAAGACATGCATTTTTAAAAATATTTCCCATGATGACTGTTTGTAAGCGGTGCCGTTCCAAGGAATTGGACAAGTGATCAATTCTTCGGAGATTGCGATCGCTGATGCTGCTGCTGCTGCTGTTGCTGTTCCAAACACGTCGCAGTTATTTATAAACACTATAAAAAGCGGAACCCGAATAAACTGAGATCATATCGTTGAACGAAAACCGCGAAAACCCGAAAATTATAATGCGCGCCCTCAACAAGCAGTGGCGAGCAGACATCTAACACTCGATGTTCCATTCCTGGCATTAGGAATGGCACATAGTAATGCCAACAATCGTAGCAGCGTAGCAACACTAGCAACAAGGCAAGGCACATAGTAATGCCAACAATCGTAGCAGCGTAGCAACACTAGCAACAAGGCAAGGCACATCGTAATGCCAACAATCGTAGCAGCGTAGCAACACTAGCAACAAGGCAAGGCACATAGTAATGACAACAATCGTAGCAGCGTGGCAACACTAGCAACAGCAGTATCACCGGTGTTTGCTGGCATTAGGCAAGGCACATAGTAATGCCAACAATCGTAGCAGCGTGGAAACACTAGCAACAGCAGTGACACTGGTGTTTGCTGGCATTAGGCAAGGCACATAGTAATGCCAACAATCGTAGCAGCGTGGAAACACTAGCAACAGCAGTGACACTGGTGTTTGCTGGCATTAGGCAAGGCACATAGTAATGCCAACAATCGTAGCAGCGTGGCAACACTAGCAACAGCAGTGTCACCGGTGTTTGCTGGCATTAGGCAAGGGAAGGCACATAGTAATGCCAACAATCGTAGGAGCGTGGCAACACTAGCAACAGCAGTGTCACCGGTGTTTGCTGGCATTAGGCAAGGGGAGGCACATAGTAATGCCAACAATCGTAGCAGCGTGGAAACACTAGCAACAGCAGTGACACTGGTGTTTGCTGGCATTAGGCAAGGCACATAGTAATGCCAACAATTGTAGTAGCGTAGCAACACTAGCAACAGCAGTGACACCGGTGTTTGCTTGCGTTAGGCAAGGTACTGGCATCACGATCGAATAGTTGACCCCTACGCTACGCCACTGGGTGTGATAAACACAGGCTCGCCCGCCAGTGCGGTCAGAGTGGCGCTAGTGTTCGATTATGCAAGCCCATTGGACAGGAGCAATCAGCAATAAATTTTGTCTGTCTGATCTTTTTTTTGTGTTGCTTTCTTTCTATATTTTTTTTGGCGGCGTTGGTTAAATTGGTAGCCGTGTATCACGCGAATACATCAGGTTGGTATCACCTTGGTTGCTAAGCGCCACCGAGGATCAACAAGTCGTTGCTAAGGGTTTTTACTAGAGTTGGTTTCATTCCGAGAATTAAACGATTTTAATAAGCTGATTTTAATCCATTTCACCAATTGAAATAAAAATAAATAAATTTCCTTTAGGATGCAGATGACTAAGCTAGAAATAATATCGTATTTTACGTGTATTGTAGAGTTCATATCAAGCATCTGTTAAACATGTGATTAAGGAAATATTGCTCTCTTAAGGAAGTTCAGAGGTTAAGTAATCAAAATCATATATTCGTTTTCGCACAAAACAGCAGAGGTATACATTTAAATGGATTATATTCACAATTTTTATCTTTGCTTGACAGGAAATAATTGAGATGACTTGGGGCCAAAATTACAATATCCGGTTAAAAAGTTATCCTCCAGTCAGGAAGAAAACAGAAGCAACCTAATGATTGTCACCATGGCGATGCTTTCTTATCTTGAGGTTAGATAGACATTGTTATTTTAGCCCTTAACCAAAAACCTTTCCGAAGATTTTGCCTGTGTTTCCTGATATAAATCGATAAAATTGGCGACCTAAATGGGAAAATATCAATTCAAACCATAAAAATTTGAAACTGTGATCTTTCCGGCCTTGATCCGGCCAATCATTGATCGATATTAAGGAGAACCATTGTTATAACCACGTGCATTTTTTTTGCATAGAAAAAATGAAAATCCCAATAGTATCTCTAAAATACAGATAGTTATCAGCATCTTAAGCTTGGCGTGGTGCCTGGGTGGTGTATACTGATCGGTGAAAGTAGGTGTGTTAAATTCTTCAGAGAGTGCTTGTGCACCCGACGTGTCGGTGACAGATAGGCGAATTACTTGGCTACTTCATACGCGACATGACCACGTGACATTACCTGGCGGCCGCAAGTAGGTTGACTTTGTTGTTAACCAACTGTTGATCGTTTTGCTGCAACTTTTCGGTGGGCGAAATCAGTGCCATCTTTTGGACGGTTTCCCTCGCTTCTACAAACTACAGTCCATTCAGGATAAGATTGTACTCAAAAAATGGCAGCCATTTTAATTTCACCAACTCATGAGAGGAAATCCACAAGGCGCTGTTTCAAAATATCAACATCAACACTAGAACAGTTGCTAAACGTTTTATTTAACACTCGAAAAGCTTGAAGATTTTTACGAGAAACATTGATATCACAACTATATACCTACTAATGCAGCTAGAAAAAAAGGTAAGTCGGTGACTGCGAAATTTCTTATTGGTTATATCGAATTGACTTCTCGCGCTGAGTGGACGAGGTTATTATTAGACTTCAATAGACTTCATAAATTAGAAACGTTGCTGAGCTTGAGCGAAGTGAGTGAAACGAGTATTCAATTGCACTTATTTACCTGGTTGTTCGCGCTCTACAGGCCAGACTAATTAACCGATTTTGATGAAATTTTGATAATATCTTCGTTTTGTTCTAGCCTAGATTCACTTAATTTGTCAGTATTTTTCGCTTCTTACTTTTCTTATAAATTGGTTTTTACGAAATACAAGGTACCTACGATATTTTTAGGAAATTCAAATCACTTTCTGACCCTACGGGAAAAATCATTTCATACGTACATTTCAACTAAACTTTCCAATATGTTAACCATTATAAGACGACAACAGTCTAAGAATTTTATTGTTATAATTGGTACTTTCACCTAGCTTTTATTAACGTTTTTCTCACAAAATCACCTCTGTCTCAACCTTGAACCTTGAAGCTTGTCCAATCAGCATCATTCAAGCAATTCGCTCATCCACAACACGATTCAAACAAGAATTCACGGCGCCCCCACACATAACTGAAGTGGGCAGCTATTTTCGCTAAAGATTGATCAATAATCGATAAAATATGCTAAGATTCGCATTTATCTTTGAAATGTATAATTTTTTCCTTTGCTCAGAGTTGAGGTGGGAGAAACAGCTGCCCGCAACACCACAAGCACGCAAGATGTTAGATATCTTCTTACCGAGTGAAAATAATAACTGTTGAAAGATGTCTTCAAAATTGTGCGGGATAGTCACCAATGACCTTTACTTTTTTTACACAAGTGTCATTTTCCTAATATTAGCACGTAAATTTTCAAAAAAAATAGTTAACTGGGTTATTGACTGCTGAGTCCCAAAACTCAAACTTTTCCCAACGTTTCGCAAAGCTGTGCTGCCTGCTTTATCAACGGTCTAAACTCGAGTACAAAACTCTTGATTCGAAAATATTTTCGGTACTCCATGTTTCTTATGCCTTCTTGCCTTGTTGTTGAGTTTGATTTTGGATCTTAGCATTCAATACCCATTTAAGTAGTTTTTCAAAAATTCAATTACCTTCTTTCTGGAAACTGATTCAGCTGTCACAATTGTCAAATCAAGGTTGGCTACCTTGGGAAGGCTAGGTTAGGATACGCAACATCACGTTTAGCAGCCTGATAGCTGTGTGATGAAGGGATGTCTAGGTTGGCTACCTAGGGAAGGCTAGGTTGGGATACGCTACATCACGTTTAGCAGCCTGATAGCTGTGTGATAAAGGGATGTCTAGGTTGGCTACCTAGGGAAGGCTAGGCCTGATAGCTGTGTGATGAAGGGATGTCTAGGTTGGCTACCTAGGGAAGGCTAGGTTGGGATACGCTACATCACGTTTAGCGGCCTGATAGCTGTGTGATGAAGGGATGTCTAGGTTGGCTACCTAGGGAAGGCTAGGTTGGGATACGCTACATCACGTTTAGCAGCCTGATAGCTGTGTGATAAAGGGATGTCTAGGTTGGCTACCTAGGGAAGGCTAGGCCTGATAGCTGTGTGATGAAGGGATGTCTAGGTTGGCTACCTAGGGAAGGCTAGGTTGGGATACGCTACATCACGTTTAGCGGCCTGATAGCTGTGTGATAAAGGGATGTCTAGGTTGGCTACCTAGGGAAGGCTAGGTTGGGATACGCTACATCACGTTTAGCGGCCTGATAGCTGTGTGATGAAGGGATGTCTAGGTTGGCTACCTAGGGAAGGCTAGGTTGGGATACGCTACATCACGTTTAGCAGCCTGATAGCTGTGTGATAAAGGGATGTCTAGGTTGGCTACCTAGGGAAGGCTAGGCCTGATAGCTGTGTGATGAAGGGATGTCTAGGTTGGCTACCTAGGGAAGGCTAGGTTGGGATACGCTACATCACGTTTAGCGGCCTGATAGCTGTATGATGAAGGGATGTCTAGGTTGGCTACCTAGGGAAGGCTAGGTTGGGATACGCTACATCACGTTTAGCAGCCTGATAGCTGTGTGATAAAGGGATGTCTATGTTGGCTACCTAGGGAAGGCTAGGTTGGGATACGCAAAATCACGTTTAGCAGCCTGATAGCTGTGTGATAAAGGGATGTCTAGGTTGGCTACCTAGGGAAGGCTAGGTTGGGATACGCAGCATCACGTTTAGCGGCCTGATAGCTGTGTGATGAAGGGATGTCTAGGTTGGCTACCTAGGGAAGGCTAGGTTGGGATACGCAACATCACGTTTAGCGGCCTGATAGCTGTGTGATAAAGGGATGTCTAGGTTGGCTACCTAGGGAAGGCTAGGTTGGGATACGCAGCATCACGTTTAGCGGCCTGATAGCTGTGTGATGAAGGGATGTCTAGGTTGGCTACTTAGGGAAGGCTATGTTGGGATACGCTACATCACGTTTAGCAGCCTGTTAGCTGTGTGATAAAGGGATGTCTAGGTTGGCTACCTAGGGAAGGCTAGGTTGGGATACGCAGCATCACGTTTAGCGGCCTGATAGCTGTGTGACAAATTATTGCCAGCATCTTCCTAGACATGATTGGGATTTGACAGTGAAATATGTACAAAAAATATGAAATCTTCACACAGCTCAAAAGAGCTTCAAGATCATTTAATATCATTGGCTGCGGTGACAGTTTGGACCACGTTTTGTTTGTTTTCTTGTTTTCTTAAACCATGCTGTCTATATTCCATAGACAAGAAACAGCTTTTAATGGTCGAAGCAGGCCAAGTGAGTGAAGCAAATATTAATTTACACTTACTGCTTGAAAGTATATATTTTCAGAGTGTGTATCCTAGTGTGACTGTCTATGCGCGCTCTATAAAGGTTAAATGCATTATCCGATTTGCATGAAATTTTGATGATACCTTCCAAATCAAAAAAACTCCAGCCCATATGTTTTTTATGAAAAGTTTCATCCACAAAAAAACAGAAAATTTCCTCAATATTACCAATTTTTCCAATTTTCCCCCGCATTCATAACTGGAATAATAAAACAAAACCTTTCCCCCCATAATTATAATATCAATCCGTTTCAAATTATTTCAAATTGACAGTGAATGCAGACACCAACTCAATTAAATGCATGTCCACACTCAGCCGAGCGAAAAGACAACTGAATTAATTGCATAACGAAATCTCCATTCCAAAATGATTACCGTTTCAGGAGTCGAACCTGGAACTTTCACCTTGCCAGGGTAAAGCATTGCCAAGTTGTAGGGCTCCATGGGAATAGAATCAGGACTATGAATGAACTTAGAAGGCGGTGAATCTAGTGACGCTATGCTGCAATCCCACACCAAAAACTTGACTAACCCCGATTATAACGTGGTTTCTTAGAGATAGAAACAGGACTATGAATGAACATAGAAGGCGGTGAATCTAATGACGCTATGCTGCAATCACACACCAACAACTCGACTAACCCCGATTATAACGTGGCTCCATGGAGATAGAAACAGGACTATGAATGAACATAGAAGGTGATGAATCTAGTGACTCTACGCTGCAATCACACACCAACAACTCGACAAACCCCGATCATAACGTGGCTCCATGGAGATAGAAACAGAACTATGAATGAACATAGAAGGTGGTGAATCTAGTGACGCTATGCTGCAATCACACACCAACAACTCAACTAACCCCGATTATAACGTGGCTCCATGGAGATAGAAACAGGACTATGAATGAACATCGAAGACGGTGAATCTAGTGACGCTACGCTGCAATCACACACCATGCATGGAAATGAGCGCCACATCCGATTCATCCAATCGAAGCTCTCGACACAACAAGCCACCAGACGCCTTTCTTCGAAATCGCCGTCGCATTTTGCTAAGCCTCTCACCCAAGCGCCACAAAACCAATCGGCATCATCATAAACCACACCGACAACAAAAAACAACCATCACGACGACGACGATGACGACGACGACGACGACCAGAGTAAAAAAAAACAGCGACATGATCTCGGCCGCGTAAAAGTGTTGATCCAGAAAGGAAGAAAAAAAAAACGCAGCGCCGTTGACCTCTTTAACCCCGTTTTGACGCGTTGCCAAGACCGGCCTGAGTAGGTACACCCACGGAGGTCGCCATAGAGGTCACGCAGAGACGCCGCTAGACGCCTTGTCCAGCAAACACCGGTGTCACTGCTGTTGCTATTGTTGCCACGCTGCTACGATTGTTGGCATGACTATGTGCCTTGCCTAATGCCAGAAAACACCGGTGTCACTGCTGCTGCTAGTGTAGCCACGCTGCTACGATTGTTGGCATTACACTGCGCCTTTCCTAACGCCAGCAAACATCGGTATCACTGCTGTTGCTAGTGGTGCCACGCTGCTACGATTGTTGGCATGACTATGTGCCTTACTTAATGCCAGCAAACACTGGTGTCACTGCAGTTGCTAGTGTTGCCACGCTGCTACGATTGTTGGCATTACTATGTGCCTTACTTAATGCCAGCAAACACCGGTGTCACTGCTGTTGCTAGTGTTGCTGCACGCTGCTACGATTGTTGGCATTACTATGTGCCATGCCTCATGCCAGAAAACACCAGTGTCACTGCTGCTGCTAGTGTAGCCAAGCTGCTACGATTGTTAGCATTACTATGTGCCTTGCCGTTTGCCAGCAAACACCGGTGCCACTGCTGTTGCTAGTGTTGCCACGCTGCTACGATTGTTGGCATTACATGTGCCTTCCCTAATGCCAGCAAACACCGGTGTCACTGCGTTGCTAGTGTTGCTATGCTGCTACGATTGTCAGCATTACACTGCGCCTTGCCTAACGCCAGCAGGCACCGGTAATGGAACACGGGCTGTCTAGAGCCAGGCTGCGCACGCGACGTCGATGCTGCGATGGGTGGCGATCCTCGTCGAGACGGGCGTGATGGCCGTCGTCTAGACGGTGGTTTTTAGGCTCGGGTTCGAATCCCGAGTGCACCCATCCCGCGCCAGCCGTCTCGTGGCCCGTGACACCCACATCACGGGCTTCACGTCGCGCGGTGCGTCGCCGCGAGGACCCGCGCTGCGCTGGGAGATGACACCTGCTGGATTCTCGGGATGCTGGGTGCAATGTGGGTGGATAGGAGCTGGTCGTGGTTTGTTGATATGAGAAGCCGGCCAAGCGCCAGCTTTCGTTGGCTTGCAAGAGTGTGAGGACATATTTTTCTTCGGAAAATTGCTTTGAAAGTGTTTTCTACTGATTAAACCTATTCCATTTAAACAAAATCTTTCAAAATGAAATCGTGATAGGCACTTTGGGCTGTGATTTCCACATCTTTCTTTGTTATTTAGCAGTGCTAATTAATATTTTTCTCAAACTCGTTGTAACTATACGTCCAGGGGGTATTTTCCCTCAGTTTTTTCTGAGTGCAATAGGCCTATTGTCTATCATTGAAGCAATTGCCAATCAATTGCAATTCAAGGCTCAAGCAATTGCAAAGGATTTTGGGGTAGTGTCACTATCATAGTTCCCGGTGAAAACATGGCGGCCAAGCGCCAGTTGGATCTCTATAAAACAAGCACACCGGAGCGCTGTTCAGTGAAAACATGGCGGCCACGCGCCAGTTGGATCTCTATAAAACAAGCACACCGGAGCGCTGTTCGGTGAAAACATGGCGGCCACGCGCCAGTTGGATCTCTATAAAAAAAGCACACCGGAGCGCTGTTCAGTGAAAACATGGCGGCCACGCGCCAGTTGGATCTCTATAAAACAAGCACACCGGAGCGCTGTTCGGTGAAAACATGGCGGCCACGCGCCAGTTGGATCTCTATAAAACAAGCACACCGTAGCGCTGTTCGGTGAAAACATGGCGGCCACGCAGCTTCAGTTACCCACTCTCCACGCATCGTATCAGCTCACACATCTCTACCTATCTCACTCGTTGACATTCCTTATGACATTCCTTATGGCGATGCGATGCTAAAATCTAATGCGACGTTACTGGTATCGTCGCTCTCTGTCGCACACAGGGTTTGGCTGAGGCCGGCTCGGTCGTGTCGCCGTCTCGCTCGCTCGCGTTCACACGCAGATAAGTGTGTCCTTGTTGCACCCGCATGGCGCTGCCTGGCGCCAGCAGATGACATCACCGACGTTAACGCCTGGCGTTTGGACGGCGTCCAAGATTCGCTGCAGTCGACGCCATGCGAGGAACGAGGCGATCTCAGATGAGGAACTAGAAACCGATCGGTTCGCTATGTTGGAAAGATCACCGAAGTTAAGTAACATCGCGCTGAGTTAGTTGTTGGATGGGTGACCATCATGTGCATGATCAGTTCTGTTCGGGAGAGAGGTTGGAAGGTTTGAAGTTAGTTTGAAAACTTCACTCGCCTTGCTTGTCACCTCTCTACAGCACGGATTAGCGGAGGAATCCTGTCGTTCGAGTTGTACCGTCCTTCGGAAGGGACGTAAAGCCGGTGGTCCCCTTGGTGCTTTTCGACAGGAGTAGGCTACG
Source organism: Nemurella pictetii (assembly GCA_921293315.2). Lineage (NCBI taxonomy): Eukaryota > Metazoa > Arthropoda > Insecta > Plecoptera > Nemouridae > Nemurella > Nemurella pictetii. Next base: position 3,964,593 of record OV121125.1, on the reverse strand, counting down.
TGCCGGCACCGGGTTTCCCCTACTCCCTTCTAGGCTAGGTTAGGTTCATCATCACCCTTTCATTCACCGACGCCGTTAGACCAGCGCCATAGAGCCAGTTGTCAAAACAGTGCGTCGTTAAACACAATTAATCATCATCAGCAAAAGATCAAGGCTATGGCAAGAAATGGAGACTCTTGGCAAGACACTAATGGAGTTTCCATTCATGGATATGTTTTTAGTTGTAGTTTTCTCGGAGCAGGTGTCTTATCAGGACCATGAATCTCCTCAAATCAGATCTAACCCGAGAAAACATCAACTTCTTCTACTAATTCGGTTGTGGAAATCATCGCCTAACAATGACAATGTTAATTTGTCTTTTCACAATTGCACTATAGGATGGAATTTATGTTATTATTCGAGTTTCGTGAATGCGTTTTTCTGTCGCGTTGTGGGATGCGTGTTTTGTGCGGCAGTCGCCAGCATTCATGATGCACGAGGTTCCATATTTAGCTTCTCCAGGTGGCTGTGAGTGCGAAATTCAAGGATGAATTTTGTCTTCTAGATCTTCCTCTATGTTGAAAATACGGGGTTTTGGCAAACGACTATAATTTTTACTGATGAATCTATTTGTTGATTTGCTTCATAAACTTGGCAGGTCTACGTTAGAATGTTTTGGATTTTTTAAATGAAAATTTAATTTAATTCTGTCTGTTCATGTGACCGAAATCTTGCTTGCAAGAAAACAAAAAAAAAATGGGCCAACTTTTTTCTTGGTATGAGCGCAATTTGAAAGATTTGTCCTCAGTCCAAATTGGAGCCACACGGGGCTTCGACATCAGAAAATGTTTACACAGAAGAAAAAAACACGAGAAAATTGTGATGAAAATTTCAGTAAAAACCTGCTCATTTCCGAAGAGAGACTTCCCCCGAGATGAACCGAGACTTGATGGATAAAATTTCAAGTCGGTTTCAATTAACTAAAAATAAATATAATACAATTCTTAACAGCAACTTAAGATTCATCCAAATTCTACCTATTTTTAATGAAAGTAAACATGATTATAGTAGAAGTAATCTTTGTTTATCATTATGAAATGGTTTCAAAATGAGTAACTTTTAAATGGGTAGTAAAGAATTTAACTTAGAATTTTGCTTAGAAGTACTCCATAAATGCTTTAGCATCCTTCAGCTCGCGACACCATACCGCTTAATTCAAAGCTTAACTTAAGCATAAGCAAAAGCTGAGCTCCCTGCTTTATCAACATTTAATGCACTCACTGTAGCTTTATGAATGAAATTATAATTGAAAATCATTACTAAACTGATGATAACGCTTTTTCTATGTACAGGATCGAGGATATTTCATCAAATTAGAGATATAAGTGTTGATTTTCCAACAATTCCTATTTTTATTTTCTTTATTAATTGCGCGGTGAAGTTCGGGTTTCCCCCAATTTTACTAATATAATGCATTGATAATGTAACACAGTGATAACATAATACAATCAATAAAACCTTAATCAAATATCAATTATAGTAATTATAGTAAATGAGGAACTGACAGTGAACAGTTACACGGTCTAAGAAGCAATTCAATCAACCCCCTCCCCCCCCCCCCCGTGTCAAAACGCGCCCCAATACAGTCAAGACCTAAGACAAGCGGAGGTACATCTGCGATTGTGGGCGGAAACGGAAGCGGTCGACATTACCGCTAGTTCCACCGGTTGATGTCGGTGGGACGCGGTATGTTGTCGGCGTTGCACAAAGGGTTGCTCACTGCGAGGGGTGGTCCAACGGAGAGGCTTAACAAGCTGACATCTCGTCGAGAGTGTCGCTTGGAGCAGAGATACCTGCGTGGTGTGGAGGTGTTTCGAGATTAGGTACCTTGTAGCTTGTTAGAGCTTGTTAGCTTGTTAGAGCTTGTTAGCTTGTTAGCTTGTTAGAGCTTGTTAGCTTGTTAGCTCGTTAGCTTGTTAGCTTGTTAGCTTGTTAGCTTGTTAGCTTGTTAGCTTGTTAGCTCGTTAGCTTGTTAGCTTGTTAGCTTGTTAGCTTGGCCGAGAGATCTGTGTCGAGTTGTGTTCGGATAAAGCTAATCTTCCACGCTGTGTTTCACAAGCTTATGGCTGCTGCAGACGCTATAACTTTTCACAAGATTTTCTGAAACAATTTTCGTAAAAGCCAATGTCAAGTTTAGATAAATTAAGCCTGCGTACTTATTCAAGTAAAAAGGCTACGTGTATTGTTAGAAACGAAAAATCTATTCCAAAATGTGTATTCGGACTGGGGCTTAACCTCGGATCTATTTACCTGTCCGGGGTTAAGCATTACCAATTATGCTTCACGGACAATCGAGTGGATATTTAGTTTATTTGAGTTGTTGGGCTCCATGGAGATAGAAACAGGACTAAAAATGAACATAGAAGGCGGTGAATCTAGTGACGCTATGCTGTAATCACACGCCAACAACTCGACTAACCCCGATTATAACGTGGCTCCATGGAGATAGAAACAGGACTTAAAATGAACATAGAAGGCGGTGAATCTAGTGACGCTATGCTGCAATCACAAACCAACAAATCGACTAACCCCGATTATGACGTGGCTCAATGGAGATAGAAACAGGACTATGAATGAACATAGAAGGTGGTGAATCTAGTGACGCTATGCTGCAATCACACGCCAACAACTCGACTAACCCCGATTATGATGTGGCTCCATGGAGATAGAAACAGGACTATGAATGAACATAGAAGCTGGTAAATCTAGTGACGCTACGCTGCAATCACACACCAACAACTCGACTAACCCCGATTATAACGTGGCTCCATGGAGATAGAAACAGGACTATGAATGAACATAGAAGCCGGTGAATCTAGTGACGCTACGCTGCAATCACACACCAACAACTCGACTAACCCCGATTATAACGTGGCTCCACGGAGATAGAAACAGGACTACGAATGAACATAGAAGCCGGTGAATCTAGTGACGCTATGCTGCAATCACACACCAACAACTCGCTAACCCCAATTATGACGAGGCTCCATGGAGATAGAAACAGGACTATGAATGAACATAGAAGGTGGTGAATCTATATAGTAACGCTATGCAGTATGCTGCAATCACACACCAAAAACTCGACCAAGACCCAGAGTTTAGTGGCTGTTAAATAATTAACGGTCTGTTAAAACACTATCTAGACATCTCATTGGCAGTGGCCACGGTAATAACATCGGGCCGTTAAGAAGTCGCTGAAATACTGGGCCTAGCCCCGAATATGACGTTGGGTTTGTAAAGATTAAACCAAAACTGACAAAAATTCATACTTTTGAACAGAAAAATCTCTGAAAATGTTCAACTGTTGCGGTGACAATTTTCTCGCTTAACTCCTAACTTTGAGACAAGCTCGTGGTTCCTTGAACCGAAATCTATAAATAGTGCGTTTAATAGGTCGAAAATTGCAGTCATGCTGGTTTCGGGTAGAGTGGTCCTGCCGGTGCCGGCGTTTGCTTAATTTCGTACTCGCCGTCTCGACAGATTTATTAATTGGCAGCTCGAGGGGGAGGGACGTCATTTTCTTGAGAGCTTGAAACGACCCGGAATCCGTAACTTGTTACGATTTCACACTCGTGCTACGCGCTTCAACGTCCCACCGAACGCGTCGCACGTTCCCAGCCGTCCGCCTCGCAGCCAGCGTGCTACGCGCTTCAACGTCTCACCGAACGCGTCGCACGTTCCCAGCCGTCCGCCTCGCACCCAGCGTGCTACGCGCTTCAACGTCCCACCGAACGCGTCGCACGTTCCCAGCCGTCCGCCTCGCACCCAGCGTGCTACGCGCTTCAACGTCCCACCGAACGCGTCGCACGTTCCCAGCCGTCCGCCTCGCACCCAGCGTGCTACGGGCTTCAACCTAGTCTTTCGCATCACTAAAAGCTTTATAGTCTTTATATTAATTTCGAAATCGCAGCACAGTATAAACCATGAAAGAGGAATAATTGTCATTAAAAGATTCTGATCGTGTCTATTTGAGATTTCCAATTATTCTGATATCATCTAATGGCTAAGTTTTATCGCTTGTGAAAGTTCCTGCTGGGACGTGCACGATGATAATTGGTTCTAATAGCACGGTTTTATGTATACCACCTCGATGTATAGCTCTCTTTAGCTATACATGCGTCACACTATCTCTTTATTACTACTTACTCCTTGTTAATGAAGTAGAAAAGAGCCGTGCATGTTTTATTATCACGCATTCAGAACAATGATGTGCTTCAAACTACTCGTGGCTGACTTTTTCGTGATATCCAATTGAAAACATCCACTTGCTATCACTGTGTCTAGCCGCAAGTTGCCAGCCACTTGCTACACTGTGTCTCACCGCCAATTGCCAGCCTCTTGCTATCACTGTGTCTCACCGCCAGTTGCCAGCCACTTGCTACACTGTGTCTCGCCGCCAGTTGCCAGCCACTTGCTACACTGTGTCTCGCCGCCAGTTGCCAGCCACTTGCTACACTGTGTCTCACCGCCAGTTGCCAGCCACTTGCTACACTGTGTCTCACCGCCAGTTGCCAGTCACTTGCTACACATTGTCTCACCGCCAGTTGCCAGCCAGTTGCTACACTGTGTCTCACCGCTAGTTGCCAGCCACTTGCTACACTGTGTCTCACCGCCAGTTGCCAGCAACTTCTAGCCTGGGTCATGAACATGAAATATCCCTGCTGACAACTGAGCATGAGACGTTGTATAATTAGGTCTGATAGTAAACATCTCCAACGATTACAGCAGTCTCTTATCTCATCTTCTTACGGTGATTGTCTCCACAAGAAAAGAGATGTTTTCTATCAACTGAAGAATTATTTTAAAATAAAAGACGATTTTATAACTGATAAGTGTTACAAATCGTTATCGCGAAATTTTATCTGCCAATGCATTGATTAATTTCCAAGTAAACAATTAATTAAAACAAAAACAATTGTTTGGTCCTTCAAAATGAAGTAAATAAGCCAGAAGCCAAGCCCCAAAATAATTTCCCTGAAGCCCAGCAATTCAAACCCTATTATTTTCAAATTAAAATCATCCTTGTCTATTCAGCCTGCATCCCCGCACAGTGAACACCGGGGCGCGAATCAATTTCGACAAAATTTCACACTGAAAAACAACCAGTAAAAACAGAATCAACCCGAACTGCACGATGCGATGCTTCAAAGCTACAGCCGCTTGATCTGCTGTTTGATCCCAGCTTTGCCGTCTCAGACGAGCCACGCCAGACGCTGGCTCCTGGCTCCTTGCAAGGTGACGGAGTGCCAATAAAAATAGAGGACGCCGACGACAGTGGCGTCGCGGACCTAACCTAACTCCAACAATCGTAGCAGTGTGGCAACACTAGCAGCAGCAGTGACACCGGTGTTTGCTGGCATTAGGCAAGGCACATAGTAATGCCAACAATCGTAGCAGCGTAGCAACACTAGCAACAGCAGCGACACCAGTGTTTGCTGGCATTAGGCAAGGCACATAGTAATGCCAACAATCGCAGTAGCGTAGCGACACTAGCAACAGCAGTGACACCGGTGTCTGCTGGCATTAGGCAAGGCTCATAGTAATGCCAACAATTGTAGCAGCGTAGCAACACTAGCAACAGCAGTGACACCGGTGTTTGTTGGCATTTGGCAAGGCACATAGTAATGCCAACAATCGCAGTAGCGTAGCAACACTAGCAACAGCAGTGACACCGGTGTTTGTTGGCATTTGGCAAGGCACATAGTAATGCCAACAATCGTAGCAGCGCAGCAACACCAGCAACAGCAGTGACACCGGTGTCTGCTGGCATTTGGCAAAGCACATAGTAATGCCAACAATCGTAGCAGCGTAGCAACACTAGCAACAACAGTGACACCGGTGTTTGCTGGCATTAGGCAAGGCACATAGTAATGCCAACAATCGTAGCAGCATAGCAACACTAGCAACAGCAGTGACACCGAATCTTTGACAGAACTTGGTTTTATCTTCCCCAGGTAAGGCAAGGCTTGAAGAGCACGCGTGTTCGCCACTGGTCGCGATGGCAGCGGCAACGGCAACAAGTTTTGAGAGCTCACCGAGGCGCCGGCAGACACAAGATTGCAGGCGCCAGTCACTAGAGATTCGAGCTCCAAACGACGGTCCCAGCATCCCGGCGTACGCTATGTCTCAGCGTCGGTTGCTCAGGTAGATTCGGAACTTGCTCTTGATTTCTGTTGCTAATTCATTGATGAGTTGAATTAGCGACGCGACGGACTGGGTGATGAACCCCGGCTGGCAATCCGTTATCGGACTAATTTGTTATTTATTACTAACGATATGTCCGTGTAAAATTTTTGGTTTCAGTATTGCCAATTAGTGCTTGTTTTTGTTTCAATTCCCAAATCACAGCCGCCCGGATTTTCGCCAAAATTATTTTGGTCTGATTGACTGTGATATTGACAAATTCTTCTGTTTCCTTTTGTTTGACGAACGGTACAGCAAAATATATTATATGGGTATGGTTTTGACATCTTTGAACAATATCCAACATTCTGAAAGTAAATTAATAGATTAGGAATCTTCAGGATGGCTGTTATTATTGTAGGTATCGCCGTTACAACCTGATACAGTTTATGCAGATTATCGCACTCAACTTTGACATCTGTGAAGATTAGAATGAATTAAAGAAAAACCCTTGGCGCAACGGAGGTGAAATTTCGTACGCATTATTAATCAATTATTTCTGGGCTGCTTTGATGTGTCCTTAATATTTCATCTTAACGACATTCACAATTTCGCTGGGGTCCCAAGAGTCAAATAACTTCCATGTACCCACTAAATAGTTAATCCGTTTTAATCAACATTTATGAAGATTAAATATTTATAATTTTGATCCTAGAAAACTAGGTGGTATATATAAATCACAGGGGAAATCTCCGAAATTAGGGACTCCGGAATTGAGGGGTTATTTTGAAGGTTGACAAGCAAGGCGAGTGAAGCTGTTGCACCGGCTTGAAACCCTGCAACCTCCCAGCAGACAGGATTCCTCCACCGATCCATGCTGTCGAGAGGTTGACAAGCAAGCCGAGTGAAGCTGTTGCACCGGCTTGAAACCCTGCAACCTCCCAGCAGACAGGATTCCTCCACCGATCCATGCTGTCGAGAGGTTGACAAGCAAGCCGAGTGAAGTCGAGAGGTTGACAAGCAAGCCGAGTGAAGCTGTTGCACCGGCTTGAAACCCTGCAACCTCCCAGCAGACACAGAAAAACTCCAACAGCAGGATTCCTCCACCGATCCTTGCTGTCGAGAGGTTGACAAGCAAGCCGAGTGAAGCTGTTGCACCGACTTCAAACCCTGCAACCTCCCAGCAGACACAGAACTGGGACTTGAACAGATGCGGACACCCATCCAACCTCATACCCTACAAAATGCTGCTCAACTTCGTTTTAAGCTGAAAAGTATCGTTGTTCCTAAACCAACGCAACGCGACACAGAGTCCGTATTTCGGATCGTTGTGAACGTGTTTGATGATAAATATCTACCTCCAAAGTGGTTGCAACGATATCTGCCAGTTCGGTTTGATCCCCGGTTGAACCGACGCAATTACCAGCAGCGAACTGTACACTTATTAAGAGAATCATAAATGTTTCAAATGCAATTAGCAACGGCGGCTCCAATTTTGGTCATGAGGGTCTTGGATCGCAGCGACGACGGCGACGGCGTCGGAGGCTGCAGACTTCGAAGCCGAGGAGTGTGAACTCTCGCCCAGTGGCGTCCCCCAAGTACAAGCAGTGTGTGCTTCGAACAAAGCGTGCTACGGGCTTGAAACACAGCGTGCTACGGGCTTGAAACACAGCGTGCTACGGGCTTGAAATACAGCGTGCTACGGGCTTGAAAGACAGCGTGCTACGGGCTTGAAACACAGCGTGCTACGGGCTTGAAATACAGCGTGCTACGGGCTTGAAACACAGCGTGCTACGGGCTTGAAACACAGCGTGCTACGGGCTTGAAACACAGCGTGCTACGGGCTTGAAACACAGCGTGCTACGGGCTTGAAACACATCATTCTAAAGGCTTGAAACACAGCGTGCTACGGGCTTGAAACACAGCGTGCTACGGGCTTGAAACACAGCGTGCTAAGGGCATGAAACACAACGTGCTACGGGCTTGAAACACAGCGTGCTACGGGCTTGAAACACAGCGTGCTACGGGCTTGAAACACAGCGTGCTACGGGCTTGAAAGACAGCGTGCTATGGGCTTGAAACACATCGTTCTAAAGGCTTGAAACACAGCGTGCACGGGCTTGAAATACAGCGTGCTACGGGCTTGAAACACAGCGTGCTACGGGCTTGAAACACAGCGTAATACAGACTTGAAACACAGCGTGCTACGGGCTTTAAATCAAGCGTGGCCGCCACTGGGGAACGAAGGCAAACCCAACGCGTGCAGCGTTTGTTGCTAGCTAGAATTTCCATGCAGCATGGACCTCAAAGGTGCACACGACGGCTCCAGCCATCTGATAGCTGCTCGTTTCAATGGGTTGCCGGCATGTCCTTATATGGCAACTAAAGCAGGCATTGCCCTTATTGGCTGCAGTGGCCGCCTCTTGTAATCTAGAGGGCGTTCGGTGCCGAAGAGTGGTCAACTCCTGGGTCAACTCCTGGATCAACTCAATGACGGATTGCAGCGTTGTGTTGCTTTGCGTGGCACAGAGTCGACGTCTGCACGACGAACGGGCTGCCGACGCGACGGACTGGCGATGCACACGACGGATTGCACAGCGTTTTGTTGCTTTGCGTGGCACAGAGTTGACGTCTGCACGACGAACGGGCTGGCGACGCGACGGACTGGCGATGCACACGACGGATTGCAGCGTTGTGTTGCTTTGCGTGGCACAGAGTCGACGTCTGCACGACGAACGGGCTGCCGACGCGACGGACTGGCGATGCACACGACGGATTGCAGCGTTGTGTTGCTTTGCGTGGCACAGAGTCGACGTCTGCACGACGAACGGGCTGCCGACGCGACGGACTGACGATGCACACGACGGATTGCACAGCGTTGTGTTGCTTTGCGTGGCACAGAGTCGACGTCTGCACGACGAACGGGCTGCCGACGCGACGGACTGGCGATGCACACGACGGATTGCACGGCGTTGTGTTGCTTTGCGCACGGAGTTGTCAAGTCATCGATCAGCGTAGCTCTCTTCGTGGTACGACATGCGTCCCTAAGGTCTGTGATTATCAAACACTATCAGACTTTAAGATGTGAGGCGAACGTCATCGCTCGATTCTGGATCGGTTTTGGTACAAAGTTTTAGCCGGTCGATAGCCGTAAATGGACAAAACGCTCGCAATTATGATGTCACTGCAAAATAATAAGTGGTATCGCGGTCGCCGGGCACGTTCTCTTTTGGAGCAGTTGTTTTACGCTTGTTTCGGTCGCCTTGCGGATGAGTGTCACATGTTTCATGCTGATTGAACAAGCGACCAGAAGTTGGACCTGGAAATGAAATGAGTAACAAAAATCGTATAAAACTGGCGAAGCACAAAAAAAATCTAAATATATTGTTTGTGCAAGAAAGGTAAATGTTATACAACAGTGAAATTCTTACACAATCTTTAATTTACGCGGCTTAACAGACTCTTATAGGTTTCAACAAATTTGACTAAAAATTGGTAGCGTCTGGAATAAGAAACGTGATTGAAAGAAACTGAAAGTAAGAAAGACAGAAAGAAGAAGAAGTAAGAAATGTTTGAAACTAGACGGGGGGTCAACTGTCAAGGTCAAGGGTTGAGACCATTTCTGAGCGCGAACAGACAGAAAAATTTAAAAAACGTTTTGTTTCAGCTTTATTTGCTTCACTCGCTACGCTCGATCCTTTCATTACACGATTACTTCGGTCCGAATACCATTTTTTCGGCCTACACTGATTGGGCGGACTAATTGGATGCACTATTTGGACGTACTAATTGGATGCACTTACTGGGTGCACTATTCGGACGCACTAAACCGTGCACGAACATACGGCACTAAAAAAACCCCATGTGTACGAGTACTGTACTAAACCCTGCAGTAAGCACTGCACTAAGTGCACTAAACCCTGCACTAAGCACAACACTAAGTGCACAAAACCCTGCACTAAGCACAGCACTAAGTGGTTCCGCGGCAACAAGTCGGACACAATCTCCGCTATCTGTCGGCCTTGCGACCTGAACAGCAATCGAAGTGATCGACAGGAACGCTATCGATAAGATCGATTCAAAGACACCTCATGGAGCAGCTAGCCATGAGTCATGCATCACTCAAACAAATACAAGAATCGCACGCTCGACTTTATCATTGTTAAGTCGTCTGACTAAAGATTTGGTGCCAACTTTTCATAATACGTATGAATCGGTTCTACGTACAAAAATATTAATAATTTAGAATCACGTTTCGCACCCTAGAGGCTAAACTATTGATTATAATTTGACTTAACTTTACTGATTATGTTTAACCTTATGACATGACAACTGTGTACAAATTTAATTGTTTTTTTGTTAATTACTTCTGATGTAAACGACGTTTTTATATAGTTTTTTTAACGTTTTTCACACTATTAATCTACTCTGACTCATCCAATCAAACTTTCAAGATCATTCAGCATCATTCAAACAACGCTCATCCACAACACGATGAAAACAAGCGATCGCAAAGGTATAGGAGTTACAACGAAAACCACACTTTACCTAGCGAGCCAGGTGAATTGTTGCTGATCTTTGCACGAAGCTGCCCCTACCTTGCCTTGCTTGTAAAACATTATTTGTCTAAATTCTGCGCCAATGAATTTACGCTGCAGCTGCCTGAGAAAGAGATCTACAAATTGACCAGCACGCTTCCTTGAATCTTGCCCATCTATCAAGGTTTTATGGTAATTCTTTGACCTTGACAACTGTCAAAAAGTCTACGGTATAATATCGACACGCAATTCGTGGAAAAAAAATGGAATTACAAATTGCGATCGTGTGTCCAGGCTGTAGGATTCAGGACACTCTGCCAGCAAGCATCTCACCAGGCTGTAGGATGCAGGACACTCTGCCAGCAAACATCTCACCAGGCTGTAGGATGCAGGACACTCTGCCATCAAACATCTCACCTGGCTGTAGGATTCAGGACACTCTGCCAACAAGCATCTCACCAGGCTGTAGGATGCAGGACACTCTGCCAGCAAACATCTCACCAGGCTGTAGGATGCAGGACACTCTGCCAGCAAACATCTCACCAGGCTGTAGGATGCAGGACACTCTGCCATCAAACATCTCACCAGGCTGTAGGATGCAGGACATTCTGCCAACAAACATCTCACCAGGCTGTAGGATGCAGGACACTCTGCCAGCAAACATCTCACCAGGCGGCAGGATGCAGGACACTCTGCCAGCAAACATCTCACCAGGCTGCAGGATGCAGGACATGCTCTGCCAACAAACATCTCACCAGGCTGTAGAATGTCCCAAAACTGTTCTGCCTGCTTTCTCAAGCGACTTGATAAAGTTTGACAAGAGTTCGGGACTTAATGCTTGTTTCAATAGGTAAGACATTTTTTTTCTAGTAGAATTAGTGAAAAAATGCTTTGTATTTTTTAGATCTTTTGCAATTACTTCACGGAGAGCAGCATAATTCTATTGCTGAGGATTCAATTTCCAGCTCCCACTGCAATCTTTAGCCAATTCGCCGTCGTGGTGGTCGATTTGACGCTTCACAAGTCGCCCTTTATAACGACACCGACACTAAAATTTACAGTTTTTTCGCTGTTTCTGTCGTTTCCCATTCATTCATCCGTCGATAACGAACAGCCAGCTTCAACACGTCCCCCGCGCGTACGCTGCCAAGGAATTTAAGGGTGGGCCATGGTCCTCGGCTCGTGTGGAATTCATTCACACCCCAAGCAGACTGCTTGGCCTCACAAATGCTTAGGTAAGAATCCAGCCCCGTACCTCGGGCAAGCAGCGACCGTTAGAGGGTAGATTTATACCGAGTGACAGCCGCAGTCATGTTTTCTAGCACCTGTAATTGATAATTTAGAACTAGAAGAGACCTGTCTTACCCACATACCGAGATCTTGTTAGAACAAATTGACAGTTCGCTTGCGGCATGCTTTTCAATGTCGGCTTGTGTCTCATTCCTGTAACGTGTCATTCCGGCTTTGAGACGGTCAAGCACACAGCCAATGCACGCCTAGGACACGACGTGTCTGCATCCCGGCTTTGAGACGGTCAAGCACACAGCCAATGCACGCCTAGGACACGACGTGTCTGCATCCCGGCTTTGAGACGGTCAAGCACACAGCCGATGCACGCCTAGGACACGACGTGTCTGCATCCCGGCTTTGAGACGGTCAAGCACACAGCCGATGCACGCCTAGGACACGACGTGTCTGCATCCCGGCTTTGAGACGGTCAAGCACACAGCCGATGCACGCCTAGGACACGACGTGTCTGCATCCCGGCTTTGAGACGGTCAAGCACACAGCCAATGCACGCCTAGGACACGACGTGTCTGCATCCCGGCTTTGAGACGGTCAAGCACACAGCCAATGCACGCCTAGGACACGACGTGTCTGCATCCCGGCTTTGAGACGGTCAAGCACACAGCCAATGCACGCCTAGGACACGACGTGTCTGCATCCCGGCTTTGAGACGGTCAAGCACACAGCCAATGTACGCCTAGGACACGACGTGTCTGCATCCCGGCTTTGAGACGGTCAAGCACACAGCCAATGCACGCCTAGGACACGACGTGTCTGCATCCCGGCTTTGAGACGGTCAAGCACACAGCCAATGCACGCCTAGGACACGACGTGTCTGCATCCCGGCTTTGAGACGGTCAAGCACACAGCCAATGCACGCCTAGGACACGTCGTGTCTGCATCCCGGCTTTGAGACGGTCAAGCACACAGCCAATGCACGCCTAGGACACGACGTGTCTGCATCCCGGCTTTGAGACGGTCAAGCACACAGCCAATGCACGCCTAGGACACGACGTGTCTGCATCCCGGCTTTGAGACGGTCAAGCACACAGCCAATGCACGCTTTTCTTCATGTCTTAACAGATCCCAGGATAAACACCGAAATGTGGCAGCTGTCAGAGATGGTCAACCACATAAATATTTGCATGCCAATTTAGTCAGCCTCCGTATTATAATTAGTAAAAATTTATCAGCAATTATCTGTAATGGCTCAATTCCTATTTACAAGGCAAGTAAAACATAAAAAAACGTCAATTCTGTTCGCTTTTTATAAAATTTGACAGTGAAATTGGCTGAAGAAAACTTAATATCAAAAACAAAAACCCAGTTCGACTGAACAATGAATGAACAAATTAAACAATTGTAAAAAGTACGAATTCTCTGTCAATGACACCTTGGCCGAAGATCAAGCTAAAGTTGCTTCATGTGGCGTCACCATGCCAATCATATGACAGGTCCGCAAGACATTTCTAATTGCTTTGACTAATTTAGAGACGACGTAGAGAGACGTTCTGCTCCGCTAGCAACACTTGCGCTGGAAAACGCAAGCAGAACAGACACAAAAAAACATTCAAGATTTTTTCAGCAGTAAGTGTAATTGTAGATTCGCTTCGCTCGTTACGCTCATGAATTATTATCATACACACCTATTCCATTCAATCAAGATGACGTCATGATACGCACTCGCAAAAGCCAGGTAGAGCAATTCGGGTCGTGACTTCGCTACATTGTTATTTGTTTTTTAGCAGAGCGAACTATAAATTTTTCCAAACTTGTACTACATCTAGATTCTAGTGGGTATCTGAAGTCTGAGTGGAATTGGTCTATTGACTATCAAAATCAACAAAAAATAAATGTAAGACGCAGAGCATGATCGCAATCTTTGGAGTATCCTGATTACCGTGACGTTTAGCCCGCTGCCTTAATTACGTTTCAAGAGACAGACATTATCGGCTTCATTAGCGTCCAAACTTCCCAACACCTGGGAATACCACCCTCAGTCAAAAACCCTTCTGAGAACCATCGACTATAACCAATCCCTTCCCTGTGTGGCCTTCCCAAATCGTTGCACGTATTTTCACGTGACTCCTCGACAAAGAGTTGATAAGAAACCTAGAGGAATTTAGCACCCTTCATTGCTTCCTCTTCTTGGTACATCTCAAAAAACGACTTCGGCCAAGACCTAACATCTGTGCTTTTGGGTAACATTATAATATGTTAGGGTTCTCAAAAGAAAACTCAAACGCAACACGCGAAAAAACGACTTGTTGTTCAAATTTTAAGTCATGCCATTCTAGGCCCCATTTCACAAACTTTTTCTGTTTCTACTAGACCTATTCCACTCAGAGAAAAGTGACGTCAGATACCCACTGGACGTACTACCAGTTTGGAAAGAAAATAGCTCCGCTAACTATCAAAGTAAGATGGAGATGTCACAACACGAATTGCTCTGCCTGGGTTTAGCGAGTGGGTATCATGACGTCGTTTTTATTGAATGGAATATGGGTGTATTCTGCGGAATTGGATAAATTTCGGCATTTTGTATCCTATAGGTACTACCCTCCGGAAACAAAGGCCGTAATTCACTCAATTACACATAATTAGCAAATGAAACGATGGTTAATAAGGACAAAAGTCGTCTAAAATGTTGGATGTGTAATTTAAACGGTGATATATAGATATACATAAACATATATTTCATGGTGTAAACATATATTTATATACTTTAACTTGCTCACATGCTTGCTACGCCCTAATATTTTTCTCGCTTTTTGGAAGAAATGAGAGTGATTCCGAGAAATCATGTTGATCTTAAGAAATAAGACGCCACCCCGACCTAAGCGACGGTTAAGCGTCGTTTAAACCTTGATCCTGGCCTCAACTCCTAAAGGGACAGAGTTTCTGCAGAAGTCTCGTCTCAGATACAGATCTCGTTAGCATTTTTTTATAACAGACAGCGATTTGAATTTCTCGCTCCCTCCGCCGAGTTGGATGCGCGCCATCTAGCGTCTGGAAATATCCACGAGTTTGACGGATATCGCGTCGCGACGCGAGACAGAAATTTCAATTAAAATTTAATTGTCTCCTCGAAATGTCTGTTTTAGAACGAACCGATTAGCAAGTGAACAGGAATCCGGGTCGTTAGCAGTGAATGTCGCCACTGAGGCAGCGAATAATAATTAAAATAAGAAGACAACTTTTACAGGGGGTGAATTTATAGGCAATTAGTAATTTAAATTAACAGCTATGTCACTGTGTGCTTCGCCCTTTAAAAGAGCACCTTTGATTTAGACACGATGATCATACTGACTAAAGTTAGACCGTCTTCTCTTCTAAACGAAAACAAATTAACTTTATTTTAGCACACAATTTTTTCTTTGAGTTTGTTAGCCCATGGTCCAGAAAAATTCATTACTGCAACTTTCTGCTAACTACTAATTGCGCGTACACAATGGCGTGAGAAGGTTAGAAAATAAAATTTCAAAGACATAAAAAACATCTTCAGAGGGCGATTTTGTAAAAAATTCGTTAGAGAATTTCACTCGTCTTCTCCATCTAGTACATTTTTGTCAAGACGAGTGACTTTTTTAACGAAATTTTTATAAAACTGCCTCCCAGGCTGATGTCCTTGGAAATAAACTATTTTTCATAGGGGTGCTGAACCCCCAAATCTCAATTGAATTTGACAGCGCAGTGACACCGGTGTTTTCTGGCATTAGGCAAGGCACACAGTAATGCCAACAATCGTAGCAGCGTAGCAACACTAGCAACAGCAGTGACACCGGTGTTTGCTGGCATTAGGCAAGGCACATAGTAATGCCAACAATCGTAGCAGCGTGGCAACACTAGCAAAAGCAGTGAAACCGGTGTTTGCTGGCATTAGGCAAGGCAAGGCACATAGTAATGCCAACAATCGTAGAAGCGTGGCAACACTAGCAACAGCAGTGACACCGGTGTTTGCTGGCATTAGGCAAGGCACATAGTAATGCCAACAATCGTAGCAGCGTAGCAACACTAGCGACAGCAGTGACACCGGTGTTTGCTGGCAATTTGTGTAGATGTCCACGGTGTCACCGGTTTACATGCGCTGTGTTGTCTGTGTTGATCTAGATTAGTTCGAACGCATGCCAGCCGCCACTATAGAGCCATGCTGGGACAGCGAGGCAGCGAGCAGCCAGCAGCCAGCAGCCAGCAGCTAACAGCAGTCAGTACCAACTAGTGCTTCGAGTGAGGAGCATCGCGAGGCCTTGTATCAGGCAGCCGCTACGTAGTATCATCAGTCTGCGACGAGGCGTGAAAGGTGTCGGGCCCTCGCTGGCTCCGTGATATTGCGCGGTCCGCTAAAAAAAAATCGGTTTGAATTTTGTCGCGACGGTTACATTTTTTTTCTGAAATTGAGGTGTGTGCGATTTTTTTTTCCAGTGACGGTTTTTTGTGTCGCACGAAACTGATGTTCGCTGGTTGAAAATTAACTTGTTCTGCTCACCTTTTCGTTGAAAGTGTGTGTGAGTGTGTGTGCTTTGGCGAGTGTAAATGTGCGGTGCGCTCGCGTTCGAGTATTTGTGTGATTCGTGTGTGATTATCGGATTCACTTTGCTGCTGTCGTTATCTGTAGTGAAATAGAAGACGGTGTTTCTCGTGTTATCAGTGCCTTGTAGGTTACATAAGAATCGGGGTGCCATGAAGTTTATCGCACTTGTTTATTGACAGGTTAGATTTTACATTTTTTCGTGGGAGAAAAAAATCGGAAAAGAATTATTGCTTCTTCGTTTTGAAGCGGGACAAAACTCAATATTTGCTCTGTATTTTCTCGATAAAATCTCGTGAAAGCGCCAAGTGCTTTACTATTTTATTTTTTGCGATAAGAGTGTTATTTCTTTTATTACTCTGAGTGAATTTTGATATCATAATCCTCGCCGAGCAGGTTTTTTCGTGGAGGAAGCCAGTCCGCCGGTATTTATGTCGCTAGTACTGATCCATATTGACAAATTGAGCCCAAGGCAACCACAAACATGAGTGTTTTCCATCTATACACTTGCTGAAGGCAACCGTACGTACGCTCGGACTACCTATATCACTGTTCAGCGAACACACGAGAAACGAACAAGAAAAAACATGGCCAGATTGGCAATATTCGGCATTTTGCTACTGGTTTTCGTCGGTGAAATTTTCGCAAGACGTCAGTCACCTTTACTGACCGAAGAGGGCGGCAAAGGGAGGAACCGTAATGCAGGTAAATTGACAATTCACTAATCAAGTCACAACGAATTCTACGCCCGACCTGAAAGGTCAACAAACATAATTGGCTGTTTATATACAACGCAACCCACGAACCCATTTGTTTATATTTATAGAGGTTGGCGAAAATGTGTATGTGGCGTACCGAATTTATCTCTAGCTATCACTGTATTACAATTTACAACCACCGCAACACAATTCCTTCGCAGAATAGTGCACTTAACTGACCTTAATGTTCCCTTAAACTAATTCAAATCGTCACATTCCTTCGGCATTATGACAAGTCTGCAGTGTAACCTTTATACTGGCATTCGACCGGGGTTAAACACATGCTTATTTATTGAATGAATGACCAACATGTCACAAAACGAGCAGCAAAAGTAAGAAACGAGCTGTCCAGCACAACACAAGCATGCTCTTTCTTACAAGTCGAGATCGTGTTATGGAGCTAATCAAGTCAAGCGCATCATGTAGGTTCACCAGCAGCAAACCGGCAGCAAGAACTCTGTCCGGGTTTCAGACATCAAACACAGACTGCTGGCTGGAATTAATTTATACCCAGTTTGAAATACTACGCTAAATACAGTTTGAAATTTAAGGAATCAATTCGATAAATACTATACCTAACTACAATTTGCAACCAAAGACTTGGTAATTTTATGTGCACTAATCGCGGAATTCTTCGTCATGGTAAATGATGTCAGACAGGGAATTGCAAAGGCGAGGAAAAATCGGGGTAACTGGTGCTATTGGCATGTGCCATTCGATTGCCGGCACTACTTTAGAAAATTGTCAAAAATTCAACACCACTGGCTTATGTTGAGATGTTGCATGGGAAATGTTATCGAAGTCTGCAACAAAATAATAGGTGGGCACACTAAAATACTCCCAAAATCGTGTCTTTTCCTTATCTTATCACGTTTCTTTTCAGACAGACTATTTAACTAGGAATGCTAAGCTACTAGACTTAAGCTTTTCTTAAATTTAAATTTTTTAGATTCAATACTAACTCGGTTCACCTATGGCATTCAATCAAAATTCAATCAAAATTATGTTATGAAACCCACTCGCTACAGTCAGGTAGAGCAATTCGGTTTCTGATTTCCCTATCTTCATATTTTGTTATTTAGCAGAACTTAACTGGTAGGTAGTTCGTCTAGTGGGTATCTGGCGTCATTTTTCTCTGAGTGGAATAGACCTAGTGACAACCTACGAAATCGGACCAACAAAATGTGTTAGTGTCGTATTTAAATCAGCAAGCAAAGTCCAACACATCCCGTCCAAGTTTCCAGGTTTGCTGGCCTGATGGCCAAGCTTTTCCCGGCGGCGCAGCTAAGGAAACAGTTGGCTGACACCCGACACGTTTGTGTTTTTGACAAACCCCCCCCCGCCCACCCTCTGCAGGGAAATGTAGGAAAATTTAGGGAAATGTGACAGGTATTACAGACTCCACTTCGCGGGTACATGATTACCTAACCAATTTACATTAAATGTTTTCAAACCATTCTGCGGGTTACACGCTAACACCATGAATAATGAGTCTTTATTCTATGCTAACACCCTGCAATCCTTATATCGTTGCTGTCAGAATAAGCCTACTAAATATTTAGCCAAAATGGTCATTTCCAAGGACTTTTTAAATAAAATAGCTAGAATAATTATTTTTATATCTTTTATTTACACGAAATAATAAAATTGGCTCAATATATAAATGAATTTTATCAAATTTTACCCAAGACCGACGGAAATGGTATGCATTTGCCTTGCCGTTCCCATGGTATGCATTATTTGGCTGACCATCTCTGACAGCTGCCACATTTCGGTCCTTATCCTTGGATCTGCTAAAACTGAAGAAAACTATATCATATGCGTGCATTGGCTGTCCACTTGACAGTCTCAAAGCCGGGATGCAGACACGTCGTGTCCTAGGCGTGCATTGGCTGTACACTTGACCGTCTCAAAGCCGGGATGCAGACACGTTGTGTCCTAGGCGTGCATTGGCTGTGTGCTTGACCGTCTCAAAGCCGGGATGCAGACACGTTGTGTCCTAGGCGTGCATTGGCTGTGTGCTTGACCGTCTCAAAGCCGGGATGCAGACACGTTGTGTCCTAGGCGTGCAATGGCTGTACACTTGACCGTCTCAAAGCCGGGATGCAGACACGTCGTGTCCTAGGCGTGCATTGGCTGTGTGCTTGACCGTCTCAAAGCCGGGATGCAGACACGTCGTGTCCTAGGCGTGCATTGGCTGTGTGCTTGACCGTCTCAAAGCCGGGATGCAGACACGTCGTGTCCTAGGCGTGCATTGGCTGTGTGCTTGACCGTCTCAAAGCCGGGATGCAGACACGTCGTGTCCTAGGCGTGCATTGGCCGTGTGCTTGACCGTCTCAAAGCCGGGATGCAGACACGTTGCAAAAAAATTAGTAAAACCACACGTCCTTACACACATGGGTCTCAAATCGAGTGCGCCTTAAATGCGGTAGCTGGCAGCATTTGCACACCTATTTATTTAACCTGATCGGAGGTTGTTATTAAAAATCACACCGGCTGCCAACCTGGCGACCTTCTCGGAGGTCTCGCCACTCGATCAATAATTTTGGACAGAAAAAAAACACACACACACTTGCGGCTCACAATGGCTGATTGCACTCCGTCTGACAGCTAATTCCTGTATTTGCTTTTAAAGTAAGGTAAACATGATTTTTTTCATCAGTCGCTGCGATCAAAGCGGTCAGGCGTGTGTGCGGTTTTTCGTTTTTTTCTGTATTATATAGTTGGTAGGACTGTAAGGCTCCAGGCATGGCGGCCTAGTGGTAGGTCCCAGCAACACACTCGAATTAAATGATCCGTTTTAAGTGATGCCGGCTTTGATGTGTGATGTGATGTGTGTGTGTGTGTGATCTGGCCAATTGGATGTGTGTTTACTCCTGCACGGACGGAATTAGAGAGTTGGCTTTTTTTCCCCTTTATTTAGTATCAATTTCTGCCTGTAAATTGCCGCTGGGCTTGAAACTATACGACACGTTTGCAACGAGTTTGTAGCGCGTTGATTTGGGTATCAGTGATCGCTCGAAGCAAACATCTTAACGTGCCTATGAAAATTATTGGAAACTCTCCATGTTAAATCGGACGAAAAAGCGCTGGTGGCGAACCTGGCGGACCGGGGTGAAGTTAGAGGAAACAAGTGCAGTTATCATCCGGAACAGATACTCTTTTACATGTCAACTTTCAGTAATCTTGAAGAAATTTGACCGGGAAATGACAGCTGTCTGAGATGGTCAACCACACAATTATGTATACCTAAACAATTTCTGAACATTTATCTATAATGACTCAATTGCTATTTCAAATGCGAGTAAAACAAATACAAAACATCGTTTCTGGCGGTTTGATGTGTTAAAAATATACACTTCAAATTGGCTATCTCGCTCAGAGCAAGATAAGCTTAAATTAAAGCTGAAAAGTCTAGAAAATGAGTGGATGACTTGATCGATTTGCATAAAGTGTCATAACAGATAAGTGCGAAGTGAAAATATTATTCAACGTTGTTATATAGTAGATCGAATCTATGATCCAATTAGCTATAGATAACTTATATCATTTACTACTACTCATGGCTATAATTATAAATTTTTTGCGCATTTTCTCGTTCTTGGAAAGAATGGAAGAGCCAAGAGTTGTGTGAATGAAAAAGTGTGTTATCACTTTTTGATGACCTGGCTGCTATCTCCATCCAAGTGCTTTCCAATTAAGACTAGTATAGAGAGTACTCACCGTGAGTATAGGCTTCCGCTGATATCGACATCCACCTTGTACCTAAGCAGGTACCCGCCCGGCTCTACTGATATATACCACCTTAGCGAGAATAACTTTTACGTCCCCACACTCCACATCTTGGATGGTGTGCGCCCCCTAAAAAAACATGCGCCTTAATTTGTACTTCGTGTAAAATCATGGACTCAAGGAGCGTTGTGGGTAAGCTAGTGCAGCAATTGGTAATAAACAATTACATCCTAGCGTCAATCTGGTAAACTTTTGGATGTACACAGTCAACGTTTAAATAAATAACGATGCTGATCATGCTTGTTACGCGCTATGATCTTTGTCTTGTCGTGTCTTTTTGGGAACAATGAGATTGCAAGAAACACTATATCTTACTGGGTGTTGAATTCCAAGTCCCAGAAAACTCAAAATCTTGAAGTTTGCGTTAGGAGCATTTAAATCCTGGTAGTTTTCTGTAAACTTATACGAGCTAAAGACACAAGTCGTAAGAAAATATCAATGAAATTTATTTCGAAAAACCACGAAATCTTAAGAAAGTAAATGCGACGCCTAGAAAGTTGCCAGCCTAAACGGCGGTTAAACGTCGCTTACGGTGGTCTACACCCGGACCCTGGTCTCAGTGTGCGAAGGAGGCGGTCGCCCATCGAACTCTCCCAGACGGAATTTCCTCCAAGAAATTCAGGGACGCAGAGTTCACCATTTCACCATCGACGGGCGCGTTGAGACGCGCGGAATCCAAAACATCTTACTGCTTTTTTTCTCACAATTTACACGACACCGGTTCTGCAAAATTGTCTCCGCGCTCCATCATTTCACGCCGCACGTTGATTTTTCTAAAACACCAATTCCAATCAATCAAAAATTCTATCAAAATGACGTCATGATACCCACTCGCTAAAGCCAGGCAGAGCAATTCGAGTTGTGATTTCCCTGTCTTCCTTTGTTATTTAGCAGAGCTAACTAATATTTTCCAAACTGGTAGTACGTCCAGTGGGTATCTGACGTCACTATTCACTGAGTGGAATACGTCTATTTGCAACTATCCGTCTCACATGTTAACTTTGGTAACACATATATTCGTTTGGCCGCTGAGCCCATTGACATGGCGCTATACAAAGCTTTTCAAGACATCATCTTGGACATCTTCGACATCACATAGACGCTTTTGGACATCTTGGACATCTTGGACATCATTCATGGACGCCGTGGGGTTCACAAAGCTCCCACGAACGACACAGACTTTGGGAAAACGGGGAAACTTGCCGAAAGACTGCCAAGGCATGGACATTCCGATCCCAAACAAATATCGATCATCAAACATACGAATCGTTATCGAGTAGGCGTTGGATCAGGCGGCGGGCTGTGGCTGCATTAGGGCTTGTGTGTCGGAGCGAGATAACTATAGGTGGTGTCTCTAAAGATAGAGAGTTCAGTGCTCGGAGAGTGGGTAACTGGAGCCGCGTGGCCGCCATGTTTGCACCGAAAATTATATTTCAGCTTTTACCAGAGAAACCAGCTACTAGACAATGTACGGAGCTATGAGAAGCGAAACATCCATTCCCAAATTTTATCTCCATGGAGCTGAACTACTCAAATAAACTAAATATCGATTTCACAGTCCGTGTAGCATATCATTCGGGTTCAAATCCCGGTACGGATTCATATTTCGGAATAGCTATTTCGTTTCTAACAATACATATCTACCGACACGCAACGAGTATACTTGTAAATTTAGGCTCGAATCACACTGACACTAGTTGGCCACTCTCTGTGCACCGTGTACTCTCTAGATAGTGCTGGTGGGCGGGGGAGAGGCGATAAGACGCGGGAGGGCGTTAGCACCGACTTGTCGCGGGGCAAACACTTTCAAGAGCTCAGCGTCGCTAAAAAGACGCACGCAGCGCATGACGCATGACGCACCAAACGCACAGTCCGCTGATTACAGATCCTGCAAGGGGAAAAATGCGTAGCTGTTAATTTTTCGCGTTTATTTCTTGCTGATTGCGCGCGGCATCGTTATCGGAGGAACCTTTTTTTTGTGTTTGTGAGTGATATCGGATTATGTTTAATTCTATATCACTATCTGAGACGGGCTGCAGATTACTGTGCTTATAGAGTAGGTGTAGCGGCGATGTTTGTGCTTCATCTGGGTAAATACGTTGCTTTTTATGGGTGGGCCAAGTTTTCGGGCGCCGTTTCACCAAATAAATCAGCTACTAGAGCGAGACGAATGAAAGAATTCTATATTTTCAAAAATTCATATATTTTTATGTAGGACTTCTCAACTTTTAAACAAATTTTCTTATCAAATCGATTAAATCATAAACGTAGGACCCAAAAAACCTCATTTTTCAAAATGTAAGTGCAATTACTACTACCACTTAGGTCCTTGTGTTTCAGTGGCCCGTGTTCTTCTTAACGGTCTGTTAGTGTTGTTACCATGGCCACTGCCAATGAGATGCCTTGACATTGTGTTAACAGACCGTTAAATAGTTAACAGACCGTTAACAACTGGACCTTAATTACGGATAAAATTTCTTCTAGACATAATTATGAAACAGAGTCCGTTTATCAATCCTCGTGCACAGCGAAGGTATAGACAAAAATAAAACATATTGCCGAGCATGGCTGTATAGTTGTGACGTTCGTGATCCATATATTCAAATTCACCTCGTTTTGGTAACGATTTTACTGTTTCCTCTATTAGCATGTCGTAATAAAACTTAATGGGCAATTACCGGTTGATGTTATAATTGGGCGAGCTTGTCCGGGGCAACGCAGACCACGCGGTGTCCTTGCCGGGCGGACGAAACACAGCGGCCATCTTAAAAATCAAATTATTTCTTTACGAGAAACACAAGGTTTCAAGGAGGCTCGACATGCTGAAAATTATGTCTGGCGAAAATAAAATATTCACACCGGAAATTTGAAATTAGGTAGCTGGTCTTGTGGATGTTTTCTATGCTGTGTGTGTATCCAGATGGGTGTGCTTAAATTTTTATGCCTTTGTGATTGCTGTGAATTTGCTTATATGATGGGCAATTAGTAAGTTATTAATTCGTATGGTAATTAAGTGGGGCTGTGTTTGGAGCCTTTGTGATATGAATGGGTTGATGGTTCTTATCAGTTATCATTTTTTAATTTTACCTAGGGTATGACTTTCAGAATGAAACAAAAGCTAATATCTAAAATATCTCCAATAATCATCTCTGTCATAAAAAAAAACTATTGATAGAGAGGAAATTTGTCTTCGATTTCCACTATTGGAATATTTTAAAAGATTTACAGTAAATGTAAGTAAAATATACCTATAGTTGCTTTGGTTTTGAAAGGATACTGTGTCATACGAAGTAGTCCTATTCTACTCAAAGAAAAATGACGTCAGATACCCACTGGACGTACTACCGTTTGGAAAAAATATTAATTAGCTCTGCTAAATAACAAAGGAAGATGGGGAAATCACAACCCGAATTGCTACCTGGCTTTAGCGAGTGGGTATCATGACGTCATTTTGATAGAATTTTAATTGAATGGATTAGGTGTATTGGAAAACGAAGTTGAAAATTTTCGGACAAAGTCATATCTCTCCCAATGCTCATTAGAAACCTATAAGTAAAAATATCAAACAAATACCGAAACGTTTCAATGTCGTTACCGGCATCAACTGATATCCAGATGAAATTCAAGACCAACACTGACACTAACACAAAAGTGGCAAAGCAGAGCGATTCTGTCTTGAGTTGCTCTACAGAAAATACCAGAGTTGAATTGATATCGATATAAAGTAACAGCCTTCAACCATAGAATAAGAAATATCGCTTCAACGTTGTGGGGCGAATTGAGTTTCCTTGTTTCACTGAACTTGATTGATAGGTAGCTGATACAAAATTAATGCTGCTTACATTCTTTTCCTTGTGCCATTGATATGTAAACCACAGCTTATTAAGTTGATTAAAAGATCTTCCACGAAGTCAAAGTTGTCGCAATTCTCACAAACATTCTGCTAAATTAGCTGAATTGATTGGTCCAATTTCGCACATGGAAAAAATATTTCGAGTAGCAGGATTTTCCCAAGCAAGCCGAGTGAAGCTGTTGTTCCGGCTTGAAACCCTGCAACCTCCCAGCAGACACAGAACAACTCCAACAGCAGGATTCCCCCACCCATCCGTGCTGCCGAGAGGTTGACAAGCAAGCCGAGTGAAGCTGTTGCACCGGCTTGAAACCCTGCAACCTCCCAGCAGACACAGAACAACTCGAACAGCAGGATTCCTCCACCGATCGGTGCTGTCGAGAGGTTGACAAGCAAGCCGAGTGAAGCTGTTGCACCGGCTTGAAACCCTGCAACCTCCCAGCAGACACGGAACAACTCCAACAGCAGGATTCCTCCACCGATCCGTGCTGTCGAGAGGTTAAAAAGCATTAGCAAGGCGAGTGAAGCTGTTGCACCGGCTTGAAACCCTGCAACCTCCCAGCAGACACAGAACAACTCGAACAGCAGGATTCCTCCACCGATCCGTGCTGTCGAGAGGTTGACAAGCAAGCCGAGTGAAGCTGTTGCACCGGCTTGAAATCCTGCAACCTCCCAGCAGACACAGAACAACTCGAACAGCAGGATTCCCCCACCGATCCGTGCTGCCGAGAGGTTAAAAAGCATTAGCAAGGCGAGTGAAGCTGTTGCATCAGCTTGAAACCCTGAAACCTCCCAGCAGACACAATATATACTCAGTGATAATGGTGAACGCATACGACTCCTCCTACGGGAACCTCTGGTTTCCTGGGGTTTTCAGGAATAAAAGATTAAAGCTTTGCGTGGCCACTTGTCGCTCCCAACCACCGAAGACTGCCGATCAAGATGATTGATGGCATCCAATATTCGGGTGTTTCCGGCTGCTGGAATTCTGCGCCGGCTCATGAGGAATCAGCTGTCGATGCGTTGCCGTGATTTGCATGGCGCCATCGTAAATCGGCGGCGGCGGCGGCGGCGGCGGCGGCGGCGGCGGCGGCGGCGAGTTGAGATCTGCGAGACACCGCCGATAGCCGAAGGGCATGCAAGCCAGGGTATCCTCAGCAGCAGCAGCGCAGCGGCGGCGGGAAGAAGTCGGGCTAAATATAGAAGTAAACTTACCGAGAAATTTCATTCCTAGATCACCGGGCAATGGAGCTGGTGGTCGAGGTAGGTAGTGGGGAGGGGTGGGGGGAGGGGAGGGGAGTTGAAAATTTGCCCACCGGGGACACTAATATTATATGTGTGTGTCTAGTGATAGTAATAGGCGCTGTGTAAATCGCGGAACTATTAAATATATTTAAATAATAGGTTGCGTGATGGGGCGCCTGGATCGTCGCTAGTTTCCGTGGATTTGTAAGCTGAATGAAAACACCTTGATAACAACAAGTGAAGCAGTCCTTTAGTATTTTAAACGGATCTTGTGGCATTTTTCCACGTTACTTTTTCAACAGAACATAACTCTATTCTTTAGTGTGAATTTAATCCTAAATGCAAATACTCGTTGCATGGACGGTAGATGATGATTATTAGAAACGAAATATCAATTCCAAAATTTGCATCCGTACCGGGACACGAACCCGGATCTTTGTCTATCCGGGACACTGCACTAACCAATTGTGCTATACGGACGACCAACTGTGGAATTGATATTAAGTTTATTTGAGTTGTTGGGCTCCATGGAGATAGATTCAGGACTATGAGTGACCATAGAAGGCGCTGAATCTAGTGACGCTATGCTGCGATCACACACCAACAAACTCGACTAACCCCAATTATGACGTTGGGTACGCTTGTATTAGTGTGAATTTAATCCTAAATGCAAATACTCGTTGCATGGACGGTAGATGATGATTATTAGAAACGAAATATCAATTCCAAAATTTGCATCCGTACCGGGACATCCGGTATTTTGCATCCGGTAATTTGCATCCGGTACGGATGCAAATTTTGGAATTGATATTTCGTTTCTAATAATCAACTCTATTCTTCTTCATAAAAATGTCACCCGATTCCATATTGTCAACTGGCGGTGTAGACGTCACATGGAACAGAATGGAACTTCTTGGTTCGCTGTCCCACCCATAGGTGGGGAAGATATGTTCAACAAACTCTAATGACTTGATGGTAATAGCGAGACGATCACTGCCCCTTAAAAACCCCAGCAGCCTTCGCTAAATAGTCTCGATCATTTTTATCCACTTTGCGCTTTGACGTGCAGTGCCCGCCAACATGGCCGCCTGTCATGCAAAGATGGTCGCCCGTGAAGCCATTTCATCAGACAAGGAGGTCTTTGACAGAGAATTTGTGCCAAAAGCCGCAAGAATCGATTAAAGAAACATGCTTTTTTTTGTAACAAGTATTGATTTTGAGTCAAAGTTTTATTAAATGGCGTTAATAAATGGTCTTTATCCTGGGATCTGTTAAGACATGAAGAAAAGCGTGTCCTAGGCGTGCATTGGCTGTGTGCTTGACCGTCTCAAAGCCGGGATGCAGACACGTCGTGTCCTAGGCGTGCATTGGCTGTACACTTGACCGTCTCAAAGCCGGGATGCAGACACGTCGTGTCCTAGGCGTGCATTGGCTGTGTGCTTGACCGTCTCAAAGCCGGGATGCAGACACGTCGTGTCCTAGGCGTGCATTGCCTGTGTGCTTGACCGTCTCAAAGCCGGGATGCAGACACGTTGGTGTCACAGCTGCCACGAGGACGGTGTGATGAAGACGTCTCCTTTTGAGCCCGATCCTGTTCCCAGCATCTAATTGGCGCCTAATTGTGTCGCGAATTACCGAACACCTCTCGCCTTGTCGGCTTACTAAGCGATGCCCGGGGCGTTACGAGCAACGAGAGTTGCTGCTGCTGCTGCTGCTGCTGCTGCTGCTGCGGTTGCTGCTGCTGCTGCTTGCTGCTGCTGCTGCTGCTGCTGCTGCTGCTGCTGCTGCTGCTGCTGCTGCTGCTGCTGCTGCTGCTTACTACAGCTGCTGCTGCTGCTACTGCTGCTGCTGCTGCTGCTGCTGCTTACTACTGCTGCTGCTGCTGCTGCTGCTGCTGCTGCTGCTGCTGCTGCTGCTGCTGCTGCTGCTGCTGCTGCTGCTGCTGCTGCTGCTGCTGCTGCTGCTGCTGCTGCTGCTGCTGCTGCTGCTGCTGCTGCTGCTGCTGCTGCTGCTGCTGCTGCTGCTGCTGCTGCTGCTGCTGCTGCAGAAATTTGCCTCTACATAATGACCCGTAGCAGCTACAAGTATAACGACGCAGTAAAATCCTAAAGCTCGCAGTGAATTTATCAGTAATAACCAATAGCTGTGGTGAACATGTCTTTAGGAGTAATTTCCGACGAGACGCTGCGGTGAATCAATCACTCAGGGGCTTAAGACCGTTTTTCACAAAACATTAAGAGAATTGCAAACGGGAAAGCCTGTGATAAACAGGCAATAACGAAGGGGTTCAATTTTAGCCATTGATACGCAAGAAATCCGACTAAAAATCCTAGAATCGGTAAAGTCCTGCGAAAGCCACCACCGCGAGGCGCAACAGATCGATGGATCGATGGATCGATGGATCGATGGATCGATGCGATGACGTTCGACGTAAAAACGTCAAACAGGTTGGCGCGGTGACACCATGGGACAGGCGATCAGCGGCCACGACGGCGACACCGTCTCCGTCTCCGTCTCCGTCTCCGTCTCCGTCTCCGTCTCCGTCTCCGTCTCCGTCGTCTTCCGCGATCGTGACTCGACCGGCCGCGACAGTGGCGCCCCGCCAGTGGCGAACTTGTCAAGTTGAGCAACATCGCGCCGTGTTTGGCGTTGGTTGGCTCTCCATCATGCATCACGATCAGTTCTGTTCGTGAGAGAGGTCGGAGGGTTTGTTAATGAGTACGACAACTTCACTCGCCTTGCTTATCGACTTTACGACAGCACGGATTTGTACCGCGTTAGCTCAAGTCCCTTTGACACACTATGACACACTGTGTTGACGCTGTCCCTTTCATACTGAAAGTCAGTGAGCATGGCAAGGTTGAACCTAAAGCCGATGAAAGACAGGCTAACCTAGCCCAGCAGCGAGCTGAGGGTGAAGCTAACCTAGCCTAGCAGCGAGCTGAGGGTGAAGCTAGCCTAGCAGCGAGCTGAGGGCGAAGCTAACCTAGCCTAGCAGCGAGCTGAGGGTGAAGCTAACCTAGCAGCGAGCTGAGGGTGATGCTAACCTAGCAGCGAGCTGAGGGCGAAGCTAGCCTAGAAGCGAGCTCAGGGTGAAGCCAACCTAGCCTAGCAGCGAGCTGAGGGTGAAGCTAGCCTAGCAGCGAGCTGAGGGTGAAGCTAACCTAGAAGCGAGCTGAGGGTGAATCTAACCTAGCAGCGAGCTAAGGGTGAAGCTAGCCTAGAAGCGAGCTGAGGGTGAAGCCAAACTAGCTTGGCAGCGAGCTGAGGGTGAAGCTAACCTAGCAGCTAGCTGAGAATGAACCCGATGCCAACAGTAAGGTCACCTGCCAGCCAATGACGTCGAACAAGCTGTCTAGTCTAGGTCAACTCGGCCTCGGCGCGACGTCGATTGTTATTTTGAGAGCGTCGCGACGCCGACGCCGACGTCGCGGGCGAAAACAACTCGAGATGGCGGCCTATTTCCGTCCGTGACGCCGCGCTCGGCGCTGAACGGTTTTTTTTTGTCAGCTCAGTTGTATGCGTAGACTTTTTATTACTATTAGGCGTTAAAGACTTCGTGACGCATTCGGATGTAAATTGGGTGCGTTCGGAGCCCGTCCCCCGCTTATAGCTTATAGGCTCACTCTGATGCAGAAGCGAGCACGCTGGCTGCGAGGCGGACGGCTGGGAACGTGCGACGCGTTCGGTGGGACGTAGAAGCGCGTAGCACGCTGGCTGCGAGGCGGACGGCTGGGAACGTGCGACGCATTCGGTGGGACGTTGAAGCGCGTAGCACGCTGGATGCGAGGCGGACGGCTGGGAACGTGCGACGCGTTCGGTGGGACGTTGAAGCGCGTAGCACGCTGGGTGCGAGGCGGACGGCTGGGAACGTGCGACGCGTTCGGTGGGACGTTGAAGCGCGTAGCACGCTGGGTGCGAGGCGGACGGCTGGGAACGTGCGACGCGTTCGGTGGGACGTTGAAGCGCGTAGCATGCTGGCTGCGAGGCGGACGGCTGGGAACGTGCGACGCATTCGGTGGGACGTTGAAGCGCGTAGCACGCTGGATGCGAGGCGGACGGCTGGGAACGTGCGACGCGTTCGGTGGGACGTTGAAGCGCGTAGCACGCTGGGTGCGAGGCGGACGGCTGGGAACGTGCGACGCGTTCGGTGGGACGTTGAAGCGCGTAGCACGCTGGGTGCGAGGCGGACGGCTGGGAACGTGCGACGCGTTCGGTGGGACGTTGAAGCGCGTAGCATGCTGGCTGCGAGGCGGACGGCTGGGAACGTGCGACGCGTTCGGTGGGACGTTGAAGCGCGTAGCACGCTGGGTGCGAGGCGGACGGCTGGGAACGTGCGACGCGTTCGGTGGGACGTTGAAGCCCGTAGCATGCTGGATGCGAGGCGGACGGCTGGGAACGTGCGACGCGTTCGGTGGGACGTTGAAGCGCGTAGCACGCTGGGTGCGAGGCGGACGGCTGGGAACGTGCGACGCGTTCGGTGGGACGTTGAAGCGCGTAGCACGCTGGGTGCGAGGCGGACGGCTGGGAACGTGCGACGCGTTCGGTGGGACGTTGAAGCCCGTAGCACGCTGGCTGCGAGGCGGACGGCGCGGAACATGACACCTATAGACACATAGACCACTATCAATTACACGATTTCGTCATTATTTTGTCGGAGAACGCCTGCCATATGCGTTTCACTTACAATCGAACTGCAAAAAGAAGTCGGGGGGGGGGGGGGGGGGGAAATTGTTACGGATCCGGCTGTGAACGATTTAACCTTGCTAAGAATCCTGAAAACAAGTCGCTAGCCAGAAAAAGACGGTGGCATCTTGGAAGCGGCGTAACATCCGTCGGGTGTTGGCGCTTCTCCGTGTGGAGGCGACCTGGTGGCTGACGATGCGACGAGGCTGACGAGGCGCTCAGGACAAAAAAGAGGCGCATAAGTCGGTAACGGAAGCCGACGTTGGGGGAGGGGGCAGCAACAATGCGTCTGCTGCGTTTCTTGACGTCGCCGCCGCCGCCGCCGCTGACAGCGAGAGTACTTTGTCTGTGAACTTGTCCGAGGCGGACACTTGTCGCCTTGCGTTTGACACTTGGCAGTCGCGTCACCCGGGGACCCTTCGGCCGCGTGCTCGAGGAATTTGAAGACATCCGGCAGGACTCACTTCCGGAAAACACATCTTACAAAACACATCTTACTTCCAGTTTTACCAATTTTCTGAGTTGAGAGATAACGCACAGAAAAAGTTGAATTTCACCGCCCGTGGCCGTTGCCATGGTATTTAACTCACTTCCCGCACTAACCCAGAGTTAAAAAATGTAAGTAAAATGTTGCCGTTAGGGACTCAGCTGTCAGAGGATCTCATTTATTACAATCAATTGTTCTTGGACATAACGCTGCTGCAGTTTCTTCAGATTAACGTTGCCTATCATCACCTATCATAGTACCATTTGTATTGAAAAACTTACACAAAACAACCACCGTAACAGTCAAGGGACCCAATTTAAGTCCTGAAATTGTCAAAAATTTAAATATTTGGTAAAAATCTCCCGTGAGACTCAATATACGCGGGCAATCAGTCTTTCAATCCTTCATATATACGAATATCTCTGATGGGAGAAATGTTTCGTTGAAACACACTCAGTTCCGGTATCTAGATCCCAATGTCGCCATGACACACGAAGCAGAGACGTCTCGTGTCTGAGTGTCTGGACTGTCTTGTGTAGACTGTAGATCTAGACTGTAGATCTAGGCGATCTAGACGATCTAAACGATCTAGGCGATCTAGGCGATCTAGACGATCTAGACGATCTAGACGATCTAGACGGCCGAGAGGCGTGCGAAGTGATATTCCAGACGGCCTTGCGAGCCGCGATCAACCAGCCGGCTGCTTGTTTTTTTTTCCTAGAAAAAAAGGAAAAATACAAACTATAAAAAATGAGTAAAAATACAAAAAAGCACACGCGAGCGTGTCGCTTGGAGAGTTGGTGCCGGTCTAACGTTATAAAATGGCCAAACAAGGTTATTACCTATCGGGAACAGAGCTTGTGAATGAATAGAGAGCTGTGGTGGTTCAGGGAGTGGCCAACTCACAGAGACCGGTGTTACCAATTATTAAGCGGCTGAGTTAGGTTATTATTTATCATCTGTCGACAGCAGGACTTATGCTTGTTTGAGAGTTAGTTGTACACTGCTGTGTCCCATTGCTGGTTTGGAGATTTCGGATGGTTTTTGATAGAATTAGTGGCCAAATTACTTTCAATTTCTATAACTTACTAATATTGTTAAGCTATAACAGCAAATTTGAATTTGAATTTGAATATCGCACTAAATCCTTGTAAAATGATGGCTAATCTTTTTTTTGTAAGTTTTTTTTTAAATATACAAAGTTACAAATTTTTACTGAACAATAAATTAAAATTAATAAATTTATCTAAGCTTAAGGGTTAAAAACGTTCATTTTGATCTTGTATCATCAGGAGTGAACTATTTATTCGCATGCAAACTTACAGCGGTGAAGGAAGCTAATGTGACATTGATAGCTTATCTGTAAATATAAGCCTTTCAAAACATTTTCTTAATATTGATTTCCTTTTAAGACACAGCAAATCTTAATAAGTAATACCATAGGTCTTTATTCTATGGTAATACCTTAAATTTTTTTTTTATATCAGTTACGAAAAACCAAATCCAAAATTTTACCTGCGTCAAACCCAAATCCTCCACCTAACCGGGGTAAAGATTAAAGAACATTACCAAAACACATATTCCATCCAATCAAAAATTCTAACAAAACGACGTCATGATACCCACTCGCGAGACCAGGCAGAGCTATTCGGGCTGTGATTTCCCTATCTTCCTTTGTTATTTAGCAGAGCTAATTAATATTTTTTTCCAAACTGGTAGTACGTCCAGTGGGTATCCGACGTCACTTGTCTCTGAGTGGAATACTTCGATTGACACCATGGACCATCTCATCTCAAGATGACCGCTCTCCGCGTGCCGCAGACCTTCGGGCCGGCGGTCCCGGCATCGATCTCGTGTGTACGAGTGTTTGGCTAATTTGTGATCGTCACACACACACATACACACAACGCTCTCTGCCGCTAAGCAGCGCGCGAGAGAGCGAGAAGATGCCGGGATGCTGCGAGTCAGACAAAGACAGCTGGCTGTTTGTGTCTGTCAAGTGCCGCCAAAAACCAGTCGGCGAGCCTGCGGTCAGCTGGACTACACTACAACAGACTGGCAGCTACGCGCTGCCTTCCCCCTAGAGTCTACCACAACACTAAATCATTACCATTGTTGCTAGTGTCGCTACGCTGCTACGATTGTTGGCATTACCATGTGCCTTGCCTAATGCCAGCAAACACCGGTGTCACTGCTGTTGCTAGTGTCGATACGCTGCTACTATTGTTGGCATTACTATGTGCCTTGCCTAATGCCAGCAAACACCGGTGTCACTGCTGTTGCTAGTGTCGATACGCTGCTACTATTGTTGGCATTACTATGTGCCTTGCCTAATGCCAGCAAACACCGGTGTCACTGCTGTTGCTAGTGTTGCTACGCTGCTACGATTGTTGGCATTACTATGTGCCTTGCCTAATGCCAGCAAACACCGGTGTCCCTGCTGTTGCTAGTGTTACTACGCTGCTACGATTGTTGGATTACTATGTGCCTTGCCTAACGCCAGCAAACACCGGTGTCACTGCTGTTGCTAGTGTTGCCACGCTGCTACGATTGTTGGCATTACTATGTGCCTTGCCTAACGCCAGCAAACACCAGTGTCCCTGCTGTTGCTAGTGTTGCCACGCTGCTAGATGCTAGTCTGTCTATTGCTACTCTACAGACTGGGGCTCACGGTGATTTGCATACCGTCGGCTGTGGCTGCTGCTGGAGCCAGTCTTTGCGCTATAGACGTGTTCCTCCGATGTGTGTGTGTTTTTTTACCTCGGACTTTCGTGAGCCAAGCGGCCACCGATCATTGATTGATTGATGGCGGCTGCTTTTCGGTGGGTTTTCTGCCCGCGCGGGTTCTTTCAGACCATCGGCGGTTTCATCTCTATCCAGCTTCATCTGCATCGCATCCAGCGTGCCTTGTTGTGGCTCTCGGCTGAAGGCCTAACTAGCTCTTGTGTGATTCTCAAATGACATATGTTATAAGTTTGTACCACAAAAGTTTTTTCGTTGAAAGTTCACATTAGGGGTTGTTTCTGGTTTTAATGGGCCATATATATAAAATACTTGCAACTAAAAAACAAAATTAATAACAAATCTTGTGAAAATTTTGGGAAAATTTTGTGAAAAGCTTAGCTTAGGGCTAAAATTACAATATCCATTCAAGTGGCTAAGATGAAAACTCATCTCTATGCTGACAACCTATCCGTTGCTTCTGCTTTCTTCCTGACTGGAAGGTTGTAAAACCGTCCCTGATAAGTGTTTTTTAATCGATCATTTTTCGCTTGCAATACGACGACACGGATCAACCATGGAATGCACGGCTGTTCATGCTTAAGTTTTTTATGTTAAAATGTTGTCTTTGACGTCCGATGGAACTTAGATGGCTCATTTCTGCCACTAGTTTCGTAAAATGTCTTAGCAATCGTCTCAATGAATTCTACAATCAGCTTACAGGAGAAATTAGACAAATAACAAATTTAAATTCTTATAGAACAGCAGGCAATAGATGGACCTATAACCATACTATCTCAAATCTCCATGTTTATTTCTTATAACTATTTATTTAGTAGAAGGCCATCTTGCAATATTGTTAAATATAATCATTTTTCACTCTCTCCGTTCCCACACATAAGCTTGGCTGTTTCCTGTAATCAAAGTGTAATGTTTTATTACTATTAGCACACATTATTATGTGTACAAATAATAAATCTATTAAAAAATCTATCGATCCAAGTAAAGGAACGCATATCGTCCGTAAATATTCCAAAAACAGCCCCCCCCGCATACAAAGTAACTCAATCTCACTCAAAAGTACAGCACAAAAATAACGTCGAATAAGCATTGGCTAAGCCAGCGTGTGTCCGTGTCGCCGCTTTCAGAAAAACGAAATAAAAACAGACAAAATTCTCCCAGCAGCAATTCTACGAGCAGCCATCACCTATATTTACATCACTCGTGGTTTAAAATTAACACGCTGGCGTCACGCCTCGAGAGGCACCCATCCGCTACGAAGCACATCACACATCACACATCACACATCACACATCACACATCAAACATCACACACTATCCGATCAAATTAGAGCGGAGAGAGCTCATCGCTGTTCCTCCACCGATCAAGATGGCCGAGTTTGAAGCGACGCGGTGGCCATCTTGGCGGTCCCTGATAGCGATTGGACAAGCGTTTCAGCTGAAATCAGAGAGACCAATTCTGCCCTGCATTGCGCCATGAATGACTCGCTAGCTTCGTCAGCTGGAGTCAGAGAGAGACAAACTCAGGAGTAATCAATTTCATGACTATCATTGCAGACTATGAGGATAAAATTTGGCGTTTGATTATCTCAAATTAACACCCCGTAGCCAATGACGTACTTCTGTCGCTATAAATTATCAGAGATGAATCATTTTTTTTTGTGACTCCTCTTCAAGTTCATTGACTTCATCAGGGGCTGGTTCTCTTAGTCAAAATCTTGCCTTTTGCCTTTCTTCAGACATTTCAATCCTTATGTGGGAAAAATTTTGACAGTTTGTAGCCAACAGACGCCAGTGAAAATAATATTTTTAAAAATGTGTAAATAGTGAATTAATAATTTTTTTTACAGAACATTATGAAGTTATTCAAAAAATAAAATAGGTATTATTATTATACTATCGGGTACCCCGCTAGGCCATGCGGGTGGCTTATGCCCGTGGGGCAAAGATATGCCCCTAGGGCAAAACGATATGCCCATAGGGCAAATTATTTAATATGTATTTACAAATATAAAAATCAATGAAGATTCGCTATATTACTTTTCATCATGTTTGTAAAATAAAGGTCCTATACACCGTTCAAACTGCTGAGAAAGCTGAAAGATGCAGACTGTCAACATGGACAACATTAGCACGACGGATTGAAACAGAGGCGCGCAAAAGTTTGATGCGTTGAGATCAGCGGTTTGCTAGCGCGGCACGACATGCGATATTAATTGACTCGAGCTAATTGCTGCTAATTGTCGAGATGACAGACGTCATTTGCCAACTGTTGACATGGCTGGTGCTGCTGCTGCTGCTGGTGCTGCTGGTGCTGCTGCTGCTGCTGCTGCTGCTGCTGCTGCTATAAATCAAGATTCCGTTTTTTTTTGTTTTTTTTTGTAAAGTTCAATTGTTTCGAGCAGAAGTTGGCAGTTGGTATGGGAGAGATCCATCAGAAGCTGTCACTTTGTGGGTCGCACAGCTCGACTCTGACTCATGCGGCGACGTCATCGGACCGACGGGGCTGTTTTTCGGTTGAAGTTAACCCGTCTTATGTTTGCTTCGATAATAGGGTGTGAAAAAAATTATTAGGAATTAAATATCAAATGCGAAGGACAACGAGACTTGAGATAACACGGCAAACATCAGCTTTTCCTGACGCCTCGTTTAGTGTCTAGATTCGATAATGTCTAGAATTTTCTTGCTGTTGAAGAAAACGTATGAACGGGCGCGCAAGGACTCTGCTGTGGACATCATTTGATGTTCCAGAGTTTCCAATCAGTTTCCTTGTCTAGCAACGTCCGGTCAAGTGGTTAACCTACGGATAAAACTCATCTTCATGGCGACAATCTATGCGGTTACTTCTGTTTTCTTTCAGACTGGAAGATATTACTTTTTAACTGTAGATATTTAAAACCTGCCCTTTTCAACATAAAAACACAAATCTCTCTGACCTCAATTAAGTCAAAAGTAATCAATACAACTAATGACTTACCACTCAACCCAGATGTTGTGAAAATGATCAAGACGAGCCTAAATATCGATGAAAATGTCGGTGTTTACTGCAATGATGGTTAGGGATGCAGGAAAATGTGAAAGCAAAGTAAAACGCGATTGGAGAGTGAGAATGCGGACAAAGTAGTCCCCGTTTCTACTTGCTTGTAGGCGGCGTCGTGACTGCAAAGAGACATCGGGCGTGTGTGTCTGTGTCTGTGTGTGCGATATTTTGGCAGCGGTCTGGGATGCTTGCAAAGGTCATCGGCCACTCAGTGGCGAGCCCTCGGGTCAAGCTGTTGTCACCGGCAAATAGTTCACGTAGCATTGCTGAAATTCCCCGCCCACGGCGCCCGTGCTCGAGAAGTGCTTCAAGAGGCTTGGTTGGCTTGGTGGCAATCCGTCGCCTTTAAGGGAAGTATCTAGACCGTTGATAAAGCAGGCAGCTTTGCGAAACTTCTGGAAGAGTCTTGAGTTTTGGGAGATAGGCATTAAATATCCAGTTAAATAGATTTTCTGGAAGCGAACGCGCTTCATTTAGAAAAAGACAAAATACTGGTGGTATTCATCTTCAAAGATTTGCCGTTTCCCAAATATTCGGAATACAAAGTTCAATTTAACGATCTGTTAACCCTTGTAACAGCCAATCAGAAACGGGCCATTTTGTAAAAAAAAATTCGAAAGAGAAACATCTTCTTTTTTCCCAATTCCAAATGCAAGACGAGCCAATAGACCACATTCAAAATTCAATTCCAGAGACGATAATAATTTGTGTGGCGATGCTCTTCTCATGGGGATACATTTGTTGTTATTACTTATTGATCCTGGAATGGGAAATTTTAAATGTGGTCTTTTTCAGAAAAAACCTGAGTGAAATCTTTACAGAAGTATGAATAGTATAAGTATATTGTGTCTAGTAAAACAGGCCTTAACGGGATTCGAGCGGGAAATATGCGCAAAAAAAAACACACTGCAACCGTTTTTTTATACTATTATTTGTTATCACACCTGGGAAAAGTATATTACTTAGCGGAAAATATCGGAAAATTGCCGGAAAACTCAAAATTGCATGTTTCACTTATTACCAGAGTTTCATAGCCGTAAGGGAAAATGTGCCTAGTATTTTTATTTATTGGTAGAATGCTTCTATTTGGTTACTGGTAACTTTTTATTTTTGCTTCTTACGCCCCTTTCAAAGATATAATTTTTTGATTTTGTCAAATATTTCGCCAAAAAAACGTCAATCTTTCACTGGCTGTCACAAGCAGGCGGTAAGACTTTCACAAAAAGTAAAACTCTGGATCGCAAGTTCGAATCAAGCTGAATCCAACCATGTTCGTCCCATGTCTCTACGACAAACGGTGTGTCCCAAGCTCTGGTGGAAAACGAGGGCTGCATGAGGGAAACTTTTGCGCCTAGATCTCAACATTTCGTCCAAGCATAACTTCAAATCACCTCAAATTGCATATTACTTAGGCGTTGAAACAGTCCAGTTCGTGGTCTGGAAACACTTCTTTCACGTAACCTTGGTGCCATTCACACGCTCGCTAACTATAATCCTCTGGTTTACGGCTTGAAAAAAACAACACTACGCGCTGAAATCGTAACTCACAACAGCTTTTGATAACGAAATGAACTGAATTCCTCTCGCAGTTGCTAAAACATACTTGCTCCTTTCTAGTTCCTGGCCGCAAAATTGTTACACCTCATATCTAAATGCAATTGGGTGTGCATCGGGTGCAGTCAGGTCTTCCGAGACACGCTCTGCATCTGTTTTAACGGTTTGTTTATACTGCGGTATTTTGGCTGTAAAAGTAACGAAAGTGCAAAAGCTAACAAGTTCAATTAGTTACAATTAGTTTACATGAAATGAAATGTTGATTGCACCTCATTCCGTTCGAAGATTCCATCATACAACGACATGAAGCGAAAAATACATGCACATTGATTAAATGCTACATAAACCAAACGATTAGTAATCAATAGTTAGTTAGCGGTATATTTTGACAAAAACTACTTGGCCACCCACCAGCCAAATTTCTCATCGGCTGTTCGTCCTTACTTTGAGAATTTCTTTATGTTGCTACCATTTGGTTACCATAATATGATCGTATTTATCTAATCGATTATGTGGATTTTAGCTTTGTATAGTTGCCGTCACAATAATGGAATTTGATGATATGATGCTGTATTCAAATCAGAGAATGAGTCACCTGTCTGGTGAATTTGTCGTGCAACTAATGTCGCATATTTATACATACTTATTCCTATTATATTGATCACTATTGTCATTCAAAAGCGCACATATTATAGTGGCTTTATAAATTATAATTGAAATAAAATATTACTTTTCGATTAACGTATCCAATCGCTCTGACTCAATTATGTTGCTTCGAAAATTTATCACAGGCTATTGTTGCCTCGCAATGATGTGATCTATACTTTCGCTAAACTCACGCAAAAAGTTCATTCAAAAGGCAAAGCCAAAGGCAAAGGCAAGAGCATGTTTGCTTTGGAAACTTTAATGATTTACTGCTAATGAACTAAATCAATCGAATTAATCGACCTTCCATTTATATCGAACATTTCAATCCCCGATTATAGCTCCAAGCGCACAAGGAATATACATCGCGAGCAGCAGGATGACTGCGACAAGAAAACATCTCGTTTCGCATGTTCGGTTTGTTTAAAAATTGAAAAGAAGTAGGTACGCTAGAAATTCGATTCAAATTGATTCAAAATCTATATCAAAACACGAGTCCACTCCTGTCAATACTTCTCACAAAAATTGATTTCCGTGGTTTTATCCTGTCGATGTGAGATGTCTCGAGTATTAGGTGACTCATAAAAGTAATCAATTTTAATTATGCTCGGCAACTATAATCTCTCAGCTAAGGATAATAATCCTCTGTCGAAATGTGGGGTGGGGAGGTGAAAAAATAGTATTTTGTGGCATGTTCAATGATGTTTCAAATCGACAATTATTACGTTAGAACTTCGATTCAAATTGATTCAAATTCTGTTTCAAATTACGAGTTCAATCGTGTCAATGAAAATCCCATATTTCCATTTCAGTGGTAATTCGCTATGACTTGTGTCTTGTTTTCATTTTATTTATGCAATCTAATACCAAGGGTATGTAAGGCTAATACCCTAGTGACCAAAACATACAAGGCCATTTAGTTTGTTGATATCTCGAGCTCAGACACACATGCCAGCATGAGAGAATCCCGGCCCTCACCCCACAGAGCTAGTGGCTGCTTATCGTGAATCTACACTTGCAAGTGCCGAGGCGAGTAAGTGGCCGCTTGAATCGTCTTAATGGCCAACCATGCTTTACGGGTAGTTGTCATTATATTACATTGATTTTCTCTCTTATTACAACTTGAAAATTTTACACAATCTGCTTACTGTCCAGGGCAGGGCAGGGCAGGGCAGGGCAGGGCAGGGCAGGGCAGGGCAGGGCAGGGCAGGGCAGGGCAGGGCAGGGCAGGGCAGGGCAGGGCAGGGCAGGGCAGGGCAGGGTAGGCCAGGGCAGGGCAGGGTAGGGCAGGGCAGGGCAGGGCAGGGCAAGGCAGGGCAGGCCAGGCCAGGCCAGGCCAGGGCAGGCCAGGCCAGGCCAGGCCAGGCCAGGCCAGGCCAGGGCCCATTCGTCGGCACTCGGCAGTCTGGTGAGACGAGGGAATGTCAAGGCAACGCGAGATAAATAGGTCCATTCAACGCTACCGTCACCCAGTATCTTTCATTGGTCAAAGACAGCAAGATAAAACGGAAGACCAGACAACAACAAAATGGCGTTGGCGATTACTATAGACACCTAGCGAAATACCTATCAGATAAATTCAGGCTTCGTTTTAAACAAAATGGTCAACTCCCTGAGAGGATGCTAACTGTCAGAAACAATCGAAGGTGAGAGCACGTGCACGCAAGGTGTTGGCGTGGAATTTAGCTCGAATCCTGCTTCAAACAGGACGTTGGGAACGATTGCCGGTGAAAGCTATTATTAAGTCTGGCACCACTAAGGGCTGATTACACCCGCATTATATTCATCGAAGCTGGTATAGTCTTTCCAGGATAAGGTCATACTCAAAAAATGGCCGCCATTTACATTTCACCAACTCATGAAACTAAATCCGCAAGGCGCTTTTTCAAAATTTCAAAATAAAACCCTAGAACACTGCCTGAACGTTTTATTAACCACTGGCATATCTTTTAGCTTTTTACTAGTTACTTTATTATTACAGTTATGCAGGTAGAAATAAAGATAAATCGGTGACAGCAAATCAATTTGCCATCATGTTGGTAGTGGTATTGACTACTAGCGCTGACCGGCAGGGCCGGACCGACTGGTTTTCCAGGCGTAAGCGAGAATAATTTTGCCGCCCGGGGGGGGGGGGGGGGGGGGGGCTGTTTACAATTTTTGTAAGCACAACAGAAAAAATCTTATACGACCCACCATAGTAGTAATGTTCAATGGTGTCTTTACCTCGATTGTCGGATATTATTAATATTCAGCACAACACCAAACACAACACCCCACAGACAACGGCAAGAGCAGAAGCTCGACTGAATGATATTGCTTTGCTGTCCACTCCACTGTCATTGCTTACCTATATTCTTCGACGAGCTGCATTAGTCTCAATTTCGTGCGAAAAAAAACATATGCGGCTTACAACCCCAACCCAGTCTACAAGTGAAGGTATTACGCAAATACTCGGGACTGGCCTTATTATGACGCTACCGTCGGCCTTTGGACGAAAGCCGCTCTCTGTGATGCATACCGCAAGCGCAAATTCTACCTAAACATTACTTGGTTTCATTCAAACATTTTAACGTTTGGTTTGGTGTATGGGTATATATGACATGTTATTTTGTTTAAAATGTAAGAATTCACAAGAAATGTACTAGGAGTACAAGGGAAATTAGGAAAATAAATATTTTTATATTAACCATTTGTCGAATTGCAAGTGCGAAAATGCCGCCCCTAGAATAGTGCCGCCCTAAGCGGCCGCCGACGTCGCTTACGCCTAGATCCGGCCCTGCTGACCGGACAAGGTTATTCTTATATTAAATAGACTTTAAAGCGTGAGTAGATCTTAAAACCACGACCACCACCCTGCGTGCACGTGCACCGACCTTCGATTGTTCCTGTCAGAATAAGCATCATCACTGGCCGTGGGACACAGTGTGCGCTGCGTGCAATCGCGGTGACCTTGAGAGTGAAAGAAAACGCGCATTTGCGGAAAGTTGGCGCCAAAATGCCTGTCGCTATCTGCAACAGCGTGTCATCTACCGGACACTTGTGGAGCCTGAACCCACTTGTCTCAATAACCTGGCTTGAGTCAAGGTCAAGTGAAGTGAAGCCAGGTTTTCGCCATCCTGGTTTCCCCGATTATGCGTTTATTTATTTATTTATGTTTATTTATGAGCTTTATTAGCCAGTAATCAGTACATCACTATAATCAATATTCTTTAATCCGCCCTCTATAGCTCACATTTAAATCAAAGCCAATGCCCTTTTCACTATAAAATTTCAAGAATTATAAGCAGAAGATATTCCTACAATTATTAAATTGTTTCTACACCAAATTTATATTTTGATTTGGAAACTTGATGAAAATTGGGAGGGAGAAGGTGGCTTAAAGTGTCTCAATATGGCATCAAAGTCTCGCTGTACGAAGCGCTATCCAGGCTATAGAGATCAGTGGGAAGACATGATAAAGTGGCTCAATACGGCATCAAAGTCTTGCTGTACGAAGCGCTATCCAGGCTACAGAAACCAGGGCAACATTTCGACCCATTTTCCCTTGTCTGCACTGTGATCTAATACGTGTCCGGTGTTTCTTGTTGTGTTTGCAGAGTGTCAGTTCGGGAAACAGCTGAGGGAGCTGGGTTCGACGTGGTTCGCCGACCTCGGCCCTCCATTCGGCGTCATGTTCTGCATCAAGTGTCAATGCGTGCCGGTGAGTTGCATCGTCGCGCAATCGTTACCTTTACCTTCAATCATTGTTATAACCAGCAAACATTTCCATAACCGACAGGCGACAACTATAGCACCATCCATTGCTAGCATCATCCATTACTAGCATCATCCATTGCTAGCATCATCCATTGCTAGCATCATCCATTACTAGCATCATCCATTGCTAGCATCATCCATTACTAGCATCATCCATTGCTAGCATCATCCATTACTAGCATCATCCATTGCTAGCATCATCCATTACTAGCATCATCCATTACTAGCATCATCCATTACTAGCATCATCCATTACTAGCACCATCCATTGCTAGCATCATCCATTACTAGCATCATCCATTGCTAGCATCATCCATTGCTAGCATCATCCATTACTAGCATCATCCATTGCTAGCATCATCCATTACTAGCATCATCCATTGCTAGCATCATCCATTACTAGCATCATCCATTGCTAGCATCATCCATTACTAGCATCATCCATTACTAGCATCATCCATTGCTAGCATCATCCATTGCTAGCATCATCCATTACTAGCATCATCCATTACTAGGATCATCCATTGCTAGCATCATCCATTACTAGCATCATCCATTGCTAGCATCATCCATTGCTAGCATCATCCATTGCTAGCATCATCC
Organism: Nemurella pictetii; assembly: GCA_921293315.2. NCBI lineage: Eukaryota > Metazoa > Arthropoda > Insecta > Plecoptera > Nemouridae > Nemurella > Nemurella pictetii. The sequence continues at coordinate 3,920,920 of OV121125.1, read as the reverse complement.
ATTACTAGCATCATCCATTGCTAGCATCATCCATTGCTAGCATCATCCATTGCTAGCATCATCCATTACTAGCATCATCCATTACTAGCATCATCCATTGCTAGCATCATCCATTGCTAGCATCATCCATTGCTAGCATCATCCATTACTAGCATCATCCATTACTAGCATCATCCATTGCTAGCATCATCCATTGCTAGCATCATCCATTGCTAGCATCATCCATTACTAGCATCATCCATTGCTAGCATCATCCATTGCTAGCATCATCCATTACTAGCATCATCCATTACTAGCATCATCCATTACTAGCATCATCCATTGCTAGCATCATCCATTACTAGCATCATCCATTACTAGCATCATCCATTGCTAGCATCATCCATTGCTAGCATCATCCATTACTAGCATCATCCATTGCTAGCATCATCCATTACCAGCATCATCCATTGCTAGCATCATCCATTACTAGCATCATCCATTACCAGCATCATCCATTACCTGCAATCATTACCATTACCAGAAATTATTACCTGCAATCGTTACCTTCACCAGCAATTATTACCAGCAGCTAGACCCGGATCCAGACTTGACGCTCGAAAAGATTATAATTCCATATCAAGGTCACCCACATCAGAATTTTCGTTTTGAACGCGAATTGAAGGGTTCTCTTTGATATCAAAATCTGCCATTGTTTTGTTTGAGTTCGTTCGACGGTGTCCACATCTCCAAGAGAATCGATCTCGTCACGAATTTATCTGTCCGACTCATGGAGACGGAAAGATCTTATCGGTTATCGCTCGAGTTGTCAGCTGATAGCAAGGAAGCACGATCTTGTCGAGCAAACACGCGGTTCTAGTTTCACTTTGAGCCTGACCAGTTGCTCAGGCAGATTCTATGCAATTCTAACGTTTCTGCATTTCGGCTTTGAGACGGTCAAGCACACAGCCAATGCACGCCTAGGACACGACGTGTCTGCATCCCGGCTTTGAGACGGTCAAGCACACAGCCAATGCACGCCTAGGACACGACGTGTCTGCATCCCGGCTTTGAGACGGTCAAGCACACAGCCAATGCACGCCTAGGACACGACGTGTCTGCATCCCGGCTTTGAGACGGTCTAGCACACAGCCAATGCACGCCTAGGACACGACGTGTCTGCATCCCGGCTTTGAGACGGTCAAGCACACAGCCAATGCACGCCTAGGACAAGCTTGTCTCCATTTTTTAGCAAATCCCAGGATAAACACCGAAATGTGGCAGCTGTCAGAGATGGTCAACCACATAGAAATTAGCACGCCATTTTAGTCATGGCATCCGTAACAGAACTAGGCCAAACTTTGGCCTATTAAGACTCATTTTGAATAACAATTATACATGTGAAACAAATACAAACATCGCTTCTGCGGGCTTTCTATACCAATATATCAATTCAATGTCAATGACCATCTCGATCAAAGATCCAGCTATAGCTGGGGTTAGTTATCATTAGTGAACACGTGACAGTTTAACAACGTTCGTCACCAGTGTTTTCCAAGAAGTTGACACAACTTAAACATCTAACAACTAACATCAACATCAACAAGCGAGATGGCAACTACAGGAACGTGGCAACGGCAACGGGACTTACTCACGATTTTCACTCAACTTGAAAGGAGTGTCAACCAACTTGACCCTCGAGCTGCCTTAACCATGTCTCGAACTAGATCCATTTGCCTAATTTTTTGCCACTCGATATCGCCAAGAGTTTCGCATATGCAGTTTCCTGCACCCTACAGCCTGGTGAGATGTTTGCTGGCAGAGTGTCCTGCATACTACAGCCTGGTGAGATGTTTGCTGGCAGAGTTTCCTGCATCCTACAGCCTGGTGAGATGTTTGCTGGCAGAGTGTCCTGCATCCTACAGCCTGGTGAGATGTTTGCTGGCAGAGTGTCCTGCATCCTACATCCTGGTGAGATGTTTGCTGGCAGAGTGTCCTGCATCCTACAGCCTGGTGAGATGTTTGCTGGCAGAGTGTCCTGCATCCTACATCCTGGTGAGATGTTTGCTGGCAGAGTGTCCTGCATCCTACAGCCTGGTGAGATGTAAGGTTCTGAGCTGTAAGATATTGCTGGCCAAGGCTCTAATCCTGCCTTATGGCGTGCTTGCTTCAGTTCCAGAAGAAGCGACGCATTGTGGCACGTGTCCAGTGCAAGAACATCAAGAACGAGTGTCCGAAGGTGGAGTGCGACGAGCCGGTCCTCCTGCCCGGACACTGCTGCAAAACCTGCCCCGAGAAGACCGGCTACGGATACGGTGAGTCGGACGCTGCCGGGTTGAGCAACAAACGGTCATCCGTGACCACGATGCAGTACTCCCTCCCTACCATTCTATACAAAAGATGACTAGGTACAGATAACAAAAGTAAGAAGCGATCACCCTCCAAGGTTAAGCAACAATGCGGTCACCCTCTAAGGTTAAGCAACACAGCGGTCACCCTCCAAGGTTAAGCAACATAGCGGGTATTCCATGCTGGAGACGCCGCGTAACGAGACGCCGCGTCTAGCCGTTCGGTCACCGGGATTCGAAGCCAAGACTCTGTGCCCCCCCCCCCCCCCCTTCCCCTGTGGCCGACGATGACGGACGACGGGACACGAACCCACGTACGGCCGGATGTGTGGATATCGAACGAATATAAGTTTTGGCAGGCGGCCGGCGACAGGAGCTGGTCGGGATTCACACCGCGCGATGTTCAGGCCGAGATTTTTTTCTTTACCTTTTTCTTGCGTCCCTTTTTCTTTTTAACGTTTTTTGAGTGCCATGAGTTACTTTCACGTTTCTGTATCTTGTTTTTTTTTCTTGCCTTGCGTTATTTTTATTCGCGAGTGTTTGAAATTGAAATCTTCGTACATTTAGTTGAGCTACAGCCGCTTTGGAGAAGTGATGGCAGCCGATAAATTAGACACAGAAAATGCTTTGAAGTATCCTCTTCCAATTTAGAAGTATTCCACTCAGAGGTTACGTCAGATACCCACTGGACGTACTACCAGTTTGGAAAAATATTTAATTAGCTCTGCTAAATAACGAAGGAAGGTAGGGAAATCACAACCCGAATTGCTCTGCTTGGCTTTAGCGAGTGGGTATCATGAGGTCACTTTGATAGAAATTTGATTGAATGGAATAGGTAAATTGTAGGCGCTAAAAGTGGAAAATTTTGACGTCGGATCAGAATAAAGTATAAACTTGCTCCACATTGCGCAACTTCTTACGAAATATAACCCCTAAATTTATCCAGGCCTATTGTTTAATTGCCAGCCAAGCCACGGCGCCACATGATTATATACAAACACATTCATCGTTTCAAAAATCCGCATTCAAAATTGCCCATTCCAGCGTCTCTAACTGATTAACAAATGTATTCCCATAAGACGAGCATTGCCATCCCAATTGTTATCATCTCTGGAAATGAATTTTGAATGTGGTCTTTTATCTTTCACCCAAAATTAGAAGACACCGACCGTTTTTAATCACCCATTAGATACGCACGACCTATTTTTAGCCTCATACTTACATTCCTCGTCAAACAAGTCGTGAAAAGAAACATTAATATAAATATTTATTCACAACACGTTTGGGCAAATATTGTCAACCAGACGCATTTACTGTTTGCCCTTGGGGGTCGGGCCTCTGCGAGGTTCCACGTCGCACTCTCCCACCCGACAAATCGAGACAGACTTTCTTTCTACGCGATCTCTGGTGGCTTTTCGGGTCCGTAGAGAGCCGCTACACGCCGGGAGTGGCCGACTCGACTGAAAACTAGGCAGCAATCGTTAAATTCGACAAAACCAACGGCGGTGTTGACTCAGCTGATGCGCAAACGTAAAGAGATTGTTACCGATGAGGTATTCTCGTCCCCACTGTCATGATCAAAGCTAGTCTGCATAGGAAAGTGTGAATGACAAAAAAATTGAAATCGAAACCAGCGTTGTTTCTGTACAGGTGAACGACGGGCGATGCGTGTCGCTAGTCTAATGCTCTGATCGCAAAGCTGCAGCGTTGTTTCTGTACAGGTGAACGACGGGCGAGCGTGTCGCTAGTCTAATGCTCTGATCGCAAAGCTGCAGCGTTGTTTCTGTACAGGTGAACGACGGGCGAGCGTGTCGCTAGTCTAATGCTCTGATCGCAAAGCTGCAGCGTTGTTTCTGTACAGGTGAACGACGGGCGAGTGTGTCGCTAGTCTAATGCTCTGATCGCAAAGCTGCAGCGTTGTTTCTGTACAGGTGAACGACGGGCGAGCGTGTCGCTAGTCTAATGCTCTGATCGCAAAGCTGCAGCGTTGTTTCTGTACAGGTGAACGACGGGCGAGCGTGTCGCTAGTCTAATGCTCTGATCGCAAAGCTGCAACGTTGTTTCTGTACAGGTGAACGACGGGCGATGCGTGTCGCTAGTCTAATGCTCTGATCGCAAAGCTGCAGCGTTGTTTCTGTACAGGTGAACGACGGGCGAGCGTGTCGCTAGTCTAATGCTCTGATCGCAAAGCTGCAGCGTTGTTTCCGGTATACGATATTTTGCCAAGGCTGCCATGATCTCCCTAGAGATTCTAGTATGATAAGGATAAGCAAGAATATAAGGATAATGAAAGCAAGTCACCCTCAGTCCAGCAAACCTGACACTCAGCCAGATGTCGAACATGGCGTCTACGCGCCCGAGTCCACCACTCTCTCAACACCAACGCTCTCTCTCTCTCACACACACACTCACACACTACACATATCTGGTCGGGATGACGTCATAGGTGGCGCTTGCAACGCTTGTTTAGCAACATTGCCGGCGCCAGCCCGCCATCGGATCGTTGTGCTACATGATTACTCTGTTGATTTCGTTCGGCGCAGACCTTGCTCCTTGCCGAGCTCTCTCTCCATCTCTCTCGCTGTCTCTGTCTCTGTCTCTGTCTCTGTCTCTGTCTCTGTCGCGCTCGGCTTCATGCTCTGGTTCTCTGGAATTTTATGACACTTGGTCTCCAGCCTCCGCCGCCGTGAAGTATGAAGGTATGAAATCGAGGCGACGGCAATTCAATGTTCGACGTCTCGCCGCGGTCTCAGACCGCAGAAAGTTAATGTTCGTGTTAATATTGAATCGGGCGTCGCGAGCGCTAGTTTCGATCGCGTTGTGGATGAGCGTTGGTTGAATGATGCTCTTTGGCAAGCTTCAACGGTCTATAGGTTTTGCTATGATTAAGTGCGAAGAAATGGAGATACATAAGAAAAAAACGTAAAATCATAGTTTTAACAGAGATGTACTAAAAGTACAACAGTGAAATTTTCCCACAGTCGTCATGTTGCAAGGTTTAATATATCTGGAAAGTTTCGTCGAAATATATTCAATGGTTGTCCCTCACGAGTGAGAAACATGGTTGGACAAAATACAATATTTTTCTACAGAGTTGCTTACAAGTTTTTATTTTTAAATGTAATATCAGTAATATGAACTGAACTGAATATGAACTGAAAGAAATCGTAGGTATTCTGAAAATTTTCTCAAAATCAGAGCGCGAACAGAATTTAAAAAAAACCCGGACTTTGGGCAGTAAATGAATTTGAAGATTCACCGCGCTCGTATTACTGTAATCATTGAAAAGGATCAATGTTTCCTTGGGCGTAATTCAGCAAACCAGCAGCCGATGCCCAAGATTGCTTGCCCCGCGTTTGTGTACGCTGGGGTTAAGCAACATTGCCCCGATACAGCTGTTGGACGGGTGACCGCCAATACCCGGTGCTGTCGCGAGGTGCCCGGTTAGAATCTCGCGACTGTCATCACTTTACGTGACCTTGGCTCAATACGATGCGCTATCCGGGTTATTAATATCAGTGGATGTACCTACCCTTGCGGTCACCCATCCAACATCTGGCTCGGCGTAACGTTGCTTAACCTCAGCGAACACACGCGGCGGTCCAGACTGATTAACTAATAGCCGTACGTCTTCCCCGGGGCTTAGCAACGCAACGCCCCGGCTGTCAAAACGCCTCTCAATTAGAATGGAACTCTGCGCCCATTTCATCCTTGGACGCTGTCGGCTGGATCATTAAATCGATCGAGACTTGAATCGAGCTGCGATGTTCAACAGTTGACAGCCGCTTCCCGGATACTGATCATTGCTGTGCGGAAGTGTTCTTGCAAGTTGCATTAAGTAAAGACACGAGTCTTAAGCCTGGTTTACACGGTTCAATATTTCGTTCTAGTCATCGAGCTCAATCCTGAGCTCAACTAACTCGAATGAAAAAATTGAAACACCGTTTACACCACTCAATTTTCTTTCAATATATACGCCCACAAAACTACGAATGTTCAGCTCGAACCACTGCTGAGCGGAAACATTACGCTCATCCACAACACGATTTTAAATGATCTATGCCATATCTCGTCAACCGGCAAGCGCAGAGGACGAATTTCGGCTCCCGTTCCCACAACTCCGACCTGAAATACTTGCCAAGCTTGGCCCGAGCGTCGCCGCGACGTGCCCCGTGTACATGAGAAGGTGTTCTTGAGAATGTGTACTTGAGGAATCGACTCAATCTCCTGCAATGCCAGCTTGACGTGTCCCCGCGTCGCTCAGAGCACGATGCCTCGCCTTGACACGACGTGCTGTACAAGCCCACGCCTAACATGTCAACCAGACACGACACAGCGTGTCTGCATCCCGGCTTTGAGACGGTCAAGCACACAGCCAATGCACGCCTAGGACACGACGTGTCTGCATCCCGGCTTTGAGACGGTCAAGCACACAGCCAATGCACACCTAGGACACAACGTGTCTGCATCCTGGTTTTGAGACGGTCAAGCACACAGCCAATGCACGCCTAGGACACGACGTGTCTGCATCCCGGCTTTGAGACGGTCAAGCACACAGCCAATGCACGCCTAGGACACGACGTGTCTGCATCCCGGCTTTGAGACGGTCAAGCACACAGCCAATGCACGCCTAGGACACGACGTGTCTGCATCCCGGCTTTGAGACGGTCAAGCACACAGCCAATGCACGCCTAGGACACGACGTGTCTGCATCCCGGCTTTGAGACGGTCAAGCACACAGCCAATGCACGCCTAAGACACGACGTGTCTGCATCCCGGCTTTGAGACGGTCAAGCACACAGCCAATGCACGCCTAGGACACGACGTGTCTGCATCCCGGCTTTGAGACGGTCAAGCACACAGCCAATGCACGCCTAAGACACGACGTGTCTGCATCCCGGCTTTGAGACGGTCAAGCACACAGCCAATGCACGCCTAAGACACGACGTGTCTGCATCCCGGCTTTGAGACGGTCAAGCACACAGCCAATGCACGCCTAGGACACGACGTGTCTGCATCCCGGCTTTGAGACGGTCAAGCACACAGCCAATGCACGCCTAGGACACGACGTGTCTGCATCCCGGCTTTGAGACGGTCAAGCACACAGCCAATGCACGCCTAGGACACGACGTGTCTGCATCCTGGCTTTGAGACGGTCAAGCACACAGCCAATGCACGCCTAGGACACGACGTGTCTGCCTCCTGGCTTTGAGACGGTCAAGCACACAGCCAATGCACGCCTAGGACACGACGTGTCTGCATCCCGGCTTTGAGACGGTCAAGCACACAGCCAATGCACGCCTAAGACACGACGTGTCTGCATCCCGACTTTGAGACGGTCAAGCACACAGCCAATGCACGCCTAAGACACGACGTGTCTGCATCCCGGCTTTGAGACGGTCAAGCACACAGCCAATGCACGCCTAGGACACGACGTGTCTGCATCCCGGCTTTGAGACGGTCAAGCACACAGCCAATGCACGCCTAGGACACGACGTGTCTGCATCCCGGCTTTGAGACGGTCAAGCACACAGCCAATGCACGCCTAGGACACGACGTGTCTGCATCCCGGCTTTGAGACGGTCAAGCACACAGCCAATGCACGCCTAGGACACGACGTGTCTGCATCCCGGCTTTGAGACGGTCAAGCACACAGCCAATGCACGCCTAGGACACGACGTGTCTGCATCCCGGCTTTGAGACGGTCAAGCACACAGCCAATGCACGCCTGGAACATGGTTTCCGTCATATTGTAGCAGATCCCAGGGTAAAGACCGAAATGTGGCAGCTGTCAGAGATGGTCAACCACATAGATTTTGTAGTCATGGCATCCGTAACAGAATTAGGCAAAATTTAACAATGTCAAGCTATGTCAAGCTATAAAACTACTGGAAACATTGACACCAGCGGCTTTCGATGCTGCAAATCGCTGTTGATGGCGAATCAAGGGCTCGGCTGACATTGTGTCGAATGGGTGCGTCCCCTCCGGTCCAAGGTCACAGGCTGCGAGTTCAGAGCGTAGATCTGACGCCCGTCACGATTCAGTGACATCGAAGTCCCGAGCAGCCATCGACTTGTATCTCGCTGCGCGGAGACGCCAGCCATACTCGAGCCAGGAGCCGTCATGGCGGAGTCGCCGCCATTTTACCATCGAGCAAGGCTGTAGCTTGCGATGGCTGGATGTACACTTGCACTTTATAGCGACTTAGGGCCGAAATTACATTGTCCAATTTAATTTTTATCTTCAAGGTAGGTAGAAAACAGAAGTAACTGATAGGTTGTCATCATAGAGATTAGTTTTCTTTGGATATAGAATTCAAAATAAAATTAGAATTAGAGTCTCCATCCCCTCGTTCCCTCATCCCTCGTGCTAAGAAGTCTTGATACTGGTTCTGCGTTAGGTTGGGATACGATATACGTAATTATGATCTTGTTCTAAAGCCACGATGTCCAATGCTGTGTTTCAGATCCGGAAAAACCTGGCGACCCACCGGTGACGCCTGAAGATGAAGAGAAGAGCATGAAACGTGAGTCCTCCGCAAAATAATTCATACTATATCGTTTCTGTCGCAATTTTCACACGGAAGGCGCGAAATTCCCCACGCGCCAGCAATCCTTAATCAAAACATCCTGTTTACACGAAAGTTTCGTCCAATTCTTGCCGGTCGCTTGCTACGCAGCGCCAAACGCTTTAACGAGGAAAATGGCGCGTAGTTGGTGCCATGATCTGTCCGAAATAGTATCTCTTGTCTCGCGTAGATATTGGGTCTATAGTCTAGACGTCAGACAGCCTGCTGGGCGTTTGCAATGCTCGTGTTTATGGGCGACACCATAACCGTTGGGAGTTGTTTTTTTTCTTCATTGATAAACTTGCCGTGGCGCCACGGCGCCGGATTCGTTGATTTCAACAACGTTATGTCTTTCGTTTCTTTCGCTTTGTTTTTAGTCGTCCGGCGACTATTTTAGTACAAGTGGCAATAAAAAAAAACACTTTTTAGAATTGAGAATTATGTCTGCTGCTGCGAATAAACTCGTGGCGGTTAATTTCTACGCAAATAAACAGTAAACAGCGGGTCCAGTGGTGGCTCTCAGGATAGAATTATCAATGAAGAGACATTTCTTTTGTTATTGCACTCCAGAGATGTTTCAAATTTGGTGAGCTAATAAAGTTCAAATAAGGATACACTTTTAATCAGTCGTTATACCACTAATTTCGACTTCCAAAGAGCTAATTCTGACAGAAACAATAGAAGTTTAGTGCAGCTTGACTCCCGCTTCAACCCTGACGATAGCAGAAGAGTGGTGAAACAGGTGACGAGACGTATAACTATCAACTCCGGAATACTCCAGATTCCAGACGGCTTCGGAAAGGAATTATGCCCAAAATTATGTCAATTTCGCTGTTTTTCAAGACATGCAGTTGCAACAAAACGAAACATCATCTCCATAAGTGAAAATCCATCAAAATCCACCACCAACAACTGGCGTGACTGTCCTGCTACAGTCACGGTGACAACAAATCCTAACCTCACTCGCCGGTTGCAGACTTTGCGTCGATCCTGACGGGCCGCACGTCGCTGGTGCTGTCCCGCGACGACGCCGTCCTGCCGGCTCCGCGTTCGGGGCCGCCGTCGCCGGCGCCGGTTCCCGTCGTCGCCACCGGCCGATTCACGTTCCACCGCAAGCACCTCTACTACTCGTTCTACACGTCGGCGCCGACCAGGCCCAAAGGTAGCCGCACGTTGCACGCAGGGAGCAACTTTTCACGATGCTGCCTCCTTTATTAAGAATCTAAAATCCCTGTTTCTCTCGACTTGACTCATTGACTTTGTTTTTTGACTTTTAGACCCTTGATAAAGTCGGCAGCACAGCTTTGCAAATTGCCAGGAAAAGCTTTTACATTTGGTAACTAACCACTCAATTACTCAGCTTACCAGCTTTTTTGAAAGCTAACATGACCACGTGGTTTATGTTTTTGCTCTGTTTTGGCCCCAAAAGGATCTGGATCAATTCTGAAAGAGCAAAGTTGTTTATTATTAGAAACGAAACATCCATCCCAAAATTTTTATCGGTACCGGGATTTGAAACAGTGCATAACTCCGGACAGGCAAAAAGATCCGGGTCCAAAACCCGGTACGGATACAAATTTTAGAATGGACATTTCGCGTTATTTCCGTTATTTGCACGAGTATTTGCATTCAGGTTCGAATCGACGCTAGCAAAGTTGCAAACGATTTCCTCACCCACTACTTGTAACAACTTCCAACCAAAAAAACTTCAACAGCACTCTGCGCCAATAGACGTATTCCACTCGGAGACAAGCGACGTCAGATACCCACTGGACATACCAGCAGCTTGAAAGAAAATCAATTAGCACTGCTAATAGGGGAATCACAACCCGAATTACTCTGCCTGGCATTAGCGAGTGGGTACCCTGACGTGCTCTTGATTTAATTTTGTTTGTTTTGAACCGGCTTGCTCCGTACCCACCCCCGCAACGTGGCTGGCAAAGCGGCTGCCGCTAACCGCGCATCCCCCGCGTTTCAGCGCTGCAGTTCGTCGACCACCAAGGCAACATCCTGCTGGAACAGAACCTGGCAGCGGACTCTGCGTACGCCAACGCTACGGGCAAGGTGTGCGGCGTGTGGCGGCGCGTGGCACGCGACTACCGCCGGCTGCTGCGCGACGAGAAGGTCTACGCCACGCTCGTCTGGTCCGGGGACGAGACGCCCCTCAGCGGGCCCGTCGCACAGTGAGTGGAGCAGGAGGGTGGAAATGATGGACGGGGTCATGAATAGACCTATTCCACTCGGAGATAAATGACGTCAGAGAACATGATTTGCTCGAGTGTTTGCATTCAGGTTCGAATCGACGCTAGCAAAGTTGCAACCGATTTCCTCAGCCACCACTTATAACAACTTTTAATCAAAGAACTTCAACAGCACTCTGCGCTGGAACGTCAGTAACCAATAGAAGTATTCCACTGGGAGATTAATGACGTCAGATACCCACTGGACGTACTACCAGTCTAGAAAAAAATTATTAATTAGCTCTGATTAATAACAAAGGAATATAGGGAAATCACAACTCGAGTGGGTATCGTGACGTCATTTTGATAGAATTTTGATTGAATGGAATAGGTGTATTGAGTGTAATTGATGGATTGAGTGATGTTTTGAGTGGGATCCATGAAGGCTAGTAGTGATCAAAGGAGTAACGCGCACTGGACGGTTTGGCAACGTTGGAAACACCGGTTCTCGTGATATCACAGAAGTTAAGCAACATTGCGCGGAGTTAGGTGTTTGATGGGTGACCATCATGCACATGATCAGTTCTGTTCGGGAGAGAGGTCGGAGGGTTTGAAGTTAGTACGACAACTTCACTCGCCTTGCTTGTCAACCTCTTGACAGCATGGATTAGTGGTGGAATCCTGTTGTTCGAGTAGTACCGTCCTTCGGAAGGGACGTAAAGCCGGTGGTCCCCTCGGTGCTTTTCGATAGTAGTAGGCTGTAGGCTACGTGCCGGCACCGGGTTTCACCTCCATCCCTCTAGGCTAGGTTAGGTTCATCATCAACCTTCCATTCACCGACACCATTAGACCAGCGCCATAGGGCCAGTCGTCAAAACAGTGCGTCGTCAAACACCAATAATCAATCGGGAGTAACGCAGCGCCGCCATGTTTGCCGCAGGTACCGCGGGCTACCGACGGAGCTGTTCTCGGCGCTGCTGTCCCCCGGCAACGGCACGGACGCGGACGCAATGGCGGGCGCCGGCGGCACCGCAATCGTCACCGCTTCCACCACCACGCCGTCGATTCACGTCGAGCTCGTCTTCAACGGCGTCTTCTCCGCGCGGAAGGCGCACGACGTCGCACTGGTGAGTCGGACAAGCGCTGTTCATTAGGTGCCAATATCATATGCAATGTAACATTAATAATAATATCAAAAACCCTATTGGTAAAACCCTATGCCTATAAAGTAAAACCCTATGCCTATAAGGTAAAACTGGTAAAACCCTATGCCTATATAAGGTAAAACCCTATGTCTATAAGGCAAATGTACATCAAAAATAGGGTAAAACAATATGGCTTTAGGCAATCGTTTACGATCATTGACGTGACGATTGCTGTTATAGATCGGCAGCAAGCAGCTGGCAGCGGCTTGTGCGAAGTTGCTTTTCAGGACCATTAACTAAATTGCAACAGAGCAAAACCACTCCGGTCACCAATGTTGTGACGTTGTCCAACGTTGTGATGGGAATCATCACAACTTCTTACAACTATGAAGTCAAAAATTAATTGTCAGCTGGGTTGCCTTGTGTCAATACACCAATTCCAGTCAATCAGAATTCGATCAAAATGACGTTATGATACCCACTCGCTAAAGCCAGGCAGAGCAATTCGGGGTTTGATTTTCCTATCTTCCTTTGTTATTTAGCAGAGCTAAGTGATATTTTTCCAAAGTGGTAGTACGTCCAGTGGGTATCTGACGTCATTTTTCCCTGAGTGGAATAGGTCTATTGAGAACCAGAGAAGTCACTGGCAATGCCTATTTCCAACAATGTTTTGTTATGTCACCTGCATGGGCAATGGTAATGGTATTTTAATAAATACTCTTATAGAATAATAGTTGATAATTGATTATTACAGATAATAGAATAGAGATGATTAATAGATGAGAGTAGATACTTTAATAGATGACAAAGTGTTACCTAACGTCACTTTTCCCCCGCCACTTCCAGACCGTCCGACTGGTCACCCCCGACGGCAACACGGTGCTCGAGGAGGTGATCAAGATCGGCAAGCCAGCGCTGGAGATCAACGTGGCCGAGCTGAAGTCGGCGGTTTCGGCGGCCGACCTGCGACAGCTGACGCGAGGCCGCCTCAGCATCGTCGTCGAGAACCGCAACGAACCGCGACGGCTGCGGCTGGAAGGCAGGATACAGACGCGAGCCACCTGCGAAGTCTTCCAGGTGCGTCCTGCGCTTACGAGGGCCCTCCTTTAATGTGACAATGCTGCTGCAGTAGAACTATACGTTTTATTGGATTTATATTCGGTAGATTGTGTTGATTTTTCTATTTACTAGCCAAAATGAGTGTTTCAGGCGGCTGATATCTAGGTCTAAATTTGCTAACCTGCACAGTATGGCCAGCTGTCAAAACAGTCCCTTGTTAAACACCAGCTGCACTGGGTTTCCCATCCTCCCTTCTAGGCTAGGTTAGGTTCACCAACGCCATTAGACAAGTGCCACAGGGCCTTTTGTCAAAACAGTGCGTCGTTAAACACCGGCAATCAATAATCAACCGGATCTGTCCTGGGCAGTCGCTGGTGTCTTCGTCTGACTCGGACTCGGAGGAAGGCGAGCCGAGAGCGTCGAGCACGACGGCTTCAGGAGTCGGCTTGTTCTACGTCAACAAGGACGGGGCGCTCGTGTACGACGTGCAGCTCGACAGCCTGCCGGCCGAACCGACGCCGCTGCTGGCGCTCGGTGAGTTAAGGCGAGCGTCGTGGCGAGGAAACATCGATAGCATACTTGTTCGATGGACTGACTAGCTAGAAACAGCATGCTCCGTGTTGTTACCTTGATAGGACACTTGGCTGCAATCGCACGCCAACAACGTGTCCAACACCAATTATTACGTTAGCTATTGTAGATTTGAACCTAAATGAAGAAACTCATTGCGTATGCCGTAGATATTAATTATAAGGAACGAAATATCCTTTGCAAATTTGAATCTGTATCCGGACAACGTTACGGAATCAACACTAACACAAGCGTAGCCAACGTTATTATCGGGGTTAGTCGAGTTGTTGGTGTGTGATTGCAGCATAGCGTCACTAGATTCAGCGCCTTCTATGTTCATTCATAGTCCTGTTTCTATCTCCATGGAGCCACGTTATAATCGGTGTTAGTCGAGTTGTTGCTGTGTGATTGCAGCATAGCGTCACTAGATTCACCGCCTTCGATGTTCATTCATAGTCCTGTTTCTATCTCCATGGAGCCACGTTATAATCGGGGTTAGTCGAGTTGTTGGTGTGTGATTGCAGCATAGCGTCACTAGATTCACCGGCTTCTATGTTCATTCACAGTCCTGTTTCTATCTCCATGGAGATCTTGGCAATTAGCACAAGGAAATAAGCCTAGGAAAAGAATATGGTTTTAAGAAAACCTATTCAACTTGGTTATTGAATGATTAAGTACCATGCTTAGAAGTAAAAGTATAAGTTGCAAGAGAGAGTGATGAGATGAGAGAGTGCTGATTGCGGTGTTGTCTTGACAGTGTCTGGTCGTGGACGACGACGCGTTGAACTCGAGGACCTCACGCCCAACCTGAACAAAAGCGTGGCGACGGGATTGGTTGACCGACTCAGCCCCAAGGAACTCGAGCAGCTTTACAACGGCGAGCTGGCGTTGAACGTAGCCACCGAGTCCTCGCCCAGTCTGGTACGTTCTCAATCAGCCGCCGCATTCGTTAGAAATGCACCGACATGCAACAGTAGGATGCAGGAAACAGCCAGCAAACATCCCACCAGGCTGTAGGATGCAGGAAACTCTGCCAGCAAACATCTGACCAGGCTGTAGGATGCAGGAAACTCTGCCAGCAAACATCTCACCAGGCTGTAGGATGCAGGAAACTGCCAGCAAACATCTCACCAGGCTGTAGGATGCAGGAAACTCTGCCAGCAAACATCTCACCAGGCTGTAGGATGCAGGAAACTCTGCCAGCAAATATTTCACCAGGCTGTAAGATGCACGACATATGCCAGCAAACATCTCACCAGGCTGTAGGATGCAGGAAACTGCCAGCAAACATCCCACCAGGCTGTAGTATGCAGGACACTCTGCCAGCAAACATCTCACCAGCCTGTAGAATGCAGGACACTCTGCCAGCAAACATCTTACCAGCCTGTAGAATGCAGGACACTCTGCCAGCAAACATCTTACCAGCCTGTAGAATGCAGGAGCGCAACGTAGCGTTGCTTGTGGAACGGCGGACTGATTCCTCGTATTGCCGGCAGGTGCGGGGCCGGCTGGCGGGGCGGCTGGTAGCGGACGCGCGGACGGGCGTCAGGCCGTCGCTGCTCCGTCGTCGCGACCTCTCCGCCCCCGCGCACCTCACGGGGCTCGTCTGGGTCGCCGTCGACTTGGAGTGCACGCTGCACTACGAGGTCAGTCGGCTGGCCGTGTGACTCGTCAATTAACACTTGTTTCTGTTCATAATCTTGGCACGGTGGTTTTCAGAATAACTTTTTAACTGAATTATGTAAGTTCAAGTACAGTAATGAACAACGTATAACAATATTACTCTCACTATTCACTATTTCTCCACTATTTCTCCATCTCCATATTTGCATGTTTATCTTGAAAAAGTATCTTATTGGATGAGCGAGCGAAATCCTTCAATTTCACAACATAGGGGAAAAAAAGCATTTGGATTTTTTTTTTTTTGTTTGTAACAAAAACGAGCAGCCCTACTTAAAGGTCACAGATCGTTACGAAATTTGGCAAAAACGTTCGTGGTGACTCAGCGAGGTGCTGTATAGTTTTTGAGCAAAATCTGTTCAGCCATTTTGTTTTTATGAGCAAAAACCCGTAAATTTTTCATATATTTGGTACTAGCTTTGTAACTAATTAACCGATCCGCACCAAATTTGGATTGAATATATATGATAACAAGTTTAACGCATTGCCTAAGTTTCAGATTTGTGCATGAAGTATTTTGCTAATGAGGAAAATAGTTTTTTTTTGCCTCTTATCGGTGACAACACCGATGTATATTCGGTTTATTATTATGATTGTCAAATGTTTTCCGTTTGGATTTCCTCAGGGAGATTACAGCTCGCTCATCCTGCAACGAGTGTAGGCTCTACTAATCGTTAACCTAGTGAGAATATTGAATGCTAAGCTAGCAAATTCAAACTTTTCCCGTTGTTTGGAAAACTCAAATCTGTGCTGGCTGCTTTATCATCCTCCTAAACTCGATACCTAGCCAGATTGCAAAAGAAAACTAAGTTTCAGTTTGTGAAGCAAAACCAGCTGTTTGTAGAATCAATGAGAAAGTGTTTCTTAACTTTAATTTTTGTTAAGTTTTTATTGTATTCAATTAGACGCTCTTGGACGGGTTTCAACACTAAAACGGCATAGATAGCTAAGTTTATTGAAATTTTTGATAAAAAAAACAATATATTTGACAGTCAATGGGTTACATACAAATACATTTTCCACACAGTACATTTCTATCAGTACGTACAACCCATGCCTTTTACGCAACTGAAACAAGAACGCAACGCCGGTTGCAGGTTTTCCTGTCGGGTCTGCCGGAAGAGAAGCCGACGCTGGCGCTGTTCCTGGAGGAGATACCGTTTGAAGCGCCGGGCGCGCCGGTCACGCGGCGATACCTAGAAGAGTTTGCCGGCAACCAGCTGGAAGGCTTCGACGACTCGCTCAAGGGCAACGAGCTGGCCATGGTGGACTCGTCGGTCAACTACATGGAGGTCCGCGACAACGCCACCGGGCACGTCATGCTCCGGACGCGCGTGCTCAAGGTCAGTCAACCGACGTCGTCATGATGCCGCCAACTGCGGGAGTTGAAACATCCCGGGCCGTCTCCCCGATGGATAATAGTTTAGAATGAATATTTCTTTTTGGTGAGCGTAACAAGCAAAGGGAAATCTTCAAAACACCTATTAAATTCTAACCTAAACAATTCAACCCGTATCCGCAAAGCGCCAGTTCCGCTGCTAACCGAGCCGAACCCCTGGCGATCTTGCAGGTGCCGGTGCCGTCGGCCTGCCTGCCGCACTTCCCGACGGACAACACGGTGCCCGGCGAGCCGGCCGGCATCTCCGTCGACGCCCACCCGACCAAGTGCTACCACGAGGGGGCTTTCCGCGACGATGGCGCGCAGTGGAAGTCGGCGCTAAACCCCTGCGCCATGTGCAACTGCCAGCGCGGCCGGGTGGGATGCGACGCCATGACCTGTCCCAAGCTCGCCTGCGCCAAGGTCGTCGACATCGTCGGGGAGTGCTGTCCGGTGAGTCGGCGTTCGTTTCGGTTGTTGTGGGCCTTGTGCTGTGGCCTCCTAGAGTTCGAATCGTTGCTTTACAGAGTTTGAGACGTTGCGAGCTTTGCGCTGTGGCCTTGTCCAATCAGAGTCAGAGTTCGGAGCGTTGCGAGCTTTGCGCTGTGGCGTTCTCTGATCAGAGCCTGAGTTCGGAGCGTTGCAAGCTTTGCGCTGCTGCATTCTCCAATCAGAGCCAGACTTAGGAGCGTTGCGAGCTTTGCGCTGCGGCGTTCTCCAATCAGAGCCCGAGTTAGGAGTTTTTATAACGCTTCGAGCATTGCTAACAACACTGTCCAGACTACCCAATACTTCCAATAATTTTCTGCGACTTTCAATCGCAGTGTCTCGAAACCCTCGTCCCAGCCTGACGCCTAACCCCACTCTGCCGACAGGTCTGCGACACGGGCCACCCCGTCGCCCCCGCGACGCCGGCGTCGGGCAACGCGACGCGCGGCTGCCACATGGCGGGCGCGTTCCACCCGGCGGGCAGCAGCTGGCACCCGTACGTCCCGCCGCACGGCTTCGACACGTGCGCGGTCTGCACGTGCCTGGGCTCGCCGCCGCGCATCAGCTACGCGCGCGTCCAGTGTCCACCGCTCGACTGTCCCGAGCACCGAGCCGTGCGGCCCGACAGGAAGGCGTGCTGCAAGCAGTGTCCCTACGTGCCGCCCGTGAGTTGACCCCCGTCGACGGCGGCAGGCGTGTCTTGGACCTGCTTCTTTGTTAAAGCCTTTCGAAAACCTGTCGAAAACCTGCATTACTAGAAACGAAACAGAAAATAGAAATAGAAACGAAATACAAATTCCAAAATTCGTATCCATGCCGGGCTTCCTGATTATGACGTTGGGTAGGCTTGTGTGATTTGAAACTAAATGCAAACACTCGTTGCAAAACAACAGAAATGGAGGCCAAAAATTCAAAAAACTTTATATTGATTCCATAGTCGGTTGTCCGTGTAGCATAGTTGGATAATGCTTAACTCCGGACAGGCGAAAAGATCCGGGCTACGGATAGAAATTTTGGAATTGATGTTTTGTTATAATCTATGTCATTCAGGTTAAATGTAAAAATGAAAAACATATGGTATAAAACTTGTAAAACTTTGAAGTTTAATACGTACCTACACATATTGCGTCGTTACGCAGTCACTAATCCAACGTCCGGTCTGCCGATGTCCAGGTGGTTCACGAGCCTGGCCTTGCCAACGAGCAGCCACAGGAGCTGACTCGGCAGGATATCCTGGCGGCGGGAGGCTGCGATGCCGGCGGGCTGTTCCGCAACGGCGAGGAGTGGCACCCGCGAGTCTATCCGTTCGGAGAGGCCAAGTGCGTTCGGTGCTGGTGCAAGGTAAGGCGGCGGCTGCTTGTTTATCCAGCAGCAAATGTCTCACCAGGCTGTAGGATGCAGGACACTCTGCCAGTAAACATCTCACCAGGCTGTAGGATGCAGGAAACTCTGCCAGCAAACATCTTACCAGGCTGTAGGATGCAGGACACTCTGTCAGCAAACATCTCACCAGGCTGTAGGATGCAGGAAACTCTGTCAGCAAACATCTCACCAGGCTGTAGGATGCAGGAAAATCTGCCAGCAAACATCTCACCAGGCTGTAGGATGCAGGAAACTCTGCCAGCAAACATCTCACCAGGTGGTAGGATGCAGGGCACTCTGCCAAAATAGCATCGTTGAGCTGGCGACAGAATTTTCAGCTTGGTTAAAAACTAAAGCACCGCAACCATCTAGGTACAACTCATCACAACGTCACTTACATAATATTGAGTGGGCTTTGCTCGGCACTTATTCTCATCGATGCTTTGGTACTTTAATTTACTAACCTTGCCGCCTAGATTCTGTCGCCAGCTCAACAAAGCCATTTGAGGAGAATGTCGTCTATTCTACTGCATTTGGAGTCGTTAGTTGCTAGTTACGAAGCGTTTCTACGAATTCGACCGCGCTAAACCCTTGCCACGTTGTTCTCTCGGCAGGACGGCGTAACGGCCTGTGAAAAGAAGCACTGTTCACGTTGGTGCGCCAAGGATTCGTGGACGAAGGAGAAGGACGAATGCTGCCAGTTCTGCAAGCGGAAGAATCGACACCACCGGACGTCGAACCTCAGCTAAGTGCGAGCGCGGTCGGAGAAGCCACGTCGCGCTTACGCAAGGAAAAAACGCTTAACTCTTAGTTATTTATTGTCCGTTACTGTACGTCGTCGCTGCGTGTAATGTACCTAGGTTATCGAGTATGTTAGTTGTAAGTATTACATAGGATTAAGCTGTGCTTAGGGTGTTTTTTTTTTTTCGTTTTTTTTTTAAGTATTGTGAGTGTACGTGGTGGAATGTGCTGTCGAGTGTTTCGACTCTTCATGCATAGCTGCTCTTTCTTTCTGGCCTCTCGTTAATTGGGGTGAGGTAATGTCGCCGCCGATCGAGTAATGAATATTGAGTGTTTGTCTAGTCAAGTCGGCAGAGGTTGTGTTTTACGTTGGGGAAGATTAGCGGTCTTGAAGCCGCTACCGGTGAACAATTGGCGATGTCTCGAAAGGGTTCAGAGTACGGTTCTTGGTTTTTTTTTTAATGATTGTGTACGTCTTTGCGGATCTTGGGCCATAACTGAACAGCTTGTAATTGCTACAAAGTAGCGCAAAGTTGCAGAGTATATGCCATCAAGAAGTTTGTTTTGAAGACAGAAGCATAGCTGAAAGTAAAACCTTTTCAAAATAGTCAGCGATAAATTTGTAAAATTTTGCATCCTATTAATCTTGGTTTCAACCGATATACCAAGCATTTGATTAAGATTTCTTCACTTCAAGGTGTGACTTGAATCAACAAACATAGGCAAACGCTTTGTGTTATTAAAACAACCACAGTTTCCCGAGATGTGAATTGTATTGTATCGTCGTTTTGTAGAAGCCCTCAATGGTTCGCTCGTGAGAGATTTCCCAGTGAACGAACGCGAGATGTTGAAGTTTTGGTTGAGCACCGTAAACATTTTGTTGCGCCAAAAGAAACGTATTGAAACTTAGTATCAAATTGCTGTGCGAATGGTACAGTGTCTTAAATGATGCACCGAACATTACAACTGAAGCTGGGCTTGTCGTAATGTTCTTTTTTCCATGTGTTTATTTATTCAACTTCACTTTTAATGTAAAAAAAATCATTTCCCGGGGAATTTACACGGTCTCCGTGATGTCACGTGGTACCTCGCGATGAAAACTCATATTCCACGACTTAAAAAAAACACTTAAATCATGTCGAAACTCCGAAAAAAGTTTTGACGACGTTTGTTCATTATCAAAGCTACCACAAACCTTTCGACAAGGAGGTAGCTTTCTGTTTGCGTCGATCCGTCGGATTACGTTGCCGGCGCCGGTGTTTACGGCGCAGCGTTACGCCGGAGACGGGTTACAGGAACGTGCCATATAATCTTATGTAGCGGCATTTTGTCCAGCGATGTCGCAAACGCCTATTTAACGGAATCTCAGTCAGTATTAGGAGGAAACGCCCCCAGCGGTTTGTTACGAGTTACGACAAGGATTAGACGACAAACGTGACGAGTTAATGTGGGGACAAAGCAGAGAAAGAGAGGCTATTTCTTATTTGTGTTTTGAAGGTAAGATGAATAGTTTGTAATTAGGATAAGAATTTGGCTTGATTTTGGAAACTAGCTTGGATTGATGTAACAGATTTTTTGTGTACGTCGATTTCGATGATTCGTCGCTTTCTGCTGGAAGGAATTGCGAAGTCTGAAGTTAATTTTGGTATGTACTTGATGTTGTCACAACACCTGCTGCGTCTAACAAGTTTTTTAAAGATTTTATTCAGTTATTAAGGCGCAGTTCACTTTATTTTAATAGTACCTCGGTACCTACCTAAAGACTGTTGTGTGTGTGAAAAGTTTCTATTGATTTTCCGTGAAAATTACTTTTGAAAAGTGTGTATAGCAGCTGTTTCTGACTGCTAAATGTCGTTGCGTTCACCTCAAATACGTCCAAGCGTTTTATTTCTAGATTAAGATTAGGTAATTCTGCGGCATTGGGTACAATCTTACCGGAAATGCGATATACTAAAAATCAATCCAACAATTGTTTCCTCAAAATCAAGCCAAACAATGGCATTTCTACCAACTCAATAGCAGCTGTTATCAATTAATGGTAAGTTAGTTTGCTCGTGCAGCAATTATCACAAGAGCCTTTATGCATTTTTTAGTCCCACCAGCATCAAGTAACACCTACTATGTTATTGCTTAGTAAGTAAGGCAAACTACGTTTATTAATATTATAAATCAAGCGATGCAGAAGTTCAATCTTTAACGAGTGGGAGGAGAAAATGAAATGCTTGCAGATAATCACAATTATTGTAATTAAATTGGATCGTCAACAAATTGGGAGTTTGCTTTGCTGTCACTTTATTCCTAAGAAGTTGCAGTATACTATTTTTAGTTACAAGGAAGTTGTCTATAATTGTTTGTATTATAATTTGTATAATTGATTGTTTGTATATAATTACAATTTGCAATAGTGACGATTATTACATATTTGGCTAACAGCAAACAAAATTTATTGGTTTTCCTTGTTCCTTATTTATATTTGTTTTACTATAAGTAAGTACCTCTTTCCTTTATGCTAAGATAACCCAAAACAATCCTACACCAAAACAGTGAAATAATTCAGCCAGGTATGGTTAGGCTTTCTAAATGCGATATGATAAACTAAACTTTCATAGACGAGGGCTTCGCAATCGCTTGTTTCAATCACGTTGCGACATCATTAGGAATCCTGTCGTTCGAGTAGAACAGTCCTTCGTAAGCGACGTACACCTCTGGACATTGAAAACCGTCCACCTGAAATTTTTACAAGTCCCAATTTCGTCTTGCTTGAAAATAGTATAGGTAGCCAGGTAGAGGCTGAGCACATGGCATATGAAACCACTTGCTTGGGAAGCTGCCTAATGATGGAAAACCAGTTTTCTTATCAGTGGGGCTTTTAACAATTCATATGAACCGTGCATTGCGAATATTCGTTCACCAGAGTAGCCCTTTTGGCATGATCGAGCTCCAGCATTTGTCACAGAGTTGCCGGTGAAGATTTAGACGGTTTGGACGAATTTCAATATCCTTGCTGTAACTACACTACATTTACTATTGATACCTATAAATAGTTAAAAAACATTTATTCAATGGTAAAAATACTAAAAATGACAACCGTTTGAATTTCCTCCACTGCATTTTAATAATCGTCGTCGTTTGTTATCTAATCTCCCGTACTTGATATAATATATCCGACCCGCCAGGACAAGGTAGCATCAAAAAGGTCGGGTCTCGGAGCCAACCATTGACTTGATCCAAAGATAAGATAAGCAATTAAAAGGAGAGAAAATTAAATCGTGCCATGGAAACAAACTTTTTCCAGAATACTGAAGAAGTGATGAGATAAACGTGTTTGCTGTAAAGAGAAGAGGCAGGAAGTTTTCGAATTATTTCTGCATCTTCAAAATTACGAGTTATAGGCCATTGGGGGGGTGCTGAAATGGTGTGCAAGACTCACGAGATATCATATTTGTGAGCTTGGTCGATCCTCACCTCACTGGGCAGGCATTACTGATAAGGAAAACTGGTTTATCATAACGAGGTATAGGTTCAGAAAGCACATGGCATACAGCATGGTGTTTACCCGACTTACCTACACTATTTTTCAAGCCAACGTTCATTGGGACTTGTATAATTTTCTAGTGGACGGTTTTCAGTGTCCAGGAGTGTACCTAATGCTGGCGGTCCCCTCGGGGCTTTTCCGTTTGATTTATTTCGGATGTAAACAGTGAGGTAAATGGAGGGCTTGCGGAATACCAATATTTGATCACAAACCCAAGTGAACCACTAACGACTTCCGATTTTGTTTACAACTAAATAGGTTGTAATGTAAGTAACTATTCAGTATTCACTGCACCTCACGGCGCATTGCGACCGTTAACTTCGGGTTCCCCACATTGCAACCGTTTTAACAATCGACAACAATCTTTGACTGAATCTTGACTAAGATCAGCTTGTTAAAAAATCCCAGTGGCAACTACAACCCCACGACTGTGACGCAAATGATTTTGCCTTGCGGTCATAAGTAGTTACCATACTTCTAGCTGAGCGTTGAGTACGAAACAAATACCCATTTTTCATCGTCATCTGCAGGGTGGTCGAGTGCTTAGCATCGCTGCTTCCTACCATAAAGGCCGGGGTTTGATTCCCGACGCCGGCGTTGCTTTTTGTCCAACAATCTTTGGCAGGTTGCTCTTCGTTGTACGATGCTTGATGGTTCTTACGTCTCTAAGAGCCAAGCTGAGACACCTGACAGTCAGAGAAAAACTTAGCCGTTCAATTTATTACAGCCTCTAGGTTCATCACAATGAAGAGGCAGGCAATATTAATCGGACGATCCCTACAGCAGCGTGGTCCAGTGGTATGCACGATGGCTTCCGGATGGAAGCTCGGTGCGACCCGAGTTCGATCCCAGCCAGAGGCAAAGCTTTTTGGCAATGTCTGGCATTGTCAAAATACTGAATAAACACTGGACAACAGAGGAGTATAGGACTTGGTCGTCTGCAATGTCAGAAACACAAGTCAATCGCCTAAAAAAAGCATACCAGCTTAACATGTGTAATGAGTAGGGAGAATTCGAGGCCCTCAATCATCGACAGCGTGGTGCGTTGGATAGCCCACTTGCCTCGTAATCTAGCGACGCGGGTTCGATTCCCGGAGCATGCAGCTTTTTGTAACTTAAAATTTAATTGAAATTGTTCTAATTGTAATTTTCCGCAATAATTCAAAACGAGGTCGCGAAGCGACCGACGTTTGAATTTTTGCTACTATCTTTAAAAAAATGCAAAAAAGCTCATTCGCCTCTGTACTTGCCGGGATTCGAACCCGGTACCTTTCGGTAATCAGTCTCGTACCTTAACCATGCTCGGCCGTCGAGACACGATACATGCTCGGAGATTTTTAAGGCATATGAACTACAATTGGTTTGTTTACCTTTTGTACTTATTAAAATTTCGATAGGTTGGCGTTACCCCCCCCCCCACCCCAATTCATGAGCAAAGCTCAAAAGCCACTCGGATTCGAACGCATCACCTTTGCGTCATGAACCAAGCGACTTAACCACTCGGCCATTCGAGTGATATGTTTTGGGCTGATATTTTTCGATATATATATTTTTTGAAAGATCTTTACAATGGTAAAAAAGTCGGATGCTACGGGACTCGAACCAGTCTCATAAACTTTGTATTTTTAGAACCTAGCGACTTAACCGACAAGCCATAACGCCAGATGAATTTTTCGTGTTATAAGGTTCGTTATCTCAAATGAAGCAAAAAACTTGAAAATAGTACGTCATCTCACATGCCATTTTGTTGCCATGCGAAACCTTAAAGGGGAGCATATATATGCAAACTCGCACGTGACTTGTACATGATTTTCATGCAAACACGTGACTTGAGGCTTATAAGAGCACTGCTCGGCAAATGAAGCGTCCAGTGGGTCTGAGAACGTCGTCCACTGCACACTGAGCTTCACTTGCTTTTTTCAAATGACGAGCGCGTAGCTCAGGCACTTGTAAATTTCGTCTCCAATTCACCTCCCTCTAGTTAAATCTGCTGTTTGAGCTCAAAATAGTGATAGCGGGGTCTTTTTCACTACAGCGCAATCTCTGTGTGGTTGTCTCAACTATCAACAGACTATAAAACCACGTGATGATTTCGATGAGAAGCAGTGTGACCGTGCTCCAGGCACGGTGAACACCGGGGTACAGCCGGCCAGTTGATCTTAAAATGCAGAGTGCATTTATTGCACGTTTGTCTGTACGCTCATAGAAGCAAAGCTTGTTAAAAAATCCCAGTGTGTTATACGCTTGTGACGTAATTGATTTTGCCATGTGATCACGAGTAGTTACCACACTCCTAGCTGAGCGTTGCGTAGGTACAAAACAAATGCCTCATATTTGTCATCTGCCGGATGGTCGAGTGTTTAGCATCGCTGCCTCCCACCATGAAGGCCGGGGTTCGATTCCCGATGCCGGCGTGGCTTTTTGTCCAACAATCATTGGCTGGTTGCTCTTCGCTGTACGATGCTTCGTGGTTCTTACGTCTCGAAGAGCCAAGCTGAGACACCTGACAGCCAGAGACAAAACTTAGCCGTTCAATTTATTACAGCCTCTAGGTTCATCATAACGAATAGGTAGGCAATATTAATGCGACGGTACCATCAGCAGCGTGGCCCAGTGGTATGCACGATGGCTTCCGGATGGAAGCTCGGTGCGACCTGAGTTCGATCCCAGCCAGAGGCAAAGCTTTTTGGCAATGTCTGGCATTGTCAAAATACTGAATAAACACTGGACAACAGAGGAGTATAGGACTTGGTCGTCTGCAATGTCAGAAACACGAGTCAATCGCCTAAAAAAAGCACACCAGCTTAACATGTGTAATGAGTAGGGAGAATTCGAGACAATCAAACATCGACAGCGTGGTGCGTTGGATAGCCCACTTGCCTAGTAATCTAGCGACGCGGGTTCGATTCCCGGAGCATCCAGCTTTTTGTAACTTAAAATTTAATTGAAATTGTTCTAATGTATCGTGCAATGCCACCAAGTTGTAAGAAGGTGTTATAGGAAAATAAAAAAATATACTAAGTCACAAATTTGTTCAATTTTATCTACCAGATGGCGCTGTCTACCAAATTTGTGCACACTAGTTTCCGTTTTGACCAAACATTGTGGCCAAGCACAGTGCAAAAGCTTAGGGTGCTAGGGTGGGACGTATAATTTTCCGCAATAATTCAAAACGAGGTCGCGAAGCGACCGAGGTTTGAATTTTTGCTACTATCTTTAAAAAAATGCAAAAAAGCTCATTCGCCTCTGTACTTGCCGGGATTCGAACCCGGTACCTTTCGGTAATCAGTCTCGTACCTTAACCATGCTCGGCCGTCGAGACACGATACATACTCGGAGATTTTTAAGGCATATGAACTACAATTGGTTTGTTTACCTTTTGTACTTATTAAAATTTCGCGAGGTTGGCGTACCCCCCCCACCCCAATTCATGAGCAAAGCTCAAAAGCCACTCGGATTCGAACGCATCACCTTTGCGTCATGAACCAAGTGACTTAACCACTCGGCCATTCGAGTGATATGTTATGGGCTGATATTTTTCGATATATATATTTTTTGAAAGATCTTTATAATGGTAAAAAAGTCTGATGCTACGGGACTCGAACCAGTCTCATAAACTTTGTAATTTTAGAACCTAGCGACTTAACCGACAAGCCATAACGCCAGATGAATTTTTCGTGTTATAAGGTTCGTTATCTCAAATGAAGCAAAAAACTTGAAAATAGTACGTCATCTCACATGCCATTTTGTTGCCATGCGAAACCTTAAAGGGGAGCATATATATGCAAACTCGCACGTGACTTGTACATGATTTTCATGCAAACACGTGACATGAGGCTTATAAGAGCACTGCTCGGCAAATGAAGCGTCCAGTGGGTCTGAGAACGTCGTCCACTGCACACTGAGCTTCACTTGCTTTTTTCAAATGACGAGCGCGTAGCTCAGGCACTTGTAAATTTCGTCTCCAATTCACCTCCCTCTAGTTAAATCTGCTGTTTGAGCTCAAAATAGTGATAGCGGGGTCTTTTTTACTACAGTGCAATCTCTGTGTGGTTGTCTCAACTATCAACAGACTATAAAACCACGTGATGATTTCGATGAGAAGCAGTGTGACCGTGCTCCAGGCACGGTGAACACCGGGGTACAGCCGGCCAGTTGATCTTAAAATGCAGAGTGCATTTATTGCACGTTTGTCTGTACGCTCATAGAAGCAAAGCTTGTTAAAAAATCCCAGTGTGTTATACGCTTGTGACGTAATTGATTTTGCCATGTGATCACGAGTAGTTACCACACTCCTAGCTGAGCGTTGCGTAGGTACAAAACAAATGCCTCATATTTGTCATCTGCCGGATGGTCGAGTGTTTAGCATCGCTGCCTCCCACCATGAAGGCCGGGGTTCGATTCCCGATGCCGGCGTGGCGTTTCGTCCAACAATCATTGGCTGGTTGCTCTTCGCTGTACGATGCTTCGTGGTTCTTACGTCTCGAAGAGCCAAGCTGAGACGGGAGGGTAGCAAATGGTCGAATATTCGACTAGTCGAAAATTCGACTAGTCGAACTTTCTGACAGAAAAATTCTCAAAATACTTTCGACAAACCAACTGGTCGAACTTTTCGTTGTCCGAAAGTGGGTGGATACAAATGTATTACTCGTTCAGAAAATATTAACCAAATGTGACTTTAAGAAAAATACTTTCGACAATCCATCTGGTCGAATAAAACGTTGTCCGAAAGAGGAGGGGCACCGAGTCAACTCTCCGGTACTACCGGAGCAAAAACAATCGACCAAATATAACTTTAACAAATTTTTTTTTCGACAAACAATCTGGTCGAATATTTCACTGTCCGAAAAGCATCTCGGCACCCCGACTCACTTCCTAGCAACGCGGGCTGCCTAGCATCAAGGCGTATGGCCTGCTGGGTTGCCGAGAGTCCTTCGAGACACAACTTACCAGGCTCTGCGAGTCCGAGGGCTGTCGAGCGATGCCGGACGATCGCCGTGCACCTCCCGCCAATGTACAGAAGCCTCGGACTTTGAGAATTATGAAATGTGTAATGTGAGCGGTCTTTGAATTCGCTGTCGAGGTTTCAGGTACGTTACCTGTTGAACCACGGACACGATGACACCCACCGCTGACGGACATGTTTCCGCTCTGTTCTCGTGATATCACCGATGTTAAGCAACAATCGCGTCTAGTCAGGGGTCGGATAGGAGACCACTCTTTCCGAAACCCAGCTGGTTAGCCGCAAGGCCTTCCAGTTACTTGCAAAGCTCCGACAGTGGATTTATCCCATTTTGTATGAAGGCTTTGTTCCAGTAAAGTCCACTGTATACTATCACTATCTGAGCATATGTGTTAATCCATTGGATTTATCACATATTGAAGTATGGCTGTTGGATGAAGTCAGCTATGCGAGCGTCGGTGCAAGTGGCGGACGACAGGCGTCGGTCGGCCGGTACTTGCGTCGGCGTTGGGTGGGCTAAGCTATCCGAGCGAAGATGAGAATTTCGGCTAAGTCAAATAACATTGTTTCTTATGGGAGTAAGGGATAGTACCTCTGCGGCGGTTACCTTCTGATAGTACCTTTGCGGCATTTGCGGCGGCTCAGCGATTTAACATGGTCGCTTATGAAAGTTGGTGGGGATTTGTTTAGTGCGGACGTTGGGACATTTTGCGGGAGTCGAACCGCACATTTATAGATAGCACCGGCAAATGCGCATCTATTATCTTCGAATCAATTTTGCGGAGAAATTGAATTTAAGGAAGTTATTGAAGATTTTGTGTTTCGATCGGAATTGCGTCATTTAACATGGTGGCTTATGGGAGTTGCGGGGAATGTGTTAGTGCGGGCGCGGGGACATTTTGCGGGAGTCGGAGCATACACGAAAAGATAGCGACGGTAAATGCGCATCTTTTATTAACGGTTCGATTTTGTGGAGAAATTGAATTTCGCGGAGATAAGACGATTTTGGTGTTTTCGTCGGAAATGGGGCTAAGTCAATTAACATGGGCTCTTACGGGACTACGAAAAAATGTGTTAGTGCGGGCGAGCAGACATTCAGCGGGAGTCGAACCGCATATTTATGGATAGCCTCGGTGAATGTGCTTCTTTTATATAGTGTAGCTTTTTCCTTTGAAATCGAATTTACAAAAGTTATAACGATTTCAAAGTACCAAAAAACTTAAAATCGCCATAAAAAGAAAAATTATGGTTCGATCCGTTTCAAATTTCTAACATGGGGAACAGACCACTAGAGTTGTATGATTTTGCAATTTCATTCAAATCCATCAACGGGAAAATTTTAAGTTTCCAAAGATTCTTCACGCCTAGGTTATCCCCATCATTTTACCTATGTCTTGACAATTATCTCGATTTTACGAAAACTACTTCTAAAGAAATGAACGGAATGGAATGAAATTTACACTGAGAAAACAAAATAGGTGGGTGAGCTTAAAAATAATTTTTCGGAAAATTCGTTTGGAAAATTTGGCCACAAAAAAATAAAAACCGCCTTATCAGTTATAACTCGATAAGTAAAGACCCGATCGAGCTGAAATTTGGAAGGTGCATCCGTTTAGCGATTTGGCAGATTCTATTAGAGTTTGACGAAAATCGTTCTGAAAATGCGGAAAATATAAAAGGAAATATGTGTTATCAACTTTTAGAGTATGTTGTGATAACGTCAAGGTAGGTTTGGGCATGTCGGTGGATAGTCCTCATCAAAACGCATCTTTTATTTTCTTTTGTCTTTTCCTTTTAAATTGAAACTGAAAGAGATATTAAGGATTTAGTTGTGCGGTGAATTCACATGGGCTCTTACGGGTGTTGATGAAAGTTGCATTCGGCGGGCATCGAACCGCATACTGATGGATAACCTCGGTAAATACGCATCTTTTACGTAGAGTAGAGTTTTCCTCAGAAAATGAATTTTGAAAAGTTATCACGATTTTAGTTATGCACAATACGTCTTGTCAGTTATAACTCGATAAGTAATGATCCGATCGAGCTGAAATTTGGAAGGTGCAACCGTTTAGTGATTAGGCAGATTCTAAAGAATTTGAAGAAAATCGTTTTAAAAATTTGGAATATATATATATATCGGACTAAAGCCATACTTTAATATGGGATAAATCCACTGGATTAACACCACACGCTCAGATGGCGTTATTATAGTGCATTTTACTGGAATAAAGCGGCTTTTGCCTTTGGACGGCGTCGGTAGCGAGAGGCTTTGTCGTCTCCTCAGAAGTTCGACGCCTTGCAAATCCTCGGGCTGGCGGCTGTTTGTGCACGCCGAAACCTGAATTCCCCGTGATCACCGGCTTTACCGAGAATATTGCTCGCCAGCGAGCAGGGAGATCATAGTTTTTAAACCTAGTTAAAAGTGTTTACTTGTAGGCGTTATAACACGCAACACATCTCATATCGAGATCGACACCCACTAGAATGAAGATTTTTGAGACTTTTGTACACGCTTAAAATTGTGATAAAATACATAATTTAATACAATTTGAATTGATTTTCTAGAACATTACAAATGATACTATCTTGTCGTTGCCATCTTATCTTCCCGCGATCGATGTTTCTTCATTCAATAATAACTAAATGTAACCGTACTCCACTCATATCGAACATTTCCATTGCGAATTATCTATCAGCGCTTTTATTTTAATTTAATTTTTAATTATTATAAGCAACAAAGCATGCCAGTTTTCAATGTACAAAGCATGAATCAAGGAAATGGGTGCGATGGCACCCACACACCCTGAGCCGGTCCGCGCCAAGGTTGTGACTATTTGGATCATCAGGACCTATTTCATAATTCCCAAAGTCCGAGGCTTCTGAACATTGCCGGGCTGTGCACTTCGATCTTCCGGTATCGTTCGACGGCACTCGGACTGTCGAAGCTTTGCAAGTAACCTGACGGCCTTGCAGATAACTAACTGGGCTTCGGAAAGAGCGGTCACCCACTCGACCCCTGACTTGGCGCGATTGTTGCTTAACATCGGTGATATCACGAGAACAGAGCGGAAACATGTCCGTCAGCGGTGGGTGTCATCGTGTCCGTGGTTCAACAGGTAACATACCTGAAACCTCGACAGCGAATTAAAAGACCGCTCACATTACACATTTCATAATTCTCAAAGTCCGAGGCTTCTGTACATTGGCGGGAGGTGCACGGCGATCGTCCGGCATCGCTCGACAGCCCTCGGACTCTCAGAGTCTGGTAAGTTGTAAGTGTCTCGACGGACTCTCGGCAACCCAGCAGGCCATACGCCTTGATGCTAGGCAGCCCGCGTTGCTAGGAAGTGAGTCGGGGTGCCGAGAAGCTTTTCGGACAGTGAAATATTCGACCAGATTGTTTGTCGAAAAAAAATTTGTTAAAGTTATATTTGGTCGATTGTTTTTGCTCCGGTAGTACCGGAGGGTTGACTCGGTGCCCCTCCTCTTTCGGACAACGTTTTATTCGACCAGATGGATTGTCGAAAGTATTTTTCTTAAAGTCTCATTTGGTTAATATTTTCTGAACGAGTAATACATTTGTATCCACCCACTTTCGGACAACGAAAAGTTCGACCAGTTGGTTTGTCGAAAGTATTTTACGAATTTTTCTGTCAGAAAGTTCGACTAGTCGAATTTTCGACTAGTCGAATATTCGACCATTTGCTACCCTCCCGCTGAGACACCTGACAGCCAGAGACAAAACTTAGCCGTTCAATTTATTACAGCCTCTAGGTTCATCACAACGAATAGGTAGGCAATATTAATGCGACGGTACCATCAGCAGCGTGGCCCAGTGGTATGCACGATGGCTTACGGATGGAAACTCGGTGCGACCCGAGTTCGATCCCAGCCAGATGCAAAGCTTTTTGGCAATGTCTGGCATTGTCAAAATACTGAATAAACACTGGACAACAGAGGAGTATAGGACTTGGTCGTCTGCAATGTCAGAAACACAAGTCAATCGCCTAAAAAAAGCATACCAGCTTAACATAAGTAATGAGTAGGGAGAATTCGAGGCAATCAAACATCGACAGCGTGGTGCGTTGGATAGCCCACTTGCCTAGTAATCTAGCGACGCGGATTCGATTCCCGGAGCAGCCAGCTTTTTGTAACTTAAAATTTAATTGAAATTGTTCTAATGTATCGTGCAATGCCACCAAGTTGTAAGAAGGTGTTATAGGAAAATAAAAAAATATACTAAGTCACAAATTTGTTCAATTTTATCTACCAGATGGCGCTGTCTACCAAATTTGTGCACACTAGTTTCCGTTTTGACCAAACATTGTGGCCAAGCACAGTGCAAAAGCTTAGGGTGCTAGGGTGGGACGTGTAATTTTCCGCAATAATTCAAAACGAGGTCGCGAAGCGACCGAGGTTTGAATTTTTGCTACTATCTTTAAAAAAATGCAAAAAAGCTCATTCGCCTCTGTACTTGCCGGGATTCGAACCCGGTACCTTTCGGTAATCAGTCTCGTACCCTAACCATGCTCGGCCGTCGAGACACGATACATGCTCGGAGATTTTTAAGGCATATGAACTACAATTGGTTTGTTTACCTTTTGTACTTATTAAAATTTCGCGAGGTTGGCGTACCCCCCCCCACCCCAATTCATGAGCAAAGCTCAAAAGCCACTCGGATTCGAACGCATCACCTTTGCGTCATGAACCAAGCGACTTAACCACTCGGCCATTCGAGTGATATGTTTTGTGCTGATATTTTTCGATATATATATTTTTTGAAAGATCTTTACAATGGTAAAAAAGTCGGATGCTACGGGACTCGAACCAGTCTCATAAACTTTATAATTTTAGAACCTAGCGACTTAACCGACAAGCCTTAACGCCAGATGAATTTTTCATGTAATAAGGTTTCTTATCAAAAATTAAGCTAACAAAAAAAAATTCAGGTGGTATACCTGAACTTTGAACTTGAATTTTGAATAGGTACATTTGAAGTTTTTATGCTCTGCATTTATCCTAAAAATAAATTAAAGTTAATCCAGTTCTAGAATTTTACACAAAATATGTTTCATTGGGTTGAATCGAGAAAGAGTTCAAATTTTATTGAAAATTATCAACCAAACAACTGAAAGTGATACAAAGAGATTTACTTACAAGGAGCCCAATTAATCAGTAGCTACATCAGTATCAGCATTGTTGCCTTCATCATGAAGTTTTTGTCTTCATTTCATCTGTGGAAAAAATTAAGCAATCTTTAGATAACACTCACTTGCAAAAGCATCGTCTCCATATCCATAGAGGCTAGCGAAAACAAAATCCTCCTACATCTTTAATACCTAGTTACAAAACATGAAAACAACCGTCTTAAGAAAGTATAAATCCTCCCACATTTATTTTATTACAAATTACAAAACATTTTGTAGCCAATTAAGAGTCAACGACGATCACGGTAAATTTAACGAGCGGCGATCCAGCAGACGCGACGTTCTCATTGGTCCTTCTTGAAGGGCAGCGAGCGGTTGCGGGTCCAGGGGTGGTCTTTCACATCCTCGCAGTAGCACGACGGGTTCTGCAGCGACAGGTCAACATCTTCGGCGGACCGACGGAACTCCCGTTCTGCGGCAGACGAGGAAACGCGGCGAGCGTAAAAAAAAACATGTCGTGCCAGGGTCAGGATCGGGTCGATACAGCCGTTCTTTCCGCTTCACTAACGCATCAAGCTATGAATCCGAGCAACTCTACTTACAAGCATCAACATCAAAAGCTAGAACTGTGCCGAAACATTTTATTTACCACTTGCATACCTTCTAGCAATTTAATATGTAGTTTCTTTTATTATTACAGATTTTTTACAATTGCAGTTGGAAAGGTGACTTCAAATAAATTTTGAATTATACATTCATTGGTATTAATGTTGATACTATGCGCTGAGCTTAAATAAATACAGGCTGTTGAACCAGGACATCGAGGACTTGTCCCTTGCTAAGGTGGTATCATTGTCCACTTTTAGACACTGAAAACCATTTACTAGAAATTTTTTACATGCCCCAATAAAAATTTGTTTGAAAATAGTACTGAGTTAAGTCACATGGCAAAGTAAGCCACTTGCTTGGGAGGCTGCCTAGTGCCTAATGATGGCAAACTAGTTTTCTGATCAGTGGGGTCTTGATAAATCCTGGCAGGTTAAAAGAGAAACGGGTTCAAATCCTAGAAGTACGGATAAAACCATGTAATGTATATTTGGTTTCCAACAGGAAACTTGGCAAGGTTGGCTAACCTGGCAGCGGGGGCATGTTCATCCAGCGGTCGGGCTGCCTGGGTGTCGTCGCAAAGAACCTCATCCTCTCGTCCATCGGCGGCCCTGGAACAGCCCGCTTGCGTTACGAAAACCTCACGCAAAACGTCACGTGTTCTGTTAGTTCGTGTTCAACGTTACGCGAACCTCACGCCAACACCACGTGTTCCATTTGTTTGTGTTCAACGTTACGCAAACCTCACGCAAAATGTCACGTGTTCTGATTGTTCGTGTTCAGCGTTTCGCCAGCACGCCTTAGTCAAAACACCCCGTGATCTCTTTGTTTGTGTTCAACGTTACTGTAGTGTTAGAGTCTATCGACGCTTAGTTATTTCATTACTGAACTCTAAGCTTGTGTTAGAGTATGGTATTTACGCTAGCTTGCACTAGTTCTATTCCACAGGTGAAGCTAGTCGATCAAACTATCATTTTGTGAAGCGTAGGTAGGTACTGTGTTTATTTCACCCTTTCCTTGATAAAATGAAACAAACCTAGTTATCCAATTTACTGACAAATATCTTTTAAGTATCACTATTCGTAGAACACCACGTGATCAGCCTGTTTGTGTTCAACCTCCAGCCAACACTAACGCTAAACACCATGTTCTCAACTCTCTGGCTCATTCTGCTTGATCGTTTCTTTGTCTCTATTAATGCTTGATAAACATACTTTATCTAGCTCTGACAGACTCTGATCTAGAATCTAGTGCGATTCTATTAGTTTTTTTTAATGTGAGACGGAATGAGGACTTTTGTCAATGTTTTTAGTCGAGCAAATGAACGCTCTCATCTCATCTCACCCTAAGAAGTTTAACATAATTGCACGGCTACAATAATTCAACACAAACGAACAAAGCAAATGCCACATAAACGTCTTGCACTTGCTTTCCTCGTTACGCTTATTTGCTACTAGCGTTATTCATTAATCAATAGGAAGGTCAATAATCATTAGGTGAGCTGTGCAGACACAAATTTGGAACGAATATTTCGCTTAAATAGTAAATATCTACCGGTACGTGTAGTAGGTTGCATTTAAGTTTGAATCAACAGTAGGTACCTACTCATATTATAAATACATTTACATTATTATTAACTCAATACACCTATTCCATTCTACCAAAATGACCCCATGATACCCACTTGGGTAGAGAAGTTCGGGTTGTGATTTCCCTATCTTCCTTTGTTAATTAGCAGAGCTAATTAATATTTTTTTTCCAAACTGGTAGTACGTCCAGTGGGTGTCTGACGTCATAGTTCTCAGTGTGGAATACGTTTGTCATCATCACCTCGATTCGGCGGTTCGTAGCCGCTGCGAGCCGAACGGGAGGGAGAGGGTGAATGCGACGGAGAGCGGGATGGAGACGGAGATCGGGAACGCGGTGTGGAGTCGAGCGTGCTCTCGAAGAACGCCGAGTAGTCGGGCGGGCCGAGCATCGGGTCGAAGTCGATGTCAGGCGGCGGCTGAGGGAAGCAAACGACGTCCTAACGACCTTGTCCAAGACCCTGTACAAGACCCTGTACACTCGGAATAATACTCGGGGCTCGGGATTCACTGTTCATCTCACATTTGATCAAGATACAGATGGATGGTTGAAGTTTTAATCCAAACATGACTATACTCTGTCAACAGGAATTGACACAAGGCAACACAAGGAAATATATGAGCTTCTGTGTTATTCTTTTGCTAATGTAGCGATGGAAACAAGCTGAAAAAATGTCTCTGGTTCAGAGGCAATCTGATTGGCTACATGAGTTATTCTGAACGTGCTTATTTTCACAAAGTTTATGTTTACGCAAACTGCTACTGCTAAGTTGGTTGTGAATGGGACTTTAAGCATTGACTTTTGCTTGATACGGCCTTGGAACACAAGGAGTGAAATCGAGCGTAGCAAAGCAAGCGTTGCGGCTTTCGTCCTCACATGCTGTTCGTTGAAGTGCCGGGGCCCGGTGGGTCTGCGGCCGTCGACGCTGGGGTTCATCCGGTAGTAGGCGTCCTTCGCGCGGCGGAACGCCCCCTGCCCGGACGGAGACCCGCCGCCGCCACCACCGCCGCAGACGCCTAGGGACAAACACCACGCCGTCAACGCCGATTCACAACAAAGACTTTGTACGAAGCGCTATCCATGGCTATAGAGATCAATAGGAAGACATGATAAAGTGTCTCAAAAAGCCATCAAAGTCTCGCTGTACGAAGCGCCATCCATGGCTATAGAGATCAGTGGGAAGACATAATAAAGTGGCTCAATACGGCATCAAAGTCTCGCTGTACGAAGCGCTATCCATGGCTATACAGATCAGTGGGAAGACATGATAAAGTGGCTCAATACGGCATCAAAGTCTCACTGTACGAAGCGCTATCCATGGCTATAGAGATCAGTGGGAAGACATGATAAAGTGGCTCAATATGCCATCAAAGTCTCGCTGTACGAAGCACTATCCATTGGTTTAGAGATCAGCAATGCCGACCAACGATGCCACTCCAGCAAGATCACCTGCGGGGGCGGCGGCGGGGGCGAAGTCTTGGCCGCGGCACTCGAGCAGCATCTGCTCCAGCTGGATGTACTTGGTGGAGTTGCGATCAGTGTGCTTCATCTCCTGAAGGATGTAGTCGCAGGGGTCGGGTTCCGGGGGCACTGCAATCGTTATGCCATCGTCATGCAATTGTCATCCAATTGGTACGCAATACAATGGGAAGGAAGTCAGGGAAATCACAAACCGAATCGCTGTGCCTGGCTTTGATAGAGTTTTTATCGAAGGGAATCGGCGTAATGAGAGGTGGGCATCGTCGGGGCGTCTCACCGGTGGGTCTTGCGTTGCCGTCCCATCCCTGGCAGTCCATCAGCATCACCAGCAGCTTGGCGTACTGCACCGAGCCGTGCGCCACCTGCGCCATCGCGCCGCGAATGAACGCAATCGCGTCCTCGGCCGTCGCCGCCGCCGCTGAAACGCGAGACACACGGCTCGGTGCGGAGAATAAACGCAGGAAACTCGGCCGGGGATAGTCCTTGTATTGCGGAAGGTTGGAATTTGTGTTTTTTAAATGTTGGTTGATGCGTTTAGATGTAAAACGTTGTCAGAAGGCGTTTTTGGGCGAGGTATTAGAGATTTTCGGCTCTTACGGGACTAGGATTGTTGACCGAGGCCGGTCGTGTTTTGTTGTTTGCAGTTGGCACCCGTGTTGCAATACGGCGGCTGTAGTTTTCAACTGTTAAGCACTTGTATGGGGTATTGATGTTTTTTAATTCGTAATTTGTGACTCTTTGGTTGGTTTCCGACAATATTTTTGGTTGCAAACGCGTTAGTAGAGGTTTTTGAGTAGAAATCAATCAAAATGGGGGATTTTCACTTTTTCCCCTAAACTAGGAAAATGCCTGCTGCCAAAATGGCGTCGTCGAGCTGGCAGCTTGACGTGTGTATCGCTGCCGAACGATGCGTGACTCACGTGCGGCGCTGGAAGCACGCTGGGGCGGCGCGCTGGCCGGCCGTCCTTCCGCCTCCGCCAGGATCTCCTGCAGCTGCCGGAACTCCGGCGTTCCCGGCGCCGTTCGCGCCATCTCCTCCCGGATCCACGCGTTCTCGTCGACGGGCGCTGCCGGTGGGAAAATTTCATCGATGTCGCAAATTTCACTGGACAAAACGTCGACATTCGACAAGGTCATTTTTAGGACCAAAAACACGTTCCATCAGAGCAAAACTGAACTCTTTTAAAACATCTAGCCACGGGTCTGAAATGAACCACTCTGCCTTAAGGTGCATAGGGTTTGCCTTAACGGAAAAGAGGCTGCCTGAGCTTAAAATTAATTGAAAAATATTATTATAAAAAACAGTAAAAGGCTCAATCACATAGTGCCGGAGGCACGGGTCTCCGCTCTAGTAAACTACATAGTATATTGCAACCAAGCCAGGGTGGTGTAAGCAATTCATCGCTCATAAGCTTCATTGAACTGAACTTTTGATTCGTTTGCCGTTAAAACAAACTTTAACTTCTGACAAACTTTTCGCTTCATTAAACTGCACTTCTGCTCCGTCCGTGTTAAACGCAACCCCCCTACGTGTTGCCTGCCCGTTGCCGGCGGCCTACCGTCTCGGAAGAGCGCCGGGCGCGGGGGCTTGCGCGGCGCGCCGGGATTCGAGCGCGCGCGCGGGATACGGGGCGTGGTGCCGATGGGCGGCGGCTCCGACGTCGAGCGCTGGCCGCCCGTCGAGCGCTGCTGGGCCAGCGCAGCCGTCGTGCGCGTGCGCGGCTGGTACGGGACAAACCTGCCGAGGGACGTGTCCATGTCTCCGATTCCGAACGACGGCAAGTAGCTTGGTGATTGATCATTGGTGTTTAACGACGCAATGTTTTGACAACTGGCCCTGTGGCGCTGGTCTGATGGCGTCGGTGAATGAAAGGGTGATGATGAACCTAACCTATGGCTAGAAGGGAGTAGGGGAAACCCGGTGCCGGCACGTAGCCTACTCCTGTCGAAAAGCACCGAGGGGACCACCGGCTTTACGTCCCTTCCGAAGGACGGTACAACTCGAACAACAGGATTCCTCCACTAATCCGTGCTGTCGAGATGATAAGCAAGGCGAGTGAAGTTTTCGTACTAACTCCCACCCCTCCAACCTCTCTCCCGAACAGAACTGATCATGTGCACGATGGTCCATCAACTGCCTTACTCAGGGCGATATTGTTTTCAGAAAAACTGGGTATTGAATGCTGAGTCGCAAACAAAAACTTCCCCCGAAGTTTTGCAAACCTGTGCTACCCGATATGTCAAGGTTCTAAGCTCAAGACCGTTGATAAGGCAGGTAGCGCAGCTTTGCGAAACGTCGGGAAAAGTTTGAATCGGAGAACCCGGCGTCCAGCAACCGAGTTCTCCGTGTTTTTCGGACTAGCGTGGACGTCGTCGGCAGGGTCACCTGACGGTGGGCGGTCGTGACGCGATGGCGGCGTTGGCTCCGCGCCAGGGCGGCCGGTCCGAGCCGGAACCGCCGGAACCGCCGGAACCGGTCCTGCGTTGGGCGGGAACCGGCCGGTACGCGTTCGGCTGGTAGCGCGAGGCGGGCGGGCGCGGCGCGGGCGTCACCTGTCACCGCAATTCAACCATCGGCTCTGGTTGAAATGCTTCAAAATTGCATAATGGGCAGTGAAAAACAGCAGATAGAGAACTGATTGATATAGAAGGGATTATTAAAAAGTTTTTTGGAAGAGCAAGTATTGCAGATTGTGAATAGTGAATTGTGGAAGAATAGGATTTTATAGGAAAATAGTTAACACCTGTTTGCGCCGCGCAATGCGTCAATACTCAGCGTTCTCATTGTCTCATTCTCAACCGAGTGCTAAATGCAATCTCCTGGCATCTGACATTGCATCTACCGCAATCTTTTATCTAGATGCAATCTCCATGCATCTCAGATCGCGCCTCCCGCAATCTAGGAGCCTGATGCAATATCCTGGCAACTCAGTGCTAGGCATGGGCTCCTGGCATCTAAGATTTCATCTCCTGCAATCCAAGTGCTAGATGCAATCTCCTGGCATCTGAGATTGTGTCTCCTGCAATCTAGGAGCTAGATGCAATCTCCTGGCATCCGAGATCACACCTCCTGAGATTGCATCTCCTGCAATCTAGGTAGCTAAAGTCCAGCTCAGAAAAGCGACATCCGCAGCGAGGCGGGGAGCGGGGGGTTCACCGACCTTCGGATGCGCCGACTTGGCGCGCGCCTTGCAGAACGTTGCGTCAGGTCGCGGCGCCGGGGCCGTGGATCGGGGGCGGCGGCTGGTGGAGACGGGGATGCGCGAGGGACGGGCGGCGGTGGTGGCGGGGCAGGCTCGGGGGCGGGAGCGCTCGGGGGCCGGGATGCGCGAGCCGGGGGCGTGGGGGCGGCTGCCGGGGACGCCCGATGGGAGGCCGGAGGCGCCAGGGACGCCGGCGTAGCGGGCGATTCGACGCTGCGGCCTTGCGCCCAGGTCTGTGGGGACGGGCGGGGGCGGAAAGGTTGTTTTCGTCGTGGCGTTTCAATGATGGCGGGTGGAAATAATCCGTTAGGCAATCAATAGGTTTTAAATATTAGAAACAAGATATCCATTCCAAAATTTGTATCCTTACCGGGATTTCAACACAAATCTTTTCACATGTCTGTGGTTATCCGTTATCCAGTTATGCTGCATGGACAACCGACTGTGGAATCGATATTAAGTTTATTTGAGTTGTTGTGCTCCATGGAGATAGAAACAGGACTATGAATGGACATAGAAGGTGGTGAATCTAGTGACGCTATGCTGCAATCACACGCCAACAACTCGACTAACCCCGATTATAACGTGGCTCCATGGAGATAGAAACAGGACTATGAATGAACATAGAAGGTGGTGAATCTAGTGACGCTATGCTGCAATCACACGCCAACAACTCGACTAACCCCGATTATAACGTGGCTCCATGGAGATAGAAACAGGACTATAGAAGGCGGTGAATCTAATGACGCTGTGCGGCAATCACACGCCAACAACTTGACTAACCCCGATCATATCGTGGATCCATGGAGTAAGAAACAGGACTACAAATGGCCATAGAATGCGGTGAATCTAGTGACGCTATGCTGCAATCACACGCCAACAACTCGATTAGCCTCGATTACGACGTTGGGTCGGCTCGTGTCACCAAAACAACACAAGACCCTTGATCTTCAAGAGACTATAAGACTGGCGCAACGAACGCTAAGCTGGCTCCTCCCGGCAGACGTTACCGATCGTGATGTTGTTCATCTGGCGGCATTCGGCGAGGTCTTCGATCAGGTCGGCGTACTCCTTGGTGCCGAGCGGCGTGCGGTGCAGGACGCGCGTGATGTTCTCGCACACCGCCGCTGGAACAATCCCGTCGCACCATTTTACCTAGGCAGAGCCACGAGTTTTTCGTTTTCGCAATAAACGCGAATTGTTAAAATACCGCCTTTTTCTAGCAGGTGTTTACCAATAAGGTCATGTAGGTCCTGGAAACACCCATATTGCCGCGAATTTTCGCGAATTTGCACGATAATTGCAATTTTTACTGTAGTCTCGAATTTCCGCGAATTTTTTCAAAAAGTAAGCTTTTGTTCGGTTTTTTTTGTTAACTAAGTTAAGTAATATTTTTTCAAAACTGGTAGTACATCCAGTGGGTAACCGAGGTAATTTTTCTCTGAGTGGAATAGGTCTATTGTATGAGCTTCAACAATGTACACTACTAAAGCTGACCGGTACAAGACCAGCTTACAACATAACCAGATCAATACAGATCTTCTCTCTTTTTTAGCAAGAGAGTTAATTTCAAAGAAATATTTACAACTGTATAAAATAAATAAATAAATAAATATTACCTCCTCCATTGACGTTCGACTCTGAATCATCTTCCATATCTGAAAAAGTTAAAGATATCTGTCAATTTTTATTTTGCCAACGATCGTAGCAGCAACACTAGCAGCAGCAGTGACACCGGTGTTTGCTGGCATTAGGCAAGGCACATAGTAATGCCAACCATCGTAGCAGTGTGGCAACACTAGCAACAGCAGTGACAGCGGTGTTTGCTGGCATCAGGCACGGCACATAGTAATGCCAACCATCGTAGCAGTGTGGCAACACTAGCAAGAGCAGTGACACCGGTGTTTGCTGGCATTAGGCAAGGCACATAGTAATGCCAACAATCGTAGCAGCGTGGCAACACTAGCAACAGCAGTGACACCGGTGTTTGCTGGCATTAGGCAAGGCACATAGTAATGCCAACAATCGTAGCAGCGTGGCAACACTAGCAACAGCAGTGACACCGGTGTTTGCTGGCATTAGGCAAGGCACATGCCAACAATTGTAGCAGCGTAGCAACACTAGCAACAGCAGTGACGCCTACCGGTGAGCGTCGGCGACACCTGCATCTGGTGGGCGAACGGGTCGCCGTCGCCCTCGATGGGACTCGGGTTGAACGCCGGCGACGCGCCGCTGCGGTCGGCGCGGAACGACGAGCGCAGCTGCATCGGCGGGCGGCGTGGGCCTGAGTACGTCGACGCATCGTTCCCGCCCGAGCAGCAGCAGCTGCTGCCGCCGCTCCTGGGCGGCCGTTCAAGGCTGTCGTCGAAGCTATCGCTGGCAGCGGTTGAGTCGGCGTTCGCGTTTCTAGCTGGCTGTTCATACGTTGCGTTCGCGTTTCGGGCCGGCATTTCGTATGTGGCATTTGTGTTACGAGCCGGCATTTCGTTTGTGGTGTTCGCGTTTCGAGCTGGCATTTCGTAGGTTGCGTTCGCGTTTCTAGCCGGCTGTTCGTACGTCGCGTTTGCGTTTCGAGCCGGCATTTCGTATGTGGCATTTGTGTTACGAGCCGGCATTTCGTTTGTGGTGTTCGCATTTCGAGCTGGCATTTCGTAGGTTGCGTTCGCGTTTCTAGACGGCTGTTCGTACGTCGCGTTTGCGTTTCGAGCCGGCATTTCGTATGTGGCATTTGTGTTACGAGCCGGCATTTCGTTTGTGGTGTTCGCATTTCGAGCTGGCATTTCGTAGGTCGCGTTTGTGTTTCTAGCCGGCTGTTCGTACGTGGCGTTCGCGTTCGATGACGAGCAGCCGCAGGTGGTTTCGCGACCGCCGTCCGACTCCGCGTACAGACTGTAACCTGAACGGATTGATGGACTGATTACCGGTGTTCAACGACGTTCCGTTTTAAAAATGTATAAATCTTTCCTACTCTATCATATCTGAGCAACTTGCTTGGCTTTCATAATAAAAATATTTATTAAAGTGGTTTTGATGTTTTAGGTTAGATGTTGTTTGGGTACCTTTGATGGCTCGAGGCTCGAACATGGCCGACGGCAGGCCGGAATCGTAATCGCTGCCGCAACCAATGCTCACGTCATCGAACTCTGCACGGGAACAACATCAACAGTTTGCAAAGCCGAGACGTTAGGTGAGCTAACCAATCAAAGCCAAGACGTTAGTGGAATAACTAATCGATTTCAACAAAAAATGTTAACTTTTGGTTCTCTGAAGCCCCATTTACATGGTCACATGTTTTGTCAAACCCTTGTACAGCAGTCTTGTATACAACCGCCTTTGACCGTGTTAAGCCCCTTTTACACGGTCATATGTTTCGTCAAACCCTTGTACATCAGTCTTGTATACAACCGCCTATGACCGGGTTAAGCCCCTTTTACACGGTCACATGTTTTGTCAAACCCTTGTACAGCAGTCTTGTATACAACCGCCTATGACTGTGTTAAGCCCCTTTTACACGGTCACATGTTTTGTCAAACCCTTGTACAGCAGTCTTGTATACAACCGCCTATGACTGTGTTAAGCCCCTTTTACACGGTCACATGTTTTGTCAAACCCTTGTACAGCAGTCTTGTATACAACCGCCTATGACTGTGTTAAGCCCCTTTTACACGGTCACATGTTTTGTCAAACCCTTGTACAGCAGTCTTGTATACAACCGCCTATGACCGTGTTAAGCCCCTTTTACATGGTCACATGTTTCATCAAACCCTTGTACAGCAGTCTTGTATACAACCGCCTATGACCGTGTTAAGCCCCTTTTACACGGTCACATGTTTCGTCAAACCCTTGTACAGCAGTCTTGTATACAACCGCCTATGACCGGGTTAAGTCCCTTTTACACGGTCACATGTTTTGTCAAACCCTTGTACAGCAGTCTTGTATACAACCGCCTATGACCGTGTTAAGCCCCTTTTACACGGTCACATGTTTTGTCAAACCCTTGTACAGCAGTCTTGTATACAACCGCCTATGACCGTGTTAAGCCCCTTTTACACGGTCACATGTTTTGTCAAACCCTTGTACAGCAGTCTTGTATACAACCGCCTATGACCGTGTAAACAGTCTATTGTTTGGCAGTCCGTCACACTACAGCCTTGCATGGCAGACTTCCCCATAGTTTTTTTGGCTAGCCTAGGCACTATTTCCATCACATCTTGTATGGAATGCAGCCAATCAGAGATCCTGTGACGTCAGTATTTTAAACTATTTTAACGGTATTTTGACTTTGTCACGGTCGATTCGATACGAAGATTCGCTGATAGGGGGCACTATTAAATTTAGGAAGGAACCAGGTACCATGGACCACGAGGCAAATGAGTCAGTTGGCCGGTCACGGTGATTGAAGCAAGTCGTCGTGCAGGTTGTTGCAAATTCGGGAGTCGCGTGTGCGCAGGCCAATTGTAAAACTTGCCGTGTTACTGATTTATTGTTGAGAACATTTAAGGTTTCGTTTCTGCCGGTTTTTGAGTTTTTAACGGCTTGAAGAACATTGTGGATTTATTTATTTTGTATTAAAAACTCATGGCGCCCTAATTAACTGGTTATTTGTGCCCTTACGTCCAACCCTAGCCCTCTCCGATTATTAGCCCACCGGGGCAGGTGAGGAGTAACATTGGCGCCCGAAACGTGGGGCACGAGGACATATTTTGTGAATGAAACGTGGAGTACGAACTTTTGCGTGTGTTATTCGAGTGCGCAACCACTCGATGTAGCCGAATAGTTTGACGAGATCGCTGCATTTTGTTTCGCTAATTGCGTGCAGCGACCGCATTCCTCGCGTGAGGCATCGCTATCGCGATCATTAAGTGCGCGACGACTAAAATTTGCGATTAGAG
The DNA here is from genome assembly GCA_921293315.2 of Nemurella pictetii. Classification (NCBI taxonomy): domain Eukaryota; kingdom Metazoa; phylum Arthropoda; class Insecta; order Plecoptera; family Nemouridae; genus Nemurella; species Nemurella pictetii. The sequence goes on along the minus strand of OV121125.1, from coordinate 3,876,008 downwards.
CAATATTTATCCTACTCGGTTCGTTCACCGAGCTAGAATTAAAGCCAGCGATCGAATATCAATAGTTTGTGATTGAAGTGAAATTCAATTTTTTTTTTGAAGAAACGATTCATCGCGGTTTCATTGTTCATCATGGATGAACTTGAAGACATAATCTATGAGTTGACAAGCGTCGAAACACGTGCGCGCGAAGTACGCGATTGGATTAGGGATTACGACGGCGCCCCCGACGCGTCACGCAGAATAGACCGCCTCCTTACATCACTAACGAGAAGACTGGCGCTAGTTGTCCCTGCGCCCGAAGACGAGGAAACAGTGATGCGGAAGGATACCGTGTGCAGGATAATCGAGACATTGAGAAATAGATTCACCGTCATAGATGAGGCGACCGGCATGCAAGAGCAAGTACCAATTGTTCCCCCGCAACCCGAAGCAATCTTGGACCAACCCGTGAGGAAGAATCGGCGACCGGTGCCCGTCGCCCAATGGAACTTGAAGTTCGAGGGTTCAGGCAGAGGACTCAGTTTGGGTGCGTTCCTAGAGTCTGTGGCAGAATTGTCAATTTCCCGGGGTGTGGATGCCGACATGCTGTGGGACGAGGCCGCTGATCTTTTCGCCGGCCCAGCTTTAATGTGGTTTAGGTCCACACGAAAACGGGTGGATTCCTGGAAAGACTTGATAGTCGAACTGCGACAGGAATTCCAGCCATCTGACTACGATGACTCTTTGATGGACGAGATAAGACATCGTACCCAGGGAGATGGAGAGCCATTTGGGATGTTCGTGGCCGCGGTGGACAGTTTGTTTGACAGGCTGTCGTACGAAACCGACGATGCGAGTCGCCTTCGAATGCTAATGAAGAACATGTCGCCGTTTATGAAGAGCCAGCTCTGCCTGCAGCGGATAACGAGTATGGAGCGCCTCCGGACTCTCACCCGTCGCGTGGAGGAAGCGTACCGCGATGTGCAGAGGTTCCGACCGCCGCCGATGCCCCGTCAATCCATGGAACCGGACCTCGCATTCCACGGGAACCGGAGGATCACATCTACCGCTACGGTGGAAGTGGAATCAGCGACAGAGAAGAGAGCCGTCGACGAGATCCCCACAGATAGTCGTGACGAGACTCATACTCAAATCGTGAGTGTCGTGCAATGCTGGAATTGTGATCGGCCGGGACATGTGTTTTCTCGCTGCGGCGAACCACGACGACAAATATTCTGTTTCGGGTGTGGGCGAGTCGGCGCTGTCCGCGCGAAGTGTCCTCGTTGCGCGGGAAAAGAATTAGGGGGGCGCAAAAAGTAGAATCAACCTCGCGTTTTCCCGTCAACCTACACAGAGGTGAGAAGGAGAGATTGTTAGAACACGTAGCGGCATTGGCGTTCTCGGACAAAGTTAACCAGGTTTTACTGCGCGGTCAACCTGGCGACAGCCGTGTGTTTCTGAGGGTCAGTGTTCTCGGAGTTCCTTTTTATGGTCTATTAGATAGTGGAGCGTCGAAGACGATTCTGGGCTGCGGAGGATGGAATAAACTATCTGCACTCGGATTTTCCGTGAACTATTGTTCGACGCGTTTGGTTACCGTCGCCAACGGAGAACAATGTCCAGTGTTGGGCACTGTTACCGTTCCGTTCGAGTTAGATGGACGAGTAAGATTGATCGATGCGCTAGTGGTAGAGAGCATTAGTGAGGCAATGATATTAGGTATCGATTTTTGGCGTATCATGAAGCTTGTGCCCGACGTTAATTCGGACTCTTACTCGTTTTCGGAAACTGTTCTTAGAGGAGACGCCTCTACCGGGAATTCTATAATGACTGTGCAATCTAATGGGAATCTCGCGGCGAACCAACGGGCGCAACTAGAAAGAATTGTGACACATTTCTTCGCGATAATGGGTGATAAGACCGGATGCACTTCTCTTGCGGAGCATCGTATCGACACGGGGAGCGCGACTCCATGTAAACAACGATACTACCCACTGTCACCTGTCGTTCTCAAATCCGTTCACCGGGAGTTGGATGCCATGCTGGAGGAGAAGATTGTTGAACCCGCGAATGGACCATGGTCTTCGCCCATGTTGTTGAAAAAGAAGAAGGACGGTACTTATCGATTCGTAGTCGATTTTCGGTTGCTCAACAGCAAGACAGTTCGTGACGCTTATCCGTTGCCGTATGTTTCCTCCATTTTAGACCGATTGAAAGAAGCCCGGTATTTGTCTTCCATAGACGTCAAGAGTGCATTTTGGCAGATTCCGCTCGCGGAAGGAAGTAGAGCGAAGACTGCGTTTACGGTGCAGGGTAGAGGCATGTTCCAATTTTTGCGAATGCCGATGGGACTGAGCAACTCCGCCGCAACGTGGCAGAGATTGATAGATTCAGTTTTAGGCCATGACTTGGACGGATTCGTGTTCGCGTATTTAGACGATATTGTGATCGCCACCCCAACATTTGAATTACACTTGGAAATCTTGGAGAAGGTTTTCAATCGGTTAGTTGATGCTGGATTAACTGTCAACCAAAAGAAGTGCGAGTTCTGCCGCCCGAGTTTGCATTATTTGGGTTACGTTGTGGACGCGAACGGACTGCACGTTGACCCGGACAAAGTCAAAGCGATGCTGGACTACCCGCGCCCGACGAGTATCGCCCAAGTAAGACGTTTCATCGGAATGGCATCTTGGTATCGACGTTTCGTGCCTAATTACGCTTCGATAACCGGACCACTTAACGCGCTTACTCGGAAAAATGCTGTGTGGAAATGGTCTGAAGACGCGGATACATCTTTCGTAAAAATCAAAGAGTTGTTAGTGCGTGCACCAATCTTGACCTGTCCGGATTTTTCGCGACCGTTTATTGTTCAATGTGACGCTTCCGACCACGGGATAGGCGGAGTATTGTGTCAAGAGTTTGACGACGGTGAGAAAGTGATTGCGTATTGCAGTAGATCGTTGACACCGAGCGAAAGGAAATTCACAGTGACTGAAAAAGAATGTTTGTCGGTATTGTGGAACATTGAGAAGCTAAGACCATATGTTGAAGGTAGCAAATTTATAGTAATTACAGATCATCATTCGTTGCTGTGGTTACACAAGCTGGAAAACCCATCAGGTAGGCTGGCGCGATGGGCTACTCGTCTGCAGGGGTTCGATTTCGAAGTCATACATCGACCTGGGAAAGACCATCTTGTCCCCGACGCGTTGTCGCGTGCAGTGCCACGGCTTTCTCTCGTGACAGTCTCCGAGCTAGACTTTGATCCCTGGTATCGTAACCTCGTTTCGAAAGTGCGGGAGACCCCAAACGAATACCCTGACTGGCGTGTGGAGGGGGAACAGCTGTACAAATACGTTCGTGCCCACTACAGTTGCGGGCCTATGGATGAAGAAGCGTGGAAGTTGGCAATCCCCAAACCTCTACGAAGAAAAGTCTTACAAGAAAGCCACGACGAGGCGACTGCCGGTCATCTCGGAGGCTTCAAGACGTGGAAGAGGGTATCGATGATGTACTATTGGCCTGGAATGAAATCGGACGTATACGACTTTTGTAGGAAATGTCGCGTGTGCGCCCAATACAAAGTCGAGCAGCGATTACCAGCGGGACTCATGGGTAGGCAACATGTAGTCTCTCAACCCTTTCAATCAATTTCGTCCGATTTGATGGGGCCATTTCCTTTGTCTTCCAAACGGAATCGTTTTCTGCTTGTTTTAACTGATTATTTTACTAAGTTTACCTTGTTTTTCCCGCTACGCCGTGCATCCGCCCAAGAAATCGTGAAGCACACGGAGGAAGATTTATTTATGATGTTCGGAGTGCCACAGTTTATGAGATGTGACAATGGACCGCAATACATAAGCGCTCAATTTCGTGATCTTATGAACAAATATGACGTAAAACTACTTTTTAATGCAAATTACCATCCACAAATAAACCCCACCGAGCGAGTAAACCGCGTTATGAAAACTCTTATTGCGTCATACGTGAAGGAAAACCACCGCAATTGGGACTGCGAGTTGGCCAAGCTTGGCTGCGCCATCCGTACGGCTGTTCATACAGTTACGAACTATTCACCTGCTTTCTTATGTTTCGGGAGAGAATTGGTTTTATCAGGGAACTATTACGGTCGAGCCAACACTCCTGGAGAGATGCAGATCGCCGATCGGGAGAGGCATGCAACGCGCTTACAGGAACTGAAGGGGGTGTTCGCTGACGTGAAAGATCGTCTGCGACGGGCGTACGAAGCAAGCAAGAAAGTGTATAATTTACGGAGGAGACACGTGGAATATGCCGTAGGAGACAAGGTTTGGAAGAGGAACTTTGCGTTGTCCGACGCCGCCGCATATTTCACAGCTAAATTAGCCCCTAAATTCACTGGCCCCTTTCTGGTCAGAAAGAAGCGATCTCCACTGGTTTATGAGTTGGAGGACCATAGAAGAAAGAACATTGGTAATTGGCACGTGAAGGACCTGAAGCCGTACACTTCAGCCGAAGACTAATTTCCGGTTTTGGGGTTATGTTTTGTTTTTCTCTTTTTGGGGGAGGGGATGTCACGGTCGATTCGATACGAAGATTCGCTGATAGGGGGCACTATTAAATTTAGGAAGGAACCAGGTACCATGGACCACGAGGCAAATGAGTCAGTTGGCCGGTCACGGTGATTGAAGCAAGTCGTCGTGCAGGTTGTTGCAAATTCGGGAGTCGCGTGTGCGCAGGCCAATTGTAAAACTTGCCGTGTTACTGATTTATTGTTGAGAACATTTAAGGTTTCGTTTCTGCCGGTTTTTGAGTTTTTAACGGCTTGAAGAACATTGTGGATTTATTTATTTTGTATTAAAAACTCATGGCGCCCTAATTAACTGGTTATTTGTGCCCTTACGTCCAACCCTAGCCCTCTCCGATTATTAGCCCACCGGGGCAGGTGAGGAGTAACAACTTCTCTTTATATCTTCGGCATCACTATTGTTGATCCTATTCATTTGAAGTTTATCCACAGTTTACCTATAAGATGACATCGAATTCCCAACCACATCATCTCACGAAAGTGGATCAATAATCAAGCTTGGGTTTTTTCCATACAATGATTATTGTGCAGTGTAAAGGTCGTCAAACTCTCCATAAAAACCATGACACAAAACTTTGCACAGTGCTTATACTACAGACTGATGTACAAGGGTTTGACAAAACATGTGACCGTGTAAAATGGGCTTTATATTACAGACTGCTATACAAGCATTCGACGAAACAATATGTGACCGAGTAAAAGTCGCCTAACACGATAAAAACTCGGCCACATTGTACAATCAAACATTCCGATTGATGTCGATTCCGTGCATGGCCACTGGTTGAGTTAAACTGCGGGCCAACCGATCGCAGGACAGCGCAACTCACCGCCCATTGTGGGGTCGTAGTTTGGCAGGACGTTGGCGTAGACGTCGCCATCGCCCTCGACGCTGCTCAGGGAGAAGTCGGCGACGGCGGCGGGGCGGCGCGATCCGTCGCCGGCCACCGTCGACTGACGCTGCATCTCAGCACCGCACATGCCCAGGCGTCTGTTCGGCACAAGCAAGCGTCGTCGGTTATTAGGTGGTAGTAGAAGGTGGTAGTGTAGAAGGTGGTAATTAGGTAGGCGAGTAGGTTATTAAGTAAATTGGTAGGTTAGTAGGTAGCATCATAGGTTACAGAGGCTGCACTGGAAATCTCCAAGTATACTGGCGAAAAGATAGGGGTTCTTCTCTATTACTTAGATAACTGAAGGTGGTAATTAGGTAGGTGAGTAGGTTATGAGGTAAATAGGTAGGTAAGTAGGTAGCATTAAAGGCTATTAGGTAGCTTAAGGTGGTTAATTAGGTAGGTGAGTAGGTTATTATTAGGTAAATAGGTTAGTAAGTAGGTAGCATAAAAGGCTCTATTAGGTAACTTTAAGTGGTAATACCTACAACTTTTCTATTCAATCCCAATTCTTTCATAATGACGTCATGATACCCACTCGCTAAAGCCAGGTAGAGCAATTCGGGTTGTGATTTCTTTATCTTTCTTTGTTATTAAGTAGAGCTAATTAATTTTTTTCCAAACTGGCAGTATGTCCAGTGGGTATCTGACGTCATTTTCCTCTGAGTGGGATACGTCTATTTGGTAGGTAAGAAGTTAACGTCACTCATAGTCATAGGTTATTGAAGAGGTGGGTGTTAAAACCAGTAGAGACCATGTTTGTTCAAAATGAGTTAGCTGTGTAGCCGTCCTTAAACAAGGAATGACTATTGTTGTGTGAAAACTGAAAATCAGGAAAGTCCCTTGTGCCGTTCCCATTTTACAAATACTTTTTGGTTACACATTTCCCCCAAATGGCTGAATAAGGCATCAAAGTCTCACTGTACGAAGCGCTATCCATGGCTAAAGCGATCAGTGATAAGACATAATAAAGTGTCTCAATACGGCATCAAAGTCTCGCTGTACAAAGCGCTATCCATGGCTAAAGCGATCAGTGGGAAGACATAATAAAGTGTCTCAATACGGCATCAAAGTCTCACTGTACAAAGCGCTATCCATGGCTAAAGCGATCAGTGGGAAGACATGATAAAGTGGCTCAATACGGAATCAAGGTCTCGCTGTACGAAGCGCTATCCATGGCTATAGAGATCAGTGGGAAGACATGATAAAGTGGCTCAATATGGCATCAAAGTCTCGCTGTACAAAGCGCTATCCATGGCTAAAGCGATCAGTGGGAAGACATGATAAAGTGGCTCAATACGGAATCAAGGTCTCGCTGTACGAAGCGCTATCCATGGCTACAGAGATCAGTGGGAAGACATGATAAAGTGGCACAATACGACAACTAAGTCTCGCTGAACGAAGCGCTATCCATGGCTATAGAGATCAGTGGAGATGGCCCTGCATCTTATCCCGCGCCTTGTTCCTGGCAAGAACGGCATGCGCACCTGTGGTATTCTTGTGTCTCTCGCGTCGGCGACGATTGCAGGTACTTTTCGGTGTAGTGATTGGCCAGCTTCTCCAGGAACAGCTCGGTCGAGTCCGGGTCTTCCTCCTCGTCCGAACTGCCGCCGCCGCCGCTGCCAAACGTGACGTTCTCGCCGGGCGGCTTGACAGGGATGACGTAGGTGCCTGTCCAACGGACACAGCCCGAGTTGGAACACGTCTCAAAGAGTTACCTCGGGGCACTTCGCGTGATAAGTGTGAAAAAATATGAAAATTTAGCATAACATAATCATTATTTATTGCAAAAAATTATGGATGCTATTGATTGACCTATTAAATCCACTCAGAGAAGTTAGTGCAACAACTTCACTCGCCTTACTTGTCAACCTCTCGACAGCACAGATTAGCGGAGGAATCCTGTTGTTCGAGTTGTACCGTCCTTCGGAAGGGACGTGAAGCCGGTGGTCCCCTCGGTGCTTTTCAATAGGAGTAGGCTATGTGCCGGCACCGGGTTTCACCTCCTCCCTTCTAGGCTAGGTTCATCATCACCCTTACATTTAACGACGCCGTTAGACCAGTGCCAGAGGGCCAGTTGTCAAAACAGTGCGTCGTTAAACACCAGCAATCAATTGGGGTGTGTTCGTGCTACAATCTGACGGCAAGATGCATACGACTCCAAACACAAGGGGCGGGAATACCTTGGTTGCATTGGGGGGCTACCTTGGTTGCGTCGGGGGGCGGGTCTACCTTAGTGCCCCCGGGTGGCGGGGTTACCTTGGTGCCGTCGGGGGGCGGGCACGTCGTAGGTCCCGGCCAGTGCGGGGGGCGGGGCCTGGGGGCCGTCTGCCGAGTCCAACAGGTTGCAGTCGGACGGGTAGCCCGATGCCGGCCACTCGTAGCTCTCTGGCTCCACCATGTCTGCCGCCGCGGGGACACAACAAAGTTGACGTCAGCTTCAACAACGGCAACTTATGCCCCTTTTACACGGTCACATGTTTTGTGAAACCCTTGTACAGCAGTTTTGTGTAAAACCGCCTTTAACCGTGTAAGCAACCGTGTTTTGCAGTCCGTCACACTACAGCCTTGTATGGCAGACTTCCCCATAGTTTTTTTTGGCTAGCCTAGGAGCTATTTCCATCACATCTTGTATGGAATGCAGCCAATCATAGATCAGAGATTGTGTGATGTCAGTATTTTAAATTATCTTAACATTATTTTAACTTTATCTTTGGCATCACTTTCATCGATTGTATTAATATTTAAGTATTTAAGATGACTCCGAATTCCCATCCGTAACACCTGATGAAAGTCGAAGTCAGTGTCAACTACTCTCAGCCTGACGTTTAGCAGGGTTCATCTTGCAATATGCAACCAATAGACCTATTTCACTGAGAGAAAAGTGACGTCAGATACCCACTGGACTTGCTCCCAGTTTGAAAACAATATTAATCAGCTCTGCTAAATAACAAAGGAAGACAGGGAAATCACAACCCGAAATTCTCTACCAGGCTTTAGCGAGTGGCTATCATGACGTCATTTTGATGGAATTCTGATTGAATGGAATGGGTGTGTTAGAAAATGGTTTCCCGAAGACAGAGACACGATCGCTCACCCTGCATGGTCGGCTCGTATCCTGGCAGCACGTCGGCGAACGGGCCGCCGCCGCCCTCGACGTCGCTCGTCGAGAAGTCGGGCTCTTCGGCGGTGACGTTGCGCTTGAACGACGAGTGCTCCTGCCGCTCGGGCCGGCCTGCCCAACCCATGCGCTGGCGGTACTCGCGCGTCTCGCGCCGCGGGGACGAAGCAACAAACCTGCCGTTGAGACGTTACCTTCCTTAGCTTGAGCCCCTTTTACGCGGTCAAATGTTTAGTCAAACCAATTGTACAGCAGTCTGTAGTATAAAGCCCCTTTTACATTGTGAAATTTTTCGTCAAACCCTTGTGTAGCGGCCTGTAATATAAGGCCCCTTTTACTCGGTCATATGTTTCGTCACACCCTTGTACAGCAGTCTTGTATACAACCGCCTATAACCGTGTTAAGCCCCTTTTACAAGGTCACATGTTTTGTAAAACCCTTGTACAGCAGTCTTGTATACAACCACCTATGACCGTGTTAAGCCCATTTTACACGGTCACATGTTTTGTCAAACCCTTGTAGGTACAGCAGTCTTGTATACAACGGCCTTTGACCGTGTAAACAGTCCATTGTTTGGCAGTCCATCACATTACAGCCTTGTATGGCAGTTTTCACTTTTCAGTAATACTATTTAACTGGGTATTTAATGCTTAGCTCCCAAACTCAAACCTTCCAAAACCTTTCGCAAAGCTGTGCTGAATGCTTTATCAACGGTCTAAACTCGAGTTTAGGAAGTGGACTTGTCTGATATTTCGTCCCTAATAACCAAGTTTGGCAGCTTGGTTCGATGCGCAATGCACGACGCGCGATGCACGAACCTGTCGGCGTAGTGAGCATCCAGCTTCCTCAGCATCTTCTGCACGTTGGGATCGTCCGACTGGGAGACATTTCCGCCGCAGCTGCCGCTGCCTGCATCGGGCGACGACAAGCGGGGTTAGCGTTAAGGTGCCGGTAAACTTGCTGCCACGCGGTGGTCAGTTGGGCCGGACAGGGATGTAAGTGACAATTTTAGGTCATCTTTGGTGAAATATCTTGTAGGCAGTAGATATCTGACCAGGCTGTAAGATGCAGGAATCTCTGCCAGAAAACAGCTCACCAGGCTGTAGGATGCAGGACACTCTGCCAGCAAACATCTCACCAGGCTGTAGGATGCAGGAAACTCTGCCAGCAAATATCTCACCAGGCTGTAGGATGCACTATGCAGGAATCTCTGCCAGAAAACAGCTCACCAGGCTGTAGGGATGCAGGAAACTCTGCCAGCAAATACCTCACTAGGCTGTAGAATTCAGGAAACTCAGCCAGCAAACATCTCACCAGGCTGTAGGATGCTGTAGGATCGACAATGCTTTTTCGGCAGAGTTCCTCTCATTGCAACAGTAGGATATTTAGACGGCCGCACCTTTGGACTTGGTAGAAGCGTCGTGTGTTACGCGACCGGTGACGGGGGCGGGAACGTCGAACGTGCCACGCTGGTTGCCACCGGGAGAGCTTAGCGAGTCGGTTTCCTTCGACTTGGCGGAGCAGCAGCAGGAGCCGCCGCCGCCGCCCGAACGGTGCGCCGCCGAGGTTTCCTTTGACGACGACGACGGCTCCAGCGACGCGGCGTTCATGTAGTCGTCGTAGCCTTTCTGGATGTAGTCTGCCGTGTCCATGCTGCCTTGCGAGTCCTCTGCAAGCAGTGGCATGAAATAGATCATGTCAGCAGATAAAAATTACACTATAGACGTATTCCACTCAGAGAAAAATGATTTCAGATACCCACTGGACGTACAACCAGTTTGGTAAAAAAATTAATCAGCTCTGCTAAATAACAAAGGAAGATCGGGAAATTACAACCCGAATTGCTCTGCCTGGCTTTAGCGAGTGGGTATCACGACGCCATTTTGATAGAATTTTGATCAAATGGAATAGGTGTTTTTCATGCGATTTCAAGTGATGCCTTTGGATACCCAGGTATGAACTGGGTAGCAAATTGCCCAGTTACAATCACCTTACCTGGGGTACCAATTTTCAAATTCTTTGCAATTTATTTTCGTTTTTTTTTGGCTGTCTAATTTTTTTCAACCCTGCAGTGGAATTCTTGGTGAATGAATGGGCAATGATGAACCTAACTTAGCCTAGAAGGGAGGAGGGGAAACCCGGTGCCGGCACGTAGCCTACTCCAGTCGAAAAGCACAGAGGGGACCACCGGCTTTACGCCCCTTCCGAAGGATGGTACAACTCGAACAACAGGATTCCTACGCTGATCCGTGCTGTCGAGAGGTTGATAAGCAAGGCGAGTGAAGTTTTCACAAACCAGAAAGTTGTCGTACTAACTTCAAACCCTCCAACCTCTCTCCTGAACAGAACTGATCATGTGCACGATAGTCACCCATCCAACAGCTAACTCGGCTAGATGTTGCTCAACTTGGGTGATCTCACGAGAACCGGTGTTCCCAGCAGGCCACCGAGACCGGAGACAGTCACTCACCGAACGTAGTCTCAGGGATGTGCTTGTACTGCTGCCATCGGTCGCCGGCGTCCGATATCCGACTGACGCTGAAGTCGGCGTCTTCGCCGCCGTCGTCCCCGCGGAACGTCGACTGCATCGGGCGGTCGGGCCGGCCGTCGTAGAGCTTGCCGCGGTACGAGTCCACCTCGTCCGTCAGGCTGCGGCAGATGCCCGCTTCGTAGCCGCGCCGGTAGCTAGAGTCCTGCGCCAGCCGACGTCCGGGCCCGATTTCATCGATTTTGATCAAGTAACGCTGATCCGAACTTCACTGGAGCACATGTCTTGTAACTTGTTGCCAAAGGAATTATTTATACAAAGGAGGGACAAACTTAGTCAAATTCTTTCTTTAATCTAAAAGAGTATGAAGAATTTAATACGTCTGAATAGAGTTTATAGCGTGTTTATACAACGTGTAATAAATGTGTGTAATAATGTATGTAATTAAAAATGTAATGTAATCCCTATACTAATATTATCCCTGTGGTTCGGTATGTTTTCACCACTTTCAGACATGTCTATGCACGCCTAAAGTTCTCAGCCGATTTTTATGAAATTTTGGAAACGCACTCGATACATCATAAATGGGTGCAACGAGGGGGTCTCGCTGCGGTTTGACCAAAATGGGCCCTTTTTTGGGGGGGTTCACCTACCAAATTTGGACTTGGAGGATTGAAAATTTATACCCGTGTAGTAGCGACCATTTTCAATTCAAATTGAAATTTTCAAATCAGCCAGCCCAAAATTGGGCCCTTTTGAGGGGGTCATTTAGCAGAAACAAAAACTTGCGATTACACTTGGCAGTTATTTTCCTAACTTTATGAAATTCTGGAAACGCACTCGATCACACATTATACAACTCTCTGTTGAGGTTTCGCTTCGGTCTGGCCAAAATGGGCCCTTTTTTGGGGGGGTTCACCGGTCAAATTTGGACACATAGAATTGAAAATTTGTACCCGTGTAAAAGTGTTCATTTTTAATTCAAACCTATAATTTTACATCCGCCAGCCCAAAATTGGGCCCTTTTTGGGGGGGGAGGGAATCTTTTCACAAAAAAAAAACATGCGACTCTCCTACTTTCTGCAAAAAACACATGGCCCCACCAAGTGCATATAAATCATCGTGGAGAGAGGGGGCTCGCTACAGCCAGCCGCATTTCGGGGAAGTCCCGTGATTGCGCAACTTATCATAAACATCGAGTATAACATACAGACGATATTGTGATTTTTTTTCGTAATGCGTCGGTATCGGGGACAAAGTCGCGAAAGTTCGCGAACATTGGTCAACTTCACGCGTTAAAACACCAATTTTGCGTTGCTTCGCGAAAATAACTATGTAAATTTTGAATCAGCAGCAAACACACAGCAAACACAGTAAACATATGATAAAAAAATCCTTCAATATCAAAATTTTGCATTTGTTGCGATCCATATACACAATCCCTCAATAATCGATAGTGGAAGTCTGGGCGGACATTTTGCCAGGGGACACTTTGCCAGGCTACCCTTCAAGGTAACACGCTTTTAGGTGGGTACCTGGTCAAAAGATAGGGTATAGTGAAACATAGAACACAATTGGGTTGGGAAGTTGGGTAGGGTCAGGAAAGGTTGGATTAGTGGCTGGGTGGGGGGGGGGGGGGCATATGGTAAAATTACTATCATCTCGAAATTGTTTCCCCTGTAATGTATTGATTTGACTGCTAGACGAGCCCAACGGACACCGGCCCAAAATTGGCCCTTTTCCTTAAATTTTGACTTCCGAGACGTTAATTTTCTATACAATTCATTTTTTTTTGTCAGCCGACCCACAATTTGTTACGACAAGCCCTGTGCTATGTATATCTCTGTCAATCTGTGCCCTGCCTTCACTTCACAAACAGATTATTATCATTCCTTCTCAAGCCATCTACAAATCAAACTCTGTGTACTAATGACCACGAAACTTTACAAGAATCTGCATTTAGCAGGCAACTCGAGGAACTGAAACTGATAGGATGTCTTAAATACGCACCTATGCGATAAAAAACACGGTTTTTAGCTATATCTGATCAGCTTTCTGTAAACATGGGATCTTTTTTAACGGCTCTAAATTAATTATTTTTTATGATTTATCGATGGCGGACGTTTGCGTGTCTGAGTCTTTTCATAAAACCCCCATTAATATTACCTATATTTTTGCAAATTTTAGGTCGGTTAGATGAGGTTTGAATTTTGATGTTAGTTCACCCCCGTAGTCGGATGATACTACGGTGACCAACTATTTGCCTGTCATGATTTCACTCTAATTACGTTCACCCCTTCACGGGGCGAAGCACCCTGCAGGCGTGTGCGGCCGGAGGCCGCACCGGAGGGAATTTGGGGGGCAAAGCCCCCCAAATACCCGACGGGGGGGTTTGGGGGGCGAAGCCCCCCACCAAGAAACTTCGGGGGTCCAGGGGGCGGAGCCCCTTGGCGGGGATGGCGGCCGGAGGCCGCAGGGGCGGAGCCACTAGTTAAAATAACGTTGCTGTAAATTTTAAAATTTTGACGTTTGTGAAATACCATAACCACCCTCATGTATTTTATACTGTAAAGGTGAAAATGAAACTGAAATGATAAATACAAATACCTTGGAGCAAGGCTAAGTTACGATATCTTCGAGCAAGGCTAGGTTGGGATACCTTCGAGCAAGGCTCTTGATAGCTCTTGGGTACCCCATTTCTTGAAAAATGACCAAAAATGATCACAAATTCTAACCTAATTGGATGAGCGAGCGTAGCGAGCGAAATCCTTCAATTTCACAACATAGGGGAAAAAAAAGCATTTGGATTTTTGTTTTTTTTTTGTTTGTAACAAAAACGAGCAGCCCTACTTAAAGGTCACAGATCGTTACGAAATTTGGCAAAAACGTTCGTGGTGACTCAGCGAGGTGCTGTATGGTTTTTGAGCAAAATCTGGTGAGCCATTTTGTTTTTATGAGCAAAAACCCGTTAATTTTTCAGTTTTTTGGTACTAGCTTCGTAACTAATTAACCGATCCGCACCAAATTTGGATTGAATATATATAATAACAAGTTAAACGAATTGCCTAAGTTTCAGATTCGTACATGAAGTATTTTGCTAATCAGAAAAAAAAATGACTTAAATAAAAAAATATACATGATCATGAAAGCACCGTTTTCAACAATATGATTGTCAAATGTTTTCCGTTTGGATTTCCTCACAGAGATTACGGCTTGCTCATCCTGCAACGAGTGTAGGCTCTACTAATCGTTTACCTAGTTTAATCTCACACCATATTAATATCTCATAAGTCATGTCATCAGAAAGTTGATTTGAAGAAAGTTGCATGGACAATATACCTAGACACCAATGATTAGAAACTAAATATATCATAGCCCATCATCATACAGACAAGCCTAGAGGCGATGCGAGCGCAGAAACCGCCGCGTCCCTACCTCCATGCTGTCGTCGGCGAACCGTTCCGACGGGTAGTCGGCCGAGTCGTCGTAGACCGTGATCGCGCTGACGTCGAAGGCGGGATCGTGGCCCGTGACGTCGCTGCGAAACGAAGACCGCCGGTGCCGATCGCTGCCGATCGAATCGCTGCAGTTCGCCCGCCAATAGATGTCCAGCTCCTCCTCGAGCGGGCGCGCAACGTTGCGCATGTAACGGTCGCGGTAGTGCGTCACCATCAGGCTGTCCTCGCTCGAGTGGAACGACGGGAAGTAGTCGTCGGGCGTGACGTCCATAGAATCGTCGGGCGCCGCTTCGAAAGAGTCGTCTTCGTAGCTCGGCGAGCTGACGGTGCGCCGGCTCACCGAGATCGTCGAGCGGTGGATCGAGAGGGTGGCGCCGCTCGAGTCGGAGCTGCACGTGGACGCCGACGAAGACATTGTCGGCGCTGGGAGGTCGCCGAGAGCGGACGGGGAATTTTGATCGGCGTGAGGCCGGTGGGATTCGGTGAGGGTTTTCGTTGCCGGGCGACGGGCGGGCCGGTCGGCGACAATCGCGGCGGGGATTTGGAGGCGGTTGTTGTGGAAACGGCGGCGGCGGCTCTCATTGGAGGAGGCCGCGCAGCTCGGCCAGTCGAGCTTTGATCTCGCAGATTCGCGAGTGGCTGCGGAGGCAAAGTTCGTGGTAGGTTAGTTGGTTCGGTGCGTGCGGTGGTTTTTGGTTGGTGCGGTTTTGGTCGAGCGATTCTCGTGGGAGGAGCGGCGTGATGTTTTCGAGAACGATTCTAAACGTTTTTACTTGGACTGGGCATGTCTGCGACGCAAATCGGTAGAAAAAAATATTTTTTAGATAAGAATTGTTGCCAAGTTTAACAGCGGGAAGTTTTTGAAGGCAAGATACAGCCCCGTTTGTTGCCTGGCGACGAAATTTCGCACAAAGCCACGTGGATCAGCTTAACATGGAACGAACCTTTTAAACTGAAACGTACATTTTCCATGAACAGAATTAACTACATTTTAAAAAATTATATTATTATTGTTATACATTATTATGAAATATTAATTACCTAGCTCTGCTAACTAACAAAGGAAGACCGAAAAATCACAGCCCGAATTACTCTACCTGGCTTTAGCGAGTGGGTATCATGACGTAATTTTGATAGAATTTTGGTTGAATGGAGTAAGGTGTATTGAAAAGGCTGAAAATAGTGGATTGTTTTCAACTCTAAGATACCTTGCATTAACTGCACACTGATGGTGGACTGGTATTGAAGACGATATCAACATGAAGACGGCTACCAAAAATCTCATCGGGATATAGAATATGGGAAATAGCGTTGTTGAGCTGGGGACATAATCGCCAGCTCGGAATCGCGTCGACGCACCCGCCGAACTCGCGCATGAGGTTCCTGACGGGCTTGTCGTAGGCGGGGCGGTATCGGCAGCCGCGCGGCGCTCGCTCCTGCTTGCGCTGCGTCGACACCGGCGGCGGCGGCGGCGGCTTGCGCCGGGTCAGCGGTTCGTACGGCCGCGCCGTGCTCATCTCGTCGCCCTCGTCAAAAAGCACGGACGACAGCGGCGGCTTCGAACACAATCGCACACCCGCGTTCGTTGTCTGCGTGTCCGTTTATGGGATTCAATTATTTTCGGTCGTTAGTGCATAAAAATGGTCAATAGTGAGTTACAACCACTGATCTCTATAGCCATGGATAACGCTTCGTACAGGGAGACTTTGATGCCATATTGAGCCACTTTATCATGTCTTCCCACTGATCTCTATAGCCATGGATAACGCTTCGTACAGTGAGACTTTGATGCCATATTGAGCCACTTTATCATGTCTTCCCACTGATCTCTATAGCCATGGATAGCACTTCGATGCGCTATCCATGTTACAGAGATCAGTGGCCTTGGCTCAATACGATGCGCTATCCATGTTATAGAGATCAGTGGCCTTGGCTCAATACGATGCGCTATCCATGTTATACGAGATCAGTGGCCTTGGCTCAATATGATGCGCTATCCATGTTATAGAGATCAGTGGCCTTGGCTCAATACGATGCGCTATCCATGTCAACGAGATGAGTGTGCGACGAACTTACCTCGAAGCGCGTGTGCCACTCGCTGGATTGCGGGGACTGCGGGGCGACTGCTTGTCCGCGGCGTTCGTTTCGCGCGATGCAGTCGGCCAGCAGCTCGATCGCGTCCGCGTACTTCTTCGTGCCGATCGGGATCTTCTTCAGCATCGCGCGGAACGTTGCGCACGGGTCGCCGCCGCCGGCTGTCCTTGCCGCCGCCGCCGCGGCTGGAAGAGAAACGCAATTCGATTAATCCGATCTTTTCTAGCAACTGGTTCGAGGGGGTCCAGAATCGCTACGGTTCGTCTGCTGGGAGAGCGTACTTTTCTGCAGGTAGCGCTCGTGTACCACCCCGTAGAATCGATATTTTTAAGAACTCGGTGATGATCAGGTTACAGGCAACTTTTAACGACTCTGCTACGCTTAACAAAAACTAGATTTGTATTTTAATTTCCTGACAGAGTTCAAGTCCTATTTACAAAACGCAGAAACAGTATAATTATAGTCAACCTTGAAGCCCGTTACAAATAAAGAAACAAAAAAATAAATAATAAATAAACAGCTGCTTCGTGTTACTGACTTCACACGACTGAAATGTGAAATGTTACCTATACTTCATTTACTGGGAGGGAATCCTTTTTTTCATGGTTTAGCGCAACCGACGTCTTAGAAATGCTGTGTGACAACAATCAACGCAAGACTCGCTATGCGGTAGAACAGATGAGATGCTCCTGAAATAGCACTGTCCGCTGTCGAGCTGGCGACAGAATCGTTGACGCCAACGGTTCGTTTACGGGGAGGCCGCACTTTTCCGCAGGGTGCGCTAGTGTTCGAAACTTGCCTCGTCTTTGCCTGTCGTCGGGCTACTTACGCCTTGACGGCCCGAACGACGCTTCGCTCCCTCGGCTCAGCAACGCCGCTTGCCTGAAACGTCAGGACAGACGTTACCGTTCAGTCTCATGCCGGCAGGGATTCAAGTTACAAAATATATAAGCAAAAAATTATTGAGAATATTGATAATCACCTCCGCTTGTCCTTACGCGGCGTGAACGGGATGACCCACGCCTCAGACCGCCGCCTCCCGCCGCCGCCGTCGTCCTGCCATTCCTGCGTCCCGTCCGACCCGTCCGACCCCTCCGAAGTGTCCGACTCCAACGAAGCCTCCGATTCCGCCGACACCTCAGACTCGTAGGACACCTGGCGTGAAGAACGGTTTGGCAACGTTGGAAACACCGGTTCTCGTGAGATCACCAAAGTTAAGCAACATCGCGCTGAGTTAGGTGTTTGATGGGCCATCGTGCACATGATCAGTTCTGTTTGGTAGACAGGTTGGAGGGTTGGAAGTTAGTACGACAACTTCACTCGCCTTGCTCGACAGCTGACAGATGTAACATTGCAAGAAGAAAACAAACGAACCTCCAACTCCTGGTAGCCGTCGTCGTGACGGCTGGGTGCGGCCATGTCGACCTCCCACGCCTCACCCCTCCGAAGGGGGGCGGGGGCGGGGGCGGGGGTCGTGCCGTCCGAGCAGGGGCAGCTGCCACCGCCGCCCGACGCCATGTCCACATCCCACGCGATGCCGTGCGCGCCGCGTGTCGTGTGCTGCGGGATGCCCTGCGCACCCCACGTAACGCAACCAGATTATTACGACGCCAGATTATATTAATAATAATAATAATAGTTTATTTTTTCAGTAGGAAACATGTTCCTGTGTCACCAAACGGTTTGGCATATTGGAGACACCGGTTCTCGTCAGATCACCGAAGTTAAGCAACATCGCTCTTGTCAGGTGTTTGATGGGTGACCATGCACATGATCAGTTCTGTTAGGACGAGAGGTTGAAGGGTTTGAACTTTGAAGTAAGTACGACAACTTCACTCGCCTTGCTTATCAACCTCTCAACAGCACAGATTGGCGGAGGAATCCTGTTTTTCGAGTTATACCATCCTTCGGAAGGGACGTAAACCATAGAGCTTAAGAGCTGAAAATAGCAGCTCCGTCTACCACGACGGATTGCAATTCCATGAAACCCACCGGAGAGGCGGACCAACTCCTCCGCGGCGACGCCCCCTTCGAGCCGACCGAGCCGCCGCCCACCGAGATGCTCGACGTCGACTTGAACGTCACCACGGTGTTCCCGGGATCTTCCGGCCGCCGCCGCTCCGGCCACATCGACGTCTTGGCCTGTGGCTCTGGGATCAAGCTCCGCCCAGCGTAGCGGCTCCTGGCTGCTGCCGGCAAACACCGGCATCACTGCTGTTGCTGCTGTCACTAGGTGCCTTGCTTGCCTAATGCCAGCAAACACCGTTGTCACTGCTACTGCTAGTGTTGCTACGCTGCTACGATTGTTGGCATTACCATATGCCTTGCCTAATGCCAGCAAACACCGGTGTCACTGCTTTTGCTAGTTTTGCCACGCTGCTACAATTTTTGGCATTACTATGTGCCTTGCTTAATGCCAGCAAACTCCAGTGTCACTGCTGTTGCTAGTGTTGCTACGCTGCTACGATTGTTGGCATTACTATGTGCCTTGCCTAATGCCAGCAAACACCGGTGTCACTGTTGTTGCTAGTGTTGCTACGCTGCTACGATTGTTGGCATTACATGTGCCTTGCCTAATGCCAGCAAACACCGGTGTCACTGCTGTTGCTAGTGTTGCCACGCTGCTACGATTGTTGGCATTACTATGTGCCTTGTCTAATGCCAGCAAACACCGGTGTCACTGCTGTTGCTAGGGTTGCTACGCTGCTACGATTGTTGGCATTACTATGTGCCTTGTCTAATGCCAGCAAACACCGGTGTCACTGCTGTTGCTAGTGTTGCCACGCTGCTACGATTGTTGGCATTACTATGTGCCTTGCCCAATGCCAGCAAACACCGGTGTCACTGCTGTTGCTAGTTTTGCCACGCTGCTACAATTTTTGGCATTACTATGTGCCTTGCTTAATGCCAGCAAACTCCGGTGTCACTGCTGTTGCTAGTGTTGCTACGCTGCTACGATTGTTGGCATTACTATGTGCCTTGCCTAATGCCAGCAAACACCGGTGTCACTGTTGTTGCTAGTGTTGCTACGCTGCTACGATTGTTGGCATTTTTATGTGTCTTGCCTGATGCCAGCAAACACCGGTATCACTGCTGTTGCTAGTGTCGCTACGCTGCTACGATTGTGTCCGACTCACCCCTAGGAGGCGTCCGGGCAGGAGATTGGGGCGCAGCCCCCTGCCGGTAGACGTAGGGCGAGGGCGGGGACTCGCCACCGAAGAACGCAGAGTAGTCGGGCGGGCCTTCCGTCGGGTCGTAGTCAATGTCAGGCGGCGGCTGTGACGAAGCGTTGAAAAAAAACATAATGCACGACTTGGTACGCTTCTTTGTGATGGCGTTATGTTTCTAAAAGGCTGCACAGGCTAGCTGGTGATACCTATACTCATTGAGCACAGGGCTCTCAGTTAGTGGCAAGACAGCTTGCTGTTTTGTTTAGAAGAATGGAAGGTATAATGGCCAGTGGTGGCCTCTTTGGGTTTTGGTGGAGCCAATAGAACTATTCCACTCGGAGAAAAATGACGTCAGATACCCACTAGACGTACTACCAGTTTGGAAAAAAATATTAATTAGCTCTGCTAAGTAACATAGGAAGATAGGGAAATCACTACCTGAATTGCTTCATCTGGCTTTAGCGAGTGGGTATCATGACGTCATTTTGATTGAATTGAATAGAATATAATATTGCTAAGCATGTGGAGCTAGCAGCTTCCAGTGAGATAACCAACTGTGGAAATGGAATCAATATTAAGTTCATTTGAGTTGTTGGGCGCCTCGGAAATAGAAATAGAACAATGAATAAACATAGAAGGTGGTGAATCTAGTGACGGAATGAATATTTAGTTTCTAATAGTAAATATCTACCATACAAGCAACGAGTCTTTGCATTTAGGTTTGGATCAACACTAATGTGGTCCGATCCAAGCCACGATTGCCACGTTGTCACGCCCGACTCACGTATTCCTCGGAGAACTTCTTCGGGCCAACCGGGCGGCGGCCGTCGACGGCCGGGTTCAAGCGGTAGTAGTCTGCGCGCGCGCGCTCGAACGTCTCGTTGGCCCCGCCACCGCCACCGCTGCCGCCTCTGCCGTTACCCCTCTCTGCAAGCAACACGTCCGTTTGAGCCAGTCTAACCAATACAAGGATCTAGATGCAACCTAGGTAGTTTGGTCAAATGGTTAACAGCCTAGGTGACCATCGTGCACATGATCAGTTCTGTTCGGGAGAGAGGTTGGAGGGTTTGAAGTTAGTACGACAACTTTACTCGCCTTGCTTATTAACCTCTCGACAGCACGGATTAGCGGAGGAATCCTGTCGTTCGAGTTGTACCGTCCTTCGGAAGAGACGTAATGCCGGTGGTCCCCTCGGTGCTTTTCAACAGGAGTAGGCTACATACCGGCACCGGGTTTCCCCTCCTCCCTTCTAGGCTAGGTTAGGTTCATCATCACCCTTTCATTAACCGGCACCGTTAGACCAATGCCATAGAGCCAGTTGTTGAAAACAGTGCGTCGTTAAACACCAATAATTGATTGATCCAACGCAAGCAGCAGACACCCACCGGGGGAGCAGTCCGGCGAGGTCAGCAGGAAGAGCTCGCTGAGATCTTCGGGACTGGACCAGGAGGAGGTAAGCGGGTCGGGGCTGAACTCGAGCCGCGGGGACGGCGTCCGGCTGTCCGGCTGCGGCGTTTCGTAGCGGCGGCGTTCACGGTTCGCCCTTCAATCACAGCCCACGCTTCGTTATACGCTGTTACTCGTGGCGAAACAACGCGGTTAGGGTGTTTCGGAAGAAACTCGGGCTTGCGGCAAGGCAAGGACATGGTAAGAACACTTCTTATTATAAACTAAATATCCATTCCTAAATTTGGGATTTGAACCCGTATTTTTCACCTGTTCCCTTACTTCAAACTTAGACGTAGACGTAAATCTTTGGCTCGGTCAAACATTTCGACTAAGGTGGGTAAAGCTTAAAGGCCGTGTGAGGGGAAGGTGGGGTTCACATATCTGCTAGCCCGCAACGAGATAAGAAAAATGGCTCTAGCCCATCTGTTCCTCCGCGCACGGTGTCTGCCTCAGACGCCGCGCGGACTCTGCTGTGACGTCATAATAGCTGTAGAAAGATTGCCGCGCCAGCCATACGCATAGCCTTTACCTTTCTTAGACCCCCCTACATCGAATTTAGCCGACTTCGATGCTTTCAGTTTACTTGTATTGATACATCGAATCATCAAGAGGGTCAATAATAAGTTAAAATATTAATTAAAAATTTTCCCAAGAAATAACGAGAGAAATAACACGGATAAGAGTCGTAAATACAAAAACCAACCATGAAAACAATCTATTGGTACCCTTACCTGGCAAGTTAGTCGAAATATTGTGGATTAGCTAACGCCGAGGGTTTAAATCCTGTGTACAACTTGTCGTCTTGCTCCGCAAACTCACCCCTAACAGTTTTTACAACACACGATGGAATAACTTTTCTATTGTTTTTTCCTTAGAGTCGACCAAGAATTCATCCAATACACAAATTGTTTATAGGCAACGTGTCGCCACAAGCGATTGTTCGTTGATTTGAGATATTTATGAATGATATTCATCAGATGGTGCACTCAGCATCATGTGATGTCTTGCAGTGTGCAGTGCATCGGCGTTGATAACTACATTCTCAAAAGATGCATGATATGTAATGCAGTCAATACTGCCACGCACTTTCGTTATTATATCACTCTCCTGACAGCAGAGACACTCATTTTCTGTTCGCATCGAAGTGCACTCGCCACAAAAACACCAATCGTGCACTGCAGCAGTTGCCCGGCCACAGAAATCCACACCACGAACTGATAATGCATCGCTTAGTACACTTTTAATAGTCAAATTGGTAGAGGGTTAGTCCCGACCCAGACATGTCAACGCTAATTTATCGCAAGAAGAACTAAAATGCTCCGCTCGAAATGTGTTTATTTCATCTAGCAACGATTTACAATCAATCAAATCTCTTGAACCGAGTATTTTTCAGAGATTCAAGTGAGGGTCGGGGAGCACCCGATATGTTTTGTGTTATGTCTGAATGGTCGTCCTCCGGAGTGCATGGCAATGGTGAAATGCCACAAGCTACATCTGATATCTTCGACAGTAAATCTTCTCGCAAAAGATTAGACTTTTCTTCGTATTTTGATCTTAGCACCCATTTTTGTAGCTTTAGAATATCGCACTGATTCGCCTGTCACTGATCTACCTATGTTGGCATTGTGGTCCAGCATAGCTAACACTGATCGGAGAATCATACCTTGATAGGTAAAATGAATTCGCTTAGACATGTATTTCAGTCGGGAATTGTGGTATGATTCAACCCCACCTGTATGATTATGAACGCGGCCACAAAACGTTGACATCCCACTAGCTCAAAGCTCTGTCGACTAAAGAAGAGCATTTTTATAGCCTGGATCTAGCAGAAGTTGCACTGGCATCTGGCATTCATCTCAAGTATTTATCACATGAGCGATAACCAACACTTGACATAATATTATTATTTCAACTGCTGTAGATCGGCTTAAGTAGCAGCGTAAGTTACTAACAAGGTAGACTAAAATTCAACGATAAAGTATTGCACATTGCACAACAAAATCATAGAATGGCAGCGAATCGTCGCTCCCGATCGCCCAGCTCCTACTCCTTGCCGGCCGGCTGGCGGCTCCACGCGCCGCGCTATTCCCCCACCATCGTCTGCCGAGTATGACGTATCATTATAGCGCGCTAGCTCAGGACTTGTGACTTTTTGACATTTCTAGTTTCCAATGTTTGTTTTGAAGGCAAATCGATCTAAAACTCACTTAAAAACCCTAATTACGATATTCTTCCCCTCACAAGGCCTTTAAGTTATTATGTTGTGTTGTTAAAGCTCTTACGTGCATGTGCACTAAAATAGTTTATGGAAATGCGGAGTGGTTCAGAGCCATGGTTATTGGAAACGGATGTGTAAGGTTGTGCCCTGCTTGAACGTTGTGGCGGTCCTCAAAAGGACCTTGTCGAACAACGTTTGGACCTTGCTACAACGCTCAAGCAGAGCACAACCGTACACATCCGTTTCCAAAATAGTTTATGTAAAGTCTAAGTTTACGGCATAAGCTGGTTGTGAATGGGCCTCGAGTAGCTATCGGCTAGCTCAAGCTCAGCGCGTAGTGTACAGAGACCTGCGTGTTCCAACCCCTCGGTACGGGATCGCAGCCGCCGGCTTGGCTGCAGACTTGGCCGCCGATGCCGTTGATGCCGGGCAACGCCGCCGATCCTTCGAGCGCTTCGCCCGCGGCCGACTGCTTCTGCGGGAAGCGTCGACAGTGTTAGGACCCCGCTACCGAAACCCCACTCTGATCACCAGGCGGCAGAATATGGTAAACTCCGACGAAATGGCATTGTTGAGCTTGCGACAGAATAGTCAGCTTGGTTAGGAATTTAAGCAGCACAGCCATCCAGGTACAACTTAACACAACGTTACTTACAACATTCCAGCTGCCACTGTTTGTACATTACAAGTGTTAAGAAAAAGTCAGTGAAACCTTGTAGGTTAAAATTTTGACTACAGAAACTCAATCAAAGATAACTTGGTAAACGGGTATTCAAGCATTATGAATTATTGCAGTGCATTGCTAAAATTATATGGAAAGCAGCTTGGTACACTTCTGGACACTGAAAACCGTCAACCTGAAATTTTTACAAGTCCCAATTTCGTCTTGCTTGAAAATAGTATAGGTAGCCAGGTAGAGGCTGAGCACATGGCATATGAAACCACTTGCTTGGGAGGCTGCCTAATGATGGAAAACCAGTTTCGAGCCGACCTTCCTTGGGACTTGTATAAATTTCGAGTGGACGGTTTTCAGTGTCCAGGAATGTACATTTCAGACAATATAAGAACAAGTATGTGAATGAGGAAGAAAGCACATGCGAAGCGGGGAGACAGCACCTGGGAGTCTTGGACGGCGGTGGCGACGGCGGCGGTTTCGACTTCGGCGTGCCGCAGTGACAGGAGGCAGGGGAGGGCGAATGCTTGGAGCCGTCGCCTGCGGGAAATCGACGCGGGGTCGAGAAAATTGGACATGGCGTTGAGGAAATTGGACACGGCGTTGAGGAAATTGGACACGGCATTGAGGAAATTGGACACAGCGTTGAGGAAATTGGACAAGGCGTTGAGGAAATTGGACACGGCGTTGAGGAAATCAATGCGAAGTGCGGGAAATCATCAAAGATTCAGTGATCAGTCAGAGCTTCAGAAATCAGTGATTTACATCGAAATAAACATGGGCCTCTCGGGCAGACTTCCCCATAGTTTTTTCGGCTAGCTTGGGCACTATTTCCATCACATCTTGCATGGAATACAGCCAATCACAGACCAGAGATTGCGTTGAAGTTTATCCAAAATTTATCTATAAGAAGTTGACATCGAATTCCCAACCACATCTGACGTCTCACAAAAGTGGATCAATAATCAAGCTCGGTTGAAATCTATCACACAAAACCTTGCGCATTGTTTATATTACAGATGGCTGCACGAGGGTTTGACAAATAATGAGATTGTGTAAAAGGGACTTTAGCACCGAATGGCAGCACAGGCTTAGCAGTTTTGCAATTTGAAACTAACCTCTGCTGTGCGATCGCGGCGACTGAGACTTCCCGCCGCCGCCGCCGCCGTTGGGAGAGCGGTACAGCTCCTCCAGCTTCTTGAGGCCCGACGAGATGGCGCGGTGCGCGTGGCTTCCCTCACGCTCCGTGCGCATCACCTCCTTCAGGTTGGCGATCGCGCACGACAACGTCTCCTCCATCGGAGCTGCACGTAGATGACAAACTCAGTTCATTTGGAAGGAGGGGTGTTATGGTTCAGGGGGTTTTCCCTGCTATTTCGATCACAGAAGATGGGCATTCCAAGAATTCGGGTCCCCAAGTGCCACTATTCCAATCAATCAAATGTTTAAAAGTTGTTTCTAACAACCACCGGTGGCTGTATGGGCCACGACCTAAGTTAAATTTTCGATCCAAGGTACAGTCTATACAGAGAGACAGTACTGCAAACAAGCTCGAGCTATGCTCGACCTTGGTGCTTGTGGGGCACGTGCATATGCGCATAGCGCAAACATATGCCCATAGCGCAAACGACCCATAGTGTGTAGGTAAACATTTTATGCTGACTCAAGTTAAAGCCCTTAAAGCGAAATACGGCCGCTCCGAGTAATATTTCCTTGTCCAATCACTATATGCCTAGTTATCGTATATAAAGGCCTACGGACTACGTCCTATTGCTACTTAGCGAAAATCTATGGATACAAGAAAATACAGGAACGCTGTTCAGTTGTGAAATTACAGATGTTAACAGGCCACTTTTATTAAGCACAAACTTGTCAGCAAACGAACCGAGCCAAGACCAGACCAACTTCAGTCGCCTGATTTTCTAGCCGCACATTGGAATACAAATACTGAAAATTATTCCTGACCGTTGAAAAACTTGAGTTTTGGAGAATCGGTCTACATAAAAAAGTAACGAAGTTTCTGCAAAATTAACGAGTTCATTGCGACGGGGGTTCAATTTAACTTCCGATAAGTGAATATGATGCGTTTCAAGAACTTTTAATGTTTTTACAAAACTAAAAATTTTTCTGATACCGGTATCATTTAAAAGTTTGATTTTTGGAGATTCGGTCTACGTCAAAAGGTTGAGGTGTTTCTGCAAAATAAAAGTGTTAATTGCAACGGGGGTTAATTTTTGATTAATAAATATACAATGGTTGTGGCCTTGTATTTAATGCTCCGATTTCAGTGCGTTAACGGACACCTATCTATTATCTATGTTAGTAATTTGCAACAAATCTAACGTTAATTTATCTTTTTATTTCGATTTTAAGTTTTTTGGTAGTACTTTGAAATTGTTATAACTTTTTAAAATTCAATTTCTAAAGAAAAAGCTATTCTTTATGAAAGACTTACATTCACCAGAACTATCCATAAATATATGATTTGATACCCTGCAAATGTCCCCTTGTCCGAAATTTGCAATTTTTCGGTACTTCTATAAGAACCCATGTTAAATGAAAAATGAAATTTCAACAAAGACACTAAATCTGGAATAACTTGCCGAAATGCAATTTCCAAGAAAAAGACTTGGAAATATAAAAGATGCACCTTCACTGTAGCATAAATATGCGGTTTGACTCCCACCGAATGTCCCCACGCCCCCACTTAACAATTCCTCGCAACTCGAACTCCGAGCGTAAACAGAAACCAGAGCAGAAACCGCACACCCACAGCCAACGTCCAGCACAGGCTCCAAGAACCTCCGACTTATCAAATAAATAAACATAAGCCAGCGAATGCCGAGAGCGGCACCAAACGAAGCCGAGCCAGCGGTAACAGACGCACCTTTCGACGACGAGCCCGAGCCGCGCTTGGGACTCGGCGACCTCCGCGGGCTGAGCGACGGCGACGCCCCCTCCGAGGCCGCGCCCCTGCCGCCGCCCCCCGAGCACGGGCACTTGGCCGCCGCCGGGCTGCCGCCGCCGCCGCGGGACTTCGACATCATGGCGGCCACCTGCGGCAGGACAACGCGGTTATGGTGCGTCGGGAAAACACTCCCACCTGCGGCTAGGTGAGGAGACGGTAAAAACACTTTTTATTGGAAACAAAATTCGCACTCCGGAATATTTAATCCATGCCGGGATTTGATCCTGGATATTTTTGCCTGTCCGGGGCTATGCATTGTCCAGTAACAGACAGTAGAATCGATGTGAAGTTTTCTTGAGTTGTTGGGCTCCATGGAGATAGAAACAGGACAGTGAATGAACATAGAAGGCGGTGAATCTAGTGACGCTATGCTGCCATCACACACCAACAACTCGACCAACCCCGATTATAACGTGGCTCCATGGAGATAGAAACAGGACTATGAATGAACAAAGAAGGCAGTGAAT
Source organism: Nemurella pictetii (assembly GCA_921293315.2). NCBI lineage: Eukaryota > Metazoa > Arthropoda > Insecta > Plecoptera > Nemouridae > Nemurella > Nemurella pictetii. The sequence goes on along the minus strand of OV121125.1, from coordinate 3,848,466 downwards.
CTAGTGACGCTAAGCTGCAATCACACACCAACAACTCGACTTACCCCGATTATGACGTTGGATGTGCTTGTCAGTGTTGGGCAGTAATTGAGTAAAAGTAATTGAATTACTGTAATGAATTACTTTTTTCAGTAATTTGTAATGTAATGCATTACATTTAAGAGAAGGTAATTTGTAATGTAATTTAATTACATTATTTTATGTAATGTAATTGAAAAGTTATAAAAATCCCGAATTACTTTACATTTTGGCTTGTCTAAAATTATTTTTATAACAATGGATGGATTAAGCAACTATTTTTAGCAAAATTTAAATTCCCGCTCTCCAATTTCTACATGTCACCCAAAGTCCGCTTCCTCCCCAGCACGCACCGGCCGGCCAGCGCCTTGCTGTTGCTGTTTGCCGGGATTTAGTCTCGCGTGCTTGTGAAATTTTCTTCCATGAAGTGTGACAAGTAGAGATGGGAAAAAACCCCGAACAGCCCGAAAGCCCGGCCCAAAAGCCTGGCCCGGCCCGGGCCGGATTTTTTTGTGGCCCGTGAACTCGGAATTCCCTTTCCCGTCCAATATCTTAAACCGTAATGTTTCTTTCGAGTCGATATTTTTTACTCGCAGCTGGCTTCTGTATATAACATTATCCCTCGTTTTGCAGTCGAAGCTAATTCCCGAACAGCCATACTACGTCTACATCTGTATCACAGCGATAGTGAAAATTTTCCCATGCCATGTGCTTGTTAGACCGATCTCACGCAGCCTTGCGAGGCTTTGGCCTTTGGTCCTTCATGACTTCGAGGAATTTTCGACACGAGATTTGCAGACTATGCTTGAGTTCGCTGGTGCCAGCCAGCCGGCCGGCAATTTGACGGATTCGGAAATTAGAATAGAATAAGTCACGAGTTATCTTTTTTTTTAAGTTTTTTAAAATAAATTTTGCCTCTCTTACGAATGCCTTCCACTCCATGCGTAAATATTACGCGATGTTAATTCAGTATTCACCCGAGAGCCGACCGGGATGCAGGCACTGCTAGTGTAGTTTTCAATGTGATAATGTGATGTGTGAAGCAAAAATAGACAGGGAGACCTGTCTAATCGGGATTTATTGCACCCGCTGCGCTGTGAATGAGCTCTTCACTACAGTGAGTCAGATTTTCTTCATGTTTGGATCGTATATTTTCGGATCTTCGAAAATTTTCTAGTGACAAATGATCAGCTTCAAACATTTCTGATTCAGAAAAAGACGATTGTTTAGAACCTAGATGATATTGTGGAGGTGGTCCACGTTAAATAGGCTCCCATGACCAGATTACGCGTATAAACTCTGAGGTGAGCTTGGGCAAATTTTCTGAACGGGCTTGACGTGAAAACCATTTTATTTGGCAGCAATCGTCTTAAAAAAGTAAAAAACACGAAACTACTGGGTAGTTGATAAGCAGAGATATGCAAAAATACAAAAAAAAAGTAATTTGAAAAGTAATTGAGTATTTTTTGTAAGTAATTAGTAATGTAACGAATTACTTTTGGTTTTAGGTAATTTGTAATGTAATTTAATTATTTTGAGAGTCATGTAATTAGTAATGTAATTAAATTACTTTTCAAAAGTAATTGACCCAACACTGGTGCTTGTGCACCACGATTGTGCTACTGTTGATTGTGTATGACCCTTGAGATCAGCAAGGACTTAAATAACATCAGGTTTATAAGATTCACCTCGCCTTCAAGCACTTCGTCCACTTCAGTCAGAAGCTCCTCCACTTCGCGACGGAACTCCGAAGAACTGGTCACCGCCGAAGAACTGCTCTTCTGCAAACATCACCAACAGATCCGGGACTGAGCAACCTGCTGTCCATACGCTGAGCTCTGATCGATGAAACGCACGACGCGACGGACTATCGTTGGCAGCCCGTTCGCAGTGCAGACGTCGACTCTGTGCGCAAAGCAACGGATCGCTACAGTCCGTCGTGTGCATCGCCAGTCCGTCTTGTCGGCAGCCCGTTCGTCATGCAGACGTCGACTCTATGCCACGCAAAGCAACACAACGCTGTGCAATCCGTCGTGTGCATCGCCAGTCCGTCGCGTCGGCAGCCAGTTCGTCGTGCAGACGTCGACTCTGTGCGCAAAGCACAGCCTGGCGATGCACACGACGGGACACGCGCAATGCCGATCAGAGCTCGACGTTGCTGGCAGGGGCGAGTGCTTGTAGCCGCACTGCGATTGGCTTACCGGGCCGCAGTGTGCCGGCGACGGCGACCGCGGAGGCGGGGAGCACGGGACGCAGGGAGACTGGGAGCGGGCCGGAGAGCGGGACCCGTCGGAAGAAACTGCGGAGGAACGGGACGGTTCAGCGGGCAAACGCACACTGCCTACATTTCACACGTTACAGCATCACTCGCCTTGCTTGTCAAGCTCTCGACAGCACGGATTAGTGGAGGAATCCTGTTGTTCAGAATGGACGTAGAGCCGGTGGTCACCTCGGTTCTGTTCTCCAGGAGTAGGCTACGTGTCGGCACCGGGTTTTCTTCTATGCTAGGTTAGGTTTATCATCACCCTTGTATTAACCGACGCCAATCGACAGTGCCACAGGACCAGTTGTCAAAATAGTGCGCCGTTGAACAGCAACAATCAATCAATCGATACACGGGAGGAAACGTTGGTCGACGTCGGTACGAACCCGGTGAGAGGTGCGAGTTGACCGGGCTGAACATCTGGCCGAGCGGGAACGGATTCGGACACGACTCGCCCGACGAGACGGATACGCTCAGCTTGGAAGACACCGACACCGACACCGAGGGCCTCGAGCCTCCGGAACCGGGGTCCGCGCTCTGCGCTGGAATGTCAGCAGCCAATAGACCCGTTACATTCGCAGAAAAATTAAGTCAGATAGGTACCCACTGGGCGTACTGCCAGGTTGGAAAAAAAATTAATTAAAAGATAGGGAAATCACAACCCAAATTGCTCTACCCGGCTTTAGCGAGTGGGTATCATGACGTCATTTTGATAGGAAATTGAATGAATGGAAGAGGTGGATCACGTCCAAGCAATGCTCTGCATAATTTTAATTTTTATGAAAGGGCTACCAACAGTTACTGAAGTGCCAGTCGGCTGCCAGAAGTAACTAAAATTATAACTTTATAGATGGCGTCGAAATTCAATCGCACAATTTATGAAATTAGTCAATGAAATTAGTCAAATGAAGTCAAAAATGGCTCAATTTTTAACAAACCTTCATATTCTGCAACCTGTCTCCTGCTAGCTTTTAACTAGCCATAGCGTACCTTCATAGTCGTCTGACTCCATATCGCTCGACAGCTCGAAGTCAGGGTCGATGTAGCCAAAGCTCTTATCTGCGGAAATAATTTGACGGACGCTGCTCAAAAAATTCACCACACCTTTCCTGATTTCCCTGACCAAGAGATCTACATTCTAGTTTCAAATACAGATGTTACACAAATTGAAAACATTAGAGTGATGAACTACAGTTGCTCACTTAGAAAGAATTTAAAACAACATTTAGTAGAGGTTTTTTCTATTAACTGATAACTTGCATTGAATACAATGAATTTTGCATCCTGCAAAAGAAAGGGATCTAGTGTATTTATTTGGATGTCTGAGAAACAAAATCATTGAATTCAGAGTAAGTCCTTTGCTTGGAAATGTTAAGCCAAAGGTTTTGTGACCACTTATAGAATTGTGAGGATTGAACATTGTGTAACAGATGAGCAATATGGGCGATGGACTAGGAAAATGCATAAAGCTCGGCTGTGCAGCATAGCTACTTCTTCCTAACTCCTTCCTAACCTATTAACCGTATAATTGAATTCATGGCACAGTATATTCACCTTGGCGTTCTGGTGAAAAATCGATAGAATCATCAAAGCCATCATCGCGAGGCGAACAGGGACATTCTTGAAAATAAATAAAGGGACAAAGTCAGATGCCGCGTATTGCAATGGTCACAAAGCAATGTTGGAAGAACTCGAGATCGAGTCTGGTTAGCTATGTCTGGTTGTACCTGGAGTTCGGCTCATGTCACCACCCTGCAAGTACGTCGAAGTGTAATGATTCTTCACCATCTCTTCTGGAATTGTAGAAAATTAACATATTTAAACGCCAAGCTCACGCTGCAACGATAGAATTAGAAGCTGACGAAATGGCGTCTCTTCAAGCCCCGATAATGCCCCCTACTTCGAACAGGCGGCCCAGCGATTGGCTGATTGGATCACGAGGACAGCCTTGTGGCCATGTGACCTCGTCTAGCGTGATGGGGAAGTTTGGGGGGGATGTTGATTCCAGGAGCGATTTCCATGCGTGGATTTTGTAGCGCCGCACCGAAAAATTGCCCCGCTCAATAATCGCGAGATTTTGTCCATAGGCTCAGAATATCCTATATTCCACTCAGAGAAAAATAACTTCAGGTACCCACTGCACGTATTACCAGTGTGGAAAAATTATGAATTATCTCAGATAAATTGCAAAGGAAGATAATGGAATTCAGAACCCGAATTGCTCTACCTGGCTTTAGCTAGTGGGTATCATGACGGGATTTTGATAGAAACTTGATTAAATGGAATAGGTGTCAATTGCGAGCTGCTAAATTTCAGCGGAAAACATTCGCAGCAACAGAGTGTGAGAACCAGTTGACCTTGTTAACCATAAAAATTGGAACTATACTGAAATAATAAATGCCGACCCCGATAGTAAGTTAAATGATTTTTTTCTGTATAAGCCAGGAAAAAATATTATGATAGTGAATATCGAAGCCGTTAAAATATCTATCTCCTGTTTTTCTGCCATGCTACACCGGAGTATTTCTCGAGAAAGGCCACACTTTGACGTTTTTATAGAGCTACACCCATTAGTGGATATAGTTAATTGTCTGCAACTAATTACAATACATAAAGTAAAGGTACAAGTATAAGTATTAAATACAGGAAGCAACACACTTCTTATCAAATGAAAAGTACAAATTCAAGCGCCATGATAGGAAAGTTAGGCTGAGGGCCTAACAGCCATTATAACACTTTTTCTTAGCTATTCCCTCAAAAACACTAGTTTCTAATCCTTTCTCTGATACACTTAATGGTGAAGGTGGTTTGCTGGAGAGTACTCACTAGCAAAATACCAAATCGTTGATAAAGAATGCGATGCTTACCCAGAAATGACAGATGACAGGCCATTGAATCAACACCAACCCTCACTAGATGTCTTGCAACCCTCACAAATCACTCAACGAGTCAGAAATGATTGCATACAGCTTTCAGCAGCAGTGACCCACCACAACGAAGTTAAGAGTTGAAGCCATGACCAGATCATGTCAACAAAGCCAACTCAGAGCATTTAAACTACCACAGATATCTGGCTTAGGGGTCCTTGCTACAATATAATTACTATTCATCTCTTAACTAATTCATCAAATAACATTATAACATGCAGACATTTTCAGTCCAAGAGTTTCAATTATACAATATATTAGCTGTTGGAGTTACTTCTATCTTTCGATAAATCCTGAATGGTCTTTTGGTATTTAGGGTCCTACAGGGTCAGTCAAGTCATGCTGGTTGTATTAACCTAAAATGCTGCGTAAAGGAAGAGAGAAGAGTGAAGTTAGTGAACAAACCTCTTACCTTCTGAAGGTGTTATGTTCAGCAATTGGTTTGCCGACTTGGGTGCCGACTTTTCTGAAACAAAAAGGAATCACTATAGGGTTGTTCAAGGGTCAAGATTGCAAATCGACTATACCAATTGCCAATTCGTTTATTGGCAACATGCCACTGGCTAATAAAGCAAAGTCACATCATGGTATTCCGCCTGATTTTATTGTTAAACTGCGGTTTACTATCGGTAACTCAAAAAATCCAATTGAAGGCGAAAATATTTTGAACTAAAATATTAAATAGTTGATAAAGTGAATCTGTGTGGCTCTTCTGCAAGACTTTCCTCGCTGTGTCGCCCGATCCCGATCATGCAGTCACGCTCTGCTTTCGTTCATTCCTTGTCCTTTCAAGATATGATTGAATTGATTCAAAAAGGCGATAAAACCAATGAAATTTGCAAACCCCTACATATCTTAACCTAATTGTAAGCCTCTATACTAGACATTTTCGCCTGATGTATAAATCATTCACTAAAATTCACCAAAATATCAGGGTATGGAGTGATACCAGTTTAAATGACACCAAGGACTCACTAATGAAGACTGGCCAGCCTAAATATAAATCAGTGCCCTGGCTTAATTCATTTCTGGTCAAAATAAATATCACAGAGGATCAAAAAAGGCAAAATCAAACACTCGCCAACTCGAACGCCGACGCCTCGCACCTGTGCAGAATGTCCTCGCGGTGTCGACGTCTTCATCTTCACCATCCGCGGAGATGCGCTGGCTGCTCGTTGCGTCCTCCCCACGTCCGGCAACCGCCCACCTCGATGTCCGGAGCTTCTGCACGTGTCACGAAACACCAGTGTCACTGCTGTTGCTAGTGTTGCCACGCTGCTACGATTGTTGGCAATGGCATTACTATGTGCCTTGCCTAACGCCAGCAAACACCGGTGTCGCTGCTTTTGCTAGTGTTGCTATACGCTGCTACGATTGTTGGCATTACTATGTGCCTTGCCTAATGCCAGCAAACACCAGTGTCACTGCTGTTGCTGGTGTTGCTACGCTGCTACGATTGTTGGCATTACTATGTGCCTTGCCTAATGCCAGCAAACACCAGTGTCACTGCTGTTGCTAATGCTACGCTGCTACGATTGTTGGCATTACTATGTGCCTTGCCTAATGCCAGCAAACACTGGTGTCACTGCTGTTGCTAGTGTCGCTAATCTGCTACGATTGTTGGCATTACTACGTGCCTTGCCTAATGCCAGCAAACAGCGGTGCCAGTGCTGTTGCATAGTGCCACTATACGCTGCTACGATTGTTGGCATTACTATGTGCCTTGCCTAATGCCAGCAAACACCGGTGTCACTGCTGTTGCTAGTGTCGCTACGCTGCTACGACTGTTGGCTAAACTAGGTGCCTTGCCAAAGCCAGAAAACACCGGTGTCGCTGCGTATCCCTACTCCAAGAGCACCTGACGTTGGGGCTGGTTCCTCGGGGGCTCGCCGGGGACTTGCAGGTCTTCAGGTGGTCGAAGTAGCGTTGGTTGGAGGCGAGGGTGGCGTGGTCTGCTTTCATCGGCGCCCGCTGCTGGTTGTAGTCGAGGTAGTCGTAGCCGACTGACGAGGACTCGCTGGGGATCGACCCGCAGGACGCCGTCGACGCGTCTGTGGGGTGGCGGAGCGGCGGCGATGTTGGTTAGCAGGGATTCGATGGGAGCCAGTCTTCTTTGCTCTGCAGCCCTAATGCCAGCAAACACCGTTGTCACTGCTGTTGCTAGTGTTGCTACGCTGCTACGATTGTTGGCATTACTACCTGCCTTGCCTGATGCCAGCAAACACCGTTGTCACTGCTGTTGCTAATGCTACGCTGCTACGATTGTTGGCATTACTATGTGCCTTGCCTAATGCCAGCAAACACCGGTGTCACTGCTGTTGCTAGTGTTGCTACGCTGCTACGATTGTTGGCATTACTACGTGCATTGCCTAATGCCAGCAAACACCGGTGTCACTGCTGTTGCTGGTGTTGCTACGCTGCTACGATTGTTGGCATTACTATGTGCCTTGCCTAATGCCAGCAAACACCGGTGTCACTGCTGTTGCTAGTGTTGCTACGCTGCTACGATTGTTGGCATTACTATGTGCCTTGCCTAATGCCAGCAAACACCGGTGTCACTGCTGTTGCTAGTGTTGCTACGTTGCTACGATTGTTGGCATTGGACCCCTTCTTTACTTAACTGTAAGTTTCGGAGAATTAAGTGCAAATATTAATATTTGGGGTGAGTTCTTGGATTTGCTTGCATTAAGTGTATCCTATCCAATGGCGCTCTGACACGGGTGCTTTGCACTAAATCGTTCATGCAATTACAGAACGCGATAGAACCATTGCTCTAAGCAGAGGCACTTTAACGGAACCTATGCGATTTTGAGTGCTTCTTATCTTATTAAGTTCGCACTAATTGCTTAACGATGACACACACATAGTACCTAGAACTAATTTCGCTTTATTTTCATACTATCATCCTGATCTTCAAAAGATTTTGGTTTATTTAGCACCCATCTTAAAACTGTCAAGATTAGGGAGTGCTACGCCTTCATTTTTCAGGGCCGCAACTCTCACAGCATTAATGCACGAAGAGTTGCCTATCTCACAGGCGAACGTTTTGGACCACGTTTCGCTAATCTTCCCCAAGGCGCTACGCTACAAAACAAGCGGATTTTAATGAAGATACATAACTAGCAATCAGCCAACGCACAGAAACAATTGGCTATTAAAAGTGTCCTGTGCAAATTCCTCTAGCAAATCCAATCATATTGCACCAAGATTTACTTTCAGGTAGGTATATACTAATTACTTGTAATGCTTTATAAATCACTGGTGCTCTGACGAGTCTGGACTCGGAGACTATAAAACAACGAAGAGTACCTACCCTTGTATCAAGATATTGTATACTACTCCAACAACATGATGGTAAAAATCTCTGAATGTTAATTGAAGTCAAATACAGAGTGAAACTGAAACTTACCCGTGCCTAGATTGTTGTCAGTAGTAAAGTTACCTTCGCCAGAGGAGCTCCTCCGCCTCTGCTGCGGTGCAGATTGTGACATCCGGTTGTCTATGTCGGACACGGAGGACGCACTGGATGGATATTGATAAGACGTGTTCCTTGAGAAACTGATGTGTCTCGAAGCCTGTGGCGGCATTACTTCATCCAAGCCTTCTTGGTCGAAAGATTCGTCGAGGGGGTTTCGACATGGGCAAGCCCCGTCTTGTCCCGTGTGGGACATGCTACTGGTTTGTTATTAACTTGCTGTTTTGAACATCGTTGGCTCAATTTTTGGAGTTGAGGTGACAGAAGGTTGGCAGTTTGTTGTTGGCTGTGGCGTACCAGTCTTTTAAAACGGAAGTGGAACCGAAGAATTTGAAGGTTATTGACCAGAAAATTCCGAGCTCATTTTCTTGTCATAAATATATAATGTTGAAATATTACGGGTTGGCTGTTGACGATTTTTTGAGGTATTTCTTGAAGTTTTTCTTGAGGTTTTTTTAGTTTGCCAAATTGGTGTTTTAGATAATTAATGTGTAGAAGTTAAAACAAAAATAGTGTGGTTTTGTGGTGTTTTGAATCGATAATAAAGAGGCACATCTTGAATTTTGGTTGAACACGAAAATAAATTATAAAACTGTTTTTTAAAGAGGCCACTGCAACTTGATGGATGTAGGATTATCAGGATTTTCTTATCGAGAAGGCTTTGGGTATTCTCGAGTTGACATTTTGAGGTTCATCTGTCAGAGCTGTCATCTTATCGTAAAAATAGTTATTATTTTTTAAATTGATAATACAGTCACCAATAACTCTATGTACATCACGTGGAAATATCGATTGGATAGACTATGGATTAAACATAACTATTGCAGGATCGATTTACGCAGGGAAATCGTTCGCATAGTTCTCGAAAGAATAGATACAGATAAAAATAAAAACGAACTTGAATGTGTGTAGTGAATGAATATAAATAGCCTGTCGCTCAGTTCGGAGAAATGTCAACATTGTTAAAACTAAACTAAACACCTAATAGTTATAATTGTGTTAACAGGAACAAGTACTGTTTCTTTCTTTCGCTCTTTAGGGCCAAGGCCGGGTCCATACAGACACCGATTCGCGAGCGCGAAAAAAAGATAAATTATTTCATTTTACAACCGCCAACAAAATTACTCGGACCTACCCGGAAATTCTCGACTGGCACACGGATAATTTTGAACATTTGTGCCCGTCTTCTTTCCGAATAAAAATCCAATTATTATTTTTTTTTCATTAAAAAATTGAGCAGCCTCATGTCTCATGTCTCGACAGCTAAGTCATCAACAGCGAAGTCATCAACAGTTAAGGCACGAGGGCAAATTGCAGCAGCACCGTAATCGCAAAATGAAATTCACAACCGTACCGCGTTTATATTTCGCTGGTAAACGTAACATCGAGCCATCACACGTAGCCGACACTCGATCTGGCATAAAACTAGCTAAAAATGTAATAATACTTACAATAAATAATTGAAAACTTTTTAGAGTGTTACCTTTCTAGGACGGGTTTCGGCCAATATAAATGCCTGTTCACAAAAAAAAATCTATACAAAAATTACATTAAAATCTGCTAAAAAAATGCAACCGTCATAATTATTTCTATAGTGACCTATGTCGGACTAAAGTCATGTTCCATCACAGAGCTAAAACTTTCGTCCCCACTTTAAAACTATCCAGATGCAACCAAATCTTGTCACAACTAGATCATAACAACATTCATATAGTGAGCTTTCATCAAGTCTAAGTCATTCCTCAAGAGAAACCATTCCAGAACCATTAAAAACAAAAATACTCTACCCATTCCACCACGCACCACTCATCACACATTACACATCATATTGCCTCACCGCAAAGAAACGACCTCCATCAAAAGTTCCTTGTATATAATACCCATGCAGTCTGCAACAGTAACTTAAACGACAAACCCGTTTAAATCAAAGTGTAGACGTCTAATCCAGGACGTCATATGTAAAAACTTAAGTACATTGTAAATAAATTCCCTTACTTAGACGTCCACAAGTGAATAAAATTACACATTTAAACAGCAATCAATTAAGTAACACGTGTGCAGACACAGGTCATGTGTTCCCCCAAAATAAACTTGTCGCATTTTGTCGAATTCTTCCAGAAAACAAACGCAGGAACAGTCGACAAGAAAAACACACCCCCGCAGACATAGCATCGGAAATGAGCCGAGGAAGCCTTACTAGCAACTAGCATTTCATAGTCTTCTGCTTGCTAAACTCACCAAACCTAGACATTGCCCGGAACTCCTGAAAGAACGTCGAGTCCAGCAAGCTTGTGGGAAAGAATAGTCTGCACCAAACACAGACAGTGCAGACACTCCCGAACAGAACTCTTCTTGTCCACACTGAGAGACACTTACTACAGAAAGTCTGCAGAAGCAACAACAGCAACACACCTAACCTCAACACGAGAGTACACCGCTAGGGACGCTAGCAGCAGCGAGAACGGAACCGGAATGTCAGTGCCACGCTTCCTTTACAGTCAATATCCACGAACACACGGCCTAGTCGGCACTGCTGGGCCTCTGGCCGCCGCTAGGAACGCTAGCAGCGGCGACGGCCAGCGCCGACGAGGAGGCCTCGCCGCTGGAAGGGCTGGAATGACAGTGCATGCAATGCGAGCAGACTGCGCAGTTCCCGATGCGTCGCGCCAGCGTCGCTTTCAGCTTGAGCGCAGGTCCGAGCTTCATCGCCATCGTGGTGGTCAGGTGCTCCTCGCTGAGGAGGGGCAGCGACGACCCGTCGATGCGTTCGTTGCGGAAGTTCTGCAAGCAAGGAGGAAGGCAAGAAGTTAGGATCTTAAGAGGTGTTTTTCAGATTTTTACTATTTGGATCCAGCATTTTTTTTTAAATGTGCGGGGATCCATTCTCCCGGGACGTCGGCAGCCCGTTCGTCGTGCAGACGTCGACTCTGTGCGCGAAGCAACACAACGCTACAATCCGTCGTGTGCATCGCCAGTCCGTCGCGTCGGCAGCCCGTTCGTCGTGCAGACGTCGACTCTGTGCGCAAAGCAACACAGCGCTGCAATCCGTCGTGTGCATCGCCAGTCCGTCGCGTCGGCAGCCCGTTCGTCGGGCAGACGTCGACTCTGTGCGCGAAGCAACACAACGCTACAATCCGTCGTGTGCATCGCCAGTCCGTCGCGTCGGCAGCCCGTTCGTCGTGCAGACGTCGACTCTGTGCCACGCAAAGCAACACAGCGCTGCAATCCGTCGTGTGCATCGCCAGTCCGTCGCGTCGGCAGCCCGTTCGTCGTGCAGACGTCGACTCTGTGCCACGCAAAGCAACACAACGCTGTGCAATCCGTCGTGTGCATCGCCAGTCCGTCGCGTCGGCAGCCCGTTCGTCGTGCAGACGTCGTCTCTGTGCCTTTTCTAGCGTCGGAAAAGTGTGGTAAAAAGCGTACAAGCCTTTAGTAATACAGTGTTTTTTTCATGGTATGGATCTACAGCATTTACCACTAAGAAAAAAGACTTCATTTCAAACTTAATCGACTCCTTCGATCGAGACAGCGGTCTTTGATTCTGCAAGACGCATTAAACAAGCCGACCAATCACAAGGCGTCCCAGCGAGATCGAAGCAGCGGGTAATTTCGATAATAGACGAGGGTATCTCTTGTTGATCTCGACGCTGGACCGAGGTCTCGAGTTCATGCCTCGGTGTCGCCGGTGGCAGGGTAACTTCGCGCCGCCTAAAGTCGACCGGAAAAATCAAGGTCAGAGCCGAATTGCAGCGCATTTTGTGACCCGGCCCGGGTCTCGTTACTTAAAAAGTGATATCGGCGTGACCGGTGTTTGCCGGAGAAACGGTGTCAGGTACTTTAGGTGGTCTTTGTTCGCTGCTGACCGATACACTTTATTCAAATTGGTGTCTGTATATAGCTTAGAGCTTGATTGCGAATTTTAAATTTGAACAGCAAAAAAGTGACCTCTTATAAAAGTACCGGCCCCAGAGAAAATGGTCATCAGGAAACCACTGCCTTTTGGATGCAGTTTGTAATAATCTTATGTTTCGCATTTTTCTGTGCGAATTATTTGACAGATCTTTGCTATGAAGTTCTGCACACTATTTTAGAATACGCAAAATATTACGGTGAAAATGCAGTAAATCATGGCTGCAGGTGAAAAAAACTTCGGTGTAAAAGGTAGCTACATTTTGCTGTATTATGACGTGGGATGTAAATTTAATCCAGAGATTAACTTCTTTTAAGCATTGAGTGTTGACAAATGGACACAGAGTCCCGCTGTGAAATTCAATTTGTTCGGAGATTGTAGCCTTAAATCTCCGAGTGTTTAAATCATCGACCACCGCCGCAGCCGTTGGGCTTTGATTCTAATTTCCCAACGCAACGCGTCTTTGTCCGCTCGCTTCCCAATTTACGACCTTGGTGACAGGGAGAGCCGTTTATCATAAAAGTGACGTTTTAATTGGCCACTAAGATTTAGTGTCCTACCGCACCGCTCCGAGCCACTCAAGTGTGTGTTTAGCCAAACTCTAGACTTTTCGTGTGTTTTTCAACTCTTCTAGAGCCTGTGGTGTCAAGTGACAGCCGTTACTGTCACACTTTTGTATTTCTGACATTAGTTTTGCACGTGCCAACTCCTACAACCCAAACTTCCACGGCGAAATTTCAAACTGTCAATAATGAAACCAAAACGAAGGCTTTTAATAAGTCAATAACAACTGATGATAAATTAACAAACTCAAATCTAAAATTGTGTAGGCTAACATATTAGATTTCAGTTGTGTGAAGTTGGTAACATAAACCCTGTTTCGACTACTAGCGCACCTTGCGGAAAAGTACGCTCTCCCAGTAAATGAACTGTATTATGCTGTAAGTATCACCGGCGATTTGAGAACGCGCCCGAGCGAGCGCTACCGTGCCTCGAGGGTTGCAGACGCTATGATAATACCCGGCAATCAGCTGACACCGGCTAACCGTTCACCGTTGAGTTCTTAGAGCGCATCGGGTTGCAGTCCGGTCAGAGACGAGTCCTCATGGAGATGTGTATGCGAGCAGGGAGATGCAGTACAGACCAGGAGGACGATTTTACAACTTTTACCACCGTAAAATGGTACTATGAGTTTTGCATTTTTGTCAATATTTTGAATGGAACATATGAACGCTCTCATCGAAAAGACGATTGACTTTTCTAACGAAATTTTTACAAAATCGCACTCTTGGTTTATGTCTTTGATAGCGACGGGGATGAGATCTTGTTGGTCTGAACTCGAGTGCCAAATCGGGGATTGAAATATTTTCAGGGTTCACTAGGTTGCGTCAGAGTTGATTTAGTGGGGAGAAACTGGAAAAATGCTGTACAAGCAACATTAAAATGTCGTTAACTAGAGAAATACTTCACAAAAGAACAATAAAATATACGGACAGTTGTTATAAGGCGTAACATTTATGGAAAGCTTAACGGAAATAAATTAAGTGATGATTTGGTTTTTTGAGTGTGGTCTACGTGACATGAAAAACCACGAATTTTGATTGAAAACTAATTTACAAGAAAAATTTCCAGTGAAATGTGATGCAAATTTCAAATGGTTAAAAGTGAAAGATATGAATCCTGAAATTTTCATTGAAAGTAGTTAAGTCGTAATTTTTTAATATTGAGTTCCAATGAAGATTTGTCACTAACAAATCGGAAAATAAACTGTCAAAAAAAAGCTAAATAATAATATCCATCGAAAATCGACGATTTTAATGATCGTAAGCGAGGCTAAACGGGGCTCAAAACCCGGTCACCCATGTTGAATCCGACCTTCATCTCCGTGAACCACGACAGCAATCGATGCCAGAACCTCCAGCAACAACAACACGGCACACACAGAAGAATATCTAATACCTCCGGCGCGCATAAACACTATCATTACCACAGAAACAATAGCTTTGTAACAATCACAACCAACATGTGGTTAAAAAGCTGCACAACGTTTTGCTCGAATGTAATCTATATGTGAGCTGTTTTTTTTCCTCCCTACATTGGTTTCATAATGCGCTGTTATGAGTTGTTATATGTGCTTTGCATCATCTTGCAGCCGAGGAGTTATCATGAGACACACCCAGCAAGACGGAGGCAGTAGCGGCTATTGTATAATCTAATGATTTCGATTGGTTGAACGTGGATTCGAGTCGCCAATACGGTTGATGTCTATACTCTCAGTGATCGATGCTCGCGATATTGCGAAATTGACTTCGGTATCGATTTTAAATCATCACAATTCAAAGTCTGTAAGTACAATTAATGTATACTGTGAATAAGACGAAGGAGTTTACAAAGCTGCTTTACGAAGCGTGAGCACTTACGAGTCTCGACAGTTCGTCAACTTTAGTTCCCATGCATCCATGAATCTGAATTTTAATTTATAATGTGATATTTTAGTTTTACGGAAACGCAATCTTAAACAGTAATAAGGTTATGTTTTACCGGTGTATCAACAATGAACAATCCGATTTTTAGGGGAGGGTTAAACATTTAATTTACTTTTACTATAAAAACAGTATTGAGTAGATTAAAATAGACTCACGCCCAAACACTCGAATAATCTTTATATCAATTTCACAGTTGCTTGTCCGTGTAGCATAATGGATAAGTGCAGTGCCCCGGACAGGCAAAGACCCGAATTCGAATCCCGGTACAGATAACAACTCTGAACAAATATCTCTTTACGAATAATCAAGCCTAGGTCCATGTCTCGTCCACGGCAAGCGGCGGCGAGACGAACTATAGCAGAGCGTGCGACGGGTGCGTGAGCGCAACAGATGCCCGAGCACGGCCCTCCGAGGCTTGCGCTCCGCACGTTGCGTGTGCCGGTCATTTAGGAGGCTGTGCATCCCACCATGTACCACACATCCTCGCCACCATCGATCGAGCAACGAGAAGGCTGTGCTCCGCCTCGGATCGAGGCGGCGGTGACGACGACGCCGTCGGCAACTGTTCGTCTAGCTCGTATTAAGAATTATGCTAAGTGCAGACAGAGATATTTTGTGCTTTTCGCTGGAATTTAACGGCTAGGATTTTTTTGTGGCTATCGTGATCGCGATCGAGGAACCCTTTCTGCAATCATCTAGGCTTGTCAACCTTTTGGAAAGGTTATTTTAAGGAGGAAATCTGTTTCTTATCTTGGACAGAAGCAGGTTGAGTGCCGGCACCGGGTTCACCCTCAGCTCGCTGCTATAGGTTAGCTTCACCCTCAGCTCGCTGCTAGGTTAGCTTCACCCTCAGCTCGCTGCTAGGCTACCTTCACCATCAGCTCGCTGCTAGGTTAGCTTCACCCTCAGCTAGCTGCTAGGTTAGCTTCACCCTCAGCTCGCTGCTAGGTTAGCTTCACCTTCAGCTCGCTGCTAGGTTAGCTTCACCCTCAGCTCGCTGCTAGGTTAGCTTCACCCTCAGCTCGC
This sequence comes from Nemurella pictetii, assembly GCA_921293315.2. Taxonomy (NCBI): domain Eukaryota; kingdom Metazoa; phylum Arthropoda; class Insecta; order Plecoptera; family Nemouridae; genus Nemurella; species Nemurella pictetii. The sequence goes on along the minus strand of OV121125.1, from coordinate 3,832,361 downwards.
TGCTAGGTATGCTTCACCTTCAGCTCGCTGCTAGGTTAGCTTCACCCTCCGCTTGCTGCTAGGTTAGCTTCACCCTCCGCTCGCTGCCAGGCTAGCTTAGCTTCACCCCCGGCTCGCTGCTAGCTAGCGTAGCTTCCTCCTAAGCCTTTGATGAAACTTTTCCTAAGTGTCAAGTTAAAGTTGCAGCTATGATTAAGTCGTGTTTATATCTTGTAAAAGCCGGCGAGAAACAAGCTGCTCTACATTAAAACGCCAGCTACAATTTAGAAACGTGCTATTAAAAAAAAAAAAACGCTAATTGATTCACTGAAAATCCAATCACGAAACGCAGATAATTATGCAGAAAAACGAGCCCGAAACCCGCGGCTTGTGCGTCACGAGTCTAGCAGCCCGACACACACACACACACGGGGCAGGAAAAACAAAGCGGCTGCGCGTCCCGAACGCAGCGCATTGCGCCGTCGCACGGGACAAAAGAATGCTGTGTGCTCTGGGCGCCGGTCCGTCGCGTGGTAACGGGTGCGAGCGAGACGGCAGATGGGCGCGCGGCGTGCGAGCGAGCGAGAGGGGGCGATGGCGACCAATTAAAGCGGCGGAGGTCAGGACCTTTATGTGAGCCCTGAGGGCGACCGGTGTGTGGTGGAAGGAGACAGCCGGAGCGGCGATAGGCGGGAGCGCGTTGCTCGGCCAATTGGTTCACTTTATTAACGTTTGGTTGCTTGGTGCTTTTTTGTATCGAAAGTATCTTTGTTTGCTGTTCACTGGATATCAGACATTATTTCTTTGATTACTATTGATTTGCATGTCATTAATCCCGGGAGAATGTCAAGGAGTGTTAATAAAACTGTATAAAACCGACCCCTTGTTTGGCAAATGTATGGCAAATTTAATTCAAAATATTTCTAATGAGTAATTGCTGCAACTCTGCAGAGTCTTTTTACGCCCTAAAAGACAATGGCCAAAATGTTTTAAAATGTACCTTGAGGGCGAAAATTACAGTGTCAAGCCTCCAGTGGCTAGCCTCCAGAGGACATCTCATCTCCATGGAGACAACTTATCGGCGACTTCTGTATTCTTTCACAATGGAAGATAGCCATTTAACTTGCAATTGCAATTTTGGCCCTAAAAAAGGCAAGAAATTGCACAAATATAATTTTAAAATGTACGTTTTTGGCTTTTTTGGTGAACTTTTTGAAAGAAACGCTAAACATTTTGTACGACTGGTGCGTTTTACTAAAGAATAAAGAGGTATAGTTTTACGATACGTCCAGAGTCGACGACCATTGCCTGCAAACCTGTGGTACTGGGTCTAGACTAGCAACGCTGCTAGCACCATCAGACCTCTATGCCTCTGCACAAACGCGTGAACTTCTGAACCACGGCCGGCTGTACGACGACCGGTCAAAAAACAAAAGACGACCGACGGCAACGGAGTCGAAGGCAAGACATTCTTCAGAAATGATCCAATTATGAAACAATTTGAAATGCTTCTTTGCTATCGGTGGCTGCGGCTGCGGCTGCGGCGTGTAGAGCGAACATGCTGCTTTTTATTCGGTGGCCCGATTTTTATTTTCTGTCCGTCGCTCGGTGAAAATAAACTAGATCTTCCGCCGCTGCCGCCGCCGCCGCCGCAGCGCGGTCACCTTTGTTGGACGAGGGGGCATGGATGACGTGTTGTTTTGCAGACGGCCGGACGTTTATTTCTGTCTGCAGAGGATCGTTGTCTTCGCCCGGAGACGGGGACATTGTGTGTCGGTCGTCGAAGGCTCGCTGGCCGAGACTTCTTGGTGGCTTTTGTTACCGCGACACAATGTCGTTCGACGTGATGTCCACAAGAAACTTAGTTTCCATTAAGACGTCTAGTGGCAAAACGATCAAGTTGCCAAGTTTCCCAAACGAATCTTTATGATACCGATCAAATTTAAGCAAAATTAATTTTGGTTCGCTTACATCAAACTTTCGGAACTGCATTCTACAACCTGGTGAGATGTTTGCTGGCAGAGTTTCCTGCATCCTAGAGCCTGGTGAGATGTTTGCTGGCAGAGTGTCCTGCATCCTACAGCCTGGTGAGATGTTTGCTGGCAGAGTGTCCTGCATCCTACAGCCTGGTGAGATGTATGCTGGCAGAGTGTCCTGCATCCTACAGCCTGGTGAGATATTCGCCGACTAAGTGTCCTGCATCCTACAGCCTGGTGAGATGTTTGCTGGCAGAGTGTCCTGCATCCTACAGCCTGGTGAGATTTTTGCTAGCAGAGTTTCCTGCATCCTACAGCCTGGTGAGATATTCGCTAGCAGAGTGTCCTGCATCCTACAGCGCATAGCAAGATATGTTATCAAATAGCAAATTGCCCCGATTTACAAACCTCAGAATAGGCGTGACACCGAGTACATAGCGCCGGTGGCATCCGAGGCCCTTCGTGGGGGAGTTCTGTCCCCGAATATCTACAATCGACCCGGCGATCCGTGCTTCGACGCAACGCGCTAATGTCGGTGATCGAGACGCGCGGACAGAACAGCGTCGAGCGCAGCGCTAGCAGCGAGCTGCCTTAACGAAATTATAACCGAACTGTAACTATTACAATTTACACGCGAGTCTGTCGTCAAAGAGCTCAGTGGTTTTAAGCTGCCTAGACGGTCGTTAGTTTCTTTGTGAGCACGTTGAAATAATAGTTTTGAAGTTCAGAAACAGTAGGTCAGGAAGAAAACAGAATCTACCGATAGGCTGTCACCATGGAGATGCGTTCTTATCTGGAGGTTAGCTACTTGGCTGGGCATTGTGAAACTGGCCCCAAGAGTTAAAAATCTAACAAATGGCAAATTTTCAACAAATTCAAAGTGCAAATTTCATTGCTTGTTGCTCATTTCTAATATCAAGAAGAGAACTTCAATGCTTTCAGAAAAACGAGGAAAAGACATGAGTCTAAGAAAGTAAGAACTTAAATGTATTTATATGTCTTTTCGTCCTGAAATATTCATTGGACCACCACAGATTCAGTGAACAATAATTTCCTCAATCCACCAATCGCCAATTCGCAATTTAGCAGCGCTCTAGGCAGCCGAAGTATCGATGATAGAATATAACACCGTGCATCTCTCCTTGCCAACGCATGGACTAAGTATATAGGCTATCACGAGCAAGAAGCGTTATACACACACCCTGGCATCAACGGGCAAAACGTTTTATAGTACCGATTGCCATAATCAAGCTCATGCCATCAACTATTTGGCGAAAATAAAAATGTATCATGTGCAGTTTTTCGTGGCGCGCCAATTAGACTTCGAGATGTGTTTCGCTGGAGGGGAGGAGAATTTCGGCGCAGCGAACATGACATAACTGTGGGTCTCGTGCGCGCAAAGATGGTAATTCCGAAATGTTTTAAACATATTTATGATGAAAAGACGATAAAAAATGACCGCTGTGTCTTTGGATTCAGTAAAATCAAGCTTAGCAACACTAGCAGCAGCAGTGACACCGGTGTTTACTGGCATTAGACAAGGCACATAGTAGTGCCAACAATCGTAGCAGCGTGGCAACACTAGCAAAAGCAGTGACACCGGTGTTTACTGGCATTAGGCAAGGCACATATAGCAATGCCAACAATCGTAGCAGCGTAGCAACACTAGCAACAGCAGTGACACCGGTGTTTACTGGCATTAGGCAAGGCACATATAGCAATGCCAACAATCGTAGCAGCGTAGCAACACTAGCAACAGCAGTGACACCGGTGTTTGCTGGCATTAGGCAAGGCACATATAGCAATGCCAACAATCGTAGCAGCGTAGCAACACTAGCAACAGCAGTGACACCGGTGTTTTCTGGCATTAGGCAAGGCACAAATAGCAATGCCCACAATTGTAGCAGCGTAGCAACACTAGCAACAGCAGTGACACCCGTGTTTGCTGGCATTAGGCAAGGCACATAGTAATGCCAACAATCGTAGCAGCGTGGCAACACTAGCAACAGCAGTGACACCCGTGTTTGCTGGCATTAGGCAAGGAAAAGCAAGGCAAGCCAACAATCGTAGCAGCAAGTTAAGAAAGTCGTAACGGCGGGGGTGATGACAGAGCGCTGAGAGATTCCAGGAGCTCGGTCCTCGCGCAGAATCATCAATCACAGACGCGGCTCTGCTAGTTAATCTTGTTGGCCGCGTGAGGCGCTGGCGTCGATTAATTACCGGCGCTCATTAAGGCAATCTGGCGGCGATAAAGCACGGCGCGGGGAGGTCGGTATCACGCCGGGATGCGAACCGGGGCCATTGTTTCGTGCAGCCGCCGGTGCCTCGGGTGTAGACTCTGTGTCGGTCATCGAGCTGCGATGCTGCTACCATGGACCTCGATGCAGCTACTGCTTGATTAGAGAGAATCTATGAGATCCAGGGACTCTGGAGTGATAGGGTTGAGTAGTCAGTCGTATATTCAGATTTGAAGCGGCAAAGAAACAAAATTGGAGTAGGCTTTCAGGAAATACAAAATATTTTTTTGTGGGAAAAATCATGACTGCTTCTGCAGAGATCTTGATGAAGCAATATCAATTTTCCGTCATTCCTCCGTCGTCTGATCGTTTGAGATGTTTCCCAACGATGGGTCCGAGTCACTGATCTCTATGGCCCTGATAGCGCTTCGTACAGTGAGACTTTGATGCCGTATTGAGCCACTTTATCATGTCTTCCCACTGATCTCTATAGCCATGGATAGCGCTTCGTACAGCGAGACTTTGATGCCGTATTGAGCCACTTTATCATGTCTTCCCACTGATCTCTTTAGCCATGGATAGCGCTTCATACAGCGAGACTTTGATGCCGTATTGAGCCACTTTATCATGTCTTCCCACTGATCTCTATAGCCATGGATAGCGCTTCGTACAGCGAGACTTTGATGCCGTATTGAGCCACTTTATCATGTCTTCCCACTGATCTCTTTAGCCATGGATAGCGCTTCATACAGCGAGACTTTGATGCCGTATCGAGCCACTTTGGGCACCTTCTCATACTCCCAATTTGCATAAAAATTTCAAATCGAAAGGTAAAATTGGTGTAGAAACATTTTAAGAATTTTAGGAACTATTTCAGTACATAATTCTTGATATATCAGCGTGAAAATTGCATTGGATTCGAACTAATTGAGAGCCATAGAGGGTGGGTTAAGGAATATTGATTACAGATAAGTACTGAACAGTGTGAAAAACTGGCTAATTAAGTCATAATAAATAAATAATTACTAACAAAGCACATAATTGGGGCGGCCATAAAGGCGAAAGCTTGGCTTCACTTTACTTTTCATTGACTCAAGACGTTGCGTTTTCCAGGAGTGCGATTTTGTAGAAATTACGTTATATAACTCACTCGTTTTGTCGCTTAGAACGTTCATTTGTACTTTTAAAAACATTGACATAAATTGGAGATCTCCTATCATTTCAACCCCAGGTAATAGAGATCAGTGGTCAGTGCTGGCACCCTATGATGGGTCAGATCGGACACCCAACCAAGACCAACTCCGGCAGCCAGAAATTGATAGCAAGCGGCGCTGAGACGCGTTATAGGGAGCGGCCGGTTGAAGGGGGGGGGGGGAGGAGGGACACAGGATGCAAGGGCAAGGGTTACGATCGCCTCAAGACAGAAGCCGGGCGGACGCCGAGGCACGCAACCAGATGAAAAACTGGTCCATTCCTTCGGCCGACGGAGATCGAGACTCCTTCACCGGCGCCGCGGTAACACGACGTCTGGCCGTGTTGGAACCGTGGCTTGCTGTTGCCATTCAAGCGTAGCCAACGTCGTCATAAGGGTTAGTCGAGTTGTTGGTGTGTGATTGCAGCATATAGCGTCACTAGATTCACCTCCTTCTATGTTCATTCATAGTCCTGTTTCTATCTCCATGGAGCCACGTTATAATCGGGGTTAGTCGAGTTGTTGGTGTGTGATTGCAGCATAGCGTCACTAGATTCACCGCCTTCAATGTTCATTCATAGTCCTGTTTCTATCTCCATGGAGCCATGTCATAATCGGGGTTAGTCGAGTTGTTGGTGTTTGATTGCAGAATAGCGTACACTAGATTCACCGCCTTCAATTTTCATTCATAGTCCTATTTCCAAGTGTCCATGTCCGTTCAGCTGAAGACCATGGTTCAAATCCCGCGGTGTCAGCAGAAATTTACCCGAGAAAATCATTGTCTTCTCAACAAATTATCAAAACACGTCCAATATCATTCAAATTTAATCCAATATCCCATTTACACCGTAGACTTACATGGAACCAACTGAGAATATGCATTGAAAGAGTTTAATACCAAACATAAAGGCCTCGAACACATAAATTAGCGTCCACAAACTCGGCAATTGCCTCGTACACATTAATGCCCAAACAACTCCGCCCACATAGCAACCATCACCTCATCAAACACCTCGTTAACCACCACAGCAACCACATCACCTCGTCACACACCTCGTCAACCACCACAGCAACCATATCACCTCGCCAAACACACACCGTTAACCACCATAGCAACACAGCAGCTCGCTAGAACCACCTGGCACCCACAACACGCCGATGAATGAACGCACTCGGCAGTCAATGAAAGCGTACGACGCACACAGCGGCGGCGGCGGCGGCGGCGGCGGCGGCGGCGGCGGCGGCGGCGGCGGCGAGAGCAGACCCTGTGAACCGGTCTTCGGGGGCACGCGAAGTGAAATACAGAATCTCCGCCAGGTAATTGCTCCAGCGCCGTCTCCCTCGCTCTGCAGCACCGTCCGCATCGTCCGTCTCGCTCGCCGGCCGATGGGCGGGCAGGGACACGCGAAACAGGTAAAAGATTGGTCGAGATTGTTGTTCCAAGATATTGTTCAATCTGTAGGCTGCGCGTTTGCCGCGTGGTCACGACCGCGCCGGGTCAGAGGTCGACGGTGGGACCCTCGACTACCACCGGTGCTGGTGTTGCTGCTGTTGCTACGGTTGTTGGCGTGTTGGCTATGTGCATTGCCTAATGGCGGCAAACACCGGTGTCACTGCTGTTGCTAGTGTTGCTACGCTGCTACGATTGTTGGCATTACTATGTGCCTTGCCTAATGCCAGCAAACACCGGTGTCACTGCTGTTGCTAGTGTTGCTACGCTGCTACGATTGTTGGCGTTGCTATGTGCCCTGCCTAATGCCAGCAAACACCGGTGTCACTGCTGTTGCTAGTGTTGCTACGCTGCTACCATTGTTGGCATTACTATGTGCCTTGCCTAATGCCAGCAAACACCGGTGTCACTGCTGTTGCTAGTGTTGCCACGCTGCTACCATTGTTGGAATTACTATGTGCCTTGCCTAATGCCAGCAAACACCGGTGTCACTGCTGTTGCTAGTATTGCCACGCTGCTACGATTGTTGGAATTACTATGTGCCTTGCCTTACGCCAGCAAACACTGGTGTCACTGCTGTTGCTAGTGTTGCTACGCTGCTACGATTGTTGGAATTACTATGTGCCTTGCCTAATGCCAGCAAACACCGGTGTCACTGCTGTTGCTAGTGTTGCTACGCTGCTACGATTGTTGGAATTACTATGTGCCTTGCCTAATACCAGCAAACACCGGTGTCACTGCTGTTGCTAGTGCTGCTACGCTGCTACGATTGTTGGCATTACTATGTGCCTTGCCTAATGCTAGTAAACACCGGTGTCACTGCTGTTACTAGTGTTGCCACGCTGCTACGATTGTTGGCATTACTATGTGCCTTGCCTAATGCCAGCAAACACCGGTGTCACTGCTGTTGCTAGTGCTGCTACGCTGCTACGATTGTTGGCATTACTATGTGCCTTGCCTAATGCTAGTAAACACCGGTGTCACTGCTGTTACTAGTGTTGCCACGCTGCTACGATTGTTGGCATTACTATGTGCCTTGCCTAATGCCAGCAAACACCGGTGTCACTGCTGTTGCTAGTGTTGCTACGCTGCTACGATTGTTGGCATTACTATGTGCCTTGCCTAATGCCAGCAAACACCGGTGTTACTGCTGTTGCTAGTGTTGCTACGCTGCTACGATTGTTGGAATTACTATGTGCCTTGCCTAATGCCGTTGTCGCTGCACTAATCACCCCAATCGTGACGTCATCAAGAGCGTCCTGCAGTGAAACGAACTCTATTACAATGCCTCTTTCCCCACCACCCCTCCCCACAGCAACAAGTGGTCCAGATCTCGATATGTTCGATGTGTTTGGACAGTGTGTGGTCGGGTCGGAGGAATCAGGTTTGTCCGCCGCCAGAGGTCAGAGCTGAAGAAGTGACGGACAGTTGAACGTTCAGCCTCGGAACGGACAAGGTTGAACAAAAGCCGCAGCTTTTTTCAGCCAGGGGTTAAGTTCCGAGTTATATGTCCATGGTATAATGTGACTAGACGAGTGAACACAATTGTTTTGAATAATTGCAATGAAAAACGAACAGAAATGCGTATAGTTGCGAGGTAATTTGCCAAAGGCACATGCTCGGCACATATTTATTGTATGTCTATAAAATTGCCACCAATAAAAACCATCCGCATAAGAAATTATTTATTGACCTATTCCACTCAGAGAAAAATGACGTCAGATATCCACTGGACGTACTACTAGTATGTAAAAAATTAAAAGTTAGCTCTGCTTAGTAAAAATTCTGCTTAATCACAACCCAAATTGCTCTGCCTGGCTTTAGCGAGTGGGTATCATGACGTAATTTTGGTGGAACTTTGATTGAATGGAATAGGTGTATTTACACTGCATTTTTTTTTAAAGAGTCCCTTTTCCAGGCATGCGACAAGATCTCGAGCTTACATGGCAAAAGGTTTATCTTTCGGACAGTGAGATCCTTCTGGGAAAATATCTTCCGTAGGCCTTACTACCGAATTGAACAACTTTCAAGCAGGGTTTAAACTGGGTTTAATCCAAGTTTGATTACATTATTTTACCATTTGAAATCTATTTCTGAAAACCCGTGAGAAAACGCATAAAAATCGCTTTTACGACATCAGCTTTAAACAGAAGTAACCATAGCAACGCAAGTGCATCGAGGTCCCCACGCTAAAATCCGGCTTTAATCGCGCATTCAACTCTCCATGTTAAAGCATAGCGCTCGTGGGGATACAAGGCCCCGGGGAGTTGCCAGGGGCAACAGTAATTGTATTGATGCGATTTTGTTTATTCTTTATCAGAGTTCGATTCTGGGAAGTCGTTTTCGAAGGAGCTACTCGCCGTAATGCGTTTTCCATTTCAATAAACGATATTTCTGCAAAACTTTTTGTCAAGTCGACATTTATGCCAAATCAGTAATAACTCGAAAAGTAATGATTCGATCAGGATGAAATTTACTATGTGCATCCGTGTCATGATTATGCAGAAATTGGTTGAGTTTGAAAAAGATCGTTTGGAAAATTCGGGAAATATCAAAGAAAATATGCCTTATCAGTAATAACTCGGAAACTTATGATCTGATAAGGATGAAATTAAGAATTTTAATCCGCGTTGGGATAATGCAGGAAGTATTACAAATTGAGGAAAATCGTTTGGAAAATAAGTAAAATATTGGAGGAAATATGGTTTTTTTACTTTTTTGGATGCAGGGGTGACTGACAAGTATCGAACTGCCCATCAGTGGATGGCCGCAATGAATGCGCATGAAAAGCCCAATAAAACGCAAGGATTTTTTCCCAAAACAATAAATACATGCGCCCGACACAAAACAAGCCAATAAAGGGTTATGTTTCGCGACGATTCACTGCAGCGTTGAGACGTGGCGAGATTATTAAGAAGACATCGTAAATATGAATTAGATTCAATTTTAGAAAACACACTTCACTGCAGCACGAATGGCTGCCACTCAAATAAATAAATCACATCCCAAGTACATGGGTGTAGGTACGTATATCACGTATCATTCTAGCTTTATTATCACACTTTCATTCGTGCGAAACCTCATAAATACCTGTACTAGGGCACGGTAAATAATTCAAGGTAAACGTATAAAGATTCGAACGCCATCACTACAGCACTCTTAAAACAGTTCTTTTTGCAGAAGAAATCTCAGAGATGAAAAACAGTAGAGCAAGTTGTTTACCTAACAGACAGCCCGAAATCTTTGCTAGTGACCCACACAAATGAAAACAAGGAACTTTCCTGTACCATATTAAGTCACTTTTTATTTTAGAACTATGCAGAATTGGTTGAATTTTGGCTTTTGTTTTCCATACTTCCACTGGACTAAAAAAGCCGAAATTCAGCCAATTTTGCAGAATTAGAAACAGAAAAATTAGTGAAAAAGAGAATGCAGCTTGGCTATCTTACAGCAATCCGAGCATGTTAAGCTTTCATTGAACGGGCTTTGCTCTGAATTTTCATAAAAATAAGCAAAAAAACTTTGTCACCTTCCTCACTCTTCAAAACTTTCCGGGTTTTTGGACAGTATTCATCCTCCAAACAAAAGCTTTTGTCACATTGACAAAATTTGTGAACATCGCGTCCTTGAACATTGAGCAACAAGCACAGATCAAGCGTTTGTCCACCCCTGGCCGTGTCGGGTGTGGCTCCGGGTCACCTCTTGACCTTCAACTTGTTGCACCTTGACCACCTCCCTCCCCCCCTCCCAACGAACCACACCCTGCCCCACCTGTCCATGCCCGGCTTGATCCATTATCGAGGCAGCCGAGAAACAACAGAGCTTTGCTGCAGACATCTCACCAGGCTGTAGGATGCAGGACACTCTGCCAGCAAACATCTCACCAGGCTGTAGGATGCAGGACACTCTGCCAGCAAACATCTCACCAGGCTGTAGGATGCAGGACACTCTGCCAGCAAACATCTCACCAGGCTGTAGGATGCAGGACACTCTGCTAGCAAACATATCACCAGGCTGTAGGATGCAGGACACTCTGCCAGCAAACATCTCACCAGGCTGTAGGATGCAGGAAACTCTGCCAGCAAACATCTCACCAGGCTGTAGGATGCTGGAAACTCTGCCAGCAAACATCTCACCAGGCTGTAGGATGCAGGACACTCTGCTAGCAAACATCTCCCCAGGCTGTAGGATGCAGGTAACTCTGCCAGCAAACATCTCACCAGGCTGTAGGATGCAGGACACTCTGCTAGCAAACATCTCCCCAGGCTGTAGGATGCAGGTAACTCTGCCAGCAAACATCTCACCAGGCTGTAGGATGCAGTACACTCTGCCAGCAAACATCTCACCAGGCTGTAGGATGCAGGACACTCTGCCAGCAAACATCTCACCAGGCTGTAGGATGCAGGAAACTCTGCCAGCAAACATCTCACCAGGCTGTAGGATGCAGGAAACTCTGCCAGCAAACATCTCACCAGGCTGTAGGATGCAGGACACTCTGTCAGCAAACATCTCACCAGGTTGTAGGATGCAGGACACTCTGCCAGCAAACATCTCACCAAAATGATTGTACGTCCAGTGGGAATCTGAACTTAATTTATATCCGAGTGAAATACTAGATCTATTTTTCGGCCAATTTCATGCCTTCAAACCCGTTATACGCCGTTTGCAGCAAGATTACCAAAAAACCCATCAAGGGACCGCTCCACAAAACACACCTGTGGTTCGTAAGCATGGACACGGACCACTCCCTCCGCCGCCCACTTCACGTAACTCCGTATCGACGACGAGTTTTATCGGCTTAGCACCTCCTAACGACATGCTTTACGCGTCTAACCCGAGGTTTAAGCGTCGTTTAACGGCCGGTTAGTTGAGACGTCTCGGAAATTACTGCTGGCGTGGTGACCGGATCCCAGTGCCGAGGCGAGTTGTTTAATTTGGTTGGATGTTGTCGAACGTGGTTAACGATGGTGAACGCTTATAAACAAATAACTTTTTGGCATGGATTGCATGTATGCAGGTGATGAAATTTAACCAATACCATAGTTAGATTTTGTAGAGGCAGGCGATAAGATTGATCCAATACATTCTTCTAGCCAAAGTTAAATATTTAAAGACAAGAAAGAAACACAGAGAGAAGCAACAGTTACATCATAAGAAGGTTCTTGATTATTGGTGTTTAACGACGCACTGTTTTGACAGCTGGCCCTGTGGCACTGGTCTATAATGAAAGGGCGATGATGAACCTAACCTATGGCTAGAAGGGAGGAGGGGAAACCCGGTGCCGGCACGTAGCCTACTCCTGTCGAAAAGCACCGAGGGGACCACCGGCTTAACGTCCCTTCCGAAGGACGGTACAACTCGAACGACAGGATTCCTCCACTAATCCGAGCTGTCAAGCCTGAGGACCCCTATACACTAACTTTTAATTTTGCAACCCTGCAGAATTGGGTAAATTTCAGCTTTTATTTCCTACACATCCTTTGGAAAAGCAGGATTTCACTCAATGCCTCAGAATAAGAAACAATAAAAAATTGGTGAATCGGCATTCTGGAAATATCATATTATTGACTCTCTGGACATTTTGTTGGCCATCTGAAAGTTCCACTAAAGCAGACCATCAAAGCCGGCCGCGACAGTCGACAGAATCGTGATAACCCAACCGGAAGTCCGTGTCGGCTCCAGGTCTGCCAACCCGCGGCCGGCATACGAAATCCGCGCCGCCGATTGTATGCTAATCCCACAATGGGTCACGTGCCGGGCATCAGTCTCCTCGGTCGAAGGTCACCCCGGCGTGTCACCGATGTCGCGCCTTCTAGAGCCAAGGGTCGACAGACAGACGATGTGGTATGTCTCACGACCAGTTGTCAGTTAAGTCTGTCTCACACTCAGTTGTCAGAATGGTCCGTCTCACACTCAGTTGTCAGCATAGTCCGTCTCACACTCAGTTGTCAGCATAGTCTGTCTCACACTCAGTTGTCAGCATAGTCTGTCTCACACTCAGTTGTCAGCATAGTCCGTCTCACACTCAGTTGTCAGCATAGTCCGTCTCACACTCAGTTGTCAACATAGTCCGTCTCACACTCAGTTGTCAGCATAGTCCGTCTCACACTCAGTTTTCAGCATAGTCCGTCTCACACTCAGTTGTCAGCATAGTCCGTCTCACACTCAGTTGTCAGCAGCGTCCATCTCACACTCAGTTGTCAGCATAGTCCGTCTCACACCCAGTTGTCAGCATAGTCCGTCTCACGCTCAGTTGTCAGCATAGTCTGTCTCACACTCAGTTGTCAGCATAGTCTGTCTCACACTCAGTTGTCAGCATAGTCTGTCTCACACTCAGTTGTCAGCATAGTCCGTCTCACACTCAGTTGTCAGCCTGGTCCGTCTCACACTCAGTTGTCAGCAGCGTCCATCTCACACTCTGTTATCAACGGATCGCTGCAATCCGTGTTCGCCATTAAAGTATGCTGTTAATCGCCCAGCTTTTAACACTGATGTGTGTTACCTTCGAGGCGTTGTTCGCTGTGGCAGCCCCGGCTCTCGGTAGCCGCGTCGAACACGGAGGAGGCGTTTCGCTCAATGAGTACAACGGTGAGACGCCGTCTAAGGCATTCGTCGCACCACGAAGAATTAGCATCTGATTTACAATCCGAGTGCGTTCGTCACACGTTGCTGTCGCCTGCTGGCATCTCTTCGTCTTCTCTTGAAGAGCAGAGCTGGGAGCGTGATGTTGGTTCGATAAAATCTCGGAGAACGATTGTGATGGCATTTAGATCTCACGTTTAAGTCTATTTAATTTAATTGATGAGCGTAACGAGCGTAGCGAGTGAAGCGAAATCTTCAATTACACTTTACTGCTAAAAAAATCCAGAATGTATTTTTTATTTTTTTATTTTTTTTGTGTGTTTGTTCGCGCAGGCCAAACGCCAAAACGGATTTTGATGAAAATTTCGGTGAACCTTCGTTTTCTCTGAACTTAGATCTGCCACGTTTTTGAAGCAATTCGAACGAGTAAATTTTATGTTATTAAGTTTTTACGAAATTTTTCAGTTTTTCCAAAACACGTTTTCCACTCTAGAGGCCAAGGATTTCCATATAATTTGACGAAACTTTCCAGATATGTTGGCCCCCACGATTTAATGTTTGTGTAAAAATTTCATTGTTGTATGTTTAGCGCTTTTCTTGGAAATGGCGCTTTTATGACGCTTTTTTAGCGATTATGCAGTTTTTTGCAACTAAATCAACTTTACCTTCAACCGATTTTGACAAAATTTACTGTGTGCATTATAAATCGTAAAAAGAAGATACTGTATTAATTTCAAGCAAATCAATTGAGTAGTTTTTCTTTAAATTGATTTTTAAGTTTTGAAATATTCAATGTCATTGAGAAAGCTGCTAAATTAACGCCGAACATTTTAAATTGATCATAAAAGCCTCTAGGCTAAGCGCACACGCAATATAATTGCGTTGTGGGTGAACGTAAATATTACGCTCATCCACAACACGATTATATGAGTGTTCGCATAGCCTAGTTTAATAATAATCTTGTCCACTCTGTGCTGGTAGTCAATATAATTACCAAAATAGATTTTCAGTCACCATTTTACCTTATTGTATTGGTGTTAAGCTGTGACAATAAAGTTGCTAGTAAAAGTAAGAAGATATTCGAGTGGTAAAATAAAACGTTTAGCCACTGTTCTAGTGTTTCATGTTGTTATTTCGAAATAGCGGCTTGTATATTAGTTTTTATTAGTGTTGATTAGAACCTGAATGCAACTAAATCGTTTATGATAATAGGACCCATCAATTACTCAAGTATTTCCGAAAAACTATTAAACATGGTATTGCCAAGCGCACAGCTAAGTCAAGTCAATGAATGCTCGAGTTTAGACCGTTGACAAAGCAGGCAGGACATTTTTGTGAAACGTCGGGGAAAGTTCGAGAAATCCAGTTAAAAGGATTTTCTGAAAATCAATACCAATCCATCGTCGATCGTAGGGCAACGCTCGGACAGTTTGGCAAGCGCAATGCTGCTGGCTTCTGGCTGCTAGCTGCTAGCTGGGACTGTACCGGCGTGGTCAACGAGCAAGTAGAGTGACCTCTGCTCCAGTATTCGACGGCTGCTCACCGGGTTCAAGTGCTCGGTGCTTGCCAGCCACGCCGACTGCAGGATGCCCGCTTAAGACGTTCCTCCTCGACGGCTGCTGAAGGCGGCTAGAGTAGGTTCGGTGCTAATCATGATCTGTCTCGTCGCTTGGTTCACGGTTAAGGGTCAGTGTGACCAACATTTAAAGATGAAAAGTTGAAAGTTGTGAGGTTTCTGGTGTAATTACCTTCTTAAGACACGTGTCTTTCCCTTATCTTTGTACGTTACTTTCCAGAAACCCTATTTAACTTGGTTATTGAAGGCTACGCTGCCAAAACTCTAACTTGTCCCGACGTTTCACAAAGTTGTGCTGCCTGCTTTATCAACGGTCTAAACTCGAGTGCCAATTAGCAACAAATAGAAACAAAAGAACCGACATTAACATAAGCCTCATAAAAAAAAAACACCAAAAACCAAAGAACCAAACCAATATCGGTACCCTACTTTTCAAAAAACTAAACCCAAGTAAACACCAACTGATAAAGCTGACTTTGCGAAACTTCAAGAAAAGTTTGATTTCGGGACTTGGCATTCAATCACCCATGGTTAAATTTTTGTTTCTGAAAGGTTTCGGTGTATTTTATTGTTACATGCTAAATTCGTCGTTTGATTTTGATTCTTGGGCCAACTAAAGCCCCTTTTACACGGTCACATTTTTTCATCACATTCCGTCAAACCCTTGTACAGCAGTCTGTAATATAAACATTGTACAAGGTTTTATGTGACGGATTTGATGAAAAATGTGACGACCTTTTACACGATACAATAATCATTGTATCACATTTATTATCACAGTAGGCCATGGAAGTGATGTCAGTTGACATTTCAGAAAAAAAATGAGAGTGAATTTAGTTCTACTTTCGTCAGACGTCAGGTATGGGTGTGATTTCTATTTAAAAACAAACTTTTATCAACTTTTAATTCATTTTAATTGCAGCCATTTCAAATTTTGCACTGCGCCATGATTTTTTGAAAAGTTTGACGTCACGCAATCTTTGATCTCTGATTGGCTGCATTCCATACAAGATGTGATGGAAATAGAGCCTGGGCTATCCGAAAAAATGTGCCACAGTCTGCCATACAAGACTTTTATGTGACGGACTGCCGTGCAATGGACTGTTTACACGGTCACATGCAGTTGCATACAAGACTGCTGTGCAAGGGTTTGACGGAATGTGATGAAAAAATGTGACCGTGTAAATCAGGCTTAAGAAATCTGCAGAGGTGTTATATCTGCACAAATCAGCAACACGGTCAACCCCACGCCGGCTGTAGCGGCCCGGGCGTTGGGTGTGGCCGGCGTCGAGCCATCGAGAGTCCGTGGACCAACGGCTGCCGCTGCGGTCGCAGATCGGACGGGCAACAGGTGAATGCAGAGTGCATCCGAGACTAGGCGGTCGCCATGGGTAACAACGCGCTCTCTCCGTGCACAGGTGATACCGAAGACGGTTTCAGCCGGGATTTGGTTTGTTGATGAAACGCTTGTTCGGCTCGCGTTTAACGAATACACTATCTATGTCTGGAGTTCTTACAAGATTCCAATAGTTTCACCATGGTTTCCCACAAAGTTTCGTTAAATTATTTTCACATAGTTTCCTGAAGTTTCACCGAAATCGGACCCATGACGCATTCGAATATACAAAATATCTCACTCGAGTCTAGAAGACAGCCTCGCAAGTGTACAGATTTACATCCTGATTGAAACGATCGAAGATGAATGCACGTGCACGCAGGGTGTTGACGTGGAATTTAGTTCGTCGCCCACTTTTCCTACCCCTAAGGCCCGATTTTACAATTTTGCCAACTCCAGGTTAAAGTGGGAGTTAAGTTATTTGTTATGGCAACGGCCAATGGGATGCAGTGGAATTCATTTGTTTCTAGGGGTTAGATGCTTAACCCAGAGTTGACAAAAGTTTAAAACCGGCCCTAACTAGACCAGACCCCAGACCAAAAGGTTAAATTCGATGTAAAAACGATCAAATAACTGTAGAAATATTCACAGTTCATAATTCTTGGTATTTTTGCATGAAAAGTGCATTGGCTTTGCTGTAATTGTGAGCTACAGAGGGTGGGATAAAGAATATTGACTGAAGCGATGCACTGAACTCTGTCGATTGATGTTGTGTTTTACGGCGCGTCAGCATCATAGGCTATTTGCGCCGGTCTGAGCACTGTTAAGAAGCTGGCTACAGCTAACTTATTCCGGCACTTCGTGGCACCCGCGAGTCGCGATTTGTGCACTAGAATGCCACGCACTTGTTGCTTGGGCACGACCTTGTCCGATGACGACCACTCCCTAGCGACGAGCGGCGGGGCCGAGCCAATTAAAGCCAGCCACCGAGATCAAGTTCAGAAGGTTACGGCTTCGGCAGATTCGACCGGCGAGCGGGCGGGTTTTTTCAACTCACCTAGCGCTGGGCGGTGTGAGGAAAACCCCCGGCAAGTTTGGGTACTATGCAATGTTTATTCTTAGCATCTAATCCAGCCACGATTACATCATAAGGTCCCGGAAGTGAATATTGTTTGGAGGAGGGGTCACGTGTCAACTGTACGGGGAGAAGCGGTCCAGAACACTGATTTCAATAAGCTGGGTGGCGATTTTTTAACTTTAATTACGGTGAAATGATTTGAGATCTCTATTCTCTTGTCAATGTTTTTAATGGAACAAATGAACGCTGTCATCGGGAACACAAGCGCCTTATCGAACAAAATTTTTACAAAATCGTCCTCCTAGATAGCGCAATGTATTGAGCCAAGGTGAAGGAAATTGAATCCAGGTTTTCGCCCCCAGTTATGCACCTATTTATTATTTATGTCTATTTCCTGTCTTGATTAGCCAGTTTCTTACAGTATTCAGTCAATCACTTTAATCAATTTTCTGTTTTCCACCCTCTAGAGCTCACAATTACATCGAAGCCAATGCACTTTCCTTGATGAAAATATATACCAAAAATGAGCTAAAAATATTCCTAAGATTATGGCAGCCATTTATTGAGTATGAACGTATTCTGGATAAAATAAATGAGATCCTCGATTTGCCGTTGCGTTAACTCTATTTGAAACTACAATTCAATGCGAAGATGTATGCCGGGGTTCGATTTCCCGAATAAACGGACATTTCCTGGGCCGATGAAATCGTGTAAGTAGAGAAATCGCTTCTCTGTTCGCTTGTTTCACCATCGGTGGTCGAAGACGATCGGAAAATAAACAGCCAATAAAAATTGATGTCCGCATAATGAAATGCGCGCTGTGTATAATCAGGGGACTAGTTTTCGAGGTGATTAAATTTGAATGAAGAGCTCGTAATTCGATTGACAGGCCGCCGGAAGCTGGTCTACTCACCACCGGGTGGCACTCAACCTCCGAAGCCGACCGGCAGATATTTCCAACGGGCTTACCTGGAAACAAAGAAAGCAAGAAGTCAGAACGATGGTCGATGACAGGTGGAGGTGCCGGGTTTTACAAGGAGAAAAAACAATATGGTTTCATGTAATCCCTTATTTTAGACACCCCTGAGTCGCTTGTTGCAATAAACTGTTGATATGCTCGGGTCTTGCTATCTTTGGCTTCAAAGGCAGATAAAACACAATGATTTCGATGCCAATAGAAGTATTCCACTGAGAGAAAAATGACGTCAGATACCCACTAGACGTACTACAAGTTGGAAAAAAATTAATGAGCTCTGCTAAATAACAAAGGAAGACAGGGAAATCACAACCCGAATTGCTCTGCCTGGCTTTAGCGAGTGGGTATCAGACGTCATTTTGATTGAATGGAATAGGTGTATTTACAACTGGCGGTGAGACACAGTGTAGCCAATCTTACAAACTCATCGCCGTTAGAGAGAAGAAGCAAAATTGATTTTCTTCTACGAATTTTGTAAAAAAAAATCATAAAAATGGTCCAAAGGCAAGAGAATTCGACCAATTACTTATTTGTTCTTTGACATCTTTGATGCGACTGACAGTTTCTTGTCGGTCTTGTGGAAACCCAAAAGAGACTTTCTAAGAGAGCGGCATCATGACATTAGAACCCACGGATCGGGAAGGCACTGAGTTGTGTCGAAAATAATCATCTTTCTCATTTAGTTCCGAGGAAGCCTTGGAGGAAAAAGCGGTGAACCCAAGAAGGAAAAAAAAATCGTGTCTTGTTAGTATTTGTCGAAAGGTTTTTCTCCACGAAAGACCAGCTATTGACAAATGATGATCTGTTTCATCCACACTTTTTCTATCGCTGAATGAAACAAACTGAACGTTCGTTGCTTCTCCCGATTTCTATAAGCCATGGGAAATGATTTTCAAAGACTCAATCGTTATAGAAATTCGTCCGATTCAATTAAAACATAACAAAACGCAGACAAAAAACAACTATTTATATCTCTTGCAATGGCAAAAAAGTGTTGTAAGAGATTAAAATGGCCACAAAAGCATCAGAAATCTGTCTCGTGCATTATTGCCGGTGAACTTCGGTATTTGGTGGAAAACGACGAACACAATGAATATCATCCAGTTAAACACCAAGTTACTAACACAAAAGTACATCAAAAACATTTCAAAACTAATTTTACTATTCAAAAACCAGGCGCCTCTGCCTAGTGCCAGCAAACACCGGTGTCAGAGCTCACAGAAGATAAACAGCTATGCTTTAGCATGGAGAGATGAATGCACGGACAACAGTCTCTCAGCGTGGAGACTTGAACGCACGGGACGTAACTTTGTTTCTTTTGTCTCAAGCGTTAGTCCAATATGGAACTAACCCAGCTCCAAGCCGTCAAACTTAGGGACCAAAAAGAATATAATAGGTAAGTATATTCTCTAACGGAGAGATTTTTTAAAAAAGCTTTCCCTTTTCTTTTCAGTTCAAGCAAATTGCTAACGATTTATCGAGGAAGCAACGGCTTCAACCACTATCACTAGCGCTCCCCGCGGAAAATTACGCTCTCCCAGTTAACGAACTAAAAAGAAACATTTCACATTTCAGTTGTGTTAAGTTGGCAACACAAACCCTGTAATGAACACCTAGCGCTCCTTGTGACATAGTAAATGAACTGTACGCCAGCTAGAAACCCCGGAGGTGGTTAAGCAGACGATCGACGACGCTTTCCGAACGCTGTCACCGACCTGTCACCGATCTGTCACCGATCTGTCACGCGAGGTGACAGTTCCGGCGACGCCACTGCCGCCATGTTGCCGGCCATTATCGCTTCGCCGCGCAGTCGCACAACGCGCGGGCGGCGGTCGAGGTGGGAACTAATCAGCGACACTTAGCGATGATACGTGAACTCTGGAGCTCGACACGGCCGCTACGATCCGCCATGCTCGAGTTTTGACAGAAGACGAGCGCAGAATTTGTAATTGAAGCGAAGAAGGGGAGATAATTGTTGGAAATAATCTCGGCTTGGGCCGTGTTTTGGCCTCTCGGCAGATGTTCTAGGATGAAGACACGGATTTTCGGTGCCGACACCGACAAGATAATTGACGTTTCGCTGGCGAGATTTTTTGGGCAGCAGTTATGCGTACTTTGCGCAGAGGGAGGGCGCAAAATTCTGATAATGTTGTCTGTAATTTAATTTTAATGGTTGTTGCAGGAATGATGGCTATAAAAAACTATGTGCACAGTTCGTTTTATTTTGTATTTCTTCGCTATTGTCTTTCATGCTGGCAGACCAATTTGATGGTTAAAAAATTAAGAAGTACAACTTGATTTGTTTTCGCTATTTGATGAGTATTCACACAAAAACTAACGAGTTGCCACGAAATTTCACAGACCCATTGAGCGATTTAAACAAAGTTCCTAGCCCTCAACGAAGATCTAATAGACCACATTCAAAATTGCCCATTCCAGGGTTAATAAGTGATTGCAAAAAATGTATTCCCATTGGAAAAGCATTGTAACCCAAAATTTCATCGTCTTTTGGATTTAATTTTGAATGTGGTATTTATGAAACAATCGAAGGTCGGTGCACGTGCACGGTCATATTTAGACCATCTTAGCGAATAGGTCGAATAATTGCAAAAAACAATTGTAAAACTTAAACAACAGGATTCCTCCACTAATCCGTGCTGTCGAGAGGTTGATAAGCAAGGCAAGAGAAGTTTTTGTAGTAACTTCAAACCCTCCAACCTCTCTCCCGAACAGAACTGATCAAGTGCATGATGGACACCCATCAAACACCTGACTCAGCGCGATGTTGCTTAACTTCGGAGATCTCACAAAAACCGGCATTTCCAACACGCCGAACCGTTCAGTAAAGAAGGTTCTTATTCCATGGCCAGGTCCACCTTAGCAAGTCCGTCACCGCGTCTACAATTGACACCAACTCCACGCATGACCTTCTCCCGCATTAAACGAATGCGATTAAACCGCGCGATGTGAAATTAGAAGACGGTCCAGTTGTTCCCGGCATCACGCGCACGCTCCACGCTGCCCCGATGACACGCCGCTGCAGAAGATGCTGCGCTTGATCACATCACAGATCACATCCCGACATGAAGCGATGCCGCCATCGGCGGTTGATGACGGGTTGTGCCACCCGCTGCTAATTGCTAATTGGCGACCGCGGACGTTGTTACAGATTAGATGTCGCGTTGCGATATGACATTCGTTTGGGATGCTTTCCTTCGTTAATGTGTAATAATCAGTTTTTTAAGTCATTCGTTGAATCATTGTAATGTCTTATAATATACCATATTCGGAGTTGCCCATTTCAGGGTAAATTATTGATTACAACAAATGCATTCCCATAAGATAAGCATTACCAAATATTTGTCGTCTGTGGATTAGAGCTAGTGCACTCAGAAAAACATGACGTCAGATACCCACTGGACGTCCAATCAGTTTGGAAAAAATATAAATTAACTATGCTAAATAACAATGGAAGATGGGGAATCACAACCCAAATTTCTCTACCTGTCTTTAGCAAGTGGGTATCATGACGTCATTTTGATAGAATTTTGATTGAATGGAAAGGTGTATTGATTTTCAAATGGATAATTAGTTTTTATGAGTTGTTGGGCTCCATGGAGATATAAGCAGGACTATGAATGAATCTAGTGACGCTACGCCGCAATCACACACCAAAAACTTGAACAACCCCATAATCGCATCGCATCGCATCGCATCGCATCGCATCGCATCGCATCGCATCGCATCGCATCGCATCGCATCGCATCGCATCGCATCGCATCGCATCGCATCGCATCGCATCGCATCGCATCGCATCGCATCGCATCGCATAGCATAGCATAGCATAGCATAGCATAGCATAGCATAGCATAGCATAGCATAGCATCGCATCGCATCGCATCGCATCGCATCGCATCGCATCGCATCGCATCGCATCGCATCGCATCGCATCGCATCGCATCGCATCGCATCGCATCGCATCGCATCGCATCGCATCGCATCGCATCGCATCGCATCGCATCGCACCGCATCGCATCGCATCGCATCGCACCGCATCGCATCGCATCGCATCGCATCGCGTCGCATAGCATAGCATAGCATAGCATAGCATCGCATCGCATCGCATCGCACCGCATCGCAACGCATCGCATCGCATCGCATCGCATCGCATCGCATCGCATCGTATCGCACCGCAACGCATCGCATCGCATCGCATCGCATCGCATCGCATCGCATCGCATCGCAACGCATCGCAACGCATCGCAACGCATCGCATCGCATCGCAACGCATCGCATCGCATCGCAACGCATCGCATCGCATCGCACCGCATCGCATCGCATCGCATCACGGGTGACCACGGGTTCACCACATAGAGTGTGGTCGCCGATTCGGTCCATCGAGCAGCCGCCGGCTCCGGGAGCCATCACAGTTATTGACTCGTCCTGGTCGGACCCCCGAGCGGGGCGCTAGTCCAACAAGGCTCGGCAAACCAGCTGCAAGCATACTGGGCAAGCAGGCAAGCAAGCAAGCATACGGGGCAAGCAAGCAAGCAAGCATGCAGAGAGATACAGCGGAGATGAGGAACGACTTGGCTGATAGCATCTAGCATCAAGCGTCGCGCTCGGCGGCGTCGGCTCAGATAGATGGTCCTTCGAGCAAAGGGATTCGGGTTTGATGTTGTTATTACTGAGTGTGCGCGGTTTTAAGGTGGCTGCAGCGGGTTTTAATGCTGCCAATAAGATCGATTTTTTGGGCTTTGTTTGCCAATGATCCTGATGCGCAATCTCAAGCGTAAACTAAAACCTAACCCTGGTCCGCCAGGTTGGAAACCCGTGGTGTGTCGGCAGGGTGTCCTGCATCCTACAGCCTGGTGAGATGTTTGCTGGCAGAGTGTCCTGCATCCTACAGCCTGTTGAGATGTTTGCTGGCAGAGTGTCCTGCATCCTACAGCCTGGTGAGATGTTTGCTGGCAGAGTGACCTGCATCCTACAGTCTGGTGAGATGTTTGCTGGCAGAGTTTCCTGCATCCTACAGCCTGGTGAGATGTTTGCTGGCAGAGTCTCCTGCATCCTACAGCCTGGTGAGATGTTTGCTGGCAGAGTGTCCTGCATCCTACAGCCTGTTGAGATGTTTGCTGGCAGAGTGTCCTGCATCCTACAGCCTGGTGAGATGTTTGCTGGCAGAGTGTCCTGCATCCTACAGCCTGGTGAGATGTTTGCTGGCAGAGTTTCCTGCATTCTACAGCCTGGTGAGATGCTTGCTGGCAGAGTTTCCTGCATCCTACAGCCTGGTGAGATGTTTGCTGGCAGAGTGTCGTGCATTCCACAGCCTGGTGAGATGTTTGCTGGCAGAGTGTCCTGCATCCTACAGCCTGGTGAGATGCTTGCTGGCAGAGTTTCCTGCATCCTACAGCCTGGTGAGATGTTTGCTGGCAGAGTGTCGTGCATTCCACAGCCTGGTGAGATGTTTGCTGGCAGAGTGTCCTGCATCCTACAGTCTGGTGAGATGTTTGCTGGCAGCGTGTCCTGCATCCTACAGCCTGGTGAGATGTTTGCTGGCAGAGTGTCCTGCATCCTACAGCCTGGTGAGATGTTTGCTGGCAGAGTTACCTGCATTCTACAGCCTGGCAAGATGTTTGCTGGCAGAGTTTCCTGCATCCTACAGCCTGGTGAGATGTTTGCTGGCAGAGTGTCGTGCATTCCACAGCCTGGTGAGATGTTTGCTGGCAGAGTGTCCTGCATCCTACAGCCTGGTGAGATGTTTGCTGGCAGAGTTTCCTGCATCCTACAGCCTGGTGAGATGTTTGCTGACATAGTTTCGTGCATTCTACAGCGTGTATAGTGAGATGTTTGCTGGCATAGTTTCCATCCAGGCTGCTTAAAAGTAAATTGGTTTCTGATATTGTTATAGATTTTCAAATGTGGTTCGCGTTTTGTTGAGAGTCATTCACAGTTGGTTGTAACGGACCTGTTGCAGCAGCAATCAGCGATCACGCGGTTTAAGTTGTATTTGAATTGAAATGCATGGCGTCACGGAAAAATAGCGCATTTCAGCGATCTTGATCTTTGATAGCCGTTAGGCCACCTAAACCGTCGCTTGAATTTTACTTTGAATAATAGTACTTAACGTCGGTTTCAACAATTTACACTTAAGTAGTAATCTTCCAGTCAGGATGAAAACAGAAGCAACCGACAGGTTGTTACCACGGATGAGTTCTTATCTGGAAGTTAGCCACTGTAAAACCACCCCTTACCAGCCCTTACCCATATCCATAGAGTTATAACTCATTATAAACTATCCTCAACATTGTAGAACACCCAAATTCAAATAAAAATGGTAAGAGATTGCAACAAAAACATAACAAGGGCTTCAAACAATCCATTACCATCATTTGAAATCCATCCCCAACCCAACTCTTCGGTGAACCACGGTGTAACAATGCAGGTGTTGCTATACGGCGCTACGATTGACAGAACTAACGCTTCATACCTTTAGCATCCAGAGCAACAACGCAACACCGAAATGTTTGACTGACAAGAACCAAAAAAACCAAACGCCTCCGTCCCGAGTCGATCGCGCAAACAGACGAAACACGGCAGCGAATCGTGTAACTCTCAATTGGCCGCATCTGTTCAAACCCGCGGAGATGCACTCTCGGCTGCAGCCACGGCTCTCAAGACACCTGGCCGGTTGCACAACGGAGCAACAGGTGCCTCGACTCCTTACCTCGGCTACCCGACTTCCAGTAATTAATCACGAATAAGTGCACACAACGAGCTTAAGTATTTGATTAGCTAAATTATTGCCGGGAGAATGACATGCTTTTGCTGTATCAGACCCTCGAATGCAGCGGACACGATTGCACGATCCGGTCAAGTCCATAGACGTCTTGCCAAGAGTCATCTTGGTACCGACACCATGGCAAACGCTGCTGCGATTGTTGGCATTACTATGTGCCTTGCCTAATGCCAGCAAACACCGGTGTCACTGCTGTTGCTAGTGTTGCCACGCTGGTACGATTGTTGGCATTACTATGTGCCTTGCCTAATACCAGTAAACACCGGTGCCACTGCTGTTGCTAGTGTCGATACGCTGCTACGATTGCAGTCTAGATACCGAGTCGGCTGTCTTTGGCTGCGCGCTAAGTTATTGACTTTGCGAAGCATCAAACTGATTTGCCACGAATACCTACTAATCGGCGGATCACGAAGCGACCGCCTCTACGGCCGAGCAGGAGAAGTCTGCAGAAGCATCGGACTCGGCGTTACGTTGCCCGAATCGCAGAAAACACCCCGGGGTTAAACTGGTGATCACCAAATATCTCACCAGGCTGTAGGATGCAGGACACTCTGCCAGCAAACATCCCACCAGGCTGTAGGATGCAGGACACTCTGCCACCAAATATCTCACTAGGCTGTAGGATGCAGGACACTCTGCCAGCAAACATCTCACCAGGCTGTAGGATGCAGGAAACTCTGCCATCAAATATCTCACTAGGCTGTAGGATGCAGGACACTCTGCCAGCAAACATCTCACCAGGCGGTAGGATGCAGGACATATGCCAGCAAACATCTCACCAGGCTGTAGGATGCAGGACACTCTGCCAGCAAACATCTCACCAGGCTGTAGGATGCAGGACACTCTGCCAGCAAACATCTCACCAGGCTGTAGGATGCAGGACACTCTGCCAGCAAACATCTCACCAGGCTTTAGGATGCAGGACAGCACCAATCGAATGTGAGTGCACGTACACGCAGGGTGTCAGCCTGATCTCAGCTCGTCTCCCGCACCAACTCAGACGCTGTCAGGTTGGTACCACCGGGGATTTTCAGCCTGTGGTCCATCACATCCGGAGGCTGCTCGTCCGTCCCGGCGCAGGTCACCGAAAGGTCACCGAGGCAGCGTCACGCATCACCGGTCACCGCACACCGATGTCCAAGTCCGTGCACCTCCGATCGGCGTTAAGTAGCTCGGGTTAGCGTGCACGATCGGGGGTTTCGAATCGGGATTAACCACAGATTGGGCATCGGGTAACCTTTAGGGTTTTTTGTCATTTCCGCTCGTTGAGGAGAAGAAACGGAGTTTGTGGTTGTGTACGCGGCACCTCCACGAACTAAGCTTGGAAGTTTTAGCCATGCTTTTTGCAAAGCGGTGATTTTCTGGCATTGTTGTCAGCGTCTGGGTTTGAAGAGGGCGTCGAGCTAAATTCCAACCCGCGTGCACTAACCGTCGATTGTTTCTAACATCAATATTTTTTATGACATTTTCCTGTAATTTTCAGAAATCTGAATTTTGAAATTTGAAATCTCTCTGACTTTTTAATATAGGAAAGTTTTCGAAGCATATCCCCGAATGATTCATATACTGTCTAAACGGTTTTGTTTGAACGTAGCAAAGAATACACCTGTTCCATTCAATCTAAAGTCTATAAAAATGACGTCACTCGCTAAAGCCAGGAAAATCAATGCGGGTTGTGATTTCCCTATCTTCCTTTCTTATTTAGCAGAGCTAATTAATATAATTTTTTTCAAACGACTATAGTATGTCCAGTGGGTACCTGACGTAATATTTCCCAGAGTGAAATAGGTCTTTGCATCTGAAAATTTTTCAAATTGCAAACGCATTGAAAATTCACAAAGCTTTAAAACGTTTTTTTTAGGAAAAAAACTTGAGCGAAACCGCAGCGCACACACTTAGCGTCGTGAGAAGTTGACCTCTCTCTTTGCATTGAGAGCCTCCCGACTGCAATCGTGGAGCAAACGTCTCTTTCTGCCTTAGCAAAGCTGATTGTTCATCTGGCAACAAATGAAGCGTAACGTTCGGCCAAAGAGATACGTTCTAGGAACACACCGCCTTCTCGACCAGCGATCTGCATACGCGAGAAGGCCGTGACTCTTTCGCTTTTTGTTGCCGTTGTTTTTTGCACGGCCTTTTGAATGCCACGTACGATATTGCATGGATGGGAAAAAAGTTAATCATCACACAATAAAAATAGTGTTTTTATATCGGGTTTTTCGATAGGTTTCTATTGGTTATGATCTAGTTTGAAGTAAAACCGAGAAGAAAAGGTTTTGCGAACGGTCGAACGGCTGCTTTGTTAAGATTTGAAAAGCAAACAAATGTTTCCTTATACAAAGATAAGATTTATGCAGCTGAGCCGAAGAAAGAGATGATTATTTCCACAGCCAGCTGAATGATTCTAATTTTTATTTGATACACTCGCATTTTTTGGCTGAATCAGACCAATTTTGCGCCATTTAAGACCAACTTTTGCAAGAAAGAAGACGGTTATTAATTTAAGCGAGCGCAAATTAACTAAGTGGTGTTGTCAGATAGACTTTAGTCCATCCAGGATAAGGTCACTCAAAAATTGGCCACCATTTAAAATTCACCCACTCATGAAACTAAATCCGCAAGGCGCTATTTCAAAAATTTCAAAATCAAACGCTAGAACAGTGGCTAAACGTCATACTTATCGCACGCATAGCTTCTAGCTAATCACTGGTAAGTTAATTATTACAGTTATATACTTATACAATTAGAAATTAAGGTAAATCGGTGACTGCAATTTTATTTTCCATCATGTCGGTAGTGGTATTGACTACTAGCGCTGAGCGGAGCGGGTTATTATTAAATTAAAAAGACTTGAGAGCAATCAAATGCAGCTTCAGGAACCGCGCATTACCCGCGGGAAAACTGTCTCAAGGTCACACGACAGCGCGCGCAACGAAGCGGCCGTTTAAAGAAACACATTGTCGACAAGAAAACCAGCCAGCAAGATTACCTCGCACACGGCCAGTTTCAAACCAAACAACCGACAACAACTTCACTGTCACCGCCATCGGACACGAAAAAATCGCATAAATACCAAACCAACTCGACAATTCCACATCTACACACACCGCAAGCATTTAATTGCATTACGAATAACCTCAACTCCTTTTTTTTACCCTTGTTGAAACATTTAAGTTAGTAGCAATTGTCTGAGCGCCATTAGCTACATCATTAGCTCGGCTAAGAACTGACGGTTTAGCATAATGCCGACTCGATATGCATCTGGAGAGCACGGGAGGTCCGATGGTCTCGGCAAGTAGCGACATGTGTCCTGGCTGGAGGTACTTGTGTAGCGGCGAGCTTTATCAGTTGACTAGGCGGTTTGTGTCACCGCTTAGCCATCGTGTTTGCTTGTCTACTTGCTGTTGGCAGCGGGGATTGTGCCATGGTTGTAATTATCGCCGGCATTTTGATCGGACTCTGTGTCGCACGGCGTCGTTAAGCCAGGTTGGGTTTTAACTATTACTTGCTTAGGACGCATCTCATTCACTTATCTTAGCACGTTGCTATTTAGCTTAAATAATTATTAAATGTTATTAATTATTAATTGAATATCAAATTAGTCAATCATATTAAATATTAATAAAAATAATATATTCATTATTAATATGTGAAGAAAATACACAGTTTCAAAACAGAAAGATAGAATAGAAAAGATTGTTGCAGACGCTGAGGCCAAAGAAATGAAAGAATTAGATAAGTTGGAAATAGTAAACAGAGGCAAATAGTTGTTTCTGGGTTGAGTTTTTGAAAAGCAGGAACATTGTATTGCTTTGGTTTTTGGTTTTTTTGGGGTTTTTTGAGGAGGCTTAGATTATTGTTGGTTCTTTTGTTTGGATTTGTTGCTAATTGACACTCGAGTTCAGACCGTTGATAAAGCAGGCAGCACAGCTTTGTGAAACGTCGGGAATAGTTTGGGTTTGGGACTCGGCTTTCAATACCCAGTTAGTTTGTCAAAATTGCTTACACGTATTTTGGTCGGTGATCAAACATTGTTTCAAGCGACTGAACGCGATTTAAACGCAGCTTTATTTACCATACTGAGTTCTAAGTACTATAAAATCCGAATAGTTATCCGTGATGAATGTCATAACGCTAATCGAGGCCGAAGCCACCTCATTCTGCTCCAGATATCTCCGCCAGATGTCAGCAGGCCGAAAGGCCGCCAGAAAAACAGACACGCAAACTGCAAATCTTCGGCGATAAAACTGGGAAATTTTGGAGCGATTCGATAAAAGCCCACCGGTATTTCCTCGGTGAGTTCGGCCATAAAAATCGCGAGAAAAAAGTAGAACATGCGCACCTTGCATTCTTGTTTTTCGGCCACTGTTTGACCAAGTTTAGTTTCTTTTTCGGATCGAAGTGGGATATTGAATGTAAAGTTTTCCTCTCCAATTTCCCGAATTTCCTTCAGCTTTGATTTACAATTGAAAATCGTTTCTCAACCAGTATACTTCGTTCCTATCTTCAGTCAAAGTGACACAGCCTTTGATTGTGAATTGTTGGTTCAACGATACTGATCTACCGCACGGAGCTGTCCCAAACGACACAATGGCAGTCGGTAAATCTAACCAGATTGTTAAGACTTTCTAATGAGACCCATCTCAGCAGCAAACAAGCTAGCAAGCAAGCAAGCAAGCAAGCAAGCAAGCAAGCAAGCAAGCAAGCAAGCAAGCAAGCAAGCAAGCAAGCAAGCAAGCAAGCAAGCAAGCAAGCAAGCAAGCAAGCAAGCAAGCAAGCAAGCAAGCAAGCAAGCAAGCAAGCAAGCAAGCAAGCAAGCAAGCAAGCAAGCAAGCAAGCAAGCAAGCAAGCAAGCAAGCAAGCAAGCAAACAAACAGCAAGCAAACAGCAAGCAAACAAACAGCAAGCAGCAGCAAGCAGCAGCAGCAGCAGCAGCAAGCAGCAGCAGCAGCAGCAGCAAGCAGCAGCAGCAGCAGCAGCAGCAGCAGCAGCAGCAGCAGCAGCAGCAGCAGCAGCAGCAGCAGCAGCAGCAGCAGCAGCAGCAGCAGCACCAGCACCAGCAGCAAACTCTAGTCTCGTGACCTCCGGCAAGAACAACCCGTCGACCCGAGCGAGCCGTCCTGTGACCGTGAATGCCACTAGTTGATCCAGTTATCCCCACCACGGCGACACCCAGCGTCAAGACCCGGCGAGATGACCGCGACCAGGCGGTTGCCTAGGCGACCCAGCCTCCGTGGTGGACCGATCAGCTAGATCAATCCTTAGTGATTCTTGCAGTGCGATGCATTGTGATTGTTGTTTTAAAATAACTGGACAGATCTCAAGAAATATAGCAAGACCCAAGAAGTGTAGTTGATGAGGTGATGGCGATTGCGGAGTGACTTCTATCAGCCTATTGATTGCTCTGGGACGCTTTCTGAGCCGTCTGCTGTGATACTGGGACGGGTGACATACTACCGGCTTGACCAGAAGAGCATGAGGTCGCTTGCACATGTGCAATGCATTTCCCATGGCCATGTAAGGCAATGACAGGACACACTCAAGTTGTGTCAATGCATTTTCTTAACCCAGGGTGTTTGACAAAAAACACCGGTGTCACTTCGCTGCTAGAGTAGCTATACGCTGATACGATTGTTGGCATTACTATATGCCTTGCCTAATGCCAGCAAACACCGGTGTCACTGCTGTAGCTAGTGTTGCCACGCTGCTACGATTGTTGGCATTACTATGTGCCTTGCCTAATGCCAGCAAACACCGGTGTCACTGATGTTGCTAGTGTTGCCACGCTGCTACGATTGTTGGCATTACTATGTGCCTTGCCTAATGCCAGCAAACACCGGTGTCACTGCTGTTGCTAGTGTTGCCACGCTGCTACGATTGTTGGCATTGCTATGTGCCTTGCCTAATGCCAGCAAACACCGGTGTCACTGCTGTTGCTAGTGTTGCTACGCTGCTACGATTGTTGGCATCACTGAGTGCCTTGCCTAATACAAGCAAACACCGGTGTCACTGCTGTTGCTAGCGTTGCTACGCTGCTACGATTGTTGGCATTACTATGTGCCTTGCCTAATGCCAGCAAACACCGGTGTCACTGCTGTTGCTAGTGTTGCCACTTTGCTATGATTGTTGCCATTACTATGTGCCTTGCCTAATGCCAGCAAACACCGGTGTCAGTGCTGTTGCTAATGTTGCCACGCTGCTACGATTGTTGGCGGTACCTTTACGGACATAGGGTCTGCAAATCCTCAGCTGCAGTGTCAACAACGAGCTGAAGATGATGCACTGAACGTTGCAACGCACTAAATCATTCCCTGACAAAGCTAAACCCAACAGAAAAAGAAAAACACTTGGTATCTCGTTATAGGTTGCTTGGCGCTGCAATTAAAGCGCAACAATTCCGCCGATTGATATATTATTGTTGTCTGGTCGTTAAGCCGCGGCCGGCGTCGAAGGAAGTGGATCGAAATGCAAAAGGAGATATTAATTCCAACGCTGCGCGGCTGTCGACAGGTTTCAGATAAACTGCGTTGATTTATAGCGTGCACTGCGCAGCTGGGCGTGCGCAGAGAGCCGCGGTCGCCGGAGAGTGGCCGGTTGGGGTGCAAGGTGGGAAATATTGTTTATTTTAAGAGAAACTCTAGAGATGGAGATGGAGGAGAAGATGCAGAAAGAGAGTAATAGATTTTGTGTGGATGGTGGATTCTTGGCTAGAATCTACCGAGGTTTCCTTGCGCCCGTGTTACCAATTCCTATCCTTGTAATGAATGTTAAAAATGTAAAATGTACAAAAAAAGTTGAAAATAAAATTAGAAAAACTGTTTAACTTTGTATTGAATGCTTTGCGAAACGCCGGAAAGTTTTATTTTAGGAGCTGATCATTTTATAACCCGGATAAATAGACTTTCTTATTACTAACGTGCTAATATTAGGAGTCTTAGAAAGTAATAATATTATCTATGATTAAAAACGAAATATCAATTCCAAAATTTGTATCCGTACCGGTGTAAAAGCCCGGATATTATGCAACTACGCCGCGCTTAACGGAAACCCAACTGTGTAATAGATTTAAATGCCAGAGCTTTACCCAACACTGATCCAAGGTTAAGCAAAGGGACCAGTTTTACCAATTTTTTCAACCCTCAGTCAGGAGATAACTCACAGAAACAATTGAATTTCACTGCACGTTGCTGCCATGGAAATTAACTCTACTGACACTTGAAATCAGAGTGAATAAAACTGTAAAAACCTAACCCAAACCTGCACTAGAGGCCTAAAGGTATTGAAACACCGTGGCGGCATCTCATAGTTCAGCTGGAAACCACCGTTGGAAAAACTAACAACAACAGTTCCAAGTTATCCTATTTTTCCACCAGAGTTCGCGTGTAGCGGCGATGTTTGGCCCCAAGGCCAGAAGTTCCGAGCCATTAACCTTGTAAACAAGCAGCATTCATTGATTACAAGATTATCAATGTTTAACTAATTAAACCCGCATTAGCATTATGAACGCGATTATTTCTGTGAAGTGTGCATTATATCTGCTCTAAAAAGCAACTAGTTTTATAGATTCTAGCAGTAAATGAGCGAAATAAACACGTAAAATTACTCTTCAAATTGCGGTGTTTGGTCAGTGATATCATTAATCGCTTTCCATCGCAATAAAAGGTCGTGTATGATGTGTCCAACATGGCGTCCACGCGTGGAGTCGGCCACTCTCTGGCTGTCAAGGCTGCACAGCTTGACAGTCTTGTGTCCAACATGGCGTCCACGCGCGGAGTCGGCCACTCTCTGGCTGTCAAGGCTGCACAGCTTGAGAGTCAGTCTTGTGTCCAGCATGGCGTCCACGCGCGGAGTCGGCCACTCTCTGGCTGTCAAGGCTGCACAGCTTGAGAGTCAGTCTTGTGTCCAGCATGGCGTCCACGCGCGGAGTCGGCCACTCTCTGGCTGTCAAGGCTGCACAGCTGGACAGTCAGTCTTGTGTCGAACATGGCGTCCACGCGCGGAGTCGGCCACTCTCTGGCTGTCAAGGCTGCACAGCTTGACAGTCAGTCTCGTGCTCAACATGGCGTCCACGCGCGGAGTCGGCCACTCTCTGGCTGTCAAGGCTGCACAGCTTGACAGTCTTGTGTCCAGCATGGCGTCCACGCGCGGAGTCGGCCACTCTCTGGCTGTCAAGGCTGCACAGCTTGACAGACAGTCTTGTGTCCAACATGGCGTCCACGCGCGGAGTCGGCCACTCTCTGGCTGTCAAGGCTGCACAGCTTGACAGTCAGTCTCGTGCTCAACATGGCGTCCACGCGCGGAGTCGGCCACTCTCTGGCTGTCAAGGCTGCACAGCTTGACAGTCTTGTGTCCAGCATGGCGTCCACGCGCGGAGTCGGCCACTCTCTGGCTGTCAAGGCTGCACAGCTTGACAGACAGTCTTGTGTCCAACATGGCGTCCACGCGCGGAGTCGGCCACTCTCTGGCTGTCAAGGCTGCACAGCTGGACAGTCAGTCTTGTGTCCAGCATGGCGTCCACGCGCGGAGTCGGCCACTCTCTGGCTGTCAAGGCTGCACAGCTGGACAGTCAGTCTTGTGTCCAACATGGCGTCCACGCGCGGAGTCGGCCACTCTCTGGCTGTCAAGGCTGCACAGCTGGACAGTCAGTCTCGTGCTCAACATGGCGTCCACGCGCGGAGTCGGCCACTCTCTGGCTGTCAAGGCTGCACAGCTTGGCGGTCAGTCTCGTGTCCAACATGGCGTCCACGCGCGGAGTCGGCCACTCTCTGGCTGTCAAGGCTGCACAGCTGGACAGTCAGTCTCGTGCTCAACATGGCGTCCACGCGCGGAGTCGGCCACTCTCTGGCTGTCAAGGCTGCACAGCTTGACAGTCAGTCTTGTGTCTAACATGGCGTCCACACGCGGAGTCGGCCACTCTCTGGCTGTCAAGGCTGCACAGCTGGACAGTCAGTCTCGTGCTCAACATGGCGTCCACGCGCGGAGTCGGCCACTCTCTGGCTGTCAAGGCTGCACAGCTGGACAGTCAGTCTTGTGTCCAACATGGCGTCCACGCGCGGAGTCGGCCACTCTCTGGCTGTCAAGGCTGCACAGCTTGACAGTCTTGTGTCCAACATGGCGTCCACGCGCGGAGTCGGCCACTCTCTGGCTGTCAAGGCTGCACAGCTTGAGAGTCAGTCTTGTGTCCAGCATGGCGTCCACGCGCGGAGTCGGCCACTCTCTGGCTGTCAAGGCTGCACAGCTGGACAGTCAGTCTTGTGTCCAGCATGGCGTCCACGCGCGGAGTCGGCCACTCTCTGGCTGTCAAGGCTGCACAGCTTGACAGTCAGTCTCGTGCTCAACATGGCGTCCACACGCGGAGTCGGCCACTCTCTGGCTGTCAAGGCTGCACAGCTTGACAGTCAGTCTTGTGTCCAACATGGCGTCCACACGCGGAGTCGGCCACTCTCTGGCTGTCAAGGCTGCACAGCTTGACAGTCAGTCTCGTGCTCAACATGGCGTCCACACGCGGAGTCGGCCACTCTCTGGCTGTCAAGGCTGCACAGCTTGACAGTCAGTCTTGTGTCCAGCATGGCGTCCACGCGCGGAGTCGGTCACTCTCTGGCTGTCAAGGCTGCACAGCTTGACAGTCAGTCTTGTGTCCAGCATGGCGTCCACGCGCGGAGTCGGCCACTCTCTGGCTGTCAAGGCTGCACAGCTTGACAGTCAGTCTTGTGTCCAGCATGGCGTCCACGCGCGGAGTCGGCCACTCTCTGGCTGTCAAGGCTGCACAGCTTGACAGTCAGTCTTGTGTCCAGCATGGCGTCCACGCGCGGAGTCGGTCACTCTCTGGCTGTCAAGGCTGCACAGCTTGACAGTCAGTCTTGTGTCCAGCATGGCGTCCACGCGCGGAGTCGGTCACTCTCTGGCTGTCAAGGCTGCACAGCTTGACAGTCAGTCTTGTGTCCAGCATGGCGTCCACGCGCGGAGTCGGCCACTCTCTGGCTGTCAAGGCTGCACAGCTTGACAGTCAGTCTCGTGCTCAACATGGCGTCCACGCGCGGAGTCGGCCACTCTCTGGCTGTCAAGGCTGCACAGCTTGACAGTCAGTCTTGTGTCCAACATGGCGTCCACGCGCGGAGTCGGCCACTCTCTGGCTGTCAAGGCTGCACAGCATAACAGTCAGTCTCGTGCTCAACATGGCGTCCACGCGCGGAGTCGACCACTCTCTGGCCGTCGAGGCTCTCGTCAAGAAAAACTCGAGCAGTGCAGAGAAAATGTATCTCTTGGGTTGAACCTGTTACCTAGGCAACAGCTGTGCTCTGCCAATGCGATTGTTTATAGACTTGCCGGGATCGAAGAATATTCCAGCGAGGAATTCTCCAGCGCGAATATCAAATAAAAACCAGAGCAGTTCGAGTGAGACGGCGATATGTTGTTGAATGAGAGGCACACCCTTAGCAGTCGGAAGATCGCTGCTCAGAGAGAGACAGACTCCTCGCTAAGAGATTACAGTTCTTTTTTATTGGTGTATTAATCGGCGATCAGTCCTAGTTTAATATGGCGTCGTGTCAAATTGGCAACGAACGAAGGTCCTTGCCGAAGCCTGAGGTTTACTGACATTTCCAGTGGCCAGCATTTGGCTTGAGGGACTAGGAGCTTCTGGCAGCAAGTGGAAGACATTAGGGATTAAGCTACGCAAATTTGGTCGCTTAGGATGGTCGGTGAACTGGTACGTTACTGCTTTTGCACAACGGTAAGGATTGGTAGAGAAAAACTCATCAGCACTGGGTTCACCCTCAGATCGCTGCTAGGCTAGGCTAGCTTCACCCTCAGCTCACTGTTAGCTGCTAGGTTAGCTTCACCCTAAGCTCGCTTAGGCTACGTTAGCTTCACCCTCAGCTCACTGCTAGGTGCTAGGTACGCTTCACCATTAGCTCACTGCAAGATTAGTTTCACCCTCAGCTCGCTTAGGCTAGGTTAGCTTCACCCTAAGCTCGTTTAGGCTACGTTAGCTTCACCCTCAGCTCGCTGCTAGGCTACGTTAGCTTCACCCTCAGCTCACTGCTAGCTGCTAGGTTAGCTTCACCATTAGCTCGCTGCTAGATTAGCTTCACCCTCAGCTCGCTGCTAGGTAAGCTTCACCCTCAGCTCGCTGCTAGGTTAGCTTCACCCTCAGCTCGCTTCTAGCTGCTAGGTTAGCTTCACCATTAGCTCGCTGCTAGATTAGCTTCACCATTAGCTCGCTGCTAGGCTAGCTTCACCCTCAGCTCGCTGCTAGGTTAGCTTCACCCTCAGCTCGCTGCTAGCTGCTAGGTTAGCTTCACCCTCAGCTCGCTGCTAGCTGCTAGTTTGACTACAACATCGTCACAGGGACAGCGTCAACACAGTGTGTCAAAGGGACAAGGTTAGGCGGTGGGTGGCGCTGGCTGATGCTGAACAGGAGCAGGCTGGCCTCAGCAAGATGTGATTTTGGAATAATACCACTCTGATCGCTGTGTCACCATCGTGAGAAGATCGTGAATTCAAGGCACCGTGAACTGAGTGCACACATCGACGGTCGTGCGACGAATTTTTCCATCGATTTAACTTTCCGTTCACAACTTATCCTGAAGGCCACTCATTGCAGCACCGTTCCAACACACCTATTCCATTCAACCAAAATTCAATCAAAATGACGTCATGATACCCACTCGCTAAAGCCAGGTAGAGCAATTCGGGTTGTGATTTCCCTATCTTCCTTTGTTATTTAGCAGAGCTATCTAGTTTATTTTTACAAAATGATAGTAAATTCAGTAGGTATTGGACGTCTAGATTCTCTAAATGGCATCCATTGAGTGTACAGTGAAGCAAGTGGCTGGCAACTGGATTAAATTGATTGGTTATCGGTGTTAAGCGACGCACTGTTTTGCCAACTGGCCCTGTGGCACTGGTCTCATGGCGTCGGTCAATGAAAGGGTGATGATTAATCAAACCACGCCAGAAAGGAAGAGGGGAAACCCGGTGCCGGCACGTAGCCTACTCCTGTCGAAAAGCACCGAGGGGACCACCGACTTTGCGTCCCTTCCGAAGGACGGTGCAACTCGAACGACAGGATTCCTCCACTAATCCGTGTTGTCAAGAGGTTGACAAGCAAGGCGAGTAAAGTTGTCGGCCTAACTTCGAAGTCTCCAACCTCTTTCCCGAACAGAACTGATCATGTGCATGATGGTCACCCATCCACCACCTTACTCGGCGCGATGTTGCTTAACTTCGGTGATCTCACGAGAACCGGTGTTTCCAAAATGCTAAACCGTTCGATTTGGCAACTGGCGGTGAGGCACAGTGTAGCAAGTGGCTGGCAACTGGCGGTGAGGCACAGTGTGGGTACAGCGAGCTAATTGATAGA
Source organism: Nemurella pictetii (assembly GCA_921293315.2). Lineage (NCBI taxonomy): Eukaryota > Metazoa > Arthropoda > Insecta > Plecoptera > Nemouridae > Nemurella > Nemurella pictetii. The sequence continues at coordinate 3,794,819 of OV121125.1, read as the reverse complement.
GGAGCGAGAGAGACCCACTCACGCGTGCGTGTGAGAGAGAGAGATAGGAGGGTCGTGCTGCGCGTGCAGCCTGCGCGCCGTGCGGACTGCGCATGTGCCAATCGAAGTTTGCTAATAAATCGCGACGTCCGTGCTCCGCTTGATCCGTGGCATTAATCATAGCGGCGAGATGTGCATAACCTAGTTTTTCCCGCCGGTTTCATAGAGCTGTGACGGGCTCTGGACGCCGGGTTGGAGGATGGAGATGGCTGGTGATGGGGGAGATGGAACTACATGCACTCAACGTTCACTTTGTTGAAACGCAGGAAACTCTGCCAGCAAACATCTCACCAGGCTGTAGGATGCAGGAGACTCTGCCAGCAAACATCTCACCAGGCAGTAGGATGCAGGAAACTCTGCCAGCAAACATCTCACCAGGCTGTAGGATGCAGGAAACTCTGCCAGCAAACATCTCACCAGGCTGTAGGATGCAGGACACTCTGCCAGCAAACATCTCACTAGGCTGTTGGATGCAGGAAACTCTGCAAGCAAATATCTCACCGGGCCGTAGGATGCAGGAAACTCAGCCAGCAAACATCTCACCAGGCTTTAGGATGCAGGACACTCTGCCAGCAAACATCTCACTATACGCTGTAGGATGCAGGAAACGCTGCCAGCAAACATCTCACCAGGCTGTAGGATGCAGGAAACTCTGCCAGCAAACATCTTACCAGGCTGTAGGATGCAGGAAACTCTGCCAGCAAACATCTCACCAGGTTGTAGGATGCAGGAAACTCTGCCAGCAAACATCTCACCAGGCTGTAGGATGCAGGACACTCTGCCAGCAAATATCTCACCAGGCTGTAGGATGCAGGACACTCTGCCAGCAAACATCTCGCCAGCCAAGAGGCAACAGATAAGTAAAGATAAGGAAACTGATTATAATTACCACCGATTCCATTCACAGCATGGTATGCCTAGCGGAGGATACTGGATTTCAGACCTGAATATGTTTAATCTGCATCTCCCTGAACCGGTACACACCTCGAAGATATCGGATCTTCGGACGCTACGAAAATGACTTGTTGTTTTGAATAGCAATTAGCACGGTCAGTCACGTCTAATTGGTCGGGACAGTGAAATTGTTTTAAACGCCAATGATGGCGGTGGTCGAAGGTGATCAATCAGAGATGGCGAATACGAGACGGTGTGAGTGTTTCCGACAGCTCGTGTCCAAATTACGGGTTAATCAGAGAGGAAAACACTAAATAGAATCATTGCTTAGTTTGCCAAACGTCGGCTTGATTGTAAGTTTGATGGCTTGGCATCTAATAACCTAGTTGAATAACTTAATTAAAGGTCAGCAATCAGGTTAGCTCTGTTTAATGAGGCATGGAATATGAACTCATGGAAGTTTTTTGTCCCACTGCCAAATCTATCTGTTGGAATCAAACCATGCTTCAATTCTCTATAAAATTGATCAATATTCATGTAGTAAATTCTGTAAACAGCCTATTTGCTGGAACATTGCATACATGAATAAACAGTTTAAAATTAGGGTAGGTATTTCTTGTTGAAAGTTGCAAGGCATTAAGAAAATATGTACAAAATTGATGAGAATAGAAATGTAGTACTTGCGGTAAAATTTAAGACACCTTAAAAAGCGTGCCAAAACTCTTTCACCGCAAATTGTTTGGCCATTTCCGAAGATCCGAGCAGAACTTTTAGATAAAAAATCCATTTAATTTACAACGCTTCTTGAAACAAAATGATTTTACCTAGCGTACGTGATTCTACTTTAATAATTGTAGTGGACAATTTTGGATGGCTAAAATTTATCATTTTGCCAAAACCAATTTGCTATTTCTATTTTAATTTGAAACTGTGAGAAAAAAAGACAATCACTGCCAAACGCAATCAATAAAAAAACTCAAGCAGACAATCACTAAGATGTTTCTACAAAAAATAGTGGGCCAAGATTAAAAAAAAAACATAAAAAGTCTAACATCGAATAAGCAAGCTTGTAAAAACCACTAGTAGCCCAACACTGAACAAACCTAACCTAACACGTGACCACTTGTAACTCGACCAAATATAACCTAAAACTTAACCACTTGTAACCCGATTCGAGTCCGCGATCGACTCGTAATTAATTGAATTAACAAATCCCGGCGCACGGCGCTATGATTGATGGCCAATCGGTCCGCAGATCAGCAAAAGTGTAATAATTAACAACAATTTCGCACTTTCTCCTCTCATGCGCCGCGCGTACAGCGAGACTGGCACAGAGAAGCATCCTGAGAGGCACGGACCAGACCTAGCTAAGGAAAAGCGTGATCGCTAAGTTGCAAGCGTGGAGCTCTTAAAAAGCCTTGATCGACGCTCCTTGCACGGGGAAAATTAGCGGCTAAGCCTTTAGCAAGACGCATACGCCGCTAACGCCGTCGTTTACGTTTAATGCTTCGTTTACGACGCATTGTTTTGACAACTGGCCCCATGGCACTGGTCTAATGGCGTCGGTGTATGAAAGGGTGATGATGGACCCAACCGAGCCTTGAAGGGAGGAGGGGAAATCCGTTGCCAGCACACTCCTGTCAAAAAGCACCGAGGGTACCATCGGCTTTACGTCCCTTCCGAAGGACGGTTCAACTCGAACGACACAATTCCTCCACTAATCCGTGCTGTCGAGAGGTTGACAAGCAAGGCGAGTGAAGTTGTCGTACTAACTTCAAACCTTACGACCTCTGTCTCCCGAACAGAACTGATCATGTGCATTATGATCACCAATCCAGCACCTAACTCAGCACGATGTTGCTTAACTTCGGTGATCTCACGAGATCCGGTAATTCCAACATGCCAAACCTTTCGGCAAATCAAACTTTTCTCGACATTTCGGAAAGTTATGCCGCCTGCCCACTGATCTCTAAAGCCATGAACAGAGCTTCGTGCAGTGAGACTTCCCCGAAAACACCCGAAAACCCAAGCTGCAGACAAATCGCACGACTAAACTGTCTTATAAATCAAATTCGTGGGACTCTAAACTAGCGTCATTCCTGGCGCCTTAACGCTGTGACCTAACACTCTAACCTCACTTCTCGTGGCTTCAACACACAAACTTTTCCACTTCATGGATGTTACCTAATTATTCATTCATATTTTAATTGACCCAGCCATTACCCGAGCACCGAAGTAAACAAGGCAGCTATTGCACCTATGTCTGATATGCAGTGACTTAGATACTATAGGGAAATGTACAAATTCTACAGCCTTGCGTTATGTGAGCACATATTTCAATCAAATATACGATCACTAATGTATCCTACTTGATTGCTTCGTGTCTTGCCGCTCGTAAACGTTCGTACTGGGTGAGGAAAAATTCTTTTCGAATAACGATTTGATTGTTAAACAAACCGAAACAATCACTTCGATGTAGATTGTTCGAATGTGTTAAGTAAAAATGTGTAATTTCTATGCCACATCGTAATGTTTCTGCTGTCGATACAACAATGCCGTATGCAACGGTTCCGCTTTGCTACGTTTTCTGCTTTCAAGTTTTATTTCTGTTTTATTGATCGAGAAAGTCAAAAACTGCGAGAATCTTGCAAATCTAAATTGCTGAAACATTTATTATAAGTTTTATGCAGTGTTGATTCACAAGTGGTTGTTCGATTTCAACTTTCAAGCCTTGTTGAGATTCGAATAGCTTTGAATACAACTAGAAACACCTAGAACCTAGAAGTTAACACTATTTTAAGCGGACTCATTTTTATGTGATTGACCATCACTGACACTGTCCCATTTTGGTCTTTATCCTGAGATCTGCTAAAACTCGAAGAAAAACGTGTCCTAATCCGGGGCGTGCATTGGCTGTGTACCCGACCGTCTTGACCTACCGAAATATCGTATATAAAATACTTCGGGAATATATCTTTACAAAATCCTTCCTAAGGGACAACTTCAAATCTAAAAATCTGCTGAAACAAGAGTTTAGCAACAAGTTTTCTCTCAAAGTAAATCACCAACCGAATGGTTTGCCAACGTTGAAAACACCGGTTCTCGTGAGATCACCGAATTTAAGCCACATCGCGCCGAGTCAGTTGTTTGATCGGTGACCATCATGCACATGATCAGTTCTGTTCGGGAGAGAGGTTACAGGGTTTGAATCTGTGGCAGACTATCACGAAAATATCTTCCCGTTCAACACACAGGCTTCAGCAAACACCAAATGAGTCCCAAGTCCATAACCCGTTATGACTGCGGAAATCCGACCCGTGCTGTCTTGTCAATCATCTCCGGCGAGAAAACACTTGATGATAATAACACACCTCACGACGGATCTATCAGCGAACGCGCTATTTTCACTCCGCTTTAATTTCACTCGTCTCGTTTCACTCAATCAGCAGCACTCTCGTCTTCATCGACGCAAGGCTCATCGACGGCCAGTCGTGACGCGATGAACAAACTCTGCATTACACGACTTGCACAAGCACGCCATCTTTGTTTGGAGATGTTCTTGTCCACAGAGATGTTATGAGCTGTGGGTCTAGATGCTAAAGTTAGCCAATGCACGCCTAGGACACGACGTGTCTGCATCCCGGCTTTGAGACGGTCAAGCACACGGCCAATGCACGCCTAGGACACGACGTGTCTGCATCCCGGCTTTGAGACGGTCAAGCACACAGCCAATGCACGCCTAGGACACGACGTGTCTGCATCCCGGCTTTGAGACGGTCATGCACACAGGCAATGCACGCCTAGGACACGACGTGTCTGCATCCCGGCTTTGAGACGGTCAAGCACACAGCCAAGCACACAGCAGTCAAGCCAGCAGCCAGCAGCCAGCAGCCAGCAGTCAAGCACACAGCACACAGCAAGGTAGCTTCGGGCCATAAAGTGGCCAGTGCCAATTGGAGAGGAAAAACTGTCGCTGCCTTGGCAATTAATTGTCATTGAAGCATATTAGAAGGCAATAATCCAGAGGCGATAGAAAACAAATATCAAATTTGGCACTAATTATCGTGCGTCAAAACGCAAAAATCTATTTTAATTACTTATGTAAGGTTCTCACCTTTAACTAACACATTTCCTATTCTTTTTGTGTTTTTTCTTAAAGCATTTATTAATATCATCAGTTAAAATAGCTATAAAAGCATAATTTTATACAAGGTTTTCAATACCTTTTTTCAAAACAAATATTCTTTGGTTCCGATTCCAAAGGAAAAAATTCTCTTGGCTCAAGAATTGCAATTTGCAATCAATTGTATGAAAGTGCAAGTTATATGTACAAACTTTGTACCTTTTAATGAAAATGGAAAGAGAAAAAAATATTTAATAAAAAATAAAACTAAAAAATTCCCATGAGTTGTGATGCTTGTAACCAGCCTTAGTCCTCCATCACGCCGGCTCTAGACCAACAGAAGGACACGTCTATGGCGGATGCGCGCGCCATTGCGCCAAGTGAATCGCAACTAATTGCACGCGTGTGATTGCATAATTGCACGGCGATCGGGACGCGAAGACAGAAGTCGAACCTCGCCGTGCTGCGTGTTCGCCAAACACACGCGAGCGCGGTGCGGAATGATTGACAGATCTGGGTTAATTTACTCGTTACCTCCCACATGGCGGGCATGGCGAATAGCTACTGCAGACGTTAGCCATCGACGGTAAGCGTCTTGGGCTTTGGAGCAAGAAATAATAAAAAAATTTGAGATTTTGAATTTTGAAATTGTGAAAAAAGCTGGTCTCGTAAGGCCACATTGAAAAATTGTCATTTGACAGACACGGCCGGTGGAAATTTGAGTTTTTTTTTGCACTTTTCGTTGCAGAAGTTTTGACTGTTTCCCCTGATAGAAGCAATGACTTTGAAATACTGACTTACATTGTTGAGTTTAGTGTGTCTCATGCAATTAATCGAATTATTCTTTAAAGTGAATTTTGTAATTTTAAAATTATTCTCTACTTTAAGAATGGTGTTCTAATTTTACAAATGCATGCAATATACCTATTCTATTCAATCAAAATTCTATCAAAATGACGTCATGATACCAACTCGCTAAAGCCAGGTAGAGCAATTCGGGTTGTGATTTCCGTATCTTCCTTTATTATATTTTAGCAGAGCTGATTTTTTTTTTCAAACTGGTAGCACGTTCAGTGAGGACGTATTATTTCTCCGAGTGGAATAGGTAAATTTGAAAAAAAAAAAATCTTTTGATGCCCAGTTTCTAGAAGATGTCTGAATCGGTCACGTGGTTGAGACTTGGGGTCCAGACGCAGCAGTACTAATTCATTCAGGCTGTCGGACGGTATCACGATGCAATGAAAAACACTTTCAAACTTATTGATGCATCTTTTTATATTTATTGTTAGTACACACTCATCCTTGATATGTTATTAGCACGTCAGAGCGCGGCTTTAGAAAAGTTATTGAGGAATCGGTCCTACGCTCTAGTTCGACGAGAATCTCAATCAATGATGCAATTGTTGCAAAAAATCTCGTGTATGTATGCCGAGTATGGAAGCCTCACTGCAGAAGTATACTTGGGACCAGTTGTTAGTTTGTTATAAGCATGACCACTACCAATGAGATGCCTAGAATATTTAATATATTAACAGTCCGTTTAAAAATTAACACGATACAGTAAAACTGAACCTAAAAGGCCAAAAGTTTCTCGTTCGAGATGTTTTTTGAAGATACCAAGCCAAAAAACTAGTTTTTGGCCATTTTTGAACCACTTTCTGTAGACAGAAGATGATTATTTTGCTTATTCGCAAATCCACAGCAAGTTTCTGTTGAAAATTGCTAAAAGTATGAATTCAAATAGGGAAAAACCACTATGCTTATTACTATCATTGTTCCCAGTGCCAGCGCTAGCTAAACTCCACTTTAAAACCCTGCGTGCACTCACTATCGCATTAGCACTAGTTGCTGATGGAGCTATTCCACTCAGAGAAAAGTGACGTCACATACCCACTGGGCGGACTACCAGTTTGGAAAAAAATGTTAATTATCTCTGCTAAATAACAAAGGAAGATGGGGAAATCACAACCCGAATTGCTCTGCCTGGCTTTAGCGAGTGGGTTTCATGTAGTATTTTTGATAGAATTTTGTTTGAATGTAATCAGTGGATTGATAGCACATAAACTATTTCCATAATTGGTCGCCTAAAAAACGTTGATAGCAACTGACACTTCCCAACTCCGCCACCGCACTCGACTGTCTTCGCTGCATCTAAGCCACGTCGATTAACCGATGATTGCATTTTAGAAATTAACTGTTCCATTTCACCGGGTGAAATCCCGAGTGGTTTGTCTTGACTGACAAGATCGGCCGCCATTGGTGGCGTCGGGTCGCCGTGACCTCTTCGGACGCGAGGCGGGTCACCCACGGACATCGGAACATTCGTCACATGTGACACCATGCATTCCTTGGCCCCGTACACTGCGTCTCAACGCCACTTGTTGCAAGGAGCTGCTCTGACAGATGTCACGTTATAAAGTACACCCTTTGAAGATTGTGCTGTCTCGACAGCGTGCCTCGCCAAGAAAAGCTTGCGCCTCAGGCATTATCTTAAATTTGTGTAAATCTTTAGCTCTAGAGTGCTCTAGGAGGCTCTATAAGGCTCTATACAGCTCTAGGAGGCTTTAGGAGGCTCTGGGAGGCTCTGGGAGGCTCTGGGAGGCTCTAGGAGACTCTAGAAGACTCTATGAGGCTCTAGAAGGCTCTGGGAGGCTCTAGGAGGCTCTAGGAGGCTCTAGGAGACTCTAGGAGACTCTAGGAGGCTCTAGGAGGCTCTAGAAGGCTCTAGGAGGCTCTGGGAGGCTCTGGAGCCCGTCTGGTGAAAAAACACTAGAATGTCGGATGTCACCATAGCAACAGAAATAACGACCAGCGCCTTCCCTTCTCCGTGTTTGTTTGCGATGTGCATTTGTTGCCAAGTATCAGATTCATTTTGAAAAAATTCATCAAATATTTCGAAGGAAAATGCTGGCCTAGCGGTGGTTAAACGTCGTTTACGTCTGGATCCGAGTTTGAACTTGCTAAACGGCAATTTTCTGAATTTTCTGATGAATTATCAATTACTTCAGAGACTTTGGCTTTTCATTTTGGCTTAGATTGGCTATCTAGCTTAGAAAATAAAATCACAAAAAACTACACTGAAATGAGACGAAATATAGTAAGATTCAAATAAAAAGGTATGTGGCAGACAACGCAATCAATTGGTTATTTTGCTTTCTCAACCAGCATGAGCAACTCTAGCATCTAGAAATCTGCATCTGCTTCCAACGAGAAGAACAGACTCGGAAACGACCCGATCTCAACATATCAAGCCGCGGAAAAATCACAAACAAGTTTTCGAATGCACCCAGAATGCAAAATTAAAAAAAAAAGAGGCAAGCGATACAAATTAAACTGTATCAAGTCGGCCGAGGATGTTTTTTCAGGTTTTTCGACTCGAGCGTCCGCGCTTTCTCCGCGGGCATCATTAGTTGCATCAATAACCTAATTAAGGGGTCAGGGGTCAGGACACGCTGTGTCCAAGCCGCTAGGACGGCTCAGACTCTGAAAGGATGGAAGCTTAGAGCCGCTGACACGGGAGTGAAATGGAAATCAGTTGCAGCAACTATGTCGAAATCGAGATCGCAAGGCAATTGCGAGTTGGGGCTAATTGAAATCGTGTTGTAGATGAGCGTTGGATGAATGAGATGCTCAAGGCTTCGCAGATGGCCAGAGTTGGTTTATGGCGAAAAAAACTGAAAAACAATATTTTCTAGAGAACTGTCTTTAAAGTGAGAAACGTCATTTTTCGTATTGCACTAATTTCCAAGAAAAGGTTTCAGTATGATGAGGCAAATAGTAAGGGGTCGAAGTTAGGTATAATAGAAGGTATTCTGAAATTTAGTGCAAAATCTATGAATTCGTTTGGCATAACAATATAAGACTTAAAAAAGGAATATTTCCAGTGGAAAGTGTTACTGACTTCCGCTTCGTTCGTCACTTGTCAATGCAAATGAGTAAAGAAAAATAACTTAAACTCCAAAGTTCATTAGACTGCATAAAAAATTGATTTCTACAGACGATAAAAATATTGCCACAAATGCTCTTCTTGTGTGAATATATTTTTTTGTAATCATTTCATGACCCTGGAATGGGCAAGAGACCACATTGAAAATTGTCGATTAGAGGGTCAAAAAAAACACATGCATATTTCCATCAGAAAAGCATTTCCATGCAAATTTGAAACGTCTCTCGAATTAAATTTTTAGTGTGGTCGATTCCTCATACCAACCGTGGTCCACTCAAAGACACTAAAAAAACATGAAAAGCTCCCAGCTCGAACCACATCGGGTCAGCGATTTTTTTTTAACAATCTCGTCTCCAGCCAAATTGAAAGCAACGTGCGCCGCGATTTTTTACTACTCTCCCCGTCCAGCGCTCGTACAACTGGGCCAAACTGCTAAAATACCTGCACAGATGCAACATGTAGCTCGATGCGATCAACAGTCTATAAACACTTCCGCCAACTCGACACTGTTATGCTGCTAATTGATTCCGATGTTTCGACCTTGTCTGCTTATCATGCCTTCTTTATTTCAGCCCGGATTAAGTCGCCTAGATTGCCTTGCGTGGCTACGCTGCTACGATTCTTGGCATTACTATGTGCCTTGCCTAATGCCAGCAAACACCGGTGTTACTGCTGTTGCTTTAGTGTTGCTACGCTGCTACGATTCTTGGCATTACTATGTGCCTTGCCTAATGCCAGCAAACACCGGTGTCACTGCTGTTGTTAGTGTTGCCACGCTGCTACGATTCTTGGCATTACTATGTGCCTTGCCTAATGCCAGCAAACACCGGTGTCACTGCTGTTGCTAGTGTTGCTACGCTGCTACGATTCTTGGCATTACTATGTGCCTTGCCTAATGCCAGCAAACAACGGTGTCACTGCTGTTGCTAGTGTGGCCACGCTGCTACGATTGTTGGCATTACTATGTGCCTTGCCTAATGCCAGCAAACACCGGTGTCACTGCTGTTGCTAGTGTTGCTACGCTGCTACGATTCTTGGCATTACTATGTGCCTTGCCTAATGCCAGCAAACACCGGTGTCACTGCTGTTGCTAGTGTTGCTACGCTGCTACGATTCTTGGCATTACTATGTGCCTTGCCTAATGCCAGCAAACACCGGTGTCACTGCTGTTGCTAGTGTTGCTACGCTGCTACGATTCTTGGCATTACTATGTGCCTTGCCTAATGCCAGCAAACACCGGTGTCACTGCTGTTGCTAGTGTTGCTACGCTGCTACGATTCTTGGCATTACTATGTGCCTTGCCTAATGCCAGCAAACACCGGTGTCACTGCTGTTGCTAGTGTTGCCACGCCGCTACGATTGTTGGCATTACTATGTGCCTTGCCTAATGCCAGCAAACACCGGTGTCACTGCTGTTGCTAGTGTTGCCACGCTGCTACGATTGTTGGCATTACTATGTGCCTTGCCTAATGCCAGCAAACACCGGTGTCACTGCTGTTGCTAGTGTTGCCACGCTGCTACGATTGTTGGCATTACTACATGCCTTGCCTAATGCCATTAAACACCGGTGTCACTGCTGTTGCTAGTGTTGCTACGCTGCTACGATTGTTGGCATTACTATGACGTGCCTTGCCTAATGCCAGAAAACACCGGTGTCACTGCTGTTGCTAGTGTTGTTACGCTGCTACGATTGTTGGCATTACTATGTGCCTTGCCTGATGCCAGCAAACACCGGTGACACTGCTGTTGCTACTTGCTAGTGTTGCCACGCTGCTACGATTGCTTATAGTGAGTACGATGAAGTCTGCAGTCTTCCTAACGCGGCTCGCTGCTTCCAGCGGCTAAGTGGGTGTCTAGGGAGGAAGTCGGTTGTCTGCAGAGGGCCGGTGGTTAATCAATCTCGGCCGATTGTCGGGTGAAGGTAGCGCACGAAGTGGTTCCTGGTCGCAGCCCGAGATTCGGTGGCGAAGGTTTCGTGATCGTCGGTAGCGAACGATTTGAAAGAAATGCACCGGAAAAAAACGGACTTCTCACTTGGTAAGTTTGATTTAGTCTTTGCAGACATGTATTACTTCCGAGTACTAGCTCTACTAGAAATAGCTACAGCTAGTTAATAGCTAAAAGCTAATAGCTTGAAGTAGCTACAGTTCATTTACTGGGAGAGCATATACATTTCTCTATGTGTTTATGACAGGCTTTGTATTACCAACTGCACACCACTGAAATGAGAAAATTTTACCTTAGATTTGAGCTGATTTGATAATCAGATCGGTGAATGTATTTAATTCATGATGATTGACATATTAAAAGCCTACCTTTTAGTATCATTGTTGAAGTTTGGTATAATCTCTCACTGTACAGACTGTGGCTTGTTGCTTCACTATTCCCTTGGCATTGTCTTCGTAACCGTTTATTAAACGAAAGTTTACAGAAGATTGGCTTGCATCTGATAACATCAAGAAACTTGTTGCTCATTTCGGTAGGGTCTCGGGTTTGTTTATAAACGGTTGAACAATTAATTCTTCAAAAGTTAACCGGTGATTAAAAGCAAAATGTAGGTAGCTTAAAGGAAGCACTGATTGATGCTAAGAGAGCATGAAACAGCGTCGTGACTCGCTGCTAGCATGGGCAAGCGTAAAACTGAAAGAACCGCTCTCCACAAAATCTCAAACGACTTGAGGAAATCAGGAAAATCAACTTAATTAACAGCCAAACATTAGAACGTGATCTTGTTAAGCCACAAGTAAACAGGAATTTCACCGCGCAACACCAAAAGTAAGGACCGAAAACCTTGACACAAGATGGGAGTTCATTTATATCCTTTTTTAAAAATCTCTTTGGAACGATGTCACTGGCAGGATTTGCAACCAACCTTGCCCAAGCCGGTGACATCACTGGAGGGACTTGCACGCAAACCTTCGGTTACTTCTGCGTAAAACAATTCACAACAACAACAACTATAACAAGTATAAAACAAAATGTCCGGCGCACCAACCTGAGCATACTCCGCGCACGCGTCGATCGACGCCACGTAGCTGCACACGTCGTCGACCGTCCAATGGCCGACGCTCGCCGCCGCGTCCTTGCACAGCGACACGCACTTGTTGACGCCACCCACCGCCGGCGTCGCCACCGTCGCCGCCGCCAATCGCACGGCGCCGTTCGCCGGCGTCGCCCTCGACAGCGGCGACACGCTGCCCGCACGCTTCCGCTTCGCCCGCAGCGACTCCACCATCGGCATGTTGAGGAACGCGTCGCCGCCGAAGAAACCCCCCTCGCTGAAACTCTTGCGCGGTTTGCGCGACGGTGGCGCCGCCGCGCTCAGATCCAACGGACTGTTCTCGTTCGGCGCCGGCCGCTTGGTGGCGCCCTTCAGGTAAGTCTCGAGCTGCGACGCGTTGTGCGCAGTCGCTGTTCGCACGATGTTGAGCAGCGCCTGCGACGACGACATGTCGATCAGCGGCGGGAACATGGCGGCATTGGAGAAGTGCGACGAGAAGCTGTTGGCGGCGGCGGCGTAGAGCGCCTGCGCGTCTAGCGACTTCCGGTGGAGCGCGTCGGTGTCTTTGGGGGCGGCGCTCGACTTGGTGGCGGGTGTGGAGGCGGCGGGGGCGGCGGCGGCGGCGGTGGTGGTCGCGAGGGGTGCGAGCAGGCCGGCGAAGGGGGCGGCGGGGGTGGACTTGTAGGGGGCGAAGCGGGGGTCGAGCGTGACGGGGAAGGTGCTGCCGTTGCGCGTCGTGCCGCCGAAGTAGCTGCAAGAGAGAGAGATTGGGTTATGGTGATGGGTTCTTAGCAAAAACTTAATTGATGCTTCGCATGTTAATGTTATCAGCAGTAGGGTTTGTATCTTGAGGTGGACAAAAGACATTGGATTGTATAACATTGTTATTTCATGATGAACTTTTCAATGAAACTTGCAAAGCTGTGCCGCCTGATTTCAATGGTTTTAAGTTCAGCGATATAATTTGTAAATGCTAATGTAAGGCAAAGTTACAGGGATTGAAAGGTTAAAAAGGTAACCTGAGGTAGAGGGTGGACAGTTAGATGCGGCATTGCCAGCTGTGTTTGCTGTTATTTAGCATGCAAAATGGACGGAATTATGAAGCTAATGCTGCGTCTTCACTGGAGTATATCTGCTTGAATACGTTACCAACCATAAGTAGAGAATTCTCAGGCAAGCAAATATACTTATTTAATTCAATCAAAATTCAATCAAAATGACGTCATGATACCCACTCGCTAAAGCCAGGCAGAGCAATTCGGGTTGTGATTTCCCCATCTTCCTTTGTTATTTAGCAGAGCTAATTAATATTTGTTCCAAACTGATAGTACATACAGTGGGTATCTGACGTCATTTTTCTCCGAGTGGCATAGGTCTGTTGTATATTAAACGAAATTTTATAAAATTTAAGATACCTATTTAGCTAGTGACTGAATTGCGATGAAGAACGTGGATTTGATCAAAATCGAATCGGTTTTAAGACCAACTCACAAGGTAAGTAAATACATTGGAAAACGCAATATCAAACACAAAAACAATCAGATATTTAAAAACATGGAGTAAAATACAGAAATTTTCTCCGTCCGTTTTCACGCAGCCGAAAAACAAAAAAGCAACTCACTCGTTCGGATTGCCGTTGTTGTACTTGGCCGCCAGGTTGCGCATCATGTCGCTGTAGTTCCGGTTCCCGACGCTAGGACTCGAGCCGGGACTCTGCGCCGGCGGCGTCCCCGGGTACGAAGACGACGGCGTCGCCGAGCGCGACGAGCTCGACGCGTTGTCCACGTGGTTCGACGCCGGACTCAGCCGCTCGGCCTTGAGAAGCGTCGCGGCGGTCACGTGGTTGCTGATCGACGCCGCGCTGTTGTTGTTGTTGGTCTCCGCGGGCGTCGCGGCCGAGAGTTCGCGCTTGCTGCGCGCTCGCGCGGCCGACTGCGGTACTTCGGTCATGATGGCCGCGTCGCCGGCGTCCGTTTGGCTTCCTCCTGCGAATTAAGGGTGTAGAAAGTTAGGTTATGTTGCCGTTTAGTGGGTGGAAAGGTTGCTACAGCTGTAGGGGGGTTACAAGTTAGGTTATGGTGGTGGGTAATTGTATACAGCTTTTTGGTTTAGCAGCAAACTGGCTAGTATTGGCTTCCTCCTGTGAAATAATGGGGTAGAAAGTTAGGTTATGGTGGCGCTGGATCGATGAAGCAGGTTGCTAGTTGCACGAGGAGCTAAGTTGGCTCATGATGTCTTTAAATCGGTGAAACAGGTTGCACAAACGTTTATGAAAAAGGAATTTAGCTAGAATCTGATGCAGTCTTCTGTTTGTTTCCCGATCCGTAGCGTTGCCCTTCACAGAAAGCTCGAAACTCCGTCGGCTTGACGGCAGCACCCCGGAAATGTAATGTTGACGAAAAAAAAATGACATGTCACGTGCTATACAACAAGTAGAACAAAAAATTCCCAGAACAACATCCGCGATGGCCAAACAGGACGGGAAACCCTTGCCGAATCCGTTACCATCGACCACGGTCACCTTCGCCAACACAAATGGCGCCCTTTTGGTTCATCGTAGCACTAAGATTATTCCAAATCAAAGCATTTTTTTGAAAATCAGGGTCACTTGTTTGGTTTGGCCTTTTGGTTTTTGGGTGTTTTTGATGATGCTTAGGTTATTGTCGGTTCTTTTGTTTCGATTTGTTGCTAATTGGCACTCGAGTCTAGACCGTTGATGAAGCAGGCAGCACAGCTTCGCGAAACGTCGGGAAAAGTTTAAGTTTGGCTGCTCAGCACGAAATAACCCAGTTAAACATTTTTTCTGAAAAAATGGCGTCCATTCTTCGGTTCCTAATCGAGAAAAAGCGCCGCGCTTTAGGCCACGTCACGGCGGGCTGGATTTCGGCGGCGGCGACGGCAGGAGGAATTCCCGGTGCTAAGTGGACCGCGAGCCACCGAATGTGTGGTCTCTGCACGACGCGGCGGCAACACGTGACTTGCTCGATGACTCGCTGACAGAAACTTGGACGCTTTTTGCGCGCGGCTTCATGGGAGCGACGTTCGCGTTCCCAGCATTTCGACAGCAGCCAATTGACTTGTTGAAGACCTGCCAACACCGGTGTTAGCCAAGGAACTTAGTAATGCCAACAATCGTAGCAGAACACTAGCAACAGCAGTGACACCGGTGTTTGCTGGCATTAGGCAAGGCACATAGTAATGCCAACAATCGTAGCAGCGTGGCAACACTAGCAACAGCAGTGACACCGGTGTTTGCTGGGATAAGGCAAGGCACATAGTAATGCCAACAATCGTAGCAGCGTAGCAACACTAGCAAAAGCAGTGACACCGGTGTTTGCTGGCATTAGGCAAGGTACAAAGTAATGCCAACTATCGTAGCACCTTAGCAACACTAGCAACAGCAGTGACACCGGTGTTTGCTGGCATTAGGCAAGGCACATAGTAATGCCAACAATCGTAGCAGCGTAGCAACACTAGCAACAGCAGTGACACCGGTGTTA
Source organism: Nemurella pictetii (assembly GCA_921293315.2). Taxonomy (NCBI): domain Eukaryota; kingdom Metazoa; phylum Arthropoda; class Insecta; order Plecoptera; family Nemouridae; genus Nemurella; species Nemurella pictetii. The sequence continues at coordinate 3,779,316 of OV121125.1, read as the reverse complement.
GCTGGCATTAGGCAAGGCACATCGCAATGCCAACAATCGTAGCAGGGTAGCAACACCAGGGATCTAGGGGATGGTGCAGCGCATTGTTGCTTAACCTGGCTCCCTGGCTCCCTATCTCGGCAAATCGCCATTCCCCGTCGCGCGAGGGCGGCGGCGATCCGTGACGACGGACCTCACATCAAGCTCACATGGCCGCACTGTGGTTCTGCACGTTGGTTTCCGGTTCACTTGTTGCTGCTCGGAATGCAAGTGTCCGAGCGTGTAACGTTACTCCCCGCCGAACATGGTGTACGACTCATCGAAAGGAAACTCAATATCCCATCGCGACAACCTACGCCCATCTGGGGGTATTTAAACGCGACTAATTGCAGCGATCCTTTGCTTTGCGTGGCACAGAGTCGACGTCTGCACGAGGAACGGGCTGCCGACGCGACGGACTGGCGATGCACACGACGGATTGCAGCGTTGTGTTGCTTTGCGTGGCACAGAGTCGACGTCTGCACGACGAACGGGCTGCCGACGCGACGGACTGGCGATGCACACGACGGATTGCACAGCGTTGTGTTGCTTTGCGTGGCACAGAGTCGACGCTGCACGACGAACGGGCTGCCGACGCGACGGACTGGCGATGCACACGACGGATTGCAGCGTTGTGTTGCTTTGCGTGGCACAGAGTCGACGTCTGCACGACGAACGGGCTGCCGACGCGACGGACTGGCGATGCACACGACGGATTGCACAGCGTTGTGTTGCTTTGCGTGGCACAGAGTCGACGCTGCACGACGAACGGGCTGCCGACGCGACGGACTGGCGATGCACTCGATCTTCCAGCCTTACGGATTTCACCATCATTTACCAAAAACCGTATCATTTTCACGCTGGTCACCCATCCAACCTCGCGACCGCGCACAATGTTGCTTAACCCCGCTCCACCAACTCCTATAACAGAGCCACCGCGACCGCGACGCAACGGTCAAGTCTTCGCCGGCTGCGCGCAACGCGCGGGTCACCAGTTCGAGCCCCGCGCGTCACGCTGTTTACCTGCGTAGCCGTGCGCAGCCGTGCGCAGTCGTGCGCGGTCGCGCGCAGTCGGCTTAATTACCGGCACAGGTCGCGTCGTCTAATTAGCGCCGATGGAAATAAAATATCATCTCATTTATTCGTATGCAATTTTTCTGTGTCTTGTATTGTCTATAGCGGCTGACCAACGGAGCATGCGCCATGCTGAGGGGGGTGGGGGTGGGGTGGGGTAATGAGGGACACGTGCTGGGCTTGCTCGCCTTCCCCTACCGTGGATGATGCTTGTTGATCATTAAATACCTGCGTGCAGCATTGTAGATCGCCTTTTAATGATTTGATGCTTTTAATTCGCATGAAATGCAGATTGATGACGTGGGCTAGCGATTTTTTTTTATGGCTTTCATTAAATTTCAATGGCAGGTCGAGTGGCTAACATCCAGATAAAAACTCATCTTCACGGTGACAACCTGTCGGCTGTTTCTGTTTTCTCTCTGATTGGAAGAGATAATTATTTAGCTGGACACGTGTAATTTTATATCTAAGTGTGCAAAAAAATAAGTCTGCATATTTGACTAAAAATGTTCATGATAATCACCACGAGCTAATGATAAATTTTATGACCTTACAACTACAGCCTATAGCATAGGCCCCATTTCAAGTGGTTTCAAGTAATTTCAACTTTTGTCATGGTTTTTATACCATGAACGATTTCCTTAATCATAATATAGATATATAATAGAAAGACAGGTGGCTTTCCAACATCTGATACCCACTCGCTAAAGCCAGGCAGAGTAATTCTGCTTGTGATTTCCATATATTTTTTTTAGCAGAGCTAATTAATATTTAATTCCTTGCTGGTAGCACGTCCAGTAGGTTTCTGTCGTCTTTTTTCTCTGAGTGTAATAGGTCTATCGAGGATTGAATCGGATTTCCGTTTTTATCAAGTATTTCAACTCCTAAAGCTCTTTGAAACCAAATAAATAAACATTTAAAAAAATCTGTAATCTTTTACCTTCGTTTTGGGGTTTCCCTACGAGTCTATATTCCTAAAAAAATCACACGAAAGTCAGTGAAATTTGACCAAGACTGCAATCAAAGGATAAAATCGCTGACAAAACATAATAAAAAAATATATAAACTTAGTTAAAATGTGATTTTGATGAGGGTGAGCACCTTTACCGTCGCAGAATTGTGCAGCCAACCCTTTTAATCCATCATTTAAAATCTGAGTCACATTTCCATCAAAAGCTACCGGCATCCAACCACTTCTACGCAAGGCAAGCAACGCTCTACGTTTTCTGCATCGCCCCAATAATTACTGAAATTACCGCGCCGAGCTCCGCAGAGGTTAATTATAAACTCATTAATTACATTATCACCGACTCGTTCACACACACACACACACGGAGCAGGGTGACACTGAAAAGAGTTGAACCTGACAAACTGAACTCGGCTTCGTTGTGTTGCAAGTACATGATAAAATACTCGGTACCCATTCCAGCAAGTTGGCGTTTGTGGGAACTGTGGCCAGTTTGCAAGATGGAATTAACTACCATCTAAAGTCTATATAATTTAGGAAAAACCTTGTCCGCTTAGCGCTAGTGGTCAATACGGTTACCAACATGATTGCAAATGTATTAGTATAATAAAGTGGGCTCGTTGAAATGCTAGAAACTTTTAGCCACGTTTAGACACTGTTCTAGTGTTTGACGTTGATATTTCGAATTGGCGCCGTGTGGATTTGTGGAATAGCACGACTTAACTTTCCAGAAATGTTAACCTTTTTAACACGAAGACTGTGTGAAAATTTATTTGTTTTGTGAGTGAAGTATACTTCTTCTGTAAGCGGCCATCATCTGTTGATTGTTGACGATTCAGGCAACATAAGGTTTTCCACTTTAGATGCCAAACTATTAGATAAAACTTGACGAAACTTTGCAGATTTGTTAAGCCTTACAAAACGAAGATTGTGTGAAAATTTCATTGTTATTTGTTAAGAAATTCTCTTCAAAACGACGTTCGAACGTTTTTATCCGGTTTCCCTCTAATTCAATCCAGGCTCGACCCATGGTATAAGTATAAGACAACTAACCATGGGCTCAACCTATTGAACCTTGAAGAGCATCATTCACCCAACGCTCATCCACAACGCGACTCAACTACAGCAAGACTAACTTCTAGGCAAGTTGAAGACCATGCAGTCTAGTGACGTCAAAGCGGCGAGTTCGACGTTAGATAGCAAAGTTATAGCGCACTCGACGCTGCTGCTGCTGCTGCTGCTGCTGCTGCTGCTGCTGCTACCACCGATTAACACTAACAATTAATATCAGGCGTGCCACGGAGCGTGCAGACTTCGTTAATTAGCACGGCGCGCATGCGTGCTGGTCGCGTGTCGACGCACGGGTTCAAGCGTCAGGAGTGAACGCATTGACACGGGCCACGGATAGACCATGCTGAAGGCTCGAGACACCGTGGTTCTATTATGGATCGCATGGTGTGCACTAACCACTAGATAGCATGGTTATGTAATAGATAGCACCTTGCAGATATCAGACAATGGACTACATCGCATGATGGCATACATTAAAGTAAAGTTACTAGATTACTAGAAACCGCGATCGTTGTTTTAATCGCGTTGTGGACGAGCATTGGTTGAATGATGCTGATTGGACTATTTTCATGGTTCAACAGGTTTAGTGGGAAAAAAACGCTGAAAAATATCGTAAAAAACGTAAAAACATCGTTTTCAGACGTAGTATTGATCATACAACACAGTTGTCATGTAATAAGGATTGACAAATCTGGAAAGTTTGGTTGAAATACATCAAATGGTTTGACCTCTAGAGTGACATATTAGATGTGGAAAAAAAAAGCGAAATTCTCAATCCCAAATATTTGGTCATTGTGTTCTAAATGAAGCTGATGATAGGCAAAAAATCCACCTCGCAAACAAACACGGAGCAGGGAAGGCGATCCGACATTCTAATGTTGTTTCACCAGACGGGCCTCAGAGTTTAGAGCCCCCTAAAGACTCCTAGAGCCTCCTAGAGCCTCCTAAAGCGTCCTATAGCCTCATAGACTCTCCTAGAGCCTCATAGAGCCTTCTAAAGCGTCCTAGAGCCTCATAGAGCCTCATAGAGCCTCTAAGAGAGCACGATTTACACACAAAGTACATATTCCTTCACCTGTAGCGCTAAATTGGGGACGCACTGTCCAAAAACTCGGGCGGGGCAAACAGGCGTCGCTCACGAAGGGGTCTTGTGAATGAGTCGTCACGGACCCGACCACCAGGTGACAATACTAACAAGTCGAACAACTCCGACCGGCCGCGGATTGGCTGCATTGACAACTGTCGTGACCGAAGACCAGGAAACAATCGCATCGATTCCTTCCTCGCAGCGCCGCTACGATCGCCAGCTCTTATCAGCGTCACGAGTCTCGGCTACGATACGTCTCGCTGCTGCTTGTCATTTCTTAGCCAGTCTAGTCACTCTATAGACATGGATAGCGCTTCGTGCAGTGAGATTTTGATGCCGTATTGAGACACTTTATCATGTCTTCCCACTGATCTTTACAACCATGGATGGCGCTCGCGGTGAGACACTGTGTAGCAAATGGCTGCCAACTGGCGGTGAGACACAGTGTAGCAAGTGGCTGGCAACTGGCGATGAGACACAGTGTAGCAAGTGGCTGGCAACTGGCGGTGAGACACACAGTGTAACAAGTGGCTGGCAACAGACGGTGAGACACAGTGTAAAAAGTGCTTGGCAACTGGTGGTGAGACACAGTGTAGCCGCTGGCAGCGCGATCGAGCAACAGATGCATGAAGCGCAGAGTGTACATAGATATTGCCGGACAATCAGCCACGCTCCAGTTGGTCTGGACCACGGAGCGTCGTCAATAGCAACGCAGCCTCTTGATAAAGCGGTCTGTTGTATCGCAGACTCATGTTATCGACATTCGAAGTGCATTTCTTCAGCGTCGAAGCCGGATCGGCCGCCTTAACTTTATTAATACCTTACAAATTGCCTGGATAGTAAATGATAACGACTCATGTTTTACGGTCCGTCGTATGCGGGCTTTACGGTCCATTTGTCGTGTGCTGCAGGCTTTTTTCTGCTTGTTTTACGGTGTTTTATTGATGTCGGTCGATTGCTTTTAATGATTCGGTGAGGTCGTGCAAGTTAAGCAACAGTGCGCCGGTTTCATGGTTGGTTGGGTGACCGCTTCTGCAGAAATTGAGTTTGATCAATTTTATAGGCTTTCGTGGCTGGAAATTAGTTCGACCAGCGTGGGTTATTGGGAAAATTTGCAAATACGTCCAAGAACCGTCAAAAAGGGGTACCAAATTCAAGATTTTTCTTTCCCGGTCAGCAATTTGTTTCGAGTCCTTAATAAATAGATCAAAAACAAGATGATTTATCTTGTTAAATGATAAAAGTACATTCTTATGATGATTAGTGTTAGGAAAACCTAAATAAAGTAAATAAATTTGATGGCCATCAAATTCTATCAAAATGACGTCATGATACCCACTCGCTAAAGCCAGGTAGAGCAATTCGGGTTGTGATTTCCCTATCTTCCTTTGTTATTTAGCAGAGCTAATTAATATTTTTTCCAAACTGGTAGTACCTCCAGTGGGTATCTGCCGTCATTTATCTCCGAGTGGAATAGGTCTATTGGCAGGAGCAAGCAAAATGATCTAGTTGCTGATCTATCCGTCTTCAACCCCCGAGCGATCCAGGAGACCGGTGTCCCTGACCTCGCCACCCCGGGACAGGTATGTTTGCCGAGGGTGGGTCACCCCCCCCCCCCCCGCCACCCTCCACCCGGGGTAATAACCATGACGACGAGGGTGACGTTCAGGTGTGAAAACCTGTTCCCCTGGCCCAGGGGTGTCAAAAGCTGGCATCAGTAGCTCCTTCTTGGAGGAGATTCTATCAACATTTTCAACCCTGCGTTCAAGTAAGAGTTAAAAGTCAGTACACCTATTCCATTCGATAAAAATACTATCAAAATGACGTCATGATACCATCTTGCTAAAGCCAGGTAGAGCAATTCGGGTTGCGATTTCCCTATTTTCCTTTGTTATTTAGCAGAGCTGATTCATATATTTTTTTCAAACTACGTCCAGTGGGTATCTGACATCATGTTTCTCTGAGTTGAATAGATCTATTAACATTGTTGTGACTCAACAGAGCATTCCTTCCAAAACGCTCCAGTGAAAGCATTGTCATCTGTATATTCGGTAAGCCTACAATTTTCGCTTCTTGTGATGGTCAATTTTTATGAAAAGCTGCGAGAATCGATGTTTTATTTCTTAATATTATTGAAATTTATTCGCAATTAGAGTTAATTACGTTACGATCACAATTGAGTATCTGACTCTGAGTAAACAACCAAATCAAACGTGTTAAGCGAGCTGATTTCTACGTTTTGACCATCCCTGACAGCTTCAAATTAAAAATTGTCAGCACCAAACAAAAGCAAGATGTCCAAGCCAGAGCAACTTAAAGTCACCGATCACGCAACTAACAACGCATAAAACGACAGTCTCTTGTCTTGCATACCGATCTCAATTCCATAAATGTATCTCTTTAATTTCAACTTTTTATCCAGTCCACCCCAAACTCAAGCTCTTGCCGGCAAACTACAGAGCCTGCTTCTCCCGTTTCCGTCGTGTTTTCAACGAAAATAAATACTTGAACCCTGTGCCAACAATTACGCTTTGTTGGGGTGAAATTCTCCTACCTCTGGCCGCGCGGTAGATCTCCTCTACCTAGAGCCGGGTCGCTACTTCAAGGGTCACTTTGTCCCTTTTGTCACAGCCTCGGCCCGGGTCAAACCTGCCCCCGACACTTCAGGGGGTGGGGCGAGACGACGACAACGAGGCGCCGACTACGGCTCTTTGTTTACCCTGAGCGTGCGAGGTTGTAAAAGTTTGGTGCATTCTGCAGATGAGATTACCCCTTAGCTGTACGCATCGTCATTACCGCGATCGCTTTAGTGTGGTACAGCTATCTTTTCGGGGGTTGCTTTTTGAAACGCAGGGTCAATATTTTGGTTTGGTATTTTGAGTTTTTGGGTTTTTTCGAGGAGGCTTATGTCGGTTCTTTTGTTTCGATTTGTTGCTAATTGGCAAGACACAAGTTATCAAAGGATTTAAAACGTTTTTTTATATAAGAAGCTCGTGGAGACTTCAATGCGCGAAACCAATATAATGCTTTTTAAAGACTCCCGCTTCATTCCTCGCGAGTTTATTTAACATTTTCCTTGTATTGAAACCCGATTCGAACCCGAGGCGACAGTCCACAACGAATTTCAAAACCCAACCGACATCCCGAGACGAATCGCAGAGTCAAGAATCGATCGGCGCGTCCGAGAGTGTCCCGAGCAGACAATCGCTTCGTCCTCTGCCCGCCTCGAGTCTCCATGACCTGCGACCTCGGCCACCTCTCTCGGCGGCGTTGCGTCAGGTGCTGCCTCACCTCCGACCTCTGACCCGGGGATATTTCAATGGGCTCGTGACACTTGCAAGATGGCGGCTGAAGGCAGAGAGGTCAGGGGTCGAGCTCGTGGTAGAATTGATTGTGTTTTACGGGGCCCCGGCTGGTTGGGTCTGGAGATGTGATGCTAGTGACGGTCTCCTGTGGAAACGCTGTTGCTGCTTGAGTCTATACCTTTTCCGCGAAGCGCTAGTAGTCAAAAAGATTACCAGCTTGACAAATTAAATTGTTGTCGCCGATTTACCTTTATTTCAACCTGTATTAGTGTGAATAACTGTGATAATAAAGTTACTAGCTAAAAGCCAGAAGATATGAAGTGGTAAATAAAAATTTAGCCAGTATTCTAGTGTTTGATTTTGAAATTTTTAAACAGCGCCTTGCGGATTTAGCTTCACGAGTTGGTGAAATGTAAATGGCGCCAATTTTTTTTAGCATGACCTTGTCCTGGAAGGACCTCAGAAAAACAAGGGGGACAAGAACCTTAGGGGATAACTTAATCGAGGCACAAGCTTACAAAAATTAGTATCTTCATAACTAACATAGCATGGCTGCTGTGATAAATTCACCTCCAGTCCATTTCACTTGTACCGGGAAGCATAACCAGGATATCAAAAAAACCACCCAGTTATTTATTGTTATGATAATAAATATTTTAACATCAAAATAACTTTCAAAGTATAATCTTTATTGCTCAATGACAGCCTGTATATAAACCGAATTGAAAAATAAACACAAGAAAAACTCACGCATACGGGGGAGCAATAAAGGACACGTCCAGCTCACGTTGCCAGGAAATGAACTGAAAGATGTCATTCGACCAACGCGTTAATACACCTATTCCATTCAATCAAAATTCTATCAAACTTACATCATGATACCCACTCGCTAAAGCCAGGTATAGCAATTCGGGTTGTGATTTCCCTGTCTTCCTTTGTTATTTAGCAGAGCTAACCAGCTGGTAGTATGTCCAGCTGGTCTCTGACGTCATTTTTCTCTAAGTGGAATACGTCTATTGGTGGCTCTTGAACCTTAGCGGCCAGCGCTAATCCGAACCAGCGCGTGCGCGCATAATTAGCAATCAGCCGGCGACGAAACACCTGGCCAATCCTAATCTCTGAACAATTTAATTCAATCACTAAGTACTGCTCGGAACTCGAGTGAAATAACAACATCTCCAGCTCTTACCAAAGTCAATTAACACCCGACGCATTAGTTCTTCTGAACCTAAAGTTTGTCTCACGCTCAGTTGGCGACACTAGCAACAGCAGTGACACCGGTGTTTGCTGGCATTAGGCAAGGCACATAGTAATGCCAACAATCGTAGCAGCGTAGCAACACTAGCAACAGCAGTGACACCGGTGTTTGCTGGCATTAGGCAAGGCCCATAATAATGGCAGCAATCGTAGCAGCGTAGCAACACTAGCAACAGCAGTGACACCGGTGTTTGCTGGCATTAGGCAAGGCACATAGTAATGCCAACAATCGTAGCAGCGTGGCAACACTAGCAACAGCAGTGACACCGGTGTTTGCTGGCATTAGGCAAGGCACATAGTAATGCCAACAATCGTAGCAGCGTGGCAACACTAGCAACAGCAGTGACACCGGTGTTTGCTGGCATAAGGCAAGGCAAATAGTAATGCCAACAATCGTAGCAGCGTGGCGGCACTAGCAAGAGCAGTGACACCGGTGTTTGCTGGCATTAGGCAAGGCACATAGTAATGCCAACAATCGTAGCAGCTTAGCAACAATAGCAACAGCAGTGACACCGGTGTTTGCTGGCATTAGGCAAGGCACATAGTAAATGCCAACAATCGTAGCAGCGTAGCAACACTATCAACAGCAGTGACACCGGTGTTTGCTGGCATTAGGTATGGCACCTAGTAATGGCAACAATCGTAGCAGCGTAGCAACACTATCAACAGCAGTGACACCAGTGTTTGCTGGCATTAGGTATTGCACATAGTAATGCCAACAATCGTTTCAGCGATAGCGACGCTAGCAGCAACGGGCGGTGAGACTTAGTCTAGGGCCTGGCGTCTTCGGGTGTCTACAATTGGTCCTCGGGCCCAGCTGAATGTACGGCCAGCATGTTAATTTGAGGTATATGGTCTCGTCGTGAACTCTGTCCTTCAGCCTCGTCGAGCTGCCTTTCATTAGCTTGGGACAATATTTACACACCCGGTCGCTAAGTGGCCGCAGCGAGCATGTGACCCGAGCACACTCGGCTGCAAAGGCCTCTCAGCATTCTGTGTCGCATCTCGTGATAATGGTTTCTTTGAAAAACTAAACGTACTTGCAGACGATTGTGAGACACCTGGGCGATGGTGTTTCTCTTTTCGTTTATCTCGGTTTGAAGAGTTAAGCAGCCGTTAGGTTAAAATAAAGAAAAAGCAAAACAATACAGATTTATCTGCCAATTATGGGGTCACATTCATTTACATGCGGTGAAAACATTTAAATAATAAAAATGTATCTTGCCAATAGTTACAATTGAAAAATCTTCGGAATTTTTGGCAACTTCCTCTGGTAAACGTCTCGAGTGCCAATTAACAACGAATCGAAACAAAAGAACCAATAATAATCAAAGTTAGCCGTGGTTTCCACGATAATAAAGTCTGCCTTTTGGCCCATTCTGTTCCAGTGACCTTCCGTTAAAAATATTGAAATTGTTTGATAATTTTAATTCCACTAATTGAAGCAGCGTGACGCGGTCAGACACCCGCTAAGAAAAGCCACCGATGAACCAATTTTCAAACACCAAAACGGCAAGGAGATGTGATTTGTGGTGTTTGGTTTTTCCTTACAGAAGACTGCAGAGGAACGAAGTGGTCATTATTCGAAAGTCCACAAATTCTTCGGCATATAACCGACAAAAACAGCCAACTCTAATTCGAAAGGCTTCTGGTTTTTCCAGAAGAAGCAGCTTCTTTTCTTGAAAGACACTAAAACCGTTTACGACCGTGAATTCTTTTAACAAAAACAAACATGAAATTGATTTTTAATACGCGAAGACTTGATTTTGATGAAACTTGTTCTTAAAAACATCAACACAAGGTATTGATGATGTCTCTCTGTCGAGCTGGTTTTATAACTACATCATTGGACGGCTAGCACCTTGCCTATACCAGTGACATCATTGGTAGAGCTAGCACCTTGCCTATACCAGTGACATCACTGGTAGAGCTAGCACCTTGCCTATACCAGTGACATCATTGGTAGAGCTAGCACCTTGCCTATACCAGTGACATCATTGGTAGAGCTAGCACCTTGCCTATACCAGTGACATCACTGGTAGAGCTAGCACCTTGCCTATACCAGTGACATCACTGGTAGAGCTAGCACCTTGCCTATACCAGTGACATCATTGGTAGGGCTAGCACCTTGCCTATACCAGTGACATCATTGGTAGAGCTAGCACCTTGCCTATACCAGTGACATCACTGGTAGAGCTAGCACCTTGCCTATACCAGTGACATCATTGGTAGAGCTAGCACCTTGCCTATACCAGTGACATCATTGGTAGAGCTAGCACCTTGCCTATACCAGTGACATCACTGGCAGGACTTGCACGCAAACCTGGCCTCAACACCAGTGAGGTCACGTAATTTACAATATTTTAATCAAATTTTATAACATCACTCTCGTACACTTGCCACTGTTGCTGCTTCATAATAAAAAAATAAATATAACAAAAATATGAGAGGCAGCGAATTAAAAACTCAAATAAACTCAATATCGATTCCACAGTTGGTTTTCTGTACAGCTAGCTTGATAATGTTCCATCCCGGCAAGGTAGGAGTTCTGGGTTTGATACCCAGAACCCATTGAACCCCGTTGAACCCGTTGAATACTATTTTTAGAATGGATATCTAATTTCTAATAATGAAAATCAGATATTTTTTGTTAATGAATTTAGAAACTCTCTAACCTTCTTAAAGATTGATAGCCAAGGCAATCATTTACTGAAAACCAACCAACCACGAGCCAAAGCAGCAATAAAAGCAACGCGTGATTTAAAAAAAAATGCTCCGAATTTCTTTATATATATAAAAACATGAAATCTCCAGTTCTAAGTACGCTGCTAATTGCATCAAAGAACGCATGTGTGAAGACCGCATGTTAACATTGTTATAACCACACATATGATTATCAAACGCACACTCTCGTGCGTGGATTGCGTGTGTGTGCATGTTTCAGAGTGATTTTATTATCATTTGTGATATTTAGTTCGAGCAGCCACATGAAAGAACAAATGGAACAACGCGAAATGATGTCTCGGACATCACAATTTTATTTATATAGATTTTAAGAGCACAGCATTGCAAACGCTGTGTGCTTAACCGTCTCAAAGCCGGGCTGCAGACACGTCGTGTCCTAGGCGTGCATTGGCTGTGTGCTTGACCGTCTCAAAGCCGGGATGCAGACACGTCGTGTCCTAGGCGTGCATTGGCTGTGTGCTTGACCGTCTCATAGCCGGGATGCAGACACGTCGTGTCCTAGGCGTGCATTGGCTGTGTGCTTGACCGTCTCAAAGCCGGGATGCAGACACGTCGTGTCCTAGGCGTGCATTGGCTGTGTGCTTGACCGTCTCAAAGCCGGGATGCAGACACGTCGTGTCCATATAGGCGTGCATTGGCTGTGTGCTTGACCGTCTCAAAGCCGGGATGCAGACACGTCGTGTCCTAGGCGTGCATTGGCTGTGTGCTTGACCGTCTCAAAGCCGGAATGCAGACACGTCGTGTCCTAGGCGTGCATTGGCTGTGTGCTTGACCGTCTCAAAGCCGGGATGCAGACACGTCGTGTCCTAGGCGTGCATTGGCTGTGTGCTTGACCGTCTCAAAGCCGGGATGCAGACACGTCGTGTCCTGCGTGCATTGGCTGTGTGCTTGACCGTCTCAAAGCCGGGATGCAGACACGTCGTGTCCTAGGCGTGCATTGGCTGTGTGCTTGACCGTCTCAAAGCCGGGATGCAGACACGTCGTGTCCTAGGCGTGCATTGGCAGCGTGCTTGACCATCTCAAAGCCGGGATGCAGACACGTCGTGTCCTAAGCGTGCATTGGCTGTGTGCTTGACCGTCTCAAAGCCGGGATGCAGACACGTCGTGTCCTAGGCGTGCATTGGCAGCGTGCTTGACCATCTCAAAGCCGGGATGCAGACACGTCGTGTCCTAAGCGTGCATTGGCTGTGTGCTTGACCGTCTCAAAGCCGGGATGCAGACACGTCGTGTCCTAGGCGTGCATTGGCTGTGTGCTTATCGCCTATCGTCCTGATTTACAACCAACCAGATAGCTACCGTCGAATCACGATTCCTTAAAGGCCAACCAGAATCACAAACGCCAAAAATAATAAATAAATAAACGCATAAAACTCGCGCGCACGTCTCCAGCTTAATGACAGCGAGTTCCGCGCTTCTCTCGGTAATTAAACCCTAATTTGAACGAACCCGTCTACGTCATTCAAACGCGCAAGATCCAGATATCTTAAATTACATCTTTTTTATTCTTATTAGCAGAATTAGAATAAGAATCCGAGCAATTATCGCCGAAGTTATATACCTGTCGTTCGGTGAATGGCTTATCGTTGCGCATGCCGAAAAGGCGGGCGGCGCACAAATATTATTCAAATCAGCACGAATCGGCGACCAGCATCAGCAACAACAACAACAACAACAACTAGGAAGTTAATAATTAATCTAATAACGATTGGAGTGGCGCATCTAGCAATATGCAGGCGAAATTCGAACCGCCTAATTACGGGCCGAATTAACGGTTACCCTGGATAAGTGATCGCGCATCGCGCAAATATTTCAATGCCAGGCGCAGACGCAGTTCAATCGTTTATTGTTGCTAATTAGTTTTGCCCGAACGACAAGTCGTTTGGCATTCGACGCGCATAACGTTGCTTGATTGATTGATCGATTGATTCGAGAAAACATGGCGTCGTAATTAGCTGGGTCTCACGCTCAGTTGTTTGTTAAGTCCGTCTCACAATCAGTTGTCAGCATAGTCCGTCTCACACTCAGTTGTCAGCATAGTCCGTCTAACACTCAGTTGTCAGCATGGTCCGTCTCACACCCAGTTGTCAGCATAGTCCGTCTCACACTCAGTTGTCAGCATAGTCCGTCTAACACTCAGTTGTCAGCATGGTCCGTCTCACACTCAGTTGTCAGCATAGTCCGTCTCACACTCAGTTGTCAGCATAGTCCGTCTAACACTCAGTTGTCAGCATAGTCCGTCTCACACTCAGTTGTCAGCATAGTCCGTCTCACACTCAGTTGTCAGCATGGTCCGTCTAACACTCAGTTGTCAGCATAGTCCGTCTCACACTCAGTTGTCAGCATAGTCCGTCTCACACTCAGTTGTCAGCATAGTCCGTCTAACACTCAGTTGTCAGCATGGTCCGTCTCACACCCAGTTGTCAGCATAGTCCGTCTCACACTCAGTTGTCAGCATAGTCCGTCTAACACTCAGTTGTCAGCATAGTCCGTCTCACACTCAGTTGTCAGCACAGTCCGTCTCACACCCTGTTGTCGGCATAGTCCGTCTCACACTCAGTTGTCAGCTTAGTCCGTCTCACACTCAGTTGTCAGCATAGTCCGTCTCATACTCAGTTGTCAGCATAGTCCGTCTCATACTCAGTTGTCAGCACAGTCCGTCTCACACCCTGTTGTCAGCATAGTCCGTCTCACACTCAGTTGTCAGCTTAGTCCGTCTCACACTCAGTTGTCAGCATAGTCCGTCTCATACTCAGTTGTCAGCACAGTCCGTCTCACACCCAGTTGTCAGCATAGTCCGTCTCACACTCAGTTGTCAGCATAGTCCGTCTCACGCTCAGTTGCCAGCATAGTCCGTCTCACATTCAGTTGTCAGCACAATCCGTCTCACACTCAGTTGTCAGCATAGTTCGTCTCACACTCAGTTGTCAGCATAGTCCGTTTTACACTCAGTTGTCAGCATAGTCCGTCTCACACACAGTTGTCAGCATAGTCCGTCTCACACTCAGTTGTCAGCATAGTCCGTCTCACACTCAGTTGTCAGCATAGTCCGTCTCACACTCAGTTGTCAGCATAGTCCGTCTTACACTCAGTTGTCAGCATAGTCCGTCTCACACCCAGTTGTCAGCATAGTCCGTCTCACGCTCGGTTGTCAGCACAGTCCGTCTCACACTCAGTTGTCAGCATAGTCCGTCTCACACTCAGTTGTCAGCATAGTCCGTCTCACACTCAGTTGTCAGCATAGTCCGTCTTACACTCAGTTGTCAGCATAGTCCGTCTCACACTCAGTTGTCAGCATAGTCCGTCTCACGCTCGGTTGTCAGCACAGTCCGTCTCACACTCAGTTGTCAGCATAGTCCGTCTCACACTCAGTTGTCAGCATAGTCCGTCTCACACTCAGTTGTCAGCATAGTCTGTCTCACACTCAACAACTGGCTTTGAGACACAGTTTAGGTAAAGCTTATTGGCACACAAATATGCGCGTGAAACTTGATATTCGCAAGGTTTTATACCTTCCTGCTTCTCGAAAAGAAATTCAGGTTTCTGGGATTGGTTTGAATAAGAATCTGTAGCAACCGCAACGCATCGCATCGCTTCTTCACACCTGAGTTATGGCTTTGGGACGTGAGTTCTTTTTTATATTTCCAGTGTGTCGTTTGGTTGTTTTCTCTGCAGGCTTAGAAAAGGTGAAGTTGTTTACTGATCAGAATTAGTAGTCTGGGGTCAAGGTTCACGGGAACGGGCATTTAAACGATGTTGCGGTCACCCATCCGAAATTTTGTTTGTGGAAATGTTACTTAACCGCGTCACATGCCTGCTTTTGAATGAAGGTGGAATAACCTTGACAAGGTCTGAACGCTAAAGAAAGTTGCCACAGATCTTGTTTATTTCTATATTACAGTCTATTTTTTTTAAGTTACTTTAAAAATGAACGAGGCTTAAAAATTTGTACATTTGATTGTGCTGCATTTCATCGATGGTAGTTTTAATACCTAATATCTTCGATTAAATGTGCACTTAGGTTTGTACAAAATAGATTGACACCGATAAGAATTATCTATAGTAACAATTATATTCTTTTTTAAGATAGGTATGTCTAGGGAAATATCAACTTTCACGTTTTGACAGTTAAAAACGTTTTTGTGCAAAAAATTATATTTTTCCATTAAAGTAGGATATACTCAACTAGACGATAAAAAATTGCTTGTTAAAAAAAAGTAAAATATCTAGTCCATACATAAAAATTATCTAAGATAAAATACGGTATAGATATTTTATCGAAATGAGGCAGCTGTCAGAGATGGTCAGCCAAACATTCCATTTGTGTCGGTCTCCGTAGCAAAATAAGTAAAATTGTGCTAATTTATGCTGACTCAGTAGCAATACTAAATAAAAGCATAGACTATGGCAGCTTTCGGTGTGAAAATACCATGCTATTACAAACTCGGCCTAACGAGACAAATAGACCTATTTCACTCAAAGAAAAATTACGTCAGACACACACTGGAATACCCGTTTGGAAAAAATATTAATTAGCTCTGCTAAATAACAAAGGAAGAAAGGGAAATCACAGCCCGAATTGCTCTACCTGGCTGTAGCGAGTGGGTATCATGACGTCATTTTGATAGAATTTAGATTGAATGGACTAGGCGTTCCGACGTACACAGCCGGTCACCAATGTTGCTTAACCTTGACACGATGCCAGGGCGACCACGGCAGAGTCAACGTCACACAACTCACGAATTGGCAACTCGTGTTGACGATACAAAGACATGTCATACATGGCATGGTCAAGAGACAAAGATTATTGGAAGATGCGGTGTTTACCCTTTCTCTGATGTAGAGTCTAGACCACTGATCTCTATAGCCTGGATAGCGCTTCGTATACAGCGAGACTTTGATGCCATATTGAGCCACTTTATCATGTCTTCCCGCTGTTCTCTATAGCCTGGATAGCGCTTCGTACAGCGAGACTTTGATGCCATATTGAGCCACTTTATCATGTCTTCCCACTGATCTCTGTAGCCAGCGCTTCGTACAGCGAGGCTTCGATGCCGTTTTGAGCCACTTTATCATGTCTTCCCACTGATCTCTATAGCCATGGATAACGCTTCGTACAGCGAGGCTTCGATGCCGTATTGAGCCACTTTATCATGTCTTCCCACTGATCTCTACAGCCATGGATAGCGCTTCGTACCTACACAGAGTCTTTGAGAGACTTTGATGCCATATTGAGCCACTTCGGGCCACCTTCTCCTAGTCCCAATTTTCATAAAATTTTCAAATCAATACATGAACTTGGTGTAGAAACTATTTAATAACTCGCGGTATTTTAGCATGATAAGTGCATTTGCTTTGATTTTATTGTGAACTTTAGTGGGTGGGTTAATATATATTGATTAAAATGATGTACTGTAAAAATCTGTCTAATTAAGCCAACAAATAAATAAATAACCGAGTAATTTGGCCGAACAAGATGGCGAAACCCTGGCTTTACTTCCCCAGACCTCGGCTCAATACGATGCGCTATCCATGTTATCAAGATCAGTGGCCTAGACAGCACGGACCACGCAATAGGACGTCTATGCACGCGACACCATGCATGCGTTTGTTTGTCAGTCGAAGGCAGGTGAAAGATACGTCAACCTTGATGTCAGCTTGTCAACCTCTGGCTCTGCTTGCTTTGACGAATGGGCGACACGATGAACGACAGTTCAGGAGGTCATGCAGAGGCTGAACGCTCGCTAGCTCGCAATTGCATGCTAAGAAGAACGATGGTGTATCATCTAAGCAGTCCGCTTTAATCGTTTGCCTATCTTTGATAATGCAGTGAAATCACAAGCCAACTGGCTTTTCTTAGCGGGTGTCTGACCGCATCACGTTGCTTGAATGGAATCGGTGTATTGACTCTGCTTATTTAACCAAGGAAGACAGGGAAATCACAAGCCAACTGGCTTTTCTTAGCGGGTGTCTGACCGCGTCACGTTGCTTGAATGGAATCGGCGTATTGACGCTGCTCATTTAACCAAGGAAGACAGGGAAATCACAAGCCAACTGGCTTTTCTTAGCGGGTGTCTGACCGTGTCACGTTGCTTGAATGGAATCGGTGTATTGACTCTGCTTATTTAACCAATGAAGACAGGGAAATCACAAGCCAACTGGCTTTTCTTAGCGGGTGTCTGACCGCGTCACGTTGCTTGAACGGAATCGGTGTATTGACTCTGCTTATTTAACCAAGAAAGACAGGGAAATCACAAGCCAACTGGCTTTTCTTAGCGGGTGTCTGACCGCGTCACGTTGCTTGAATGGAACGGAAGCATTTACCATTTTAGTGAAGACTGCGAATTCAACCACCCCTCCACCCCTGTCAGAAATTGTGGATTGTAAAGTTCACACTCATTGTGAATTCACAAACACACCGATAGGGCGACACTGTTCTGCGAGAGCGAGACAGAGCGAAACGCGATTCTTATCGCTTATAAAGCACACGCTAAGACGCCTTGACCGCCGCTAGCTGAACTTCTGGACAATAAATCATTCGTAGCCACCACACCAAGCCACGAAGCTCCAGCCACTTTACACGTACCACTCGAAGCGACGGTTTTTTCCATTTAGCAGCGTCACCAAGTGTGACAGGTCAAAGTTGCCTCGCGCCGCGCGATAAGCCGCGCAATCAGCACCGCCAGTCACCTTGCATTCCGTCCGCCGCGCTACGGTTGCGCTAATCTGTCAGGTGCCGGCACAGAGTTCACACGGCGGCATCAGCCGGGGGCCAGACGCGAGCCACGGCGCTATCTGCTGATAACACCGCCTCGAGTGCCCGGTGCTAGGCAGGGGTTATCCGCTTCATAACATGTCGCACGGCTTCTACGCTGCTACGATTGTTGGCATTACTATGTGCCTTGCCTAATGCCGGCTAACACCGGTGTCACTGCTGTTGCTAGTGTTGCTACGTTGCTACGATTGTTGGCATTACTATGTGCCTTTCCTAATGCCAGCAAACACCGGTGTCACTGCTGTTGCTAGTGTTGCTACGTTGCTACGATTGTTGGCATTACTATGTGCCTTGCCTAATGCCAGCAAACACCGGTGTCACTGCTGTTGCTAGTGTTGCTACGCTGCTACGATTGTTGGCATTACTATGTGCCTTGCCTAATGCCAGAAAACACCGGTGTCACTGCTGTTGCTAGTGTTGCTACGTTGCTACGATTGTTGGCATTTCTATGTGCCTTGCCTAATGCCAGCAAACACCGGTGTCACTGCTGTTGCTAGTGTTACTACGATGCTACGATTGTTGGCATTACTATGCGCCTTACTAACGGGCCGCGAGACACAGTATAGGCGAGGTGTGTCTCACATTACATCTCGGCGACGACGTCGCACTTATGGCTGCCAGGTTCGCACGCATCAGGCTGCTTAAGTGTAGAGTTGCACGCGAAAAGTTGATAGTTCATGGAGATGAACTTCAATTGGAGAGATGCTTCTAGGAGGAGACTGAGCCATGCAATCACACGCCAACAACTCGACTAACCCCGATTATAACGTGGCTCCATGGAGATAGAAACAGGACTATGAATGAACATAGAAGGTGGTGAATCTAGTGACGCTATGCTGCAATCACACGCCAACAACTCGACTAACTACGATTATAACGTGGCTCCATGGAGATAGAAGGAGGGCTAAGAATGAACATAGAAGGCGGTAAATCTAGTGACGCTATACTGCAATCACACACCAACAACTCAACTAACCCCGATTATAACGTGGCTCCATGGAGATAGAAACAGGGCTATGAATGAACATAGAAGCCGGTGAATCTAGTGACGCTATGCTGCAATCACACACCAACAACTTGACCAACCCCGATTATAACGTGGCTCCATGGAGATAGAAACAGGGCTATGAATGAACATAGAAGGCGGTAAATCTAGTGACGCTATGCTGCAATAACACACCAACACCTTTACTAACCCCGATCACGAAAAAGCAAGTTGCGCATCTTTCAACGGGCTTACGGATCTATGACAGCAACAAGACGCTGTCAGACAAAAGTGCGTGCTGCGTGCTGATGCGTATCACGTGAACAATTGCATCGTCTGCATCGGTGATGCGTTGCCGAAGGTGCAATGATGGACAAAGTTCGATAAATCGACGCGGTGTCATTGGAATTGCTATCAGATCGATTGGACGTCCTTGACAAAGTGGTCAACAGGACATAGTTTTAGTGAAAAGATTAGCCTTCAATAGCGTAGTTTTTTACTGATTGGAAGACCCATGAATTCTTTGCGAAAAGAACAGTGCTCTGATCGCAAAGCTGCAGCGTTGTTTCTGTACAGCTGAACGACGGGCGAGCGTGTCGCTAGTCTAATGCTCTGATCTCAAAGCTGCAGCGTTGTTTCTGTACAGGTGAACGACGGGCGAGCGTGTCGCTAGTCTAATGCTCTGATCGCAAAGCTGCAGCGTTGTTTCTGTACAGGTGAACGACGGGCGAGCGTGTCGCTAGTCTAATGCTCTGATCGCAAAGCTGCAGCGTTGTTTCTGTACAGGTGAACGACGGGCGAGCGTGTCGCTAGTCTAATACTCTGATCGCAAAGCTGCAGCGTTGTTTCTGTACAGGTGAACGACGGGCGAGCGTGTCGCTAGTCTAATGCTCTGATCGCAAAGCTGCAGCGTTGTTTCTGTACAGGTGAACGACGGGCGAGCGTGTCGCTAGTCTAATGCTCTGATCGCAAAGCTGCAGCGTTGTTTCTGTACAGGTGAACGACGGGCGAGCGTGTCGCTAGTCTAATGCTCTGATCGCAAAGCTGCAGCGTTGTTTCTGTACAGGTGAACGACGGGCGAGCGTGTCGCTAGTCTAATGCTCTGATCGCAAAGCTGCAGCGTTGTTTCTGTACAGGTGAACGACGGGCGAGCGTGTCGCTAGTCTAATGCTTCGTTTAGTGCTACTAGAAAAAACGTCGCGTGCAAACTTTGCGCGCAAATAATCGCGGTCGGCCAATCACAGCTCGATCTATGGTCACGTGACAATCCTCGCGCCACTTTGTTCGGCTACGTTTTCAGACTTCAAACAGTTGAACTTTCGTCGCGCCGCAACATTTTGTACGCGAGAGAACGTCGAATAAAAAATGGCGGACAGATACGAGTCGTCAGATTTTTGATTACATCTGAACGAAAAGTTGTCATTTTCGAAAGAGATGGGCCAAAAATGTGAAGCAATTCATCGAATTTTAGTACTGACATTCGATGAAAATTAAAGTAGCTATGGTGGTCACTCAATCTCATTTCTGCCACTAGGTTATGGTGGGCGCCTTGTCTGCGTTTGTTCAGTAGAATTGCGCGGACGTGACAGCTTCTTCGTCGAGGTGTCAACCACGAGAGAGCTAACAAAATCTGTATTTTTCTATGGCGCACAGCAAGATGGTAGCAGCATGTTTGCCACAAATAAACACATTCACTGTGCCACTGACTGACAGCAGCATCATGGTCCGCCATTTCTGTTGACATCTGCTCGACGGCATGCCTTCTAGCGCAGCACTAAATGATCATTCGCACGCAAAGTTTCAACGCGCTACAAATTTGCGCGCGAAGTTATTTGCACGCGACGTTTTTTTTAGTAGCACTAAACGAGGCATTATGCTCTGATCGCAAAGCTGCAGCGTTGTTTCTGTACAGGTGAACGACGGGCGATGCGTGTCGCTAGTCTAATGCTCTGATCGCAAAGCTGCAGCGTTGTTTCTGTACAGGTGAACGACGGGCGATGCGTGTCGCTAGTCTAATGCTCTGATCGCAAAGCTGCAGCGTTGTTTCTGTACAGGTGAACGACGGGCGATGCGTGTCGCTAGTCTAATGCTCTGATCACAAAGCTGCAGCGTTGTTTCTGTACAGGTGAACGACGGGCGAGCGTGTCGCTAGTCTAATGCTCTGATCACAAAGCTGCAGCGTTGTTTCTGTACAGGTGAACGACGGGCGAGCGTGTCGCTAGTCTAATGCTCTGATCGCAAAGCTGCAGCGTTGTTTCTGTACAGGTGAACGACGGGCGAGCGTGTCGCTAGTCTAATGCTCTGATCGCAAAGCTGCAGCGTTGTTTCTGTACAGGTGAACGACGGGCGAGCGTGTCGCTAGTCTAATGCTCTGATCGCAAAGCTGCAGCGTTGTTTCTGTACAGGTGAACGACGGGCGATGCGTGTCGCTAGTCTAATGCTCTGATCGCAAAGCTGCAGCGTTGTTTCTGTACAGGTGAACGACGGGCGAGTGTGTCGCTAGTCTAATGCTCCGACATCGCTTATTCAGACAGGGGCATATTTTGGCTCGGTTAGTGAAAAAGATATCACAAATCAGTGACGAGGTTTAATGATTATAGTGCTAACAAGCCCTTGTACATAGTTCACGCAATAGAATCTCGTTTATTTTTATATAGTACTACAATTACAAAAAGAATCTACTCAAGTATTTGACTCTTCGTATGGTAAATCTTATACGGAACGCTTGTGTACGAGTCATGTTGCTTGCTTTTACGGCGGGTGAATCGGCTAAACACCCTCCTCTGCTCTGATAGCGTCAATAAACTCCATGGTTCAGCTCCAGCTTTCACAATTAACAAATTACTGGACTAGTCGAGATGAAAGGAATTCCTGCAATAGATATACAGCAGGTAGTAACATGTTTTATCATGGCTGCAATAATTTTAATTGTAAATATTTTCTTTGACAGGTTTATGTTGTTTGCATTGCGATTATAACTAGTTCAATCCGTTTTGACGTTTGCGAAGACGTGAACGAATCAATGTCATTAAAATTGAACAGGGTGCGAAATTTCCTACATGCCAACGACGATATTTGTGCAGTCGATTATTTCTCCACGCAAGAAGGTGAAAATAGTTTTTTTACTATTTCATACGGCGTTTAATTCATTACTTTCTATTGTAAAAGATATTTTTACTATTTTTCATTCCATATTATCCGAACGATTAGGATCGATCGATCTAATTCGGATTATCTAGAATTACTAGACTTTTGCACGTACTAATTGATATTATTTGACATCTGAAGAAATTTAACCGTGTTAATCTTGTTGTGGATGAGCGTTTTTTGAATGATGCTGATTGAATAAGCTTCAAGATTCAACAGGTTGAGAAAGCAGAAAAACTAAAAAAAAAAAACATAAATCGCTATAATTGATTGAAGTTGACACTGAAAATAAAGTTTTGGAATTCTTCTCTGGTGGTATTGTTATAAGAGTTGTCATATCTCGAAATGTAGCACATTACAATCAAAGGCTTGAACTCTTAAACGTGTCTTGAATATCAGAAAATTTTCGTAAATACTGATTTTACAGAAAAGTTGTATCTAAATTAAAAGTTCTAAAAATGATTTTTTCATAAAAATCGACTTGTTCGTTTTGTCTCCAGGGCGCGACCAAACAACATAAACATTCGTATTAATTAATGATGTATAGGCTATTGTTGCATCGATTTGTTGCTAATTAGCACTTTGGCAAAGCTCGCAGCCCAGCTTTGCGAAACGCCAGGAAAGAACGAGTCTGGCATCTTAGCATTCAATATAATAAAATATAATTCTTGCCCAAAAAGTGTTAACGAAGATTAAACCCAATTACACCGACGTCCCTGCTTGACAAAGTCCACCAGGACGCAACACACTGCAGACGTCACTCCATCCTACCCAATCTGAACACTAGAACCCGGCGAGCGCACATTGTAAACACGTTGGAGTGTTGAGTCAATGTTGGCTCGCGTCCCTCTAATTCCCAACGTCAATACCATTGTTTCAGTCGTCGAACAGCCGGTCGCTAAGCTTGCATATGTCACATTGTGTTGCTTGTGTGTAATCTGAATGTTGGACAACACTTACAGCGATGGCCACGCTGGTAATTTAGCACTCGCTAAGGGTTTATGAATTGGGAATTTTTGTGTTGTCATTACTTTTAGTAGCTACTTATGGCTGTGAACCGTTTAAGTCAAATTCACGTTCATTTTTAAGAATAATTGTATGAACTGATCAAATTTTACCATAAAATGTAATGCAGTACTCGTTTTTCGCGCAAAAAGAATTAAAATAAATGTGAACATCCCTATTACATTCAATCAAAATGACGTCATGATACCCACTCGCTTAAGCAAGGTAGAGCAATTCAGGTTGTGATTTCCCTGTCTTCCTTTGTTATTTAGCAGAGCTAATTAATAATTTTTCCACACTGGTAGTACGTCCAGTGGGTATATCTGTCGTCATTTTTCTCCGAGTGGAATAGGCATATTAAAAACATCTCGTTTTTTTTCTACGAGTGCCTTAGCGACTCTGGTTCTCCCCAACGTTATAGGGATATACAAGAGGGCGGTGTGTCCAGCAAATAATTGAGGAGCGATTGTCGTGAAAATCATCATCAAGCATTCTAACTTTATAAAGTAGAGCTTGACAAATAAATACTTCCCATCACAAGGGCATTGAGTTGTAATAATAGGGGCAATTTATAATCAGGGAATGACAAGTTAGAACAAAAAATTGTTTACAGTCCATGAACGATGGTGAAATGGATGCAATAGCCTAAGTGGTACTAAAATGTTAGCAGAATCTTGCTTTTTCTTCTAAATCTTTGTTTAAAAAGTGTGGTACCAAAAGAAAATATTAAAAACGCGATCATTTTTGCTAGAACCTACTCGGAAAGCAGCGCGGCATTCCTGCTTATAATGCTCTAAATGCATTTCTTCTTAATTTTATCACCTGCCTAAGATCATTGTCTACATACAAAATTTTAGTTTTAGACATTAAAATATTTTGTCTTCTGGTCGGAGCATCAAAGGGAGCTCTTGGCCTCGTCTTTTCGGGTGTCAACAACCCCATAGCCGATACACTAGAATCTAGATAAAAGAAAATGTCCATATGGAAATGAACAGCCAAAGCTGCCGCCCCTATTCAAGATATAGCCGAGAGGTTTTGAGGACCAGAGAAAAGCGGCAAGATACATCAAAATCCAAAAGCATTCACTTTACGATCTTGAGCTGTGAGAACCCTGAGCCCTCAAACAGAAAATAATGCAAATTTCAGCTTCGCGTAAGATTTTTAACTTGACCATTCTTGCAGTGAATAACTTGAATTAGTTAAATTTCAATTTTCTGCTGACTCGTAAAATAAAAGTCAAATTATATCTGACAACAAACTAAATTTACACTGGCCACTCGGGGGAGTCGAACCATCGGTGTAAATTTTTTTCTTGCAAAAATCAATCAAACATTGATTCCTCGGAGCAACGCGGTTACCTTGCCCGGTCGAGCAGGTCAAAAAATACGTCGAGTTTTCAATTGCCTTGACATTCCATACTTGGCTAGTGAGTGAAATCAGAAAGCAGCCCTCAAAACAGCAATAAACCCATCGACATCAGGGTCCGTTGCTGTAACTGCTATGAGAGACAGCAACAATAGAGACGAGCTAGGGGTCAGCGGAAACGCGCCGCACCGCAAGGGGTTATTTCTGACCTCGCTGAGGGTTGAACGACCATCGGCGTCGACTCCCGTTAGGCCGCATCGGTATTTTTGTCCACCGAAACAGCCTATCCCCTCGACCACGCAGCTATGATAACTCGACAGAACGCTGCGGTATTTCAAGCATTTGTGAAATTATTTGCACTTGTTAATTGCCTGGTTTATAGGGTATACACAATCAGCGTGTAATGGCTCGGGTTAACTAGATTGTTGGCATTCAGAAACCACCTGTTGATGTTGCATTCCTAGAGCCAGCTATGGCTGGTAAATACGGCGAGAGACGAGCAAACATTCACCTGTGTTAGCTCAATATAAGTCTTCACGATCGAACATTTCATTTTCAATCAATGTTTCGCTTCGTGGATATATACGGTGTAGCTTTGAGGGTAGATGAAGCCTTATTTAATATACTTTGTTGGATGTCACAGTTTAGGCAACAAGTGCAGGGCATGGAATAAGTTCATCCCAAAAAACGTTGTCACACGCGACATAACTGGGACCGCAGAAGACTGAAAATCACGTTGCATGCTCGTTGATAATAATGGGCCACGTGTGTTGTTTTTATGTATACCTCCTACGCAATTCGCACTACCTTGTTAGACTCACACATCATACGCCCTAGCACAGGAGCATGCACCTACAGCTGTGACACAGTGTATATCCGTTCAAGTACTCAAGTCCCATCGCAATTGTTACCTGTGTAGCACCAAGCAGGCCAGACGACTGGGCTCGCGTCCAATTCGCGCATCATTTAATCCACTTGCTCGAGTGAACCGCGTCCGGATCTCGCCTCCGATCGAACACCGACACTTTCAATACAACTCGAGACACCAAAAGGCGAACACGCGGCAACATACGCACACGCCGGCCGTTGACAAACACCGAAGCAAGGTTATGTGCGTTATATTTTTCAAACAATTCACTCAAACACTCGCACTGCTTATCACGCTATCGCCGATTCCGCGGACGAAACTTTAACGCACATTATTAATAACCGGTCACATAATCACAAAAACGCGCGCAAAAATCTCAGTTATTTACACAGTTCTATCACTCGCCACTCGGCTACTAAAAATAAAGACACAGTCCGCTATAGGATCACTGAATGAACGCTGTGGCCCGCACCAAACCAGCATGGCCTGTGAACAGCAGCAGCAGCACTAGCAGCAGCAGCGTAGCGGGCTCGTCGGTGATACCGGCTCGGAGCTACCTAAGCGAGTGAGCAGGCAAGGTTGCTGGTGCGACTGCGGCAGCACTAGGGTCAACCCACGGGGCGGGGAGGCGGCCAGGGAGGGGAGCAACGGACAAGTGCAGAGCAGAACAGGTAGATAATCATTCAGTTCACGAGGCGGTGTGTAGTGTGGGGTTACACGACGGACGGCTGGGACGAGGCTGGTTGGTTGTAGAGGCCGGCGTCGTTGGGGAATGCCTGTTGACAGCGGTGCGGTGGCGTTACTGTGTTGCTGTTTGCTATATAATTGTGTTGTCATTACTTGGGCAATTCGTACACGATTATATGAATGTTCGCATAGTCCTAGAACCGTTTAATTGGTCAATTTTAAATGTGCGGCAGCTCATTAATGGTGTTCGCTACCTGGGGACATCATGATCATGCTGTTGTGAAATTAATAGTCGAATATTTGAAAAGGTAAAAGTCGATTTAAAGCAAAAATTTTCAATTTATTTGCTTCAAAATAATACCGTACTATCTTCTTTTTGAGATTTATAACGCGCACTGTAAACTTTGTCAACGTCGGTTGAGAATAAAGTTGCTTTAGTTACAAGAAACTGCAAAACCGATGAGAAAGCGTAATAAAAGCGCCTTTTTCAAGAAAAGTGCTAGACATAAAGCAATGAAATTTTCACACAAACATGAAATAGTGAAGGCTAATGTATCTAGAAAGTTTAGTCAAATTATATTCATATTCTTGGCTTCTAGAGTAGGAAACGTGATGTTGAAGAACTGAAAATTTTCGTAAAAACTTATTTATTTGAAAAGTTGCTAGCGAAATGAGCTTAAAATTGTCAATGGTCTATGTTGATAGGAAAAGAATATATTTTGAAAATTTCGTCAAAATGCGTTTTTTGGTTAGGCTAGTAGAGCACGAACAGATAGAAAAAAAATTGGCATTTGCTTGCTATCACAAATTATGTTTGATATAACGCTCTCATTGGATCGACATGATAAAGTGGCTCAATACGGCATCAAAGTCTCACTGTACGAAGCGCTATCCATGGCTATAGAGATCAGTGGGAAGACATGATAAAGTGGCTCAATACGGCATCAAAGTCTCGCTGTACGAAGCGCTATCCATGGCTATAGAGATCAGTGGGAAGACATGATAAAGTGTCTCAGTATGGCATTAAAGTCTCACTGTACGAAGCGCTATCCATGGCTATAGAGATCAGTGGGAAGACATGATAAAGTGGTTCAATACGGCATCAAAGTCTCACTGTACGAAGCGCTATCCATGGCTATAGAGATCAGTGGGAAGACATGATAAAGTGGCTCAATACGGCATCAAAGTCTCGCTGTACGAAGCGCTATCCATGGCTATAGAGATCAGTGGGAAGACATGATAAAGTGTCTCAGTATGGCATTAAAGTCTCACTGTACGAAGCGCTATCCATGGCTATAGAGATCAGTATGAAGACATGATAAAGTGGCTCAATACGGCATCAAAGTCTCACTGTACGAAGCGCTATCCATGGCTATAGAGATCAGTGGGAAGACATGATAAAGTGTCTCAGTATGGCATTAAAGTCTCACTGTACGAAGCGCTATCCATGGCTATAGAGATCAGTGGGAAGACATGATAAAGTGGCTCAATACGGCATCAAAGTCTCACTGTACGAAGCGCTATCCATGGCTATAGAGATCAGTGGGAAGACATGATAAAGTGTCTCAATACGGCATCAAAGTCTCGCTGTACGAAGCGCTATCCATGGCTATAGAGATCAGTGGGAATACATGATAAAGTGGCTTAATACGGCATCAAAGTCTCGCTGTACGAAGCGCTATCCATGGCATATAGAGATCAGTGGGAAGACATGATAAAGTGTCTCAATACGGCATCAAAGTCTCGCTGTACGAAGCGCTATCCATGGCTATAGAGATCAGTGGGAATACATGATAAAGTGTCTCAATACGGCATCAAAGTCTCGCTGTACGAAGCGCTATCCATGGCTATAGAGATCAGTGGGAATACATGATAAAGTGTCTCAATACGGCATCAAAGTCTCGCTGTACGAAGCGCTATCCATGGCTATAGAGATCAGTGGGAATACATGATAAAGTGGCTCAATATGGCATCAAAGTCTCGCTGTACGAAGCGCTATCCATGGCTACAAAGATCATGCTACGCTGAAAGCTACTGCGGCGTCCTTCGTGTATCCACACACAGGTCACAGTAGTGGAAGGCAGGACGACCTTCGCGAAGGAAGCTGGAGCAGCCGGCAGCGCGGAGAGACAGAGACGGAGCGACCGAGAGCTCAGCGGAGAGACAGAGAAGAGAGAGGTTAATAAAGCCAGTCTCTGCACCAATCGGAGAGCAGAGAAAGAGGTGAAAAAGTCGGCTCGTGTTACCTTACACTATCACCTTTGTCATCGCCAGGCAACGGAGAGAGAGAGAGAGAAGTCTTCGGGAGTGGGCTTGGGTGGAAGGGAGATGGACGGATTAGTGCAAGTCTGAGCGTTTATTTTTTATTTTGAATTTGTTTTATATAGAAAATAAATGACCGGATGATTGGTTTGGAAAGGTGACTTTTGTTCGGACTTCGGAGTGAGTTTTTACTTTCAGGACCTCGAAGGGTCGCGACTTGGTCAGCGCTGCAGCTTCTGGTTTTTCGATGGGAAACTTGTGGATTTCTTGCCACTTGCTATATACACTGTGTGTCTCACCGCCAGTTGCCAGCCACTTGCTTCACTGTGTCTCACCGCCAGCTGCCAGCCACTTGCTTCACTGTGTCTCACCGCCAGTTGCCAGCCACTTGCTACACTGTGTCTCACCGCCAGTTGCCAGCCACTTGCTTCACTGTGTCTCACCGCCAGTTGCCAGCCACTTGCTACACTGTGTCTCACCGCCAGTTGCCAGCCACTTGCTTCACTGTGTCTCACCGCCAGTTGCCAGCCACTTGCTTCACTGTGTCTCACCGCCAGTTGCCAGCCACTTGCTACACTGTGTCTCACCGCCAGTTGCCAGCCACTTGCTACACTGTGTGCCTCACCGCCAGTTGCCAGCCACTTGCTACACTGTCAGTTGGTGCCAGTCGGTATGGATGCAAGCATTTTGCACACCTACATGAACGGTAGCTAGTTATCAATTTTTCTGCAACTTATCGTTTCTAGAAGCTTGCATTTACATAAAGCGTGAAAGAAAGATGACAAGTTGGCTCTGCAAGTTCAGAACTAGCGACCGTTTTGAATGGCGTAAGATAGCAATCAATAAGAACTGAAATTATAGAAATTATGTGACGAGCTAAACGTGTCATGCTCTGCAAGCCAAACAGCTGGTCCCATTTTGATTGTTTGTGATTCAGCAAAGCTAATTAATATTTATTTCCAGCCTGTTAGTATGTCCAGTGGGTATCTGACGTCCATTATACCTGAGTGAAATAGGTCTATTGATAGGATCATGTTCCCTAAGCGGACACAGAGCAAGAGAATTCGGTGACAGCCACAGATCGCTGGCGCGAGGTCATGGCAGAGCAGCGATCGTGACCAGGCGAAGTGACAAGCGTCGGTCACCGCGCGGTCACCCAGCCATCCGACAACCACGACCACTCTAACAGCCAACGCACACAGCACGCCGTGCCTCTTAATTGTCAGAACCAACAGTCGAGCGACGAAAAACACCGAGGTACAAAACGTCTCGGCTGAAGACGTATGCTGACCGGTCAATGCAAGCTCAAAACATTACCGAGCATCTTTCTTCAGCGTTTTCTGCTTCTTGTCGGTCATCGGCGATGACGCTTCCGAGAATGCATGCGCTTCCAGAGCTTTGTGGACGCTGGTGTCATCGTGTTGTGGATGAGCGTTGTTTGATTGATGCTTATTGCTGATAGCTGCTTATAGGTTGGGTCATTGATTAGGTGGGAAAAAAACTTGAAAAACGTTAAAATACTTTTTTAAAGAAAGATACTTGACTTACAAATATGAAATTTTCATATGGTTGTCATGTTTTAAGGTTTAACATATCTGGAAAGTTTGGTTGAAATATATTAAATAGTTTAGCCTCTATAGTGAAAAACGTGATTTACAAAAACTGAAATTTCTCGTATACCTAAATGGATTGTAAGAAAAGTTATTGAAGTTTAGACCGTTGATAAAGGAGGCAGCACAGCTTTGCGAAACGTCGGGAAAAGTTTGAATTTGGGAGCTTAGCAATCAATAGACGATTTGTTACTGATTCTGAAAATTTCGTCAAAATCGGCCGCGACGTTTGGCCTGTATGAGCGCGAACAAACATACCGACCTGTCTGCGAGAAGACATCGCCCTCGTGGACCCAGCGTTTCACTCTTCCGAGAATTCATTTGCCACAAATCTGTTGGCGATCGAGCGTCTCCGGCGTGAACCCAATTAGCGAGTGGTCATCGCTGAGGAGCGACGCCAAGTCGGCGGTACAGTGTGTCCACGACAAGACTTCCCTGGGTCTTAAGTTGCTCTAACGCGGCAGACCTAATGACTGCAGACTTGATACAAAACCGAACGGTTAAGCATCTTGGAAACACCGCGAGTTGACGATAGTTAAGCAACATCGCGCTGTTGGATGGGTGACCATCATTCAAATGATCACTGCTGTTTGGGAGAGAGATTGGAGGGTTTGAACTTAGTACAACAACTTCACTTGCCTTGCTTATCAACCTCTCGACAGCATGGATTAGCGGAGGAATCCTGTTGGTCGAGTTCCACCGTACCAAAGTCTAATTTTTTCCATCGTATTTCGCAAATCCTGCTTTCTTAAGGGTACTCGGGTGCCAATTAGCAACGCAAAGTTTGGTTTTATGACTTGGTACGAGCAAAATAGCGCTCATTTTTTTTTGTAATAGACTCTCCCTGTACAAACTGTATAAGATTTTGAAGAATATAACTTTAGTAATTTCAATTTAAACCTTTTTCTTTAACTTACATAAAAAAAAATATTCGACTCTAAATCCTCAAAGCAATTGCTCTCAAGTCCCTAGTACACAACGCAGCAACATTGCCGATCCCGGGTCCCCGTGTCTCTACCACCGTTGAAACACACTGTATCCCGATGAATCTCAGATGTCAAGCACCCATCATGCACCAACACCTCACGAATCTGTACATCACCGCTTCGGCTCACGCTAATAGCACTTGCTGCTGCTGCTGCTGCTTGCTCGTACTCGGTACCTAGACGCCAGGTGGCAGACGGAACATCGCAACAATTATCACCGGACAATTCTTATTCGGTAAGATCGTGGAACGGTCAGGACACTACTCCGTGTCTTCTTCACTCGGCGAGCGTTTGCCAGGTTTCGGAAGACGAGATCGTGCCATTAGATGTCCTGCTTTCTCAGTGGCGGAATTCGGACTGTCGTTTGTTATCGGCGATACTAATTGCTGTCAGCTACTTTCATTATCTCACCAGGCTGTAGGATGCAGGACACTCTGCCAGCAAACATCTCACCAGACTGTAGGATGCAGGAAACTCTGCCAGCAAACATCTCACCAGGCTGTAGGATGCAGGACACTCTGCCAGCAAACATCTCACCAGACTGTAGGATGCAGGAAACTCTGCCAGCAAACATCTCACCAGGCTGTAGGATGCAGGAAACTCTGCCAGCAAACATCTCACCAGGCTGTAGGATGCAGGACACTCTGCCAGCAAACATCTCACCAGACTGTAGGATGCAGGAAACTCTGCCAGCAAACATCTCACCAGGCTGTAGGATGCAGGACACTCTGCCAGCAAACATCTCACCAGGCTGTAGGATGCAGGACACTCTGCCAGCAAACATCTCACCAGGCTGTAGGATGCAGGACACTCTGCCAGCAAACATCTCACCAGGCTGTAGGATGCAGGACACGCTGCCAGCAAACATCTCACCAGGCTGTAGGATGCAGGACACTCTGCCAGCAAACATCTCACCAGGCTGTAGGATGCAGGAAACTCTGCCAGCAAACATCTCACCAGGCTGTAGGATGCAGGACACTCTGCCAGCAAACATCTCACCAGGCTGTAGGATGCAGGACACTCTGCCAGCAAACATCTCACCAGGCTGTAGGATGCAGGACACTCTGCCAGCAAACATCTCACCAGGCTGTAGGATGCAGGACACGCTGCCAGCAAACATCTCACCAGGCTGTAGGATGCAGGACACTCTGCCAGCAAACATCTCACCAGGCTGTAGGATGCAGGACACTCTGCCAGCAAACATCTCACCAGACTGTAGGATGCAGGACACTCTGCCAGCAAACATCTCACCAGGCTGTAGGATGCAGGACACTCTGCCAGCAAACATCTCACCAGACTGTAGGATGCAGGAAACTCTGCCAGCAAACATCTCACCAGGCTGTAGGATGCAGGACACTCTGCCAGCAAACATCTCACCAGGCTGTAGGATGCAGGACACTCTGCCAGCAAACATCTCACCAGGCTGTAGGATGCAGGACACTCTGCCAGCAAACATCTCACCAGGCTGTAGGATGCAGGACACGCTGCCAGCAAACATCTCACCAGGCTGTAGGATGCAGGACACTCTGCCAGCAAACATCTCACCAGGCTGTAGGATGCAGGACACTCTGCCAGCAAACATCTCACCAGGCTGTAGGATGCAGGACACTCTGCCAGCAAACATCTCACCAGGCTGTAGGATGCAGGACACTCTGCTAGCAAACATCTCACCAGGCTGTAGGATGCAGGACACTCTGCCAGCAAACATCTCACCAGGCTGAAGGATGCAGGACACTCTGCCAGCAAACATCTAACCAGGCTGTAGGATGCAGGACACTCTGCCAGCAAACATCTAACCAGGCTGTAGGATGCAGGACACTCTGCCAGCAAACATCTCACCAGGCTGTAGGATGCAGGACACTCTGCCAGCAAACATCTCACCAGGCTGTAGGATGCAGGACACTCTGCCAGCAAACATCTCACCAGGCTGTAGGATGCAGGAAACTCTGCCAGCAAACATCTAACCAGGCTGTAGGATGCAGGACACTCTGCCAGCAAACATCTCACCAGGCTGTAGGATGCAGGACACTCTGCCAGCAAACATCTCACCAGGCTGAAGGATGCAGGACACTCTGCCAGCAAACATCTCACCAGGCTGTAGGATGCAGGACACTCTGCCAGCAAACATCTCACCAGGCTGTAGGATGCAGGACACTCTGCCAGCAAACATCTCACCAGGCTGTAGGATGCAGGACACTCTGCCAGCAAACATCTCACCAGGCTGTAGGATGCAGGACACTCTGCCAGCAAACATCTCACCAGGCTGAAGGATGCAGGACACTCTGCCAGCAAACATCTAACCAGGCTGTAGGATGCAGGACACTCTGCCAGCAAACATCTAACCAGGCTGTAGGATGCAGGACACTCTGCCAGCAAACATCTCACCAGGCTGTAGGATGCAGGACACTCTGCCAGCAAACATCTCACCAGGCTGTAGGATGCAGGACACTCTGCCAGCAAACATCTCACCAGGCTGAAGGATGCAGGACACTCTGCCAGCAAACATCTAACCAGGCTGTAGGATGCAGGACACTCTGCCAGCAAACATCTAACCAGGCTGTAGGATGCAGGACACTCTGCCAGCAAACATCTCACCAGGCTGTAGGATGCAGGACACTCTGCCAGCAAACATCTCACCAGGCTGTAGGATGCAGGACACTCTGCCAGCAAACATCTCACCAGGCTGTAGGATGCAGGAAACTCTGCCAGCAAACATCTCACCAGGCTGTAGGATGCAGGACACTCTGCCAGCAAACATCTCACCAGGCTGTAGGATGCAGGACACTCTGCCAGCAAACATCTCACCAGGCTGTAGGATGCAGGACACTCTGCCAGCAAACATCTCACCAGGCTGTAGGATGCAGGACACTCTGCCAGCAAACATCTAACCAGGCTGTAGGGTGCAGGACACTCTGCCAGCAAACATCTCACCAGGCTGTAGAATGCAGGACACTCTGCCAGCAAACATCTCACCAGGCTGTAGAATGCAGGAAACTCTGCCAGCAAACATCTCACCAGGCTGTAGGATGCAGGACACTCTGCCAGCAAACATCTCACCAGGCTGTAGGATGCAGGACACTCTGCCAGCAAACATCTCACCAGGCTGTAGGATGCAGGAAACTCTGCCAGCAAACATCTCACCAGGCTGTAGGATGCAGGACACTCTGCCAGCAAACATCTCACCAGGCTGTAGGATGCAGGACACTCTGCCAGCAAACATCTCACCAGGCTGTAGGATGCAGGACACTCTGCCAGCAAACATCTCACCAGGCTGTAGGATGCAGGACACTCTGCCAGCAAACATCTCACCAGGCTGTAGGATGCAGGAAACTCTGCCAGCGAACATCTCACCTGGCTGTAGGATGCAGGACTCTCTGCCAGCAATCATCTCACCAGGCTGTAGGATGCAGGACTCTCTGCCAGCAAATATCTCACCAGGCTGTAGAATGCAGGACACTCTGCCAGCAAACATCTCACCAGGCTGTAGGATGCAGGACTCTCTGCCAGCAAACATCTCACCAGGCTGTAGGATGCAGGACTCTGCCAGCAAATATCTCACCAGGCTGTAGAATGCAGGACACTCTGCCAGCAAATATCTCACCAGGCTGTAGGATGCAGAACACTCTGCCAGAAAATATCTCACCAGGCTGTAGAATGCAGGACACTCTGCCAGCAAACATCTCACCAGGCTGTAGGATGCAGGACTCTCTGCCAGAAAATATCTCACCAGGCTGTAGGATGCAGGACACTCTGCCAGCAAACATCTCACCAGGCTGTAGAATGCAGGACACTCTGCCAGCAAACATCTCACCAGGCTGTAGGATGCAGGACTCTCTGCCAGCAAACATCTCACCAGGCTGTAGGATGCAAGACTCTGCCAGCAAATATCTCACCAGGCTGTAGAATGCAGGACACTCTGCCAGCAAATATCTCACCAGGCTGTAGGATGCAGAACACTCTGCCAGAAAATAT
The DNA here is from genome assembly GCA_921293315.2 of Nemurella pictetii. Lineage (NCBI taxonomy): Eukaryota > Metazoa > Arthropoda > Insecta > Plecoptera > Nemouridae > Nemurella > Nemurella pictetii. The sequence continues at coordinate 3,744,133 of OV121125.1, read as the reverse complement.
CTCACCAGGCTGTAGAATGCAGGACACTCTGCCAGCAAACATCTCACCAGGCTGTAGGATGCAGGACTCTCTGCCAGCAAACATCTCACCAGGCTGTAGGATGCAGGACACTCTGCCAGCAAACATCTCACCAGGCTGTAGGATGCAGGACACTCTGCCAGCAAACATCTCACCAGGCTGTAGGATGCAGGACACTCTGCCAGCAAACATCCCACCAGGCTGTAGGATGCAGGAAACTCTGCCAGCCTGCAGTGAGATATTTGGTAGAGCTATAATTTCTGACTATCGCTCCTCGACACCGCCACTGTCGGTCAGAATCGGAGTTAATAGGGTCGGTTACCTCGGCCAAGCTCTTTTATGCGATTAGTTTGAATTTAAAAGCGGCTGCCTGTTTTTTCTCGCGTTTATTTTCAAAAGATTAATTCACACGCGGGACAGAAGTTTGATTCACGACTTTGACAAGCGCGATGTTCGACGATGACGTGATACTCATTGTCGACGCTATCAGATCTTCTTCATGCCGGGCTTTCGATGCGGAAAGGCCACGTTCGAAATTCAAATTAAGACATTTCTGTCGAATTAAGTGGTCAGGTTTTTCGTTGAAAATTAGAAACGAACGCTTCGTTTCTTAATTGGCCGTGTCAAAGGGGTTTGACTGTAATTTGTGTGAAAGGATGCGTCGAATTGTCTTTATGATTCTAAACACTTTGAAATGACCCGTGGTGGAAACATAGAGGTTATGGTAATTTAGCGTCAGAGGTTTTTAAATTGTTAATTTCGTGATTGGTGGTTAGTTTTATTGTTAATTGCGTGACGTCAATGGTATTAGCGGGTTTTGAACCGCATCGAAACAAATAATCGAAAATCGAAGACCGAAAAAACAGTAAATTTTGGCGTAAATTTCGGTGAATTTAGCTTCTTTAATATGATTCCTTGTCCGCAGTGTCCTTTGAGCGACCCACAAAATAATTATAGAACCTGAAACTGACCAGAAACTGGTTTAATAATTAAATCAAAGTACACATACTCGCAATCGTTTTTAAATCTAGAAGGGAACGCTGCATCTGTTATACATTTCAACTGATCCTAATCCTCTAAAGTCTGTAAAACTATTAGCTGAGTAATCAGCTACTGAATATAGTTTTAATTCTGTTGAATTTCGCAAAACAATTCTCTGCACAATTTGCTAATAATGATCCATCGCCTCTGGATGTTTGCCTGCAATAGAATCGCATGGGCGGTGACATATTTTACTTGTCTCGCCAGTGGCAGCCTAGACCTATCCGAGTATAGGATTTCTATGTGCATCGCGGAAATGACAAGGTTGTTTGTAGCCTCTCTAATAGGTAATTAGCACATGTCGATTAATTGACGTGGTGATCAAACTTCTAGATCACAATTAGCTCAGAGCAATGCATGACTTAAAGCCAGCTGACCTCCTTCCAGCTGTCAAATCAGAAATGAACAAAATTGTTGAGTTCCTGGGTTGTAAATTCACCGAGGGCAGTGAAATACACTTTGTGTAATTGAGTTAATGAAGAAAAATCTTAAATGCTCGCTAACAAGGCCCTATATCTTACAATAAAACATGAAAGAATAAAATATTTTCCTGTTTTTCACATCTGATACTCAAGGTCCGAGGTGTTGTGTTTTAATTCTTAATGAATAACGTTTACGGAGCTAAAAAAAGATACTCCATAAAAAAACTTTGCTCTCAAAAGGTTTCTATAAGATTACTATCATCATATCTAACACCTTAGCAGGCAGACAATGGTGAGAAAATAGCGGTAGGAATTATTCGATAGATTTATCATGTTTACAAGAGCAAACACCTAGCATTTGGGTCTGAAAGCTTTCGACTTCGCGCATGCAGTCGTTTGATGAATTAAATAGTGACACAAAACTGTCGCATGCTAGGTGGTTGAGATCGTAAATTTGTCTCAAGAATTACCGCATATTCCAGTTTAGGACATATCACAACATGCAAAAATTACTCAACAAAAAAATGAATAATTAAAAATATAAAACGAGCTAAATTCCACGAAAGCATGCACTGAAATCACGTTCAATTGTTTCTGCGTGACTTATTTTCTTTGAGGATGTCAAAATACTGTAGGAACATAACCTAAATCAAGTAAAAACCAACAATTCGACACAAATGACAAGTTTAAAGAAACCAGAAAGCAAATAGACAATAATAAATCTTATTTTTAAGCTTCCTAAAAGCGACAGTTATATTATACTTAAGCGGGGACGACAGCTACCCGGTCAAGATGAGTATCTGAAATCGGCTTGCCTAATGGACCGGTCTTCAGCTGAGACAACGTGTTACGGTGTGACATTCACGACTCACTTGGAAAAAAGCAGGATTCGATCCTTGGAACAGAGTCCTGACAATACACCTATTCCATTCAAACAAAATTCTATCGAAATGACGTAAACGTCATGATACCCACTCGCTAAAGCATATAACAATTCGGATTTTAATTGCCATATCTTCCTTTGTTATTAAGCAGAGCTAATTATTAATTTTTTCCAAACTGGTAGTACGTCCAGTGGGTATCTGACGTCATGTTTCTCTGAGTAGAAGAAGTCTATTCTATTCAGCAGAGGAGAGCCAACAATCCCCAAACACCAGTAACAATATAATACACTGACATTGTTGCCAAGATAAAACGTAACATTGTTTGACATTCAAAAAGTCCTTCCAATGCCTACAATCGTAGCATCTCAACAATATTAACAGTGCTTGATGGAATTTGGTCCACCGAATGCCAGAAGAAATCTATTTCTTGTTTGCTAACACAGTTTCAGAAATGAGAAGTTTTAAAAATAAGTTGTATACCAAAGAAAAACCCATTTGTGCCTATATTTAAAAATTCTTTGTTCTTAGATTTCAAATACGTTGTCTCCATTTGATCACCGAGTAACATTTTTAAGCCTTAAGGGCATAATCCTAACCAAAATAAAAAGTATATTCTTTCCAATTCCTTGTTTTTTTTTTCCCACGGTCACTAAGACCCGTGGTGTCAGCCAATCTCGCATCGGCGAATCGCAGCGAGCTTCGCGCAGGTTTCAAGCAACGATCAAGACAAGACCACGTCGAGGGCACCGGAAGCCTTCTGGTTGAACCGCCGCCGCGTAACCACGGTAACCTGTCTGTCTTCTGACCCACGCCGTGACCTCAGTCAGCGGCGGACCCTCGTGTCGACACAACAAACGGAGGAAGTGTTTGCTGGCATTAGGCAAGGCTCAGTGTAATGCCAACAATCGTAGCAGCGTAGCAACACTAGCAACAGCAGTGACACCGGTGTTTGCTGGCATTGGGCAAGGCACATAGTAATGCCAACAATCGTAGCAGCGTAGCGACACTAGCAACAGCAGTCACACCGGTGTTTGCTGGCATTGGGCAAGGCACATAGTAATGCCAACAATCGTAGAAGCGTAGCAACACTAGCAACAGCAGTCACACCGGTGTTTGCTGGAATTAGGCAAGGCACATAGTAATGCCAACAATCGTAGCAGATTTGCAACACTAGCAACAGCAGTGACACCGGTGTTTGCTGGCATTGGGCAAGGCACATAGTAATGCCAACAATCGTAGCAGCGTGGCGACACTAGCAACAGCAGTGACACCGGTGTTTGCTGGCATTGGGCAAGGCACATAGTAATGCCAACAATCGTAGCAGCGTGGCCACACTAGCAACAGCAGTGACACCGGTGTTTGCTGGCATTGGGCAAGGCACATAGTAATGCCAACAATCGTAGCAGCGTGGCCACACTAGCAACAGCAGTGACACCGGTGTTTGCTGGCATTGGGCAAGGCACATAGTAATGCCAACAATCGTAGCAGCGTGGCAACACTAGCAACAGCAGTGACACCGGTGTTTGCTGGCATTGGGCAACCGTAGGAGCGTAGCAACACTTAAGCAGCTCAAGGGCCGGACGCGACGCCACTGGCGGTGGCCGCCCATCGACGGTGTTAATTGATCGCATCCTGCCAGTGGTGGCAGGTTCACGGTTGTCTGATGGCTTTATGAGCTCGTCTCGGCCGCAGGTCGTCCGTTGGCTACAAGTTCATCACACGACGGGATCGATACCGAACAGCAAATCTGGTCGCTTGTTCGGTTGATATTCAAGTTGTTATGGAACTTAATCTATAATATGGAAATATCTGCGGTCACTTCTGGAGTCAGTTATGGTTGCTGGTTAAAATTCGGACTGTTTTAATGACCCGACTATGTCCAATCACAAGTTTTTTAGAGTTTGAGTCTAAGATGTTTCAAGACAAAATTCCAGTGAGATTTGGGGTTAGTCGAGTTGTTGGTGGGTGATTGCAGCATAGCGTCACTAGATTCACCACCTTCTATGTTCATTCATAGTCTTGTTTCTATCTCCATGGAGCCACGTTATAATCGGGGTTAGTCGAGTTTTTGGTGTGTGATTGCAGCATAGCGTCACTAGATTCACCACCTTCAATGTTCATTCATAGTCTTGTTTCTATCTCCATGGAGCCACGTTATAATCGGGGTTAGTCGAGTTGTTGGATTGCAGCATAGCGTCACTAGATTCACAACCTTCTATGTTCATTCATAGTCCTGTTTCTATCTCCATGGAGCTCAAAAACTCAAATAAAAGTAATATCCACAGGAAATTCGTTTTTTCACCCATCTTAAATGTTAAAATCTGCAACTAGTGACAGTGAAGAACAGGGTTCGAGTCCCTGAGTGAACGCTTCAGTTTCTGACAGCTAGCGGTGAGATGTCAGAAAATTTAAGAAGACCACGTGGTTTCTGAAGACTTACCAAGGTCAGGCATGTCGTCAGCGAAGCCATCCAGAGCCACGGAGAAGGAACTCCTGCCTGGCGAAACAAGGACGTAAATTAATTGAAATTTGGTATTTAATATGACAATGACTATGGCACAGAATCAACGTCTGCACGACGAACGGGCTGGCTATGCACGCTACGGATTGCAGCCATCCGTTGCTTTGTGGTATAGACGATCTAGGCGCATTAATATGCCAAAATTTGTTAAGCAGATATTATCATACCTGGAGTCAAATAATCGATGATGCAAAACATCTTGTTCATTGTCTGCCTCGCCAAGCACGTGGTGAAGTTGGAAGACACTGCTTTAACTTCTTGGACAGTTTGTTCTGTTCACAACAGTTTTACTATCACACCACATCTTGGAGTGTATTTCGATGTCACTTGAGCCAAGCAATGACTTGAAGGCGTTTATCCAATATCTTCACACGAATGTCCCCCGCATGTTTCTAGAAGATTTCACACGACCTTCCAGTGTGTCCACATGGCGGTGAGTCGGTCCAATCAGGATTGATTAACTTTTTAAGCCACCGTTTGGATAGAAATTAATTTGAAAATAATCAAAACACAGCAGTGATTTTAAAAAATCAGTTTTTCAACTGAACACAGTTGACAATATTGTCAATATACACTTCAAAATTATACACTTCAATTAAACAATTTAAATAATATTATCTCTCGTCTTGTGAACACTGAAGTCAGCGACAAAAGAAGAAGCAACGACTCATTTCAAAGTAACACACACACAAAGTAAAAAAGTAAGAACAGCACCGACCCAAAAAACAAACCAATTCCAAAACAAACCACACAATTCTCACACCGACACACTTCGCACAACACGATGCGACACACCGATAAAAAAAACACAAACGCCGACACCACGTACCCACACACAAAAGTCAAAAAACCGTCCGAAAAAGCGGTAGCAATTGCCGCGAGCAGCGAGCACGTACCACGGCGGTCGCCTCGCGGGGTCGCAATGCGCAGCCGACCGTGTCCCCCCCGCCCCGTGCCCCGTGCCCCACCCCCCGCCACGGCGGTCACAACTTCCGACCCCTCCCCACCCCTCCCCACCGGGGGCCGCGGTGACCCCTGACCGCGCCGGGGTCAAGCCTTGGTGAACATCCCGTCGTCGGTGTGATCGTCATTCGTTCAGCGCTCGCTGCATGTCGCTTTGCTGACGTTTAGAGACTCTGGGCTGGGTGGGCGCTTGTGTTACCCGCGTTGGGGATGAGCGTGGGACGGATGATGTTGGCTGGACCAGCTTCGAGGTGTTACAGGTTGAGATGGAGGTGATTTAGTGGGAAAAAGTAGCAAAATGTTAAAAAATCAGCGTGAAAACTCTGTTTTTTGGAGAATTTCTAACAAGCATCAATGAAAGTCTTTGTTTTAAAAGGCTTAACATAAATCTGAAAATATAAGTGAAAATATAATATAGAATCGATTTTTTTTCTGTATGAGTATTTTCAGTTCATAGTTCTTGGTATTTCAGCACCAAAAATGTATTGGCTTTGATTGAATTGTGAGCTCTAGAGGTTGGATTCCAGAATTTTGATTAAAGTGTTTCACTGAGTACTGTAAGAAACTGGCGAAGTAAGCTAATAAATAATCATAAAAATAAACAAAAAGCCGCATAATTTGGGCGATCAAGATGGCGAAAACCTAGCTTCACCTTCCTTGACCTTGGCTCAATACGATGCGCCACCTAGGTAATCGAGATTAGTGATTCGCAGGTCAATCGATCGGGCCTTTACTTCCGCCGAGTGCACACGGACTCGAAGTGCAACAAGTCTCACGTACCGCCGACTCACGCCGCCAGCGCGCTGCGTCATTGTCTCTCCTAACCCCGGGTTAAGAAGCCGTAGCAACAACGTGCTTCGGTCAGTGCAAAGGTGGACCGGAGAATGAAAGTGAAGCTTAGTGCGATTGTTTGTTGGATTCCCATAGCATGCGTGCGCACCGGACTAAGGTACTTTCGGAGCTAAGAAACCTGTTGTTCATGGGTACCATGTTCACCCTCAGCTCGCTGCTAGGTTAGCCTCACCCTCAGCTCGCTGCTAGGTTAGATTCACCCTTAGCTCGCTGCTAGGTTAGCTTCACCCTCAGCTTGCTGCTATGGGTTAGCTTCACCCTCAGCTCGCTGCTAGGCTAGGTAAGCTTCACCCTTAGCTCGCTGCTAGGCTAGGTAAGCTTCACCCTTAGCTCGCTGCTAGGTTAGCTTCACCCTCAGCTCGCTGCTAGGCTAGGTTAGCTTCACCCTCAGCTCGCTGCTAGGTTAGCTTCACCCTCAGCTCGCTGCTAGGTTAGCTTCATCCTCAGCTCGCTGCAAACAGCATGCTGCCAGGCTGGTGTTTTATATAAAACACGACCGAGCAATCCATCTTGTAGCCGAGCCGAGCGTAGGCCGGCTGTAGAAGCCCTGACCTGTGACGCGTCTGACCTTGGCTTGTGACCCACGCGTGACCCGGAGGTCAGCGTGGTGCTGGCAGGAGCGATGACATGGACTGGTTGTGCTGGGGACGAGGCTGCCGAGCTGCAAGCCACGGTGTCTTGAATAACATGGAAATGCGGCAGGTAAGACGCGACGCTATGCGCGAAGACAGGTGTGCTGTTAGGAGTCGTGGGAAGGTTTTAAATCATCAGCATCGGTGGTAGAGTGTTTGGAAGATGGCTGGAGTTTAGTAGATCAAATAAAGTAATATATGGTTTTTTATAGGCAGTTTGTACTGTGGTTGTTGAACAATACTATATTTCAGTTGCTTCTTGCAGAGGTGTTCTAAAACATGCATGTGTTTATTTTAATTTCATCTTTTCTTCACATTGAGGGGCAAGACTTTGACATTTTCTTCCGCTTCAAAAGGTCAATTAGGCTTGTATCTAACCACGGATTTAGTATTAATCCGATAATTTCACTCACAAAATTGCCAACCTATATGACAAATGGATATATAATTCTTGCCCGAAACCCACAACACATTCACACAGGGAGACTTTCCTGTCAAACAGGACTTTCTGCATAAAACTCGCGCAAGTTCACCACGGTCCAGGAATGCCGTTGCCGCAGATCTGAACCAGAAGAGCGACGGATCGAACAGAAGACGCCGCTATTAATCAACACCGTGTGTAATTAAAAAGGTTTTGTTTCTGGGAGACAAAAGCTCGCGGACGCGGCGATCGATCCGGAGCGTCATGCAGAGTCTTTCAACGCGCGGCTAATGAATGCTGGAGGCACGTTTTAATCACTGATTGGTTGCTGGTAGCTGATTGCCATGGTAGCTGGCAGCGTGACCGCCGCCTGGCTTCCTGATGCTGGCGAGGACGGGTCGCAAGGAGCGACCAGGAACCCATGCAGATTCCTGTTGTTGATGTTGTTGTTGCTGCTGCTGCTGCTGCTGCTGCTGGTGCTGCTGGTGCTGCTGGTGCTGCTGGTGCTGCTGGTGCTGCTGGTGCTGCTGGTGCTGCTGGTGCTGCTGCTAATGCTGCTAATGCTGCTGCTGCTGCTGCTGCTGCTGCTGCTGCTGCTGCTGGTGCTGCTGGTGCTGCTGGTGCTGCTGGTGCTGCTGGTGCTGCTGGTGCTGCTGCTGCTGCTGCTGCTGCTGCTGCTGCTGCTGCTGCTGCTGCTGCTGCTGCTGCTGCTGCTGCTGCTGCTGCTGCTGCTGCTGGTGCTGCTGGTGCTGCTGGTGCTGCTGCTGGTGCTGCTGGTGCTGCTGGTGCTGCTGGTGCTGGTGCTGCTGCTGGTGCTGCTGCTGGTGCTGCTGGTGCTGCTGGTGCTGCTGCTGGTGCTGGTGCTGAGGGTGCTGCTGCTGATGCTGCTGGTGCTGCTGGTGCTGGTGCTGCTGGTGCTGGTGCCTTCTGCTGCTGCTGCTGCTGCTGCTGGTGCTGGTGCTGCTGGTGCTGCTGCTGCTGCTGCTGCTGCTGCTGCTGGTGCTGGTGCCTTCTGCTGCTGTTAATTAATCTTGTGATCGGTGAAACATCTATGAGGAGGAACGTGGTGGTGCTGACAGACCCAGGCTGGGTTCTTTATAATATTAATATCTATGTTCCAACAATAAAGACACATTGTGCAAATCTCATGCAACGAGTATTTGCATTCAGGTTCGAATCAACTTAAAAACATAATCATTAATTCATGAAAATCCAATTAAATTCACGGTAAGTTTCGACTTTACCAATCCCCGCACAAGTAAGTCTAATGTTTTTTCAAATCTTCTCAATTTTTCTCGCGCGAATTTAAAGGTTAATTTCGAAAGGTCAAAGAGACACAATAAATACCGAAATCCAGGAAGGAAAAAAAACAAGTTAATTCCCAGTTTTCGGTGCGATGCGTACACGGACAACTTGTACACACTGGTGACCGAGGCTATTTTTAGCAATGAACGTAGAAAGCGTCTACGTGATTTTTGGCGAACACTCTTGAAAAAAACACTAAATCGTTTCCATTGACTCAAGCCTGCATTGAGCAGAAATCTAGGCCTCTTAATCACTGTGTCTCACTGCCAGTTGCCAGCCACTTGCTACACTGTGTCTCACCGCCAGTTGCCAGCCACTTGCTACACTGTGTCTCACCGCCAGTTGCCAGCCACTTGCTACACTGTGTCTCACCGCCAGTTGCCAGCCACTTGCTACACTGTGTCTCACCGCCAGTTGCCAGCAACTTGCTACACTGCGTCTCACCGCAAGTTGTCAGCAACAACATCTTATCCAAAGTGTTACTAGAAATTTCAGAGCCTAGAGGTGTGTAAAATAAGGGATTTCATCAAACCGCAGCGCTGCGTTTGCTGCCAACCGAGCTTACTAGGGACTATAGACCCAAGCTAAAGTCTGTAAGTCAAATTAGAGCAAGCACAGAAGGGATCGTGACCCTAGGCGCAAGGGTCACCCCAAGAGGTCTGTCTGTCGACGTCAACGTCACGCTAGTCGTGCACATCCTAATCGGCAGCAGCTTCGGAGGGCTGACCCTCTTCACCCCCGGCGCCGTGGGTCAAAAGTTCGCCGGGTTTTGATATTATAAAAGGAGACCGTGACCCGGTCATGACCCGTGACCCCGGGGTGCAAGAGTGACTGGCACGTGTGGCGCTCTGGTTGCTCCAAATTGTACGTCGAGGATGAAATGTGGGGCAAAACCTTCGATGGGCGATGCTGAGTTTATTGAAGAAAATCGAGAAAAGACACCCCTTGTGTGCATCGTCAGTCCGTCGCGTCGGCAGCCCGTTCGTCGTGCAGACGTAGACTCTGTGCCACGCAAAGCAACACAACGCTGTGCAATCCGTCGTGTGCATCGCCAGTCCGTCGCGTCGGCAGCCCGTTCGTCGTGCAGACGTCGACTCTGTGCCACGCAAAGCAACACAACGCTGTGCAATCCGTCGTGTGCATCGCCAGTCCGTCGCGTCGGCAGCCCGTTCGTCGTGCAGACGTCGACTCTGTGCCACGCAAAGCAACACAACGCTGTGCAATCCGTTGTGTGCATCGCCAGTCCGTCGCGTCAGCAGCCCTTTCGTCGTGCAGACGTCGACTCTGTGCGCAAAGCAACACAACGCTGTGCAATCCGTCGAGTGCATCGCCAGTCCGTCGCGTCGGCAGCCCGTTCGTCGTGCAGACGTCGACTCTGTGCGCAAAGCAACACAACGCTGTGCAATCAGTCGTGTGCATCGTCAGTCCGTCGCGTCGGCTGCCCGTTCGTCGTGCAGACGTCGACTCTGTGCGCAAAGCAACACAACGCTGTGTAATTCGTCGTGTGCGTCGCCAGTCCGTCGCTTCGGCAGCCCGTTCTTCGTGCAGACGTCGACTCTGTGTGCAAAGCAACACAACGCTGTGCAATCCGTCGTGTGCATCGCCAGTCCGTCGCGTCGGCAGCCCGTTCGTCGTGCAGACGTCGACTCTGTGCGCAAAGCAACACAACGCTGTGCAATCCGTCGTGTGCATCGCCAGTCCGTCGCGTCGGCAGCCCGTTCGTCGTGCAGACGTCGACTCTGTGCCACGCAAAGCAACACAACGCTGTGCAATCCGTCGTGTGCATCGCCAGTCCGTCGCGTCGGCAGCCCGTTCGTCGTGCAGACGTCGACTCTGTGCCACGCAAAGCAACACAACGCTGTGCAGTGCAATCCGTCGTGTGCATCGCCAGTCCGTCGCGTCGGCAGCCCGTTCGTCGTGCAGACGTCGACTCTGTGCCACGCAAAGCAACACAACGCTGTGCAATTCGTCGTGTGCATCGCCAGTCCGTCGCGTCGGCAGCCCGTTCGTCGTGCAGACGTCGACTCTGTGCGCAAAGCAACACAACGCTGTGCAATTCATCGTGTGCATCGCCAGTCCGTCGCGTCGGCAGCCCGTTCGTCGTGCAGACGTCGACTCTGTGCCACGGAAAGCAACACAACGCTGTGCAATCCGTCGTGTGCATCGCCAGTCCGTCGCGTCAGCAGCCCGTTCGTCGTGCAGACGTCGACTCTGTGCCACGCAAAGCAACACAACGCTGTGCAATCCGTCGTGTGCATCGCCAGTCCGTCGCGTCGGCAGCCCGTTCGTCGTGCAGACGTCGACTCTGTGCGCAAAGCAACACAACGCTGTGCAATCCGTCGTGTGCATCGCCAGTCCGTCGCGTCAGCAGCCCGTTCGTCGTGCAGACGTCGACTCTGTGCCACGCAAAGCAACACAACGCTGTGCAATCCGTCGTGTGCATCGCCAGTCCTTCGCGTCGGCAGCCCGTTCATCGCACAGACGTCGAATCTTTGCGCAAAGCAACGGATCGCTGCAATCCGTCGCCACAATTTCACTGCACCTATCCACGAATTACAAATCTTATTTTCCATTGGTCAACTCTACCATTCATTCACCATAATATATAGCGTCTATTTTCGTTCATTCATGTTTGCAACAAACGCGGCACAAAGCAGAAAACAATGCGCTTGACATTTATCTTCCCATGAAGTTCCGCTCGGCCCCACTTCCTCCTCGGCAGCCAAAGCACGGCAACATTGACACCGAAATTATGAATGCCTTGACGTAAATGATCAATTATTTGACAGTCAGATCGTCTTCATGGCGAACCATCTCCCATATCGCATGCACGATAATTAGAACGCCAATGACGAGGCGAGGCCGACCGTGACAGAGACGTCTGCTGGACAACAGGTCCGAATGGTAGCCGCACTTTTAAAGTGATGGTTAACTGCGACTTCCGTTTCCTGTTAATACGGCTTGGTCAGCTACGCACTGTGTTGACGCTGTTTCTATGGAAATGGGCAAGGCGTCGGTGAAAGATGAGTTGATTTCCGAAGGACAGTCAGGATTCCAAATCAGGAACTCTGCAACCTCCCAGCAGACACAGAATTCCTCCAGGATTCCTCCACCGATCCGTGGTGTCGAGAGGTTGACAAGTAAGCCGAGTGAAGCTGTTGCATCGGCTTGAAACCCTGCAACCTCCCAGCAGACACAGAACAACTCAAACAGCAGGATTCCTCCACCGATCCGTGCTGTCGAGAGGTTGACAAGTAAGCCGAGTGAAGCTGTTGCACCGGCTTGAAACCCTGCAACCTCCCAGCAGACACAGAACAACTCAAACAGCAGGATTCCTCCACCGATCCGTGCTGTCGAGAGGTTGACAAGCAAGCCGAGTGAAGCTGTTGCACCAGCTTGAAACGCTGCAACCTCCCAGCAGACACATAACAACTCGAACAGCAGGATTCCTCCACCGATCCGTGCTGTCGAGAGGTTGACAAGCAAGCCGAATGAAGCTGTTGCACCGGCTTGAAACCCTGCAACCTCCCAGCAGACACAGAACAACTCCAACAGCAGGATTCCTCCACCGATCCGTGCTGCCGAGAGGTTGACACACAAGGCGAGTGAAGCTGTTGCACTGGATTCTGTCTGTGTGATTTGTTGACCATCACTTTAAGCGGGGGCGTATCACGGTGGCTGTGGTTGGGGTTGGCATAGCAACGCTCTGGTCAAGCCATCGGAGATGCAACTCGTGGCGTGGGAATTATTTCCTCGAGCGGAGTTCCTTTTGGTCTCCGTGGCCGTGATTTTCTGACAATTGGGTGGGACGTGACGTTTTGACGTTTATACGCCATCTCAGACAATACTGTTTTAAAGATATGTATTTTGGTTCGATTTAATGAAATGATAAAGCCAAGCGAAATGATTGCCGAGGAAGGATGCGACGCAATAGCGCATCTTTGACATTCGAAATCCGTGAACAGTTCTGAGAAACGGACATGGCATCCGCCAAATATTGTCAATTTGCTCGCCTTGTTGTCATTACGAAGGCGATGTCAAAAGTCATCGGGAAACTCCTTCCCCTTCCGCTCTCATCCTCTGCAATTCAAAGAAGACTCAAGAAAACATAATGCAACGCCTTCAAATAATTTTTTTTCGGGTATTGAAAGCTATGCTGGCAAACTCAAACTTTTGCCGATGTTTCGCAAAGCTGTGCTGCCTGCTTTATCAACGGTCTGAACTCCACAGACAAAACCGGTAGAGAAAATTAAAAAATAACAAACGCATCATTATCGGTTTTTGGGGTTTTAAGGAGGCTTGGGTTTTGGTTATTTCGCAACGATTTGTTGCTATTTGGCACTCGAGTTTAGACCGTTGATAAAGCAGGCAGCACAGCTTTGCGACACATTGGGAAAAGTTTGGGTTTGGGAAATTAACATTCAATTACCCTGTTAAATAGATTTCCGAAAACTAAAATGCTAAGATTATTAAAAGTAAAAATCGGTTTGTGTACACCAAGAAGCAAAGCATCGCTGTCGTTCCCTCCCAAAACTAAATGCAAGTGATTTCATAATATTGAAATCAGAAAAAACTGCCACCACAGCAGTCTATTTTGAAACCGGCGATGATTGCACGGCCAGTTCTGAAACATCAGTAGGCGGCTGGACTAATTCTGGCCGAAGCAGACGCTTGACTTGTGACATGTCAAAAGCTACGTACGTCAGACCGCCACGCGCCAAAACCACCAACTATTTATAATATCCGCATGCCCGTGACTTATTATACGCCACTTCGATTAATATTTCGGGAATTTGTCGCTGTCACGGCTTCTGTGACGTTCGCAGTGTTATTCTCACCTAGGCGGTGGGTTTCCGAACCAAAAATATTGCGATTTATTTTTTCAGACTTGTGTTTTTCCTTATCTTAGCAATGCACGCCTAGGACACGACGTGTCTGCATCCCGGCTTTGAGACGGTCGAGCACACAGCCAATGCACGCCTAGGACACGACGTGTCTGCATCCCGGCTTTGAGACGGTCAAGCACAAAGCCAATGCACGCCTAGGACACGACGTGTCTGCATCCCGGCTTTGATACGGTCAAGCACACAGCCAATGCACGCCTAGGACACGACGTGTCTGCATCCCGGCTTTGAGACGCTCAAGCGCACAGCCAATGCACGCCTAGGACACGACGTGTCTGCATCCCGGCTTTGATACGGTCAAGCACACAGCCAATGCACGCCTAGGACACGACGTGTCTGCATCCCGGCTTTGAGACGGTCAAGCACACAGGCAATGCACGCCTAGGACACGACGTGTCTGCATCCCGGCTTTGAGACGGTCAAGCACACAGCCAATGCACGCCAAGGACACGACGTGTCTGCATCCCGGCTTTGAGACGGTCAAGCACACAGCCAATGCACGCCTAGGACACGCTTGTCCCCATGTTTTAGCAGATCCCAGGATAAACACCGAAATGTGGCAGCTGTCAGAGATGGTCAACCACATAGAAATCAGCATGCTATTTTTGTCATAGCATCCGTAACAGAATTAGCTAACATTAAATATCATTAATCTATGATGACTCAATGTCAATATTAAATGCAAACATTGACATTGGTGGCTTGTACTAAAAAAGCTGTCTGCCAAGAAGATGCAGCTGAAGAGGGAATGCAAAGAGTATCGCATGTCTTGCGATTTGGACGTCATAAAGGTGTTACCCTCGGCTGACCCGGGAGTCGCATCACGTGCGATGTGTACGTTGGTACACCGGGATTGTAAACACTGCAGCAGGGGCTACGTGGGGGTTGTCGTAAAGCCGATGCCTGCACGCTGTCAGGCGGCAGGAAATGAGGGTGTTTTTATGCTTCACGAGCATGGGAAGTTTTATCTGTCCGGGACGTGTTGTTTGCTGGGAGTTTGTTGATAAGAAAAAAGCTTAAAACGAAATTCAGCTTTGACCATTTTCATACCACTTTCTGGAGACATAAGATGGTTTGCTTCATCCCAAATTCACAGCGACTTTCTGTTAAAGAGTGGTAAAAATATCAATTCAGCATGGAAAAACTAAAATATGTTTTACAAGAATTGTTAATCTTAACGCCCGGGGTTGAAGCGGGAGTCAAGCTTAGTTCCACCCTGCGTGCACGCTCACTCACCTTCTCATTAATACGAGTTGCTAATTGACATAGATCCACTCAGAACAAGGTGACATCAGATACCCGCGTGACGAATTACCAGGTTGGAATAAAATATTAAAATTATGTAGTAAATGGAAGTCACTGCAACTTGAATTTGTACCTATAAAGATTCAAAGATTCAAGTATTTTTGTGGGTCTCAAGGTGGCTCATTGATGGACGTATGTCCTCACGGAACCTTGTGTTTTACTAGTGGAATCTACAATTTTTTGAAAAGTCCAATCAACATCATCCAAACAACGCTCATCCACAACAAGACGATAACTTAGTTATTGCTGCTTGCTCCAACATCCAGCCTGGCGGTCGAATTCGCATGTCTTTGCACAGCGTTTTATACAGCCATAAAGCCACGATAGCTTCAAAAACATGACCGCAGACCAATCGAG
This sequence comes from Nemurella pictetii, assembly GCA_921293315.2. Lineage (NCBI taxonomy): Eukaryota > Metazoa > Arthropoda > Insecta > Plecoptera > Nemouridae > Nemurella > Nemurella pictetii. The sequence goes on along the minus strand of OV121125.1, from coordinate 3,728,508 downwards.
ATAAGGCCGGTGTTTAACGACGCATTAGCAATCGTAGGAGAGCGTGTTCCGAAGCTCGACATGTCCCGGAGTTGCTATCGGGACGGAAATATGTACAGAATTTTTAATTTTATCTTTTCTGCGTTGTGGTGGTACGTGCGACTGTGAATATTAACCGTGATTAAGAATCCTTCTCTAACTCTGTGATTGCATTCATCTTTTTGATGAGCGTAACGAGCGTAGCGAGTGAAGCGAAACCTTCAATTACACTTTACTGCTACAAAATTAGGTTTTTTTTTGTCTTAGAGCGCGCTCTACAGGCCAAACGCCAAAACCGATTTTGACGAAAATTTATGGAGACCTTTGTTTTCTCTGAACTTAGATTTTCCACGTTTTTGAAGCAAATCGGACAAGTAAATTTTATGTTATTAAGTTTTTACGAAATTTTTCAGTCTTTCCAAAACACGTTTTCCACTCTAGAGGCCAAGCATCTGAATATAATTTGACGAAACTTTCTAGTTAGGTGGACCCTCGCGATTCAATATTTTTATTAATAAATGATCCTCATTTTAAGCTGCATGCAAGAAGATGTGGCAATAAATAAATGATAAAAATCTCAGAATAAACCTTGTGTCTTATAACACCCGGAAAGATCATTGAAAAATTCATTAAGATTTGAAGCGATTTCCTAAAATGAATCAATTGAACGGCTTTGATTTGCGATAGTGAATAAACTTAGCAACGAATCACATTTATAAACAACGAAATATCAAATGGAACTTGTTTTTTTATAGACATTTACCTAACAAAAATTCCCCAAAATAAAATGCATTCGCGAAGCCAAATTGAACCGGACGACGTCATAATCGGCTGCATTTCAACCTGTTGGCGCGGAGCAAGGTCCTTGGTTCAAGATCTATTCACCGACGCTGACTGCAGCCCATTGGCTGACGGATTGAAAGGCTATAGAAGGTGTTGCTATGGTTACCCTTCCTAAACATGTAGCTGTCAACGTCTACGTCTATTTATCACTTGCCTCTGAGCTATAGTCTACCTGTCACACGGCATCACCTGTTGCTCTTGATGATGGCTATAGCTGCGAACACGCCACAGGTCACCGAACATGGCGGCTTTGCATCGAATACAGCTAGATCCCATCCAGAACTCCATCCCAGACGCGATGAATTGTTTGGTGTCAATCCTTTTCTTATATGGAATATATTTTTAGCGAAGCTCAACAGGCAAAAATGGTGGAAACCATGTTTTACATTGGGGAGATTCGCTTTTAAATTTGTCCGCGGTTGCTACGCATTTTCATTGCTAGCCCGGCGTGTTTGGTTAGCGAGTTTTGAGCATAAAGTCCCTAGTTTGTATTCACTTATCCTGGAAATGGAAATTTAGTCTAAAATACAAGATTCCCTGGAGAATCCAGTTAGCTAGCTTGTTGAAATATATCACAGCAGTACGTTTCATAGCGACAAAACGATATCCGATAAAAAATTTAGGCAGTACACATTCTATGTATTAATCGAGTTTAATGTCATTATAAATTAGAGAATGAAAAATTAGACACAGCTCAAAAGGAAGCTAGTGAAATTCTTCGGGGAACTTTGTAATTTTAAATTTTTGTGCGTTTGCGCACTTGCTGCAAAAAATGTTTAGGGCCGATTTCTACACTTTTCAATTCTTCCCGATCTCACAGCCTTACGGATACTGACTGCTAATATATGCCCACATCGCAAGCGTTCTTCATTTGTTTACTACTGTTAAACTCACGTTTTTTTCTGAATCTGTAGGTTAATTTTACAATACGTTTAACCCTGGATTAAATTCAAAGTTAAGTTCAATGTCATGGTAACAGCCAATCAAATGCGGCGAAGCTCAATTATTTTCTATGAGTGCTGCATTGACTGAGGATTAAATCATTAATGATAAGACCCCAAAACACTAGGGTATTTAGTCGCATCAGGTAAACAATGATCCAGCAAAATTAATTCACCTATATAAAAAGCATTTCTTAGCCATTGGAGTAGCAAACGGTACAAGACCAAATTTACTGATCGTGGAGACGATTAACATTTGATTCGCAATGTTTTTCTCATTGAAAATCATTGATCTCATCGAAATATCATTTGCAGAGATTATCCCAAAGGAAGTTTGGTCATCACTGGCCACTACATTCGACCATCCACCAGCAAAATTATCTTGAACTTAGAGAAGCGTCAAATCTCGAGCAAAGCCGCTGAGATTTAAGAATAACAAAAGAGGTAACAGCATCTAAGCGGCTCTGGAGCCATGACGATTAATTCAACAAATCACCGGGCCAACGGAAAGCAGGCAGAAGGCGGTGTAATTGGAATCCAGGAAAAACAAATTCGGGGAAAACCTTAAAGTACTTGATTCACGTTTCACACTATAGCTGGCTACACTGTGTCTCACCGCCAGTTGCCAGCCACTTGCTACACTGTGTCTCACCGCCAGTTGCCAGCCACTTGCTACACTGTGTCTCACCGCCAGTTGCCAGCCACTTGCTACACTGTGTCTCACCGCCAGTTGCCAGCCACTTGCTACACTGTGTCTCACAGCCAGTTGCCAGCCACTTGCTACACTGTGTCTCACCGCCAGTAGCCAGCCACTTGCTACACTGTGTGTCTCACCGCCAGTTGCCAGCCACTTGCTACACTGTGTCTCACCGCCAGTTGCCAGCCACTTGCTACACTGTGTCTCACAGCCAGTTGCCAGCCACTTGCTACACTGTGTCTCACAGCCAGTTGCCAGCCACTTGCTACACTGTGTCTCACCGCCAGTTGCCAGCCACTTGCTACACTGTGTCTCACCGCCAGTTGCCAGCCACTTGCTGCACTGTGTCTCACCGCCAGTTGCCAGCCACTTGCTACACTGTGTCTCACCGCTAGTTGCCAGCCACTTGCTACACTGTGTCTCAGTACCTGTTGCCAGTCACTTGCTACACTGTGTCTCACTTATGCTGACAACTGAGTGTGAGATGGACTATGCTGACAACTGAGTGTGAGACGGACTATGCTGACAACTGAGTGTGAGACGGACTATGCTGACAACTGAGTGTGAGACGGACTACGCTGACAACTGAGGGTGAGACGGACTTTGCTGACAACTGAGTGTGAGACAGACTATGCTGACAACTGAGTGTGAGACGGACTATGCTGACAACTGAGTGTGAGACGGACTATGCTGACAACTGAGTGTGAGACGGACTATTCTGACAACTGAGTGTGAGACAGACTATGCTGACAACTGAGTGTGAGACGGACTATGCTGACAACTGAGTGTGAGACAGACTATGCTGACAACTGAGTGTGAGACGGACTATGCTGACAACTGAGTGTGAGACAGACTATGCTGACAACTGAGTGTGAGACGGACTATGCTGACAACTGAGTGTGAGACGGACTATGCTGACAACTGAGTGTGAGACGGACTACGCTGACAACCGAGGGTGAGACGGACTTTGCTGACAACTGAGTGTGAGACAGACTATGCTGACAACTGAGTGTGAGACGGACTATGCTGACAACTGAGTGTGAGACGGACTATGCTGACAACTGAGTGTGAGACGGACTATGCTGACAACTGAGTGTGAGACAGACTATGCTGACAACTGAGTGTGAGACGGACTATGCTGACAACTGAGTGTGAGACGGACTATGCTGACAACTGAGTGTGAGACGGACTATGCTGACAACTGAGTGTGAGACGGACTTTGCTGACAACTGAGTGTGAGACGGACTTAACAGACAACTGAGCGTGAGACGGACTATGCTGACAACTGAGTGTGAGACGGACTATGCTGACAACTGAGCGTGAGACGGACTAAGCTGACAACTGACCGTGAGACTTGTTGCACGGATCGTAACACGCTGCATCTCTTCAAGATGAAGCGCATCTGGCCTGAGTGGAATTTAATGGAACTTCTTTATACCATCAGCCCGTGTGATAATCATAAAAGTTCACGGCGAGGTCTTGTTATTTTTTTCTTCTACCTTCTTTTTTTTTCGTTAACCACCGCCACCTTGCTTTTCAAATGTACTCACTAATCGTAATTTAAAATTCGAAAAAAGTCAGAGTTTTATCAAAGTTCCACCGTCATCGTCGGGTAAAGGTAATGTGTGTTGACCCTCACCTTCGGAGTCCTCCATATACTCTGGTTTTTTATTTCTTGTCCCCCCCCCGCCGCCACCACCCCCCTCATCCATGGCTCTCAAATTACCTTCTATCATGGCTTTAAGAAGTAACTAGCTACCTCACCTGGGTCCTTATACAAAGGAGGTACTAGTAACTTGATGGGTTCTTGTAGAGGGCGCTCTGCAAGGTACAGAAATATTTTTTGACAGCTGTAGCACATGCGAAATTACCCGTTCAAGGTATTTAGGGTAATCAAGGTAGGGTTCAAGGTAATTAGGGCTTGTTTTAGTGGTGTTTTGGCTGAGCGTTGTTTGAAAAATTCTGTTTGGACAAGCTTCAAGATTTATTAGGTTGAGCCAGAGTTGACTTTTTGGGAAAAGCGGTAAGAAACAACGGAAAAATGATGTTTGCATGAAAGGAACTGAAGAGAAAAATTGATTAATTTTATACAGTCTGTATTTTATAAGGTGCAACATATCTGGTAAGTTTAGTCGAAATGTATCAATTCGTTTGGCGTGTTGAGTGAGAAATGTGATTTTAAAATCATTTACACATTTGCATGCCATTTTAGTCAGTATAAGGCTTGCTTGCTTGCTTGCTTGCTTGCTTGCTTGCTTGCTTGCTTGCTTGCTTGCTTGCTTGCTTGCTTGCTTGCTTGCTTGCTTGCTTGCTTGCTTGCTTGCTTGCTTGCTTGCTTGCTTGCTTGCTTGCTTGCTTGCTTGCTTGCTTGCTTGCTTGCTTGCTTGCTTGCTTGCTTGCTTGCTTGCTTGCTTGCTTGCTTGCTTGCTTGCTTGCTTGCTTGCTTGCTTGCTTGCTTGCTTGCTTGCTTGCTTGCTTGCTTGCTTGCTTGCTTGCTTGCTTGCTTGCTTGCTTGCTTGCTTGCTTGCTTGCTTGCTTGCTTGCTTGCTTGCTTGCTTGCTTGCTTGCTTGCTTGCTTGCTTGCTTGCTTGCTTGCTTGCTTGCTTGCTTGCTTGCTTGCTTGCTTGCTTGCTTGCTTGCTTGCTTGCTTGCTTGCTTGCTTGCTTGCTTGCTTGCTTGCTTGCTTGCTTGCTTGCTTGCTTGCTTGCTTGCTTGCTTGCTTGCTTGCTTGCTTGCTTGCTTGCTTGCTTGCTTGCTTGCTTGCTTGCTTGCTTGCTTGCTTGCTTGCTTGCTTGCTTGCTTGCTTGCTTGCTTGCTTGCTTGCTTGCTTGCTTGCTTGCTTGCTTGCTTGCTTGCTTGCTTGCTTGCTTGCTTGCTTGCTTGCTTGCTTGCTTGCTTGCTGTTTACTGCTGCTGCTGCTGCTGGCTTCTGGATGCTGGATGTTTTTTGCAGCCGAGGCGAGCCATGACAAATTGTATCATCACATTCCTCGCGTCGCGTTGCTTCTGTTTTTCAACAACAATGGACGGGTCAGACCTCTGGTACAGCGCCGGAGGCTGCTAGCCATCCTTGCTCGCCGAAGAGATGGTTGGGTTGAAGGTGTTAAGGTCTGGGCAGTGTGACGGAATGCTCGGACACATCGGACACGGGCGTGGATGCCGAGCTGTAAGGCTGGAGGTTTGAGGACATTGGATTATTGGAACCTAGATGGCTTCCGAAGCAAGGAAAGGATGTGCAAAAGACTCCCACTAAATATCAAACAAGACAATGCCTTTTAAATCATTTTAAAGATAGCCGAGTCCATTTAATTTAAATCCCTTTCATTATGTAGACAAGTTCCTAAATTATTAATAATACACATTGCATAAACAATATTAGAATTATCATACGGCGTTAAACGTCATGCTTGTATTCACCTTTGGTCATTTCTGCGACGGGACACAAATAAAATTAGACTGCTTGAAAATTGAAGGATTGCATGAAACGAGAGGATTGAAGGAATTAAGAATTTCCAGATTGAAGCTTCGGATAAGTAAATTAGTTCTTGAAGTTTTGAACAGTTTAACGATTGTGAGTTGAAGCCAAAAGTTTTGTCAACTGTCAGTTAAGACTTGACTGACAGAAACAATCGAAGGCGAGTGCGAGTGCATGCAGGGTGTTGGCGTTGTGAGGTAGTATTTGGTGTTAGTGTGGCATTTTGCTCGACTCCCATTTCAAATCTGTTGCCATCCAATAATTGTTACTTCTCGTCTACAGCGGTCCTTAATCTGAAAGATAGATTTGTGATCACATTCAAATGTCGAGCGGTCCGAAATTAAAAGGCTGTAAAAATCATTAGAGAGGCAATAATTAGAGTGATTATCAGAAATAAAAGTGATATTAATATAAACTTTCGTCACATGTTAACTGTTGATACTGCAAGATATTATCGTACAATTATTTCACCCCTTGCATATTTAACAAGAGTCATGTGGCATGTGACTGTCACCATAATCACCTGGTTAACAACAGGAATAGTTCGCCTGTGAACTAGTTGAAAGTTCAAGCGTTGCCAGTTGTTGAACACAGCCCCGTTTTGCATTCAAAGTTAATAAGCACCGCCATTTGTCGAGAAACGCTGCAAATTAGTGTCTCCTAATTGGTTTCTAGCGACGATGGACATGCTGGTTAAATTGTGTACTTAGCATAAAGACAAATTGGCAAATGGACCGAACAAGCGATTCTGTGGAGGGAAAGGCAAATGTGACTCGTAAAGCCCAACGCTCTCGGGATAACATCTACGAACTGGGAGACAAACAGAAGATTGCATCGGATTCAAGCACGGCCTTGTCGATACTTTTCTGGATACAAGAAATACAAAACTTGATTCAAAATTTATCAACGTAGCCGTGCTTGATTCTAATTTCTTCTGTCTTTTTCTCTGTCCGTAGCAGCGACCAGGTAGCAGCAAATCATATCTTATAATAAATAAAAACAGACCTATTCCACTCAGAGAATAATCAGATACCCACTGGACGTACCTACTACCAGTTTGGAAAAAATATTAATTAGCTCTGCTAAATAATAAAGGAATTGATATGGAAATCACAACCCTAATTGCTCTACCTGGCTTTAGCGAGTGGGTATCATGATGTCATTTTCATGGAATTTTAATTGAATGAACATAACAAAATGCTAAGAATTTGTTAATGGATTCAAAACAACTATGTCATAGAACTTCAAGCTTTTTATCTACATTTACCATCCGTATGCAAAGTCAAGCTGCCTGCTTTTCAAGCGTCAAGACGAAAAAATCACGGACAGATTTAAAGCAAGCACTGACAATCATACAAGCTCTTTTTCAGTCATGAACACCGTAGTGCAATGCCCACATCTCGCCGAGGATGGACCCTTCTTGAGCTACTAGCGTGGACTTGGTGTCAAAGAGGCGTGAAGACTTTGAGTCTCCGAAGCTGCTCACTTCGAAGCTGTCAGCCCCCGCCACCATTAATCATCGAAATGATGAATGATCTGCTTTTCTTTTCAGCTATCAAATACGTTCCCATTGGTAACTTTGCGTAGGCGATTTTTTTCTAGATCAACTTATCATCATTACACGCGACTTAATTTTGTCATATTGTCACCGACCGTCAACGCCTGGTGACACACCGAGATTAGATCGGCGATCCGCGCGACGGATCCGACGGAATTACTTATAAACCAGGGAGTGTCGGCTGTTTGCGAATCGAGGAAGAAAGAATTCACCTCTCTTGATTCAGCAAACAACCAGGGAGATAAGGGATTACAATTTTTATACCAACACTGCTGTCACTACGCTGCTACGATTGTTGGCGTTGCTATGTGCCTTGCCTAATGCCAGCCAACACCGGTGTCACTGCTGTTGCTAGTGTTGCTACGCTGCTACGCTTGTTGGCATTACTATGTGCCTTGCCTAATGCCAGCAAACACCGGTGTCACTGCTGTTGCTAGCGTTGCTACGCTGCTACGATTGTTGGCATTACTATGTGCCTTGCCTTATGCCAGCAAACACCGGTGTCACTGCTGTTGCTGGTGTTGCCACGCTGCTACGATTGTTGGCATTACTATGTGCCTTGCCTTATGCCAGCAAACACCGGTGTCACTGCTGTTGCTAGTGTTGCTACGCTGCTACCATTGCCGGCATTACTATGTGCCTTGCGTAATGCCAGCAAACACCGGTGTCACTGCTGTTGCTAGTGTTGCTACGCTGCTACGATTGTTGGCGTTGCTATGTGCCTTGCCTAATGTCAGCAAACACCGGTGTCACTGCTACTGCTAGTGTTGCTACGCTGCTACGATTGTTGGCATTACTATGTGCCTTGCCTAATGCCAGCAAACACCGGTGTCACTGCTGTTGCTAGTGTTGCCACGCTGCTACGATTGTTGGCATTACTATGTGCCTTGCCTTATGCCAGCAAACACCGGTGTCACTGCTGTTGCTGGTGTTGCCACGCTGCTACGATTGTTGGCATTACTATGTGCCTTGCCTTATGCCAGCAAACACCGGTGTCACTGCTGTTGCTAGTGTTGCTACGCTGCTACCATTGCCGGCATTACTATGTGCCTTGCGTAATGCCAGCAAACACCGGTGTCACTGCTGTTGCTAGTGTTGCTACGCTGCTACGATTGTTGGCGTTGCTATGTGCCTTGCCTAATGCCAGCAAACACCGGTGTCACTGCTGTTGCTAGTGTTGCCACGCTGCTACGATTGTTGGCATTACTATGTGCCTTGCCTAATGCCAGCAAACACCGGTGTCACTGCTGTTGCTAGTGTTGCTACGCTGCTACGATTGTTGGCATTACTATGTGCCTTGCCTTATGCCAGCAAACACTGGTGTCACTGCTGTTGCTAGTGTTGCTACACTGCTACGATTGTTGGCATTACTATGTGCCTTGCCTAATGCCAGCAAACACCGGTGTCACTGCTGTTGCTAGTGTTGCTACGCTGCTACGATTGTTGGCATTACTATGTGCCTTGCCTAATGCCAGCAAACACCTGTGTCACTGCTGTTGCTAGTGTTGCTACGCTGCTACGATTGTTTTCATTACTTTGTGCCTCCAAGCAGCACCAGCAGCACAAATGAAAACTAAGTGCGTTTGTAAACAAAAATAACACAATTTAATTTAATTGATTAAAAAACATGGTTTAAAAATACATTTCAAACGTAAATAAGTAACCTGATGGCTCGGTTAAATGATGATTGAAGTATGTTGAGAAAGAGAGCTGGGTTTCTTAGTGACAACCCGAGTGAGATAGCAATAGTTTGTGAAGTTTTTCCAAGCTTCAAAGTGTCAGACATTTCACTTTCTCTTGAAACAAGTGACGGCGTTGAAGTAGCAACGCCAGTAGACCCGGCCCTTTGGCTGTCCACGCCGCTGGAGATCCATCTGCAAAGGAAGTCAGTCACTTTTTGTTTTCCTGCGATGAAATACTTGCTAACAGTTCGCTGTTGTAACGAACGATGGAGCTACGAGCCGGTGAGCTGAGTGATTCAAGTAGCGTGGCTGGTTTCGAAATTTTATTGGCTTTGTGTTCCTTTATATTGAAATACATGACAAAAAAAACGTCATAAAAATTTAACGTTATGAAAATGAAATTAAAATTGGCGCTGTTTATTTCCCCCTGAATCATAGAGTGGGAAAATGGGGGGATGTCAGAATGACAAAAGAGTCGTGGGTTTCCGATCGATCAAGTGGTTTGAGAAAAACACAAGGCATTCGGCAAGGGAACCCAAATCTAATGCAGGAAAATAGGTCTAGTTCAATAACTAACTATGTCTATATATTATTATGATGCGTATTGTTTGTCAATGATGATATGATATCATGCCATATCAGTGCCTATCTTTATCAAAACTCCTCTACGTTTAAGTACCCAGAATATTTCGGTGAGATAATAATAGACTTTTCTTTATCAGCCACTAATATTAAGAGTCTAGATTAAGATTAATCACAATGAGATAAAATTGCTTCCAATGCTGTTACGGGGTCAGACTAAAATGTCATGAAAATATCTATGTAGTTGACCATCTCTGACAGCTGCCATCTTGCAGTGTTTAACCGGGATGTACTAAAACATACAGAAAACCATATCCAAGCCCACGGGTCCACGTGAAAAACGAAAAAAGCACATAAAAGTTGCAGGAAATTAAATAAATGGCTGCTAGACACTGTATCGTGTCTTTTGGCGATCAAATCAGCTTAAAAAACAGCTGCTGCTATTTAAAAGCTGCTATCATCGAAGCCCACTTTGCTGTCACCAAAGTAGTGCACTACAATGGTGCCAGCGGCGTGGGATACATATGAATTCTCTTGAAAATCGTTTCAAGTTTTATCTTAGCCAAGTTGAAATTGGCTATGTGCTTGACCGTCTCAAAGCTGGGATGCAGACACGTCGTGTCCAAGGCGTGCATTGGCTGTGTGCTTGACCGTCTCAAAGCCGGGATGCAGACACGTCGTGTCCTAGGCGTGCATTGGCCGTGTGCTTGACCGTCTCAAAGCCGGGATGCAGACACGTCGTGTCCTAGGCGTGCACTGGCTGTGTGCTTGACCGTCTCAAAGCCGGGATGCAGACACGTCGTGTCCTAGGCGTGCATTGGCTGTGTGCTTGACCGTCTCAAAGCCGGGATGCAGACACGTCGTGTCCTAGGCGTGCATTGGCTGTGTGCTTGACCGTCTCAAAGCCGGGATGCAGACACGTCGTGTCCTAGGCGTGCACTGGCTGTGTGCTTGACCGTCTCAAAGCCGGGATGCAGACACGTCGTGTCCTAGGCGTGCATTGGCTGTGTGCTTGACCGTCTCAAAGCCGGGATGCAGACACGTCGTGTCCTAGGCGTGCATTGGCTGTGTGCTTGACCGTCTCAAAGCCGGGATGCAGACACGTCGTGTCCTAGGCGTGCATTGGCTGTGTGCTTGACCGTCTCAAAGCCGGGATGCAGACACTTCGTGTCCTAGGCGTGCATTGGCTGTTTGCTTGACCGTCTCACAGCCGGGATGCAGACACGTCGTGTCCTAGGCGTGCATTGGCTGTGTGCTTGACCGTCTCAAAGCCGGGATGCAGACAGGTCGTGTCCTAGGCGCGCATTGGCTGTGTGCTTGACCGTCTCAAAGCCGGGATGAAATTATCAATCTTTCAACACTGTCAGTAGTACCTTGTCTGACATGTCAATCCTTGCGGGAATCGCCGAGCTGTCATCATCCATGGCCTTCTGTAATGCGACCATCACTTTGTCTAGCAGCAAAGCTGTCCGCTTGGGCACCACCACCTAGAAACAAGCACGGAAAACAAAACGTCAGAATATGACACACATTTAAGATTTTCAATTTTATTTACTACTCATCGCAAGGGCTTTGAACACAGAAAAAAGTCCTGTGGTTCTTTTAATCAAATTTTTACAAAACATTTATTCCATTTAATCTTAATTCAACCAAAATGAGGTCACTATACCCCCTCGCTAAAGCCAGGAAGAAAAATTCAGGTCGTGATTTCCCTATATTCTTTTTTTATTTGGGATAGCTAATTAATATTTTTTACAAACTGGTAGTACGCCCAGTGGGTATCTGACGTCACTTTCCTCTGGGAGAAATCTGACTATTAGAGTTCTGCAAAGTTGACTACACTGGACCTGAATCCTTTATTGAATCTGATAAGGATCAGTTGAGTAAGCGCTAATAAAGATTCAAGTTAATATTCGACAACACATTTGCCTGATCTCTTCCACTTCAAAGTTATCACAAAATGTAGTGACCCTCGTTTAAGTTCCACAGATACCCACTATTGCGTAGGTGCACTTAAAAAACTGTACATAAACAACCCTATCAATCAACTATCTACACAAACCCTCAAGGACTATACACATTCACTAGACATTCGAGATCCAGAGTGCTTTTTGTATACATTCTGGAAGTGTGGTGCATCATTATAATTTTTTCAAGCAGTTTTTTGGACTTGCAAACATTTTAAAAAGATGCTACAATTCTAAGATCTTAATAAAGTTACATAAACTTCTCTTTTCGGTCGGCTGGACTAAACTTCACCTTCAAATCGCGCGTAGGGGTTTTCAGAAAAGCTGTTTATCTGGTTAATGCTAAGCAGGCAGCACAGCTTCGCGAAACTTTGGGAACATTTTGAGTTTGCCCCTTAAGCATTCACTACCCAGTCAAATATTTTCTTTGAAAAATAACTTGCAGAGATTAGAAAAAGTCACGAGTCTTAGGAATGAAATCACGCGTAGGGGTTAGTTGGGGTCGCGACGTACGCAACTTTTGACATGCGTAACGTAAAAGTGCGCGGTGCGTGAGGTGCGTTGTTCTTTGTTAGCGACGCGACACACGATCCCGTCTCGTCGGCAGCCTCGGGTTTCTAACGAGGACAGGGTGAAATCGGAGAGCGTTGAGTGTGAAAAGCTAGGGAACAGTTTTAGCAGAGACTTACAGTTTGACGAATTTTTTTTTTACTCTTTATAATGGAAATCGAGCCACAAATAAAAGCCTCTTTTCGTAAGACGGAATATGAATATCGATAAATAAGGTCAAAAATTAAGATATCCTGAAATAAATGAAAGGAGGTAGGTAAAATAAAACGACAAAAACCTTTGGGAATCAACATCTCTAAATAGACAATTATTTTTAAAGATCAAATTTGAAATTTATCAAAATTGAATCGCAATGCATTGAGTATTACGTGGTGAAAACTAGAATCCCACTCTTGACTCAACATAGAATAACGGCATTAATACTTTACTAGGCTATGCGAACACTCATATAATCGTGTTGTGGATGAGCGTAATATTTACGCTCACCCTAAACGCAATTATATTGCGTGTGCGCATAGCCTAGAGGCTTTTATGATCAATTTCTCAATGACATTTGAATATTTCAAAATGTAAAAATCGATTTAAAGAAAAACTATTCAATTGATTTGGTTTAAATTAAAACAGTATATTTTTTTACGATTTTTAATGTACACAGTAAGTTTTGTGAACATCGGTTGAAGATAAAGTTGCTTCAGTTGCAAAAAACTGAAAAAACGCTAAAAAATCGCAAAAAATCGTCATAAAAGCGCCATTTTCAAGAAAAGTGCTGAACATTCAACAGTAAAATTTTGACACAAACATTAAATCGTGAGGGTCAACATTTCCTAAAAGTTTCGTCAAATTATATTCAGATGTTTGGCCTCTAGAGTGCAAAACGTGTTTTGTAAAAACTGGAAAATTTCGTAAAAACTTAATAACATAAAATTTACTCGTCCGAATTGCTTCAAAAACGTGGCAGATCTAAGTTTAGAGAAAACGAAGGTCCATGTAAATTTTCATCAAAATCCGTTTTGGCGTTTGGCCTGCAGACCGCGAACAAACACGCAAAAAAAAAAAAAAAAAAAACAAACAAACAAAACAAAACATTCTGGATTTTTTTAGCAGTAAAGTGTAATTGAAGATTTCGCTTCACGCGCTACGCTCGTTACGCTCACCAAAAGAGTTTAGCCGTATTTTGCACCCATTCATTTCGGTCATTATCTTGTATCGAATGAAAACCTGCAGTCCGCAAACTTATTCCAGAGTGAATCCACGATAAACTCTCAAGTATTTCGGCATCATCCCTTCACCCACGCTACACCCCCGATTTCAAGGTCTACTATTTCATTATCAACGGCCAATATTCCTTCAGCAAGCTTCCATTCATCGGCCAGCGGTCGTCATCCTCTATTGCAGTGTTCGACTCCCGAGGGGGCGAACTGTCAACGCGGCAGCCACTGGGTAAATATGTCTTGGACAAACAGAAGACCTCTCTTCAGCTCGAAGTGCTACGATCACAGATATTTCGACAGATGACTGGCATTATAAGGTAATACTAAAATTTGAGAGAGATATATTGAGCATTGCTACATGATAATGATTTTTGAAGTATTCTCTGATCTGTATCCGTCTTAAACGCAGTTGGCAGCAGAGTTCGTAGTTTTTTCAATAATTGCAAAACGATGCTCGATTTTAGGTACGAAACTAAATTACTTTATTCCTTTATTCTTTGGATGGTTGGCTGGATAAGGAGAAATTAATTACTGCTGCAGCCGAGAGTTTTAAATGAACGTACTCGTTTTCACGAGGAATTGATGAGATTCAATTAAACTTGGATCACAGGCGCAGAAACATCGGGATTTAATTTGGATTTAGAAACAAAGTGCTCAACTAGGAAAAAATTGTTTTAGCAATATCAAGCGCTCGCATAAAATCTCTTTAGGCAGCAACACAGTCAATGCACGCCTAGGACACGACGTGTCTGCATCCCGGCTTTGAGACGGTCAAGCACACAGCCAATGCACGCCTAGGACACGACGTGTCTGCATCCCGGCTTTGAGACGGTCAATCACACAGCTAATGCACGCCTAGGACACGACGTGTCTGCATCCCGGCTTTGAGACGGTCAAGCACACAGCCAATGCACGCCTAGGACACGACCTGTCTGCATCCCGGCTTTGAGACAGTCAAGCACACAGCCAATGCACGCCTAGGACACGACGTGTCTGCATCCCGGCTTTGAGACGGTCAAGCACACAGCCAATGCACGCCTAGGACACGACGTGTCTGCATCCTGGCTTTGAGACGGTCAAGCACACAGCCAATGCACGCCTAGGACACGACCTGTCTGCATCCCGGCTTGGAAACCCATTGGCTTTGAGCTGGAGGAATTAAACTTGCAAAAAGTGGCTTTGAACTTGAAGTTCATCTTCAGGATAAATGGCCAAAGTGCAGGCAGGAAAGGTAACTTTTAGAGTGCATCGGTTTAATATTTCACACGATGTCATAGTTGATAATGCATCTAGTAACTTTTGTTGTAACCATTCAAGTGATTCATATATTATTCCCAGCAGAATGGAGCAGTGATTTTCAAACTAAAACTATTTCTTGGTGTCGCGCTTCTACGACCTGTGTGCTTGGATACGTCGCGGGCAATTCCAGTGGTGCGTTGTGACTTTAAAATGTCAAGCACTCTTGCCGCCTGGCCGTATTGACTCTAAAGCTGTCAAATTCCAGGGATTTTTGCCCGTTTGCTCGATATGAAGCTTCAAATAATAATCCACCTACAATCGGCGAGCGTTTATTTCAAGGTGTATAGGTTTGGTAGAAAGAATACAGCTTTAAAAGTTTAAAATCACGCGTAGTTGATATTTGTAAGGAGAATTACAGAAAAAAGTAAAACCACAATGGTTTCTTGAACAATGTAAGGGAAAAATAATCTTTGTTTTTTAAGCTTTGAGCCAGTTTCACCAATCTTTTCAACTAGTCACTGGTGGAACGATGACGCACATAAATATTAAATTTTATTGCAAAAATTCGGTTGGCCGTTGTCATGGAAATAACTCAACCCCCACTTACATCCAGAGTCAAAAAAAATGCGTTCTTGGTATAGGAAATAGATCAAGTTAAAAAATATTCACTCCATGGTCAATACGTGATTACATCAAATGAATTCCCATTAGAAAATCATCGGCACACAAATCTTAAACGTCTCTGGAATCGAATTTTTAGTGTAATTTGCGTAAAACTGAACAAAAAAAACTTGGGAGGCTAATTTACTTCAAAATTGACACAGGATTTCAGAAATTTCTATCAAATAAGATCAGAAATTAGACCTGTAGAACGCGATCACAAGAAATAACGCCAATTTCTATATTTCAGCGTGCTATTTAAAATTTGCTTCACCATAACAACCTTCAACAAGTGCTCTCACCGGATACTCGTCGTATCTGATCCCTGATTGGTAGTCAGGGTAGTCGGCTACGCCCACTTCGCCGGTGGCGCTGCGTTTCCCAGGCTCGCCGCGACTGGCGGCCGCCAGCGGAACCGTGCGACCTTGAACCGTCAACGAAGCCGAGAAAATCGCCACGAAACAAATGCACGCGAGCATTTTGGGCGGCAAATTCGTCGGCGCCATCTTGATCGAGTGCTGGTTACTTTTCCATTTCTCTAGCATTTTATTTAGTTTCGTGTTTTGCTGCAAAAAGAAGAATCAATTGTCAAATAAAACCAAGATAAAATCATTAACTAAGCAATTTTACTAATTTAAAATACTGTGCTATATAAACTTTCTTATCTTTAAGGTAAATCAGATTTATCTTCTGGGGGAAACTGGGAAACTTAAATAAAGCAGAAGTATGAAAGAACCTCATTTTTACACACACGACATGCTATAAAGTCAAAAATATCTTGAATTTTTTTTCAAATTTTCTTAAAAATATTTAAAGGCCTGTGAGAAACGTGACGCGAAAAACCGTGAACAAATTTGTAAAAACAGGTCAAAGGCAGACAAAAGGCTAACTTCCAGATAACTACTCATCGTCATGGTGACAAACAACCAGTTGCTTTTGTTTTCTTCTGGACTGGAAGATAAATATTTTAGTGGACATTGTAATTTCGAAATAAATACAAATCGGTGACTTTAAATGTATTTGTCACATTGTTGGTATTGTTATCGACCACTAGCGCTGAGCTGACAAGGTTATCTTAAAATTAAATAGACTTTAACAATGCCACTCCATTGATCCTGAACACAAAGGTGACTGTTACTTATTCTCCAAACAAACGACACCCCTAAGAAGGATCGAATCAAGTCCCACCCCATAACCCTTACCGCCACCGTGCATATAACATGGTGACGTACTGCTTGCAGGGAAGTGATCAGACCCAGTCACTATTCAAGTAGCACAGACTCTGTGCAGGTATCTTATCTGACGCGCTAGGAATTGGGCCGGCAGATATCGCAGTCGGTCAGGTCAGGATTGCAGAAAACGCGTCCGCATGTCGTAATGCCAATGACAGGCTACGATGTTATGATGCTGTTTACTATAACTGTTTACTATACTATCCTGTTTGAATGGAAAAGGTGTATCATAACATGACTATGACGCTACATATTTGAGAATGTGGTTCAAATTTGTCAATACTTACTACCATACGTACAATAAAGCCATATTGTTTGAAACTCAATAACTATTCACAATGCTAACATGCAAGCAAAGCTAAGCTGTCCTTATAACCCGGATGTAAGAATTGGTAAAAATTTCAATTGTCGCCACTTTCAAATATTTGACACCAAATCAAAGTCCTGTTTCTATTTCCATCAAGTCCTTCACTCAAAATAAGCGGAATCCTTCGCTGAAAATCTGTTTAACTGGGTATTTGAATGATAAACTCCCAAACTCTAACATTTCCCGACGTTTCGCTAAGCTGTGCTGCCTGCTTTATCAACGGTCTAAACTCGAGTGCCAAATACCAACAAAAAAATAAAAAAATAACCAAAGCCTCCTCAAAAAACCTCAAGAACACAAGAAACATAAACATAAAATTGTCAGATTTAAAAAAACTAAACCCGGATAAAACTAGACTCCTTCAGAAATCTATTGGCAAGTCAGTTGTCCTTCAAGCACATGGCTCCGAAAGTACAAGAAACTTCGTTTCTAACAATAACTATCTACCGGTAACCGTGTATTCAACAAGAATCAATAGCCACTGCCGTGTAGTACACTAAAATTCAACAACTAAGCTGAAGCAAAAGAAGCGTGAATTATGGAGACACATACCTCTCGTGCGGCTGTAGCCCTCGATGAGCAGTGGACTAATGGACGCTGACGGCTGGAAACACGCGCTTTCAACGACGACGTAGAGACTGCAGCAGCCGAAGCCGCCGGCAGACATTTTATCACCCACCGCCGCCGTGGCATCGCCTCCACGCATGCGTGCTAGGCAGGCCGCCGCGGAGGCGTTCGGACCCACGCATTAGGCAAGGCACATTGTAATGCCATCAATCGTAGCAGCGTGGCAACACTAGCAACAGCAGTGACACCGGTGTTTGCTGGCATTAGGCAAGGCACATAGTAATGCCAACAATCGTAGCAGCGTAGCAACACTAGCAACAGCAGTGACACCGGTGTTTGCTGGCATTAGGCAAGGCACATAGTAATGCCAAAAATCGTAGCAGCGTAGCAACACTAGCAACAGCAGTGACACCGGTGTTTGCTGGAATTAGGCAAGGCGCATAGTAATGCCAACAATGGTAGCAGCGTAGCAACACTATCAACAGCAGTGACACCGGTGTTTGCTGGCATTAGGCAAGGCACATAGTAATGCCAACAATCGTAGCAGCGTAGCAACACTAGAAGCAGCAGTGACACCGGTGTTTGCTGGCATTAGGCAAGGCACATAGTAATGCCAACAATCGTAGCAGCGTAGCAACACTAGCAACAGCAGTGACACCGGTGTTTGCTGGCATTAGGCAAGGCACATAGTTATGCCAACAATCGTAGCAGCTTAGCAACACTAGCAACAGCAGCGACACCAGTGTTTGCTGGCATTAGGCAAGGCACATAGTAATGCCAGCAATCGGAGCAGCGTAGCAACACTAGCAACAGCAGCGACACCAGTGTTTTCTGGCATTAGGCAAGGCACATAGTAATGCCAACAATCGTAGCAGCGTGGCAACACTAGCAACAGCAGTGACACTGGTGTTTTCTGGCATACGGCAAGGCACATAGTAATGCCAACAATCGTAGCAGCGTAGCAACACTAGCAACAGAAATGACACCGGTGTTTGCTGGCATTAGGCAAGGCACAAAGTAATGCCAAGTGAAATAGGGGGCGGTCCAGGCGTCTTAATATTTCCCTCGCACCTGAATCAATCTAATTTACCATTAATTTCCACTAAACATTTCACTTAACTACAATGAAGTTACGCAATCTTCTCAAATCCGTCGTCGCCGACAAGCAACTAGTGGCATTAACCACCCACCCCCAAGCAACTGCGCATGTCTAATTCGCCGAACCACGCTTCACTTTTCGCCGCCTCCGCGCGACATTTGGCAATTATCTCGTTGATTTGCGGATGAAATGATGTGATAGTTATTTCACGCCAATTTAAAGTCACAAATCGCAGCGCTGTATGCGGTGTTTGCGGTCAATTAGTGAACTATAACGGGACAACAATTTGATATCTGATTGAATGTATCGTCAATTTAATGTTGTGTGACGTTTGGCCGTATTTTGGCACAAAATTGGCGTTATTCTGGAATTATTTTTGCAAAAATAAATTTCACTACAATTGGCGCCAGATGTGGGTTTTTTAATGTCATCACATTTGGTGGCTTTGGCAGGATTTCAGGCAATTCCTCTGCAGGGATTTTAGGCTGAAAATCAGAGCTGTTTGAAACGTCACACACCCCGGAGGCGGGATTATCAATGACCACATGTTGAGCTTTTAGCTAATTTTTCTCATTTGCATGGGAATTAGCTCGGCAATATATTTTTAATTAAATTAGTATCAATTTTATTATTTTTTTAAAATATTCACCGAATAAGGCTAACACGATGCATCCCGTGTCAATAGTTGAATTTAATTCAATAAAAATTCGGTCAAAATGACGTCTGATACCCACTCGCTAAAGCCAGATAGAGCAATTCGGGTTGTGATTTCCCTATCTTCATTTGTTCTTAAGCAGAGCCAATAAATTTTTTTCTACCTAGTAGTACGTCCGGTGGGTATCTGACGTCATTTTTCTCTGAGTGGAATAGCTCTTTTTAACACACGTTAAACATTTTCAGAACAACGCTTCAATCAAGATATTGAATGATAATCTCCCAAAACTCAAACTGTTCCCGAAATTTCACAAAAGCTACGCTGCCTGTTTTATCAACGGTCTAAACTAGACTTCACTTTTACACTAAGATTTTATCATTGCTGTTTTGGTCGAATTTCATAAGTAGCTAAAAATTTTATTTAATTACACAATTCGAACAAAATGAAAAAACGCTTGTCATAGAAACTGAAGGAAGCCACAAGCAAACAAACTGCACACTTATTTCCTTGTTGGGCACCGCGACACGTTCTGTTAATTAGCCTGGTTGACTGATTGTTAGTCGGTAAAACCGCGTGACACATTTCATTACCAACGAACGCAGGTCGTGCCATCGACGCAACGACTGGCTTACGATTGGCCCGGCGGCGTCTCTTCGAAATCTAGTTGAACACCCCACGGCGGCTTCTCGAAACGTTGGCTTTCACCAATGACCGGGCTTAAGGTGGATCCGTACTTTTTCCGTACAGTTTTTCTATCGTTTTTGTTTTGGTAAAATTTTACTCATATGTGGTCATTTGCCGGAAGGAAATATTAAAAAAAATATTTTTAAAAATATTTTGCTGGAAATTTTCCGGAAAATTAAACAATTAGTATGGAAAATTACGCTTGCTGATCTGTCTCTTGTCCCGCTAGGGGGGAGTATCAGTCGTCCGATCGAAATGAAATTAATATTTATGGAATGTCCTAACTTCAGGGATTATAATAAGACACTTAATTCAATTCGCGCTGACATTCTCTAAATTTTGTCAATGGTTAAAATATGACGTAAATTTGCCAATTTTTTTGCTTTGTTTCAAAATTTGTTACTGAAAAAGTATGCAGTTCTAAACTTTCATCTTCCTTTATTGGCAAGCTGCAAGTGTCTTGATCGAAAAAAAAAATAGTCAAGACTGATATCACCAATATTTAGACCTAATTGAGGGAAGGAGTGGTGGCATGTTTACCAAACAAATTTTCACATTTTCCGGAAAATTTCCAGTAAAATATTTTTAAAAATATTTTTTTGAGTATTTCTTTCCGGCATACACCACATCTGAGTAAAATTTTACCAAAACAAAAACAATAAATTTCTGTACGGATCCACCTTAACATGGGTGCGGTTATGAACGAAATCAGAGTACGGTATTTTGCATACACACAACAACTATAGGTCAATGAAGAAATACAGACAGAATATTTGCAGGCTAGCAATGACATGCAAAATGGTGAGAAATCAATTACTTTATTTCAAATAAGTTCTTCAATGACATAATCGTAGGAAAATTCTGAAAAAAAATTAGAGTGAAATATGTGCATATTTAATTATTATTGGCACATCAAATATATGCACCTTTCCGGTCCCGTATTCTTTATTTTGTATGTTTCTAATTTAGTGGAATTGGGTAAATTTAGCAGATTTATACAAAGAAAAGTCTGGGAATAATGGACAAGTACTCGATAAGGGTAGTTTGCATTATTTGACGTTACTGGTATTAGAATTGCGTACAAGCGCTGCCAGTGACGCGACACGCTAGTGTCACGTTAGTTCTGACATTCCCAACGCGTTGGCTGCTGGAAGGGTGAAGAAACTCAGACATTCTGGGAAATACTACCCAGCTTGGCAGGTGCGAGAGCAACAGGTTCGTCTGTCTCTCTGAGTGGTGCTACTCACTTCCCCAAGGGAACAAAGTTTCAACAAACAAAGTTTTAAACTGTTTTGCATCAGGATTCCCAAGCCACATTGTTGACTCCGCATTAAACGTTCGTCGTGCAGACGTCGACTCTGTGCGCAAAGCAACACAACGCTGCAATCCGTCGTGTGCATCGCCAGTCCGTCGCGTCGGCAGCCCGTTCGTTGTGCATACGTCGACTCTGTGCCACGCAAAGCAACACAACGCTGTGCAATCCGTCGTGTGCATCGCCAGTCCGTCGCGTCGGTAGCCCGTTCGTCGTGCAGACGTCGACTCTGTGCCACGCAAAGCAACACAACGCTGCAATCCGTCGTGTGCATCGCCAGTCCGTCGCGTCGGCAGCCCGTTCGTCGTGCAGACGTCGACTCTGTGCGCAAAGCAACACAACGTTGCAATCCGTCGTGTGCATCAGCAGTCCGTCGCGTCGGCAGCCCGTTCGTCGTGCAGACGTCGACTCTGTGCCACGCAAAGCAACACAACGCTGCAATCCGTCGTGTGCATCGCCAGTCCGTCGTGTCGGCAGCCCGTTCGTCGTGCAGACGTCGACTCTGTGCCACGCAAAGCAACACAACGCTGCAATCCGTCGTGTGCATCGCCAGTCCGTCGCGTCGGCAGCCCGTTCGTCGTGCAGACGTCGACTCTGTGCCACGCAAAGCAACACAACGCTGTGCAATCCGTCGTGTGCATCGCCGGTCCGTCGCGTCGGCAGCCCGTTCGTCGTGCAGACGTCGACTCTGTGCCACGCAAAGCAACACAACGCTGTGCAATCCGTCGTGTGCATCGCCGGTCCGTCGCGTCGGCAGCCCGTTCGTCGTGCAGACGTCGACTCTGTGCCACGCAAAGCAACACAACGCTGTGCAATCCGTCGTGTGCATCGCCAGTCCGTCGCGTCGGCAGCCCGTTCGTCGTGCAGACGTCGACTCTGTGCCACGCAAAGCAACACAACGCTGCAATCCGTCGTGTGCATCGCCAGTCCGTCGCGTC
Source organism: Nemurella pictetii (assembly GCA_921293315.2). Taxonomy (NCBI): domain Eukaryota; kingdom Metazoa; phylum Arthropoda; class Insecta; order Plecoptera; family Nemouridae; genus Nemurella; species Nemurella pictetii. The sequence goes on along the minus strand of OV121125.1, from coordinate 3,706,212 downwards.
GGCAGCCCGTTCGTCGTGCAGACGTCGACTCTGTGCCACGCAAAGCAACACAACGCTGCAATCCGTCGTGTGCATCGCCAGTCCGTCGCGTCTGCAGCCCGTTTGTCGTGCAGACGTCGACTCTGTGCGCAAAGCAACGGATCGCAGCAATCCGTCGCGTGCATTGCCAGTCCGTCGCGTCGGCAGCTTAGAAACGTGCAGACACATAAAATAACTCAAAAGCTCTACAACTTCCCAGAAATGCAAGTCACTCCAAAGTGACCAGCGCCAAAGTGATTAACTCGAGTTTTTTCCATCCAATATATCCGCATCGTAACACTCCTTATCGCTCAAAGAGCGATGCAAAAAACCGCGTCGACATCTAACATGCGTCCGCCGGGGCAAATAGCGACACGGAGCGCGAGATTCGCGTGATTATGTCGGGGAACCCCGCGAATCGTCGATCAACCCCCTCGCTAGGGGTGAGTGCGTTGCGTGTAGCGGCGCGGCGGGTGCGACGCCGGCGACACTGAAAACCTTTCACTCCCCGCGTGCCGACAACGAGGCGGCTACGCTGCGTTCCGCACGTGGGCGAGAATCGCAAGGTTAGACGATGACTGCTTTGATGTGAATTTGTCGGCAGAGTTTAAATTTTAATACTTATTTGTCTACTTAAGCTGTAGCGTAGCTGTCTTGGTGGCCCAAAATGGCTCAAAATGGTATCAATGTCTCTCTGTACGAAGCGCTATCCATGGTTATAGAGACCAGTGGGAAGATATGATAAATTGGCTCAATATGGTATCAATGTCTCGCTGTACGAAGCGCTATCCATGGCTATAGAGATCAGTGGGAAGACATGATAAAGTGGCTCAATACGGCATCAAAGTCTCGCTGTACGAAGCGCTATCCATGGCTATAGAGATCAGTGGGAAGACATGATAAAGTGGCTAATAACGGCATCAAAGTCTCGCTGTACGAAGCGCTATCCATGGTTATAGAGATCAGCGATACCTTGGTGGGGAATGATTACAGAAATCTAGCATTGCTCTTGCAAATACAGGTCGACAATTTGTCAACAATTTGTCAACAAAGAAGAATATTTTTCAACCCACACACCATCAGCATTTTATGTGTGATAAATTATTCACACATGCGCGATGAGATGGAATCGCACATACTGTGTCAGCAGCGCCAACAACTACATTATTCTTCGTGGCAATCTCTGGGCGCCGAATCAACTTGATTTCTGTCGAGTGCAAAGGTGTCTCTGCCCGACGCTTGCAGAATTGCTCTCAATCCTGGCATTGTTCGACTTGATTGAGCCACTTTTCTAACACTTGTTGGAATTTTTTATGTAGATGTCAGCTGTCGTATTGTCTGGCTGTCATTGTGACAGTTGACAGCTGTCAGAATGACAACTCGATGACCTAGTGGTGCTTGGGTATGGGGCTGGGGTAGTCCGAGACAAAACATGCGTAAATGGGTTGAATTTGTGAGTGTCATGCTTGTAGCAATCTTACAATGTGTAATATTGCTACTATTTTGTATTTTTCTTTCTCGCCAATTTTACTTGATTTAATATGTTTAACTTTTAGGTCTGGTACAACGTCTAGCCTGCAGATAAAACTCATCTTTATGGTGACAACCAATCGGTTGGCTCTGTTTTCTTCTTGACTGAAGGATAACTTTTTAACTGCACATTGTAAAGCCCATCCGAAAAATAAGAAACTCTTGGTAAATGGGACAAGTTTTCTCTAAAAATATTGCATTATCCTTGAATGTAACTGTCCGTTTTCATGCCTTTCATCAAAACATTGGCTTTATAATTGCTGGATGAGTGTTTTTGATTAGAATGAAAATGTTAAGCAGTTTTTTGCCAAATATTATTCTAACAGGACTGTGGAGCCGAACAGATTTGATGTGCACGAATATTTAAAAATAAAAATTATCTTTTTTTGCTGTAACAATATTGAAACACAGAAAAATAGGTTCCTTTGCTCTTTATTAATTTGTTTCCGAGTAATTCTGAATGAATGAATTAAATCAGCTGATACGTTCTTTAGTAATTGGTAATTGTCTGCAATTGTAATAGTAATTGGTTTTCCTCTTTCTTTTCATTTGCGATTTGCTATTAAAATGATTTGATGCAAAAAGTTGAAAGCAACAAAAATAAATAGTTTAATTTAACACTAATGATATTTAGGAAACAGCTGCACGCTTGGCTCGTGTAAGCATGTCAAATACTAATGACCGGACCTTTACAAACCTTTGATTACTAAACACAAAACCGTATTCACTCGGAAACAATCTCTGACTGCATATTAACCGACAGATTGAAAAGACGCTGGCCCAAAAAACAAACCACGAATCCCGGCAAGTTGTAATTGGAAATGTGTTTGCAACAGTTTGCCCATAGAATTCTCTGGCGACGAGTTTTCCCGACAGTTTCCCGTGCGGGAACGCCTCTGGCGGGAAACGCGGGAACTGCCACGAGGAAAAGCTACTTTTACGACTCAAATGCCGGCTTGTTTGGACATGGATCAATTTTCTTGTTAGGAAGCCGAACTTTCAAATTTTGAGACTGAATTATATTGGGAATAAACCGACATACAACAAACATTCTTGAGACTCATGACTTTTCGTAGTTTTCACTAACCATTTTCATTATAACCAGTAAAATATATTTTCAGAAAACCGATAAAACTACCTAGTGGCTAAAAAGCTAAAACATAATAGTATATTACTGATTATAGTTCAGAATAAAGATAGCAAATATTAATTTCCACCCGTTTTTCATTCTTCAACAGAATAATCGGCCTTGGCTCAAATGGTTATCATTTGATGGAGGTTGCCAAAGAAAATGGAAAATATATTTAGAAAATAAATGAGAGGCTGAAAAATAAACGATTTTCTTTTCAATATTCAATTTTTTTCTGATATATATATACATGAAACAGCTACTTAAGATTTTTCAAACGTGTCTTGTTTTACACTTCTACCCTAAACAGGGCCGAAGCTAATTGTAGTATTTGAAACACGCCGCGCGCACCCAAAATTTTTACAACCGGCGCCGTGGCGGCCGATCCGTTCGTACCAGAGGCGAAAAATATATAGGTTAGCTTTGGTTAGCTCACAAATTGACCAGGCAACAATTCTTTAAGGTTTCATGAAAATCGGTGAGGTGACGGTTTTTTATCACTTGATATTTCATGGACAACCTTTAAGGCTGGTTCACTATCAACTTAGCAATAGACATAACTTAAAATTAGCAGTAACTTAAAAGTTTGACATGGTCAAACATTATGTTTAAGTCATGTCTAAGTTAAGTCCTTATCTTTGTTGTAGACAGTCTAATGGAGATCCATATGTCTAACTTTTAAGTTACTGCTTATTTTAAGTTATGTCTATTGCTAAGTTGATTGTGAACCAATCTTTAGTATAAAAAACGTGATTTTTGTAAATAATCATATCATAATGATCTCACAGCAGCTGACACTAAAAAAGAACAGAGTAAATCCACGAAAGCTCAATGGGGTGTAAGAATGCATCACATGTGAAAGATGGAAAGCGCACGAGCACATTGAAACTGGGAGGATTACAGCAAAGCTTACAATGTTTGCAACTTTGTTGTTTGCTTCATCGTCGTTAGAGTAGATTTTGCAGTAAACCACGTTCACGCAAGGTTGGCTCTGGATTTGTCTTTGGCGATACCATGCATTAATATTACCAGAGTGTTCAACGAACCAGGCGTCAATTATTTCCTATCAATATTTGATGAGCGTTACGAGCGAAGCGAGTGAAGCTTATCTTCAATTAATCTTTATGTTGAAAAAAGATATTGTTTTATTTTTAACCGATTTTGATAAAATTTCAATAATACAGTTTTTTCTATCAACTTGACGCTGTACGTTTTGCAGTACAACTTTTTCCAAACAACAGTTTTTACGGAAATTTTTAGTTTTTTTAAGTCACTTTAGTATCTATTATTCTCTAGGGCTTCGCGCACACTCAATTTAATCGTGTTGAAGGTGAGCGTAAGTATTTGGCACATTCGCTTCATATAACTTCTTATCATTTAAGGCCCAGTTTTTTAACAGCCCGTTAACTTCTTAACGGTCCGTTAGTGTGTTATCACCATGACGCCAAGATGTTGTGTTAACGGAACGTTAAATAATTAACAAGCCACTGAAAACCGAGGCCAAAGTCACGTAGTACCGTTACAATGTGTCGTTGTTTCCATTTCATAGACTATACTACAAGTATTTGTATATATATATATACAGCAAGTATAAATATACTTTTACCTCGCAGGCAAAATAGATGTAACGCAAACAAACTACACTAAATAATTCAAGCACACAAACTAGTAAATTTTAATTGAAAAATTATTGAGCGGTTTTCGGATGATTAAAATCTGGACTTGCAATCAATTCGTCTATGATTATGCCGGCAAACATTTCGAAAATCACAAAACCCCGCCGCGTGCATTATTAAAGCTGTGAGCTTTACGCTATACCTGCCGGACTACAAACCCAGTACCACATGCATATTTCAGCAAAGGCAAGCAACCTGGCCCACACATATCCCCCACATCATGGTCCAGGGTAACGCTGGGTGCGGAGAGAAAATTGGGCGTTTCGGCGCAAGATTGAAAATAAAATGCATTAACAGACAACGGTTATTGCTTGCTGTCTGGAGAAAATTCGGCTGATAAATTATTTTGTGAATTTTCTATGCGGCAAAATGTTTGATTCGTTCTCTAAGAGTTGTTGTTTCTCGCCGTGCTGTTCGAGATTGAATTGTTGAAGCAACTACAAGAAAATCGTACGTTTAATCATCTAGGTTTTTCTAGAAATTCTATCAGCGCAGACGGAAAAGAAAGACTTTGAAAGTAGTACAATATTTCTTCCATAGCGATACAAAAAATACGTCAATTCAAGTTTATTTCCAAAAACAATTGTGTGTTTTCCAAAATTACGACCTGTTATCGCTGTGGGGTGAATACATAGAGCTGTAAACCTCCACCAATATGCATACATGCTTTACCGAAATAGGAGTAATATTCATCAGCATTGTTCCCAAAGTCCTGGTTGAATCGGGAGTCGAGCTGGATTCCAATCCAACTGCCTGCGTGCACGTGCACCGAACTTCGATTGTGTCTGTCACTTAGCATTGAAGATCAAGAGGACATGATCATAATAAAGTATCATTTCAGAAAAACCTTGTCCGCGCTAGTAGTCAATACAATTACCAAAATGATTTGTTGAATTTATGATTTGATTTATTGAATATGACCTTATTCTGGATAGACTGTACTGACCTTTCACTCCTAGTTAAAATTAAACATGTGCAAAAGAACAAGAGAAGTAATCCGACTCTTTAACCTGAGATTGGCTCCTGGCTTTCTCATATTTCGCTGCAGGGTTTCGCACAAAAATATTTACCCATATTCACGATAAGTGTTCCAGTTGCCAAATCCTCGCTGTTTGCGTGGAAGCAATAACGTTTCTTGTAATGATCGATTCATATCCGCTGATGCCAATCAACGGCAAGCCGATCAATCAATCCGAGTGTCTTAATTATCCAGATTACAGTGGGCTGCATTTTTGTTATCTTCGGCTTGACTCGATTAATTTGATGCTGCCCTAATGCGGTTGAAATTAGATAAAGGTGTGCAAAAATCAATCACGTCGCGTTAGTTGATTTTGTGGAATGCAAACAACTTGGTTCGGTTCAATAGAAATATCGAACAAATACACTTGGATGCCACAGTTAACATTTTCATGAGACTTGGGTTAAAAATGATAGCCTATATTCTATTCAATGAAAATGAAGTCATGATACCCACTCGCTAAAGCCAGGTAGAGAAATTTGGATTGTGATTTCCCTGTCTTCATTTGTTATTTAGCAGAGATAATTAATATTTTTTCCAAACTGGTAGTACGTCCAGTGGGTATCTGACGTCATTTTTCTCTGAGATGAATAGGTCTATTATAATGAAATAATTATATTAAATTGACATTTTAGATTAATAAGAACAGCTGCAAGATTTTAGAGAAAGATACCAAATCACCGCCGTATTTAATTGTCTTTCTTTATCACGATTTAATTGCAAATTATAATTTTGGAAGCAGAGCATACGCAGTACCGTCGTAACTAACTGCCAAGGAAAGTTAACACTTCAACAAATAGAAATAATTAGGAGATGTAATTAATTGTTGTCTTGGATAACTCGAGAAAGAAGGCTTATCAATCTTGATCTTGTTTTGGTTGAAACATGCGGGTCACAAACAGAACTTAATTTATTATATAAACATGGCAGTCTTGAAAATACAGCAATTATTATGAGTTAAAGCGAAGCGTGAACTAAATTTTGACTTTGCTCGAGCAAAAAGTTATACCCATTTCATGTGAATTCAGATGAATTCCTTTGAAATCTAGCAGCATGAATACACCTATTCCACTCAATCAAAAAGACGTCATAATACCCACTCGCTAAAGCCAGGTAAAGAAATTCAGGCTGTGATTTCCCTATCTTCCTTTGTTATTTTGCAGAGCTAATTAATATCTTTTTCAAAGCTGATAGTAAAAAGAGTGGGAATCTGACGTCATTTTTGCTAAAAGTTTCACTCAAAGTCGATTAGAACCAGAAACCAAACTGAAAGAATTTTGTTTTATACTTTTACAAGTTATACGTATACAGAATACAAATTTTGCATGAGAGCCCAGTCAGAATTGAAATGTTATACATTTTGTTTTCATTGAAACATAAAAAAAATCTTTGTTTGAAACTTCAAAACTGCCTGCCCTTGTGGCTGTCAGAGTGACAGCTAGAAACTTGTGACGAGAAATCTTTGTAGGAATCTATAAAACACCATTGTTTCATGGAAAAGTATAATATAGCTGTGATTCTGTAGAAAGAAGCAATTAAAAAAATCAACTTTCAAGAAATAGCGAGCAGCTCACAACAAAAACACAACCTGGTTACAGAATTTTAAGTAAAGTTGTCAATTTGAAAGTGTTTTCTTTCAAAGTACTTAAAAATCATCAAAGAAAATAAACTTCAACTGTTTTAAATATAAATTTTATTAATGTTTCCCCCAAAAAACACCATTATGTTAATTGGCGCCATCTACCGGGAAAACCAGGCCTCTGTCAAATTATTCATCGCACTCGGCTTCGTGGAAACTCGCCTCAAGATGACGGAAAATCGCTTTTCCAGGTCACATGCAAATCAACTGTTGACTTTTCCCGCCGTATCTGACGTACAGAAAGTGGGCGGGAAATGAATGGAAATTCGGCAACGTCTTTTTGGGGTCTTGAGAATTTTGGCTGGTGGAATTTCCGCTATCGATGGAATGGAAGGCTTTTAGCGGTGGTGTGCAGTGTTTCGTTCATAGACGTCATTATTGCCAAGACTGTTTGCTGCATTAGTAAATCTCACCAGGCTGTAGGATGCAGGACACTCTGCCAGCAAACATCTCACCAGGCTGTAGGATGCAGGACACTCTGCCAGCAAACATCTCACCAGGCTGTAGGATGCAGGACACTCTGCCAGCAAACATCTCACCAGGCTGTTGGATGCAGGACACTCTGCCAGCAAACATCTCACCAGGCTGTAGGATGCAGGACACTCTGCCAGCAAACATCTCACCAGGCTGTAGGATGCAGGACACTCTGCCAGCAAACATCTCACCAGGCTGTAGAATGCAAGAAACTCTGCCAGCAAACATCTTACCAGGCTGTAGGATGCAGGACACTCTGCCAGCAAATATAACACCAGGCTGTAGGATGCAGGACACTCTGCCAGCAAACATCTCACCAGGCTGTAGGATGCAGGACACTCTGCCAGCAAACATCTCACCAGGCTGTAGGATGCAGGACACTCTGCCAGCAAACATCTCACCAGGCTGTAGGATGCAGGACACTCTGCCAGCAAACATCTCACCAGGCTGTTTTCGGGTTGTAATATCCCCATATACCTTTGTTTTTTAGCAGAGCTAATAAATTTTTTTCCCTAAACTCCAGTGGGTATCTGACGTCATTTTTCTCTGAGTAAAATAGGTCTTTTGGCATAACTATGAAATCTGACTCGGTGCCACGCCACCGATCGTTATCCTTCGACTCTTCAACCAATTATGAAAGGCATTGAGATGAAGATACCTACGAGCTACGAAATAATTGGAAGAATTGAATTTAAACAGAAATACTTGTAACTGGATTTGAATAAGATTTTTTTTTACTTTTTTAATATCATCCGTTGATAATGCAAGCGGGTTTCTCCTGTAGGTTCTTTCCGAGTCAATATCTTGCTTTGCAAATCAATTGCTTGTTTTCGTTTGCAAAAGTTTGTTGTAAGGGGATATGCAAACCAGGTCAGGTCTTCTGAGACATCGACGATTGTTGCTGATTTTGTTCCTGTTTGAAAATGATCAAGAGAACAATATGAAATAAGTATAGATTCTTCACTAGACATAATTTATTCTCCTTATGTCATGATATTTGTTGGTCTTTAGAACAAAAATCATGAACAACTTTTAAAACGGACACATTTATATGTGGTTGACCATCTCTGAGAAGCTGCATTTCTGTCTTTTTCTTGGAATCTGCTATAACTTTAAGAAAATCGTGACCCATAGTTTCCTACGTAAGCCGTTTGCGAAGCGGATATGACACTTATAACCTAGGATTGCTTTAGATAATAAATTCGATATCTTAAGTGCTGCTAACTCAAGATAAAGACTGGAATTTAAAAAATTAGTTTAAGCTATAATTAATAGACCTATTCTACTCAGAGAAAATTGACGTCAGATACCCACTGGACGTAACAAACAGTGTGGAAAAAATAATTATAAGCTCTGCTAAATAACAAATGAAGATAGAGAAATCACAACCTGATTTGCACTGCCTGGTTTTACCGAGTGGGTATATCATGAAGTCAATTTGATAGAATTTTGATTGAATGAATATAAAATTTTAAGAAACTTTTAAAAACAATACGTGAAAGCATGTATTTTAAATAGTTTCAAGTAGTTTTCTTGTGCGATGCTTGGGACATTAGCGCTGCTGGCGGGACGGTACATCTTGTGGCGAGCGAATGGGGTGAATGTGTTCTGGGGCAAAGCAAACACGTGTAGTGGCATGGGGCCTATACGCTGCTATGATGACGGGGTGGGTAAACACAGACCAGCGCTGATACCGAGGTCTCATCTCGATACGACCAACGAGCCCCGATCACAAGGTGCTAATTCCTCGGGCTGGCAAAGATATTACTATGTTTATAAATTGAGAATCGACTTTCCGCCATTGCAGCATTTTTACTGGCAATATTAACGCTGTTGTAAATTTGTTGAACATATTTTAAAGTTGTGGTAAATAATGTTCAGCATATTTTAAAGTTGTGGTAAATAATGTTCAACATATTTTAAAGTTGTGGTTAATTTCCTTCAAAATATTATTATGTTCGAAGATAAACTTGAGTTCAGGTTTTTATAATCAAGAACATTGTGAATGATTTTATTCAGTAACGAAATATCCATCCCGAAATTTGTGTCTGTACAAGGATTCGAGCCCGGATATCACACAAATTTTGGAATTTATTTTTATTTCTGATCATAAATATTCACTTTGCATTACGTTTTGAATGAATATTATAGCATGAAACTACTTGACAAGTCACAAATGCTGTAGATAAGTTACAGTTGAGTTTCGTCACTGCAAATAAAAAAGTAGTATAGGTAAATTCAAATTTTTGTCATTTTCTGGCGCGCAAACAGCTTAGGTCACAGTTTTTCGACGGACCACATGCAAAATATCCCAGCCTCAACTACAAACAAAATAAACAGAACGAAGTATATCTTCTAAAAAATGCTGAGCGCTTCATTCCTATTAACCGTCATGATGACGACACAGAAAAGTGCGCGGTGGTCAAGTCAACGAAGGAATAAAAACATCCCTCGGACGGACAGATTATGGACGTGTTTAACCAAACATCGCATCGAGTTCACGCTCAGCAAACAGTCCACGCGTAATTGCAAATTGCACGCTGTGTTCGCTAAAAGACAGAGAGTATGCATCGAGCAGAGAGAGCGGACAGATGCAAAATATGAAAATTTTGTAACATTCAATTTTTGAGAACACTAGTTGCTGGTTTCCTGAGACAAAAATAAGAAAAAACACTTATTTCTTAAGACTATTGTATGTTTCTAATATTAGCACGTTATTTTTCGGAAAAAACTATTTTATTAGATATGGTTACAAATCTTGGCATTTATATTTAGCTACTTATAAAAAATATCTACCAATACCATACATGCAAAGAGTTGTAAGGTTCGAATCACAGCATTAGCGCAGTTGGCCACTCTCTCACACTGCTAGGGCGCTCTAGCGCGGGTGGTTGCTTAGGGGACGCACAGCAAACAGCCATGACAGCAACAGGAGGCAGCAAGTTAACTAGGTTAGCTTCTGACCGAGAGATTGGCTGGGGGTTAAGTTTGTTTGACGAGGTTTAATCAGAGATGTTACATTGAGGTGGGTCTGCTGCTAGCTACGTTGGTCTTGGTAGGAGCTTTGCTTAATTGCGTTGGTAATTGTTGAAATTAATTGCAGAGATTAGGGGCGCATGACTGTAGCATCGTGGTTTGACGTTTTGAGTTGTGGAGAATATTTTTTTGTTTTGCATGACGGTTGGTTCTTGTCTTGAGGCGTTCATCCTCATCCCATCGTAATTTCAATAAATAAAAGACAAATTCCAAGCATGGAAATTGCGTAAGACACCCGCTAAGAAAAGCCAGTTGGTTTGTGATTTCCCTGTCTTCCTTGGTTAAATAAGCAGAGGCAATACACCGATTCCATTCAAGCAACGTGACGTGGTCAGACACCGGCTAAGAAAAGTCAGTTGGCTTGTGATTTCCCTGTCTTCCCTGGTTAAATAAGCAGAGTCAATACACCGATTACATTCAAGCAACGTGACGCGGTCAGACACCCGCTAAGAAAAGCCAGTTGGCTTGTGATTTCCCTGTCTTCCCTGGTTAAATAAGCAGAGTCAATACACCGATTACATTCAAGCAACGTGACGCGGTCAGACACCCGCTAAGAAAAGCCAGTTGGCTTGTGATTTCCCTGTCTTCCTTGGTTAAATAAGCAGAGGCAATACACCAATTCCATTCAAGCAACGTGACGCGGTCAGACACCCGCTAAGAAAAGCCAGTTGGCTTGTGATTTCCCTGTCTTCCTTGGTTAAATAAGCAGAGGCAATACACCAATTCCATTCAAGCAACGTGACGCGGTCAGACACCCGCTAAGAAAAGCCAGTTGGCTTGTGATTTCCCTGTCTTCCTTAGTTAAATAAGCAGAGGCAATACACCAATTCCATTCAAGCAACGTGACGCGGTCAGACTACCAAAACGTTAATAGTTTATTGGAAACTTTGTGCTCTAAGCTCCAGCTCAAAGAGAATATGTAGCAAACTCTTGATGAAATCGGCAAGTGCGGTTATAACCTGCAAATACACTTTTATATGTCAGCTGTCAGTTGACACTTGAGATTGAGCATCGGTGGCAAACAAAGCCCCCTCGATATTACCTAAGATGACATAAGTAACGTTGTGCCAAGTTGTATCTAGATGGCTGTGATGCTTAAATTTCTAACCAAGCTGACCATTCTGTCAACAATAATATTGCGGCAAAGTTTTCCGCTTTTAGTAATGACATGTTTTCTGCTAATTCAAATTAAAACTCCAAAAGTCTTGTTGATGATTCTGTTATAGAAGCCATTGAAATTCACTGGACGTGATTTAAGAATTTCCATCGTTCCTCTACGTCCACAAACTTGAGAAAATGATAAGAAATATCCCATCAGCAAGTAGATTTTATATTTGGAGTTAGTTTATACCAAGATTTCTATCACACTCCATTGAACATTCCCGTATCGCTTAAAAACAACCCCCAAGCTTAAATTAGCACACGAAACAACGTGCAAATTCTTCCTCTAGCTCTCGTACCGACCAGACGGTGGTTAACCAAAGCATTTATTATTTCACTCCCCGGGTATTTTGCGTGGGCAATGAAAATGTTATTGTTCGCCGACTTGGGCACAGCCTGCTTGGTCACATTTCCATCGGCTCTGTGTTTCGCGATCGTGTATGCCGTGCACATTAAATCCGAGACGAACAATGGTGCTGTTAGCTCGTAACTTTTCACCAACGCTAACGTTTGCAGCTGATGCATTTTAGATGAGACGTTTTATGCACCGAGTTCTTGGCAAATATTTGCAATATTTCTAGCTAAATGAATGAGTTCCATTTTTTTTTATAGAAATTTACCATGTTAACTATAAAGTTGAGTTTTAGCAGCAGGGTGTTTCATAATTTGAAGAATGATTGCTCAAAAGGCCACAATATTTGTATAAACTAATTGCTTAAATGCTTATTTATCCAAGGAATACATGGAAATCACAAGCCAACTGGCTTTTACCAAACAAGCCATTTTTATTTGAAGCAACACAATACACAACAGAAAATTTGAAGACTTGGGGACAAAGTCAAATAGTTTTTGCTCGGTTTTTTGAAAAACTGGTTTGGTTTGATTTTTGAATTTTTACGAGGCCTTGGTTATTTTTTGGTTCTTTAGTTTAGATTTGTAGCTAATTGGCACTCGAGTTTAGACCGTTGATTAAAGCAGACAGCACAGCGTCGGGAGAAGTTTCAGTTTGGGAGCCTAAAGCATTCATTATCCAGTTTAAAAGATTTTTTTTTTAAATGAATAAAGGTAATTTTGTTTGTTATCAACTGCCCTCCAATGTCCTTGACTTGTCAAAGGCCACAATTCGACTGTGACGAATCGAAAGTGACAAACCCTCCCCTAATCCAACCAATTAACGGCCCGGGCTGTCCGACGGCGACAAATTGACAGAACCACATCGGTATAAGTATGATTACAACTGGCCAACTCGCATTAAGATTAGATTAATTTGAGCGAAGGACAGAATAATATTTTGCTTCAAAGCCGAGGCATCTGTGAAGTGTGTAGCCTTCCTTACAAGTTCTCCTGTAGCATGCATGTGCAGAGTCGATAAAGTTGGTTGGATCAATGTTTTCTGTTGGGATTAATAACCCCGTTTTTGTCTTAGCAACAAGTGTCAGTAAAATATCTGACAAAACAGCGATTTTTTTAAAAATACGACCAGTGAAGCTGAAAAGACAAACTTTATTTGAGTTGTTGGGCTCCATGGAGAAAGAAACTAAGCGGTTAATCAGGTGACGCTATTCTGCAATCACTCACCTACAAAAGACGTATTCCACTCAGAGAAAAATGACGTTGGATACCCACTGGACGTACTACCAGGCTGGAAAAATATATTAATAAGCTCTGCTAAATAACAAAGGAAGATAGGGAAATCACAACCCGAATTGCTCTACCTGGCTTTAGCGAGTGGGTATCATGACGTCATTTTGATAGAATTTTGATTGAATGTATAATGGGTGTATTGTGGTCTATTTTAACAATGGTTATCAGCAGCGCATTTCAAATGCCAGAATTACAAGAGTTACAAGTCGGAGTAAGGTAAATCTTGAGAAGGAACGAAACAGAATCAATCAGTCACATAAAATTGAACAGAACACTCTCATCATAACCCTCAATAGCAGCACAATAACTCACGAAATCAATCCAATTCACACCACACACGCCGACCATTTCGACCGAACTATGTCTCGAAACACGTCAGCCTTCGCATCAAGACATAAAACAATGTCTTCAGATTGATGCAGGGACATAAAAAGAACGTTAAGCGATTGGGAAATAATTCGCCGGCAATTAGTTGAGTGTGAAAGTGTGTTAGCGGTTGTAATAACGGTCGTGTTTTGCAGAAGTCCACATAACTGTCATCGAGGGGTGCGTGGTTGCCGAGACTAATGGCACATAAAGTCTGTTGCGTTATCAGAATCAGACGTGGAAGTAGGCTGGACCTAAGACTATCAATATAGCGATAGAAATCGGTGCGATGGATCAATAACAGGGGTTTGTGGATGCTTGGATGGCCGCTGGTTGATTTAAGATGATTGAAGACCTAATATATACAATACACATACAATCCCTATACTAATATTATCCCTGTGGTTCAGTGTGTTTTCATCACTTTCAGACATGTCTATGCACGCCTAAAGTTACCATCCTATTTTTATGAAATTTTGGAAACGCACTCGATACATCATAAATGGGTGCAACGAGGGGGTCTCGCTGCGGTTTGACCAAAATGGGCCCTTTTTTGGGGGGGTTCACCTACCAAATTTGGACTTGGAGGATTGAAAATTTATACCCGTGTAGCAGCGACCATTTTCAATTCAAATTGAAATTTTCAAATCAGCCAGCCCAAAATTGGGCCCTTTTGAGGGGGTCATTTAGCAGCAACAAAAACTTGCGATTACACTTGGCAGTTATTTTCCTAACTTTATGAAATTCTGGAAACGCACTTGATCACACATTATACAACTCACTGTTGAGGTTTCGCTTTGGTCTGGCCAAAATGGGCCCTTTTTGGGGGGGGGTTCACCGGTCAAATTTGGACACATAGAATTGAAAATTTGTAAGTGTTCATTAAGTGTTCATTTTTAATTCAAACCTATAATTTTTCATCCGCCAGCCCAAAATTGGGCCCTTTTTGGGGGGGGAGGGAATCTTTTCACAAAAACAAAAACATGCGACTCTCCTACTTTCTGCAAAAAACACATGGCCCCACCAAGTGCATATAAATCATCGTGGAGAGAGGGGGCTCGCTACAGCCAGCCGCATTTCGGGGAAGTCTCGTGATTGCCCAACTGATCATAAACATCGAGTATAACATACAGACGATATTGTGATTTTTTTTCGTAATGCGTCGGTATCGGGGACAAAGTCGCGAAAGTTCGCGAACATTGGTCAACTTCACGCGTTAAAACACCAATTTTGCGTTGCTTCGCGAAAATAACTATGTAAATTTTGAATCAGCAGCAAACACACAGCAAACACAGTAAACATATGATAAAAAATCCTTCAATATCAAAATTTTGCATTTGTCGCGATCACTATACACAATCCCTCAATAATCGATAGTGGAAGTCTGGGCGGAAATTTTGCCAGGGGACACTTTGCCAGGCTACCCTTCAAGGTAAAACGCTTCGAGGTGGGTACCTGGTCAAAAGATAGGGTATAATGAAACATAGAACACAATTGGGCTGGGAAGTTGGGTAGGGTCAGGAAAGGTTGGATTAGTGGCCGGGTGGGGGGGGGGGGAGCATATGGTAAAATTACTATCATCTCGAAATTGTTTCCCCTGTAATGTATTGATTTGACTGCTAGACGAGCCCAACGGACACCGGCCCAAAATTGGCCCTTTTCCTGAAATTTTGACTGCTGAGACGTTAATTTTCTAAACAATTCATTTTTTTTTGTCAGCCGACCCACAATTTGTTACGACAAGCCCTGTGCTATGTATATCTCTGTCAATCTGTGCCCTGCCTTCACTTCACAAACAGATTATTATCCTTCCTTCCCAAGCCATCTACAAATCAAACTCTGTGTACTAATGACCACGAAACTTTACAAGAATCTGCATTTAGCAGGCAACTCGAGGAACTGAAACTGATAGGATGTCTTAAATACGCACCTATGCGATAAAAAACACGGTTTTTAACTATATCTGATCAGCTTTCTGTAACCATGGGATCTTTTTTAACGGCTCTAAATTAATTATTTGGTATGATTTATCGATGGCGGACGTCTGCGTGTCTGAGTCTTTTCATAAAACCTCCATTAATATTACCTAGATTTTTGCAAATTTTAGGTCGGTTAGATGAGGTTTGAATTTTGATGTTAGTTCACCCCCGTAGTCGGATGATACTACGGTGACCAACTATTTTCCTGTCATGATTTCACTCTAATTTCGTTCACCCCTTCAGGGGGCGAAGCACCCTGCAGGCGTGCGCGGCCGGAGGCCGCACCGGAGGGAATTTGGGGGGCAAAGCCCCCCAAATACCCGACGGGGGGGGTTTGGGGGGCGAAGCCCCCCACCAAGAAACTTCGGGGGTCCAGGGGGCGGAGCCCCCTGGCGGGGTTGGCGGCCGGAGGCCGCAGGGGCGGAGCCACTAGTCCCTATACTAATATTATCCCTGTGGTTCGGTGTGTTTTCATCACTTTCAGACATGTCTATGCACGCCTAAAGTTACCATCCTATTCTTATGAAATTTTGGAAACGCACTCGATACATCATAAATGGGTGCAACGAGGGGGTCTCGCTGCGGTTTGACCAAAATGGGCCCTTTTTGGGGGGGTTCACCTACCAAATTTGGACTTGGAGGATTGATAATTTATACCCGTGTAGCAGCGACCATTTTCAATTCAAATTGAAATTTTCAAATCAGCCAGCCCAAAATTGGGCCCTTTTGAGGGGGTCATTTAGCAGAAACAAAAACTTGCGATTACACTTGGCAGTTATTTTCATAACTTTATGAAATTCTGGAAACGCACTCGATCACACATGATACAACTCACTGTTGAGGTTTCGCTTCGGTCTGGCCAAAATGGGCCCTTTTTTGGGGGGGTTCACCGGTCAAATTTGGACATATAGAATTGAAAATTTGTACCCGTGTAAAAGTGTTCATTTTTAATTCAAACCTATAATTTTACATCCGCCAGCCCAAAATTGGGCCCTTTTAGGGGGGGTCTTTTCACAAAAACAAAAACATGCGACTCTACACTTAGCAATTATGCTCCTATCAATATGAAACTTTGAAATCGAACTCGATTCAACATTCTACACCTCACTTATGGGGTCTCGCTATGGTTTGGCCGAAATGGGCCCTTTTTTATGGGGGGGGGGGGGGTTCAACCACCAAATTTGAGCATCTATTTGTATTACAAATCCACGACTTAAAATTTGCCTAGCCCGAAATTGGGCCCTTTTTTGTTGGTGGGGGGGGGGGGTCTTTTCGTAAAAACTCCCGACTTGCGGTGTGGGCATTTTGGAAGATATTGAAAAGTGGATGTCCGTTGGTAGCATGGTAAAATTGCGCTCATCTTGACATTATTTCCCGTCAAATGTATGAATTTCTTAATCTTATTTCGTTGCGTTCAACGCTGACAGCTAGATGAGCGCTGTGGTCTGTTTTTGAAGTACTTTGTCCAAAAACACATGGCCCCACCAAGTGCATATAAATCATCATGGAGATTGGGGGCTCGCTACAGCCAGCCGCATTTCGGGGAAGTCCCGTGATTGCGCAACTGATCATACACATTGAGCTTTTTTTTTTGAGCACATTTAATTGAAACTAAAAATGAATCTGAAAATTACTGACGATATTGTGATTTGTTTTCGTAAGGCGTCGGTATCGAGAGTTCGCGAACATTGGTCAACTTTGCGCGTTATGACACCAATTTCGCGTTGGTTCGCGAAAAGCAGCAAACACACAGCAAACATAGTAAACATCAACCTTCAATCATCATCCACCTTAACTAAAATCCTTAAATTTGGCTCCGCGTAATTCTCTATAGAAATTGCGAAAACGCGATGAAAACGCGTGGGTCAAGTTGCGTTGTGTTCGTGCCACCAGGGACTTGCGCGCTGCAATATTTAGGCAGCGATTTGAGCAGGGCTTGATAGGGCTTTGATAGGGCTCGAAAGGGCTTGATTGGGGTTCACGCGGCCGAAATTCGTCCAACGTCGAGACAAAATTCGAAGCAACTCATCGCCTCTGGCTTGAAGTTGGGTTGGGTCAGGAAAGGTAGGATTAGTGGAGGGGGGGAAGGGGGGGGGGGGGTGAGGAATTCTGCAAAACCATGCCTGAACCAATAATTGATGGTGGACGTCTGTGTACCTGAGTCACGAAAACATATTGCCATCATTAGCAGTACCCATAAGTTCGCATTTGAGCAGTGAATATGTAGATAAACACGAAGTGTTAGGTAAGCGTGGCAGAAGGGTCAAAGACTAATTACCGAAAAACAAATCAACACAAGAAACAAATAAAACCTACAGGGGGCGAAGCCCCCTGCAAGGGGGCCCTACGCAGAGGAAGGTTGGGAAGTTGGGTTGGGTCAGGAAAGGTAGGATTAGTGGAGGGGGGGGGGGGGAACTCTGCAAAACCATGGTTGGGAGGTTAGTTTGGGTCAGGAAAGGAAGTCATAGAAGAAACACGTTTAGCGGCACGTGAAAACTCATGCTTCGGCGACACCACACCACTCGCTTTTCTTGGATCAACTACTGATGGAGGACGCATGTGTACCAGAGTCATGACCATCATTAGTATTACTTTAAAGTTCGCATTTGAGCAGTGTATATGTAGGTAAACACAAAGTGTTAGGTAAGCGTGGCAGAAGGGTCAAATACCAATTACCGAAAAACAAATCAACACAAGAAACAAATAAAACCTACAGGGGGCGAAGCCTCCTGCAAGGGGGCCCTACACAGAGGAAGGTTGGGAAGTTGGGTTGGGTCAGGAAAGGTAGGATTAGTGGAGGGGTGGGGGAGGGGGATGGGAAAATCTGCAAAATCATGGTTGGGAGGTTACTTTGGGGCAGGAAAGGAAAACATAGAAGCAGCACGTGTAGCGGCACGTGAAAACTCGTGCTGTGGCGACACCAAGTGATGGGGGACATCGGTGTATCTGTGTCACGAAATGAAACCCCCCTCCTTTTAGCAACACCCAACAATGAACAGGCGGGCAGAGAACATGCAGAAAGGCACTAATTGTTGGGCAAGGGGAGTAGCAAAAAAAGACGCACGAAAGGCAGGAAAGGCATCAGGAAACATACAACACGGTTGGGTTGGGAGGTTGGGTTGGGTCAGGAAAGGAAAACGGGAAAAAAAAATGTCCTAAACATTACATGCACTAAAACCCATCTGTCCTAAAGTCAATGTTTTTGCTTTAAAAATAATACGCAGAGGCAGGTTGGGAAGTTGGGTGGGGTCAGGAATTGTAGGATTAGTTGGGGGGGGGAGGGGGAGTGGCAAAAAACTACGCACGAAAGGCAGGAAAGGCATCAGGAAACATACAACACGGTTGGGTTGGGAGGTTGGGTGGGGTCAGGAAAGGAAGACTTAGAAGCAACATGTGCGGCATCACATGAAAACTATCCTTTCATATTGCCATCATTAGTAGTACCCATAATTTCGCATTTGAGCAGTGTAGGTAAACATGAAGTGTTTGGCAGGCGTGGCAGAAGGGTCAAAGACCAATTACCAAAAAACAAATTAACTCAAGAAACAAATAAAACCGACAGGGGGCGAAGCCCCCTGCAAAGGGGCTCCGAGCAGATGGTGCTTTGGGGCGAAGCCCCAAAGCACGCCGCGTGGGTTGGCGGCCGGAGGCCGCAGGGGCAGAGCCCCTAGTCCCTATACTAATATTATCCCTGTGGTTCGGTGTGTTTTCATCACTTTCAGACATGTCTATGCACGCCTAAAGTTACCATCCGATTCTTATGAAATTTTGGAAACGCACTCGATACACTGTAAATGGGTGCAACGAGGGGGTCTCGCTGCGGTTTGACCAAAATGGGCCCTTTTTTGGGGGGGTTCACCTACCAAATTTGGACTTGGAGGATTGAAAATTTATACCCGTGTAGCAGCGACCATTTTCAATTCAAATTAAAATTTTCAAATCAGCCAGCCCAAAATTGGGCCCTTTTGAGGGGGTCATTTAGCAGAAACAAAAACTTGCGATTACACTTGGCAGTTATTTTCCTAACTTTATGAAATTCTGGAAACGCACTCGATCACACATTCTAAAAGTCACTGCTGGGGTCTCGCTTCGGTCTGACCAAAATGGGCCCTTTTTTGGGGGGGTTTACCCGTCAAATTTGGACACATAGAATTGAAAATTTGTACCCGTGTAAAAGTGTTCATTTTTAATTCAAACCTATAACTTTAAATCCGCCAGCCCAAAATTGGGCCCTCTTAGAGGGGGTCTTTTTCCAAAAACAAAAACATGCGACTCTACACTTAGCAATTACGCTCCTATCAATATGAAACTTTGAAATCGAACTCGATCCAACATTCTACACCTCACTTATGGGGTCTCGCTATGGTTTGGCCGAAATGGGCCCTTTTTGGGGGGGGGGGGGGGGTTCAACCACCAAATTTGAGCATCTATTTTTATTACAAATCCACGCCTTAAAATTAGCCAGCCCGAAATTGGGCCCTTTTTTGGTGGTGGTGGGGGGGTCTTTTCGCAAAAACTCCCGACTTGCGGTGTGGGCATTTTGGAAGATATTGAAAAGTGCATGTCCGTTGGTAGCATGGTAAAATTGCGCTCATATTGA
This sequence comes from Nemurella pictetii, assembly GCA_921293315.2. Lineage (NCBI taxonomy): Eukaryota > Metazoa > Arthropoda > Insecta > Plecoptera > Nemouridae > Nemurella > Nemurella pictetii. The sequence goes on along the minus strand of OV121125.1, from coordinate 3,685,942 downwards.
CATTATTTCCCGTCAAATGTATGAATTTCTTAAACTTATTTCGTTGCGTTCAACGCTGACAGCTAGATGAGCGCTGTGGTCTGTTTTTGAAGTACTTTGTCCAAAAACACATGGCCCCACCAAGTGCATATAAAACATCGTGGAGAGAGGGGGCTCGCTACAGCCAGCCGCATTTCGGGGAAGTCCCGTGATTACGCAACTGATCATACACATTGAGTTTATTTTCGAGCACATTTAATTGAAACTAAAAATGAATCTGAAAATTACTGACGATATTGTGATTTGTTTTCGTAAGGCGTCGGTATCGAGAGTTCGCGAACATTGGTCAACTTTGCGCGTTACGACACCAATTTCGCGTTGGTTCGCGAAAAGCAGCAAACACACAGCAAACATAGTAAACATCAACCTTCAATCATCATCCACCTTAACTAAAATCCTTAAATTTGGCTCCGCGTAATTCTTTATAGAAATTGCGAAAACGCGATGAAAACGCGTGGGTCAAGTTGCGTTGTGTTCGTGCCACTGGGGACTTGCGCGCTGCAATATTTAGGCAGCGATTTGAGCAGGGCTTGATAGGGCTTTGATAGGGCTCGAAAGGGCTTGATTGGGGTTCACGCGGCCGAAATTCGTCCAACTTCGAGACAAAATTCGAAGCAATTCATCGCCTCTGTCTTGAAGTTGGGTTGGGTCAGGAAAGGTAGGATTTTGGAGGGTGGTGGGGGTGGGGGGGGGGGGGGGGGTGAGGAATTCTGCAAAACCATTCCTGCACCAATTGATGGTGGACGTCTGTGTACCTGAGTCACGAAAACATATAGCCATCATTAGTAGTACCCATAAGTTCGCATTTGAGCAGTGAATGTGTAGATAAACACGAAGTGTTAGGTAAGCGTGGCAGAACGGTCAAAGACTAATTACCGGAAAACAAATCAACACAAGAAACAAATATCACCTACAGGGGGCGAAGCCCCCTGCAAGGGGGCCCTACGCAGAGGAAGGTTGGGAAGTTGGGTTGGGTCAGGAAAGGTAGGATTAGTGGCGGGTGGGGGGGGGGGGGGAACTCTGCAAAACCATGGTTGGGAGGTTAGTTTGGGTCATGAAAGGAAGTCATAGAAGAAACACGTGTAGCGGCACGTGAGAACTCATGCTTCGGCGACACCACACCACTCGCTTTTCTTGGATCAACTACTGATGGAGGACGCATGGAGGACACCATCACCAATTGATGGTGGACGTCTGTGTACCTGAGTCACGAAAATATATAGCCATCATTAGTATTACTTTAAAGTTCGCATTTGAGCAGTGTATATGAAGGTAAACACAAAGTGTTAGGTAAGCGTGGCAGAAGGGTCAAATACCAATTACCGAAAAACAAATCAACACAAGAAACAAATAAAACCTACAGGGGGCGAAGCCCCCTGCAAGGGGGCTCTACGCAGAGGAAGGTTGGGAAGTTGGGTTGGGTCAGGAAAGGTAGGATTAGTGGAGGGGTGAGGGAGGGGGATGGGAAAATCTGCAAAATCATGGTTGGGAGGTTACTTTGGGGCAGGAAAGGAAAACATAGAAGAAACACGTGCAGCGGCACGTGAAAACTCATGCTGTGGCGACACCAAGCGATGGTGGACATCGGTGTATCTGTGTCACGAAATGAAACCCCCCTCCTTTAAGCAACACCCAACAATGAACAGGCGGGCAGAGAACATGCAGAAAGGCACTAATTGTTGGGCAAGGGGAGTAGCAAAAAAACGCACGAAAGGCAGGAAAGGCATCAGGAAACATACAACACGGTTGGGTTGGGAGGTTGGTTTGGGTCAGGAAAGGAAAACGGGAAAAAAATGTCCTAAGCATTACATGCACTAAAACCCATCTGTCCTAAAGACAATGTTTTTGCTTTAAAAATAATACGCAGAGGCAGGTTGGGAAGTTGGGTGGGTTGAGGAATTGTAGGATTAGTTGGGGGGGGGAGGGGGAGTGGCATAAAACTACGCTCGAAAGGCAGGAAAGGCATCAGGAAACATACAACACGGTTGGGTTGGGAGGTTGGGTGGGGTCAGGAAAGGAAGACTTAGAAGCAGCATGTGCGGCATCACATGAAAACTATCCTTTCCTGGGTCACCAACTGATGGTGGACCTCTGTGTACCTGAGTCACGAAAATATATTGCCATCATTAGTAGTACCCATAAGTTCGCATTTGAGCAGTGTATATGTAGGTAAACATGAAGTGTTTGGCAGGCGTGGCAGAAGGGTCAAAGACCAATTTCCAAAAAACAAATTAACTCAAGAAACAAATAAAACCGACAGGGGGCGAAGCCCCCTGCAAAGGGGCTCCGAGCAGATGGTGCTTTGGGGCGAAGCCCCAAAGCACGCCGGGCGGGTTGGCGGCCGGAGGCCGCAGGGGCAGAGCCCCTAGTCCCTATACTAATATTATCCCTGTGGTTCAGTGTGTTTTCATCACTTTCAGACATGTCTATGCACGCCTAAAGTTCTCAGCCTATTTTTATGAAATTTTGGAAACGCACTCGATACACTATAAATGGGTGCAACGAGGGGGTCTCGCTGCGGTTTGACCAAAATGGGCCCTTTTTTGGGGGGGTTCACCTACCAAATTTGGACTTGGAGGATTGAAAATTTATACCCGTGTAGCAGCGACCATTTTCAATTCAAATTGAAATTTTCAAATCAGCCAGCCCAAAATTGGGCCCTTTTGAGGGGGTCATTTAGTAGAAACAAAAACTTGCGATTACACTTGGCAGTTATTTTCCTAACTTTATGAAATTCTGGAAACGCACTCGATCACACATTATACAACTCACTGCTGGGGTTTCGCTACGGTCTGACCAAAATGGGCCCTTTTTTGGGGGGGTTCACCGGTCAAATTTGGACACATAGAATTGAAAATTTGTACCCGTGTAAAAGTGTTCATTTTTAATTCAAATGTATAATTTTACATCCGCCAGCCCAAAATTGGGCCCTTTTAGGGGGGGTCTTTTCACAAAAACAAAAACATGCGACTCTAAACTTAGCAATTATGCTCCTATCAATATGAAACATTGAAATCGAACTCGATCCAACATTCTACACCTCACTTCTGGGGTCTCGCTATGGTTTGGCCGAAATGGGCCCTTTTTGGGGGGGGGGGGTCTTTTCGAAAAAACTCCCGACTTGCGGCGTGGGCATTTTGGAAGATATTGAAAAGTGCATGTCCGTTGGTAGCATGGTAAAATTGCGCTCATCTTGACATTATTTCCCGTCAAATGTATGAATTTCTTAAAACTTATTTCGTTGCGTTCAACGCTGACAGCTAGATGAGCGCTGTGGTCTGTTTTTGAAGTACTTTGTCCAAAAACACATGGCCCCACCAAGTGCATATAAATCATCATGGAGAGAGGGGGCTCGCTACAGCCAGCCGCATTTCGGGGAAGTCCCGTGATTACGCAACTGATCATACACATTGAGCTTTTTTTTTGAGCACATTTAATTGAAACTAAAAATGAATCTGAAAATTACTGACGATATTGTGATTTGTTTTCGTAAGGCGTCGGTATCGAGAGTTCGCGAACATTTGTCAACTTTGCGCGTTATGACGCCAATTTCGGGTTGGTTCGCGAAAAGCAGCAAACACACAGCAAACATAGTAAACATCAACCTTCAATCATCATCCACCTTAAATAAAATCCTTAAATTTGGCTCCGCGTAATTCTTTATAGAAATTGCGGAAACGCGATGACAAGTTGCGTTGTGTTCGTGCCACTGGGGACTTGCGCGCTGCAATATTTAGGCAGCGATTTGAGCAGGGCTTGATAGGGCTTTGATAGGGCTCGAAAGGGCTTGATTGGGGTTCACGCGGCCGAAATTCATCCAACGTCAAGACAAAATTCGAAGCAATTCATCGCCTCTGGCTTGAAGTTGGGTTGGGTCAGGAAAGGTAGGATTTTGGAGGGTGGTGGGGGGGGGGGGGGGGGGGGGGGGGTGAGGAATTCTGCAAAACCATTCCTGAACCAATTGATGGTGGACGTCTGTGTACCTGAGCCACGAAAACATATAGCCATCATTAGTAGTACCCATAAGTTCGCATTTGAGCAGTGAATATGTAGATAAACACGAAGTGTTAGGTACGCGTGGCAGAAGGGTCAAAGACTTATTACCGAAAAACAAATCAACACAAGAAACAAATATCACCTACAGGGGGCGAAGCCCCCTGCAAGGGGGCCATACGCAGAGGAAGGTTGGGAAGTTGGGTTGGGTCAGGAAAGGTAGGATTAGTGGAGGGGGGGGGGGGGGAACTCTGCAAAACCATGGTTGGGAGGTTAGTTTGGGTCATGAAAGGAAGTCATAGAAGAAACACGTGTAGCGGCACGTGAGAACTCATGCTTCAGCGACACCACACCACTCGCTTTTCTTGGATCAACTACTGATGGAGGACGCATGTGTACCAGAGTCATGAAAATATATAGCCATCATTAGTATTACTTTAAAGTTCGCATTTGAGCAGTGTATATGTAGGTAAACACAAAGTGTTAGGTAAGCGTGGCCAGAAGGGTCAAATACCAATTACCGAAAAACAAATCAACACAAGAAACAAATAAAACCTACAGGGGGCGAAGCCCCCTGCAGGGGGGCTCTACGCAGAGGAAGGTTGGGAAGTTGGGTTGGGTCAGGAAAGGTAGGATTAGTGGAGGGGTGGGGGAGGGGGATGGGAAAATCTGCAAAATCATGTTTGGGAGGTTACTTTGGGGCAGGAAAGGAAAACATAGAAGAAACACGTGCAGCGGCACGTGAAAACTCATGCTGTGGCGACACCAAGCGATGGTGGACATCGGTGTATCTGTGTCACGAAATGAAACCCCCTTCCTTTAAGCTACACCCAACAATGAACAGGTTGGCAGAGAACATGCAGAAAGGCACTAATTGTTGGGCAAGGGGAGTAGCAAAAAAAACGCACGAAAGGCAGGAAAGGCATCAGGAAACATACAACACGGTTGGGTTGGGAGGTTGGTTTGGGTCAGGAAAGGAAAACGGGAAAAAAATGTCCTAAAAATTACATGCACTAAAACCCATCTGTCCTAAAGTCAATGTTTTTGCTTTAAAAATAATACGCAGAGGCAGGTTGGGAAGTTGGGTGGGGTGAGGAATTGTAGGATTAGTTGGGGGGGGGGGGGGGAGGGGGAGTGGCCAAAAAACTACGCTCGAAATGCAGGAAAGGCATCAGGAAACATACAACACGGTTGGGTTGGGAGGTTGGGTGGGGTCAGGAAAGGAAGACTTAGAAGCAGCATGTGCGGCATCACATGAAAACTATCCTTTCCTGGGTCACCAACTGATGGTGGACCTCTGTGTACCTGAGTCACGAAAATATATTGCCATCATTAGTAGTACCCATAAGTTCGCATTTGAGCAGTGTATATGTAGGTAAGCATGAAGTGTTTGGCAGGCGTGGCAGAAGGGTCAAAGACCAATTACCAAAAAACAAATTAACTCAAGAAACAAATAAAACCGACAGGGGGCGAAGCCCCCTGCAAGAGGGCTCCGAGCAGATGGTGCTTTGGGGCGAAGCCCCAAAGCACGCCGGGTGGGTTGGCGGCCGGAGGCCGCAGGGGCAGAGCCCCTAGTATATATATTCATGGTGTAAATTCTCGTATCCCAAAGTTTTAATGAAAGACACGTAAGCGGTTAATTCCACGAACATAAACTTTACTTAAGACATAGAAGTCAAGTCGACACAAAACCGATCTGATTGGATTGTTTACTTTCACCAGAAGCCACACGAGAACGGCGGAGGAACACAGAATTAAAGAACGCAAAGAAATTAGAATTCCGATCGGGGCCGGCAACGCATCGACAACCCACGCATTGCAATCACTTCATCTGCATTCGGCCATCAATCACCAGGTCCAAGCAGCGTATGATTTATCTCCAGACTTTCTCAGCCGCGGTAAGCAGCCCCGACCGCCACTCGTTTTGCTCCTGGGTGCTTTGCAGGCTGCTTTGCTCAGGCTGCTTTGCAGACAGGGAAACAAGCAGCGGTCCAGGCTGCTTTGCAGACAGAGAAACAAGCAGCAATCCAGGCTGCTTTGCAGACAGGGAAACAAGCGGCAGTCCAGGCTGCTTTGCAGACAGGGAAACAAGCGGCAGTCCAGGCTGCTTTGCAGACAGGGAAACAAGCGGCGGTCCAGGCTGCTTTGCAGACAGGGAAACAAGCGGCGGTCCAGGCTGTTTTGCAGACAGGGAAACAAGCGGCAGTCCAGGCTGCTTTGCAGACAGGGAAACAAGCGGCAGTCCAGGCTGCTTTGCAGACAGGGAAACAAGCGACAGTCCAGGCTGCTTTGCAGACAGGGAAACAAGCGGCGGTCCAGGCTGCTTTGCAGACAGCGAAACAAGCGGCGGTCCAGGCTGCTTTGCAAACAGGGAAACAAGCGGCGGTCTAGGCTTCTTTGCAGACAGGGAAAAAAGCGGCGGTCCAGGCTGTTTTGCAGACAGGGAAACAAGCGGCAGTCCAGGCTGCTTTGCAGACAGGGAAACAAGCGGCAGTCCAGGCTGCTTTGCAGACAGGGAAACAAGCGGCAGTCCAGGCTGTTTTGCAGACAGGGAAACAAGCGGCAGTCCAGGCTGCTTTGCAGACAGGGAAACAAGCGGCAGTCCAGGCTGCTTTGCAGACAGGGAAACAAGCGGCAGTCCAGGCTGCTTTGCAGACAGCGAAACAAGCGGCGGTCCAGGCTGATTTGCAGACAGGGAAACAAGCGGCAGTCCAGGCTGCTTTGCAGACAGGGAAACAAGCGGTGGTCCAGGCTGCTTTGCAGACAGGGAAACAAGCGGCAGTCCAGGCTGCTTTGCAGACAGGGAAACAAGCGGCAGTCCAGGCTGCTTTGCAGACAGGGAAACAAGCGGCAGTCCAGGCTGCTTTGCAGACAGCGAAACAAGCGGCAGTCCAGGCTGCTTTGCAGACAGGGAAACAAGCGGCGGTCTAGGCTGCTTTGCAGACAGGGAAACAAGCGGCGGTCCAGGCTGCTTTGCAGACAGTGAAACAAGCGGCAGTCCAGGCTGCTTTGCAGACAGGGAAACAAGCGGCAGTCCAGGCTGCTTTGCAGACAGCGAAACAAGCGACAGTCCAGGCTGCTTTGCAGACAGGGAAACAAGCGACAGTCCAGGCTGCTTTGCAGACAGGGAAACAAGCGGCAGTCCAGGCTGCTTTGCAGACAGCGAAACAAGCGGCGGTCCAGGCTGCTTTGCAGACAGGGAAACAAGCGGCAGTCCAGGCTGCTTTGCAGACAGGGAAACAAGCGGCGGTCCAGGCTGCTTTGCAGACAGGGAAACAAGCGACAGTCCAGGCTGCTTTGCAGACAGCGAAACAAGCGGCAGTCCAGGCTGCTTTGCAGACAGGGAAACAAGCGGCAGTCCAGGCTGCTTTGCAGACAGGGAAACAAGCGGCAGTCCAGGCTGCTTTGCAGACAGGGAAACAAGCGGCAGTCCAGGCTGCTTTGCAGACAGGGAAACAAGCGGCAGTCCAGGCTGCTTTGCAGACAGGGAAACAAGCGGCGGTCCAGGCTGCTTTGCAGACAGGGAAACAAGCGGCAGTCCAGGCTGCTTTGCAGACAGGGAAACAAGCGGCAGTCCAGGCTGCTTTGCAGACAGGGAAACAAGCGGCAGTCCAGGCTGCTTTGCAGACAGGGAAACAAGCGGCAGTCCAGGCTGCTTTGCAGACAGGGAAACAAGCGGCAGTCCAGGCTGCTTTGCAGACAGGGAAACAAGCGGCAGTCCAGGCTGCTTTGCAGACAGGGAAACAAGCGGCAGTCCAGGCTGCTTTGCAGACAGGGAAACAAGCGGCAGTCCAGGCTGCTTTGCAGACAGGGAAACAAGCGGCAGTCCAGGCTGCTTTGCAAACAGGGAAACAAGCGGCAGTCCAGGCTGCTTTGCAGACAGGGAAACAAGCGGCAGTCCAGGCTGCTTTGCAGACAGGGAAACAAGCGGCAGTCCAGGCTGCTTTGCAGACAGGGAAACAAGCGGCAGTCGAGGCTGCTTTGCAGACAGGGAAACAAGCGGCAGTCCAGGCTGCTTTGCAGACAGGGAAACAAGCGGCAGTCCAGGCTGCTTTGCAGACAGGGAAACAAGCGGCAGTCCAGGCTGCTTTGCAGACAGGGAAACAAGCGGCAGTCCAGGCTGCTTTGCAGACAGGGAAACAAGCGGCAGTCCAGGCTGCTTTGCAGACAGGGAAACAAGCGGCAGTCCAGGCTGCTTTGCAGACAGGGAAACAAGCGGCAGTCCAGGCTGCTTTGCAGACAGGGAAACAAGCGGCAGTCCAGGCTGCTTTGCAGAAAGGGAAACAAGCGGCAGTCCAGGCTGCTTTGCAGACAGGGAAACAAGCGGCAGTCCAGGCTGCTTTGAAACAAACATCTTGTGGTCCAATCAATCAATCCGTTGCTCGGAGCCACCGACAAAAGGTCAACCGAAGAGACGAAGAAAACCGAGAATGTAACGGAAAAGGAGAAAGAAACGAAGCATCATTTCAGAGAAGAATGGGAAACACGGGGAAAATATTTCGCTTGTCGGTCGTTAGCAGACGGAAGCAACCTCTGTCGAGTTTTCCTTTCGTTTCAGCAAACTTCCGGACAAATTGTGCGGCAGATGACATCCGATATTAATGACGAAAAAGCACTTTTTTTTTTTTGGTATCGGAAATATTTTAAATCGAAATTGAACCAGAGAGCAGATTTTGTGATTCGTGAAAAGTTGAAATCCGGATGTTAATTAATTTCAGTGTGCCGTGGCTCGTGAAGCGCGAAGCTTTTGTTTGTTATTAATATCCCCAGTCGGACGGGGTTTGGGAGAACGAAGCGAAGCGATTGCTTCCATTTGACTTGATGGGAATGTCACGCGGAGTTTTGCGAGCGCTTGGCGGTTGTTCGTAAAGTTGGGTCGGAGCTGATGGGGTTGCGGATCCGCAGAAGTTTTTATCGACTTTTTGAACAAAATGTAGACTTATTTTTAATGTTTCTTATCTGATGTTTGAATGATCTAAGCGTATTTTTATCGAGTTGTGGATGAGCGTTGTTTGAATTATGCTGATTGGAGAAGCTTGAAGGTTCAAAAGGTTGAGCCAGGATTGATAAAGTGAGGAAAAAAATGGAAAAACGCTTAAAAAGTTCTATAAAAACGTCATTTTCAAGAAAATTACTGAACATAAAACACTGAAATTTTCACACCGTCATCGTGTTGTATAATTTAACAAATCTGGAAAGTTTAGTTGAAATACATTAAATGGTTTTGCCTCTAGAGTAAGAAACGTGATTTGAAAAAACCGAAAATATTCGTAAAAACTAATTTATAAGTAAAGTTCGCTGAAAATTGTTGGAAGCAAAAAATCGTGACACGAAATGATAAAAAGAAATCAATGCCAGCCCACATTTCTAAATTCGCATCGCAAACCCGCACGCACAAAAAAAACACCATCGCTTCCTAAACTCAATGAAACCCAACAAACTCGAGCCAAACCCGAATATCTCATCCACATGCATATCACAGCCTCCCAGATCGCATACACATGAAATCGAATAACACATTCGCAACCAGCCATCTCATTGTTGCCACATCTCGGTCGCCATTGGTCGCGGCGACCGTGACGTCACTTCGGGGGTGGGTTTGGCTCGGTAAGGGTGGGAGACTCGGTGTATAAAGCCCGGGGCTCGGCCTCCGAAGCGGTCTATCAGAATCTCGAAGTCACGGCGGCTGGTTTGAATTCTAGTTTCATCTGAAAGGTGAGTCGATTTGTGAGATTTACACTTGGTTTTTGGGAGGGAGCGCCCTTTGAGTTAGATGAACACTCATAAAACAAAGTATTTTGTGTGATTTTAGGGTCTCTGTGTTGGGTCGTGTTGTTTTGATTATTTCTGTCACTTATTTCTGAATTAAGTTCCTTTGAAACGAATCATTTAATTTTTGATGCTGCCTATATTTAAAAAAAAATCGCCTCTAAAACGGCCCCAGAGATCTAAGATGAAAGCACACCCGATGGAAATTTTTGGTATCCGGTAAGCTTGTGGAAAAGATGTTTTTTGTTGTTTTCTTCATGAAATACTTGTCAAATTCGCTTGATATAACGTGCTACACATCCGTATTGAAATCGTACGCATTTTTTTTTTGCCAGAAACTGACAAAAAACGTGGCTATAAGCCCGCTGGAGTAAAAAGAAACCATTATGTCATACAAAATACTCATACTTAACTTATTTAGCTGTAAGAGTTTAGAGTTTTTGTATGGCTTTGCAATTCAAGGAATCACTTGCCTATAATCGCTGATTTCTTGGTGAAAGTCAGGAAAAAAACATTTTTCATTTGATAAATCGCCGTAAGTAAAAGGTATCGCCAATCACAATCGTTCAGTGATTTATTTTAGAGATCGCTTCAAAAGAATAATGAATTTTCACTGATATTTACGCTTTTTTCACGACACAACGTTGTTAAATTGATTTTTATCATTTATTTATTGACACGTCTTCTTTCTTGCAGCTAAATGAGCACCATTTATTAATAAAATATATATTCATTTATGCTATGGCTTCACGAATGCATTTTATAGCACGTTGTAGGATGAGTGTTTTCTACTGGAGTCGCCAGTATTTAAAATACACATTTCAGTTGACAAGGTTCCGTGCTTAGCTGATCCAGGTGGCTGTGTGCGAAATTTTCGTCGCGAGGCAAACGAATTTTGTCAAATAAACACCCCCAATTGTAATCACACGGTAGTTTATCAACCTTCAAGATATTTTATCGCAAAAACAACTCGACAGATTTGTCCAAAAATTGTGACATGTCTTTGGGGGAACGCCTTTAACGTCTCGTAAAATTTTTATTCCGAGAAGAGTAAATTGCCTTATTTCCTTCTATCAAAACCACGTCATGATACCCACTCGCTAAAGCCAGGCCGAGCAATTCGGGTTGTGATTTCCCTGTCTTCCTTTGTTATTTAGCAGAGCTTATTAATATTTTTTCCAAACTGGTAGTACGTCCAGTGGGTATCTGACGTAAGTTTTCTCTGAGTTGAATAGGTCTATTGATGACACCATTTTGCAAGTCACGTTTTGCCTTCAGGTGATCTTTGTTTTCGACTCCAGTAACGAGACAAATCTACTTCACATCCGCGAATCCACTAGTTGCCGATAATTGTACTTGTTAATTATGTCTCCAATTCCCAGCTCGAGCAGCCAATTAATCCGGCTGACTATCTTTCGTCAGAAGCAGATTTCAGCGGATTTTCGTTGCAAGGAAATTTTGATTAGCTTCGAGATGAACTTAATTAGGGAATAATCTGACAAATTAATGAACAGCTCAAACCACGCTTCTATTTCTGATGAATCGTTAGTATTTGTTCAGCAATTAATTATTTCGCTAATCTTCAAAATCACATCCAGACAACAATGGGTTGTTTCGATTGAAATTATCTTCGTGGATCAGAATGGAGATACCAAAGCTTAACCACAAAACTCCCTTTTCACTCAGAGAAAAATGACGTCAGATACCCTCTGGACCCACAATCATAACCACCAATCAATACCCACAATCAATCTTTTCTGAATCTTCTTTTAGTTTTAAAATATAAATTTCAATGTCTTTTTAAATTACAGATATTGCAAGGACCAATACACCTATTCCATTCAATTAAAATTCTATCAAAATGACGTCATGATACCCACTCGCTAAGGCCAGGTAGAGCAATGCGGGTTGTGATTTCCCTGTCTTCCTTTGTTATTTAGCAGAGCTACTCAATTTTTTCCCAAACTGGTATATCGTTCAGTGGGTATCTGACGTCAGTTTTCTCTGAGTGGAATAGGTCTATTCTGGCCGCTTAAAAATAATTAAAATCATTGAAAATCCCGCCCAATAGCTATATCTAATAGCTATCGGGCTATAGCTATAGCTAAAAGCTATTCGGGCTATAGCTAAAGCAAATAGCCATAGCCAAATAAAGCTAATGCAAAATTTCCATCGCTGTCACGAGCTGTCAAGAGCTTGGATGACAGTTAGAGGCAGCAGAGCCCAAGTGCAACACACAGCATCTCAGCCTCTAAGAGGCACAGGCTTGGACCCTGCACGCTTCTGTTTTTTACATTCAGATTTTATCATAGAACCTCGCCAACATTTTTGACAGTTCAACTGGAAAAATTCGATTCCAATCGCATTCCAAACCCTCACATCTTCCAGCGTTCTACGCAACTTGATCCGAGCCGCTTCTTTTTCCGTTAAGAGCACGACAGAGATTCTCTTGAAAACAGAGAAGCCTGGGCCTCGGCGATCCAAGCAAACACAATGTAATTCGGTTGCCAGCAGTAAAAATCTGTGTGTATGCACTCAGTTTTACTGCCGCCTTGTCAATATCTAATAATAACCGGAGTTAAGTGCTCTACGCTTTCCCTGCTCGGTGTGTTTTTGCATGTTGTTCCCTGGATAGATGCTGTAAGCTCCATTAAATGGTGCAAAGCAGCCTGGACCACCGCTTGTTTCGCTGTCCGCAAAGCAGCCTGGACCGCCGCTTGTTTCGCTGTCCGCAAAGCAGCCTGGACCGCCGCTTGCTTCGCTGTCCGCAAAGCAGACAATTGTTTTAGCATGGGTAAAACTAGGAAAACGTTTGCAAAAAGAGCATATTTATTTAAAGTTTGAAACAGAAAAAAATACATAGTCTGTTATATATAAGGGGTTAATATGTGAGATATCAGTGAGATATAAAGCTAAAAATTTTCGTAGAGACTGATTTTTGAAACAATTTCTGAACTGAATGTGATGAAAAAAGTACAGAGGCTTCGTTGAAAGAAAATAAAGGTTTACTAAAATTTTCTTAAAAATTGGTCAAGTCGTTTGGCCTGAGATGCTCGAAAAGTCAAACACAAATTAAATAAATAAATAATTTCTTGTAGCAGAAAGTATAATTTAAGAATCACTTCACTCGCTTCGCTTGTAACGCTCATCAATTAGGGTAATAGCTTAATTTACTCTAAAAAATGAAACAAAAACGCTTTTACGAGCTTTTCAGTCTCAAAATTCGAAAGAACAGTATACGCGTTCGAACGTCTGTGTGCTTCCTTAACCGCTCGGCAAAACCACGGACGGTCAAGCCGCCTTAAAAATCACACAGCATTTATAGCTACAGGTGCTTTTAGGGTGGCTTTACGATGCTTGCGGTCGAAGCGAGGGGTGAAATTGGGGGGGGGGGGCGGCGCGGGGGCGGGAAATGTAATTATAAACACGGCGACAGAACCATTGGCGAACAATACACTAACGAATTTTCGAGTGAAACGATCACGGCCTTGTCGAGTAGCGGCTGAGTTGATGTTTGAAAAGCTGTGCGAAGTTTAACCCCGTTGCTTTCAAAGTTGCTTTTTTAGGGGCGAGAAGATTTCTTTACACGACAGGGTCCAAACAAGCTGGCTTTCATTTCGATGGCCAGCCAATGAAATGTGTGGATTGTTAAGTCAAGTTTCTTACTTAAAACTCAAAACTTCGAATGATTTTATATTTTTCAGCATAATTTCGCTGAAATGTTATAAATTGTATCAAGAAGACTGCTTAAAAGAATTCTGTTGGGTGCTTTAAGTACTTTTCATAGATACAAGCAATAATATTTTTTTCTTTTTACGTTTTTTCCACTTATTTCTCAAACAACAGACCACAATCAAAGTTCAATTTCAGATACGATAAAACTTAGTGTCGAAATGTGTTTCTTATAAGAATACATTTTGTTGCAATCAATCATTAAGCCTGGAATGGGCAATTTCGAATGTTGCCTTTTAATTTGAAGATTGTAAAAGCAACATCATTCAAACAGCGCTCATCCACAACGATATTACGAAAAATGCTAGATTTTCAAAATAATGTTTTCTTTTGTTCAGTAGCGCATATAAGCAATCAGTGCTGCTGGATCCTTCAGCGCTTCATAGATGCTACGATGAAACAAAAAGCAAACACACAAAGCTGCATGGAATCATCGAGGCGGGCAGGGGTCAAATTTATTATATTAGAATTTCATGCCCTGTGTGCTAGCTTTTGCTATCTAGGCCACGATATTGACGTTAAATGACTTCCAAGAAAAACCCCTGGAGAATGGGAAAAACACAACGTCTTTGTGCGCGTCGGCTCAATTTTCACGACTTTCTGCTCAATATGAGAACCTTGATATGGCAGTGTGTGTTTTTTAGTGTAGAAAAGCAATCCGTGGAATTTGAATGCGACGTAATAACACGTGTAAGTTAACCCAGCAGCAGGCATGTGTGGACGCTTTGAAACATAGAGTCGCGCAAGAAACGTTGCAAATAACTTCGTGTTTATGTCGTAAAATAATGTTTTGCTTTGGTTCAATGTGAAACTAAAGTCCGTGGGAAAAATAATATATCGTTTAGTATTGGGTGTTTGCTTTATAGTTCATGGTGGTTCATGGTATTAAATGTATGAATGTTGTTCTCAATATTGTTCTCGAGAACATAGGAGGTCGTGCAAAGAAGAAAGGCATTCCCTTAAAATTGAATCGAACGAATATTAAATATCAAAACGATGCTTCACATTCTAATAATCATTAACCATTCACAATGCAATGAAAATAAGCATTAGCATACCAAATAATGTTTTCTTACCATTATTTAAAGTGCTTTTCTCCAAATCGACGTTTATATTTTGACTTTTCACCAAGTTTCCACTTTTTCTTCTCAAAAATGTATAAAAAAATGTCAAACACCTATTCCTGCAAAAAAATTCTATCAAAATTACGTCATGATACCCACTCGCTAAAGCCAGGTAGAGCAATTCGGGCTGTGATTTCCCTGTCTTCCTTTGTTTTTTAGCAGAGCTAGCTATTTTTTTTCCAAACTGGTAGTACGTCCAGTGGGTATCTGACGTCATTTTTCTCTGAGTGGAATATGTCTTTTCACAGGAACCTTCAAGCAATAAGACAACGCAATTAAAATAACATTCGCGAATCCCTGGCAAATCAAAACGTAGCGATTCGATCATAAATGCTCATAAAAATAAATGCAAGTAAAAGCCGGTATGGACGAAAAATATGAAATGAATATTTCGTTTTTAATCAATGTCTTTAAACGGTGTTAACGCCCCCATTGTTCTTCTTGCTGTTGTTCCAGCAAGCAGCACCGCAGCGCAACATGTCCAACACTTCTCGCAGCTTCCTCCTGGCGCTGCTGGCGCTGGCCACCGTCTCGTCGTGTCTCGCCAAGACGTTGGCTCAGCCCGGAGAGAAGGAACGGCTCATGAGCGAGCTGGACGTAAGTGTCCCACATCAGAGACCTTGCTCTAGACATATGCAGGACACTCTGCCAGCAAATATCTCATCAAGGCTGTAAAATGCAGGACACTCTGCCAGTAAACATCTCACCAGGCTGTAGGATGCAGGACACTCTGCCAGCAAATATCTCATCAAGGCTGTAAAATGCAGGACACTCTGCCAGCAAATATCTAACCAGGCTGTAGGATGCAGGACACTCTGCCAGCAAACATCTCACCAGGCTGTAGGATGCAGGACACTCTGCCAGCAAATATCTCATCAAGGCTGTAAAATGCAGGACACTCTGCCAGCAAATATCTAAACAGGCTGTAGGATGCAGGACACTCTGCCAGCAAATATCTCATCAAGGCTGTAAAATGCAGGACACTCTGCCAGTAAACATCTCACCAGGCTGTAGGATGCAGGACACTCTGCCAGCAAATATCTCATCAAGGCTGTAAAATGCAGGACACTCTGCCAGCAAATATCTAACCAGGCTGTAGGATGCAGGACACTCTGCCAGCAAACATCTCACCAGGCTGTAGGATGCAGGACACTCTGCCAGCAAACATCTCACCAGGCTGTAGGATGCAGGACACTCTGCCAGCAAATATCTAACCAGGCTGTAGGATGCAGGACACTCTGCCAGCAAACATCTCACCAGGCTGTAGGATGCAGGACACTCTGCCAGCAAACATCTCACCAGGCTGTAGGATGCAGGACACTCTGCCAGCAAATATCTAACCAGGCTGTAGGATGCAGGACACTCTGCCAGCAAACATCTCACCAGGCTGTAGGATGCAGGACACTCTGCCAGCAAATATCTAACCAGGCTGTAGGATGCAGGACACTCTGCCAGCAAACATCTCACCAGGCTGTAGGATGCAGGACACTCTGCCAGCAAACATCTCACCAGGCTGTAGGATGCAGGACACTCTGCCAGCAAATATCTAACCAGGCTGTTGGATGTAGGAAACTCTGCCAGCAAACATCTCACCAGGCTGTTGGATGCAGGACACTCTGCCAGCAAATATCTAACCAGGCTGTAGGATGCAGGACACTCTGCCAGCAAACATCTCACCAGGCTGTAGGATGCAGGACACTCTGCCAGCAAACATCTCACCAGGCCGTAGGATGCAGGACACTCTGCCAGCAAACATCTCACCAGGCTGTAGGATGCAGGACACTCTGCCAGCAAATATCTAACCAGGCTGTAGGATGCAGGACACTCTGCCAGCAAATATCTAACCAGGCTGTAGGATGCAGGAAACTCTGCCAGCAAATATCTAACCAGGCTGTAGGATGCAGGAAACTCTGCCAGCAAATATCTAACCAGTCTGTAGGATGCAGGACACTCTGCCAGCAAACATCTCACCAGGCTGTAGGATGCAGGACACTCTGCCAGCAAATATCTAACCAGGCTGTAGGATGCAGGACACTCTGCCAGCAAATATCTAACCAGGCTGTAGGATGCAGGACACTCTGCCAGCAAACATCTCACCAGGCTGTAGGATGCAGGACACTCTGCCAGCAAACATCTCACCAGGCTGTAGGATGCAGGACACTCTGCCAGCAAATATCTAACCAGGCTGTAGGATGCAGGACACTCTGCCAGCAAACATCTCACCAGGCTGTAGGATGCAGGGCACTCTGCCAGCAAACATCTCACCAGGCTGTAGGATGCAGGACACTCTGCCAGCAAATATCTAACCAGGCTGTAGGATGCAGGACACTCTGCCAGCAAACATCTCACCAGGCTGTAAGATGCAGGACACTCTGCCAGCAAACATCTCACCAGGCTGTAGGATGCAGGAAACTCTGCCAGCAAATATCTAACCAGGCTGTTGGATGCAGGACACTCTGCCAGCAAACATCTGACCAGGCTGTAGGATTCAGGAAACTCTGCCAACAAACATCTCACCAGGCTGTAGGATGCAGGACACTCAGCCAGCAAACATCTCACCAGGCTGTAGGATGCAGGACACTCTGCCAGCAAACATCTCACCAGGTTTTAGGATGCAGGACACTCTGCCAGCAAACATCTCACCAGGCTGTAGGATGCAGGACACTCTGCCAGTAAACATCTCATCGGCTGTAGGATGCAGGAATCTCAACCAGCAAACATCTCACCAGGCTGTATGATGCAGGAAACCCTGCCAGCAAACATCTCACCAGGCTGTAGGATGCAGGACACACTGCCAGCAAACATCTCACCAGGCTGTAGGATGCAGGACACTCTGCCAGCAAACATCTCACCAGGCTGTAGGATGCAGGACACTCTGCCAGTAAACATCTCACCAGGCTGTAGGATTCAGGAATCTCAACCAGCAAACATCTCACCAGGCTGTATGATGCAGGAAACCCTGCCAGCAAACATCTCACCAGGCTGTAGGATGCAGGACACACTGCCAGCAAACATCTCGCCAGGCTGTAGGATGCAGGACACTCTGCCAGCAAACATCTAACCAGGCTGTAGGATGCAGGAAAGCAAGTGCAGTTATCACTTGCAAATAAACTTTTTTATATTTTAACTGTCAGTTGACACTTGAGATTGAGCATCAGTGGCAAACAAAGCCCCCTCGATATTACGTTAGATAACGTAAGTAACGTTGTGTTAAGTTGCATCTAAATGGCTTGAGTTCTTGAATTCCTAACCACGCCGCCTAGTCAGCACTGACGATTCTGTTGCCAAGAGTTTCCTGCATTCTTCAGCACAGTCTGATGTTTGGCGAATCCTCGGGGAAATTCGTGATTACTTAGCCAACCTCGGCTCTAGTCGGTGCTTCTGCACTTGGATCGGCAATCTCCGGAGATCTCGTCGTCAAACACGCACAAATCAGAGTGCGTCGCATGTTTGCCAACTGCCCGGCATTTCGATCCAAAGTCTGTTCCCGAGGGGTTGGTACCCCGTATCGATGTAACAAGCTGCCTGATTGAATCTTGAAGTTAAACCCGCAAGTATCTCGCCAGGCTGATGGATGCAGGAAACTCTGCCAGAAAATATCTCACCAGGCTGTAGGATGCAGGAAACTCTGCCAGCAAACATCTCACCAGGCTGTAGGATGCAGGAAACTCTGCCAGCAAACATCTCACCAGGCTGTAGGATGTAGGAAACTCAGCCAGCAAACATCTCATCAGGCTGTAGGATGCAGGACACTCTGCCAGCAAACATCTCACCAGGCTGTAGGATGCAGGAAACTCTGCCAGCAAACATCTCACCAGGCTGTAGGATGCAGGACACTCTGCCAGCAAACATCTCACCAGGCTGTAGGATGCAGGACACTCTGCCAGCAAACATCTTACCAGGCTGTAGGATGCAGGAAACTCTGCCAGCAAACATCTCACCAGGCTGTAGGATGCAGGAAACTCTGCCAGCAAACATCTCACCAGTCGGTGTAATACAAGACACTCTGCTCAAATAGCATTGTTGAGCTGGCGACAGAATCTTTGGCGCCGCCTAGGCGGCTTGGTTAGCAATGAAAGCACCCAGAACACATAAGTACAACTTAACACAACGTTACTTAGGTCATCTTTTGTAATATCGAGGGGCTTTGTTTGCCACCGATGCTAAATCTCAAATATCAATGAAAGAGTATCTTTTCTGGCGATCACACGTTAACATAACCTCACCCCGGTCCATTAGATTTACCAGCAGCACCTTGTCGGGCTGATTTTTCCGAAAGTTTCTTACATTCTAATGCATGATGAGATATTTGATCTCGTCTGTCACTTGTCGATATCTCCGGGATTCGTGAGGGAAATGTAAGCCTGAGATTTTTCCCACAAAAAAGAA
Source organism: Nemurella pictetii (assembly GCA_921293315.2). Taxonomy (NCBI): domain Eukaryota; kingdom Metazoa; phylum Arthropoda; class Insecta; order Plecoptera; family Nemouridae; genus Nemurella; species Nemurella pictetii. The sequence continues at coordinate 3,666,896 of OV121125.1, read as the reverse complement.
TATCTGTTTACCATATAATTACCCTTTATACTGTATTATAAACATGTTTCGCTAAGGGGCGGTAGCTTCTGCACATCAGTCATTTGATATTTACCCATTGTTGTGTTAGAGATTTAACTGGCATTATTTGAAAGCCTTTGACAGCCACAAAGTTTCGCTTTTCATGTGTTTTCATTGTTGACAGGTGTCATCGAATTTGTCTATCATTTTTGACAGCTTACTTCTATTTTTAAAAACTCATCCACAATTATGACGAATGACAGTTGAGGTGAATACGGGAGTTGAGCCGTTTGCCAGTGGCTTTTAAAAATACCTAGTATAATATATTCAAGTATTTGGCGGTAATGATTTTGATTAATTCTGTAAAATTATTATTCATTAAATCAATATCGTGCTATAGATATTCCTTAACCGATGGGCTGCATTCCTTGGAGAGACTTTGGGAAAGCTTCAGCTTTCACTTACACTATGGTGTTATTGAAAGTACATTTTCAATAATTTCAATGCTTCTTTTCCATTCTATCAAACTTATTTTATATGACTTCATGATACCCACTCGCTAAAGCCAGGTAGAGCAATTCGGGTTGTGATTTCCCTATCTTCCTTTGTTATTTAGCAGAGCTAATTAAAAATTTCCAAGCTGGCAGCACGTTGGTGTCCGACTCTAGTACAATAGTACGCAGCAAATATGCTCATTTTGACTACAAAACGGGTCATGCCCAGAGCTGGAAATGATAAAACCTGCTTAGAATTTAATCAAAATATAAAAATCATAAACACTTAAAACCGTCATATGAGAGCAATAAATATTTTCCATCGCCCCACATCGACGATGACTTCTAAAGGAACTCAATATCAAGCGGCTTCGTCCTATTGAAGCATCGTCCATGTCATACAAGACATCAACGGATGGGATCATGAATAGGAAGCTCTCAGTGCTCAGTGCTCAAAACGCCCGGTGGCAAAGTTGGAAAGCAGCTTCACATCTTTATGAAAGTCCATACAATCTCGGATCGGCCCAACTTGAAATTGAACGCACTCGCTGCATACGAAAGCGAGAACGACGATTTTGTGAAAATATCAAAAATGTGATTTTCAAGTTTATGCCGAGAAAGCTTTAAGGTGACTTGAACGTTTTTGAGATGCGTTACCTTCTTCGCAATCCTTGTTTGATTTTTACTGGTGTTTAACGACGCCATGTTTTGACAACTGGCCCTATGGCACTGGTCTAACGGCGTCGGTGAATGAAATGGCGATGATGAACCTAACCTATGGCTAGAAGGGAGGAGGGGAAACCCGGTGCCGGCACGTAGCCTACTCCTGTCGAAAAGCACTGAGGGGACCACCGGCTTTACGTCCCTTCCGAAGGACGGTTGGGACTTGGCATTCAATAACCCGGTTAAGTAGTTTATCCGAAAAATAACATTAATTTTAAATTTTTACATGCATAGTGGTCTGTATATAAATTTTACAGTTTCACCCTCTATCCTAAACTTAGCTGCTGTTAGTGTGTCTTCGTTTTAAATATATTATGATATATATTATGTAACTTTGCAAGATAAATGTATACTTGCTTCCCGGTGAACTAGTGTAAAATCGACTTGCTATCCACGCTCAGAATATCAAACTCTCAAATAGAATAACAAATAGAATGGAATAGGGTCACGAGTCACGACCCAGCCATACATTTCACCATATTAAGTCCTTCGTGTGTTTAGCCAGTATTATGCCCAAAACCGCGCCACATTCCGACATCATTTCAAACCTGACACGGGATTCAGAACAAAGTGTTCACCATTAGATTGGCAAGACTTAATAGACCTATTCCTGTCAGAGATAAGTGATGTCAGGTACCCATTAGACGTACTATATACCAGTTAGGAAAAAAATATATTTTCTCTGCTAAATAAAAAATGCAGATAGGGAAATCCCAACCCGAGTTACTCTTCCTAGCTTTAGCGAGTGGGTATCATGACGTCATTTTGATAGAATTTTGATTGAATAGGTGCTTTTACACAAAAGCTTTATCTCAGTTTGATTCGGACAGGAATCCGATATCGCGCGGGTCTGCATTGTCACCGACGGATAGCGTCGCTGTTGAATTTCACAATCAGTCAATCATTGGCCCTCATTAATCGGCAACGTCCGCATATTACTCGGCACAAAGGTCACACATAGCTTGATTAAGTGAGAAATGTGCTTTGTCATGGCTTAATTGACACTCTTTTTCAATCCAACTTTTCATCCGATGTTAATTGGAAATTATCCCTGGTTAAGGAATGAGGTGAAAAAAATATGCATTATCATGAAAATTTGAAATGTTCTGTGTTTGTCAATTTTTTTAAATTAATGTCAGTTGGCTTGTGGATGGCCATTCGGGAAGTCGAACCCCGGTCTTCACACATCACAGAATGAACCGTCATATAATAAAGCTTTTAATCGATAAAATCAAACATTCCACCTGGCTGTTGAATGAAAGAAACTCGGCCGAAATAGCTGGCGACAAAATCGTCAGCTTGGTTAGAAACTCAACCACCTCAGCCATCAATCACACAACGTTACTTAAAACATCTTAAATTATATCGAGACGGTTTTTTTGCTACTGATGTCAACCGACAGTTGACATGTAAAAGAGTGTATTTTCAGGGTGATATCTGCACTTTTCTTATTAAACTTCACCCCGGCCCGCCAAGTTCGCCACCAGCGCTTTGCCCTGAAAATTTCCTGCATCCTACAGCCTGGGGAGATGTTTGATGGTAGAGTTTCCTGCATCCTACAACCTGGTGAGATGTTTGATGGTAGAGTTTCCTGCATCCTACAGCCTGGTGAAATGTTTGCTGGCAGAGTGTCCTGCATCCCACAGCCTGGTGAGATGTTTGCTGGTAGAGTTTCCTGCATCCTACAACCTGGTGAGATGTTTGCTGGTAGAGTTTCCTGCATCCTACAGCCTGGCGAGATGTTTGCTGGTAGAGTGTCCTGCATCCTACATCCTGGTGAGAAGTTTGCTGGCAGAGTTTCCTGCATCCTACAGCCTGGTGAGATGTTTGCTGGCAGAGTTTCCTGCATCCTACAGCCTGGTGAGATGCTTGCTGGCAGAGTGTCCTGCATCCTACAGCGTTGTGAGATGCTTGCTGGCAGAGTGTCCTGCATCCTACAGCCTGGGGAGATGTTTGATGGTAGAGTTTCCTGCATTCTACAGCCTGGTGAGATGTTTGCTGGCAGAGTTTCCTGCATCCTACAGCCTGGTGAGATGTTTGCTGGTAGAGTTTCCTGCATCCTACAACCTGGTGAGATGTTTGATGGTAGAGTTTCCTGCATCCTACAGCCTGGTGAAATGTTTGCTGGCAGAGTGTCCTGCATCCCACAGCCTGGTGAGATGTTTGCTGGTAGAGTTTCCTGCATCCTACAGCCTGGTGAGATGTTTGCTGGTAGAGTTTCCTGCATCCTACAGCCTGGCGAGATGTTTGCTGGTAGAGTGTCCTGCATCCTACATCCTGGTGAGATGTTTGCTGGCAGAGTTTCCTGCATCCTACAGCCTGGTGAGATGTTTGCTGGCAGAGTTTCCTGCGTCCTACAGCCTGGTGAGATGCTTGCTGGCAGAGTGTCCTGCATCCTACAGCGTTGTGAGATGCTTGCTGGCAGAGTGTCCTGCATCCTACAGCCTGGTGAGATGTTTGCTGGCAGAGTTTCCTGCATCCTACAGCCTGGTGAGATGTTTGCTGGCAGAGTGTCCTCATCCTACAGCCTGGTGAGATGTTTGCTGGCAGAGTGTCCTGCATCCTACAGCCTGGTGAGATGTTTGCTGGCAGAGTTTCCTGCATCCTACAGCCTGGTGAGATGTTTGCTGGCAGAGTGTCCTGCAACCTACAGCCTGGTGAAATATTGGATTAAATTGAATTTCAATGCAAAAATATTTGCCGGATGATTTGATGTCACGTATTGTAGACAGCAAACAAAACGAGAATCTCCACACAGCGTGTAAAAATCCAAGCCTTCAGCTTCCATCCCAGTATCCAATTCAACGCCAGCGCCGATATTTCCAACGACACCAGTGAAGCCAGCCTTGGATCGAGTTACCCAAGCCAGGAAATTGATTCATCTCGTGGCTATTCCATAAAATAATCAGCTTTTGTTAAACGAAATTTGATCCCGGCACGGTTGATTACAGAGCAGCAGAGTTGCCTGAACAGCGGCCAGGTTCAATCCGCCACATTGATTGGTGATTACAGGGCAGAGTTGCTGCCTCACGCGCGATTCTGTATCGGATCCGGTGAAAAATGATTATCAAACACTATTTATTACTCTAATCAATGCTGTCAGAAGTGATTGTTTGATATGCGACACCGAGACCAAAGCGTTGAAGTTAGATTAGATGACATGCCGACGGATTGCAGTGATCCGTTGCTTTGCGCACAGAGTCGACGTCTGCACGACGAACGGGCTGCCGACGCGACGGACTGGCGATGCACACGACGGATTGCACAGCGTTGTGTTGCTTTGCGTGGCACAGAGTCGACGTCTGCACGACGAACGGGCTGCCGACGCGACGGACTGGCGATGCACACGACGGATTGCACAGCGTTGTGTTGCTTTGCGTGGCACAGAGTCGACGTCTGCACGACGAACGGGCTGCCGACGCGACGGACTGGCGATGCACACGACGGATTGCACAGCGTTGTGTTGCTTTGCGAACAGAGTCGACGTCTGCACGACGAACTGGTCGCCGACGCGACGGACTGGCGATGCACACGACGGATTGCAGCGTTGTGTTGCTTTGCGCACAGAGTTGACGTCTGCACGACGAACGGGCTGCCGTCGCGACTTGTTATGACACTTGTTGATAAACTACTGTTGTCAAATGACAATAATGTATTTTTTTGTGAATTTTGGGGCTATTCTTCTGTTTTTTATAAGCCAGTAGCACCAACATTTACCCTTAGCTTAAACCGCGTTTATTCGCAGGAAGAAACATTTTTTCGACGGTTAAACGCGGCTTGAACCCCGTTGAAATGTCGGTGCATTGGGTTTTAGGTGGAGGCACCGTGTTCTGTTCTGCGGGTTGCTTTCAGGCGTTCGATACATTTTAGACTAGTGCCGAGAAGTTGGTTTCAAAACTGAATTTCGAGCTTCACAAGAAAAAAAAACGATATCTGTGAGATAGACGCCATCAAACCAGATCCAAGCAAACATTTTCTCTTACTAAGTTTCAAAATTGAATAGAGAATTATCCGAAACTCCATATCGCATCTGATTCACTTGCTACGGACAGGTAATTCTTCAAAATTAGAAGCATATATTTGAATTTCTTTCGAAAGTCTTTAGAGCAATCGACCACATACCAGTGTCGATAAAATTTCGGAATTTTCAATCAAACACAAGACACAAAAAATATTTGCTGATTCGATGTTTAATTCTAAGCATTATAATGTAATTTAGAAATTAAATGCAAATACATTGGAGTGAGATACAGCGGGCTTTTTCCTCCAAACGACAAAGGAAACAAACGTCGGTCTAGGCTTCTTAACAGGAGGATGGGGCATATTACTGACTGACACCGGCCAAGTCGTCGCCGCGACCTTTGATCTTCGACCGGTGCTAATTATCTTGGACAAGTCTTTGACACGGCGCCTTCGGGACGCCAAGTGCGCGCCAGGCTTCACGGGAAGTTCCTAGCTGCTGCTGATTTTCAGCCTGACCTATCGCGGTCGAGCTTGATTGACATTGAAGGCGGCATGAATGTCATCTCCCGCGTCGCAATCGGTTCGCTGGGTTCGAGTCATCGCGGTCTCTCATCAACTGTTGGATCTTTTATCAAAGGAAGATCTCCTCTCATTCCATCATAATTACACTCGATTTATTGCGGTTCAATTTTAATGTGCTTCAAATTTAATCGCTTATAGGAAATGTCTTCCAAGAGATGTTAACTCCCAAATGTTTTTTAATATGGTTTAATTTTTACTTTCTTTAAATCTTATGATGTCATTATTTTTTATTTTTTAGCATCCTAAGTGAATTTACCGAAAATATTTTGATTTTTGTATTGACAGTCAAGTACCTAAATCAATTCTATTTACACTGATAACTCATCAACGACATAAATTGATGTTATTATTTGTTATCACAGTGCATATTGATTATTAATGTGCAAAAACGTACGCTCAATTCACTTCTACATAATTTTTAGATGCATTTGTGTTGTCTGTAAGATTTCCAGAAGGCTGAGATAAACGGAGGTTAAGTTTTTTAACTCGAGAAGACTCAATGGTAGGCCGTGACACAAGCTGCCACCTGGCGGGATAACAGACAAGCAACACTTTTGCTGTCAAAACTTTGCTACACTACGACGGAAACCGACTTCCAAATGTACTAGGTACATTTGAGTTGTTGGGCTCCATGGAGGTAGAAACAGGACTATGAATGAACATAGAAGGTGGTGAATCTAGTGACGCTATGCTGCAATCACACGCCAACAACTCGACTAACCCCGATTATAACGTGGCTCCATGGAGATAGAAACAGGACTATGAATGAACATAGAAGGTGGTGAATCTAGTGACGCTATGCTGCAATCACACGCCAACAACTCGACTAACCCCGATTATAACGTGGCTCCATGGAGATAGAAACAGGACTATGAATGAACATAGAAGGTGGTGAATCTAGTGACGCTATGCTGCAATCACACGCCAACAACTCGACTAACCCCGATTATAACGTGGCTCCATGGAGATAGAAACAGGACTATGAATGAACAAAGAAGGTGGTGAATCTAGTGACGCTATGCTGCAATCACACGCCAACAACTCGACTAACCCCGATTATAACGTGGCTCCATGGAGATAGAAACAGGACTATGAATGAACATAGAAGGTGGTGAATCTAGTGACGCTATGCTGCAATCACACGCCAACAACTCGACTAACCCCGATTATAACGTGGCTCCATGGAGATAGAAACAGGACTATGAATGAACATAGAAGGTGGTGAATCTAGTGACGCTATGCTGCAATCACACGCCAACAACTCGAGTAACCCCGATTATAACGTGGCTCCATGGAGATAGAAACAGGACTGTGAATGAACATAGAAGGTGGTGAATCTAGTGACGCTATGCTGCAATCACACACCAACAAACTCGACTAACCCCGATTATAACGTGGCTCCATGGAGATAGAAACAGGACTGTGAATGAACATAGAAGGTGGTGAATCTAGTGACGCTATGCTGCAATCACACGCCAACAACTCGACTAACCCCGATTATAACGTGGCTCCATGGAGGTAGAAACATGACTATAAATGAACATAGAAGGCGCTGAATCTAGTGACGCTACGCTGCAATCACACGCCAACAACTCGACTAGCCCCGATTATAACGTGGCTCCATGGAGATAGAAACAGGACTATAAATGATCATAGAAGGTGGTGAATCTAGTGACGCTATGCTGCAATCACACGCCAACAACTCGACTAACCCCAAACGGAACATTGCGGCTATCCTTGTTACAACCCTCGACACAAACTGTTGCTGCTAACGACTAATTCCTCCATGTCCTTGTGTCTCCAGCTGGTGGACGAAGATGGCAGCGTGGAGACGGCCCTCATCAACTACCTGTTCGCCAAGCAGATCGTCAACCGGATGCGCGCGCAGGCGGACGTCACGGACCTACAGCGCAAGCGCAGCTACTGGAAACAGTGCGCGTTCAACGCTGTCTCCTGCTTCGGCTAAGCACTTCCACCGGAAGTCATCCTTGCTCGCTCTCTCGCTCTCACGCTCTCTGCGGGTCTAGCTACGTCATCGTGTAGGGCTAAAGCTTCTATCAATATGTCACTCGGATGAAGGATGCAGGACAATCAGCCAGCAAACATCTCACCAGGCTGTAGAATGCAGGACACTCTGCCAGCAAACATCTCACCAGGCTGTAGGATGCAGGACACTCTGCTAGCAAACATCTCACCAGGCTGTAGCATGCAGGACACTCTGCCAGCAAATTTGGATCATAACAGATTTGCTTCAACATCTTTCGACTTTTAATGTTCTCCAAACAATTGGTTCAGGCTTTTGACAAAAGTGTCAGACGAGCAAGATAAATTAAAACTTCTTTTGAACAGGATTTGATTTCTTTCTATGTTAAAACCAGCGAACGCAGAGCTTTCTGAGAAGGGCAACGCTTTACGGACTGGGAAACAGACCGAGATTTCACTGGAACATATTTTTAAAAAATATTCAAAAATGTTTCAAATGGGCCGTGCTAGCAGCCAATCTAATCTCCTGCATGTTTTAGGCCTTAGTGTGCCGTCATTTCTAATCGTCACAGAGTGACGTAATCAGTTGACTTGTAGACCCAGCGGAGAGTCGATGAGAGCGATGCGACGCGAGAGCTGCTACCGTATTTTGTTCTTAGCTGTCACCGAGGCAACGCACTCACCCCTGACTTCCTATTGGCTGTAATTGAGTTTGTGAAATTCTGCCAGTTCTAATGCACGCCCCCTTTGAGTATGTTAGCAGCGATGAGATGAGATGAGATGAGATGAGATGAGATGAGATGAGATGAGATGAGATGCGTGAGACGTACGAATTTTGTCGCCCAGGTGGTATTCATGTAAATTTAGGGGCACTTTTTCCCCACTTCTTGTTTGATGTAGTGTCGAAGAAATTTTGGAAAAAAATTATGGAAATGTTTTCAAATTTACAAATTATGCAGTTGAAAAATTGCTCGAGTGCCGGTTGTGTTTGTTTGAAATTTGGAGTCCAAATTTGTAGGGAAATATTTCGTCGAGTGTACGTTCTGTTTACAAATGTAAAAATTTTCTTCTGTGCTGTGTTCTAAATAAACATTTGAAAAAACTGTTTTGCATTTTCCTGATATTTTCCTGGGCCGTGAAATCTCCGTCCCATTTTATTGCAGTTGTTTATCTGAGAAAACGAACTTAAGATCCGTCACAATTAATTACAATGAAAACATTTTATAATGATCATCACTAAGAACTGCATCAAAGTACGGTTTACAAAATATCGCCAACGTTTTTTTTTTATATCTCAGATGATAAGGTAAGAATATAAAATTATTAAAATAAATTGAATAAAACTAACCAGCAATAAGTCAGCACGTGATGAAACTTATGAAGACTTGGCTATCTTTTTATTAAGTCTCAATTTCTATTTATTCTATTCATATCCGTCAAAGCACGAGCTTAACGATCTTTAAAATAAATTTCACTAGCAGTATTTCTTCATATTCCGTCAACCTAGTAGTTATCAAAATAAATCTCTTGCTGCGAGTTTCACTGATAAACAGGCAGACAACTTGTCAATGTTAACATCGCAGCGAAATCGCAGCAGTTGTCCGATATCTGTAGCCAATCGCAGGCCAACAAATCGTTAAGCAAATTCTACGTCCTCCAATAGCGCTGTGGTTTCTAAAAGATAAGATCAACGTTTTGTTAGTATTTTATGCGAAAAATATGTCAGTTTTTTCTTCCTTGGAATTGATGGTCGACTCGTCAATATCGCCAAAACAGCAAAAACAACAATAGATGACAGCAGGAAAATGTCTAGCCAGCCGTAAAATATCTAGAATTGTTGTCATCTGCACCAAGAATTGATGGCAATCTTTTATACAAACTTTTATTGCGTTTGTTATTTTTTCAACTGGACTTTAACAATCACCAAGGAATTCTAGGAGGTAATGATGAATCTCAAATCCAATACCGGACAACAAGTCTCCAGAATATGCAAGACAAAAATTCATAACAGGCCTTTGTAGAGAAGCTTTGAATTTGAAAATATTCAAGCTTTTAAGACCTATAACAAAATTAAAATATTATTCATTTCAGATAGCCATAAGAAAAGGCCAAAAAATATTCCAGACCATACGAATTTTTATGCCGAGATACTTTCAATAACATCTCACTTTAGACTAGCGACACGCTCGCCCGTCGTTCACCTGTACAGAAACAACGCTGCAGCTTTGCGATCAGAGCATTAGACTAGCGACACGCTCGCCCGTCGTTCACCTGTACAGAAACAACGCTGCAGCTTTGCGATCAGAGCATTAGACTAGCGACACGCTCGCCCGTCGTTCACCTGTACAGAAACAACGCTGCAGCTTTGCGATCAGAGCATTAGACTAGCGACACGCATCGCCCGTCGTTCACCTGTACAGAAACAACGCTGCAGCTTTGCGATCAGAGCATTAGACTAGCGACACGCATCGCCCGTCGTTCACCTGTACAGAAACAACGCTGCAGCTTTGCGATCAGAGCATTAGACTAGCGACACGCTCGCCCGTCGTTCACCTGTACAGAAACAACGCTGCAGCTTTGCGATCAGAGCATTAGACTAGCGACACGCTCGCCCGTCGTTCACCTGTACAGAAACAACGCTGCAGCTTTGCGATCAGAGCATTAGACTAGCGACACGCTCGCCCGTCGTTCACCTGTACAGAAACAACGCTGCAGCTTTGCGATCAGAGCATTAGACTAGCGACACGCATCGCCCGTCGTTCACCTGTACAGAAACAACGCTGCAGCTTTGCGATCAGAGCATTAGACTAGCGACACGCATCGCCCGTCGTTCACCTGTACAGAAACAACGCTGCAGCTTTGCGATCAGAGCATTAGACTAGCGACACGCTCGCCCGTCGTTCACCTGTACAGAAACAACGCTGCAGCTTTGCGATCAGAGCATTAGACTAGCGACACGCTCGCCCGTCGTTCACCTGTACAGAAACAACGCTGCAGCTTTGCGATCAGAGCATTAGACTAGCGACACGCTCGCCCGTCGTTCTGTAACGCTTCCGCTAAACGCCAAATTATAACGCTGTGGGTTTGGGCGCCAAGTTATTTATTCCCAGGTAAAATAACTAAAACCGTGCTCTCTATTTAAACTTATTTATTCTTCACTCTACAAATACACTTGTTCGTTACACTTCAAAAGCTATATCCAGACTGACTCGCTCATACCGCCTGTCCCTCCTTTATATAAGTGACACCTTCTAGAATTATCCAAGCTCCTCGAATATTCCAGAAGGGTCCCGACCCAGGTAGTTTTGGCTACTCGAATGTTCTAAACTGGTTTTCGATACTGTTCGTATCGAAAACATGTAACTCGTTACATTACCCCCTATCTTAACAAAAATACAAAATACCATTAATGTAATACAAAAATAAACTATTCAACTTCTGACTCATTTTCTGAAAAGTCCTCTTCTTGGGCGATGTCGCAGTCATCTTCGGTTTCGACTTTTTGTACCGGCTTCAAATCTTTGGTATGCCAGTTACCAATTGGCTTACCCTGTTGATCGACCAGTTCATAGACCAACGGGGACCTCTTTTTCCTGACCACAAAAGGGCCGGTGTATTTCGGCGCTAAACTCGCGGTGAACTTATTAGCTGCGTTAGACTGTGCAAAATTCCTCTTCCAAACTTCTTCTCCGACTTCGAATTCCCTGTGGCGTCGTCGTAGGTTGTACACCTTTTGGTTGGCATCGTATGCTTTCTTGAGTCGGAGTCGGACTTCCTCGTACAATTCTTCTAATCTTATATGTCTTTCGATCAAGTTTTGGCGATTCCCGACTTCTATAGGGGCATTTTCGGGTACCGTATCAGCATCACCGTGGAACTTCCCAGATAGATTAATCTCGCGTCCGAAGTTTAAGAGATTCGGGGTGCAACCAGTACTTTGGTGCTTGGCTGATCTTATCGCGTACCCAACTTCGTGGATGTGTTTATCCCATTGGTTATGCTTGTTTCGGATATAACTCCCGATCATAGTTTTAATAACCCGATTAACCCGTTCAGTTGGGTTAACTTGTGGGTGGTAACTGGGATTATAAATGATCTTCGTGTCGAACTTCTTCATAAAGGCCTTGAAGGTAGAGCTCGTATATTGTGGGCCATTGTCACACTGTAGATATTGCGGAGCCCCATATATCAGGAAAACTTGGTCCTCGAGGCGTCTCAAAATCGTAGCAGTCCTAGCTTCTCTCAGCGGGAACAGCAATGTGAACTTGGTAAAGAAATCTGATACAACTAATAAGTACTTGTTGTTCTTTGAAGACCGAGGGAACGGGCCCATTAAATCGGACGAAATCATTTGCCATGGCCTTGAAACCATCCGTCGGTGTCCCATTAATCCGGCGGGCTTGCATTGTTCCACTTTATACTGGGCGCAAACGTGGCATTTCCCTATGTACTTGCGAACATCACTCTTCATGGCTGGCCAATAATAACATTCGGCAATTCTTTTCCAGGTTTTAAAAATACCGAGATGCCCTGAGGTTTCGGCGTCATGGGATTCGTGTAACACTTTGTTCCTCAGATCTTTTGGGATGACAATTTTCCAATTGCTCCCTAATCCCATGTCAAGCTGAGAATTATCGTTGACCTTCTTATATAGATTATAATTTTCCACCCTCCAATCCGGGAAACTCTGAGGATTTCCGGTGACTCTTGACTTCATCTTGTTCCACCATTTATCCGCTACTTGCTCGTGGACGGTGATGAGGTCGAGGACAGGGCTTATCGCTCTCGACAAAGCATCCGGCACAACATGTTCACTACCTTTCCTATGCTTGATGTCAAAATCGAATTGTTGCAACCTGATAGCCCAGCGGGCTAGTCTTCCAGTGGGATCCTTTAAATTGTTTAACCACAATAAAGAATGGTGATCGGTAATTACCGAGAAACGGCTACCCTCCAGGTAAGGGCGCATCTTCTCAATAGCCCAAATGACGGCCAAACACTCCCGTTCGGTCGGCGAGTAATTCCTCTCTTCTTTCGTCAAAGACCGGCTATAATAAGCGATCACTTTCTCTCCATCTTCAAATTCTTGAGATAGCACACTCCCGATACCATAGGCGGATGCATCCGTTTGTACCGAAAAAGGACGATCAAAATCCGGGCAAGTGAGTATAGGAGGCGTAACTAACTTTTCTTTGACTTGTCTGAAAGCTTCTTCGGCCTCTGTAGTCCAGTTCCATTGGACGTTCTTGCGTGTCAAATTATGAAGTGGGGACATGAGGATGGCGAATGAAGGTATAAAACGCTTATACCACGACACCATTCCCACAAAACGCTTTACCTGCTTGCTTGACTTAGGTGCAGGATAGTCCAAGATAGCGCTGATCTTCTCAGGGTCGACGTGCAGACCGTACTGATCCACCACATAGCCGAGATATCTTAACTCCTTTCTTCCAATTTCACACTTTTCTCTATTGATCGTAAGGTTCGCCGCCCTTAACCTCCGGAGAACTTCTTCGAGGACTTCCGTGTGTTTCTCAAAGGTAGACGTGGCTATAATGATGTCGTCAAGGTAAACAAAGACATACGGTTCCAAGTCGTGACCTAACACTTGATCGATCAGTCGTTGCCAAGTCGCCGCACTGTTATGTAGGCCGAAAGGCATCCGGGTAAATTGGAACAGTCCTCTTCCTTGCACCGTAAACGCGGTTTTTTCTTGACTATCTTTCTCTAGAGGCACTTGCCAATAGGCACTCTTCAAGTCCAAAGATGAAAGATATCTCGCTTCTCGCAGGCGATCCAAAATAGAAGACACATAAGGTATCGGATATGCATCTTTGACGGTAACAGCGTTGACTTTGCGAAAGTCCACCACAAATCGGTAGGAACCGTCTTTTTTCTTGATTAAAAGCATAGGCGACGACCATGGACTCTTTGATTTTACCACTACTCCTAGCTTGATCATATTATCCAGTTCATTGTGGATTGACCGCAGTACTACCGGAGAAACTGGATAATACCGTTGTTTTATTGGCGAAGCGTTGCCTGTATCAATCCTGTGCTCGATCGACCTGTGACATCCCAAATTCTCGGACATCTTCGCCAAGTATCGCGTTGTTATTTCGGCGAGTTTCATTCTTTCTTCTTCGCGGATTGACTTTTCTTCTATGGAATCCACAGTGTTGTAGTCATCTTGTTCAACATTCGGGTTCGTAAAGGTCCAGGTCGCAGTGGTTACATTCGGAATGATACCCATAATCTTCCAAAAATCTATGCCCAGGGTTAGGATGATCGGTAAGCTCTTCACCACCAACACAGGTATCACTCGGAGGCGGTCTTCTAGTTCGAATGGGATATAGACGACAAAATCGACTGCGCATCGCTGTCCGCTCGCCACAGTGATGAACGTGTTTACTTTCTCCATGCTCCGCTTCAACCCTAATTGGGAGATAAACCTCCATCCTTCGCCTCCAATCACGGTGCGATTGGCGCCACTATCCAATAAACCCTTTAAATGAATCCCCATAATCTTCACGAAAAGGTAAGCTCTTGCATCTTTTCCCATAAAGAGTAATTGGTCTAGCTGCATCTCTCCTCCCGTCAATTCTTGTAATGCGCCCTCTTCTCTGGTCGGAGAAAATTGCCGAGGACCTATCGCAAATTTTCTCCCCTCTCGTTTTCCGAATTATTGCAATTTTTGCAGGATCGGCGGATAACGCCCACCGCCCCACAGCCGTAGCAGAAGGTTTTCCTTGCCTTTTCTTGAGGGATGTCGTACTGTTTTCTGGCTTCTATAGCCCTCCCGTGGTTCGTGATCTTACTCATGTTGGTCGAGTTAGCACCTGCGATTGCATGTCTTCTACCTTGGTATGCCAGATCGGGTTCCAACAAGGACCGGCTATCTGTTGGTGGGGGTCGATATTGCTCTGCTTGGATCTTTCCTAGTTCCAATTTCTTACAAATCTTTGAAAATTCATCCACAGATTCAAACTCCAAACAGCTGAGTGCTTCGATCAAATATGGTAAGACGTTTCTCTTTAGAATCCTGAGTTTTGATTGCTCTGTTACCGGGTTGGGTAGCCTCGCAAACAGACATAGCATGGTGCGTACGTACTGACCCACTTTCTCCCCAGATCCTTGTGTTCTCCTTTTAATTTCCTCCCAGAGCTTCTCTTCATAATCCACCGGAAGGAACTCCTCTTTAAGGCCTACGACAAAGTGATCCCACGAATTAAACTGCCTTCTCACGGTGCGGAACCACATAAGGGCACTTCCTTCCAGGAGGTCAATCGCCGATCTCCAAAGATCTTCGTCGTCAACATTCCTGGCAGCCTTTAATTCTTCAACTCTTTCCAGAAATTCGTGGACACTTAGACTACTTTCGTCTCCCGAGAAACGAAGATTCCATTGGCACACAGGCGTCTGATGTCGAATTACCGAATAATGAATAGTCTTATCGTTTTTGACAGGCGTTTCCTTGATACGACCGCCTTCCGCTTTAGAAATGAATTTCTCGAATCCTTCATGAACATCTGGAAGCTCAGGAATTACTTCCTCGTCGGACTCGTCCATTGCTCCCTCGGCCGAAGAATTAAGTTGGTTGTATAATGATAGAACCTTGCGTAAGATGGTCGACCGGGACGTCATATCCGATGACTCCAAGGCTTGAATTCTCTCGGCCCTTCCAAGCACATGCGTCAACTTACTGTCGACTAATTTATAAACTGGATCTAGTCGGCCTCCTTTGAAAGTAAGAAGCAACGATTCTATTTCCACCAGTTTCTCTTCGCAACTCCTGATCTCTCCTTTGACTTCCATAACGATCGAAGGCATGACTAATTTCCCTTCACGTTCTAGCTTCAGCAACTGTCGGAAGGACTTACGCATTTCTTCAACTGTGGAGACTTCGGTGATCCCGCGAATACTTAGTTCGTAGGTCAACTCATCCTTCGACAGCCTGTTAATTTCCATCTTCACCACGAATTTCAACCGTTTGCCCCACGTTGGGCGCCAATTTGTAACGCTTCCGCTAAACGCCAAATTATAACGCTGTGGGTTTGGGCGCCAAGTTATTTATTCCCAGGTAAAATAACTAAAACCGTGCTCTCTATTTAAACTTATTTATTCTTCACTCTACAAATACACTTGTTCGTTACACTTCAAAAGCTATATCCAGACTGACTCGCTCATACCGCCTGTCCCTCCTTTATATAAGTGACACCTTCTAGAATTATCCAAGCTCCTCGAATATTCCAGAAGGGTCCCGACCCAGGTAGTTTTGGCTACTCGAATGTTCTAAACTGGTTTTCGATACTGTTCGTATCGAAAACATGTAACTCGTTACAGTTCACCTGTACAGAAACAACGCTGCAGCTTTGCGATCAGAGCATTAGACTAGCGACACGCTCGCCCGTCGTTCACCTTTTTTTTTTTTTTTTTGAATTTTGAATTATTTATTTATTCATTTACAGTAAATTCACAATATACAATATTCATAAATGGTTTATAAACAAATAAATAAATACCCACATAAGCCTAATGGCTTGTGTGTGGGAAAGAACAAAAAATAAACAATTAATCCTGAATATTGGTCGGCCTGTTCTGACAATAATAATATCATAATAACAAATTTACATTACAATTTATAAAATTAATATAATAATAATCATTGGATGAGATGAATTTATACTAGATATAATTTAAGGAAGGTTTGCAGAGTCTAGCTGATGTTTTTCTTTTTCTTTTTTTTTAATCCATTTTAATATTTCGAATTTAAATTTAGAAGCATTTTGCAAATCTGTAATATCTCTGGGGAGCTGATTATATAACTTTGGGCCCAGAAAACATGCTTGTCTTTGTCCTATCGAGGTGGACATTTTAGGACAGCTTAATTTCTTTTGCACTTGCGAACGAGTTTTTTGCTTACAATTTTGTTCTCTTTTATTGTTATGGGTGTAAATTAATATTGTTTTACTAAATAATTCATCGATGCTACTTAATTTAGTTTTATTGTAAAGTTTGTAAGTCTCAAAAGTCCTAGGCAATTTGAACATAGTTTTTATGATGGAGTTTTGCACCCTTTTCAGTTTTCCCATTTGAGTTTTATGCGCACCGCCCCATGCTAGTATTGCATACGAAAGAGTAGACTGTACCAAGGCATAGTATATCATAAGTTGGTTTGTGATAGTGAGAATAGGTCTTAATTTATAAAATTTGTAATTCAGTAATCTAAGTTTTTTTAAATTAACATTGATGTGGTTTGTCCAAGAAATATGATTATCAATGATGACCCCCAGATATTTGGTGCTGGTTGCTCTTTGCATTGTGTAACACTCACACGCCTGACTTGCATTGCAGCATTTGTCGCTGTGCATTTTTAAAACAATATCATTATTTCTTGAGTTTTCGTAGCAAGAGAAAGGCATGAAGACTGTTTTGCTTAGGTTTAAAGTAAGGATGTTATTATTCAGCCATTCGTACACAGTCTTCATATCATTCTCTGCAGTGTTTATAAGAGTCTTTGAACAGTCTGAATTAAACACAATAGCTGTATCATCTGCGTAGGTTATGATTTTTCCAGATATATCTAGATCAAAAATATCATTAATGTATACTATGAAGAGCACTGGGCCTAGTACTGTCCCTTGAGGTACACCAAACTCTAGGGTTCTTGGTTCACTCAGGGAATTACCTATTTTTACGTATTGTGTTCTTTGCCCAAGATAACTTTTAAAAAGTTCGAGTGCTATGCCCCTTATGCCATAGGATTCAAGCTTTCCTAAAAGAGTATTATGGTCTACAGTATCGAATGCCTTCGCTAGGTCAAGAAAGACGGCAAGTGATTTTCTTGATTTATCGAGATTGTTTGTTATTTCAGAGGTAAGTGTATATATGGCATCTTGTGTGCTCCTCCCTTTTCTAAAACCAAACTGGCTGTTTGACAGTATTTGATTATCCTCCAGAAACGATACTAATCTTGTCTTAATACATTTTTCAAACAATTTAGCGAAGTTTCCTATTAATGATATTGGTCGATAATTTTCACATAAGGTTTCTTCGTTAGCTTTGTGTATTGGTTTTATTATCGCAGTTTTTAGACTATTCGGGAATATTCCTCCATTAAGGCAAGCGTTAAAAATCGTAGTAATTGGACCAAGTATCGAGGGTTTTATTTCTTTTATTAGTTTAGAGTGTATGCCATCGATGCCACACGCTGAGTCTACTCTTAATTCATTCATGTATTTCAAGATTTCTTTTGGTGTGATTTCGCCTAGTTTCATATTATTATCAATTATTTTAGTTACATGAATTTCGGTTCTTTTATGAGTATCTTTGATTTTGTCCTCTAGTGTTTTCCCTATATTCGTGTAGTAGTTGACAAAGTGGTCCGCAATTTGTTTGGGATGCTCACTGACGTTCAGTATGTTATTGTTTACTTTAATTTCTTTTATTGAATGTGATTTTGATTTTTTGTTGTCATCACTAGTGATCTCGTTCACTATTTCCCAGACTGTCCTCTGCTCGTTATTTGCGTTGCTAATTTTCTCTTTGTAATAGTTATTTTTAGTTTTATTCAAGAGTGCAGTGAGGAAGTTACGATACATTTTATATCTTTTAATAAATACAGTGTTTTTTGGTAGGTTATTCTCCTTGCGATATTTAGCATCTCTTTTAATTTCTTTGCTCATTGTGTCTCGTTTTCTAATCGAGTTAATTAATCCTAAAGTGATCCATGGCTTAAGCTTTTTAGTCTTAGAGTTCGGTTTGGCAATTTTAATTATCGTAGATGATTGAATTGCTTGTTGTATAATTTTTTCAAAAGTATTCCATGCATTTTCCGGATTTTCTTTTGCACCCTTTACAATTTCCTCCCAGTCAGTCTTTGCTACGAGGTCCGCGCATTGCTTGTAGTTAATAATGAGCTTTTCGTATGGCAGTGTTTGTGGCCTGTTGTTTTCGCCAGGGTGAGGTTCTTGACCCCACGCAAATGCAATTCCATAGTGATCCGTAATACTAGTGTTTAAAATAGCTGGTAAAATATTTGAATCATTCCTTGAGTTTAGAAAAATATGATCGATGCACGTTTTTGTATCCAAGGTTTCTCGAGTCGGAGCATTTATGCATGATATAAATCCGTTAGCTGCCATCATATCTTTGTAGTCTTCTTGGAGCTTAATGCGCGGTGAATTCGGTTGTTCTAGTATGTTAATATTCGTGTCACCAATTACAAATGTATGTTTTGCTTTGAGAGATTTAAGATATTGGTCCATCTCATTTACGAAAGTGCTACCGTTCGTGCTGGGGGATCTGTACACTGCTAGAATGGCATATGTGTCTTTGTTTTTGTTAATGGTCGTTTGGAACGTGATTTTGACCGCATTGGCCTGACCTATATCAATTGCAAGTTCACTGTGTACATTAGCGGTCGTTGCCTTGTTTATATATACAATAATGCCATCAGCCTTCGTATGCTTACTTTTAACAAAGTGGGTCGAGAATCCTGGGATGTCATAGTTACCTATATAATATTTAGCATGCGTTTCGGTTAGCACTATCACATCAAGATTGAATTTGAATTCATTTACAAGCGTTATTATTTCCTCAAAGTTTTTACTGATGCTTCTCGCGTTTAGATGGAAAATCTTTACCCCTATTTTTCGAGCATATAATTCATTTAATTCATTAAAATCATTACATATTTTAGTAGCGACAATGCTACTTTCCATTCAACTACGATCTAACTAAGTACAAATGTAGTTTAACGACTAATCTAGCGTATTGTTCTATCGTGAATTCTACTTGCTATGGGTGTCGGCAGTCGGGATGTCGCTCGGCTTCCTTACGGTGATCACTGGGGTCTTCTCGTCCTTCCGCAGAAAGACTTGACCGTTGCGCGTCCAGGCGAATTTGTAGCCGATGTCTCGTCGTGCACTTCTCGCCAACCAGTATAAGTTCTTGTTATTCTTCGTAAGGTGTTCGTTGAGGAAGATCTTGGAGTCGCCGTTTTCTTTGAATCCGATTTCACTGGCTATGATGTCCTTCTTCAGCTTCTTCTTTTGTAGGATTTCTTCTTTAATCTGTCTTGAGTAGAATTTTGCTATGATTGGCGCCGGTTTGTTTGATCGCGTTCCAAGACGGTGCGAGTACTCGATGTCACCGGGCTGCACGTCACATCCAAGATGTTGAGCCAGGTCCACAATGATTTCGTAGGTATTTTCTTTTTCGTTTTTTGGAACACCGTGTATTTCTAGATTGTAATTTTTAGAATATTGTTCGAGGCTATTCACTTTAGTCTTCAGTTCTTCATTTTCGTCTCGTACTTCTGCATTTTCCGTCTTGTACGTTTTTAGCTCCTCGATCAGTTCATCTATTCTTTCTGATTGATTGTGATTCGCTTTGACAAGTTCGGCGTTGGCTTTAGCCTGTTCACAGAAGGCTTTATTAAGATCCTGGAGTGAGCACAGAATAAGCCTTGTTTCTGGCTCAATTGTCTGCTCTGTAAGAACCTTTTGTATTTGTTTGATATTATTGCTGATATGTATGTTTGGCAATACCTCTTCCTCTGAATCGTTTTCGGTGTCCGTGGGGGGCGTGGTCGGCTTTGTTCTCTCGTTCTTCTTTGCTGCGAACTGCCGTGTATTTACACTTGCTTTTTTCGAGATTTTATTCTTCATTGCAGCTTGTTTGATCACATCCACCGATTCACTATTCACTGTTACGGCACTTAGTTTACGCTCAATCGAGATTACTCTACTCTTTCTATTGATATTTTACTTTAAAGATCGCGTGATTATTCGTCTGTCAGAGCTCGTCCGCCATATTTGATTTGTACAGAAACAACGCTGCAGCTTTGCGATCAGAGCATTAGACTAGCGACACGCATCGCCCGTCGTTCACCTGTACAGAAACAACGCTGCAGCTTTGCGATCAGAGCATTAGACTAGCGACACACTCGCCCGTCGTTCACCTGTACAGAAACAACGCTGCAGCTTTGCGATCAGAGCATTAGACTAGCGACACGCTCGCCCGTCGTTCACCTGTACAGAAACAACGCTGCAGCTTTGCGATCAGAGCATTAGACTAGCGACACGCTCGCCCGTCGTTCACCTGTACAGAAACAACGCTGCAGCTTTGCGATCAGAGCATTAGACTAGCGACACACTCGCCCGTCGTTCACCTGAAAAGAAACAACGCTGCAGCTTTGCGATCAGAGCATTAGACTAGCGACACGCATCGCCCGTCGTTCACCTGTACAGAAACAACGCTGCAGCTTTGCGATCAGAGCATTAGACTAGCGACACGCTCGCCCGTCGTTCACCTGTACAGAAACAACGCTCTTTGACAGGTATTTTCCTGAAATTTTAACAAGCGTTTTACGAAAAATCTGCCTGCAAGCAATGTCGTTACTGAAATATGGCGACATTTACTCGTCCGTGTAACCGAATCGCGTAATCGTTGTCTAATAATTTGCGAAATAATAATTGCAACTTGAAACGCCAAGACGTTGAGACTCGGGATGAGCATTAAGAATTGCTTGCGCCGTCGCTGTAGCTTCATGCATGTCGCTAAGCAAGCCCCAATTAACGAATCTCTCCTCTTTCCCGTCGAGCTGAGTGCTTTGACACAAGATACCGACGGAAAAGTGTTAAACATTCATTATTTTCTTGTACCTACTTTCGTTTTGCATCATATTCTAATGCCAGACGCTATGATTTAAGTTTCTTATCTTCTGGTTTTTTGAAAACTATATTTTAAAACTATCTTTTGGACTTTTTTAAACGTGAAAAGATAAATATGTTGAAGCCCGTAGCACGCTGCCTGCGAGGCGGACGGCTGGGAACGTGCGACGCGTTCGGTGGGACGTTGAAGCGCGTAGCACGCTGGGTGCGAGGCGGACGGCTGGGAACGTGCGACGCGTTCGGTTGGACGTTGAAGCGCGTAGCACGCTGGGTGCGAGGCGGACGGCTGGGAACGTGCGACGCGTTCGGTGGGACGTTGAAGCGCGTAGCACGCTGGCTGCGAGGCGGACGGCTGGGAAAGTGCGACGCGTTCGGTTGGACGTTGAAGCGCGTAGCACGCTGGCTGCGAAGCGGACGTCTGGGAACGTGCGACGCGTTCGGTGGGACGTTGAAGCGCGTAGCACGCTGGGTGCGAGGCGGACGGCTGGGAACGTGCCGCACCTTTCTCGACAAATGAGACGTTGAAGCGCGTAGCACGCTGGGTGCGAGGCGGACGGCTGGGAACGTGCGACGCGTTCGGTGAGACGTTGAAGCGCGTAGCACGCTGGCTGCGAGGCGGACGGCTGGGAACGTGCGACGCGTTCGGTTGGACGTTGAAGCGCGTAGCACGCTGGCTGCGAAGCGGACGTCTGGGAACGTGCGACGCGTTCGGTGGGACGTTGAAGCCCGTAGCACGCTGGGTGCGAGGCGGACGGCTGGGAACGTGCGACGCGTTTGGTGGGACGTTGAAGCGCGTAGCACGCTGGGTGCGAGGCGGACGGCTGGGAACGTGCGACGCGTTTGGTGGGACGTTGAAGCGCGTAGCACGCTGGGTGCGAGGCGGACGGCTGGGAACGTGCCGCACCTTTCTCGACCCAAATAGCAATAGCTTACAAAAAATAATATTGATTTTGCTTAAATAGTACGTCCAATTGTTGTGAAAATATTAACACAGCACTAAAATAATGATAAGACGACTAGAAAAACAGTTTAAATTACTCCTTGCATAAAGCAACAATTCGGTCGCTTGCTTAGCTGAATATCAGCCCTAAATATCTAGGAACAACGGACTAAAACCTACTCTGTATAGTTTTCTTTCACCTCAAGTTTACTTGTCATGCTAACGCCGAGGGTCCTCCATGGAGCTCGGTCTGACAGAATTAGTTGAAGTATGTTTCACCGGCGCTACTCTAGGTAAGCACCAAGAGCTCTCAGACCTCTTTGAGGGTTGCATGAGCCCTGCATGACGTGGTTACGTTCAGGAATAGTGGGAACAATTTCACGACACATTTATTTTTAAAAAGTCATATTATTTCTCATTCGGTTAGTCTTCAATTAAACACCGAGCTGAAAATAGTTTTTAGTGTGAATGCGTTGATTTTCTTTGCGTTTTTTTTATATTTTTCGGTTAGGGTTGTCGTGATTATGATAGCAAAGTTGAAACTGCAATAGATCTATTCAACTCAGAGAAAAATGACGTCAGATACCCACTGGATCGTACTACCAGTTTGAAAAAAATATATAATTAGCTCTACTAAATAAGAAAGGAAGATAGGGAAATCGCAACCCGAATTGCTCTACCTGGCTTTAGCGAGTGGGTATCATGACGTCATTTTGATTGAACTTTGAAAGGAATAGGAGTTTTGACAGTAAAAGTTTTGATTTTTTATTACACAGAAATTGTAGTGGAGAATAAACTCGACCCGAGGGTAAGTTATATGCTCAAAAATCATTTATTCATTATAAGAAAACGAAATTATCGACTTTCTTGTCTTGAGAGGTTCCGAGTTTTGAATCCGGCACCTTCAGCTAGTGAAAACGCTTCAGAGACAGCATAACTTTAATTTCTCCTTTTTCCTTAACAAAGCTTGCCTAGCTTTGTCTGTTAATATCGACTTTAATCTTGTTAAAGTTATGGGGAAATGGCCATCATAAATAAGAACCCGATTTTGTGATCAAGATGGCACCAAGTTTTTGAGGCTGTTAGTCTCAAAATAATCTCTGTACTATGCTGAGCAAGTCTTTCTGGGTGGATAAGAAAAATTCACAAATCGCGATTTGGGTCTTACATAGCAAAAATGTTAGTTTCCAAGACAGCAGATAATAACAGTCGCAACTCTCGGTTGTTTTCAAAGCAACAGGCTGAAATCGACTCCATTATTTTCGCGCAGCGCTCCACGAAAGGGATTTCCCGCGCCGGTACTTGTTGATTGATCGGAAAATTCGCGGAGACAGTGCGCTCTGTGGTCGAAACGCCGAAACAGGGAAACAGGGAAGCGTCGACTTTTCATAACGTCGGTAAAAGCGTCGGTAAAAGCGTCGGTATTTAGTTACAGGCGTCACCGTCAGGAATCAGCTTAAAGCGTAAATCATCCTCAAATTTTATGTGTACACATCATTCAAATTAAATTAGCCCATTCCAGGGTGAGTTATAACAAATTTATTCCGATGAGAACAGTTTCGCCACCCAAATTTTTATCATCTTTCTAAAGAATTGAATTTTGAATGTGATCTATGGATTTCACTAAGCAACCAAAGTCTAACATTTTTTTTCGATAGAATTAAAATATTAACTTTGAGATATTAAATATGAGATATAAGTCGTTGTACAAGACATGATCTATTTGTTTTGATG
Organism: Nemurella pictetii; assembly: GCA_921293315.2. Taxonomy (NCBI): domain Eukaryota; kingdom Metazoa; phylum Arthropoda; class Insecta; order Plecoptera; family Nemouridae; genus Nemurella; species Nemurella pictetii. The sequence continues at coordinate 3,642,801 of OV121125.1, read as the reverse complement.
TATAAATTGTTTAAATCATGATATTGAAGATACTGGCTAAATATGGATGGATTTATTGGAGACGTGGAAGAGGTGGAATGGAAAGAAATTTGATTTGATAAAAAAATATTTGGTTGGTGTCAAATACGAAAAAAAAGCTAAATTTAATGGAAACAAGGATGGTTTTGATAGAAACTAGGAAGAGAGAAAAGGAAGGGCATCAAGAAATAATGTGGGAAAATGGGATGAAAGAATGTTGGTTTGGTAAAACATTTTAATATTATTATGACACATATTTTTATGTTATTATTATTACATTTAAATATAAAAAAATACTTCAAAAATAAATAAGTTCCAAGCAGAAATTTCCTTCGGTAGCCTATCCTTCATTTTCCTTAAGTATCTAGTAACGAACTGCATTTCTAATTTAGTAGAAATCTTTGTCGATAGACCTATTCCACTCGGAGATAAATGACGTCAGATACCCACTGGACGTACTAACAGTTAGAAATAAATAGAAATAAGCTCTGCTAAATAACAAAGGAAGACAGGGAAATCACAACCCGAATTGCTCTAACTGGCTTTAGCGAGTGGGTATCATGACGTCATTTTGATTGAATTTTCATTGAATGGAATAGGTGTATTGTGTAATTTCTAAGAACAAACTCGGTAGTTTGCATCTCGAGTCTACGTGCAGCGTCGTGTGCGGTGGAATTAATTGAGCAGCGATCGATTGTTTTACGATCGACTTAATCTGCATCCAATGAAATCACTTTGTCCAGGGATGCGATAAGCCGGTTGGTCGATCGTTAAAATTTGTTTTACTGCTCGTTTGGCCGCGGCGATCATTTCTAAAAATGGAAATGACTTGATGTCGGAGGAAGAGACGCGCAAAACTTTTCCAATGATTCGAAGAAAAATGACACCGAATCGAGTTGAGTGCATTTTGAAGCAATTCGAGTGTTTTTTTCTATTTCAGTGTTTTCGCGCTGTAAATGCCAAACGACTGAGCCAATTTTAATGAAAATTTGTGAAAAGCTTTATTTTTATTCACATTATATTCTGTTCTAATTTCGGCACATTCCCTTAACAACTTTTTCTAGAAATCCGTTTTTGACTTAAAGCAACACACGTTTCACACAATCGAGACCAAATTACTAACAAATATATAAATTTAATTTTCTAGATATTTTGAACCACATAACATGACTTCGTATAAATATTTCACTATTTTAAACCATGTTCTCCTTTTGTTTAAATGTTGTTCCTGTTTGTCCAGCTTTATTCTCCTTCATAAACTCGGTCCTTGACTTTTCATGCTCTCCAAACAATTGGTTCAGGCTTTTGACAAAACTGTCAGACGAGCAAGATAAATTAAAACTTCTTTAGAACAGGATTTGATTTCTTTCGATGTTAAAACCAGGGAACGCAGAGCTTTCTGAGAAGGGCAACGCGTAACGGACCGGAAAACAGACCGAGATTTCACTGGAACATAATATTAAAAAAATATCTTTCAAATAGTCCGTGCTAGCAGCCAATCTAATCTCCTGCATGTTTTAGGTCTTGTTCAACAACATCGATCAAGCAACGCGATTCAATTCTGAGGCCCAGATAACTTGTAAGTATCGGAAAATTCTCTTAGATTGATAAAGTGCCAATGTCTCTGCGTTTTAAACGAAGTTTTCTCACTTCCTTGTCGCTGGACACCCATTTCTCATTCGTTCTCCAAATTGTAGTTTTTAAATTCAGTAAATAAATAAATTTGAAGGGCAATTCATTTGATTACTGATACCGTTTCAACGTACCGCAATCATGGTCGGTGATTTTTACACCGAATCCAAATTAACAAATTCGAATTTTGTTTGCCTAATTTCTAATAACTACGGCCTGGTTTTGCAAATGCTTGTTAAATATTTAACGATCGGTTAAAACAATATCGACGCATCTCATTGACTGTGGCCATGGTAACAACACTAACGGACCGTTAAGAAGATAACAGACCGCTGAAAAACCGAAGTTCAATTTTTTTTTCATCAGCGAACATAAAAATTTTTTAGCTTCTAAACAAAATCACGAGACCTAATTTTTACAAATTTTCTTATAATACATCACTCGCCAAGTCCCACGCTAAATCCAACGCATCACAATCAACGATCAAACCTAGTGACACCACCGATCAAAAAGGTCCGTCATCCTTGCAACATAAAATCAACCAATGAAACCACCGATTGAGCAATCAAGCAACAGATGTCGATCGCAATCAAAAACCTACCGCGAACACTCGTAAAACCAACGAAGATCTCATTCACAGCTTCTCGATCTCTCGTCTCGCTCGCACTCGCCGCCAGACGCCATGTCCCGTCTCGCTCGGATCGTTAAACGCAGCCAGATCGTCTCCGAGTCGCGTTTCTCTGTCGCACTAACGCGATGCTCGTATCTAGTGTCCTTGTCTGACTGGAGCCACGCTGGCTGCCGTGGGGATATATAAACAGAGCGGGTGAGATCACGATGCCAATCAATTATTGATCGAGATCTAGGGAGCGTTGATTTCGATTGGAGACGGTGTTGTTGTTGTTTTTTTACTGAGTGCTTTGAAGTGTTGAGGTTTCGTCGCAAGAATCGCAAGAGTTGTCTGCAAGATGCTTTCTTCGAGCTATTTTAGAGGTATTTTTACTATTTATAACATTGTTTTCAGTCGATTCTTTGTATTGAAACAACGCTTCAAGAATCTGAGCAATGACTTGAACAAATCTGTTCTCAGTTCAAACGAATCGAACCAAATTTGCTAAATCTTCTATTAAAATCCACTAAAACGAGGGTTAGTCGAGTAAGCTACTAGAAAGCTGGAAGCTTGCATATTGAAAAGAACGAAAAATAATTATCACTCACTTCCGTTCCTTGGAACGTTAATTTTTGGTTCGTTTGATTGATTTTTGGTAAAATCTGGGACTCGAGTTGCTTATGCTGACAGCACAGCTTTGCGAAACGTAGGAAAAAGCTTTAATTTTGTCAGCTAAGCTTTCGATAACCCAGTTAATTTTCACAAATGATTGCTGAAATTGCACAGAATATTCTGTGACTAACTTTGAAATTGTACACACTCCCAATACATGATCGTCCGAAGAGAAATCGATGAGATTTATGAATAGAAATGATAGGTGAACCTGGAAGTTGACGTAGACTGGAGCCTTCGCAACGCATCGAGGCCCGGAGGCTGCAACAGAAAGAAACGAAACGTTTAGAGATACATTTGCATAAGCATCTCAAGCCAGAAACATGCTTTACATCCCCGTTACAAATACAATCGCTTAAAATATAAATTCATTTCCACAAAATAAAATGGCCACAGCTTTTTTTTTAATCATAATCTGGACACTTAACTTTTGTTTGTTTTTATTTTAAAATTAAATATCTAGGGAAGTGGTTTAGTGGCATGTTACCTTTTTAACAGACCGTTTGCGACTCAGTTGCCATGGTCGCAGTGATAGAGTGATGTTAACGGGTCGTTAGCAATTGAGTTGCCATGGTCACAGTAATAGTGTGATGTAAACGGGTCGTTAGCAATTGAGTTGCCATGGTCACAGTGATAGTTTACGGGTTATAAGTTGAATTTAAAACCGATAGAAAATGAAGCTTGGTTTCAGGCGCAAGGACTGGGCTACAAAATTGACCGTCTAGGAAATTACAAAAAAATTTAAAACCATTATGAAAAACGGAGAATATTGACGATTTTTTCCTGGGATTTCGCATATTGGAATGCCAAGTACAATTTCTTGTAATATAATCGCTAAAATAAGAATAAAACACAATTCTTTAAAATATAAGAAATAAAAATTCCACACCATACAGAAAAAACATCATAATATATAATATTACAAACAATAAAGCCATGATGTGGATTAGTTCCTACGAAATTCCTAAGTCACTGCTTTCTTGACAAAAGCAGGAAGCACAGCTTTGCTAAACGCCGATTAAAAATATTAGAAAGTCTAAGTTTGGATTTCACAAACTCATTTAACAACTTAACCCGAGCTTAGCCGTCGAAATAATTTGCGTTAATCGAGTTAAACGAAGTGCTCTGACCTGGCTTTAGCAAGTGGGTATCATGACGAAATTTTGTTAGAATTTTGATTGAATGGAATAGGTGACTTGACCACATTCAAAATTAAATTCCAAAAATTTGAGTAGCAACGCTTATCATTTAAAAAAAAATCCTGTAATCATAAATTGACGCTGGAATGGGCGATTTCGAATGTGGTCATTGCACCACATTGGCAGACAGAAAAATCGCGCGCTCAATTTTGTCGCCAAGCGTCGGCGTCGGGCGTCGTTACCGTCGCACGTGCCGACGCCTGGCCCGACGTCGCGACGCCCGGGTCAGACCGACGCCCTCGGCGCTAAGCAGCGAGCAGCACCGTGCTGGCGTCGCCATGAAAATCCACAGCGCCGACTAGCGTTGTTAATGGTTTCGCGAATGCTTGGACAAATCGAGTTTTGAGTGGTAACAATACACCGATTCCATTCAATCAAAATGACGTCATGATACCCACTCGCTAAAGCCAGGTAGAGCAATTCTAGTTATGGGTATCTGACGTCATTTTTCTCTGGGTGGAATAGGTCTATTAGTTGCCAAATGTTTGCTGCACGTGCAATTTTGCTGCGAAATTGGGAATGTTTTAATGAGTTCTTTTCTGGGCAGGCCAACTTCAAGCTATAAACGTTCTTGAAGATTTTAGGAAAGTTAGTGCTTCTATTTTCCTTAGCTTAATGTATTTGTCCGAGGTAGGGAACGCTATGTCAAATGGAACAGGTACACTTTATACAGCACTAGCACAAGCAGAAGATTAAAATTACTGGTGTTAAAATCACTCTTCCTTATGGTGCTGGTCTAATCGCGTCGGTGAATGAAAGGGTGATGATGAACCTAACCTATGGCTAGAAGGGAGGAGGTGAAACCCGGTGCCGGCACGTAGCCTACTCCTGTCGAAAAGCACCGAGGGGACCACCAGCTTTACGTCCCTTCCGAAGGACGGTAAAACTCGTACAACAGGATTCCTCCGCTAATCCGTGCTGTCGAGAGGTTGACAAGCAAGGCGAGTAAGTTGTCGTACTAACTTCAAACCCTCCAACCTCTCTCCCGAACAGAACTGATCATGCACATGATGGTCACCCATCCGACAGCTAACTCAGCGCGATGTTGCTTAACATCAGTGATCTCACGAGCACGAGCACAAAAGTGAAGAACAAGGGAAAACTTGACGTCAGATACCCACTGGACGTACTGCCAGTTTGGAAAAATATTAACTAGCTCTGCTAAATAACAAAGGAAGAAAGGGAAATCACAACCCGAATTGCTCTAACTGGCTTTAGCGAGTGGGTATCATGACAATATCATTATGATTGAATTTTGATTGAATGGAATAAGTGTATTCGGGCTGTGATTTCCCTGTCTTCCTTTGTTATTTAGCAAAGCTAATTCATATTTTTTTTGCAAACTGGTAGTTCGTCCAGTGGGTAAATGACGTCACTTGTCTCTGAGTGGAATATGTCCATCGGACAGAAGAACGAGCCCCCGTGGTCAACTCGGCTAACTCCGAGTTGACCGAGTGACGTCACACGCGGCCAGATGTTCGGTGGCATCGGAGGCTTGCGGGGTCACCGCGAGGTCACCGAGATTAAGTCAACATCGCAGCGCAACAATTAGTCATGTTGTCAGAAGCAACAGCGTGCTGGGGCAATATCTTCATCGGCAGATATGTCATCGGCATAGAATTTAAAAGATAAGCCACCGGAATCCATGTTTGAATTCATTTTATTTGTATTTATCACAAAGATTTGGTGTCATGGAAGTGTTATAACTTGATTAGAATCCAATTGGCGTATTCCACTTAGAGAAAAATTACGTCAGATTCCCACTGGACGAAATACCAGTTAGAAAAAATATTAATTAGCTCTGCTAAATAACAAAGGAAGACAGGGAAATCACAACCCAAATTGCTCCCCCTGGCTTTAGCGAGTGGGTATCATGTCATTTTAAAAGAAATTTTATTGAATGTAATAGGTGTGTTACGTTGCCTAGGATGTCGTGTGTTAATTTTTTGGGGGGCGCACCCTCAAAAAATTAACAATCGACATTTGCAGCCTCATGAGTACCGCTTTTGAAGATGACAGACCGAAACTTTGAGTAACCTGGTACCATTGAATTTGGTTGATTTCAGGCCAACCAAACTCATCCAATCAGACCAAGACCGTGTTGAAATGAACTGCATTTAAAACAATGTTAATACACAAGATAAAAATTGCTCCACAAGCCTCGTATAGATTGGAAATATAGATACGGTTGGACTGACAGATGAGAAAGATTCCTAGTTTGATGTTATTGCTTTTAAGAGAACGGGCGACGATCTGACACAAGTCACAAATGTCTTGTAAAACTTGTCTACAATTAATTTAATTACTGCGATTGCGCGGTTCACTCATGCCTCGACCCTGTCAGCATCCATAAACAAGTGTACTTGTTACTTTTTCTCTTATCTCTCTCTCTCTCCTTCTCTCTCTCAAGCAGGAATCTAGTTCACAACTTGATTGACAGCTGTTGCTGATAGTAACATGCCTAACATTGCGTCCCGGCTTTGAGACGGTCAAGCACAAGACCTATTCCACTCAGAGACAAGTGACGTCAGATACCAAATACCTTAACTCAGATTTAAAGCTTGTTTAAATATGAGGCTGCATTTTTCGTTTGTACTTAATGTAAAGAGCAAGTTGAAATCAAGTATCTTACTATAACTATGCATGGGAAACTACCGAAATAGCATTGTTGAGCTGGTGAGAAAATCGTCAGCCTGGTTTGAAATTATAGCACCACAGCCATCTAGGTAACACAACATTACTTTGGTCATCTTGGTTCAAATTTAGGGGACTTTTTTGCCACTGATGCTCAATTTTAAGCGTCAACTGACAGTTGACATGTTAAAGAGTATCTTTTCCGTATGATACCTTCATTTGTTAACTTTAAGTTCTAACTTTGTTCCAAAAGAAGTTCCAATTTCGCGAAGGTTTCCCATCTAGTAACAGTAAGATATTTGGTAAGATTAAGGGTGCACACGCGGCTGTTTCCGAGTGGGCGCTAGAAGGGGGTGAAACAATGCCATTGCGCTGTGACAGACCCTCGAAAATGTTACCTCAGGCAGTTCGCTTTATTTTAAGCTTGAACTTTCTGCCGTTTGTTAAAAATAAATATTAACGGAGCAGTTAACAAATTTCCATTGAAAAAGCTTACAGCCATGCCTTTCTTGGGTAATTTTAGCAAAGTATTAAGTAGATTACGATATTTTAATTGACTATTGCGATTCATAAGATTTATATGGCTGTACTAGGGGCTCTGCCCCTGCGGCCTCCGGCCGCCAACCCCCGCGGCGTGCTTTGGGGCTACGCCCCAAAGCACCATCTGCACGGGGCCCCCTTGCAGGGGGCTTCGCCCCCTGTAGGTTTTATTTGTTTCTTGTGTTGATTTGTTTTTCGGTACTTGTTATTTGACCCTTCTGCCACGCTTACCTAACACTTCGTATTTATCTACATATTCATTGCTCAAATGCGAAATTATGGGTACTACTGATGATGGCTATATATATTCGTGACTCAGGTCCACAGACGTCCACCATCTATTGGTGATCCAAGAGAAGAGAGTTTTCATGTGTTGCCGCACACGCTGCTTCTAGGTATTCCTTTCCTGACCCACCCCAACCTCCCAACCCAACCGTGTTGTATGTTTCCTGATGCCTTTCCTGCCTTTCGTGCGTAGTTTTTTGCCACTCCCCTTGCCCAACAATAAGTACCCTTCTTCTAGGGATTATGCAGCAGAGGCAGCGTTCGCAGTGAACCTTCCATTACCCCCCCCCCCCCCCCACTAATCCTACCTTTCCTGACCCGACCCAACTTCCCAACCTTCCTCTGCGTAGTGCGACAGTGTTGATAAGCGCAATCGTACGATGGTCTGTGCCTTTTGCACTTGTGCCTTTTGCCTAGAGACCCTTCCCACCTCCCGGCTGCATGACAGACTTCCTTCCCTTTCTCTGTCCCTGCTTGTGTTGTCCACCAATAGCCGCATATAAGGCCTGGTAAATCGACACGGTCTTCTCCACGGTCTTCCTTGAAGTGCAAATGCGACGGTGTTGCCATGCACAATCGTACGATGGGTGTACCTTGTGCACTTTGCGCTTTGCCAGGAGCCATTCCACGCTCCCGGCTGCATGACATTGCCAACACGTTCCTCCAATGCTCAACTCTTTGGAGAGAAGGCATGTCCTGGTTGTTCTTCGTTTCGTCACTTTCGGTTTATTCGGTTTATTCCTGTGTGTAGTTCGGGCCAGGCGTTGTGGCGAACGATGTTTTGTGGCCAGATCAGACAGGACACAGCGTCAGCGTCGGCTTTCTCGGGTGACCGGACCCAGCACCCTGCACCCAGCACCCAGCACCCAGCACCCGGCACTCAACACCCAGCACCTAGCACTCCACACCCAGCACCAAGCACCCGGCACCCAGCACCTAGCACCCGGCACCCAGCACCCAGCACTCAACACCCAGCACCTAGCACTCAACACCCAGCACCAAGCACCCGGCACCCAGCACCCAGCACCCGGCACGAGGCACCCAGCACCCAACACCTAGCACCCAGCACCCGACCCCCAGGACCCGGCACCCAGCACCCAGCACCCGGCACGCAGAACCCAGCACCCAGCACCCAGCATCCAGCACCCAACACCCAGCACCCAGCACTCAACACACAGCACCCGGCACCCAGCACCCAGCATCCAGCTCCCAGCTCCCAGCATCCAGCACTCAACACCCAGCACCCAGCACCCGGCACCCAGCACCAACACCCAGCACCCGGCACCCAACACCCGGCACCAAGCATCCAACACCCAGCACCCAACACCCAGCCCCCGGCATCCAGCACCCGGCACCCAGCATCCAGCACCCAGGACCCGGCACCCAGCACCCGGCACCCAGCATCCAGCACCCAGCACCCAGCACCCAGCATCCAGCACCCAGCACCCGGCATCCAACACCCAGCACTCAACACCCAGCACCCGGCACCCAGCATCCAGCACCCAGCACCCGGCATCCAGCACCCAGCACCTAGCACCCAGCATCCAGCACCCAACACCCAGCACCCAATGCTCAGCACCTAGCACCCAGCACCCGGCATCCGGCACCCAGCACCCAGTATCCAGCACCCAACACCCAGCACCCGGCACCCAGAACCCGGCACCCAGCACCCGGCACCCAGCATCCAGCACCCAGCACCCAGCACCCAATACCCAGCACCCGGCACCCAGCCCCCAGCACCCAGCATCCAGCACCCAGCTCCCAGCATCCAGCACTCAACACCCAGCACCCAGCACTCAACACCCAGCACCCAGCACCAACACCCAGCACCCGGCACCCAACACCCAGCACCCAGCACCCAGCATCCAGGACCCGGCACCCAGCATCCAGCACCCGGCACCCGGCACCCAGCACCCTGCACCAGGCACTCAGCACCCGGCACCCAGCATCCAGCACCCGGAACCCGACCCCCAGCATCCAGCACCCGGCACCCGGCACCAAGCTTCCAGCACCCAACACCCAGCACGCAACACCCAGCACCGGCACCCGGCACCCAGCACACAGCACCCAGCACTTAACACCCAGCACCCAGCAACCGGCACCCAGCACCCAACACCCAGCACCTAGCACCCGGCACCAAGCACCCAACACCCAGCACCCAACACCCAGCCCCCGGCATCCAGCACCCGGCACCCAGCAACCAGCACCCAGGACCCGACACCCACCACCCAGCACCCGGCACCCAGCATCCAGCACCCAGCACCCAGCAACCAAAGCCCAGCACCCGGCATCCAGCATCCACCATTGCTTGGTGTCGCCACTCACCACAGCATGAATTTGTCATTGGCAAATTATTTTGAAACCTGATACTTGAAGCTAAAATAAATAAAATTTTAAATTTAATTTTTTCGTTACCATGGATACAATTTTTTCGTCAAGCCAGAGGCGATGAATTGGTTCTAAATTTGTCTCGCCGTTGGACGAATTTCGGCCGAGTGAAATTGCGTGAGTTTTTCGTTATTTTCCCCATCAAGCGCGGCTCAAATCGCTGGCAAAATATTGCAGCGCTCAAGTCCTCAGTGGCACGAACACAACGCAACTTTCCCCGCGCGTTTTCATTGCGTTTTCGCAATTTCTATAGCGATTTACGCGGTGCAAGTTACATAGTCACATCCCCGCATCCAGGTACCGATAGTATCGTGGCAACAGAAAATAAGGATTTTAAAGAAGGTTTTTGTTTTATTGTGACATTTTTAAGTCTCAGTAATTTTGTAAAAAAATATGTAGCCTTTCATAATCAACAAAAAACAAAAGCTGATCTAATTCCAGCGTGAAAAAAATCTTTTTGAACTGCGAATGTAAATCTTCGAAATATTACTAACTCAGAGAAGCTAATGGTTATTTTTACAAAATAAAAATTGAAGTTTGTATATCAATGAAAGAAACATTATTATTATTCCCTGTTGTGTTTACAATTGGATGTGCAAAAAATAAGCCCTCAAGTCAAGAAACAGATACAAGACCCAATCCTCCACTTGACACTCGCTGGCCGATTCCATGACGTCACACCTAGAAGACCATCGACAGCGTCATCAACCGCATCGCACTGCAATCATCAACAACGCGTAGCAGCCGCCGCTGACCCAGAATAGCCAATAAAACGCATCTCGGTTCATCTTAGCCGTCGACGAGACCTCACTGTGCTGCAAGAGTGGTCGATTGGACACTTTCCTGATACCCCCGAAATGCAGGCATGAGGCAAGGCACATAGTAATGCCAACAATCGTAGCAGCGTAGCAACACTAGCAACAGCAGTGACACCGGTGTTTGCTGGCATTAGGCAAGGCACATAGTAATGCCAACAATCGTAGCAGCGTAGCAACACTAGCAACAGCAGTGACACCGGTGCTTGCTGGCATTAGGCAAGGCACATAGTAATGCCAACAATCGTAGCAGCGTAGCAACACTGGCAACAGCAGTGACACCGGTGTTTGCTGGCGTTAGGCAAGGCACATAGTAATGCCAACCATCGTAGCAGCGTGGCAACACTAGCAACAGCAGTGACACCGGTGTTTGCTGGCATTAGGCAAGGCACATAGTAATGCCAACAATCGTAGCAGCGTAGCAACACTAGCAACAGCAGTGACATCGGTGTTTGCTGGCATTAGGCAAGGCACATAGTAATGCCAACAATCGTAGCAGCGTAGCAACACTAGCAGCAGCAGTGACACCAGTGTTTGCTAGCATTAGGCAAGGCACATAATAATGCCAACAATCGTAGCAGCGAAGCAACACTAGCAACAGCAGTGACACCGGTGTTTGCTGGCATTAGGCAAGGCACATAATAATGCCAACAATCGTAGCAGCGAAGCGACACTAGCAGCAGCAGTGACACCGGTGTTAGCTGTGTAACATTTCGGTGAAATCACGGTGGAGTCTGCCATCTCTCCAAGTAATGTTGACTCTCTTATCTAATGCTGCACTCATATCGAGTTAATATCCAATAAAATTATGTCGAGATACCAGACAACTTCGTGTGAGGTCTTCGAGATTGTGACGAGATAGCAATGTTAATTGGTCGGCCAGGGTCAACTTTACAAATTAAGTCAGCTTTAGGCGCTTAAAATACTGCGTACAAACCTAATATTCTTTCCATTGTCGGCATTGGACAAAGAATAAATTGCGATTTGTATATCTGTTTTAAGACACAACCATAACAATTACTTTCGAAATTAACTGTCGAAAAGACCACACCCTTAATGCAATGCCAGAGATGATAAAAATATATGGAAAGCAATGCGTTCCTGATGGGGATACATTTGGTTGTTATCACCTTTTGACCCTGTTCTATTTGGGGCAGAGGAACCAGATTCGAATCAATTATTGAATGCAATGGCTTACAAAAGCCATGGATACAAGCTTCAAACTGAAAGAAATTAATATTTAACTATTTCCATAGAGATAATTTCAAAAATGAAAAAAAAATTCCATGTATAAAAATTTCAGAAAGTTTTTTAACGCTTTTAGTGTTTTTATACAAGAAAGTCTAATCGATCGAGCTGAAAAATTAGATGAACCCACGTCACCACAAAACAAGCTTCCACAAGAAATCCCAGCCCGATCCGTCTTGCCCACGCACCACACGCGCCAGCCCAAACCACCGCCAACAATCACCCACCCGCCGCCACCCGCCGCGAAGTAACCATGACGCGACTCACGGAGTAAATTCCCCCGAACCAAATGGCAACAAAATTCAAAATTCCACCCCGCCCGCGCCCGGCTGTCATGTCCCCGCGCCCCCATGCCCGTTAGCCGCCCCCCGGTCCCCGCACTCACACACGACCCCCGCGTGCTCGATGGATTCATCGAAACCCGCCACTCGCCCGAACACTACCCGATCCGCGTCGAGAACCACTGCGAGTGCCGCGCCGAGCGACACTCACCACCGTCAGCGCCATCCCACGGTGCTCGACGCACTCACGCTGCTGGCACAAGTCGGTTTAGTAGTCTGCTGCAACTACCTTGTCCTCTCATCGCTTCGCTCAAGCGGCTGGTGACCGGCAAGAAACCGACGCCGTGCAAATGCGCGCCGGCGTACAAGCCACGCGATGAACATCCGCCGCGACGCCAGCCGACCACCTGTAAGTGTTCAAGCGACGCCGCCGCCGCAGCCGCCGCAGAAAAGCGTCGCCTCCACCTGAACCTCGTCATCCCCGAGCGCTACTTCAGCCCCGTCGGCGGCGGCGCGCGCAGCGGGCCCGTCAAGGATGTCGTCACGACGGCCATGTCGGACCTGCAGTCGCGCATCAGCGCAGAGTCCGCCGCGCGGCCGGTGTGCGGCTACGGCAAGGCGCGCGTGCGCGACGCCGCCCCGTGCAACGCGCTGCTGCCGGCGCCGGCGGCGGGGGACGGCAACGTGGGCGTCGCGACGCCGACGGCCGGTCGGGCGAGCTCGGGGACCGTCGTGGACGACACCGACGTCGAGCGGCTGCAGGCGGTGACAGACTATGAGACGGCGTCGCCGAGGAGGTCACCGAGAAGGTCGCCGAGGAGGTCACCGAAGAGCTCGCCGAGGTGCTCGCCGAGGTGCTCGCCGAGGAGCTCGCCGAGGAGGTCGCCGTCCAGGGTGTCGGAGCGTGGCAAGAAGGGGTCCGGCTCGTCGCTGGCCAAGGCGGCTTCCGGGTCGTTTTGCATCGATTCGGCGGCGGCGAGCGATGGAGGCAACGACAACGCGCCGGTCAGGAAGGTGGCGACGCCGACGGAGTCGGAGGGTGATTATGCGGCGGCCAAAGAGGCAGAGGTGACGGCGTCATCGGCGTCATCGGCGTCGGAGGCGTCGGCCAAAGAACCAGCGGTGGCGTCGTCGGCGTCGGCTGCGTCGACCAAAGAAGCAGCGGTGCCGGCGCCAGTGTCGACTTCGGCGTCGACGTCGGTGGCTGTTGCTGAAGAGGCGGATAAAGAGGCAGAGGCAGCGCCGGTTGCACCAATTACCCAGACGGCAGTGACAGGTGGCGGGGAGGAGGGCGCCCTGGGCAAGACCTACGCCCGTGCGACCCGATTCCTCGGCGGCTTCGAGGTCAAGAGGTCGCTGTTGATGGGCATCATCACGATGTTGCTGTTCATCATCGGGATGTTGGTCATGCACCTGCTCAGCCGGAAGTGCGTCTATAAGAGGCAGCGGATTTACAAGGGAAATTGTCACCTGTTTTCTTAGGCGATTTGTGTGCGTTTTTGAAGAATAAATTTTCTTTTGCGTGCGACTTGGTGTTGTTTTGTTTCGGTTGTACGGCGGTGTTGATTTTGGGTTGAATTCGTTGCTCTTACAATGCAGTGACTTGTCAGATGGTAGAGCAGCATCCGGTTAGGTGGATGTCCTAGGTTCGTTGCCCGGTCAGGTTCGATTGGATATTAAGGGACTAAAGATGCATCATGGATATCTTCAGGACACTTGATGATGTCCCTTGATCATGTCACTTGATGGTGCCCTGAAGTCCTAAAGACGATACCGCCCACGTGGTCGAACAGTCGACCAAGCTCCTTTTTAGAACGAAAATTGAGTCACCACAGAGCTTTACCGTTCAATAAACCACCAAACTTTACGCTAACGATTTGCTTATATTTTCAAAAAGTAGATGTATTTTCAGATGATGAGCTCAGATTTAAGGCAATATAAGATCTAGAAACAGATTTGATTATTTATTGACAAATTTCCATGCTCATAGTTAATATGTATTCAAGTTAAGACACGCTTAACTATTTTTAGAGAGCGTGTACAATATCCTGTACGATGAAATACAAATAAAAAACAAAAAAGCACTAACTTCGCCAAAGAGCCAGAATGTGTCCAAGCAATCGACAACCATCACAACTAGTATATTATATCAACAGTGGTCCGTCCTTGGAGAACTTTACCGAATGCAAGATAAGAAAATGATTTGCGATTGGAAAATAATTCACGCTTTTCTTCCTTGGCTCAGCCATAGTGTTATTCCAGATGCAGGGGGTTGGTTTCTCACCATCTGTTGTAAGCACCGGCTTGGCGCAATGTTCAGCGGAAGAATGCACATGCCCGTAACACGAATCCGGCATTAAAACTCAGTACGGCGAAACTGTTTAGCTTCGGTTTAATCAGGAGGGGTCGCAATTACTGAACAGGTGAGATGATATGCACAGAAAGCATGCAACGGGTGGAGCGTGGCGAGCATTGAGAGGTTATTAATGATCCAAACAAAGTTGAGAACCCATATTAATCGGTCAAGATTAGCTTCCTCACAACGAATGGCAGCTGGCCATCATCCGGAAAAGACGTACAGCTTGCGAATGTTTCAAGTATCGAGTTTTCTCATCTCTTCGCGACCATTAGCGCGCCTGGGCTGCGGGCATCGGTGATGTCTTCTTCAGATAAAGAATCCGACGTCGTTTATCATTTCCTCGCTGTAATGATGCAGCAACATCAACACCTTCGCGTTGCTTTGTGATGCTGAGGTCATTCACTGGGCTGCGTCCGCTTGCACGTCGAGCCTCGGACGTTGCGGAGGCTTGAAATCAATATCATTTCAATATCTATGCAAATGTATTTTTTTTATACTCGCTCAAAACGGTTACGGAAAGTTTGTCTTGCAGATTTAGTTTCGAGCATATTGTAAAGTGTATTTCCTTAATTTTTATAATTGGTCGAGGCGAAAAAGGACACAATTCAGTGTCTAATCATAGCTGGATTACGAATTACTAATTAAAACCCCCATAGCACCGAAATAACGCAGTAGAAACGAAGAAGAAAGCGAAACACATATTTTTTTTGTGTCACGTTTCTGCCTTACGAGTCGCTCCACATCACACAGGTAGAGACGAGAGAGAGAGAGGCAGAGAGAGAACGGTTGTCCCGGCTTCGCTTGGCGAATTGGTGGAACTTCACGAGCAGCGACCATCTCTAAGGCTTCCTCCGAGTGCCTTTGATGTCGGTCGGAGCCAAAGAGACCTTGACTTGAGCAGGTCGCTGGTTTCTTACCGGTGGGAATAGGCAACATTCGAAATTACCCGTTCCAGGGTCAATAAGTGGTTAAAACAAAATGTATTCCCATCAGAAAATCATTTCCACACAAATTTTTATAGCCTCTGGAATACACCCATTCCTTTCAATCAAAATTTTATCAAAATGACGTCATGATACCCACTCGCTACAGCCAGGTGAAGCAATTCGGTTTGTGATCTCCCTATCTTCCTTTGTTATTTATCAGAGCTAGTTAATATATTTTTCCATACTGGTAGTACTTCCAGTGGGTATCCAACGTCATTTTTCTCTGAGTGGAATAGGTCTTTTGAATTTTGCATATGGTCTAGGTGTCCATGAGATTTCCAGAAAGCTGCGATAAACGGAGGTTAAGTTTGCTAACTCCAGTTAACTCAATGGTAGGCCGTGACACAAGCTGCCACCTGAAGAGAAAACATTTTTTGTGCAACCGACTTTTGACAGTTACAAAATTTAATCAAATTTTAATATTTGCAACTGTTGGTGAAAATGGTGATGACGTCACTGGGACAGAATGGGCCTTCTTGATTCGCTGTCCACCAATAGGAAGACTGCATTCTCATCTAAACCATTTTTATCAAGTAATTATACCAAGGTTAACGATAAATACTTAAACGGATATCATTTCGCCGTCATCAATACATTAAGTCCAATTAAATTTGTGAAAAAATGTCGGGTTTTTGATAAAACAGCGACAAACAGAATTTCATATTCTCCCCACACACACACAAACACACAATTATAACGGGTCGACGACACACGCGGCGAACGGACAAACTGACAACTAGGAAGCTGGAAAAATTGAATTAGCAAATTAGCGCGCGGACTGCAAATTGCAGCCGAATCGCTCAAAGGCAACTTGTTATGCGCACGGCGTTGCGTTGCGTTGCGTTGCGTTGCGTTGCGTTGCGTTGCGTTGCGTTGCGCTGCGTTGCGGCGGGAACGTGACGCAGACGCCGCCATTTTGAGGGGGAAATTTTAGGAACATAAACGGGGGTGCGTTTGCCAGCGCCAAGCGGATTACAGCTTGCGGTGGGTTTGTGTCACGAAGCTTTTATTCGGCCATGCGCAGTATGTTATTTGTGGTCCGCCCTTGCAAAGTGTCTAAGCAAGCTCGTTAACTTCTTAACGGGCTGTTAACGTTTTGTTACCATGGTCACTGCCTAGATTCTGTGGGACTTCTTGCCTCCTGGCTACGGTGTGAAAATTATATTTGGCTTTTTCTTTGCTCGAAATGATGAAAAGCCAAAAACAGTGATATTTTTATATTTTATCGGCGATTACCGATCCAGTAAATAAAAAAAAGATTCATGTTGTTTAATGTAACCTTATTCTGCTATAGAGACTGAGTAAAATGTCATGCAAATGTCTGTGTGGTTGAAAATCTCTGACAGCTGCCACATTTCGGTGTTTATCCTGAAATCTGATAAAACAATAATAGAAGCTTAAATTGGCTGTGTGCTTGACCGTCTCAAAGCCGGGATGCAGACACGTCGTGTCCTAGGCGTGCATTGGCTGTGTGCTTGACCGTCTCAAAGCCGGGATGCAGACACGTCGTGTCCTAGGCGTGCATTGGCTGTGTGCTTGACCGTCTCAAAGCCGGGATGCGGACACGTCGTGTCCTAGGCGTGCACTGGCTGTGTGCTTGACCGTCTCAAAGCCGGGATGCGGACACGTCGTGTCCTAGGCGTGCATTTGCTGTGTGCTTGACCGTCTCAAAGCCGGGATGCAGACACGTCGTGTCCTAGGCGTGCATTGCCTGTGTGCTTGACCGTCTCAAAGCCGGGATGCAGACACGTCGTGTCCTAGGCGTGCATTGGCTGTGTGCTTGACCGTCTCAAAGCCTGGATGCAGACACGTCGTGACCTAGGCGTGCATTGGCTGTGTGCTTGACCGTCTCAAAGCCGGGATGCAGACACGTCGTGTCCTAGGCGTGCATTGGCTGTGTGCTTGACCGTCTCAAAGCCGGGATGCAGACACGTCGTGTCCTAGGCGTGCATTGGCTGTGTGCTTGACCGTCTCAAAGCCGGGATGCATGACACGTCGTGTCCTAGGCGTGCATTGCCTGTGTGCTTGACCGTCTCAAAGCCGGGATGCAGACACGTCGTGTCCTAGGCGTGCATTGGCTGTGTGCTTGACCGTCTCAAAACCGGGATGCAGACACGTCGTGTCCTAGGCGTGCATTGGCTGTGTGCTTGACCGTCTCAAAGCCGGGATGCAGACACGTCGTGTCCTAGGCGTGCATTTGCTGTGTGCTTGACCGTCTCAAAGCCGGGATGCAGACACGTCGTGTCCTAGGCGTGCATTGGCTGTGTGCCTGACCGTCTCAAAGCCGGGATGCTGTCAGTTGATTGTCCTTCGTGTCGCCATCCGAGTTGATTAATCCACGTTGGGTTTAAAACGTTTTGAAAAGGGCGTTGAGTGAGAAGTTGATTCCAGAACAGATGGCAATAATACGCAAGTTGACGTTGAAATCGTCGAACACAAGACGCGATAAATCGAAGGCAAACACGGAAATCCGTCAGCCATTTCCCGTTCAGCTCGTCATTTCACATGGGGTCTGTTTCGTAACTCGAATGCAACTGCAAGTGACTTGGATGTGTTTTAATTGCAATGGTTGTGTATTGTTAGTTTGCGCGAATATCTCACTATTCCAATGAGGGAAACTAAAGTAGTGCTGCTTGGTTAGGAAATAAATCACCACAGTCATGTAAGTAGAAGCTAGCACAACGTTACTTACGTCATCTGACGTAATATCATTGAATCACTATATTTAGGAAGCTTTGTTGCAGGTGATGACTGCACATGATTTCTTAAAATTCACCCCGATCCGCCAGGTTCGCTACCAGCGCTTTTTCGCCCGATTTCGCAGAGAGTTTCGGCTTGCCAAAATATTAGGTGTAGGTAACTCAAAACAATAGCTTATTTGCTTCGGAGTTACTTGTATGACCCAGTTTGCCATATTTTCACAGTAAAAGCAAAAACTTTTTTTCTTTTCTTTGCTCTTTGGACTGAGAGTTTCCCCAACATTTACTTGCGTCGCAGGCTACAGAAATGTAAGCGTAGTGTGTTAATCGTGTGCTCTCGGAGGCTTTAGGAGGCTCAAGGAGATTCTATGAGGTTATAGGTGGTTCTAGGAGGTTCTAGGATGCCCCAGGAGGCTCTAGGAGGCTCTAGGAGATTCTAGGAGGCTCTAGGAGGCTCTAAGAGGCTCTAGGAGGCTCTAGGAGGCTCTAGGAGTCTCTAGGAGGCTCTAGGAGGCTCTAGGGGGTTATAGGAGGCTCAAGGAGGCTCTAGGAGGCTCTAGGAGGCTCTAGGGGGTTCTAGGAGGTTCAAGGAGGCTCTAGGAGGCTCTAGGAGTCTCTAGGAGGCTCTAGGGGGTTCTAGGGGGTTCAAGGAGGCTCTAGGAGGCTCTAGGAGGCTCTAGGAGTCTCTAGGAGGCTCTAGGAGTCTCTAGGAGGCTCTAGGAGGCTCTAGGTTAAAAAACAATAGAATTTCAGACGTGACCATAAAGCAACAGTAATAACAACCAGCGCCTTCCCTGCTTCGATCGTGTTTGCTTGCGTTGTACATTTGTTGCCAATTATCAGATACATTTTGAAACAAGTCGCCTAATGTTGTGGACTGCCCCAATACAGTCGCTTAGGCCCTAAAATGTAAGTTTTCAGCCCCAAAAGTAACAATCGGTCGAGTCGGCCACATCGTTCCACACCTTGTCCACGTGTTAGCCAATCCGAGGGGGCGGCCCAGCGACCGATGCGGGGGCGGCGGGGGCGGCTCGGGGGGAGGGGGGGGGGGGGTGGGGAGGGGGAGGTAAATGAAGGGGGCGACGCCAGGTATAAAGCGGGCGGCCGGCGGCGTCGGGCCAGCGATTCAACAAGTTGATTGACGCCGTCGCGACGCCCGAGACACGAGGAGACGCCAGCTTGCTTAACACCGACGTCGGCAACTGTTGCGTTGAGGGAAACACTTTGCGACATCTTCTTCTTCGAGCCGCCAGGGTTGACAGTGAGTCGAAGAATTATTCCTCGTCATTAAAAATTATTAATTTTCTAATTAAAGTGTCTTTTCCGCACGTTAATTTTCATAATTTATTTATTTGTGTCCATTAAACATTTTTATCACAATGTTGACAGGATATAGTCCTTGAATAACTGTTCAACATGATTATTGAATGCTATAAGCTCCGAAACTCAACCTTATCCCGACGTATCGCGAAGCTGTGCTGCCTGCTTCATCAACGGTCTAAACTCGAGTGCCAAATGACTGTGCAAGCCTGAGCTTCATCGGTGACATCATTATTTTCTGGTCCTTTCTCTGCTTCATAAATTCTCAGAACGTTGGATTCGTCAAAAACTTGCAAAACAACAATTTAACGATCCGTTAACGTGCTATCTCCATGGTTACTGCCAATTAGATGCCTAGTTATTATGTTAACAGACCGTTAAATAATTTACACACAGACGCGGTGGAATTTAGTTCGACTCCCGTTACAACCCAGACTTTGTGAAAAATGCCGGTAAAACTAGAGTTAAGAATTTAAAAATCATGAAAAGATAATAGCTGAAGCAAGATACACAAGTAAATGCTCCTTCTGACGTTTATGTACCCTTCATGTGTATGATATTAATTATTATTTAGTTAAGATTTTGCTACACATAAAATATAGTCATAAAATTAATCCCCTTAGGACTATATTATAGGATACTTTAGATCCTAAATCAAAATTCAGAAAACAGTTCAAAAATATTACCTCAGTTCAATCATTGTATGGACGTATCATTTTGTCTATCAATTTTCCATCGAGGGCTTAGCAATTGTTTGCCATATGTGCATAATTTTATCACACCCCCACCCCCCTGTTTGACATGGGATTATGCAGTCGGTGATTGTGATCGCTTATCTGCTTTGACTTGATCGTCATTAATTAATCGATTTGCGTTGGATTAAGCCCGAGGACAAAATTACTTGATAATAATTACCCTCCCGAAAGAACAGCGCATATGTTTACACGTTTAATTACAGGATGCTTAAAGTTGGGCTGGGGCGTTCGAAATTATTGTCCATTCCAGGGTCGATGAGTGATCGCAACTAATGTTTTAATAAAAAGAAAAATTTTGCCACACAAATTATTATCGTCTCTGGGGTTGAATTTTGAATGTGGTCAATAGACCTATACCAATCAGTGAAAAGTGACGTCAGATACCCACTGGACATACCACCAGTCTGGAAAAAATATTAATAAGCTCTGCTAAATAACAAATGAAGATAGAGAAATCACAACCCGAATTGCTCTGCCTGGCTTTAGCGAGTGGGTATCATGACGTCATTTTGATAGAATTTTGATTTCCCTATCTTCATTTGTTATTTAGCAGAGCTTTAATTTTTTGTTCTAACTGGGGTCCAGTGGGTATCTGACGTAATATATCTCTGAGTGGAAAAGGTCTATTGCCAGGACCTTATATATGATACCAAATTGCCCTCATATCCTAGATTGAGTTTGAGCTAAGAATCTGAAGTAATATGTCACGCTACTGGGACCAACGATTCCGAATAATGATTCTACATTTTTTAGTCAAATATAAATCCTACATACACAAAAATAAATTAACGTTAGTTAATATTTCTACAAAAATTTCAAAAAAGTATTAAAAAACGACCAAGGATATTTTTCAAAATCACGGGATATTCAATAATTTCACGTACCGTCTGCAAGGATAAAAGTTATTCTATTAATTAATAATTTTCGACTACGTAAATGCTTTTAAGAAATATTTATATATACGAGTCCGAAAAACATGGAAAAATCTGTCCATTTTCTTCGTCTATTTCTAAGCCAACGAAACAAGAACACCTCCTTTCCTACCCAATCGTTCTAGTCACTGCATTTGCGGCGAGGGAAAGACAACAACAAGTAATCCTTCTAAATTTATATGTGACATCTTTGTGTAAAAAACAGCCAAATAATTTGTTATAGTAAATAAATACAAATCCTTTTCTTGAGTAATTGAGAGATACAAGCTAAATTTCATCCTAAGCCCTTGGTTGTATGGTTCATAAGATCTCCAAAGAAAGAGCAACAGCTGGTTGACATTTAAGAATATGAAACCGATATCTCTGTACAATTTCAAGCGACTCGCTGAATAAGTAAAGTCACACTTCACTTCCTAATTAACTTGCATGCTTTTAATAAACAAATTTTGCTAAAAGAGGCGATCTTGTCTCACTTTATGTCTGCTTGCAAAGTGGCCACTTGGGTTGCTCATCGTCGTGCGTATATTGTTTTAAGACACTTGAACTAACACTTGCCGAACATGACCTTACATAATTATCACTCGAACTCGAACAAAATTCTTGAATTTCCCGTTTTTTTCATCGAATAGAAAAGAAAATTTGTAACTTTCTAGGACTACGGTTATAAAATACTTATCTTTAGAATCTTGAGTCTTTGTGAAGAGTCAGGAAGGTTTTTAGTGGAAATATTAGCAGTTCTTAATCCGGTAAAATATCCTATATAGTTATTATAATTAAATTAAAATTGACTAAGGGTTAAAATTCTAAGACGTTCTGAATATAAGACAAAGTGACTTAACGCCCAGTTTTTCAGTGGTTCCGTCAACTTCTTAACAGCCCGTTAGTTTGTTATTACCATGGACATTACCAATGTTGACAGGCGGTACAGATACTAACAAGCCATCGAAAAACCAATCTTAAATCGCAATCCAGCGAAACTGAATGTCACAGCGCAGTTAAAAACATAGTCGCGATTTATTACAAGTCGTGAATTATTAGTCTTCTCATGTTTCGATTAGCAGCCGACATCAGCATCCCTAATACACATATTCCATTCAATCAAAATTCTATCAAAATGATACCGGATTTATATTTCCCTTTCTTCTTTTGTTATCAAGCAGAGCTAATTAATATCTTTCCGGACTGAGTGTTCCAGTGGGTATCTGACGTCATTTATCTCTGAGTGGATTAGGTCCATACCGGCAAGTGAAAAAAAAACCTATCAACAACAGCAAACAAACTGCATCCATTCCAAGAATTTCAATAAACCTAAACACAGCGACGTGTAGCAAGGATGACCGAATTCCGACATGAATTATCACCCAGCACCGGTCCCCATCAATGGCGCCGAGCTCCAACAATCGCCACCGCCCGACAAACCCATCATGCATCGCAACGCGTAGCGACCCCGTGAATGAAACGCGATAGCATCGCGTCGCATTTTCCGATTGGGGGAAAATTTACTAGCGTCACTCGCGTCGCAGTGACCCGGCGCTATACCGACCGGAAATTGGACGGGATAAAAAGCGCGGAAAAAGCGATTGAAAATTGTCCGAAAATACACTTGGCTAGAAGCGAGGAGCGAACGCGTGGGACGAGCTGGGGTGTGTCTGTCACTGCGGGGGAGTGATGTATGCACTTTGCTGACCCGGGATCGAAATTATTGTTTGTTTGTTAAGTCAATCGACATGTCATCTGTACACGGGGGACAGTATTTACGATGGCGGGGGCAAAATTCTTCTCTCTTTCAATACGTCATCAGTTTTAGGCTTTGAATGAAAGTGGGTTCCATAGTTGACTCTTAAGTTTGACTGAAAATGCACGCCTAGTAAACGACGTGTCTGCATCCCGGCTTTGAGACGGTCAAGCACACGGCCAATGCACGCCTAGGACACGACGTGTCTGCATCCCGGCTTTGAGACGGTCAAGCACACAGCCAATGCACGCCTAGGACACGACGTGTCTGCATCCCGGCTTTGAGACGGTCAAGCACACGGCCAATGCACGCCTAGGACACGACGTGTCTGCATCCCGGCTTTGAGACGGTCAAGCACACGGCCAATGCACGCCTAGGACACGACGTGTCTGCATCCCGGCTTTGAGACGGTCAAGCACACAGCCAATGCACGCCTAGGACACGACGTGTCTGCATCCCGGCTTTGAGACGGTCAAGCACACAGCCAATGCACGCCTAGGACACGACGTGTCTGCATCCCGGCTTTGAGACGGTCAAGCACACGGCCAATGCATGCCTAGGACACGACGTGTCTGCATCCCGGCTTTGAGACGGTCAAGCACACAGCCAATGCACGCCTAGGACACGACGTGTCTGCATCCCGGCTTTGAGACGGTCAAGCACACAGCCAATGCACGCCTAGGACACGACGTGTCTGCATCCCGGCTTTGAGACGGACAAGCACACAGCCAATGCACGCCTAGGACACGACGTGTCTGCATCCCGGCTTTGAGACGGTCAAGCACACAGCCAATGCACGCCTAGGACACGACGTGTCTGCATCCCGGCTTTGAAACGGTCAAGCACACAGCCAATGCACGCCTAGGACACGACGTGTCTGCATCCCGGCTTTGAGACGGTCAAGCACACAGCCAATGCACGCCTAGGACACGACGTGTCTGCATCCCGGCTTTGAGACGGTCAAGCACACAGCCAATGCACGCCTAGGACACGACGTGTCTGCATCCCGGCTTTGAGACGGTCAAGCACACGGCCAATGCACGCCTAGGACACGACGTGTCTGCATCCCGGCTTTGAGACGGTCAAGCACACAGCCAATGCACGCCTAGGACACGACGTGTCTGCATCCCGGCTTTGAGACGGTCAAGCACACAGCCAATGCACGCCTAGGACACGACGTGTCTGCATCCCGGCTTTGAGACGGTCAAGCACACAGCCAATGCACGCCTAGGACACGACGTGTCTGCATCCCGGCTTTGAGACGGTCAAGCACACAGCCAATGCACGCCTAGGACACGACGTGTCTGCATCCCGGCTTTGAAACGGTCAAGCACACAGCCAATGCACGCCTAGGACACGACGTGTCTGCGTCCCGGCTTTGAGATGGTCAAGCACACAGCCAATGCACGCCTAGGACACGACGTGTCTGCATCCCGGCTTTGAGACGGTCAAGCACACAGCCAATGCACGCCTAGGACACGACGTGTCTGCATCCCGGCTTTGAGATGGTCAAGCACACAGCCAATTCACGCCTAAGACACGACGTGTCTGCATCCCGGCTTTGAGACGGTCAAGCACACAGCCATGCACGCCTAGGACACGACGTGTCTGCATCCCGGCTTTGAGACGGTCAAGCACACAGCCAATGCACGCCTAGGACACGACGTGTCTGCATCCCGGCTTTGAGACGGTCAAGCACACAGCCAATGCACGCCTAGGACACGACGTGTCTGCATCCCGGCTTTGAGACGGTCAAGCACACAGCCAATGCACGCCTAGGACACGACGTGTCTGCATCCCGGCTTTGAGACGGTCAAGCACACAGCCAATGCACGCCTAGGACACGACGTGTCTGCGTCCCGGCTTTGAGACGGTCAAGCACACAGCCAATGCACGCCTAGGACACGACGTGTCTGCATCCCGGCTTTGAGACGGCCAAGCACACAGCCAATGCACGCCTAGGACACGACGTGTCTGCATCCCGGCTTTGAGATGGTCAAGCACACAGCCAATTCACGCCTAAGACACGACGTGTCTGCATCCCGGCTTTGAGACGGTCAAGCACACAGCCATGCACGCCTAGGACACGACGTGTCTGCATCCCGGCTTTGAGACGGTCAAGCACACAGCCAATGCACGCCTAGGACACGACGTGTCTGCATCCCGGCTTTGAGACGGTCAAGCACACAGCCAATGCACGCCTAGGACACGACGTGTCTGCATCCCGGCTTTGAGACGGTCAAGCACACAGCCAATGCACGCCTAGGACACGACGTGTCTGCATCCCGGCTTTGAGACGGTCAAGCACACAGCCAATGCACGCCTAGGACACGACGTGTCTGCATCCCGGCTTTGAGACGGTCAAGCACACAGCCAATGCACGCCTAGGACACGACGTGTCTGCATCAAGGCTTTGAGACGGTCAAGCACACAGCCAATGCACGCCTAGGACACGACGTGTCTGCGTCCCGGCTTTGAGACGGTCAAGCACACAGCCAATGCACGCCTAGGACACGACGTGTCTGCATCCCGGCTTTGAGACGGTCAAGCACACAGCCAATGCACGCCTAGGACACGACGTGTCTGCATCCCGGCTTTGAGACGGTCAAGCACACAGCCAATGCACGCTTTCGTTCATTTTTTAGCAGATCCCAGGATAAACACTGAAATGTGGCAGCTGTCAGAGACGGCCAAGTGTATTCGGTAACATTTACTTAAAAAGATGACTCAACCTCAATATATTGTGAAAATAATGCACACAATAATGACTTGAGAGTTCTATTTCCAATAGCTTCTCATTCGAAGATAGATATAGTAAAATGAGGAGTAAAAAAAGGTAAAGTCATACAAAATACCGTCCAATTCACTGTTGTTGACGCCAACGATGCTTCGAATGCATGCGTATCAAATTACAAACATTAGCACGGCACAAATCACATTTAATATTGAAACTATTTATCAAACAGATTACATAATTCGTACGTCGGGCTCAGCTCGGTCCACCAGCCGGGATTAAACACATCAACTCATCTCCACATCAGATTCGTAACGTGATTTAATTACGATCAAACGTCGGTCATTTGAGAATACCACCGTTAGATAGGAAATCTTCTGGTAGTGGTCGTGTGGGGATAGGTAAGGTCGGGATGCTGGGTGCATGGAAGTCCCTGCAGGGAGGCTATTTGCAGACTGTGTAGTTGGTTAAACGGTTGCAGGGGTATTTCTGGCATCTCCCCTGAGTGTCCTGCTTCCGTTGGCGTTCGGTGGGACGGTGACGAATTGGGTCAGACACTGATGATGGCTAAAGTCTATTTGATTTGAGGAGAACCCGCTCTGCTCAGCGCTAGTATGATTACCAAAATGATGGCAAATAAAATTTACAGTCGCCGATTTATCTTTATTTCTTACTGTATTAATATAAATACACGGAATAAAAAAAGTTGCTAGTAAAAAACAAGAAGATTTGCGAGTGGTTAATGAACAGTTTTGCCCTGTTCTAGAATTTGATTTTGATATTTGGACTTTTTTTGTGATTTAGTTTTATGATACTCAAAGAATGGTCGCCATGTACTCATATACCAAGTCATGATACTAAATCCGTAAGGCGTTTTTTCAAAATATCAAGTCGAACACTAGAACAGTGGCTAAATGTCTTATTTACCACTCGCATTTCTTCTAGCTTTTCAATAGAAACTTAATCATCACAGTTATAAAAAATACAGTTACTGTTCGCGCCATTTCTGTCGTTTCTATTTCTTTATTTTAGTTGGTTGCCTGTTTGATTCAGGTGGTTATTAGTTAGGTTTTTTCACGTTGTCTTGTTTTGACTCGCTCCTCACGATGATGTGAGCTAGCCAGTTCAGTTCTCCCAGTTCTACTCTCAACCTCGCTTCAGACAGGAAGTCTGTCGAGGCAGGGTCGCGACCCTCGAATTTGCGAGTTTCTTTTCTATCAGTGTTTCTTGCTCGAAAGTGTATTCGAAGGAGCTCCAAGTCTGCGCATCTTGCAAACTAAGTCCTTGTCTCCCATTGTTCCTTCCCTATCAGCCTTTACCTAATTCACCCTTTACCTCTAGACATATAACCGGCGCCATCAGCGCGTCACAAGGTAGGCAAATTGGGAATTTCCTCCAATACAGTCCACTTTATTCTCGTTTTTAGTTAAAGTAGCCCTAGTGGCTCCAACAGTTACAAATGACTGCTAAATTATTTGCCATCATTTTGAAAATCGCATCGAATACAAGCGCTGAGCAAGGTTATTCTTTAAATACCTAGATTTTGTTTCAATTAAGAACGTAATCCATTAGTGAAAGGTGTTCTCAGTTCATCACAGAAAACCGGACACTAAAAATTCGAACGCAAGACTAATTGCCGTCTTTGACATCGTCCGTCGATGCGGATTCCTACGCTCAGCGAGCCCGCAATCATCAAACGCGACGCTTTCCCGAGTTCTTCAAGACACGTGACTTTACCCCGAAGCCGTACGCGCCCCGAAACAGTCGCAAAGCTAATCAAACGCTCTCGTTCAGACGCCGGCGTTCCGCGAAATTCTCGCGAGGCACAAAGTTAGCGGTACGCAAAGGATTTGCAAGGGTTTCACGCGATTCAACGCGGCAATTTGTCAGCACAACGAATTCTTATCCCTTGTCGGATGGATATAAAAATAACAAAAGTTAGCCGATACGTAACATAAGTTACGTTTTTATATCAACCATTCCACTAATTTTTTAGATTAACTTCATCGTCAGTCTGTCGCTCACCGGCACTGGGTTAGCTAGCAGCTTGCAGCAAGCAGCTAGAAGCTTTTGAGATATTATACCTAGAAACAATGACAGCTATGAGCTATGATTTAGCAAGCAGCTAGAAGCTCGCAGCAGCAGCAGCAGCAGCAGCAGCAGCAGCAGCAGCAGCAGCAGCAGCAGCAGCAGCAGAAGCAGAAACTAGCAGCTAGAAGCTAGGAGCTAGTAGCTACAAGCTACAAGCTACAAGCTAGAAGCGAGCAGGCAACACTAGAAAACGTCTGACCAACACGGATATGTCTTCTGCGCAGGAATGTCGCTGAAGAGCTGTCTGAGCCTGCTAGTGTTGGCGCTGGCCGCCGAGCGCGCTACGTGCGAGTGGCGGTCGCTGCAAGGGCTGCGACCCGGTCCAGGGGCGGTCATCCCCGCGCCGAAGAGCTACGAGCCCCAGGTGGACAACTTCAACGACCAGGTACGCGTGCAGGGGGTCGGTGTCGAGGGTTGCGATGGGTTTGATCTTGTTCCAGCAGTAGCAAGCAAGCAAGCAAGCTAGCAAGCAAGCAAGCAAGCAAGCAAGCAAGCAAGCAAGCAAGCAAGCAAGCAAGCAAGCAAGCAAGCAAGCAAGCAAGCAAGCAAGCAAGCAAGCAAGCAAGCAAGCAAGCAAGCAAGCAAGCAAGCAGTAACAGAAGCCGCAGCAGAAAGGGTCTAACCTCCCATTTCTGTTGCAGATGTCTGAGTTCCGTGGTAGCAAAGACTTGTCAGGGCTGATGATGCAGCTGCTACAACGAGTGGCCCTACAAGAGCAACAGCAACAGCAACAGGAACAGGAACAGCAACAGATGCAACGCGACCAGATCGCTCAGCAGCTGGGGCCGCGACAGACGGAGGAACTTGTCGAGGACTCGAACCCCGGACAGCCGGAGGAGGCGTTCAGTTCGCTGCAGGAAGTGAACAACGACAAGCGCGGAAGTTGTGAGTTGGATCTTGACACATTCGACCTGCTTTCTTGCCGATGCTCGATGATCTCTAGTCTGTTTGGCAAGGACTAGCTTAGAGACCTTTTCATGAATAATAATCATGATAATTTTCAGAAAAAAACTATCTGGGTGATTAATGCTAAGTCCCAAGCTCGAACTAATCCCAAGTTTTGGCAAAGCTGTGTTGCCTGCTTTATCAAAGATTTAATCTCAGAATGCTGAAGTGCTAACATTTGTAAAATACATGTGGATAAAGAAAGTATTCATAATAGTTATTTTTATCGATTTCCTTGTTTAAAAACAAAGTGGATATACTAGAATTTGTGATAAGTTGCAGGAACCTGGCAAAAATTACCAGTCAAAACATTTTAAGAGAAAAAATGTCAGAGAAATGGAGTCAGCCAGCAGCAGCAGCAGCAGCAGCAGGAGCAGCAGCAGCAGCAGCACCTGCAGCAGCTGCAGCAGCTAGCAGCTAGAAGCAAGCAGCTAGCAGCTAGCAACTAGCAAATAGCAAATAGCAACAGCATCTGACACCCATGCTAACCCCGTGCTGACCCCGTGCTGACCCCGTGCCAATATTTGCAGACATGTCACTGTGCCACTTCAAGATCTGCAACATGGGGCGCAAGCGCAACCTGCGCCGGTCATCATGGGCAAGGAACTGATCGGCGCGTCAGAGGAATTCACCCACCGCCCCCACCTTCGCCAGCTCGAGTCACCCTCGGCCGACGAGACGTCACCGATGATGACGTGGTCATCGATTTAGAGGTGTCCTAGGTCTAGGTCTAGGCTAGGTCGGCGGTGGGAATAGATCTGTTCTCGACGTCAGAACTGTTTCAAGTAAAACCACCTGGGTTTTGATTTCACTATCTTCAACGGTTGAGAGACTGTTATTGGTTGTATTCAACGACGGTAGATAGATTTGATCAGAACCTAACTATTTGGGTTCACCCAACTCTTTGGGTGTATCTGACGTTATTTTACACTGGCTCGGGGACAAGAGATTTTAGAGATCAAAATTCGCACGCATTAGGCGGTGGCAGAGTCGAGGGTTGTTTTTTCTTTTTCTTTTCTGTGCGAACTGAAGAAAATGTTTTATTTTTATGTAAACATCTGGAAGCTTGATCACAAGTTTGCGAATGTGTCATTTAAAGATGAAAATATATTGTTTTTAAGCTAAGATTAACATTGCCGAATAATTGATTATTTGCCTTCTTAAAGGTGTTATTCCACTTAGAGAAAAATTACGTCAGATACCCACTGGAAGTACTACCAGTTTTGAAAAAATATATCTTAGCTCTGCTAAATAACAAAGGAAGATAGGGAAATCACAACCCGAATTGCTCTGCCTGGCTTTAGCGAGTGGGTATCATGACGTCATTTTGATCGAATTTTAATTGAGTGGAATCGGTGTATTCTGGCAATCTAAAATTTCTGAACGGTCACAGGTTTTTATTAGGCCATCCAATGGCAAAGACGGTCCAGACCTAGCTTATGACACCTCTATGGGCGATATCCCGAAGACGGCTCTTTCTTTCTAGCTAAAACCCCGCAGGTTTCGAAACGTGTAAGATAACTTGGTCAGTATAATATTTTGTCATGTAGTCATAATAAACGGTAGTCAAGCAATTGTCGTCAATCTGGGACGTGCTGATTGTATACGAGACGCGAGTGACTGGCGATTTATTTTCAAACTATAATAATTATATATTTTTAATCTATTTAAATTAAATTATTTTTTTCTAACCTTAAAACTGATGTGTATGTGTGTGTGTGACTGATTATTTTATTTTATCTTGAATTATAACAAGACTGCTGAAATGTGTTGTGTTTTTTTATCGGTCAGAAATCTAGGATAGGTATTTTTGACTATTTACTAAGTTTCTAAAGCAATTTAAGTTGGTTTTGGATGGATCCGACGGTTTGCCAGTCCGTTCGTCGTGCAGACGTTAACTCTTCGAGTACCGTAACGAATCCAAAACCACAAAATTTCCATCCCAAATGTTCCCTCTCTGCGCAGCTCAATGAAGGTGAGATTTCCTGAAGGCTGAGATAAACGGAGGTTCAGTTTGTTAACTCTAGTAGTCAATGGTAGGCCGTGACACCAGCTGCCACCTGGCGGAAAAAAACAAATAAAAAGCACTTTTCCTGGCAATACTTTGCTAAATCGTCAACAGTAAAAAAGTGATAAATAATTAAATAAAATTAGTTAAACCACTTTTTATCTGCAAATACAAGCAAAAACGCTACGCATCTGTGCATTTGAGCCAGTTTTCCTTTTATTCCCGTAAAACCAGTGACAAAACAGGAAAATAATAAATATAAATAGACCTATTCCACCCAGAGAAAAGTGACGTCTGAAACTCACTGGATGTACTACCAGTTTGGAAAACAATATTCATTAGCTCTGCTAAATAACAAAGGAAGACAGGGAAATCTCAACCCGAATTGCTCTGCCTGGCTTTAGCGAGTGGGTATCATGACGTCATTTTGATAGAATTTTGATTGAATGGAATAGGTGTAGACTTTTTAGAGAATTGTTTGGCGTTTTGTGTTAAAGAATTAACGAATTCCGACCCATTTTTACAATAAAAAACGAATGTTTTCAGTTAGGTTCGTCCCCAGGTTTGTATAATTTAGTGTGCTGTAATATTGTGACAGGAGGCATTAAAAATGTGTGTCTCACTTCCAGCATCAATATCGGGGAGAAGTTAGTGTGTTAATAAACGTGTTTAACGACAGATAAAGTTGAGCCGTCATCGCTGAATATTACACAGTAAATCATCGCGAGGTTGATCGTTAAACGTATGGGCTCCTGGTTGTGTCACGTGGCCAATTTGAGGGAGATAGCTTCACACACTTTTAAGTACGTTTAACTAGGATATTTTAGGCTCGTGTCCGTTAGTTCAATGTAGAATTCTAAAAAATTATCAGGTAAAAGAGTTGAAGTAGACCTATTCCATTCGATCAAGATTATATCAAAATGAAGTCATGATACCCACTCGCTTGAGTCAGGTAGAGCAATTTGGGTTGTGATTCCCTATCTTCCTTTTTAGAAGAACAAATTAAGCTGGCAATACGTCCAGTGGGTATCTGACGTCATTTTCTTTGCTTTAATTAGCGAAAAATGAAAGAAATGTTTTAAATACAGCAAGAATTATCACTCGTGTGGCATTAGCTTATGATGGTTAGGCTTAAAACATCTCTCTTAGAAGACAATTTGTAAGCCCGGAAGACATACTGCAACTTTTTTGTGTGATTCAAATATTTTTCATCATTCAAATTTGGGAAATCATGAATGTTTGAATATTAAAGTTGAAAAAATTGCAAGAATCCATCCAAACCCGGTAACAGTTGAAGGCGAATTTAACCACGGTTAAGACCGGTACTTTTGAAGGGATCGCATTTTCTTTCTGAACATATTTTGGTGATTTTTGAAAATGAATCTGATAATTGGCAAGAAATACACAACGCAAAAAACACGGAGCAGGGAGGGCTGTTCCTATGGTGACGTCTGGCAATCTAGTGTTGTTTCATCCGATTTTTCCAGATAGCAGAAAACGCTCAGCCCTGGCAAATGTTTTTAGTTTTTCGCGGGAGGTGGCGCTACCTATCGCCAAACCCGGGAAACACCCCGGGAAATTTACCGACGGAAACTGTTTCAACTCAGAAATCCGCCAACAGGGAGCTGGCATTTAGTTCCGAGAACAAATTCATATTTTGTAAATTCTAGGGAAAGATTTAACATCACGGAACTTGATTAGCACTTGGTATTTTTATTTGATCGCTTATTGTGTACAGTCTGACGAATTCCATCCAGAAATTAACGAAGCATCGGAAATATTCAG
This sequence comes from Nemurella pictetii, assembly GCA_921293315.2. Classification (NCBI taxonomy): domain Eukaryota; kingdom Metazoa; phylum Arthropoda; class Insecta; order Plecoptera; family Nemouridae; genus Nemurella; species Nemurella pictetii. The sequence continues at coordinate 3,610,130 of OV121125.1, read as the reverse complement.
TCCAAATTCTTATAGTCTAGAGTAACGAGAGAAACCAGTTGTGGACAGGAAGAGCAAATATTCAGATTAAAGCAGCAAACAAAAAACAGATTGGAGTAAACTTTCAGCGAATATGTTTTTATTGGACACACTTTATAAGAAAGCAGTTCGTTATAAAAATAGTTTTCAGTCCTCAATAGAATCATGTCTGAGTATTATATTGATCTTATCAGAAGAATGTTAATTCTTCCACATTTCTGACCATGATGCAACATACTTTGTATTTGTATCAGATATGAAATTTATCAAATTTGTGGCCATGATATTAAATACTAATTTTAGCAAACTCAGCTCTCACGAAACTAATGTGGCCACGACTGCCCTGTCAACACTTATCGAAGCTCTCGAGTAATATTAAATCAGCATCTTCAAACATAGCTCATCCACAACGCGATATAAGACATACCTAACACATAAATATAGCTTGTAGCCATGATATTATAATACTGCTAGCTCCACAACCTTAGCAATCAGCTGTAAAAAATTCAAAGGTGTCTATAACTGGCAGTTTCCTAAAATAAGAATATTAATTTCTCAAGAATCAAGTCATTTCGTTATCTAAGCACGTTGAATGCTACGTTGAATGCTAATGCAGTAAAACCCCTTGAAAACTACAAAGTGAAGTCAACGCCTGAATGCCACCCGCAGAGCAAACTCGGCACCTCCACTTCCACCAATCCTTCGGGCCGGCGAACCCGAGCGTTCCGCGGCGACGGAAACAGCCGAAGCAATCGCAGAGTCACTAACACTTTTCAAAGCGTTTGGTCGAATGTCTTTGTCACTATAGTCACTGCAACTTGATACGCAATGGTAAGGCACGATTACTCTGAAAATACTGCAACGTCATTATCAGGGTTATTCGAGTTGTTAGGCCAGCTTTAACTTTCTGTAATCTTGTAATCTTTCTTTATTTTTCGTTATACGGTATTTGTACATGCCATTTATCATTCATATATAAAATATAAAATAGGCTTTGAAAATTGTCAGTTATTTATGTTAATATAAAAATAATATAATTTTAAAGATTAACATTAAAATTACGGTTATAAATTGTTACTGTACATTATTGCAGTATTTACAATTACAATCATTGTTATTAAAATATTCGTCCGTATTATAAAAGCAATGTTCTTTCAAATATTAAATAATATCTTTTTTAAATGTTTTTCTGCTTTTTGTCAGGTCTTTTAAGGTTTCTGGTAGTCTGTTATAAATTCTAGGGCCCAAGAAATTAATGTTCTTTCTTCCTATATCCAGTAAGCATTTAGGAGTTCTTAACTGATTTTTTTTTTCTGGTATTTTGAAAATGCAGTTCCTGGTTTGTTTTAAAGCTATCTTGGTTGTCTTTAACATACATTAGTACCTCCAGTATATAGAGTGACAGCAATATATGTAACAATTTTAACAAATCAGCCGACAGATAAGAAGTTAACAAGCCAATGAAAAACTAGTCGAGTTGTTAGCGTGTGATTGCAGCATAGCGTCATTAGATTCACCACCTTCTATGTTCATTCATGGTCCTGCTTCTATCTCCATGGAGCCCAAAAACTCAAATAAACTTAATATAAATTCCACAGTTGGTTGTCCATGTAGCATAACAGGGTAATGCTTAACACGTGTGTAATGACATAGTGCAATGACAATGACCATGTTTGCAGACATTGCCATTGCACCAATCAGCTCCTGACTTCCCTTTATTTCACCTTGGCACAATACGATGCGCTATCCATTTTATTGAGATCATTGGATATGATCTTATCCTATGCAGACTTAAGTAGGTTTTCCATGCTGTATTATTCTGTTCAGACAATGTCTAACGATGCTTTAATGACCATGCTATAAAATGCTGTACAGCCCGTGCTGTATTCCAGTTCCTTAGACTGTTAAATGTTGAAGCCGAGTGTCTCAAAAGCATCCCGGGGCCAGCGGTTATTGTGTCAGTGAGGTGACCCGAAACGAAGGGTTCACCTTCGAATCATTCAACCCTTGTGTCGTGCAAAGAGCGACATCACAGCTGAATACGCCCTTAAGTTCGCGTGGCTGAATTAGGCAACATCACATCGCGCTGGATAATGTTTAGGAAAGTTTGGATACTCCACTCGAATAGAGATCGGTGGATCGAGGCGCCGGGAAGACAGATATTGTACGCTGGATTTTATCGTGTTGTAGATGAGCGTTGGTTGAATGATGCTGATTGGACGAGCGTCAAGGTTCAACAGGTTGAGACAGAGTTGATTTAGTGGGAAAAGGAAAAATTTAAAAAGCACTGTAACGTCGTGGTTTTAAAGAGAATTGCTTAACAGAAAATAATTCAACCCTTTCAAAATCGTCATCAAGTAAGCTTCATCTCCTATGCAAAGGTTAGCCAAATGACCATAAAAAAAACCTTTTTAACTAGGAGAAAAATGACCCACTAGGCGTACCACCGGGTAGGAAAAAATATTAATTAGCTCTGCTAAATAACAAAGAAAGATAGGGAAATCACAACCTGAAATGCTCTACCTGGCTTTAGCGAGTGGGTATCATGACGTCATTTTAATAGAATTTTGATTGAATGGAATGTATGGCCTCTACAGCGAGATTAAGAGATGTTCTTCACACAAAATACAATTTTATTTATACCCAGTCGTCATATTGAAAGTATCGAGTAAAAAGACATAATTTAAAATCTATATAAATGTATCACTAGACGAGAGTAATGAACAGCCATCTGTGTAACCACCCCCCACCCCCAGTTACCGTCATCGCATTCAACTGGTGCGTGGGATGCAGCAACTAGATGAGTGGACCGACCAACGGGACACAGGTGGAAGAATTTACTGGAATCACCTTCGAAGTCAACGTTATTGCGACCCAGCCTGAGAAAACATCATCGAGTCAAAATTACTTGATTCCTGGCTACACTGTGTCTCACCGCCGGTTGCTATAGGGGCCTATATACAAGAAAACTGCGGTTTCACTGCTGTTGCTAGTGTCGCTAAGCTGCTACGATTGTTGGCATTACTATGTGCCATGCCTAATGCCAGCAAGCACCGGTGTCACTGCTGTTGCTAGTGTTGCTACGCTGCTACGATTGTTGGCATTACTATGTGCCTTGCCTAATGCCAGCAAACACCGGTGTCACTGCTGTTGCTAGTGTTGCCACGCTGCTACGATTGTTGGCATAACTATGTGCCTTACCCAATGCCAGCAAACACCGGTGTCACTGCTGTTGCTAGTGTTGCCACGCTGCTACTATTGTTGGCATTACTATGTGCCTTGCCTAATGCCAGCAAACACCGGTGTCACTGCTGTTGCTAGTGTTGCTACGCTGCTACGATATGTTGGCATTACTATGTGCCTTGCCTAATGCCAGCAAACACCGGTGTCACTGCTGTTGCTAGTGTTGCCACGCTGCTACTATTGTTGGCATTACTATGTGCCTTGCCTAATGCCAGCAAACACCGGTGTCACTGCTGTTGCTAGTGTTGCCACGCTGCTACTATTGTTGGCATTACTATGTGCCTTGCCTAATGCCAGCAAACACCGGTGTCACTGCTGTTGCTAGTGTCGCTACCCTGCTTCGATTGTTGGCATTACTATGTGTCTTGCCTAATTCCATCAAACACCGGTGTCACTGCTGTTGCTAGTGTTGCCACGCTGCTACGATTGTTGGCATTACTATGTGCCTTGCCTAATGCCAGCAAACACCGATGTCACTGCTGTTGCTAGTGTTGCTACGCTGCTACGATTGTTGGCATTACTATGTGCCTTGCCTAATGCCAGCAAACACCGGTGTCACTGCTGTTGCTAGTGTTGCCACGCTGCTACGATTGTTGGCATTACTATGTGCCTTGCCTAATGCCAGCAAACACCTGTGTCACTGCTGTTGCTAGTGTCGCCACGCTGCTACTATTGTTGGCATTACTATGTGCCTTGTCCGATGCAAGTGAGAATGAGACACACTGCAGCATCGGCGGTGATAAGACAGAGAGCGGACAAGTGGCCAGGATGAACGCACGCGGCGGCTATTGGCTGACAGAGATAATATTTGCCCACAAGGGACGCGGCCGCGTCTAATGAACGCGCTAACGGACGGCGATCGTGTGACGTCAGAGCTGGCAGGTGACGTTTGTCGTTGAGATAAGAGTGTCGCAGTGGACAGAGCGTGATCGGTGGACATTCAAAGATAGGAACTAGAAAGTATCTCACCCGGTTGTAGGATGGTGGAGATGATAGGATGGTTGAAAGTCAAGCGACACGCAAAATTAGGGTGGGAGCATACCGGGAAAAGAGGGAGACAGGCGACATGGTTAGTTTCACTTGTTGTAGGTTGAACTGAGAGCAATTGTTTGGTTTTTCTTCTTTGTTAGTTTTCAGGTTGGCTACTAGCGGATTGTCGCCCGAATCGTTGAGAGTTTCCTATAATTATCAACAGCATAGAAATATAAATGATTTTGCATCGCTATAATGTCTGATGTTATCAAAATTTGCAGTTAATTCGGGACAAGAAAAGTGTTTAAGATCCATTGTATTTTTCGTGAAATTCATCTGATTTTTACCAATAGTTTATCATTTTCGTAACAAACTTCAGAGAGGTTTTGCCCATGTGTTTCATAGAATTCAAGAAAGAAGAATCACAAATGCCAATATTTTAGCAAATGATTCACGACAAAAGGCAAGAGCACCAGGTTTTCCTATTCGTGGCCTGCAAGCAGGTCATCTGCGACAGCTGCCTACAAAGTAGATTCACTTCTGCATCGCTGAACTGGCTGTCCGATGATGTGAGATACATTCATATTCTGTGATGAGCGCGGCTGAAATTATCAAAGTTATGAGGAAAATGGAAGTATTCCTTGTTTATCACACCGTCAAATTCCCAAGAGACCGACCTCCAACTCAACGTCAAACCCTAAGGGTCATTATAAGGGAGGATATGTTAAGCCAAACATTATCTCCCGGGGTTTCATCCGAAATCATTTCCACCTGGAATTGCTTATATTCCAGGTAGCTTTGTTTGACAGATGACGTCATATCGCTTAATCTGTTGAATCCCGGAAGGCATGTCATTTTAAGAGCAGCCTGGACTGCCGCTTGTTTCACTGTCTGCAAAGCAGCCTGGACTGCCACTTGTTTCCCTGTCTGCAAAGCAGCCTGGACCACCGCTTGTTTCGCTGTCTGCAAAGCAGCCTGGACCACCGCTTGTTTCGCTGTCTGCAAAGCAGCCTGGACTTCCGCGTGTTTCCCTGGCTGCAAAGCAGCCTGGACTGCCGCTTGTTTCGCTGTCTGCAAAGCAGCCTGGACTGCCGCTTATTTCGCTGTCTGCAAAGCAGCCTGGACTGCCGCTTGTTTCGCTTTCTGCAAAGCAGCCTAGACCGCCGCTTGTTTCGCTGTCTGCAAAGCAGCATGGACTGCCGCTTGTTTCCCTGTCTGCAAAGCAGCCTGGACTGCCGCTTGTTTCCCTGCCTGCAAAGCAGCCTGGACTGCCGCTTGTTTCCCTGCCTGCAAAGCAGCCTGGACCGCCGCTTGTTTAGCTGTCTGCAAAGCAGCCTGGACCGCCGCTTGTTTCCCTGTCTGCAAAGCAGCCTGGACCGCCGCTTGTTTCCCTGTCTGCAAAGCAGCCTGGACCGCCGCTTGTTTCCCTGTCTGCAAAGCAGTCTGGACTGCCGCTTGTTTCCCCGTCTGCAAAGCAGCCTGGATAGCCTTTAACAGGCTGTTATTATTGTAATCTCTGCAAATCCCAGCAAATTTCGGTCAGACACATTGACATATAAAATCCCGGTGAAAGCGTGCATTTCAATATTATTAAACGGAAGTTCGAGTGGCCATTGTGTGTCTAGCTCTTGTGGCAGCCACCCCGATAAGCTGTTGAATGCTGCTCGATGCTCCAGCATTACGACACGGCGGGGGCGATACTCGAGAGATTACAACCGATCAAGCTGTCACTGTTTGACGACTACATCACGGTGACATGGAGCAATGTCGTCAAACGAGTAGCCGCTTGTTATCTATGGAGCGGTGCGATTGCAGCGTTTGGGGCCGAGTGATATTCGCGTTGTAGATGAGCGTTGGTTGAATGATGCTGATTGGACAATTTTCTAGGTGAAAAAGGTTGAGACAGAGTGGATTTAGTGGGAAGAAACTGGAAAAACGCTTAAAAAAACATAAATTTACCGTTTTCTTGAGAAGTAGATGACATAAAACATTAAAAATTTAACACAGTCGTTGTGTTATAAGTTTTAACATATCTGAAAAGTTTAGTTGAAATAAATGAAATTGTTTGACCTTTAGAGTGAAGAACGTGGTTTAAAAAAAAATTAATACCTTTCGTTAAAATTGATTTACAAGTAAAGTTGTTTGTGAAATGTACAACTGAAAATAGTTAGCACAATTTTAGATTGAGAAAATGCAAATTTACGAAATTTTTCGAACCATTTCGACTCAAAGTTCCTAACGATTCGTCAATGTGCCGCTCAGCAAAATCCAAAGCTTAAGGAATCAAGGGGAAGTTGTAAATATTGTGTCATCAGCTGTAGATATTAATTGTTATAAACTGAAAGTTGTGTTTAGCTCGGTGCTTGAGGAGCATGGAGGTCCCGGGTTCGTCTCCCGGGTTCGTCTCACTCACATCACGATAAAAATACCGGTGCCGAGTTAACTTTGCATCACGTGGATTGGCAATCCTGCGCCGTTTCACTCCGGCTCCGAGGGATTCAATTTGTCGAGGCTTGATAGTCTTCACTCAGTTTACTCGAAAACAAACGCAATCACCGCCTCGTCGACGACTTTTCTTTGACTTTCCACTCGGCTAGAGTGTGTTTGACCGGATCACGCCGCGCATTTCCCGAATTTTCCGGCGAATTTCCCGCAAGTTCCGCGTTTCCACACAATGCGTGGGAACGCCTGCCTTTGAGACGCATCTGTGTTTCCTTGGCAACGGCAACTGATGGTTTTTGCAAGAATTTTACAGCGCAAAAACGAATTTCTTTGCGTTAAATCCTGTTTTTTATTTCGCTGTTCTTTTGATAAATACACAAACTGTTAACTTGCCGTCTGAGAAACATACGTGTTCGTTCTCAGCATTTAAGAAGCACTCCCCAAAACACGTTTGACTTGAGAATTTCGGCGCTTAAAATTCTATTTCATTCAATATTCATTTGGATTCTGAGAAAGAAATCAATGTCCCTCTTGGCACTAAACGTCAGGCGAAGACGACTCAAAACCGACACAAATATCTTTACAAAACTTAATTTTTCACCCAAGAAAACAACACCAATATAGTTATTATATATTATAGTTATATAGTTGCAATAACTAGGTATTGAATGCCACGCCCGATACTCAAACTTTTCACGAAGTTTTGCAAAGCTATTTTCCCTGAAAATTTAAGTGCCACAAGTCTTTAGAAAGTAATGATACCAATCCCATCCCCTCATTCCAAAACCTATGAAAATACTCCCGGTCAACTGAATAGACCAATTCCCCTTAAGAAAAAAATAGACGTCAGATACCCACTGGACGTACTACCAGTTTGGAAATAAATATTAATTAGCTCTGCTAAATAACAAGGGAAGACAGGGAAATCACAACCCGAAATGCTCTACCTGGCTTTAGCGAGTGGGTATCATGACATCTTTGATATGGAATTTAGGTGTATTCCTCGCCGTCTAAAACAACAACTAAGCGCCCATCCCATCACCGCACACCAACGACACACAACAACCGTCAAAACTCAATTTTTATTCCAAAAAAAAAACCCAGCTCTCCAAAACCCCCCACGCGCGTCACTTCTCCTCGTCGGCGTCCACCGGCGGAAACATGTGCAGAATCTTCATCATTTTCCGCGTGTCCACGTTCTTCTTGCGCGCCACCGGCAGCAACTCTTTCGGCGTCTGCCCGAGCCCGTGGTGCTCCCCCCACGCCCCCCTCAACTCGTCGCCGATCCCTCCACCCTCCGTCGCCGCGACCCACGACGCGTCGCCGCCGAGGCGTTGCCCCGGCTGCCCGAAGAAAGTCGGCAACTCAAAGGCGGGCGGCGGGTCATAGGCGTTCAGGGAGCGCGTCGTGCCGACGGGGAACGCGAACACGGGTGGCGGGTCGTAGGGCGGCTGCTGACCCGCGGGTAGGAGTTGGCCGGTGGGGAACTGGAACGCAGGGGGTGCGTCGAAGTCGGGTTGTGGCAAGCGCGCGCTGTTGGCAAAGTCGGGGCGTCGGTCGGCCTCGGACGGCGACGTCGGCGGCTGGAGGCTGTTGAAGTTCGATGTGAAGTCCATTTTATTATTCTCTGCTGGAAGTTTCTTCGGTTTAGAGTCTCTAGTTTCTTGAGCTGAGGTTTCAGCGAACTTGGTTCGGTGCTAGATGGCAGTAAACTTCAGGATATCAGTCCAAATCGCTATCTTGACTGGGAACAAGAGTGATGTTACCTCAGTTTGTGGCAAGCCACAGGAGATGAGCTATGGGACACACAGAGATGCCTGAGGAAGGTGGGATTGTAAGCTCCGATTCTTTTTTAAAAGATGATTTTCTAACTCAAGCTTGTAGGAAGACCCACCCTTCGTGGTACGCTGATGTTCTGGGATCTTCGGAGACACACAGAGTGGTGCAAGTATCAAGCTTGTAGCAGGAGAGCAGCTCTTGCAAACAGAGTGAAGACTCTGAAGTACCAAGACGAGGATTGTGGCACGAGGGCGCTACTCAAGCTTGTAGAACACAGTCGGGTCCACGGCGTGCAAGACTCGCACGCTGCGTGGCGCGCGGTGCACGATGGCGACGGGCGACAGTGGCGTGCGGTTGATCTCGGCCGCCTGGCGCTGTTGGAAGATTTCGATCTGCGCCTCCTGTTCGAGCACCTGCTTCAGCAGCACCACGGCGATGGTGATCACGACGAGGCCGAGCGTCACCAAAAGGTAGTAGGGCCAGTCTTCAAGCACGAACTCGTAGACTGCAATACGTGCAGACAGGTGGTTTGGTGGTGTACACAGGTGGTTAGGGAACGTGTTAACAGGTGGTTAGGGAACGTGTATACAGGTGGTTAGGGAACGTGTACACAGGTGGTTAGGGAACGTGTTAACAGGTGGTTAGGGAACGTGTTAACAGGTGGTTAGGGAACGTGTATACAGGTGGTTAGGGAACGTGTTAACAGGTGGTTAGGGAACGTGTTAACAGGTGGTTAGGGAACGTGTATACAGGTGGTTAGGGAACATGCTAACAGGTGGTTAGGGAACATGTTAACAGGTGGTTAGGGAACGTGTTAACAGGTGGTTAGGGAACATGCTAACAGGTGGTTAGGGAACATGTTAACAGGTGGTTAGGGAACGTGTTAACGGGTGGTTAGGGAACGTGTTAACAGGTGGTTAGGGAACGTGTGAACAGGTGGTTAGGGAACGTGTTAACAGGTGGTTAGGGAACGTGTTAACAGGTGGTTAGGGAACGATTCGCTGCTCATTTTGGGGGAATTGCCGAGGGAAAAAGGAAATTTTTAAAATATATATTGAGGTGCAAAGTTGTGGATGAGCAAGTATAATCTTTTCAGAAGCCAAAAATTAAAAAGAAAGTGGAGAAAATCTATTCTGTCAAATATTGATGGCTTCGGTAAGTATGTGAAGTCCCCAATAATAATAAATATGGATTTTATTTTGTACTTCACAGCTTTGCTAATCGTTGGGAATTGTTAGGTTCAGTTATAGTTAAGCATTTCAAAGCCCTGCTTAAAAAGTACATTAACTAAGACCTAAGTTTGCACAAGGCTCCGTGTGAATTCAATGTTATTTTCAAAACTTTTTTGTTATGTGGATTTAAATTGAAATATTTTCATAAAAGTTCGCAAGAACTTCATTCTGAGGGCTGCTGTCATTTTTAAATAAAAACAATAATAATACTCAGATTCGTTAGTTATACGTACGCCACATAGTTTTCCATTAAATTTCCCATTTTTTCAGCACAGATAATTTTTTGATTTCATTTAAAATTTCCAGTTTTGATTTCGAGTCGCTGTAGAAACTGTCACGGTGCGGCCAAAAATAGGGAGCAACAAACGAAACGCCCGTCAAGAATCACGGCTACGCAATGTGATTACTCTCTAAGAATTTACAGTGGGCGTACTCGTTTCAATTTCAATTTAATGTGTACCTACGCCATTTCTACAGAGAAAATATTGCACGTAGGAGCGTGTAGCATAACTAGAGACCCAATTACCATTATCTCTGGGGAAGTAAAAGGTGAAAAGCAACACACAGAAATCTTTTACCTCTGAGGCAATGCTATTTCAATTTCAACCCTCCTACCCTGTTTTCCATGTGGGTGGATATGAGGATACCTCCACGTTCCCCAAAAAACAGTGTGGGATCCAACCAAGGAGATATAGCTGCTGACTAGGTCAGAACAACTCGAACCCTTCAAGTGCTTTGATGCCAAATTCACGTAGACCCAGCGACGGGCAATATAAACAGCTTGTGTGGATTTTATTTCGTTAGATACCGAAGCCAAATGGAGGACCACGAACAAGATCTTAGCCTTACTCTCGGATCGGTCCGAGCAGATCAAAGATCAAAGAAAATGGCTTGGGGTTGGGCTCAAAATTTTAATTTTAGATTAATGGATATTATCAATCCATCCAAAGGCCACATAACTACGCTGCTACGATTAATATCGTCAAACCCTGCAACCTCTCTCCCGAACAGAACTGATCATGTGCATTGTGGTCACCCATCAAACACCTAACTCAGCACGATGTTGCTTAATTTCGGTGATCTCACGAGAACCGGTGTTTCCAACACTCCAAACAGTTCGTACTTCTCTTTCCACGGACCGTGAAGATTTTATTTTAGAAATTAAATAAATATCTGATATCTGGGTTTTTCAAGCAGTAATTCTGTGTATTTTAGGAAGAGTCGAGCAGAGAATTCGTTACTTAGCACCATTAGGCGTTCTGCGCTGCAGAACAGCAAGCAATGGACTTATATCCAAACAAATCCCACGCTTTCAATTTTTTTCACAAGTAAGTCATGCGATTAAATAATCCGATGTACAACGCCAAAATCTCACATGTGAAACGCAAAACAAACCGCGTTTTACACTCGTGAAAATAAATCCCATCTACACACACATGTCCCTGTGTTAGCTTCTGGTTCGCAAAAAACTTCTTAATCTGTTGCCATTTTTTTCACATCTTTTTGCACCGACTTATTCTGCTAGAATTAAAGCAGCCTCAACTTCACGCTGTTAGGCGTTATAAAAGCCTGGATGGATTTACATTGGCTCGGATGAATGAGATTTCATTTTTATCAGAGTTTGTGTTTTCATTTAGGGGTTGAAAGCCTGATTGACGTGGCAGCAGTTCAAAGGGGTCGCCACCCCTTTACTTGCTTTAACATCACAAAGAAAAGTGTTAATTTAAGGGATGTATAGTTTATTTACTTAATATCATGATTAATTTAAGTATTTTAAGCCGGAGAAAGTAATTTTGCGTGCTTACTAAAGCAATCTGTCGATATATTTGTGAGATATCTTCACGGAGGCCAACAATTCTAACAAGCATTATATTTCCTTCGGCATGTTTTCATGCATGTCCCTTCAGCTTGAATACCGGGGTTCGAGTCCCCGAGTGGACAGACATTTGCTGTTTCACTAGTGCTTAGCGATCGCTTGTTTTTAACAAGAGTTGTGGATGAGCGTTGTTTGAATTATGCTGATTGGACAAGCTTCAAGGTTCAACAGGTTCAGACAGAGTTGATTTTGTGGTAAGAAACTGGAAAAATTCTTTTTAAAAATCATTTTGAAGAGAATCTCAAAACAGAGAACAATTAAATTTTTACACAGTCGTTGTTTTACAAGGGTCAACATTTCTGGAAAGTTTGGTCGAAATATATCAAATGGTTTGCCCTCTAGAACGATAAATGTGATTTAATAAAACTGGCAATGTTCGTAAAATCTGTTTTTCACGAACAGCTGGGGGTGGAGTGCACCGGAAATAGTCGAGGATTTAGTTTTTACTATTTAAAAGGTATTCTGAAATTTCGAACCAAAGCGCTCACTTCGTATGGCTAGTCCCAACACCAAAAAACAAAGCGATTATTTTTAAAGCTGTATGCGTAAAAGGAGATTATCTAAGTTGCACTTCTATTCACAAATAACCAATAACTAACCTCCCTGACTGCAATTCCCTTGAACAACATCACCGATTACCTATAACAATCGATCACAAATCCATGTGTTTCATTTTATCCCAACGCTTCGAAATTGCCTTTCAGCATAGCTCTTACCGCAGCAGACACAATAAATAGTATCAGTGACCAACAATGTGTAGCCAGCAATGTAGGGCAGTGCAATGTCATGACCAAACCATTCCTCATCAAATTGACAACGTTCACCGACCCATAACCAGATTGATAAGGAGTCAATAAATATCGCACCCAACGCGCTACAAGTCAACATGCTCGACGCTTGACCGAGTCAGCTGCATCCTTAACCAGGAGTTAAGTCAAGTGCATCTCATGCAAGCAGCTGATACACCTATTCCATTCAATCAATTCAATCAAAATGACGTAATGATACCCACTCGCTAAAGCCAGGTATAGGAATTCGGGTTGGGATTTCCCTATCTTCCTTTGTTATTTTGCAGAGCTAATTATTTTTTCTATACTGATAGTACGTCCAGTGGGTATCTGACGTCATTTTTCTCTGAGTGGAATAGGTCTATTTCTGGGACAAGACAACAGCATCAAACAAAGCCCCCTATATTCCACTCTGCTGAAATAGCATTGTTGAGCTTGCGAAAGAATCGTCAGCTTGGTTAGAAATTCATCATAGACGTCATCTTACGTGATATTGAAGGGGCCTTGTTTGCCACTGCTGCTCAATCTCAAGTGTCAACTGACAGTTGTCATACAAAAGAGTATCTTTTCCGGATGATAACTGCACCTGTTACTTTAAAAATCAGCCTCATAGTCGCCTGATTTTGTCGCGCGTAACCTGCATTCTACAGCCTGGTTGAGTGTCTTGACTGAATGCAGCAAACTGACACCAAAAAAAAGGGAACCTAAAACAAAATGGCTGCAACCGTGTTCTAGTTCTGCAAATAGACACACCCCACGTGGTGTGAATTCACGGCCAGTAGTAAAAAACTGCACCAGAACATCCAGCGAGTCGCTTTGATCTCGTCGACAACAATGTTTCGCTGCGGCGGACAAACAAGCTGCAAGCGACCCGGATGCATGTCATTCAAAACTGCACCAGCCGTTAAAAGGAACGAAAACTCGATGTCGATTTTGTGATTGATGCTTAGTTTGTTTGAATTGTTGGTCTCCATGGAATTAGAAACAGGACTATGAGAGAATATACATAAGGTGGTGAATCTAGTGACGCTTTGCTGCAATCACACAGTAAAAACTCGACTATGAAATTGGGTTCAAATACAAATTCTGGAAAGATATTTCGATTCTAATAATTAATTAAAATGTGCATTAATTAGTCAGCGTAGAGAAATTAGATAAAGAAAAGATCGGTCAAAAACATCCCTCATTCATCGTTTTAAATTAACTACGTGACCAACGGGTCACAATTCATCGCCAACATAGAAGTACTATCAGCTTGGTCTAGACAGCCCAATGGCGGCCTCAAAGAAATATGTCACAGTCCATTCAGGGAAGATGGTGTCAGATACCTGCCAAGAACAGCCAGTTGAGTTGGGGTTCCTACAGACGAAGAACTCTTCCTTCGTAAAATAGCAGAGCCAGTACTATTTTTTGTGAATCCTTCAACATGGAAGGCAGGGCAATCACAGGCCAACTGCCTTCTTAAAGCGTTGGCTGTATTTTTGCTTCATGCACTTTTAATATTTGTTATAAGAAATTAAACATCCACTCGAAAATATATCCGTGCCGGGATTTGAACCCGGATCTGTCGGGGGTTAATCATTACCAATTGTGCTATACGGGAAACTGACTCGACGAACCCAGATTATGACGCTGACTTCGCTTGTAATAGTGATTCAAGCATAAATGCGAATACTCGTTGCATTTACGACGGTATACGGATACAATTTTCAAGCGGATATTTGGTTTTATTCTTAGAAATATCGCCTTCAAGCTAAGTCTAGACAAAGACGACAAAACTTCTACTGTCCTGTCCTCCGAAGACAATGATCCGTGGACGTACCGACAACTATTTCTCAAAACACTACCGCCGCTTTTTTGCGGCAAAATTAATTAGTCCAATCAACCAATCGGGTGGCCGTGACGTCATTAATCCACCCTTAGCGACGATATCGAGTTAAGGGTGCAGTGAGAAACTTTGCAATGAGTCTAATTTTCAAGACATGCTAGGGGTGGAGGGGGTAGTTTGCCCTTGGCCCCATGGATGCTGTCTGGACAGATGCAAGGTTAAATAATGATAATAATATTATTATAAAGTGTGAAGTTTAACCCCTAAACAGCAGAAGCAGAAGCACACAAGCATAGCAAACAAGCATAGCACACAAGCATAGCACACAAGCATAGCAAACAAGCATAGCAAACAAGCATAGCACACAAGCATAGCACACAAGCCCAGCACAAAAGCATATCACACAAGCATAGCACACAAGCATAGCACACAAGCATAGCACACAAGCATAGCACACAAGCATAGCACACAAGCATAGCACACAAGCATAGCACACAAGCATAGCACACAAGCATATCACACAAGCATAGCAAACAAGCATAACAAACAAGCATAGCACACAAGCATATCACACAAGCATAGCAAACAAGCATATCACACAAGCATAGCACACAAGCATAGCAAACAAGCATATCACAAAAGCATATCACACAAGCATATCACACAAGCATAGCATACAAGAAAAGCACACAAGCATAGCACACAAGCATAGCACACAAGCATAGCACACAAGCATAGCACACAAGCATAGCACACTAGCATAGCACACAAGCATAGCACACAAGAAAAGCACACAAACATAGCACACAAGCACACAAGCACAGCACACAAGCATAGCACACTAGCATAGCACACAAGCATAGCACACAAGCATAGCACACTAGCATAGCACACAAGCATAGCACACAAGAAAAGCACACAAACATAGCACACAAGCACACAAGCACACAAGCACAGCACACAAGCATAGCACAAAAGCATAGCACAAGCAGTCTAACCAACCTTTCAACATACCAAAATGTGTTGTTTTCTTGAAAACACAAAGCAACCATGTTGATATGAACGGCCAGTTGAACTAAGCAAGTAATCAAACCATTTAGTCAATAAATCTTGTTCTAAGCTGGTGCATAATCCACAGCTGCCGTCATAGCATCGAGCAAGGTCTAAAGTGGACGGCTGGGAAAGTGCGACGGAAGCCGCTAAGTTCGCCGACTTTGAAACTGTTCGAAACAGCAAGTGGCCGCCTTCCCAACTCTTCAACAATCTTATTTCACCGACATCTCAAAACACCGCACTCTCATCTATCAGTGTTGTTGTTGTTTTTTTTTTTTTTTTTTTTTTTTTATTGTTTCCATAAAACGTTTTATAACAACATTGTGAGGAAGTTTTGCGCCCAATTTGTTAGCTGGCCGATTATTGTCGATTCTCTCCTCTCTTTTGGTCGCTATATGCGTTCGGCGGAACAGAAACAACTGCTAATATTAACTAATTCTACTGAACAACGACTGGCTTTTGAATATGGTTGTGTGTCAGAAATATTGTCAGCAAAAAGAGAATTTATTAAAAATAAATACTTGACTTGGTCAACGAATGCAAGGTGTCTTATCTACTGATCTCTGTAGACATTGTATCTTGGGGTTTGATTTCCCTTTATCTTCTTCAGTTAAAAATGTCCACACAAAAATTGTTGGCTCTAAATAATAGAGCAAAGGGAAAACTGAATCCAACAGGCATTTCTTAGTGGGTGTTTGACGTCATTTTTCCCTGAATGTAAAAGGTGTTTTCAGGCAGCTTTGGACAGCGCCGAGTAACCCTATCTCCTTGCTTGGGTCCGCCGTGTTCATTCCAGTAATCGCATTGCCTTGATTGCTTTGATCGCCGAGATTGAATGGATTGCACGGATTGCACGGATTCAATGGGCTGCAAGCTTAAGTTTAAAATAAAATCTCGCATGTCGATAAAGCTGTGTGGGTGATTTTGTTCGGTTTTGAGAGGGAATGACTCTGACAGTGAAATGCATCTAGTGGAGTAATGCATACCGAGTAAAATAACATGTTAAAAATAGAATTATTTCTTATTTGTTAACCTATGAAATCAGCCAAGCAGAAGCGGTAATAGTATAATGGTAGAGAATAAGACTTTGTTTTCAACAAACCCATCATCTCACCAGGTTGTAGGATGCAGGAACCTCTGTCGAAATAGCATTGTTGAGTTGGCAACAGAATCGTTAGCTTGGTTAGAAATTATAGCGCCACAGCCATCTAGTTACAAGCTAACACAACGTTACTTACGTCATCTTAAGTGATATTTAGAGGGCTTTGCATGCCACAGATGCTCAATCTCAAGTGTCAACTGACAGTTGACATATGTAAGAGTATCTTTTCCGGATGATATCTGCAGGTGTTTATTCTAACTTCACCCTGGTCCGCCAGGTTCGCTATCAGCGCTTTGTCTCCCATTTCGTCGAAAGTTTCCTGCATTCTACAGCCCGGTGAGATGTTCCTAAATTTCCTCTTATTTCAAGCTTTTCTAATTTATTATTATTATTTCTTTATATAAACAGATTTGTACATTTTCATGTCAGTTTGTCTGAGTCCCTAACCTTCACCCTGTCCTTTTCTTATCCCTACCTTAAAATTCTTCACACTTTCCAACATCTCTTCACTTATTCTTAAACTGTTCCATTCCTCTACACCCCTTTCTAAAATTCCTATCTTTCTCATTCCTTTCCTTTTCATGTCCAACTTAAGAGTGCTATGCATGAATCGTCGCATAGAATTTTCCGGCGGTTTTATGAACTACGAGGTCTCAACAGCCAAGACTAGCAGCGTTCTAGGTTTGAAAAAAAGGTCGATCATTTACGGTCCGGCGACTGTGTTTAATTACCCTTCCATTGTCATCGAATGATTTGGGTCTCGAGGATGAGTTGTTATCTCATCTATCTGGGAATAACCTGTTTGGAGGAAATTAATGGGAGTAATCATTCGAAGGATGCCGTTTTCGACAAGCATCGACTCAATTCAATACGATTCAATATGACTTATGATGAGCAAACTTATAAAATCGGAAATGAATACAGGCACAGATAAAACTCATTTGCCAATACGCATTTACCAAATGCTAATTTGGCACATTTTGGTGCAAACGCTGATAGTCCCTTCAATGAGACACCGCGTCCAAATTTTGGATATTTTAGTAAAAGAATAATAACACGATAAGAAATTGCCAAATATAATTTGCATAGTAACGAAAGAGAGTCAGTACATGCTCAGTATCTTAGTTTTCCGCTCTGTGGCAATATTTCCTCTTCCGCTGCTGGGCTGTAGGGGTATACAGAGTCTGGGGTAGCGTCTACAGGCAGTGATTGCTGCCGGGACCCCGAGCCAGTCCTGGGGCTCCGGTATAGGGATGTCTTTAAACAAGTTTTTCAATATTTGACCCACAAATCAGGGCTTGAAGAATAAGTTTCAGATTTTTTCTCAGATCATTGTAATAGTCGCCTTCAGGGCCGAATTTGCAATGTCATAGCTAACTATATCCTCCAGATCAAAACTCAACTCCATGGTTACAACATATCAGTTTCATTCTGTTTTCCTTCCTAACTGGAAGATAACTATCTAACTGTAAATTGTAACACTCGCCCTTCGTCGAAAGTCGACAGTCGATTTTTGATGGAAATCTTATCCTGTTCCACGGTCCTCAGCACCGAAACTGACTATAGGACGGGCCCCATTCCAGTAAAAACTAGACGTAATTCATCCACATGGGCCCGAATATATTATTTGTGGATGAATATATCCATAAAATTTCAAACTAAACATTACTCAAGCTGGATATAAACGCGAAGATTTGTTCCAAAATTTATATCGAGAAATTAATTTCTTCGAGATGTGCCCCCTAACCAACCTATTTGTTTGGACCACCTTTTTATGGCAAAGCCACACATGATAAGAAAATGGGAAATCCTCACATCCGCACAGTTACGAAAATTATACAAAAATGTAATAATTATATTTTATTAATAAATAAAAAAAACATATATATACAAATGAATGTGGCGTACGGTCTTAGTGTGGGTGGGACTTTGAGACACAGACACAACTTCCCCTATACCGCACCCCACCGTTTTCGGGGTCTTCAAAAGTGTCATCGCCGCCGGGGCCTTTTTCGAACCAGTCTGCCACTTTGTGATAGTGGCATGGACATGGATCTGCGATGGCTCGAGTCCACCAACTCGGGGAAGAGGCATAATATATATATATATATCGTAATAGATCGCAATTTTATCAACAATGTGAAGTTTACACAGTTCAATATTATGTTATTTCTTAGCCGGTCTTCTGCTATAGTTCATGGAAGTAAATGAACAAAATCACTTAAAATGAGTTCTTGGATTAGTGAATTAGTTATTGATTTTTTTGTTGCCAGTATGATTTCAACGGTATCCTTTTCTCTTCAACAGTCTTGATAACGCTAAATCTAACTAGATTTCAGATTTAAAATCCATATTCAATCTCAGCTCACAACCAACACCAAAGTTTACCAATGAAATATGTATTTCAAAGCGCGATGCTCAGGTTCGTTTCCGCAGGCTTCTGATAGCCAGGGTTCTGTTATCACAGGGACAGATCTGAGAGCCGGGGCTATTAAGAGATAACCGTCGACTTAATGACACAGGTAGACGGAATATCGACGCTAGCGTTCCTATCACAATTATCGTGAACTACTAGCACATAATTTTTGCCAAAATCTATCGAAATATGCTGTTTACCGAGGTCTGCGAAATTCGTTCTCATCGAGCCAATTTTAAAGATAATTAAATTCGGAAAAAAGGACCGAATTGTTAAAAGTGAGTAGATAGGCGCTTGCTTTTTAGATTTTGCGAAAAATTCTTGGGTTGCTGTCAATAAAATCGAGAAAATCACACATTTTTTAAAGTTAAAATTACGAGATGTTAACAAAAAAAAGTAAAAAACTGAAAAGCAAGCGCCCATCGAGACACTTTTGTGAACCATATTCCAAAAACCGTGTGGTTCTAAGACAAACGGTATGGAAATGAGAGCGAATATTGCGAAATCCGTCCGTCCATAGCACTCTTAAACTCGTGATCATTCTTCCCAATAAACCTCGCTCTTTCCAATCCACACGACACAAGTTGACGACACACGTTGTCCAAATTTTCACATTAAAGTGGTTGAGTTTCGTGGGTGAGGGAGGGTTAATTTTCGCATGGGATGAAAAATGTTTCCGCCCCGCCCTGGCCACGCAGCCTACAGCGACCTGAACTTCCTGCGGCATCGACGGGGATGAATTATTCGGTGGTGGCTTCGGTGGCGGCGACGGCGGAAACGCGAACAAACCTCGTTGCAGGCAAGACAACCCTTCAACCCTCAACCCTTAAATATCACGTCCGTCGCTTTCCGGACCGCACGCGGTTAAAAGCAACCAAACCCTTGGTCAATTTTTACCACCTGGGCCGCTATTTACTTGATTTTTCAATTTTTATTCACGCGGAATAAGATGGATTTCGACAAATGTTTCCTAAACTTATTTTGGAAATAAAAATCGAAATTCACTTGATTCCACACAATAACAAACTGAAAAAGTTATTGATATGGCTCCGAGTCTTCTCAAAAGACCTATTCCAATTAGAGAAAAATGATGTCAGATACCCACTGGACGTACTACCAGTTTCGAAAAAAATTAATCAGCTCTGCTAAATAACAAAGGAAGAGAGGGAAATCACAACCCAAATCGCTCCACCTGGCTTTAGCGAGTGGGTATCATGACGTCATTTTTGTTAATTTTTTATTCAGTGGAAGCGGTGTCGCGTTGTGGATGGGCGTTGTTTGAATGATGCTGATCGGACAATCTTCAAGGTTCAACAGGTTGAGTCAGAGATAATTTAATGGAAAAAAGCAAATTTTAAAAAGCAAAACAGTCGTCGTGTAATAAGGTCTGACATAACAGAAAAGCTCAGTCGAAATATACTCAATAGTGTGGTCTCTGGAGTTTGAAACTGATGGGGAGACGTTCAGAATAGCACTGCTTTTGATGAATGTCAAACAACGCCTGGCTTAACGTTTAGAAATGCAGCGCGACCCGGAGCGAGAGGTTGCGTCCCCGTGAAGGCAGATAAAGGGTTGAAGCTTGCTTAACTAATGGCTTATTGAGTAGCCTTGCGGCTAGACAAGGGCTGGAACCTCCAACTTGCCGAGGCACACTATGCAAAAGTCTAAGAAGTTGACGGTTTCAAATTGAATACTCCACGGAGAGTGAACTGTGTTGATCCTTTCAGGAAATTCTAGTCGACGTCTGCACGACGAACGGGCTGCCGACGCGACGGACTGGCGATGCACACGACGGATTGCACAGCGTTGTGTTGCTTTGCGGGGCACAGAGTCGACGTCTGCACGACGAACGGGCTGCCGACGCGACGGATTGGCGATGCACACGACGGATTGCACAGCGTTGTGTTGCTTTGCGCACAGAGTCGACGTCTGCACGACGAACGGGCTGCCGACGCGACGGACTGGCGATGCACACGACGGATTGCACAGCGTTGTGTTGCTTTGCGTGGCACAGAGTCGACGTCTGCACGACGAACGGGCTGCCGACGCGACGGACTGGCGATGCACACGACGGATTGCACAGCGTTGTGTTGCTTTGCGTGGCACAGAGTCGACGTCTGCACGACGAACGGGCTGCCGACGCGACGGACTGGCGATGCACACGACGGAATTCAGCGTTGTGTTGCTTTGCGTGGCACAGAGTCGACATCTGCACGACGAACGGGCTGCCGACGCGACGGACTGGCGATGCACACGACGGATTGCAGCGTTGTGTTGCTTTGTGTGGCACAGAGTCGACGTCTGAACGACGAACGGGCTGCCGACGCGACGGACTGGCGATGCACACGACGGATTGCACAGCGTTGTGTTGCTTTGCGTGGCACAGAGTCGACGTCTGCACGACGAACGGGCTGCCGACGCGACGGACTGGCGATGCACACGACGGAATTCAGCGTTGTGTTGCTTTGCGTGGCACAGAGTCGACGTCTGCACGACGAACGGGCTGCCGACGCGACGGACTGGCGATGCACACGACGGATTGCAGCGTTGTGTTGCTTGGCGTGGCACAGAGTCGACGTCTGCACGACGAACGGGCTGCCGACGCGACGGACTGGCGATGCACACGAAGGATTGCAGCGTTGTGTTGCTTTGCGTGGCACAGAGTCGACGTCTGCACGACGAACGGGCTGCCGACGCGACGGACTGGCGATGCACACGACGGATTGCACAGCGTTGTGTTGCTTTGCGCGGCACAGAGTCGACGTCTGCACGACGAACGGGCTGCCGACGCGACGGACTGGCGATGCACACGACGGATTGCACAGCGTTGTGTTGCTTTGCGTGGCACAGAGTCGACGTCTGCACGACGAACGGGCTGCCGACGCGACGGACTGGCGATGCACACGACGGATTGCAGCGTTGTGTTGCTTTGTGTGGCACAGAGTCGACGTCTGAACGACGAACGGGCTGCCGACGCGGCGGACTGGCGATGCACACGACGGATTGCACAGCGTTGTGTTGCTTTGCGTGGCACAGAGTCGACGTCTGCACGACGAACGGGCTGCCGACGCGACGGACTGGCGATGCACACGACGGATTGCAGCGTTGTGTTGCTTTGTGTGGCACAGAGTCGACGTCTGCACGACGAACGGGCTGCCGACGCGACGGACTGGCGATGCACACGACGGATTGCACAGCGTTGTGTTGCTTTGCGTGGCACAGAGTCGACGTCTGCACGACGAACGGGCTGCCGACGCGACGGACTGGCGATGCACACGACGGAATTCAGCGTTGTGTTGCTTTGCGTGGCACAGAGTCGACGTCTGCACGACGAACGGGCTGTCGACGCGACGGACTGGCGATGCACACGACGGATTGCAGCGTTGTGTTGCCTTACGTGGCACAGAGTCGACGTCTGCACGACGAACGGGCTGCCGACGCGACGGACTGGCGATGCACACGACGGATTGCAGCGTTGTGTTGCTTTGTGTGGCACAGAGTCGACGTCTGAACGACGAACGGGCTGCCGACGCGACGGACCGGCGATGCACACGACGGATTGCAGCGTTGTGTTGCTTTGTGTGGCACAGAGTCGACGTCTGAACGACGAACGGGCTGCCGACGCGACGGACTGGCGATGCACACGAAGGATTGCAGCGTTGTGTTGCTTTGCGTGGCACAGAGTCGACGTCTGCACGACGAACGGGCTGCCGACGCGACGGACTGGCGATGCACACGACGGATTGCACAGCGTTGTGTTGCTTTGCGTGGCAAAGAGTCGACGTCTGCACGACGAACGGGCTGCCGACGCGACGGACTGGCGATGCACACGACGGATTATAATATTATGATATATTTATATATTTGAGTAAAATTATGCAGAAATTGTAAGAAAAGTTTATGTGCCCCGAAATCTATGACTTTTCCCATATTTTTTTTTACACTTTTCTTCTTATTTCCAACACGCATGTTCACTAATTAGTTAAAATTTCAACAACGCACGCTTTTTGCGGCTGTCGTTTGACAACAACGTCACCAAAAACCCCGAAAACCCAGCGCGGCGTCCGGAAAATTCAGACACAGCGCGCGACACGAGATTTTCCGGGCGGCCGCGACAGCAGAGCCAATTAATTAGGCTCGTCTCGCTAATTAGCGCCGCCGATGTGCAATTTTCCGCGCGCGCATTTCCGCGGATTTTTCAGTAACGCGAAGCTCCGAGCGTCGCGCGACAAATAATTGACGCCTCGCGGGCTTTGTGTTGTTTCGACATGTGAGGCTTTGGCAAAACTTTATCTTTTAGGATAATAATTGCCAAGTTTTGGGGAATTGCTCTTTACATTTTATTAGCTAATCATTTTTTGCGTTAATCAGTTTTATTTTAATGCTTTGCAGCAGCAGCAGCAGCAGCTATAGTACCTGGCAAATAGCAAATATCAAATAGTAAATAGCAACTAGCAGCAGTATAGAAACTAGAAATTAGAAAATAGCAGCAGCAGCAGCAGCAGCAGCAGCAGCTAGTACCTAGTTAAAAGCAAATAGCAAATAGCAAATATAAAATAGTAGATAGCAACTAGAAGCAGTATAGAAACTAGAAATAAGCAAATAGCAGCAGCAGCAGCAGAAGCAGCAGCAGCAGCAGCAGCAGCAGCAGCAGAAGCAGCAGCAGCAGCAGCTAGTACCTAGTAAATAGCAAATGGCAAATAGCAAATATCAATAGCAATATCAATATCAATAGCAATAGCAACTAGCAGCAGTATAGCAACTATAAATTAGCAAATAGCAGAAGCAGCAGCACCAGCAGCAGCAGTAGCAGCAGCAGCAGTAGCAGCAGCAGCAGCAGCAGCAGCAGCAGCAGCAGCAAGCTTTAGTAAACCTTTCAACTTACAACTTACAGAACATTATATACACTAGGAATTTTTTTGCAGAAAAATGAAGATACTCAAGTAAAGTCAACTGCTAGAAACGATGCATTGTAATGATATTAAGACATGATTCTGTCGCCGGACAATTCCACCGTGAGTTTTCCACGTTTGGAAGCCGCAGGCCCGCGGGCGATGCCCTTCCTGCTCACGATGGCTTGTGGCTGGTCAAACTTCAAGATTTAGAAACGTTTGAACGGCAACGGACGCCGGTAACAAAGTGCACGGAATTATGCTGATGTGATGACATTGCGGTAAGATATTATGGCAGTTCCGTGTGGTCTAGTTGCCGGATTGCCCGTCGGCGTTTCCGGTCAAAAGCGCTGTGCTAATCGCGGAGACATACTTCCTTGCCTTTGTGAAGTAATTAGATAATTTAGGCTTATCGAATTCACAGTCAGCGCATTGATAATTCGCTTAGCCGGTTGTAAATTGAGTAAAAGACACAATTAAGTTCTAAGCCACTAAATTACCTAGCGTAAAATTGTGATTTCTTAGTAAAGCCTCGTCTTAAATTAGAGCTTTTCTGTCTGGATCTTCTTTGTCTTATATTTTTTTCACCTGAGATAGAATATTTATTGAAATAAACTATTTAAATCAATCAATCTATTCTTAAATGTGAATAAATTGTGTAAGACATATTCCACTCAGAGAAAAATGACATCAGATACCCACTGGACGTACTACCAGTTTGAAAAAATATTAATTAGCTCTGCTAAATAACAAAGGAAGACAGGGAAATCACAACCCAAATCGCTCTACCTGGCTTTAGCGAGTGGGTATCATGACGTCATTTTGATAGAATTTTGATTGAATGGAATAGGTGTAAGAAATAGATTTTTTTATAATAAGCTACTAAGGCCCGGTTTTTCATTGGCCTGTTAACTTCTAAGCAGTACTTGGATTGGTTGTTACCATGGCTACTGCCAATGAGGTGTCTAGATATTGTGTTAACAGACCGTTAAATAATAAACAAGCCACTAAAAAACAGGGCAAAAGATTATTTAAAATAAGTCTCATGTTTTATCGTTACTGGTTATTGATTGCTAACCTCCCGAACTCAAACTTTACCCAACATTCGGTAAAAAGTCTTGTTTTCTTGCATATTCTGTTAACTGTTATTGCTGCAGTGATACCAACCAGCTGCAATTCATGGAGTACAAAAGGACTAATAACAAGTAATATTCCTCGTGGATGTCCACTACACAGTATCAAACCTCCAACTTTAAATGAGCTATTCAGTGAATTAGCAGGACAAACTCGTAACAAGCAAGCAAAGCCAACAGAAAGCAAACTTCTTGGTCAAACTGTCAAACAAATGCATCGAGTTGCTTCAAGCTTTGACGCTGAGAACACAAAGATATTATGTTATTATCCCAACCTACTTCGCTGCTACTAAATACACATGCTCTTGAAATGTAGGGGTGGATGTGGAGCCCGGTGGTGCAGAAATGTCTTCATGTTGAGGATACAAGAATATGTGTTACATTTATATTTTATATTTGTCTTTCATGAAGACATTCTGCAAGCTGCAGCGTTTGATAAAATGTCAATTATGCATGGCTGTCTCTTAAAGATTCCTCTGTCTCTCTCTGTATGTGCTCCGCAAACGATTTTGGTTTTTTTTTGTTTCTTTTCTTATACTTTGCGGTTCAAAGTCGACTTGACATAGAGAGATCGATGTTTGCTGGCAGGAATTTCCATTCTGATTGTTAAAGTTTCGTCTCGTTTTTATGAAAAGAGGAAGCCCTTTCATAACTGTCACCGCTGTGGTACAATAAAGCTGTCATCACGATATATCTGTAATCGATAATTGAAAGTCTTAACTTAACATCTTCCAATTAAATCATCGTGAAATCTGTGATACCCAACGCAAGTCGGCTTTGTCCTTGGATCTGCTGAACTATGAATAAAATCGTTCCCTGGCGTACATTGGCTGTGTGCTTGACCATCTCAAAACCAGGATTCAGACACGTTGTCGATCAGAGCAGCGTAAAAAGTGAAGCTGGCGCTAGTTTAAAGCTGTAATCCCACTTTGTTGTCACCAAAGTAGTGCACTACAATGGTGCCAGCGGCGTGGGATACACGTGAATACTCTTTAAAATCGTTTCAAGTTTTTTCTTAGCCAATTGGCTGTGTGCTGCAAAACCGGGATGCAGACACGTCGTGACCTAGGCGTGCATTGGCTGTGTGCTTGACCGTCTCAAAGCCGGGATGCAGACACGTCGTGTCCTAGGCGTGCATTGGCTGTGTGCTTGACCGTCTCAAAGCCGGGATGCAGACACGTCGTGTCCTATGCGTGCATTGGCTGTGTGCTTGACCGCCTCAAAGCCGCGATGCAGACACGTCGTGTCCTAGGCGTGCATTGGCTGTGTGCTTGACCGTCTCAAAGCCGGGATGCAGACACGTCGTGTCCTAGGCGTGCATTGGCTGTGTGCCTGACCGTCTCAAAGCCGGGATGCAGACACGTCGTGTCCTAGGCGTGCATTGGCTGTGTGCTTGACCGTCTCAAAGCCGGAATGCAGACAAGTTACACGAGTAAAAATTTAACTCATGTTACGTGGTACTTAATGCCTACCTAAAATTCAAAAAGACGGTGAGAGTTAATTAGAATATGACACAATAATCGCTTGAAAGTATTTTCGGTGGTTTATCGTCCTCAAAACACATAATTGGATATCCTGATGCACACAAAGAGCCTACAGTGAAAATGTGCCCGGAATTTTCTCGAGAATTCGTAAAAAATCGGTTCCGATTTCGTCCGTCGTGCGATATTTGGCAGGAAATTCCACGTCGAGCGGAGCGCAAACAAAATCAGATTTCGCGAATCGAGCCCGCGTCTCTAAAGAGCAGAGCGACGACAGGTCCATCTTTCATCTGCAGCATCTTCGCTGCTCTCTCCGACAGGACGACAGAGGAGCGGCGATAACGACAACGCTGGGCACGTCGATCTTTCATTACAACCAACGCAGCGAGAAACATCACCTGCGTTTAAATCTAACAACGAAGTAGGTATCCATTCCACAATATGTATCGGTACCGGGATGTGAACCCGGATCTTCACACTTGTCCGGGGTGATTTGTTAAAATTCCACAACTGATAAGAAATTTGGAATTGAAATTACGATTCTAATAATAAATATCTACTATACACGCAATGAGTATTTGCAAAAAGGTTCAAATCAAAACTAATAGATATTGAGTTTATTTGAGTTGTTGGGCTCCATGGAGATAGAAACAGGGCTATGAATGAGCATAGAAGGCGCTCAATCTAGTTAAGCTATTCTGCAATGCGAGGAGCATTTAGGCTCGAAACATCATTATCACTGTTGTGTATGATATGTAAGGTCATTTGTTAAGGGTCATCAGCGACTATAAAAGGTAGCGCCAGGCCGCATTCGGGCTCACTCTTGTCATCCCAGCGATACCAGTAACCTGTGTTCCCTGTCTCGAATAAAACGTATATACAAACATAACAGTGGCGACGAGGAAAAAAAGAAGAGTTACGAAGTTAGTCGTGTCCGCGGACGAAGAGTTGGAAATAGTAAGTGCGATGGCGTCGCGTATTTTCCAATTTGCTGAATTTAAACCAGCCAGTGAGGAGATAGAGTCATATCTAGAGAGACTTGAAGTATGTTTCAGTTTAAATGATGTGAAAGAAGATGCAGCAAAATTAAACTTATTCATCACCGTCGTGGGTGCAGAGACTTACAGTCTATTAAAACGTCTCGTTTGCCCAGCAAAGGTGACAGAGAAGAAGTATGACGAATTAGTGATAGTTTTAAAAAATCACTTTGTTCCGGTGTATAATGAACTGGCCGAGAGGTTTAAATTTGGGAAGAGAGACCAACGTCCGGGTGAAGCTTCTAGAGATTATGCTGTCGAATTGCAACAGTTAGCGCGGTCATGCAATTTTGGTCAGTTCCTGAATGATGCATTAAGAGATAGGTTTGTTTGTGGGTTAATAAACTCGTCAAGTACGCAAAAGGCGTTGCTCGAATGTAAAGGTCTTACGTTCGCGAAAGCGTGTGAAATGACACAAACAATCGAATGCACAGAAGAGACAGCAAAAGTGATCAGTCAAAAGGTATCGTCTGAAGTCTATAAAGTCTCCGGGCGGCAAGAGTCCAGTCGTCCAGAGTCTAGTCGTCGTCGTGATTCAAGTCGTGAATCGCATATTCACAAGTCGAGTCAAAGTCAACGTGAATACGGTCGTCGAGAGTCCAGTCGTCGAGAGTCCAGTCGTCGTGAGTCCAGTCGTCGAGAGTCCAGTCGTCGAGAGTCCAGTCGTCGTGAGTCCAGTCGTCGTGAGTCCAGTCGTCGAGAGTCCAGTCGTCGAGAGTCCAGTCGTCGAGAGACCGATCCTCGTGAGTCAAATCGACATCAGTCCGGTCATCGCAAGTTCGGCGCAGAGTGTCGTCGGTGCAGTCGGTACCACGACGAGCGCTACTGCCCTGCAAAGCATTGGAGGTGCTACACTTGCAATCAGGAGGGCCACATCTCAAGAAACTGCAATCGGTCGCAGCCTGTCAAAAACGTGAGAGTTGAAGACGATTTGGAAAGTATTTCGTCAGTTAGCTCGTCTGGCCGACAAAGTTCGGTTGAGTCGACAGATTTAGATGTTTTAAATATCAATGCAGTAGGGGTAATTAATGTGAAGAATGTTAATGGGCCTATGGCTCTAGAGTTATTTGTGGAAGGTCAGCCATTAATGTTTGAGGTTGACTCAGGTGCGTCAAACTCGTTAATTTCAGAGGAATTGTATGTCAAACATTTAGGGCATGTACTCTGCAAGCCAACGAAAGTCAAATTGAAGTCTGTGTTAGGAGAGAAGTTAGAAATCCTGGGTGAGATTGTGGTGCGAGTGAGTGGGAAGCATCGCACTCATGAATTGCCTCTGATTGTGGCAAAAGATATACCATCATTGCTAGGTAGAACATGGTTGGACAAGCTTGTGCCAAAGTAATAGGGCAGGATTCAGAAGCCACTATGTATTTAAAGGAAGCAAAAATCAAATACCCGCGAGTGTTTGCGACGGACAATAAGTCGCCAATTGAAGGCTTTGAGGCAAACATTGTTTTGAAGGAAAACACCACACCAATTTTTCATAAAGCTTATGCCGTGCCGTATGCACTGGTGAAGCCAGTAGAGGAAGAACTAGTCAGGCTAGAAAATGACCATGTGATCTCGAAGGTAAATCACAGCCTGGGGGGATCGCCAGTGGTAGTTGTGCCAAAAAAAGATTCAGACAAGATAAGATTGTGCGTGGACTATAAAGTAACTGTAAATCGTTGTGTTGATACTGAACACTACCCCTTACCACGTCTGGACGATATTTTCACTAGGGTTGCAAATGGAGCTTTTTTTTCGGTGCTCGATCTGTCTAATGCCTACCAGCAATTAAAAGTGGCAGAGTCGTCAAAGCACGTGCTGACTATTAATACGCACAAGGGATTGTTCCAAATGAATAGGCTCCCATACGGGGTTGCCAGCGCACCATCCCTATTCCAGTCGGTTTTGGATCAAATACTAGTGGACATGCCTAATGTGGTATGTTATTTGGATGACGTACTCATTGTAGGCCGAAGCCTGGAGGATAACAAGACGTTAGTAGATCAGGTTTTAAAACGGTTCCAAAAACACAATGTTAAAATAAATATCAGCAAGTGCAAGTTTTTCCGTGAAAAAGTTACGTACTTGGGACATATGATCGATAAAAATGGAATTCATCCAACTGCAGATAAAGTGGAGGCAATAGTTAAAGCCCCTGAACCGAAGGACGTGAGTCAATTACAAGCTTATCTTGGGCTGCTAAACTATTACCACAGGTTTTTGCCAAATCTGTCAACAGAAATTAAACCCTTGCATAGGTTATTAGAGAAAAATGTGCAGTGGTTTTGGAATGAACGTTGCTCTGCGGCTTTCACGAAAAGCAAGCAATTGTTAATTGACAATCAGGTGCTTACCCCCTATGACCCGTCCAAACCAATGATCATAACAAGCGATTCATCTAGCTATGGGGTCGGGGCCGTGTTTTCACTCCTAGTCAATGGAGTGGAACGACCCGTTTTGTTCGCGTCAACGACACTCAGCTCGGCGGAGCAGGGTTACTCGCAGCTCGAAAAAGAAGCGCTAGGAATAATCTTTGCGGTCAAAAAATTTCATAAGTATATTTTTGGGCACAGAATAACATTGCGGTGCGATCACTTGCCTTTGAAAGCAATTTTAGGGGAGAAAAAAGGCATTCCAACTCTGGCAGCGGCGCGTTTACAAAGATGGGCTATCATTCTCTCTGCATATAATTACAAGTTAGAATATAAAAAAGGTAGAGACATCGCAAATGCGGATGCGTTATCTAGGTTGCCAATAAAGGGGAACGGGGTAGAATCCCAACAACACGATTTTTCTTCGGTGAAACAAGTGTGCAGTGTTCTGTCACAAGTTCACGATGATTTTGTTTGCACCGCAACTGAGATAGCTAAGGAAAGTGTCAAGGATGCAATCCTGTCGAAGATAATACAATACACTCGGTATGGGTGGCCTCGTGAATTTGATTCCACCTTAAGAGATTACGCCCGGCGTAGAGAGTTGTTATCTGTCGATGGAAAATGTCTTACATGGGGAAGTAGGATTATAATTCCCAGTAAACTAAGAAATCATGTTATAATGTTATTACACGACCAGCATCCGGGACTTGTGCGTATGAAGATGCTGGCACGCAGTCATGTGTGGTGGCCAGGACTAGACGATGATATTGAAAAGACTTGTTCGCAATGCGATTCGTGTCAAATATCACGCCCTAGTAGTAAGCCAGTCACTCCAGTTAGTTGGCCTAGCCCTTACAAACCGTTTCAAAGGGTGCATGTGGATTTTGCGTCGGTAGAGGGAGTCACACTGTTGGTACTAATCGACAGTTACTCTAAGTGGTTGGAGGTGTGGATCATGGGTAAAACCACAGCGTCTTGTGTCGCAGAAAAATTGCGTGATTTTTTTTCCGTTTTCGGAATGCCTGAGTGTCTGGTCTCAGACAACGGACCACCTTTTACGTCGGAGGAGTTTGCTAACTTTTGCAGTACAAATGGTATTTTGCTAATGCACAGCCCCCCGTACCACCCCAAATCCAACGGTCTGGTGGAAAGAGCTGTACAGACAGTTAAAAAAGCTTTGACAAAACGTGGAAATAACGACGTCAATTTGACATTCAGACATAGGATTGCAAATTTCTTGTTCAAATATCGCAATACCCCAACAACAACCACAACGTTAACACCGGCGGAGGTCCTATTTAAATTCAACCCGAAAACCAAACTAGGAATGTTACGACCGCATTTAGGTCTAACCCTACAGACAACTGCAAAAAAAGTTGAAATGTCTCAGAATCAATCACAAATGCGCGAATTTGAAATTGACGATAGGGTGTTGGTTCGGTTGAAGGGGCCTCAGAAGTCATCGAAAGGTGTGAATTGGGAACCAGGCTGTATCATTAAAAAAACAGGTCGCGTAACTTACGAAGTAGAGGTGCAGAACAAACAGCAATTAATTCATGCAGACGATTTGCGCATGGATTTCCGAAGGTCTACTAGAGACCGTAAGGCACCAGACAGGTTTAGTACTTGAAAAAATGTACCTAGGTATTAGAACTATACATTATAAAAACTTGAGTTAACAGAGATTGAATACTGTACCTACACTTTTGTAATATTTTCTTTGTTTTGTATGTATTTTCTTTATATGTGTTTCTTTGTATTTGAATCAAATAACGTGTGGTTATTTTATACTTTTTGGGAGGAATGGATAGGGAAACACGAATTGTTCAGTATTATGTTAAGTTGTTAAACCATTTATTATTGTATACCTACTACAGAAAATAGTATAGGATTGATTGTCTGAAATTGTTCTGTGGGGGAAGGAGTGTTGTGTATGATATGTAAGGTCATTTGTAAAGGGTCATCAGCGACTATAAAAGGTAGCGCCAGGCCGCATTCGGGCTCACTCTTGTCATCCCAGCGATACCTGTAACCTGTGTTCCCTGTCTCGAATAAAACGTATATACAAACATAACAATCACCTGCATTCTTTTCAGCAATGGGCGAGAAAAGCTATCAAGAGAATCTTAATTATTATGAACACTTCTACCACTACCCTCCACAACTACCCCCTCACAACCTTTAACAATCTCTTTGCAACACTTGCCGCAATGACCTTCGAAACACGGTCCTTAGGAGGGAATCCACGGCGCATGTAAATGCATGCAACAGCTGGTCGATAACAAGTTCACCCCCGCCCCCTCCCGATTCCACAACCTACCCCTCTGCACACACCATAGAAAATAATCTGTGTCATTAAACCGCACGGGGCCTCGATGGAAAACAAGAAAATCTCATTTTTCCCATTTCCCGTGCGGCCTTGGCCCAGGGTGGACCTTCGGGAAAAGCGAGGCAACGCGTCGATGGTCATGTATTAACAGAGGATGCCACACCTGGCGATGCACACGACGGATTGCACAGCGTTGTGTTGCTTTGCGCACAGAGTCGACGTCTGCACGACGAACGGGCTGCCGACGCGACGGACTGGCGATGCACACGACGGATTGCACAGCGTTGTGTTGCTTTGCGTGGCATAGAGTCGACGTCTGCACGACGAACGGGCTGCCGACGCGACGGACTGGCGATGCACACAACGGATTGCAGCGATCCGTTGCTTTGCGCACAGAGTCGACGTCTGCATTACGAACGGGCTGCTGACGCAACGGGCTGGCGATGCACACGACGGATTGCAGCGTTGTGTTGCTTTGCGTGGCACAGAGTCGACGTCTGCACGACGAACGGGCTGCCGACGCGACGGACTGGCGATGCACACGACGGATTGCAGCGTTGTGTTGCTTTGCGTGGCATAGAGTCGACGTCTGCACGACGAACGGGCTGCCGACGCGACGGACTGGCGATGCACACGACGGATTGCACAGCGTTGTGCTGCTTTGCGTGGCACAGAGTCAACGTCTGCACGACGAACGGGCTGCCGACGCGACGGACTGGCGATGCACACGACGGATTGCACAGCGTTGTGTTGCTTTGCGTGGCACAGAGTCGACGTCTGCACGACGAACGGGCTGCCGACGCGACGGACTGGCGATGCACACGACGGATTGCAGCGTTGTGTTGCTTTGCGCACAGAGTCGACGTCTGCACGACGAACGGGCTGCCGACGCGACGGACTGGCGATGCACACGACGGATTGCAGCGATCCGTTGCTTTGCGCACAGAGTCGACGTCTGCACTACGAACGGGCTGCTGACGCAACGGGCTGGCGATGCACACGACGGATTGCAGCGTTGTGTTGCTTTGCGCAAAGAGTCGACGTCTGCACGACGAACGGGCTGCCGACGCGACGGACTGGCGATGCACACGACGGATTGCAGCGTTGTGTTGCTTTGCGTGGCATAGAGTCGACGTATGCACGACGAACGGGCTGCCGACGCGACGGACTGGCGATGCACACGACGGATTGCAGCGTTGTGTTGCTTTGCGTGGCACAGAGTCGACGTCTGCACGACGAACGGGCTGCCGACGCGACGGACTGGCGATGCACACGACGGATTGCAGCGTTGTGTTGCTTTGCGTGGCATAGAGTCGACGTCTGCACGACGAACGGGCTGCCGACGCGACGGACTGGCGATGCACACGACGGATTGCACAGCGTTGTGTTGCTTTGCGTGGCACAGAGTCGACGTCTGCACGACGAACGGGCTGCCGACGCGACGGACTGGCGATGCACACGACGGATTGCAGCGTTGTGTTGCTTTGCGCACCGAGTCAACGTCTGCACAACGAACGGGCTGCCGACGCGACGGACTGGCGATGCACACGACGGATTGCAGCGATCCGTTGCTTTGCGCACAGAGTCGACGTCTGCACTACGAACGGGCTGCTGACGTAACGGGCTGGCGATGCACACGACGGATTGCAGCGTTGTGTTGCTTTGCGCACAGAGTCGACGTCTGCACGACGAACGGGCTGCCGACGCGACGGACTGGCGATGCACACGACGGATTGCACAGCGTTGTGCTGCTTTGCGTGGCACAGAGTCGACGTCTGCACGACGAACGGGCTGCCGACGCGACGGACTGGCGATGCACACGACGGATTGCACAGCGTTGTGTTGCTTTGCGTGGCACAGAGTCGACGTCTGCACGACGAACGGGCTGCCGACGCGACGGACTGGCGATGCACACGACGGATTGCAGCGTTGTGTTGCTTTGTGTGGCACAGAGTCGACGTCTGCACGACGAACGGGCTGCCGACGCGACGGACTGGCGATGCACACGATGGATTACACAGCGTTGTGTTGCTTTGCGCACAGAGTCGACGTCTGCACGACGAACGGGCTGCCGACGCGACGGACTGGCGATGCACACGACGGATTGCAGCGTTGTGTTGCTTTGCGCATAGAGTCAACGTCTGCACAACGAACGGGCTGCCGACGTGACGGACTGGCGATGCACACGACGGATTGCAGCGTTGCGTTGCTTTGCGCACAGAGTCGACGTCTGCACGACGAACGGGCTGCCGACGCGACGGACTGGCGATGCACACGACGGATTGCAGCGTTGTGTTGCTTTGCGTGGCACAGAGTCGACGTCTGCACGACGAACGGGCTGCCGACGCGAGGGACTGGCGATGCACACGACGGATTGCAGCGTTGTGTTGCTTTGCGCATAGAGTCGACGTCTGCACGACGAACGGGCTGCCGACGCGACGGACTGGCGATGCTCACGACGGATTGCAGCGTTGTGTTGCTTTGCGCACAGAGTCGACGTCTGCATTACGAACGGGCTGCCGACGCGACGGACTGGCGATGCACACGACGGATTGCACAGCGTTGTGTTGCTTTGCGTGGCACAGAGTCGACGTCTGCACGACGAACGGGCTGCCGACGCGACGGACTGGCGATGCACACGACGGATTGCACAACGTTGTGTTGCTTTGCGCACAGAGTCGACGTCTGCACGACGAACGGGCTGCCGACGCGACGGACTGGCGATGTACACGACGGATTGCAGCGTTGGGTTGCTTTGCGTGGCACAGAGACGACGTCTGCACGACGAACGGGCTGGCGACGCGACGGACTAGCGATGCACACGACGGATTGCACAGCGTTGTGTTGCTTTGCGCACAGAGTCGACGTCTGCATTACGAACGGGCTGCCGACGCGACGGACTGGCGATGCACACGACGGATTGCACAGCGTTGTGTTGCTTTGCGTGGCACAGAGTCGACGTCTGCACGACGAACGGGCTGCCGACGCGACGGACTGGCGATGCACACGACGGATTGCACAACGTTGTGTTGCTTTGCGCACAGAGTCGACGTCTGCACGACGAACGGGCTGCCGACGCGACGGACTGGCGATGTACACGACGGATTGCAGCGTTGGGTTGCTTTGCGTGGCACAGAGACGACGTCTGCACGACGAACGGGCTGGCGACGCGACGGACTAGCGATGCACACGACGGATTGCACAGCGTTGTGTTGCTTTGCGCACAGAGTCGACGTCTGCACGACGAACGGGCTGCCGACGCGACGGACTGGCGATGCACACGACGGATTGCAGCGTTGGGTGTCTTTGCGTGGCACAGAGTCGACGTCTGCACGACGAACGGGCTGGCGACGCGACGGACTAGCGATGCACACGACGGATTGCAGCGTTGTGTTGGAAAGGTATCTTATCGTTAAACACAGGTAAGATCTGCAATCAACATTACGCAGGACGATAAAGTCTTGGGTGCTTCGCTGTGGGTACAGCTGTAATTTACACGTTTGTTTGAGATCATCTTCCCAGCCGTTCAGGAGCCTTGACCGTCAAATCTGTTTGCAAAGTTCATTTATAATTTATATTAACTTTTCTCAGAAGTTTTGACTTAATTTATTTGTGTTTATATTCTGTTTGCAGGCCGAACGACGGAACTCATTATAGAATTTTGGGAATTAATGTTTATCTTTCAAATTTCTTTCAGCTTTCAGCAATATTGGTAAACAACTTATGCTTATACATAAGTTATTTCCCAAATTACCACTATCTTTCATATCACATTTCTCACTGTAAACTTACGGTAAATTTATTGATATAATTTGAATCATTTCTTAAAATATACTAAGCATCTTATGATATATTTGCAGATTTAGCCCTCAGCAGTAAAGATCCCAGTTACATTATTACAACGAAACATTATTTATATCTTATCAATTTTAGAAATTTTGGAAAATTTCAATTGGATATTTCAATAGTACTAATAACAAATATATTTTTTTCATTTTTTTTTTTTATATTTATTTATTGCTCAAACACATTAAATATTTTTTAACATTAATGAAATATGTATATGTCAATTTAGATATGTTTCTAGACAATAAAAACCCACATAAGCCTGGCTTGTGTGTGGGAAATTACACGTTAGAACATAACAACACAACGCGTTCGGGTATGGTGTACTATTGTTAATTAACTAAAAATAATATACATTTCTGTTTCTAATTCATAAAACAGCGAGTCATGCAGCGAGTATTTTGCATTAGGTTCAAATCAACTAACATCCCAGCTTTCAGGAAAACAATTTAACTGCGTAGTTATGACCTTGATAAACCAGGCAGCACAGCTTTGCGAAGCTTCTGGAAAAGTTTTTGTTCAAAGTTTTTGTTCTCGCTTAGCATTCATATTTCTTCTGTAAACTAACGTCCTTAGATCAGGAAAAGACACGAGACTTAAGAAAGTATGATCCCAGCCTCAACCAAGACAATTAAGGCACATGAATTGCATCTGAGAGCAGCGTCAGCCAGCGCCAAAGCATAACAGCCCAACATGCCAAACTTAATGGACAAAATAACACACAGGTAGCTGTTGCCATAAAGGTTTTATGACATCTCCCCGCCGGGCAAAGGTGAACCACTCACTATGTGGGGCTGCCGGCACCACCAATCAATATCTTTGTTAAGGGATGAAGTTTTGGGGTTGAGCGGTGAATAATTGAGAGGTGATTATAGTACTTGGCTAGTTTTGTGTCACATCGGTGACGAGGATCGAATTGTGAAAGAGTTTTGAATAAGTTTTAATATTGGGAAATTATCTGTTGATTGGACTGACGTGTTGGTTATGAATTTTTAGGGACTTTGAAGGTGAAATCGGTTATATTTAGTGGCTCCCGATTTCTTAAGCTCTTGATAAAGTGTATTCGATAAGATTTCAATTAAATAAATTAGGAATATTGATTATTTTCGATACAAAAGTGTAATCGGTGAATGTTATATATAAAGAAGTTGTTGACATTTTGGTTAAAACTTGTCACTTATTTCCACGTTCGTCTGTCAAAGGTAATTTACCATGGACAGAAATAATACCTCGAGTTTTAAATTATGTTTGCAATACTCAATCTCATGTAATTTAATACAGATTTTTTTATCTTTCATTTGTGAACGTAATTTCATACGGATTCAAAAAGCATGAAAATAAAACACCTAGAATTTAATCAAGTCGTTGCGATTAAATAAAATCTAATATATTTTCGCAATTGCATAGAACAATGTGAAAAATATATTCTACTTTGATAAATCAATCTTTCGTCAGCATATCACAATCCATATACCCTCGTTTATACGGATGTCCTATTGATAAATTCTGAAAACGGAGTAAAGTTTTAATTTTCGATTCATATTGATCGACACAAATAATCCGAGAACCAAACATCAGTATATCGCTAGGCTAGGTTAGCTTCACCCTTAGCTCACTGCTAGGCTAGGTTAGCTTCACCTTCGGCTCGCTGCTAGCTGCTAGGTTAGCTTCACCCTCAGCTCACTGCTAGGCTAGATTAGCTTAACCCTCAGCTCGCTGCTAGAATAGCTTCACCCTCAGCTCGCTGCTAGGGGTTAGCGTCACCCTTAGCTCGCTGCTAGGCTAGCTTAGCTACACCCTCAGCTCGCTGCTAGGCTAGCTTAGCTTCACCCTCGGCTCGCTGCTAGGCTAGCTTAGCTTCACCCTCGGCTCGCTGCTAGGTTAGCTTCACCCTCAGCTCGCTGCTAGGCTAGGTTAGGTTAGCTTCACCCTCAGCTCGCTGCTAGGTTAGCTTCACCCTCAGCTCGCTGCTAGGCTAGGTTGGCTTCACCCTCAGCTCGCTGCTAGGCTAGGTTAGCTTCACCCTCAGCTCGCTGCTAGGTTAGCTTCACCCTCAGCTCGCTGCTAGGTTGGCTTCACCCTCAGCTCGCTGCTAGGCTAGGTTAGCTTCACCCTCAGCTCGCTGCTAGGCTAGGTTAGTTACACCCTCAGCTCGCTGCTAGGCTAGGTTAGTTACACCCTCAGCTCGCTGCTAGGCCAGCTTAGCGTCACCCTCAGCCCGCTCCTAGCTGCTAGACCAAATTCACCAAAAAAAAAACACACAATACTCTCATCACCGTGCAGTGATACACAAAGCCAACAAAGTAACCTACACACATCACATGAAAAAATCACTCCACACACGCGTAATCTGTTATCAGCCGCCATTGACGCGCACCGACACTCTCCCCCCCCCCCCCCCCCACACCCCCACCCCCACCCCGCCCCCACCCCCGCGCGGCCGCCGCGGCGCGTATAAAGCGGGGTGCGTCGCCGTCGAAGGTCCCATTCGTTGCCGACGCGTCGCCCGAGATCGCCGTCGTCTGTTCTTCGAGGACGTCGTCGTGGTCGTCGCTTGGCCGGGATCCCGATTGTCGACGAGCTACGTTCTTGGGGGCGAAGGTCGACGGACGAGCCGACAATGAAGTTCTTGGTGTTGGGCCTGGCGCTGTTGGTCTGCGTGTACGCGGCGCCGACGCCGGTGAGTTGAGATTTTACACAAGGGTTGGGATTTTCAGCGGTTCTTGTGCCTATTTATTCTTGTTTTCCTTTATGAGGAGCCCCGAATTGACAGGACTAGGACCTGTCAATAATCACACCTTTCGGTTATCAGTCACAAACTCTTTATTCCACACACTCGAACACAACCATCTCTAAACTCCCCTCTGCTCCGACTGCCGATGCCGCCTCCGGGCCCGCGTCTCCACCCTAGCGGCAACCTAAGGCCAGGGACACAGCCATGGTGGAAGGCAACCCAAACAACGCAATACCCGGAGAGCGGCTAGCTATTCCGGGTAGGCTGGTGCCTAGCACCTTATGCCATAAACGAGCATCGTCAGGCTGCAGGTGGAAGCCAAGAGCATCCGTGAAATATGGACGAAAATGGCTTGTTTATTTTTTAAAACCTTCACTCAAAACCGTTTTTCTAATTCAATTTTGAATAAATCAAATTTCTAGGCTGTCCTAGAAGAGCTAGGACAGAAAAGGAGGTCAGTGCACGTGCACGCGGGTTGTCAGCGTTATAGAAGGTCCTAAGAGTCTTGTAAATTTTTATCGAACATCAATGAAATAGTGTAAATACTAAGTCGTGCAACGCACCGTCTTGCTTGTAAAGTACACAGTGTACATTGTGAACATGAAGAGGTACATTTTGTTCTGATGCGGAAACGTAAGTGACACTTGAAAGCTTTTATGATGAAAAAAAAAACTGAGAGCATCCTCCTGTCATGTCCTCCATGCTCACCAAGTAAATTCAAACTTTGATACGATATCAAAAAACCTAAAAAACCTAAAAAACAACCTTGTTTTGTATATTTTCCCGACAGCATCGCGCAGCGAACGTATTTTCCGGCTCGAACACAGTCATAAAAAGTCCCGCGCTCGCTTTCACCAATTTCCCTCAATTTTCCTCAATTTTCCTCAATTTTCTCGCGGAGTTTTCCGCGCGGCGAGCTCTTGGCTCACGAACCGAGTGCCCTCCACCCGACATAATTGCGCCGGCGCCTTGTTTGACGACGTTGAAAAACACGAATAATCGGTGTTTAACGACGCAACGCGGCGGCTTAGCGAAACGCACAATGGGATCCGGCTCTAATTGCTTCTCCCGCGGACGTAATTGTCATTTAATTCGCTTGAAGCCTGCGACTCCATGCGTGACGGATTGCCACACGTTCAAATACCAGTCTCATTAAGTTGACACCGGGACAGATTATCTCATTTTCCGAAACTGACTGAAAATTATGCAAGCTGATTTTAAACTATGATGTGGAAGTATTGTACATAAACTATAGTGTAGGCAAGCATTTACGACCGCTTGTTTCGCTGTCTGCATTGCAGCCTGGACTGCCGCTTGTTTCCCTGTCTGCAAAGCAGCCTGGACTGCCGCTTGTTTCCCTGTCTGCAAAGCAGCTTGGACCGCCGCTTGTTTCCCTGTCTGCAAAGCAGCTTGGACCGCCGCTTGTTTCCCTGTCTGCAAAGCAGCCTGGACTGCCGCTTGTTTCGCTGTCTGCAAAGCAGCCTGGACTGCCGCTTGTTTCCCTGTCTGCAAAGCAGCCTGGACTGCCGCTTGTTTCCCTGTCTGCAAAGCAGCCTGGACTGCCGCTTGTTTCCCTGTCTGCAAAGCAGCCTGGACTGCCGCTTGTTTCCCTTGGTAGTCTAGGCCGCTAAGAAAATAGGCACTGTACCGTCATTTGTGATTCAAGTAATTGTAATGTAAAACGACAGAGTGCTCAAATTGGCAACACAACAACTGTAGATAAACGAACAGGAGTGAACTTTGAACACAATGCAAGATTGCCAGCAGGCTGTCTGTGTGTGTACAGGGATGTTGGGCCAGGCAGGATCGCTCGCAGACAATGAAAACCCACGCGCCATATTCGGCCGAGTTCGTCGCTATGCATGCAGACGCCGGTTAAACCTAACGCACTGATTAATCTCTATGGAAACATGGAGACAGAGACGGAGTGGAGACTGGGAACAGCGAGCGATTGGGTCGGATTTCGATTAAGTTAAAGCATGGCTGACTTGTTGGATTCTATGCGTGGATGGCGTTTACTAATCTATTGTTGTGTGATTTTCGCACTTGACGGAGCTGGTAGTGATTACTCGGTGCTAGGGCTTAGCGGATGTTTCTTGTAGACGTGTTGTGGATGAGCGTTGGTTTAATAATGTTGATTTGACAAGCTACAGCTTCAACAGGTTGTGATGGCAGAGATCACATTCAAAGTTCAAGTTCAGAGACGGTGAAATTGTGAGGGCAATTTGCTCTTCTTGTGGGAATAAATTTGTTGTTGTCGCTTATTGACCCTGTAATGGGCGATTGCAAATGTGGTCTGTTAATTTGGTGGGAAAATACTGGCAAAGCAACAATGAACCGTTGTTTTTGAAAGAAGTACCGGGCACAAAACAACCAAACTTTTACACAAGCGTCATGACGGAAAGGTAGACATGTTTTGAAAGTTTTGTTAAAAACTTTCAGTGGTTTGTCGTTCAGTGGTTTGGTCTCCCCAGTGAGAAACGTGATTTGAAAAAATGAATATTTCCAGCGGAGTTGAGAATCTAGTGCAGACGCTATGCTGAAGAACTCTAGTGAAAAAAAATATTTTTCCTACCCTAAATGAAATTCCCGGATAATATTCAACGAATATGAAACAACGCTCATCCGCAACACGATTAACATGGCCGCAAAGCTTTGGTGAGACTAAGGTGATGACGACCACCAAGCCTCCAACCCTGGCAGCTGTGATGTCATCCGACCATAACTCGAACACAAACAAACCCCACCCCACCCCGAAGGCGTAAGGCAAGTTTCTAGGAACTCTCGGCGTGTTATCTACGCAGCGAAGCATCAACACATCACGCTTGTTTTCCCAACACGCACTTTCACTTGTTGATCGCACAGGTGAACAGTTTTCCTGCTTTCCCCACTTCTGAGTTTCAAGTGTCAACTCCAGGTAAACACGTGTCGAGTCAAAAACATTGATACTTCTTGAATAATTCAATAGGCGAGAATAATAATAACCAGTTAGCCCACTTTTGTTCAAATTGAGTAAACTGTGTAGTCGTCGTTAAACAAAGAATCGATGTGTGAAAAGTCAGGAAAGTCCCAATACACCTATTCCATTCAATCGCAATTCAATCAAAATGACGTCATGATACACACTTTCTAGAGCCAGGCAGAGCAATTCGGGTTGTGATTTCCCTGTCTTCCTTTGTTATTTAGCAGATATAATTTATTTAAATCTGCTTTTACGTCCAGTGGGAATCTGTTGTTATTTTTATCTGAGTGAAATAGGTCTTTTGCTCCGTTCCCATTTGACAAACAGTTTATGTTCAAAATTTAAACCTGCTGCTACATAACGTCTTCGCGGTTATTGTCATTTCCTAAACATTAAACAAAGTGGACTCAACCGGTAATTTAAATTTACATATTCGATTGGCAATGACACCCTGGTAGCTAAATCTCAGCTATCCCATGAAAAACACGGGAAGGAATTCGAAATCTGGTGTTTCATCTTTCTCGGGTTAAGCATCCCCAATTATGCCACACAACCGACTGTAGAAAGGATATTAATTAAGTTTATCTGAGTTGTTTGACTCCATGGAGATAGAAAAAGGACTATCAATGAACATAGAAGGTGGTGAATCTAGTGACGCTATGCTGCAATCACACGCCAACAACTCGACTAACCCCGATTATAACGTGGCTCCATGGAGATAGAAACAGGACTATCAATGAACATAGAAGGTGGTGAATCTAGTGACGCTATGCTGCAATCACACACCAACAACTCGACTAACCCCGATTATAACGTGGCTCCATGGAGATAGAAACAGGACTATGAATGAACATAGAAGGAGGTGAATCTAGTGACGCTATGCTGCAATCAAACACCAACAACTCGACTAACCCCGATTATAACGTGGCTCCATGGAGATTGAAACAGGACTATGAATGAACATAGAAGCCGGTGAATCTAGTGACGCTATGCTGCAATCACACACCAACAACTCGACTAACCCCGATTATAACGTGGCTCCATGGAGATAGAAACAGGACTATGAATGAACATAGAAGGAGGTGAATCTAGTGACGCTATGCTGCAATCACACGCCAACAACTCGACTAACCCCGATTATAACGTGGCTCCATGGAGATTGAAACAGAACTATCAATGAACATAGAAGGAGGTGAATCTAGTGACGCTATGCTGCAATCACACACCAACAACTCGACTAACCCCGATTATAAATGCCCATCATGAAACGTAGTCAAGCAGTGATATAGTATTAATTTTAGGTCGATTCATTAATTTATCAACGATTTTTGTTCTTGGCTGCGAAAAACCATCGTGGTCCAATCATAAATATTGTATTTGCCGGCAGAAGCAACCTCTCTCCTTTCAGCCCTCAAATACCCTTAACCTCGTACAGGAAAGCACGTCTCTCTTCTCGTTAATTTATAAGGGTCCGTGTTATTGCGAAAGGACATCGATGTCGAACAAACACAAAGATACCAAAAAGAAATATTTCCACCTATTTAATGATTTTTTTCAAGTTTTCATCAGATCCCAGGCTTAATACCGACCTGCGGGCTATCAGATAATGGTCAGTGCAAAGAAAAAAATCCATTTTACACGTTTATCATGATTTTTGTCTCAAAAGTAAAAACCAACTATATTTGAGCGGTCAAAAATGGTCAACCACATAGACATTTGCATGCCACATTGCATCATGAATCATTGCATGATGAAACATTGCATCACGAAACATTGCATCATTAAACATTGCATCACGAAACACGGCCATCTGCTGCTCGAAATGCTCATAAACTTCACCCCCTCCCGTCGCTAGTTGCGCCGAGCGGCCACGGATTCACACGAAGCAATGTTCACGGGTCGCTCGGGTCAACAATGTGTTCTTGCAAACAAACACTCGGGCGGACCACCTGCTAGATTCGGTAATTGCGACCGTCGACTTCGCGTGATGAAACGGCCAATTGTTTGTTTTGGGGTTAATTTCTAGCTTTATTAAATCACACACGAATACACACAAGCACACACTTGCGTGGCTTGTGTTTGTGTGGACTTTGAAATTACTGAATGGGATTGTGTTTGTTGGAATCTATATTGCACATTCTGGTTTGCACCAATGTACACATAGGTGGTGATAGGAAAATTAGAGCGATTCTAACGAGACATGTCAAAGCAGACACAAAACACTATTTCCGTAATAGCAACAGCAGTGACACCGGTGTTTGCTGGCATTAGGCAAGGCACATAGTAATGCCAACAATCGTAGCAGCATAGCAACCCTAGCAACAGCAGTGACACCGGTGTTTGCTGGCATTAGGCAAGGCACATAGTAATGCCAACAATCGTAGCAGCGTAGCGACACTAGCAGCGACACCAGTGTTTGCTGACATTTGGCTAGGCACATAGTAATGCCAACAATCGTAGCAGCGTGGCAACACTAGCAACAGCAGTGACACCGGTGTTTGCTGGCATTAGGCAAGGCACATAGTAATGCCAAAATCGTAGCAGCGTGGCAACACTAGCAACAGCAGAGACACCGGTGTTTGCTGGCGTTAGGCAAGGCACATAGTAATGCCAACAATCGTAGCAGCGTGGCAACACTAGCAACAGCAGTGACACCGGCGTTTGCTGGTATTAGGCAAGGCACATAGTAATGCCAAAATCGTAGCAGCGTGGCAACACTAGCAACAGCAGTGACACCGGCGTTTGCTGGCAAGGCTCATGGTAATGCCAACAATCGTAACAGCGTAGCAACACTAGCAACAGCAGTGACACCGGTGTTTGCTGGCATTAGGCAAGGCACATAGTAATGCCAACAATCGTAGCAACGTGGCAACACTAGCAACAGCAGTGACACCGGTGTTAGCTGGCATTTGGCAAGGCTTAATAAATCATTCATACTTCTGCCTCTAAATAAGCCAAGACTAATTTGTGGTCTCCGCCAAGAATTTCTGGACCAAGTGAAGAAGTATGTTAGAAAACGGATGCTTCGTCAAGTCCCATTTCTTGTTAAATAATTCCAGAGTAGATCCCGCGTCACGCCTGGTTGCTCGATTTTAAGTGTGTTTTCGTGTATCATTTAGGCTTTTTCAATTTGCCTCGGTTTTTCGGCTGTAGGGGTTGTC
This sequence comes from Nemurella pictetii, assembly GCA_921293315.2. NCBI lineage: Eukaryota > Metazoa > Arthropoda > Insecta > Plecoptera > Nemouridae > Nemurella > Nemurella pictetii. The sequence goes on along the minus strand of OV121125.1, from coordinate 3,565,443 downwards.
GAGGAGGGTGGAGGGTGCACCACTTACACTTCCCGTGGCTCTCATTTCGTTAAGACCTCCCCCATTGGCTGGCCAATCAACCCTTGGTCACAGGTCACAAAACTTAGCATCGCTACTCGAGGGACGGTAGGTTTCGTTAGGGGATGAGATTTTTTTATCTGATACAACTGTGATGGGAGATGGCTGTTGTAAGATCAAGTTTTTAACTTGAGTGGGAGTCGGCGTGTTCGCGAGGGATCACGAATTTGCATAACCTTGTTATAGATAGCGTACTTAATCCGTCACCCCCAAGTGGCGCTGGGAAGTTTTATTAGCTTCTACTTTTTGTTTTGTCTAAAAGAATGTGGTAAGGAAATAAATTCTTGTAATTAGGATTCTTTCGCCAAGATTATGCATAATTTTTGGCTTTTAATTTTTTTAGTGGCTGTAATATGTAGCAGGGCAAAGGGCTCGAGTTGTTTCGATGTGATTTTCAGTTGATACGCTCGAGAGCCAAGAGTTTTTTAGGCTAAAATTCTTATGTTGGGAAATGTAAATGTGAATGTATTTGCATTTATCAGTACATTTTAGGTATGATCTCGACTTGAGTAAAATTCAGTATCTAGGTGGTGTACAGGAAAGTACTGTCATTTAGGTTCAAACTCAATTATAAAAATGTAATTCGTTCAAGTTTTAACTCGCTAAATTGACCAAAAACAGAAACCGAACACTTATTCTTAAGGCAAATATGGCTTTTCTAATTTTAATGACTAGATATGTGCTTCGTTAAAATCACAACACCAAAAAGGAATACGCTGAAGATATTCTTTTCGGTCCCGTTTGGCCTCTCATTGGCTGCTGCAGGTTTAACAGACCCGTTAATCCCTAAACGGCCCAGTGAAAAACCGGACAAAGATAACCTCAACCCCTGAAGCAAAGTCGAAGATGCCTACCTATCGAAAACCAGGTTAACCAATCTGAAATATCTAATTTCTTTTTAACTGATTTCCACTTAAAAAATGGAGGAAAGGAAAACTCAAATCCCCCCCGCGGGAGCGTCGAGATATCTCATCCTCTCTTCGAACAAGGCTCGTGAAAAGATTTTCCAATTTTCTTCAATTTCGTTCAATTTCCCTACCGCACGCCATTAGGGAAAATGGCAGATCAGAATAATGAATGGTTGTGAGTCTTTTTTAGTCGAGGGGATTGGGCTTTCCCACAGTCTGTATCACGCTCAGTTGTCAGCATAGTCCGTCTCACGGTCAGTTGTCAGCATAGTCCGTGTCACACTCAGTTGTCAGCATAGTCTGTCTCACACTCAGTTGTCAGCATAGTCCATCTCACACTCATTTGTCAGCATAGTCCATCTCACACTCAGTTGTCAGCATAGTCCGTCTCACACTCAGTTGTCAACATAGTCCATCTCACACTCATTTGTCAGCATAGTCCATCTCACACTCAGTTGTCAGCATAGTCCGTCTCACACTCAGTTGTCAGCATAGTCCGTCTCACACTCAGTTGTCAGCATAGTCCGTCTCACACTCAGTTGTCAGCATAGTCCGTCTCACACTCAGTTGTCAGCATAGTCCGTCTCACACTCAGTTGTCAGCATAGTCCGTCTCACACTCAGTTGTCAGCATAGTCCGTCTCACACTCAGTTGTCAGCATAGTCCGTCTCACACTCAGTTGTCAGCATAGTCCGTCTCACACTCAGTTGTCAGCATAGTCCGTCTCACACTCAGTTGTCAGCATAGTCCGTCTCACACTCAGTTGTCAGCATAGTCCGTCTTACACTCAGTTGTCAGCATAGTCCGTCTCACACTCAGTTGTCAGCATAGTCCGTCTCACACTCAGTTGTCAGCATAGTCCGTCTTACACTCAGTTGTCAGCATAGTCCGTCTCACACTCAGTTGTCAGCATAGTCCGTCTCACACTCAGTTGTCAGCATCGTTCGTCTCACACTCAGTTGTCAGCAAAGTCCGTCTCACACACAGTTGTCAGCATAGTCCGTCTCACACTCAGTTGTCAGCATAGTCCGTCTCACACTCAGTTGTCAGCATCGTTCGTCTCACACTCAGTTGTCAGCATAGTCCGTCTCACACTCAGTTGTCAGCATAGTCCGTCTCACACTCAGTTATCAGCATAGTCCGTCTCACACTCAGTTGTCAGCATAGTCCGTCTCACACTCAGTTGTCAGCATCGTTCGTCTCACACTCAGTTGTCAGCAAAGTCCGTCTCACTACGAGTATCAACAGGTGTTGAGACTCACCACAGAAAGTGACATTATGATCGATACACTTATAAAGCATTTAGCCGTGGGCTTTACGATGAGACGGGCCGAGGAACGCTTGGCTATCTGACGAATCAATCAGTGGCTATCGATTTTCAATAAATGTTGATTGAATCTAAAATAAATTCATTGAAATACCATAGATTTGGAAGTTAAAAAAGCAAGAAAAAATCGGAATACAAAAAACCCTTTGCGGTTTTTACCGTAAATCAGCAGGCGACGTTGGTACTGCCTTGTTACGATTCGCGCCTTTCATGTCGCCTCGAAACCTAGACAAAAAAAAATACAGTGTTTTTTATTACTTATCTACATGAACGCAAATATCTTTAGAAAATATTTCAGAAGTGTTCACTAATTGGATCAAAAGTCGCTAGGAAAATCGATTGATTTCTAGTTAATTTCTAGAAAATTCTTGGCATTTGATGTTGGTTAGAGTGGAGGTGCCGGGTCTGTTCTGCGGGTTGCGTTCAGGCGGACTTTCAACACTTCGCTCGGCCAAAAAAACACGGTCCAGTTGAGGGGCTAACCTCGAGATAACAACCCATCTCCATGGTGACTACCTATCGGTTGCTTCTGTTCGCTTTCTGCCTGGATAATAACTATTTTTCTGGAAATTGTAAAACCGGCTCTTAGCCGTGCCGAGGACTGGGAAGGAACATTATGAGTTGAGCGAAGCTTTGTTGTTCTGGGCATTGGAAAAAGATGGATGACAAACTGTCGAATAGAGAGTCTTAACAAGAAAGAAAGAAGTCTGAATTATTAATAATTAGACACGAAATTTCTACTGTACTAGCAACGAGTATTTACATTTAGGTTTAAATCGCACTTGGCATGAATTATGTTTGAACTAGAAGTGGTGAATAAACAAAAGATTATCGAACGATGTCTCAATGAGTGATTTTAGCTTTTAAGACGAAAGTTTCGGGTTAAACGATTTTTTAGTACCAACTATATCGTTTCTTGGTTCTCGAAGACCAAATATTTCAGTGGCTTGTTAATTTTTTGACAGTCTTAACACAATGACGAGAAAATGACGAGAAATAGATAAATAAATACATAAAATAAATATCTAGTAATCTCATTGGAATTTGCCATGGTGATTACACGTTAACGACCCAGTAAAAACCCTGGGCTTCAAATCACAAAATACGTGATGATGTTTCATACGATATACACCTATTCCATGCAATCAAAATTCCATCAAAATGACATCATGATACCCACCCGCTTAAGCCAGGTTGAGAAATTCGGGTCGTGAATTCCCTTTCTTACTTTGCTACTAAGCAGAGCTAATTCATTCATATCTTTTTCGCAAATGGTAGTACGTCCAGTGGGTATCTGACGTCATTTTTTGAGTCTTGTGGAGAGGTTAACATTTAAAATCTTAATTTCAAGCTATTGTGCTCGAGAAATGTATAGAAACAGGTAGCCAATAGCATGACAATGCAAACAGCCCGTTAGACTTCACGGACAACAATGACGAACAAATATCACGGTCCCTTCAACCTGCCCGACTCAGACATACTTTATGCGCATATCTAGTCACGAGAAACAACATTTATATTATTTACTTTCACCGGCGGAAATGTTGACGCAGGAAGACGAAATCGAATTACCTACGCGAAGGTTTTGTCGAATGAAAACACAGAATTTCTTTCAGCACCGCTTAGCGAGCGAAGCGCTGTTACTTCAAACGAATGTCTGAGCGCGCAGGCGTACATTTGACTTGTCAGTAAGGCCTCGGTGCAGCACACGCAGGATGGTAGCGAGGGGATATTATATAAGAGACAAGGACGCAGCCATCTGCTCGCTTCATGGCCGCGTTGTGTCGCGTTGCAAATAGCGAATAAGTAATAAGCCACATTCAAAATTAATTTCCGGAGAAGGTATAAGTTTGAGTGGCTATGCTTTTATTATGAGAGTAAATTTGTTGTTATCATTTATTGACCCTGGAATTGGTAACTTCGAATTTGATCTATTCTCCTCAACTAATATCGTCGACTATAATGCAAAGCACACTGAAACTTCACAATGCAGAACTTACCACAACATTTTTTATGCAGCTTTTTTTTCTAGACAAATTTTATCGCTAGCAAATTTCATCAATTTCAATATTTCCAACTGGCAGTGAACTCACTGAACGTCACTGGGACAAAATGGGCTTTCTTGATTCGCTGTCCACCAATAGAGAGGCTGCATTTTCATGGAAACCATGGAAACCTTGTCGTTATGACGTGACCGAGGTACTTTAGAAATCATTCGCTTAAAATGACTTTACATTTTCAAATGGTCAAAATTTTCAGAACCTTCTTAAAATATAAACTCGTTTATTGAATACGGAAAAATGTAACTACATCACTTGAATCGGTGTCATAAGAAATAGCTCATCTCAAAATTGATTCATGGACTGGAGGTTATCATGACCCCTGAGGCAAACTTGACATTACCAAGGTAATATAATATTTATTATTTATTGTCACAGATTGAATATTTTCCATTGAAATTGTGACAATCATAGTTCTACAGTATGTAAATACTCGTAAATCCTTTGAAACGTGACTGCATTCCAACGCAGACAGGAAATGAAGCAAAGGCTCACAGTAACTGCCTACTAGAACCTTAACCCAGGGCTAATGAAAACCAAGATTTGGGTTCTTGATTTGGTGGAAGTGCCGTGTCTGTTCTGCGGGTTGCGTGTAGGAGTAGCCGTTGTTTGCGGGCGAAAACTCTGTTTGTCCCTCCCGGGAATTGAGCCCGAGTCTCTCACATGATTGCAGGGGTTGGTCGGTCACACACAAACCCTAAACATCGACTTTTCCAAACGATATTAAGTTTATTTGAGTTGTTGGGCTCCATGGAGAAAGAAACAGGACTATGAATGAACATAGAAGGTGGTTAATCTAGTGACGCTATGCTGCAATCACACACCAACAACTCGACTAACCCCGATTATAAGGTGGCTCCATGGAGAAAGAAACAGGACTATGAATGGACATAGAAGGTGGTTAATCTAGTGACGCTATGCTGCAATCACACGCCAACAACTCGACTAACCCCGATTATAAGGTGGCTCCATGGAGATAGAAACAAGCCTCTTCATGAACATAGAAAGCGGTGAATCTAGTGATGCTACGCTGCAATCACACGCCAACAACTCGACTAACCCCGATTATAACGTGGCTCCATGGAGATAGAAACAGGACTATGAATGAACATAGAAGGTGGTGAATCTAGTGACGCTATGCTGCAATCACACGCCAACAACTCGACTAACCCCGATTATAACGTGGCTCCATGGAGATAGAAACAGGATTATGAATGAACATAGAAGGTGGTGAATCTAGTGACGCTATGCTGCAATCACACACCAACAACTCGACTAACCCCGATTATAAAGTGGCTCCATGGAGATAGAAACAGGACTATGAATGAACATAGAGGGTGGTTAATCAAGTGACGCTATACTGCAATTACACACCAGGTGGTAGGTACCTCAAGTAGACACAATAAAACAAAACTCATCACGAAATATTGCAAATAGTTTCAGTTTCCGTCATACTATCTCTGAAACCTTCAAACAAGGCAGCCAAAACTTCAAACACACACCTAAAAGTATCCTTATACTAAAAAGAAACCAAGTCAAAAGAAAATAGCTTCCCAAACGAAATGCGCCACCCGTATTGTCACCATCATCAATTGACACACGATACCACAACAGAGAACGTGGGAACCACAACCGTCATAAAAACACCCCCCGATTAATCCCCTTCCTCTACCCTTCCCACTCCGCATGGCAACAGGCGCGAATTATGCACGTGCTCAAATTGCACCCGTCCATGTGTGACGCATTCTCGCATCAATGACTGCGTCATCTATTACATCACCGTATCGCCTGACGGAATTTATTGCTTTATAGAATATATCGGGTGCCCATTGAATAGCAATTCACCGCCGTCTTTCCGTCGCGATAGGCGGCCTGGATTGCCGCTTAGTGAACTCTGTCTAATGCCAGAAAAAACCGGTGTCATTGCTGTTGTTAGTGTTGCTACGCTGCTACGATTGTTGGCATTACTATGTGCCCTGCCTAATACCAGCAAACACCGGTGTCACTGCGTTGCTAGTGTTGCTACGCTGCTACGATTGTTGGCATTACTATGTGCCTTGCCTAATGCCAGCAAACACCGGTGTCACTGCTGTTGCTAGTGTTGCTACGCTGCTACGATTGTTGGCATTACTATGTGCCTTGCCTAATGCCAGCAAACACCGGCGTCACTGCTGTTGCTAGTGTTGCCACGCTGCTACGATTGTTGGCATTACTATGTGCCTTGCCTAATGCCAGCAAACACCGGTGTCACTGCTGTTGCTAGTGTTGCCACGCTGCTACGATTGTTGGCATTACTATGTGCCTTGTCTAATGCCAGCAAACACCGGTGTCACTGCTGTTGCTAGTGTTGCTACGCTGCTACGATTGTTGGCATTACTATGTGCCTTGCCTAATGCCAGCAAACACCGGCGTCACTGCTGTTGCTAGTGTTGCCACGCTGCTACGATTGTTGGCATTACTATGTGCCTTGCCTAATGCCAGCAAACACCGGTGTCACTGCTGTTGCTAGTGTTGCCACGCTGCTACGATTGTTGGCATTACTATGTGCCTTGTCTAATGCCAGCAAACACCGGTGTCACTGCTGTTGCTAGTTTTGCTACGCTGCTACGATTGTTGGCATTACTATGTGCCTTGTCTAATGCCAGCAAACACCGGTGTCACTGCTGTTGCTAGTGTTGCTACGCTGCTACGATTGTTGGCATTACTATGTGCCTTGCCTAATGCCAGCAAACACCGGCGTCACTGCTGTTGCTAGTGTTGCCACGCTGCTACGATTGTTGGCATTACTATGTGCCTTGCCTAATGCCAGCAAACACCGGTGTCACTGCTGTTGCTAGTGTTGCCACGCTGCTACGATTGTTGGCATTACTATGTGCCTTGTCTAATGCCAGCAAACACCGGTGTCACTGCTGTTGCTAGTGTTGCTACGCTGCTACGATTGTTGGCATTACTATGTGCCTTGTCTAATGCCAGCAAACACCGGTGTCACTGCTGTTGCTAGTGTTGCTACGCTGCTACGATTGTGGGCATTTCTATGTTCTTCTAGAAACTAGTGTCGATTCAGGCTGCTTAACAACCGAAATACAGGCATGGCAATAATACCAATTTTCCGAACGCTTTTCACACCACGTTTTTCCTTGCTACAGGAGGCTATGGAGCAAATGACTGCATCATTTGTAAAAATCTATTTGAATTTCACACGGGCAATGTATTGAAAGCACTTAACGATTCCTGTCCAACAAATAATTTGTCGATTGTCCGTTTTATATTCAACCGGGCAGTCGACTCGTGACTACGTTCGGACTGTGATGAGTTTTATTTCAATTAAACCATAGATTAAACGGAATTTTGCAATCGATATTGTTTGCCTGCGTGGGACTGGACGCCCGCTTCGTTCTCATTGAAGGTCGAGTTACGCATGCGTATGATTTTCCTACAGCCAACCGTATTTGCATTTTGGTGAATTTCTTTTTACTGAAAAGCTTGGTTTACTAATCATTTCAATTACCTATCAATTTTTTGTCATTTATTGTGTCATAGCATTTTAAAAAGTCTCATTTTGCCACAAGATTTTCAGAATACCATGGGTATTGAATGCCAAGTCCCAAGCTCAAACTTTTGCCGACGTTTTGCAAAGTTGTGCTGCCTGCTTCATCAACGGTCTGAACTCGAGTACCAAATGCCTCGATGCTAAGAGAAGTGCTTGGATTAGGAAAATATATGTGTCATAAGAAAGTAATTTGACACTAGATGTTAAAAAAAAGTAATGTAAATCTTATATGTAACGATATTTGAGTTGTATTTGAGTTGCTTTTTTCCGTTTTTAAGCATTCACAAATGTTTTCTTACATGTTATTACATATACATTTACAATTTTCGTTATTGTTTAGTAATAGTTTAGTAATTTAGTAACATGTAATTACATATACATTTACAATTTTAGTAATTGCCTTTGCGATTGCCAGTGAGCTTTAGTGGTTTGTAAGCCTTCGCTTAAATCTACTATCGAACGCTTTAAGAAAAACTACCAGATCCAATGTTCACCGAAATTATGAACAAAAATTAAACGATATACTTAAGAACAAAATGCGGAAAGCGTTACGTTATAAACTAAAGCTTAATTCTGTTCTGTGGATTTGCATTTGCGTTCACATTTCCAACAAAATACCTAAAATGCAGAGTCCCTGTATAATTTTAATTTTATCATGTAGGTAATCATCTTTCCTTGCAATTTGATAATACTTCTCGCTACACGATGATATTATTTAGACTTCATTAGCTCGTAAAATGATGTAATTATTTGCCCGACAAAACGCCTGACGAAGCAACGATGGATAGTTGATAATATCAGAAATTTTCAAATCACGTTCCTCACTCAATCTCTTTGATACATTTTAACTTAACTTTCCAGAGATTTAAAACATTACAACATGACAACCGTGTATACATTTTAATCTTTTTTGTTTAGTTTCTCTCATGAAAAAAACATTTTAATGTTAACAATACATGTTACATGTCACATGTGACATTACATGTGTTTATGTTACATGCTTTAAACATTTTTATGTTTTTTTAGGTTTTTCCAGTTTTTTGCCCACAAAATCAATAGACCACATTCCGAATTCAATAAAAAAAAGGTAAAAAAATTGTGGCAATGCTTTAATTATGCGAATACATTTCTTGTAATCACTTCTTGACCCTGGAATGGGTAATTTCGAATGTGCTCTATTAAACCTTGAAAAATGTCAAATCTGCATCATCGAAACAACGCTCATCCACAACACAATTCAAACAAGCGCACGCCAGTCTCATCTTCAACACTCTCCTTAAATAATAAGACACCTATTCCATTCAATCGAAATTCAATCAAAATTACGTCATGATACCCACTCACTAAAGCCAGGCAGAGCAATTCGGGTTGCGATTTCCCTGCCTTCCTTTGTTATTTAGCAGAGCTAATTATTTTTTTTTCCAAACCGGTAGTACGTCCAGTGGGTATCTGACGTCAGTTTTCGCTGAGTTTTATAGTTAAAAATGTGCAAATTGTGTAATAATTTGCCGAAAAAAGACCATCGACAATTATCCGCTAGAATTAGTTTCAGTAAATTTTCCTCGCTGCTCGCCCCGGACCGCTGATGATGATGCACTCCGCCCAGTACTCAGTCAAGCCACGAGAGCTAATTACTTTAATTAGCGCGTCAGTAACGCTGTCGATTATTAATTGTATTTACCGGCGATATCACGCACGCGCGCTGTCGTGTTTTAACGAGATTCCACGACTGCCGCGTGGCTCGTTGGTGTTTTCTGTGTGAGATATTGCCGCTTACAAACTGAATGACACCTGCTGCCTGGCAATAGCAAATGACGCGATATTTTATAACAGGTGGCAATACCTACTCGAGCTTAAACAGTCATACAATAACAAAAACTTGCTTTTATGTAATGCAACAAATGAAATATCAGATCCAATATTTTTATCACCGCCTACTATGTTCATTCATAGTCCTCTTTCTATCTCCATGGAGCCACGTTATAATCGGGGTTAGTCGAGTTGTTGGTGTGTGATTGCAGCATAGCGTCACTAGATTCACCGGCTTCTATGTACATTCATAGTCCTGTTTCTATCTCCATGGAGCCACGTTATAATCGGGGTTAGTCGAGTTGTTGGCGTGTGATTGCAGCATAGCGTCACTAGATTCACCGCCTTCTATGTTCATTCATAGTCTTGTTTCTATCTCCATGGAGATGTTTGATGCAATGGGGGTTTAAGGGGTGTCTAAAACAAGGGTTTTTTCTGCTGAAAGTTGAGCCCGCGACGCAAAAGAGTACGCATTTCAAAACCTTGGTTAATCATATTAAACTAATTATCATGAAAATTAGTAAAGTTTCCTGCGCGTTCGGTTAACAGACTGCAGAATGCTTGTGAGAAATGCTGGGATGAATTTTAGAATCTTCAATCACTTAATATTCCAGTAAGCGGGGTTTTTTCTGCAGTCGTTGGCATAAATATCTACCCCAACATGAAATTTCTATGACGATCCTAATATCACAAAATATTCGCAACCCTTCCGATTGTTGCGTTGCGTACATATTTGCGAATTATATTCGCCCGCGAATCCTTTTCTTGTTACGACGTTTGCACAAAGTCAGAAGTTTCGCGTCACAAAGACTGTGACAGATAACAGTAGAAAGGAACCAACGCAACCCCCCAAAGAATATATTAAGGGTGCGCCTAGACAGTCACTTGTTTCGCCCTCATCCCAAGAAACCGAAGAATATTATAGCCTATACACACGACGCGTTCCCAACGCGCGGATCGGATCCGTCGGTCAAAACCCGCTTCTAAACCCGTCGTGTGAATGGCAAACGCGTCGCGTTGAGAGCGCGTCCGGCCGATAGAGCTCGGTCCTAAACTGACGCTTGCAACCCGTCGTGCTGACCAATGACAATGCAGCTTTCAATACTGCCCAATAAGATCGCCCGTTATTTCGCGCACTTTGCTACATCGTTTCTCGCTTCTCTGAACAAATAACCTATAATTTATATTATTTTACTATTTAATTAATTATGTTTCCACTCGTGTCAATAACAAAATAGCAAAAACTGCGCATCCTAAAATCCTCTAAAATTTTATCCTCACTTATAATAGCCCAGCAAGCAGAAAAGTAAAATATCCATTGGCCAAAAAGCCAAGCGACACGGCACAAATTTTGTGTACAATGATATCATTGAGTATGATATTCTGGAGTTACGACACGGAGATGATATTGAAAGATTTAGAAAATAATAATAATGAATCCCTCTGATTCATTGGTAATCATTGGTAAGTCACAATTCCTTTCCTTAAATTTGCGTTTCTCTCCAGTCAAGTATTGACAGTGACAGTTGTGACAGAAAAGTTTGAGCATTGGATGCGAGAGGATTCGTTGTGTGTGAATAGCAAACGCGTGACCTTCGAGGGCGACGCTTTAAACCCGCGCGCTCTCAACGCGAGCAGAAAGCGCCGTGTGTACAGGCTATTAGACTTCTGGAAATCTCACGGACGTTACTTTCATTTCAAATTTGGGTATAAAAAGTAGGAAAACGCTGCGTTTGCACGCGTGTTGAACGATGAACAAAACCTAAACTGGGTCTTAACGTAGCTTATTTAAACCAGACCAGAGATACAGGTACCACATGCTTGTACGATGTTCTTAAGAATCTGGATTGATTGATTATTGGTGTTTAACGACGCACTGTTTTGACAACTGGTGCTATGGTGGTGATGAACCTAATGATCCTAGAAGTGAGAAGTGGAAACCCGGTGCCGGCACGTAGCCTACTCCTGTCGAAAAGCACCGAGCGGACCACCGGCTTTACGTCCCTTCCGAAGGACGGTACAACTCGAAAGACAGGATTCTTCCACTAATCCGTGCTGTCCAGAGGTTGACAAGCAAGGCGAGTGAAGTTGTCGTACTAACTTCAAACCCTTCAACCTCTCTACCGAACAGAACTGACCATATGCATGAGGGTCACCCATCAAAAACCTAACGCAGCGCGATGTTGCTTAACTTCGGTGATCTCACGATAACCGGTGTTTCCAACGTTGCCAAACCGTTCGGGTTAGAAAACTAGTGCCAAAATATTAATGACTTATGAAGCTACAAGCAAAAAATTGTAATAATGCAGAGTATTTTGCGATGCGATGCGTAACAAGCGACGGTCAAGGCGCTTTATTACTAACGTAGCCCCTCGGAAGTGTATCACATTTTCAGCAATAGTCGTGCATTTGAAAAGAAAGTGTTACACTCCCAGCTCCCGGGGAAGGTGGTAGGTTTATAAGGGATGATGCACACTCCTTTGCAAAGAAACGACCTTGGAGAAACGTGGGACGTTGAATTTCTAGAAAATATTAAGGTGTTTCAACTTTTTGTGAGTTTCCGCTTCAGTGGATTATACGAGGTCGGCATTGCTGTGATTTTTTTCGCAATCCTTTTAAAAGATTTTCACTCAAATTGATGACTTTTCTTGTCGGTGAATATTTGTGTTTTTGTTTTATGACATGATTTTTCATGACAAACGTTTCTCTAGCGAAATCAGGGATACTAATATCTTATATATCTTTTTGATATAAAGTGTGATATATTTTAAGACAAAGGGGAGCAAGACCCAAGCTCGAACATCTGTACCTAAAAATTAACTTGTTTCCGCGACAGCAAAAACATCTATTCCATTCAATCACAATTATATCTAAATGACGTCATGATACCCACTCGCTAAAGCCAAGTAGAAAAATTCGGATTGCGATTTCCCTGTCTTCCTTTGTTATTTAGCAGAGCTAATAAATATTTCAGTGTGTATCTGACCTAATTTTTCTCTGAGTGGAATAAGCCTATTCAAAAGTTTATTGCAACGTGGGTTTTAGGGATGTAAAAATATAGGTGATTCCATGAAACCTGTGCGTTGTCTGGGCAGAATCCTTGAAAACATATTTTTTAAGTAAATGAAAGTCAATCTTCTTTTAAATGAAAAGAGCTACAGAAAATTTTAGAAGTGTACAATTCTCTCAGATAATTTTCAACAATTTGCTAAAAGTTTGTACAACTGTAGACAAGACGTCGAAACTTTACTTTTATCTTACAGTTCACGACACTTTTTCCAAAGCACACTTCATATAAATCATGTTAAATATTCAAAGCAACGAATTTCATTTCTTAAAACCAATCGAACCAACTTCGGCCCCGCCCCACTAGCAATTGTTCCGAGTCTTCCAGCCCCTGCTGGTTGTGTGAGGGGATGAAGGCACGCGGCAGAGTCGACGAAACGCGACGTGACTTTGAGGGGCGGCGGCGGCTCAACTTGGCGAAAAGCAACATCGACCCTGGAGACCGTTTCCAATTAAAAACCCCGGCTCAAGAAGGCCTGATATTTACACCCATTTTTCACTGTTTTTTTTTTCTCGATTTGTCTCAGCCTTGGGAAACGATTGAATTCAAATGCTAAAAAACCAAAATGTGGGATCGTTTTGACAAGAACTCAACGATTTCGTTGAATGTTGTGTATACTCATCTCACCAGTCTGTAGATGCAGGAAACTCCATAAGCAGGAAAACTAATGAAAACAATATATCTAAGTCGATTCATCGACGAAAAGCAGTGGCGGCGCCAGAAATAAATCAGTAGGGGGGCAAAGCAGGGGCAAGCAAATAGGTGAAGGGGGCAAAAGCACCCCCCCCCCCCCCCCACGGGCCCACACAGATCGAATTACCTGAAGAGTGTTTTTATTTCTCATGCTGTAAATGAGGCAGTGCAATTGGAAGATTATTTTCACAAGGTCTAATCCGTAAAAGCTTATAGCTTCGTCACACGGAAAATTTTGCTGGTGCAGCGTTCCACGTAAAAGCAGTTAGTTGCCCCTACAATAATCACTATATTTCTGAAAAACATTCAATTAACAGTTGAAAGAAATTCTAACTCGCAATGTGAAGTCTCGAGTCGATCGGACGTCTACTTTGTTCACAAGAGATCTGGAATTTGGGACTTTTCAGCGGGGGGGCAAGCAGGGGGGCAAGCCAATTTTTGGGGGTGCACTTGACCCCCCATGCACCCCCGTAGCGCTGCCACTGACGAAAAGGAACAGGTGCCACAGGTCAAGCACTGTGTCGTTAAACAGAAAAACCTTAAAAATCAGTGAACAAAATAAAACTGTCAAAAAACACCAATTACATTAGAAATATAATATTAAATTGTTCGTAAAACCCAGCTTACAATATTTTTTTGTTAATTTATGTAAAAATCGACACAAATCTGATGTAAAAGAGTAAATTTAACAGCAATAAGTGACCAAGGTAAGAAATTCATAACGCTATCCATTAAAGCGAAAGGGCATCTGTAATATCGCAATAGGTCACATCATCTACATTCCCCGATCAAAACGCATCGCTGCGTAGGTAGTATACATGATACTGGCATCGGATGTATACTGGCCTACAACTGGCTACTTGCAAATCAATGACTCTCCCGAGAATCCAGCGTTTCGCTTCTAATAACGCTGAGTGTGTTTAACGGGCCGATGATTGTGCGGGCAATGAAGAACCGAAACATGGCGCCAACATTAAATACACACTCTGATGATAGGTGCTGACACACGGAGATGCGAGGGTACATCCCAATTTCATCAGAGCTTAGCGTTATCAGAAACACCAGGAACATTATGCGCATTATGCGCATCAAAAGAGGCCGTCCTATACAAATGAATTTTAATTCAATGATTTTTTTTCTTCAAAAGCAAAATATAAATCTGCATTCAGCCAAATGTCTGCAGTCATTTTCGTAAGTGAATCTGTTCGATTCCCCGGGTGGACGGACATTTAACAAATCATGCGGCGGGCTTCCTTCGTCAATAACCTAACTTTTAACGATTCATCTTCAACAATATCACCATGCGATTTCCAAACATTGGAACTTTTCCATGTAATCCGATCAAAGAGGAACTTTTCCATGCGGGAAAAACTTAAATTAGCGGGTGTCTGACCGCGTCACGTTGCTTGAATGGAATCGGTGTATTGACTCTGCTTATTCAACCAAGGAAGACAGGGAAATCACAAGCCAACTGGCTTTTCTTAGCGGGTGTCTGACCGCGTCACGTTGCTTGAATGGAATCGGTGTATTGACTCTGCTTATTCAACCAAGGAAGACAGGGAAATCACAAGCCAACTGGCTTTTCTTAGCGGGTGTCTGACCGCGTCACGTTGCTTGAATGGAATCGGTGTATTGACTCTGCTTATTCAACCAAGGAAGACAGGGAAATCACAAGCCAACTGGCTTTTCTTAGCGGGTGTCTGACCGCGTCACGTTGCTTGAATGGAATCGGTGTATTGACTCTACTTATTCAACCAAGGAAGACAGGGAAATCACAAGCCAACTGGCTTTTCTTAGCGGGTGTCTGACCGCGTCACGTTGCTTGAATGGAATCGGTGTATTGACTCTGCTTATTTAACCAGGGAAGACAGGGAAATCACAAGCCAACTGGCTTTTCTTAGCGGGTGTCTGACCGCGTCACGTTGCTTGAATGGAATCGGTGTATTGACTCTGCTTATTCAACCAAGGAAGACAGGGAAATCACAAGCCAACTGGCTTTTCTTAGCGGGTGTCTGACCGCGTCACGTTGCTTGAATGGAATCGGTGTATTGACTCTACTTATTCAACCAAGGAAGACAGGGAAATCACAAGCCAACTGGCTTTTCTTAGCGGGTGTCTGACCGCGTCACGTTGCTTGAATGGAATCGGTGTATTGACTCTGCTTATTTAACGAGGGAAGACAGGGAAATCACAAGCCAAATGGCTTTTCTTAGCGGGTGTCTGACCGCGTCACGTTGCTTGAATGGAATCGGTGTATTGACTCTGCTTATTCAACCAAGGAAGACAGGGAAATCTCAAGCCAACTGGCTTTTCTTAGCGGGTTGTCAGACCGCGTCACGTTGCTTGAATGGAATCGGTGTATCGACTCTGCTTATTCAACCAAGGAAGACAGGGAAATCACAAGCCAACTGGCTTTTCTTAGCGGGTGTCTAACCGCGTCACGTTGCTTGAATGGAATCGGTGTATTGACTCTACTTATTCAACCAAGGAAGACTGGGAAATCACAAGCCAACTGGCTTTTCTTAGCGGGTGTCTGACCGCGTCACGTTGCTTGAATGGAATCGGTGTATTGACTCTACTTATTCAACCAAGGAAGACAGGGAAATCACAAGCCAACTGGCTTTTCTTAGCGGGTGTCTGACCGCGTCACGTTGCTTGAATGGAATCGGTGTATTGACTCTGCTTATTCAACCAAGGAAGACAGGGAAATCACAAGCCAACTGGCTTTTCTTAGCGGGTGTCTGACCGCGTCACGTTGCTTGAATGGAATCGGTGTATTGACTCTACTTATTCAACCAAGGAAGACAGGGAAATCACAAGCCAACTGGCTTTTCTTAGCGGGTGTCTGACCGCGTCACGTTGCTTGAATGGAATCGGTGTATAAACTCCACTTATTCAACCAAGGAAAACAGGGAAATCACAAGCCAACTGCCTTTAATAAGCGAATGAAACAACAAACAGCAACAATAACTCTCATCGAAGCTGATGCTGTCAAGTCTGACAGAATTAAATTCACAAACTACGCTTCGTGCACCGGGTTCGAACTGGAACCGATCACCCGCGCGAACAGCAAATTAATATTTAAATCGCTGGCATAATTGGCATCGATAATTTTACTGCCACGCGAACGCTGTGCAGAATTATGCATGAGTTAATTACATAAGTGATCTGCTCAATGATCCGTACAACTAATTATGCAGGTGCCGCGAGCATCACTAATGCATCAAATAGTTGGACTACAAAAGCTGAACTTTGTGACACAGAAGGTAGATAACTATGAACGTTGAAGTGAGCATTGTGTTTAACATTCTAACGCCAACAATGGTATCAACACTAGCGAGCCGTCCGCCTCGCAGCCAGCGTGCTACGCGCTTCAACGTCCCACCGAACGCGTCGCACGTTCCCAGCCGTCCGCCTCGCAGCCAGCGTGCTACGCGCTTCAACGTCCCACCGAACGCGTCGCACGTTCCCAGCCGTCCGCCTCGCACCCAGCGTGCTACGCGCTTCAACGTCCCACCAAACGCGTCGCACGTTCCCAGCCGTCCGCCTCGCAGCCGGCGTGCTACGCGCTTCAACGTCCCACCGAACGCGTCGCACGTTCCCAGCCGTCCGCCTAGCAGCCAGCGTGCTACGCGCTTCAACGTCCCACCGAACGCGTCGCACGTTCCCAGCCGTCCGCCTCGCACCCAGCGTGCTACGCGCTTCAACGTCCCACCAAACGCGTCGCACGTTCCCAGCCGTCCGCCTCGCAGCCGGCGTGCTACGCGCTTCAACGTCCCACCGAACGCGTCGCACGTTCCCAGCCGTCCGCCTCGCAGCCAGCATGCTACGCGCTTCAACGTCCCACCGAACGCGTCGCACGTTCCCAGCCGTCCGCCTCGCATCCAGCGTGCTACGCGCTTCAACGTCCCACCGAACGCGTCGCACGTTCCCAGCCGTCCGCCTAGCAGCCAGCGTGCTACGCGCTTCAACGTCCCACCGAACGTGTCGCACGTTCCCAGCCGTCCGCCTCGCACCCAGCGTGCTACGCGCTTCAACGTCCCACCAAACGCGTCGCACGTTCCCAGCCGTCCGCCTCGCAGCCGGCGTGCTACGCGCTTCAACGTCCCACCGAACGCGTCGCACGTTCCCAGCCGTCCGCCTCGCACCCAGCGTGCTACGCGCTTCAACGTCCCACCAAACGCGTCGCACGTTCCCAGCCGTCCGCCTCGCAGCCGGCGTGCTACGCGCTTCAACGTCCCACCGAACGCGTCGCACGTTCCCAGCCGTCCGCCTCGCACCCAGCGTGCTACGCGCTTCAACGTCCCACCGAACGCGTCGCACGTTCCCAGCCGTCCGCCTCGCACCCAGCGTGCTACGCGCTTCAACGTCCCACCGAACGCGTCGCACGTTCCCAGCCGTCCGCCTCGCACCCAGCGTGCTACGCGCTTCAACGTCCCACCGAACGCGTCGCACGTTCCCAGCCGTCCGCCTCGCAGCCAGCGTGCTACGCGCTTCAACGTCCCACCGAACGCGTCGCACGTTCCCAGCCGTCCGCCTCGCACCCAGCGTGCTACGCGCTGCAACGTCCCACCGAACGCGTCGCACGTTCCCAGCCGTCCGCCTCGCACCCAGCGTGCTACGCGCTGCAACGTCCCACCGAACGCGTCGCACGTTCCCAGCCGTCCGCCTCGCAGCCAGCGTGCTACGCGCTTCAACGTCCCACCGAACGCGTCGCACGTTTCCAGCCGTCCGCCTCGCACCCAGCGTGCTACGCGCTTCAACGTCCCACCGAACGCGTCGCACGTTCCAAGCCGCCCGCCTCGCAGCCAGCGTGCTACGCGCTTCAACGTCCCACCGAACGCGTCGCACCCGGCGTGCTACGCGCTTCAACGTCCCACCGAAAGCGTCTCACGTTCTTAGCCGTCCGCCTCGCACCCAGCGTGCTACGCGCTTCAACGTCCCACCGAACGCGTCGCACGTTCCCAGCCGTCCGCTTCGCTCCCAGCGTGCTACGCGCTTCAACGTCCCACCAAACGCGTCGCACGTTCCCAGCCGTCCGCCTCGCACCCAGCGGCGTGCTACGGCTGTCAGAAAATTAACGGCCGACTCTTTTTTTTGCAGAATGACGAGTACCGAGAGCGGAAGTACTCGAATGAAGTGACCGGAAGTGAGTCGGACGACAACGAAGTCAGGCAACTGGACGCGATCGGTGAGAACAAGAAAAAACGCATTAAAATTACCTTTACTTCCTGTATTAACACTGGAATTTCTGTGAACTAGAAACAACCCCAACTTGTGCAACTTCCCTCAATTTGGCTAGATTGACGGCACTATGCAGGGCTAACACGCAAACCTCAAATGCTTCAAACACAGCGAGCTATGGGCTTCAATCGTAGGCTCCTGTAATCGTAGGTTTCCTGTATTTGGGGCTCAAGAAATCTCACTTTTAAAAGTATAAAAGTAAATCATACCACACAAAGGTTCGACAATCGATGCAGATACGCTGATACAACTTTTGAGAGTAGCTATACATTTCGTTTCTTAAAATCGACAACATCAATTTTTTGGAATCCCCTGAATCGTCATTAAACAGTCGGTATGCCGCCATCTTGAATTAATCGAACACACGGAGGCAGGTTTTACGTCGTCCGTTAAGGAGTCCTGTTAAACGGCGGTCCCCATGGAAACCAGCTGACACAGAGCTATTTCCTCAACAACGGCCAGCTACGACATAGAGACACGGATGCTCGTCAAAATACTTGTTAACTGAACGGCCTGGGCATCCGTCTGCTGTTTTATGTTAACGGATCGTTAAAAGGTTTACGAGTTGCTTGTCAGCTGTGATAAAAGGACGATTAGATGTGTAGCTATTAATTTCATTTGATCAGATCAGTAAATTCGCATGTTGGAATCTTCCATCCCATCCTCATCGCTTCATTCCATAATCTCTCCACTTACTCTGAAATTATTCCATTCTTCATGAGGAATTTCTTTCTTTCGTTCTCACTCCTTCCCTTTTGATGTTCAACTTAAACCCATGCCCATTCTTCCCATTGACATCGCTACCACAAATAGACATATTCCACTCAGAGTAAAATGACGTCAGATACCCACTGGACGTACTACCAGTTAGGAAAAAAAGATTTTTCAGCTCTGCTAAATGACAAAGGAAGACAGGGAAATCACAACCCGAATTGCTCTACCTGGCTTTAGCGAGTGGGTATCATGACGTCATTTTGATTGAATGGAATCGGTGTATTAGCTCGTAGCTGAAGGATTGTATACGGAACACGAATTTGCAACAGAGTTAAAAAATCTAGAGTTTTTAATACTTCGCTGAAAATTTTATCGCACAGATTAAGTAATATCGCGATAAAAAAATCTATTCCAATATATATCTTTAGACTTATAAAATTGGGTCAGCTTACAAAAAAATTAAATTTATCTGCTGTCAGTCCAGTGCAGTACGACCATAGCCTAGCTGACGTGAGCTGCAGTCCACTCAAAACTCAGCATCCTTCTCTCGTCGGTCCAGCGTAGATTACCCTCGCCAGGGATGTGACACAACACCACACAACATGGCACAACACAACACAACATGGCACAACACAACACAACATGGCACAACACAACACAACATGGCACAACACAACACAACATGGCACAACATGGCACAACACAACACCACACAACATGGCACAACACCACACAACATGACACAACACAACACAACATGGCACAACACAACACAACACAACACAACATGGCACAACACAACACAACACAACACAACATTACACAACATGGCACAACACAACACAACACAACACAACATGGCACAACACAACACCACACAACATGACACAACACCACACAACATGGCACAACACCACACAACATGACACAACACAACACAACATGGCACAACACCACACAACATGGCACAACACAAAATGGCACAAAGCAACACAACACAACATGGCACAACGCAACACAACACAAGTGACACTGTTGTGTGGAGAACCAGGTCACGACCCCAGCGACAGCTGCCGCCGCGTTGAAACATCACAAGCTGCTATCAATTTCATGTTTCACAAAAAATTATTTGTTGATTCTCTATTCATTTGATGTCGAGTGTTAAGAAGCCTAGATCATCGCCGCTTAGTGTCGCTCTGAGGTTTTTTTTAGCACCTTTGTAGCAAATATGATTGATTATTGGTGTTTAACGACGCACTGTTTTGACAGCTAGTCCTATGGCACCGGTCTAATGGCGTCGGTGAATGAAATGGTGATGATGAACCTAACCTATGGCTAGAAGGGAGGAGGGGAAACACGGTGCCGGCACGTAGCCTACTCCTGTCGAAATGCACCGAGGGGACCACCGGCTTTACGTCCCTTCCGAAGGACGGTACAACTCGAACGACAGGATTCCTCCGCTAATCCGTGCTGTCGAGAGGTTGACAAGCAAGGCGAGTGAAGTCGTCAACTTCAAACCCTCGAACCTCTCTCCCGAACAGAAATGATCATATGCATGAGGGTCACCCATCAAAAACCTTAGGCAGCGCAATGTTGCTTAACTTCGGTGATCTCCGGTGAAACGGTGTTTCCAACGTTGCCAAACCGTTTGGTTTTGAAGCTAAGTTTTCAGTTGTCTTGAACGCAGTACTTACAACAAATTACAAAGTCTAGTTAAAAATATATCTTTTAGTCAGGAAGCGAACAGAAGCAACAGCTGGGTAGTCACCATGGAGATGGGTTGTTATCTTGAAGTTAGCCACTCAACTGGACCGTGTTTGTGTAGCCGGGCGAAGTGTTGAACTTTCGCCTGAACGCAGCCCGCAGAACAAACCTGGCACCTCCACTCTACCCTAACCTCAACCTGTTGCTAAATGTTAGCAATTTTACAAGACATCGACCGTTTGTAAAACCGGACCTTGGGTTCAATAAAGTTTTTCGTCCAACTTCGGTACAGAATTTCCTGAGCTTTCACGAACCGTTTTTCAGAAGACCTAATTCCGTCAGATAATATCCGCGAATCTTTACACTGGTCGAAACAAAGAGACGTCAAGCCGCCTTAACAACACGAAAATGTCACGTGTATTTATTTGTTTGCTGTTCATTGTTTGGAGAACATCACAATACCGAATCGACATGGTTTTTATTTCCCCCCCCCCCCCCCCCCCCCCCCCCCCCAGCACATGTGTCACACAAAGGCCTCGCGTGCCGCCGACACGCTGCTTTCAAAACCGAAACAAACACCGAACTTTTTGCAGATGTGACGCTCAGCTCGCATTTCCAAAAAAATATTACCCCCCCCCCCCCCCCCCCCCCAAACAGAACGACAGCACATCAACCGAGAAAACTAATTTTGTTTTGATGCCCGAAGGCCTCTCTCTCTCTCCCTCACTCTCCACACACATATACCTGTCTCCAATGTTAAACAATCACTTACAAGGGCACGTTTGCCCCCGGTGCGTGACGCTGAAATGGCCCTCAAGCATCAGATTTTGGGGGAGGGGTGTCGAAGTTCGTGGGGTGACGACAGCCATTTTTTTAGACAGTGAGATTCCTCGAAGTCCGTTGGCTGTTGGTGGTCCTCAGGGTTGATTCGCCGTTAGTCGTAAGGGTAGTTTTTAGGTCGCTGTACTGTGTTCCACCGCCAGTTGGCGGTTGAATTTGCTGACAACTGAGTGTGAGACGGACTACGCTGACAACTGAGTGTGAGACGGACTATGCTGACAACTGAGTGTGAGACGGACTATGCTGACAACTCAGTGTGAGACGGACTATGCTGACAACTGAGTGTGAGACGGACTATGCTGACAACTGAGTGTGAGACGGACTATGCTGACAACTGAGTGTGAGACGGACTATGCTGACAACTGAGTGTGAGACGGACTATGCTGACAACTGAGTGTGAGACGGACTATGCTGACAACTGAGTGTGAGACGGACTATGCTGACAACTGAGTGTGAGACGGACTATGCTGACAACTGAGTGTGAGACGGACTGTGCTGACAACTGAGTGTGAGACGGACTATGCTGACAACTGAGTGTGAGACGGACTATGCTGACAACTGAGTGTGAGACGGACTATGCTGACAACTGAGCGTGAGACATAGTATAAGAGGTATAAAGAGTAGCATCAGTGTAAAAAGGCAGAAGGGTTGTTAACATTTCAGCAGTTATTAACGAGATTGAGGCCGCCGACCCCCACCCTCGAATGGGGGATGAAATTGTTTCGCGGCATCTTGGTGCACGGGGGCAAAGTGAATTGAGCTGTAAATGTTATTAGATAAGCAGGCCGTGAAGTGGACTTGATTACACAAGCTAGAGGGCAGTGCAATTTCAGGGATGGCTCTTTTGTAGATTGATTATAGGAAGCCAAGTGCTCTTTTGAATGCGTTTGTTCATTGCTCAAGGTAGCCTTGTTTTAGATCTGTTTTATTTCTTAATTAACTGTTGCTTAAATGTAACATAAATCCATTAAATCCATGAAATCCATGAAATCCATTAAATTGAAACAATTATTTTGTGGAAATTCGCGCGGTTAAATTTGAGATTGTCTAAAACCAGGCTATGCGAACACTCATATTATAATCGTGTTGTGGATCAGCGTAATATTTACGCTCACCCACAACGCGATTATATTGCGCGTGCGCATAGCCTAGAGGCTTTTATGATCAAATCAAAATGTTCGGTGTTAATTGAGCAGCTTTCTTAATGACATTTGTTACCTGGAAATTTCATGATTAAATTATTTGAATATTTCAAAACGTAAAAATCGATTTCAAGAAAAACTATTCAATAGAATTGCTTGAAATTAACACAGTATCTTCTTTTTACGATTTATAATGTACACAGTAAATTTTGTTAAAATCGGTTGAAGATAAAGTAGCTTTAGTTGCAAAAAACTGCAGAAACGCTTAAAAAGTGACATAAGTGACATTTTCAAGAAAACTTCTAAACGTACAACAGTGAAATTTGAACACAAACATTGAATCGTGATGTCCTGAAAGTTTCGTCAAATTATATTCAGATTCTTGGCCTCCAGAGTGCAAAACGTGTTTTGGAAAAACTGAAAAATTTCGTAAAAACGTAGTAATAACATTAAACTTACTCGTCCGAATTGCTTCAAAAACGTGGCAGATCTAAGTTCAGAGAAAACGAATGTCCATATAAATTTTTGGCGTTTGGCCGGAATCGTGCGAACACAAAAAAAACAAAAAACAAAAAACATTCCAGATTTTTTTAGCAGTAAAGTGTAATTGAAGATTTCGCTTCACTCGCTACGCTCGTTACGCTCATCAAATAGATCATTATTATTTTTGGTTTTGAAATTTGGATATATTTTTTAGATTACAATAATCTTTAGAATACATCATGGTCGGAATTGGCCACATTCAAAATCCAATTCCAGAGACGATAACAATTTGTCTGGCAATCCTTTTCTTAGGGAATACATTTGTTGAAATCACTTATTTCCCATGGATTGGGTAATCTCGAACGTGGTCCATTCAATGCTTTAGCAACAAGCCCATCAAAATTAATCTCAATTGATTAACTGTTTTACAAATGTAAATTCCAATCAACTTTACACGGTTAACTTTTAAAACATTTAAAACATTTAAAACCGGGCGTAGGAGAGTATAAACTAATTACCACACAGCAAAGCGGTTTCATGGCGTTCAATGACGGATGGAGTTGAATCGCAGTTAAAACACTTTTCCCCGTGCATAATTGAACATGTGGTGACATGCGTTGGCTCAGGTTGACATTTAGCTCGACCGATGGCCGGGGTCGACCCGATGACAGCTGTCAACAGAAGACTTGAGTGAAGAAATCAATCATTCAAAGCGCAAGGTGGTCTAGGACTTTAAAAGGGTCGAACTTTTACCATCCCTGGGATACCTTGAAATTTATAGCATCAAACATTCAGATATGGTGAAGCTCGAGATATCAGTATTTAACATACAAAAACCAAATTTTTACACAGTCTTTCTGTTACTAGGTTTCACATTTCTGAAAAGTGAAGTTTAAATATATTTAATGGTTTGACTTATTGAGTATTTAAAAAAATCAATCGATTCCGAAAAACTGATTAATATTAAATTTTTGACAGTAAAACATACCTACTGCAAATAGCACAGGATCTTAGTTGAAAAAAACCACGTGTATTTTGAAAATTTTATCAAAATAATTCGAGTCTTTTGGCCTTTAGAAGAGTGCACTTGAAGAATCGCTTCACTCGCTTCGCTCGATACTCTCATCCATTATCTCACTTGCAACAGTGGTGTTTAATATATAAGACGGGTGATCTCAGACGCCGTGAAACCTGTTGCATTTTGACCAAACCTTTGCTAAGCAACAGGTCCAAGGAGCTGGCATATCAACGGGTAAAATAAGGGTAAAATAATAAAAATTTAAGGGATAGCACTGAGGGTGGGTTTCACAGGCATTGTTCCCGCAATGTAAAGTCGATTTCCTTGAAAATTTAACCAACACTAATTCTGTTATTTGCGGCACTAACTAGCACTAATTGAGCACCAATTATTGGCACCACAAAAAAATGGGGGGTGCCAACTTAACGCACCTTAAAAATTTGTGTGGCAATGCGTTTTGTATGGGAATACATTTGTTGAAATCACCTTTTGACACTGGAATGGGTTATTCCGAATGAACTCTCCACTGGAAGTTGAAAATGTTGGTAAAACAGGCGCATAACTGAGTCTAGAGTTGAATATTATGGAGAATAGTAGACATAATTCACACAGAGATAAATGACGTCAGATACCCACTGAACGTACTACCAGTTTGGAAAATAATTATTATCTCTGCTAAATAACAAAGGAAGATAGGGAAATCAAAAACCCGAATTGCTCTGCCTGGCAAGTGGGTATCATGACGTAATGTTGATAGAATGGAATATTTGTTTTAGCGTTCATTATCAAAAGATAAAATATTTTGCAGAAAAAGCAAAATATCCACTCGAAACGGTATCATTGCCTGGAGTCAAACTCGAGACTTTCGCATTTCTGTAACGATTTCCAGCGTTAAGATAACATTTGTTATTTTCTTTTAAGCTTACAAGTGAAACCGGAATTTCCGGCTTGTAAAATGGCCATGGGCTTAAAACCCAAACAGCCCGATGGCTTTTTCGCAAAGCTCTATTGCTGAATTTATCGATAGCCATGCCTTCGACGATTTCACTAAATTGGTTTTCGAATTTTTCCAAGAAATTCCTCGTTCAAACACCAGGTTAATATTTTCTTTCCTGTCAAAGATTGGTATCGGGCAAAGATCAAAGGTTGTGTTGCTAAAATGTAACTGAAACTGACTTTCACTATAGGATCAAGAACCTAAATTAAAATACCATCGTGTATGAGGATCACAAAAATTTTGCAATTTAACAACTCTTACCCCAGATTGATTTTCAATTCACCAATTAATCATCAATTCGTAATCAATGCATCAATCCATGAATCATTTATGGGTTTCAAGCCCGTAGCACGCTGTGTTTCAAGCCCGTAGCACGCTGTGTTTCAAGCCCGTAGCACGATGTGTTTCAAGCCCGTATAGCTCGCTGTGTTTCAAGCCCGTAGCTCGCTGTGTTTCAAGCCCGTAGCACGTTGTGTTTCAAGCCCGTAGCACGTTGTGTTTCAAGCCCGTAGCACGCTGTGTTTCAAGCCCGTATCACGCTGTGTTTCAAGCACGTAGCACGATGTGTTTCAAGCCCGTAGCACGCTGTGTTTCAAGCACGTAGCACGCTGCGTTTCAAGCCCGTAGCACGCTGCGTTAAAAGCCTGTAGAACGCTGCGTTTCAAGCCCGCAGCACGCTGTGTTTCACACCCGTAGCACGCTGTGTTTCAAGCCCGTAGCACGCCGTGTTTCAAGCCCGTAGCAAGCTGTGTTTCAAGCCCGTAGCACGCTGTGTTTCAAGCCCGTAGCACGCTGTGTTTCAAGCCCGTAGCACGCTGTGTTTCAAGCCCGTAGCACGCTGTGTTTCAAGCCCGTAGCACGCTGTGTTTCATACCCGTTTTACCTATAATTCCAAAACATCGTAAATGGAAAGTTTAGCAGACAATTTCGCAAATTAATTTTTCGACAAGTGATAATGAATATTTTAGTGTTTATAACTTTTCAACTATTGCGCGGGCATCCCCTAGAGGGTGTATGAAACGATACAAGATTGGTCTTGGCTAACTTTGTGAAGAATTATTAATTTCTTGGCAGTTCGGCGGCATCGGCGGCCGCAAAACTTCGATCCAAATCTCTTATCTCGTAACTAATTACCCCCTAGCAAATTAGACGCACGGGAAAACAAGACAACTACAGTAATCCAACGCCCAGTTATTCGAAATTCAATGCATTATTAATTTCCTTCGCAAGACGTGCCATGTTCAAAAAACGATTACATCGTTTGTAATTTAAAACCCGTCGTCGTTCCCATTTTCATCCTGCTGCCTTGGTTGTTATAAGTTGGGCTATACGCAGTGTCTCACCGCCAGTTGTTAGCTCTCATTTTAGATGAGGGGTGGTTTAAGCCCTATCAGTGAATGTATTTAATTTATTGACATTAAAAGCAATACGATTTAGTTTCATGATTGACATTTTGAAATTTCGTCGCTGAAGTTTGGTTTTAGGAGTTGACCCCACTGATCTCTATAGCCATGGATAACGCTGCGTACAGCAAGACTTTGATGCCATATTGAGTCACTTTATCATGTCTTCCCACTGATCTCTATAGCCATGGATAGCGCTTCGTACAGCGAGACTTTGATGCCGTATTGAGACACTTTATCATGTCTTCCCACTGATCTCTATAGCCATGGATAGCGCTTCGTACAGCGAGACTTCGATGCCGTATTGAGCCACTTTATCATGTCTTCCCACTGATCTCTATAGCCATGGATAGCGCTTCAGTTCATTATTCTTGGTATTTCAGCATAAAAAAAGCATTGTCTTTGATTTAATTGTGAGCATAGAGGATGAGTTAAAGAATATTGATTAAAGTTATCAACTGAATCCTGTAAAAAAACTGGCTAATCAAACTAATATATAAAAATAAATAAATAACAGCATAATCGGGGCAACCAAGTTGGTGAAAATCTCGCGTCACTTTAATAATGTATTCGGCTCAACACGATGCACTATCAAGGATATTGAGATCAGTGGTTGGTATGAGCAAAAAGGAGTCTATTTTTCTTGGTATTGTCTCTCACTCTGTTTACACTATAATTCTTGGTTTTCACATTAATGTCTCAGTGTGCGACCCGTCGTGACGATCGGAAAGTGCTGTCATAGTTTCGCAAAAGTGTTTACTGTCGTGTCCTGATCTTTTTGCCGTTGTTGATGTTGCTGTTGTCGGTGTTGTTGTTGTCGGTGTTTTGCCGACAACTGATCGCCGTGTCACCTTCTCTGTGAACTTTGCTTACAACAACAAAATACAACGCGAAGACGAAGCGCCAAGCAACACACACACGCCACACATGTACCTCCTTACTTCTACTCTCTTCAGGTAAGACAACAACCTTATACAATCTATCTTGTTATGTCTCACACACGCGATTATGTTCAATAACATGCGTTTATATGTAGGAACTAGGGATAGAAAAGTTGTAATCGGGGTTAGTTGAGTTTTTGGTGTGTGATTGCAGCATAGCGTTACTAGATTCACCGCCTTCTATGTTCATTCATAGTCCTGTTTCTATCAGCATGGAGCCACGTTATAATCGGGGGTTAGTCGAGTTGTTGGTGTGTGATTGCAGCATAGCGTCACTAGATTCACCGCCTTCTATGTTCATTCATAGTCCTGTTTCTATCTCCATGGAGCCACGTTATAATCGGGGTTAGTTGAGTTTTTGGTGTGTGATTTCAGCATAGCGTCACTAGATTCACCGCCTTCTTTGTTCATTCAAAGTCATGTTTTTATCTCCATGGAGCCACGTTATAATCGGGGTTAGTCGAGTTGTTGGTGTGTGATTGCAGCATAGCGTCACTAGATTCACTGCCTTCTTTGTTCATTTACAGTCCTGTTTCTATCTCCATGGAGCCACGTCATAATCGGGGTTAGTCGAGTTGTTGGTGTGTGATTGCAGCATAGCGTCACTAGATTCACCACCTTCTATGTTCATTCATAGCCCTGTTTCTATCTCCATGGAGCCCAACAATTCAAATAAACTTAATATCCACTCGAAAGTCGGTTGTCCATGAACCATAATTGGTAATGCAAAGTTAAAGATCCGGGTTTGACTCCCGGTAAGGACAAACGTTTTCCATTCTATATTTAGTTTCTTCTAGTACTTTATATTCGTTATTTGCTGCCTAGAATATGCAGATCGAGTTACTGTATGTTGAGGTACCTTCTATATTGAATCCAGTGGTCTATATTGAATGCATTTTCTATTGTGTTATTAAGTTATAGCCTCTTCATGTTCTTTACTTCTTTCTTGCTAGCAAATAAGACTCGAGAGTGATCCATTCCATACGAAATATCCATACTAAGACTTGTGTCCGTACCGGATATATAACCCGAACCTCTCTCACATTGCCGGTAAGGAGCATTGTCAGTAATGCTACACGGACAACCAACTGTGGAATCGATTGTATTCATGGAGCCCGGTACGGATACAAACTTTGGAATGGATATTTCGTTTCTAATATTAAATATCTACCGTATACTTGCAATGAGTATCTGCGTTTAAGGTCGTAACAACACAAGATATCTTTAATATGTGTTTATTCTGATTTTCACGTAATTTTTCTTCTGTGCCTTGTTCAAATTTGAGGGCGATTCGGAACGCTCATTTTTTAAATACTGAAAATTCGACAATTCATGAAAGTTTTGTGTGCGTTTTCCGGAAGTCAGACATCACAGGATGTAGAATTATTCAAGAAAGCGAGGTAGCAGCAGCGCAGACAGGTGGGAAACACGCGACACGATTTTGTTTCTGACCCCCCCCCCCCCTCCCACACTATGACCGGGAGGGAAATGCAGGGACATGCGACAGGTAAAACACTTTGTTGAAGTATTAATTCCTTAAGACTCATGTCTTATTCTAATCTTAGCGCATTAGTTCTTAGAAAAACGATTTAACTGCGTTTATTGAGTGCTATGCTGGCAACCTTACACTTTTCCCAAAGTTTCGCGAAGCTGTGCTGCCTGCTTTAGCAACGGTCTAAGCTCGAAAACTTGGTTTAAAGTCTTGCACACTGTCTATTTATTTATTTATTTATTTTACAAACTTCCGCGAATAATACAATGTATTGGTGGCAGGTCCCTATACTTATATTTTATCTAAAGCTAAAAGTCTACTCTTAAAATTTTTTAGATATTCCTGTTTTCCTTCCATGACACTTTTCTCCAATCCATTCCACTCCATATTCCATATTCCATATTCTCCTTTCACCAAATGTTCCCATACAACAATACTGTTTGCAAAAATATAAAATAGCAAAAATTTGCCATCTAAAACTACACTACTATACTGCTAGACTCGTTTGAGAAGGTTGAAGAATTTTCTCGTTCTTTTTCCTTATGCCAATCATAGGTTAGAGGCATCGATTCGACATGAAGAAGTTGATGCCACGATGGCTAAATAACAAGTCTGGAGCCATGTTCTCTTTATAAAGCCAATGAAATGCTCGCTTGAAGAAAATTGCATACTTGTAAAGATTAGTTGAATCATTACCAAAATCTACATCTCGGAGGTTTAAGACCATCTTATCCTATTCTGAAAAACTATTTGACTGGATTATTGATTGCTAAGCTACCAAACTCACTTTCTCTGACGTTTCGCAAAGCTGTGGTGCCGCTTTATCAACTCGAGTGCCAATTAGCAAGAAATCGAAACGATACCATTTTATTCTAATAACATTATAAGAAAGTTGCATAAACAAAACGTTGTCTGTTTGTTATAAGTCCATAATTAAATTTTCTGATCTTCATTTTGAAGCGCGGTGGGACTTATCAAATTTAATTAGCCAATGCACAGCTTTAAAGCACAAAATTTATAGCAGGATTACTGGTTTAAAGCATCGAGTAAAAATAATTAGCAGTAACGTTGTACAGCAGCAAACAGCGATTGAAAGAATCAATTTAACAATTATTAGTAATTTTGCTGAACAGCAAAATCGCTGTCGCTGTGAAAAGATGAGATGAAATATTTCCAGCTGTCGACTTGTGTGAAGTAGGTTGTGCACTTGCAAAGTTGGAAATAATAATAAAAAGAGCTGAAAGAGTTTCAATAGGTTCAATACGACGAAGTACTATCATACCAGAATGGATATGATTCATGAAGAATCAGAATGGATTAAGAAGTTAATAACTGAAAAAAATATATAAATACAAATAATATCAATGTTACAGCGGGGTTTCGAGTTCTGGATTTAAAAAACAACGAAATTTTAACAACGTTTTCATGATACAAGGCTTAACATTTCTGAAAAGTTTAGTTGAAATATGTAAAATGGTTTGCCCACTAGAGTGAAAAACGTGATTTGAAAAGGCTGAAATTTTCTGTAATAACCGATTGACAATAAAAGTTGTCCAGGGAATATGCTGGAAATGGTACAGGCCAAAATTGAGAGAAAAATTCGACCGGTATGTAGAACGCTAACAGACGAAAAACTACGAATTTCTTTCGGCAGTAAGTGTAATTGAAGCTTCGCTACACTCGCCTCGCTCGTCAAACTGAGTACACGACGCTCGTACATTCGGAGAAAGACCGAGATCGCACGAACAAAGCCGAGGTCTGCCTCGTCCGGACCCGAGCTGTCAAAAGACCAAAGCCGAGGTCTGCCTCGTCCGGACCCGAGCTGTCAAAAGACCGGGTGCCTCGCCCCCCCCCCCCCACCCGCACGCCGCAAAGAAAACCCTGGCCCGTCGGAAAACCGGCTTTTCCGCGCCGGGAAATTCCGAGCAAGTGGAGCATGAAGTTAGACGCCTCGCGGCCAGTTGGAAGGAATTAGAAATCAGAGATAAAGTCTAGAAAAGTGGGCCCCAAACGTTGGAATTATTTTCCTGTACAACGTTCGTTGTTTTTTGCTGCGAATTCTTAGGATAAATTTTCGCGTCAAAAATAGACAAAATTCGAAGGTGCCCATTCCAGGGTCAATAAGTGATTACAAGATATGTATTCCCATAAAAAAAGCATTCCCACGCAAATTTTTTTCGTTCCTGGAATTGATTTTTCAGTGAGGTCTTTCTTTACACCGTATACGAAAATCAGAGTGCAACTTCAAAATAATACAAATTTTATATGGAATCAATAATTCGATAGCGTGGGCTGTGAAGATTTTTAACTTAAGTTCCGAATTATTCTGAATGAAATACTTTGCCTTGGTGTTCAACTGTGCTGTAAATGCTGCGTTTCATTACTTAAGCTTATCACAGAATTTCGCTTTGATATTTAACAAAACAACACTTGTTTTCAATTAAAAAACGCAATTCCTTCAATCTAAGATCGTATTTTGTCAAGATATTGTATTGTTTTTCGTGAAAATCGACTCTGAGGGCAGCTTTGACCTTCCGCTTTGCCACCCTCCCTCCCCCCACCACGAGATCAAACCCACCCGACTGGGTAATTAAAAAAACTAGAACTTAAGTTATGTCGAGATCTGTTGACGGAGTGCAAAAAATTAATTGGTAAAGTTTGTCCGATGATAGCGGTCGCGCGATTGGATATCGATCTGCATTAATTACAACTTGATTCTGTCGAGGCATTCCGCCGTCGATTGCTTGCAAATACAAACTGCCTTCGTGGTTCGATCCAAGTTACACGAGTCAAAATACTTGAAGTTTTAAAACAGTAATTGGTTACCACAATTAATGGTTGCCACAATTTTAATGTCGATAATCTGAATTTATTTGATTGATTGATTATGGGTGTTTAACGACGCACTGTTTTGACAACTGGCCCTGTGGCGCTGGTCTAACGGCGTCGGTGAATGAAAGGGTGATGATGAACCTAACCTATGGCTAGAAGGGAGGAGGGGAAACCCGGTGCCGGCACGTAGCCTACTCCTGTCGAAAAGCACCGAGGGGACCACCGGCTTTACGCCACTTATTAATAATTTATTTTCACTTTCGGGACTAAGTTTTCACTTATCAGCTGTTCTCTCCGTCAATGGTTTTAGTTGATGTTTTGGAATTCCGTCGTTGAAGTTTGATTTAAGGAATTGGTGCGTGCAAAAAGGCGGCATTTTTTTTGGTATGGTCTCTCCCTGTCGAATGATTCTCCATGGCCGGTAATGTTCTCACTGAACCGGCTTGCTTACTTCCAATAGACCTACTCCACTTAGTGAAAAATGACGTCAGAAATACGCACTGGACGTACTACCAGCTTGGAAAAAAATATTAATTAGCTCTGCTAAATAACAAATGAAGACAGGGAAATCACAACCCGAATTGCTCTACCTGGCTTTAGCGAGTGGGTATCATGACGTCATTTTGATTGAATGGAATAGGTGTTTCAGAGCGGGCTTGGCGTTAGATCGCAGCGGATTGAATTAAAAGTACGGCGTTCTGAAACCAATTAACGCGTTTGATTGTGCCATTGAATTCTGCGCTGAAAGAGCGGTTGATTGCCAAGCATAGGCAGCGGACGGAAGTTGGCGGCTATCCGTGGTGGAAAACACGCGAGCGAGCTGTTTTGCCAACTTATCATCCCCGAGAGACAGTTTTTTTTTGTTTTAGTTTGTTGGTTTGGTGGCTGTGTTTTTTTGCTGACTCTTCGGCAGAAATATGAGTGCGCCAAGGATCGGTTTAGCAGGAATCCAGTCCGCGAATCTGAATGTTTGTTAGACATTCCCTGGCGAGGCTGATTTGCATCGAGTTTTAGAAGCACGGAACCGAGTGATTTGACAGGGATGAGGATTATTTGATTTTTTCTTAATAAATCGGTAAATCAGAGTTTGATTTTGCTTACGCTAGGTTAGTTTGATTTATTCGGTTAAATTCTCGCTATTTCATCATTTAGGTCGCGATTTGTATTGATTTTAAATCAGAGAAGTGACAAAATAGTTGAAATGTCAACTATACTTCGTGGTTATCAAGCAACACTTGAAGCGATGAACACAGAGAGTTCAATTCATATTTCCCATCATCTCACAAACTAATTTAAATTCCTTCATTTCGGACCGTGTACTACCTATAAAACAGCAATATTTCAGAAGTCACAAAGCATTGACTCCACTTGCGTCAGCTTGCGTCAGCTCGAGCTGAGCTTGCGTCAGCTCGTGACGCAAGGAAGAGCAGACATCGTTTCTAGCTTCAACATCGGTGCTTAAACCTACATTTAAACTTGTCGATTTAAAATTTAAAGCCAACCCTGACACAAAGCAAACTAGCCATAAAAACATCTGCAACACAAGTCACCGCCCAGCCTTACCTCATCGGAACGCAGGGCAGATTCCATCGCGATATTCTCTGGAATGCAGCCATCCACTTGAAGAACACGGAACACAGACACAATTCAACAACTCACTGAAGCAACTAACACACGAACACGACACATTTTAACACACACACGACACCGCTAACACGATAGTTCGGTAAGAAATTCGAAAAAAAATCGCACTAGCTGCAAAAAAATGGCTGACAAACTTTGACAGAAACAATCGACGGTGAGGCTAAAATGTCGAGATCGAATTCCTTCATGCAAGCCGTGAGATCTTCACTAAACCAACACCAGTGTGATTTAAACACCCAACACCCATAACACCCAGCTCCCAAAAACCGCAGCAAAAAAGCACATACAAATAAAACTAAAAACCATTATTATTCGTCAACCCTCCGATATAGGGGTTGGGGCAACGTGCCAAAACATTCCCCTTGACCTACTCTAACACCCCCCAGTGTCCAAAATCCATGTGCCCTGACCGTAGTCCAACTAGTAGTCCAGCACCCAAAATTTACAAGATGTTTAATTCATCAACCCTTCGATAAAGGGGTTGGGGCAACGTGCCAAAACATTCCCCTTGACCTACTCTAACACCCCCCAGTGTCCAAAATCCATGTGCCCTGACCGTAGCCCAACTAGTAGTCCAGCACCCAAAATTTACAAGATGTTTAATTCATCAACCCTTCGATATAGGGGTTGGGGCAACGTGCCAAAACATTCCCCTTGACCTACTCTAACACCCCCCAGTGTCCAAAATCCATGTGCCCTGACCGTAGTCTAACTAGTAGTCCAGCACCCAAAATTTACAAGATGTTTAATTCATCAACCCTTCGATATAGGGGTTGGGGCAAAGTGCCAAAACATTCCCCTTGACCTACTCTAACACCCCCCGGTGTCCAAAATCCATGTGCCCTGAGAGTTGTCCAACTAGTAGTCCAGCACCCAAAATTTACAAGATGTTTAATTCATCAACCCTTCGATATAGGGGTTGGGGCAACGTGCCAAAACATTCCCCTTGACCTACTCTAACACCCCCCAGTGTCCAAAATCCATGTGCCCTGACCGTAGTCCAACTAGTAGTCCAGCACCCAAAATTTACAAGATGTTTAATTCATCAACCCTTCGATATAGGGGTTGGGGCAAAGTGCCAAAACATTCCCCTTGACCTACTCTAACACCCCCCGGTGTCCAAAATCCATGTGCCCTGACAGTTGTCCAACTAGTAGTCCAGCACCCAAAATTTACAAGATGTTTAATTCATCAACCCTTCGATATAGGGGTTGGGGCAAAGTGCCAAAACGTTCCCCTTGACCTACTCTAACACCCCCCGGTGTCCAAAATCCATGTGCCCTGACAGTAGTCCAACTAGTAGTCCAGCACCCAAAATTTACAAGATGTTTAATTCATCAACCCTTCGATATAGGGGTTGGGGTAAATTTCCAAAACGTTCCCCTTGACCTACTCTAACACCCCCCAGTGTTCAAAATCCATGTGCCCTGACAGTAGTCCAACTAGTAGTCCAGCACCCAAAATTTACAAGATGTTTAATTCATCAACTCTTCGATATAGGGGTTGGGGCAAAGTGCCAAAACATTCCCCTTGACCTACTCTAACACCCCCCGGTGTCCAAAATCCATGTGCCCTGACCGTAGTCCAACTAGTAGTCCAGCACCCAAAATTTACAAGATGTTTAATTCATCAACCCTTCGATATAGGGGTTGGGGCAAAGTGCCAAAACGTTCCCCTTGACCTACTCTAACACCCCCCGGTGTCCAAAATCCATGTGCCCTGACAGTAGTCCAACTAGTAGTCCAGCACCCAAAATTTACAAGACGTTTAATTCATCAACCCTTCGATATAGGAGTTGGGGCAAAGTGCCGAAACGTTCCCCTTGACCTACTCTTACACCCCCCGGTGTCCAAAATCCATGTGCCCTGACAGTAGTCCAACTAGTAGTCCAGCACCCAAAA
This sequence comes from Nemurella pictetii, assembly GCA_921293315.2. Taxonomy (NCBI): domain Eukaryota; kingdom Metazoa; phylum Arthropoda; class Insecta; order Plecoptera; family Nemouridae; genus Nemurella; species Nemurella pictetii. The sequence continues at coordinate 3,529,596 of OV121125.1, read as the reverse complement.
TTTACAAGATGTTTAATTCATCAACCCTTCGATATAGGGGTTGGGGCAAAGTGCCAAAACGTTCCCCTTGACCTACTCTAACACCCCCCAGTGTTCAAAATCCATGTGCCCTGACAGTAGTCCAACTAGTAGTCCAGCACCCAAAATTTACAAGATGTTTAATTCATCAACTCTTCGATATAGGGGTTGGGGCAAAGTGCCAAAACATTCCCCTTGACCTACCCTAACACCCCCCGGTGTCCAAAATCCATGTGCTCTGACCGTAGTCCAACTAGTAGTCCAGCACCTAAAATTTACAAGATGTTTAATTCATCAACCCTTCGATATAGGGGTTGGGGCAAAGTGCCAAAACGTTCCCCTTGACCTACTCTAACACCCCCCAGTGTTCAAAATCCATGTGCCCTGACAGTAGTCCAACTAGTAGTCCAGCACCCAAAATTTACAAGATGTTTAATTTATCAACCCTTCGATATAGGGGTTGGGGCAAAGTGCCAAAACATTCCCCTTAACCTACCCTAACACCTCCTAGTGTTCAAAATCCATGTGCCCTGACCGTAGTCCAACTAGGGCTTAAGATCGGGCTTAAAATCGAAAGGTAGACGAATTAAACATCTTGTAAATTTTGGGTGCTGGACTACTAGTTGGACTACGGTCAGGGCACATGGATTTTGGACACTGGGGAGTGTTAAGGTAGGTCAAGGGGTACGTTTTGGCTCTTTGCCCCAACCCCTATATCGAAGGGTTGATGAATTAAACATCTTGTAAATTTTGGGTGCTGGACTACTAGTTGGACTCCGGTCAGGGCACATGGATTTTGGACACCGGGGGGTGTTAGAGTAGGTCAAGGGGAATGTTTTGGCACTTTGCCCCAACCCCTATATCGAAGGGTTGATGAATTAAACATCTTGTAAATTTTGGGTGTCGGACTACTAGTTGGACTACTGTCAGGGCACATGGATTTTGGACACTGGGGGGTGTTAGGGTAGGTCAAGGGGAATGTTTTGGCACTTTGCCTCAACCTCTATATCGAAGGGTTGATGAATTAAACATCTTGTAAATTTTGGGTGCTGGACTACTAGTTGGACTACGGTCAGGGCACATGGATTTTGGACACCGGGGGGTGTTAGAGTAGGTCAAGGGGAATGTTTTGGCACTTTGCCCCAACCCCTATATCGAAGGGTTGATGAATTAAACATCTTGTAAATTTTGGGTGCTGGACTACTAGTTGGACTACTGTCAGGGCACATGGATTTTGGACACCGGGGGGTGTTAGGGTAGGTCAAGGGGAACGTTTTGGCTCTTTGCCCCAAACCCTATATCGAAGGGTTGATGAATTAAACATCTTGTAAATTTTGGGTGCTGGACTACTAGTTGGACTACGGTCAGGGCACATGGATTTTGGACACCGGGGGGTGTTAGGGTAGGTCAAGGGGAACGTTTTGGCACTTTGCCCCAACCCCTATATCGAAGGGTTGATGAATTAAACGTCTTGTAAATTTTGGGTGCTGGACTACTAGTTGGACTACGGTCAGAGCACATGGATTTTGGACACTGGGGGGTGTTAGGGTAGGTCAAGGGGAACGTTTTGGCACTTTGCCCCAACCCCTATATCGAAGGGTTGACGAATAATAATGGTTTTTAGTTTTATTTGTATGTGCTTTTTTGCTGCGGTTTTTGGGAGCTGGGTGTTATGGGTGTTGGGTGTTTAATTCACACTGGTTAAACCAACGACCTACGACCAATATAATGCATGCCATTTCGGATCACGGTCTATTCGAATCGAACATCAACTATTCTTTGCAAACACCGTAGATAATTTGGTGACAGTTAAGAAATTCCGACAACCCACTCGGCATATAGGTTATCATAGGTGAGAGCAAAGAATGTTAGCTAATTTACCCCATGAACGCGATCAAATCAAAGTATACTGCACACAAATTCACGAACACATTGCATCTAGAAGATGATATAACTTAAAACGGTCCGAGAACGACTTTACATCAAGTTCTAGTCACAGAAACGCAATCCTAATCGGACTCAAGACACTGCCGATACGCCACCATTGCACTGACTGATTGAGTCGTCATCGAATCATGCTGTAGCCCAGCTACCTAGCAATTAGCCTCGTAGGGGGTATCTCAAAAAAACGTTGCAAATGCTAATATTTAGCCTGGCGGGAAACTGATAACAAGTACCTGGACACGAGGCTAGGTCAGCGTTTTGTTATGTCATTAGTGAACTGCACTGATAGTAATTGTTTTCGATACCTGTAATTGTAATTGCTCTGCGGCTCAGAGGGCATTGATATTGAATTGAGCGTATCGTAATTGATATGTGCGTCATTGCCAGTAGTAAGTATTTTAGTTGTGGGTTAATTAAAACGTGCTTCTTCCCTTTATGAACTCGGCAAAGAATTAATGTTTTGCAAAAATAACAAAGGCTTTTTGTTGCGTTAGCATTAGCTTTAGATATATTGATGGATATTGATACAAGAATTTACACCCCCGCGTTGCTATAGTATTCTTGTTTGTGAACTCAGCAAAGTCTGTTTTTTTAATTCTCTCCCAATACACCCATTACATTCAATCACAATTCTATAAAGATGACGTCATGATACCCACTCGCTAAAGCAAGGTAGAGCAATTCGGGTTGTAATTTCCCTATCTTCCTTTGTTATTTAGCAGAGCTATTTTTTTTTTCCAAACTGGTAGTACGTCCAGTGGGTATCTGACGTTTATTTTCTCTGAGTGGAATAGGATTGCGTTATTCTCTGTAAAACGCATCTCCAACACTTGACGCTGCCATCAGCTGCTTACGATTTTTAAGCCGCGTTTTTCTGCCAGCTTATGGCAAAAATAATGCGTAGAATTCTAATACGAACGTGTCGCAATGAAAATCGAGCGATTACGTCAAGTATTTCATGGAGAAAAATAAAAAAAACTGTTATATTCACAAGTTAAGTAATATTTAAAAATTCCATCGGGTGGTCTTTTCACAATTTAGATCACAGGGACCGTTTCTGAGGCGATTTTGTTTATAAATTTAACGTCAGAAATGAAATAATTTACCACAAAGCTAAGTAACCCCGAAAATAGAGTCAAGCACGGTGTGATACTGCGTTAGTAGTAAGTATAAGACAATCATCATCACAATTGCTAACCACTCGATTTCATCCCCCAGAAGTCGACGCCGACGCTTCACAACAGGAGGACACCGGCGAAGATGAAGAGAGATTTCGTCGCCTGGTCCAACTGCTTGACCTCGAGATGCTGATGACCGCCGTCGACGGTCATCTTGAACAGCGGCGGGGGTGGGGGGTGGGGGCGGGAGGGGACGGCGATGTTGCCAGGAATGTGGACGGCTTAGGAGGGGGCAACCTTGTAAGAAACTTGGACTCGCTGGGTGGTGGGAATCTGTTGAGAAATGTTGATGGTTTGGGAGGTGGCAATCTGGTCAGAAATTTGGACTCTTTGGGTGGTGGTAATATTGTAAGAAATTTGGACTCCCTGGGAGGGGGTAACATTGTAAGAAATTTGGACTCCCTGGGAGGGGGTAACATTGTAAGAAATTTGGACTCCCTGGGAGGGGGTAACATTGTAAGAAATTTGGACTCCCTGGGAGGGGGTAACATTGTAAGAAATTTGGACTCCCTGGGAGGGGGTAACATTGTAAGAAATTTGGATTCCCTGGGAGGGGGTAATATTGTAAGAAATTTGGATTCCCTGGGAGGGGGTAATATTGTAAGAAATTTGGATTCCCTGGGAGGGGGTAATATTGTAAGAAATTTGGATTCCCTGGGAGGGGGTAATATTGTAAGAAATTTGGACTCCCTGGGAGGGGGTAATATTGCAAGGAATGTAGATGGCATTGGTGGAGGAAATATGGTGAGATCCATCGACAATTTCCCAATTTTCTACGAATCAGCAAATGAGCTGGGAAAAAAATTCTATCCAAGATTTAACAATCCAGAAGGCAGTGATGGAAGAACAAAACAGATGCAGGCTTCGTCGGAAACGGAAAGTTTGACTAGATTCTTTGATGCGATGAGTCGGCAAGGGTGGTTCAACGGACCTCAACACTAGTATCGAGTCTCTCATCGACTTGACAACGTCTATAAGTTTATTGTACGGCCAAATCTTATTGAAATTTGCTGATTTGTTTCATTCTCATGCAATGGGTAGGTTAATTATCATAAAAAATACTATGCAATTGGTTATGTTTGAGTTCTTGTCCTATATTTCATTTTTATAGCTGGGAAAATGTAATTGTAGAGATGATTTGTCGCTATTACTGCTGTGTGTCTGTTTGAAGCTACGTTAAAACCCGGTGCCGTAATCAAACAAAAAAATGCAGATTTTTTCAGTTAAAAATATCCTTGAGAAAGATTTAAACTAAACTGCAACTAAAGCGATAAATTCACGCAAAATAGATGCAGGACGTAACAAATTGGGAGCTCCATGTTCAATGCAATCATTATTTTAAAATAATCAATTGCTTTTTACAATTTACCTAAGAATAATTCGAGAAATTTTCACACAAATATTGTAAACAAATCATCAACGATTGATGGATGCGGTTGTATGATGTTCTCCGATGAATTAAAAAGTATTTCTTATTGGGTGAAAACACAAAAATGAAAGTACGTCATTCTGAATTGTAACAAAATATCAGTACGATGTCTTTGCTCAGGCAGCTAATGTAGCCACGAGTGTATTTTCTTAAGAAAATAAAACATATTTATTGCAAAGAAATGATTAAATCTCTAGATTGCTAGACTTTTGGATTTGAAGCAAGAATTCAGGGATTGTGGTGTTGCTATTCATTCGTGCTATGCATTCATGTATACCTACACTTACATGAATGTCTAGAGTTCCTTATCCACTTCCCAGTCCAGATTCTTTATAAGGCCCAGTTTAACGGTCCGTTAGTGTTTATGATTTCCATGGCCACCGCCAAGGAGATATTGTGTTAACAGACCGTTTAACAAATAACAAACAACAGACAAACTGTGTCAATAAGATTCATTGTTGCTTTACTAGGCTATGCGAACACTCATATAATCGTGTTGTGGATGAGCGTAATTTTTACGCTCACCCACAACGCAATTATATTGCGTGTGCGCATAGCCTAGAGGCTTTTAAGATCAATTTTAAATGTTCGGCGTTAATTTAGCAACTTTCTCAATGACATTGAATATTTCAAAACGTAAAAATCGATTTAAAGAAAAACTATTCAATTTATTTGCTTGAAATTAACACAGTATCTTCCTTTTACGATTTATAATGCACACAGTAAATTTTGTCAAAATCGGTTGAAGATAAAGTTGATTTAGTTGCAAAAAACTGCAAAATCGCTAAAAAAGCGTCATAAAAGCGCTATTTCCATGAAAAGTGCTTAACATACAACAATGAAATTTCTACACAAACATTAAATCGTGAGGGCCAACATATCTGGAAAGTTTCGTCAAATTATATTGAGATCCTTGGCCTCTAGAGTGGAAAACGTGTTTTGGAAAAACTGAAAAATTTCGTAAAAACTTAATAACATAAAATTTACTCGTCCGAATTGCTTCAAAAACGTGGCAGATCTAAGTTCAGAGAAAACGAAGGTCCACCGAAATTTTCATCAAAATCCGTTTTGGCGTTTGGCCGGAATCGTGCGAACAAACACACAAAAAAAAAAAAAAAAAACAAACAAACAAACAAAAAAAAAACATTCCGGATTTTTTTAGCAGTAAAGTGTAATTGAAGATTTCGCTTCACTCGCTACGCTCGTTACGCTCATCAATAAATACATGTCATAACTCAAGGACACAAGGATAAATGTCATCTTGTCTGGCTGAAAATCCCAGCAATTTACTTTTTTCAGACTTGGGTCTTTTACTAATCATTAGTACCTAATGAAACCCTAATAAACTGGGTGATTGAATGCCAGTACACCTATTAAATCAAAATTCTATCAAAATGACGTCATGATACCCACTCGCTAAAGCCAGGAAGAGCAATTTGGGTTGGGATTTCCCTATCTTCCTTTGTTATTTAGCAGAGATAATTAATTTTTGTTTTCAAACTGGTAGTACGTCCAGTGGGTATCTGAAGTCAATTTTCTCTGAGTAGAATTAGTTTATTGCTATGTAGATACGAAACTTCAACATTAATAAAAGTGTTCAATGTCCCCCGACCCTCCAGGTGGCGGCAACCTTCTGCGCAACCTCGACAACATCGGCGGCGGCGCCGATCGGATGCTGCGGCAGACGCGGCGGCCGGGGCTCGACTCGCTCTCTGGCGGAGGCTTCGGCGTCTCAAAGCGCATGGACTCGCTCAGGTAGCGTCACCGTTGTCTACCCACATTCCGATTGGCTATGTTGTGCAAAGTCCCAATCAGCACAAAACCCAGCTGTCAAGCTTACAGTGGTTAGTTGTAGATGATGTTTGTAAATAGCTTTAAGTTTGATGGGAAACTCTGGCAGCTAATGTCTCACCAGGCTATAGGATGCAGGAAACTCTGTCAGCTAATATCTCACCAGGCTGTAGGATGCAGGACACTCTGCCAGCAAACATCTCACCAGGCTGTAGGATGCAGGAAACTCTGCCAGCAAACATCTCACCAGGCTGTAGGATGCAGGACACTCTGCCAGCAAACATCTCACCAGGCTGTAGGATGCAGGACACTCTGCCAGCAAACATCTCACCAGGCTGTAGGATGTAGGATGTAGGATGTAGGATGTAGCACACCCTCCAGGGATCAGGAAGTAAGGTAAAGGAGAAAGCGTACACTACACTAGTGAGGCCTATAGTGGAGTATGGGGCAATAATATGGGACCCATACAGACTGGGAGAAATCCAGGAGGTGGAGAGAGTACAGAGACTTGCAGCGAGGAGAGTAACTGGCAGAACTGGAAGGTTTAGGTGGGAGAAGGGTGTCAGAGTAATGGAGAGCCCGACTGACATGTTACAGGAGCTAGGATGGATGAGCCTAGAAAGCCGAAGGGCCTTGGCAAGACTAAGTGCAATGCACAGAGTGATTTGTGAGCAGGAAGGATGGAAGGAAACTGGGGATAGATTGGAAGAATGCGACAGAGAAGGAAGGTTGGGTCCGAGATATAGGGAGAGAGGTGCCCAAACGGACACTGGCAAATACTCATTCACAAATAGGACCATAAGACAGTGGAACAGACTCAACCCTGAACTGCGGACCAAAGCAAAGGAACTGTCGAACAAAATGTTCAAAGTTCATAGTCTCAATATTGTTCCTCACTGTAATAAATAAATAAATAACGTTCCTGTAGATTATTATTATTATTAGTATTATTACCATTATCCACCTTCTTTAAAATCCTTAAATTTGGCTCCGCGTAAATCTTTATAGAAATTGCGAAAACGCGACGAAAACGCATGGGGAAAGTTGCGTTGTGTTCGTGTCACTGAGGACTTGAGCGCTGCAATATTTTGCCAGCGATTTGAGCGCGGCATGATAGTGATCTGATAGGGCTCGAAAGGGCAGGATTTGGGTTCACGCGGCCGAAATTCGTCCAGCGGCGAGACAAAATTCGAACCAATTCAACGCCTCTGGCTTGAATAAATGTATCCATGGTTACGAAAAAAATTAAATTCAAAAATTCATTTTTTTAGCATCAAGTATCAGGTTTCTAAATAATTTGCCACTGACAAATTCATGCTGTGGCGAGTGGCGACACCAGGCGATGGTGGTGTCTAAGAGTCTAACTGTGAGTTTTTACGCGACTTTTCCACTAGGAATATGTAGTGTTTGAAATCGAGTTTTGTTCTTCAGAAAGTATATAGCTTTAACAAAATACTGGAAACACATCATACAACTACTGCAGATGCCGCCAAAAAAACATGCTCGCCTGACCCGGGCCAAACTAACGCCGACGAGCAACGAAGAAAGGACAAAGGCAGCGGCCGACAGGGCACGGGTCCAGGGTGTTGGTGCTGGGTGCCGGGTGCTGGATGCTGGGTGCTGGGTGCCGGGGGCCGGGTACTGGGTGTTGGATGCTGGGTGCTGGGTGCTGGGTGCCGAATGCTGGGTGCCGGGTCCTGGGTGCTGGATGCTGGGTGCCGGGTGTTGAGTGGTGGGTGCTGGGTCCTGGATGCTGGATGCTGGGTGCCGGGTGCTGCGTGCCGGGTGCCGGGTGCTGGTTGCTGGATGCTGGGTGCCGGGTGCCGGGTGCTGGATGCTGGGTGCAGGGTGCCGGGTGCTGGGTGCTGGATGCTGGGTGCCGGGTGCTGGATGCTGGGTGCCAGGTGGTGGGTGCCGGGTGTTGGGTGCCGGGTGCCGGATGTTGGGTGCTGGATGCTGGGTGCCGGGTGCTGGGTGCTGGATGCTGTGTGCCGGGTGCTGGGTGCCGGGTGCTGGGTGCCGGGTGCTGGGTGCTGGGTGCTGGGTGCTGGGTCAGGAATGGTAGGATTAGTGGTGGTGTGAGGGGGGATATACCGTGGTTTTATGCAGTGAATATGTAGATAACATCATACGATTGTGCATATCAACAATGTTGTACCACGCAGAAGAAGGTTGGGAAGTTGGGGAAACTCTCTTTACTTGAATAATCAATTGATGGTGGACGTCTGTGTACCCGAGTCACGAAAATATCTAGCCATCATCAGTAGTACCCATATGTTCGCATTAGAGCAATGAACATGTAGATAAACACGAAGTGTTAGGTACGTAAGCGTGGCAAACAAACACGTTTTCAAAAACGTAAGCGTGGTCAAACACCAATTACCGAAAAACAAATTAACACAAGAAACAAATAAAACCTACAGGGGGCGAAGCCCCCTGCAAGGGGGCTCCGAGCAGATGGTGCTTTGGGGCAAAGCCCCAAAGCACGCCGGCGGGGCTGGCGGCCGGAGGCCGCAGGGGCAGAGCCCCTAGTTATTATTATTATTGTATTATATTATATTATCATTATCATTATATTATACTTATACCACCTTACCACCGCTACTTAACTGTACACTTGTAAGAGAAATTGAAATAAACATCTCACCAGGCTGTAGGATGCAGGAAACTCTGTCAGAAATATCTCACCAGGCTGTAGGATGCAGGAAACTCTGTCAGCAAATATCTCACCAGGCTGTAGGATGCAGGAAACTCTACCAAAATAGCACTGAAGATGATTCAAGATGTTTCAAACGGGGCCTTGTTATATTTGGAATTTAGATCCATTGATTTTTTATTTTTCATATCCAAAAAAATTAATCAATACCTACACCTATTCCATTTGATCAAAATTATATCAAATGACGTCATGATAGCCACTCGCTAAAGCCAGTTAGAGCAATTCGGGTTGTGATTTCCCCATCTTCCTTGTGTTATTTAGCAGAGGTTTTTTTTTTTCATTACAAGTACTGTACTCAGTTTTACACAAAGTGACCGATGTTAATTTTCTTCTTCGACATTTCAGCGGCAAGGGATTCGGGGAACAGAAGCGTAACTTCGATGAGATTGACAGGAGCGGATTCAACAATTTCGCAAAGAAGAACTTCGATGAAATTGACAGGAGCGGATTCAACAGTTTCGCAAAGAAGAACTTCGATGAAATTGACAGGAGCGGATTCAACAATTTTGCAAAGAAAAACTTCGATGAAATTGACAGAAGTGGATTCAACAGTTTTGCCAAGAGGAATTTCGATGAGATTGACAGAAGTGGATTCAACGGATTCGTCAAGAAGAACTTCGATGAAATCGACCGTAGCGGATTCGACAGCTTCGTCAAGCGAAATTTTGATGAGATAGATCGAGTAGGTTTCAGCAACTTTCTGAAGCGCAGCATCCCTGCATTGCTCGCTCGTTATCACCAGTCGAAAGGCAACAATTAGCGGTTGGTCCACATTTTACCTACGAAGCCACAGAGTGGAGTTTCCCATAGAGAGTTAATTCTCTACTGAAATTATTTCAAAGAGACAACTGTCATTTGGTTTGTGATTAGGGAAGCAGAGCCCGTGTAAAATGTTACAATTAAGACTTCCGTGATTGTCGGATGAATATGTTTCAGAATTATTTCAACACTGCATTGCTGGGTCGGTGACAACTTAGACATCAAGTAGTACTTTTAGTTTCAAGGTACCTGGAATATGAGACGATTATAAGTATTATTATTATAAAATATGTTAATTTAATTTTAGAACTAACTTGAAGTAAGTTTGATTCTGGTTTTGTAGACTTTTCATACAACAAATTGAATGTCTCAGGTTGTAATTTTTAATTAAATCTTAAATGTAACTTCCTTGCTTTCATTATTATAGTCCTCTGGTACAGTCCAGCTTATATTAACAAGTTGGAAAAGTGAAATTGTGTTCGGTGTAATACAAGGTACCTACCTACAAACTTTTAAGTGTGAATTTTGATGTTTTCTTTGCTTACGAATTGCTTCAAATTAATTGCTTAGGTTAAATTACCTCATCTGTTAACATGATTGTTAAGAAGGTTAAATCAATTCTCTTGATATTCTGTACCTCTATTGTCTGAGTGAATAAAACCCATTGCAGCATTTATTCAAGTTTCTTGCTTTGCAAATTACTAGAAAGAAAAACCTGCAACAAAATAGTCTTTAGAAAGGAAAAGTAAAGATGAGTCTTGTCAGTTTCAATTCCTTGATTGTTTATGTGTTTGCTTTTGTTTTCAAATTCGGAGAAGACACCAATTTCTTGGTGGCAGTGATGTGTATGAAACAAAAATGATAAAATTATATCGATGTTGGCATATCTTTAATATTGCTAAATAAATGATCTAATACGTGTTGTGATCTCAAATTTATTTTAAGTGTAAACTGATGTAATTAAAAATAAAATGTACGATAAACAATAAGGTGTACTAGAGCAAATAAATAATTTTGTGTTTATTCTGCCTGTTTATTAAAAGCTGTGCGAATTAATATCGACCGAGTATCAAAATTCTTCCGTCAAAGACAAAAACAGTGCCCAAATTATGAGCCAAACTCCCCGGGCAGAATATCAGGCCAACGAAAGGAAAACGGATCTACCCATTGCACCGTATGATACGATATTTTCAACAAGCCTAGCAACCTCTCCGTGTTTCAAACACTGTTTGAAAATATTGCTTTGTTTCAATTTTGATTGGTAAAATTGGTAGAAATATTTCTATGAAATATCTCAGTTAGTCGAAGGTTTTTAACAAATTAAAGAAAAAAATCAGTCGGAATATGTACACAAAAATGTTGCATAGTTTGTCAAAGCAAACAGGATGGGACCATCACTTTAGGATACGCTGCAGGCTTGCCAAAACTTTATCCTCGCACATTTCCAGACCATTATGCTTTGCAAAACTTCCAGAAAGTTTTGGATACATAACTAAGATCAAGAAGCTTTCCACGCCTCAGAACAATAACAGCAGGCATTCAACGGTTGTCGAAACAAATCAAGAACAATTCACGAACTAAACACAAACAACGATTTAATATCACCACCGAGTCACAAGATTTGATCGATTGTCTAGCGCCGCCGAGTCAGTACTTGTTGATTCCGAACAGACGCACGCGATCCAACGCGGGCAGCTTGGGAATCACCACCGCCAACATCGCCGACAAGTTGACCACAAAGTGCCAGGTGTCATGCTGCGTGTAGCGATTCGACACCAGGAACCTGCCACCATTGGACTTCATCAGACACAATTGTTGGCATTACTATGAGCCTTGCCTAATGCCAGCAAACGCCGGTGTCACTGCTGTTGCTAGTGTAGCCACGCTGCTACGATTGTTGGCATTACTATGTGCCTTGCCTAATGCCAGCAAACGCCGGTGTCACTGCTGTTGCTAGTGTTGCTACGCTGCTACGATTGTTGGCATTACTATGTGCCTTGCCTAATGCCAGCAAACGCCGGTGTCACTGCTGTTGCTAGTGTTGATACACTGCTACGATTGTTGGCATTACTATGTGCCTTGCCTAATGCCAGCAAACGCCGGTGTCACTGCTGTTGCTAGTGTTGATACGCTGCTTCGATTGTTGGCATTACTATGTGCCTTGCCTAATGCCAGCAAACGCCGGTGTCACTGCTGTTGCTAGTGTTGATACGCTGCTACGATTGTTGGCATTACTATGTGCCTTGCCTAATGCCAGAAAACACCGGTGTCACTGCTGTTGCTAGTGTTATTATGCTGCTATGATTGTCGGCATTACAGCCGCGATACTCACAGCAGGATCGGAACGACGGTGAGCATCTTCCTAGTCGGCGTGAACTGGACTCCGTTGTCGATCTGTTCCCAGTGGGTGAGCTTCCTGCTGACCCCTTGGTCCTGCGGCATCCACGGAGCGCCCTTGATGATGTGTAGGAAGAACAGGTGCACCTGCGAGAAACATCGCACGTCACGCTGCGAATCGCCGTGCGGTTCGGTTTCATACACGAGCAGCGAGCACATCAACATCAACAAACTTTAGTGTGGCCTCCAATTACAAGAAAGTCCAATGCTTCTAACATTCCTTATAATGCAGTTGCTATTGCATCCCCCCAACTTAAGATATAAACAGACAGTTAATTGCAATCACAAGCCACGACAATTCTATTGCTGCAGAAACTTCGACACAATATCATCTGTCTCTCTTTGACCCAATTAAAGTCTGAAAGACATATTCTGTTCTCCTTACCATACCTACCTACCAACTTTACTTATAAATAGAAATTTGCGATGGAAGATATAGCTGTCAAGCCGTCGACTATTAATGTCTGAACAACTACAGTTAACATAAACGAGTTTAAACTAGCGACTGTGTATATAAACACAGCTAACGGAGAGTTCTGTTCTAAATTACCGTGTTATGTATCAGGTTTGTCAGAGTCCACGCCATGGGAATCGTCAATACGGGTATGCAGAGAATTATCAGGTGCAGAACAAGTAGACTCAACGCGTATGCGACCCAGAGCCCTCTACTTCGAAGCCACGATGTGTTTGGATTCGATTCGCCATGTCCACCCACAAGCATGATCTATCCTTAATTCTGTTACCTGAAACCATCGAAACAATTTTAGGTTATTTTACATGAAAACACTATTTGATGAGATAGAAATGTAATTTATTCAGACTTAAATGTCGTGTTACTTACGGAATGTTAACCCAATGATAAAAGAAAATAAGTGTGGTTTTGCGTATAAATCTAAGCTGGGAACAAAATATCTGTGGGCAAATCCTCGATTCAAAATCCTCGAAAAAAATTATTTACAAGATCAACTAGTTTGTGATTGGTGGCTAGCTAACCTATCTTAATGACGCATTGGCATTTGACAGATAGGTGAAACCTGTATAATTTTTTACTTTTCATACTCATAGAACTACAATATATTCCTTTGAAACAGTCTCAAAATCTGCTCGATGTCCAAAACACTTTATTAGAAGCTGATTGATATAAATTCTTAAAATTTCTTGCAAGTTATTTCATGTCCAGTTTTAACATTTTGAAAGGAGCGCCTTCGAGTTTTTTCTTGTCAAACAGCTGATCATTGGTCAACAACATGGCAGCAATCAAAAAATCAAAATTAGACGTTCGACTTCTTCAATGCTATTTTCAAAAAATTCGCTATTATTCATCAAATAGGTATGTACCTTACGGCAGAGAATAGTTGCACTTTTACTCAAATAGAAAATTTCAGTTTTTGTAGTCGAATGACACCTAAAAAAAAACTTTACGAAACTGGGTTACATCATGAAGGTTAAGTCCCTTGACAGCTGACTAGGCCAATGATCATAAATAAATGTTTTATTGCGCAAACTGATATATCTGAATTAATTCTGTGTTCTACTAATAGTTTTCTTAAAATCCCTTTACGATTTCAGTTTGCCATGGCGAGAAACGGGACCAGAGTATCAAAATCCTTCCGTAGGACACAAAAACAGTGCCCAGATTATGTGCCGAACGTTTTTCAACTTCCCAGGCGGAATATCAGATCGGCAAAAGGAATATGCAGGCCGAACACTAGTTGGGTAAGTCTCAATTCATTGGCAAGTAATTTCCTTGCCTCAAATCTTAAACTTAATAATGCTAGTGATTTTATTTACAGCTATTCAATGGAACAAATGTACACAGTAGTGTCAGACGTCAAGAGCTACACCAAATTCGTGCCGTTTTGCAAGAGATCGGTAATTTTATCATCGAGACCTGGCCATCTAAAGGCTGATCTAGTCATCGGGTTCCCGCCAATTGTCGAGAGCTACACATCAAGCGTTACTTTAGCAAAGCCACACCTAGTCAAGGTACAAAATTTCAAATACCTATCTAAAAGTTGAAACAATCCATGGATGAGTAAGTATTAAGTTCAGACTCCCTGCATTTTTATGATCATTTTCAATTCTAGCAATTATTGGCTTCAGTAAATTTGGCGAAAGTAAACAAACAGACTGCTACTATTGCTTTTGTTATTGCTGTGCTTGTAATTATACAGTGCTGCAATTGTTGGCATTACTATGTGCCTTGCCTAATACCAGCAAACACCGGTGTCACTGCTGTTGCTACGCTGCTACAATGCTACAATTGTTGGCATTACTATGTGCCTTGCCTAAAGCCAGCAAACACCGGTATCACTGCTGTTGCTAGTGTTGCCACGCTGCTACGATTGTTGGCATTACTATGTGCCTTGCCTTTTTTTTTTTTTTTTTTTTTTTAAGATGGAGAACGCATTTACGCGCACTGCTGCAAGCAAGGGATGTTCTTTGCATGCAGTAGTGTGGGACTCTCGGTGGCCGAAATACCCACTAAACTCCATCATCCGTACCCGTCCTCGGAATCCGCCCTAAGGCCAAGGACAGGCCGGTCTGTCCCCGAGCTCTATACTTAGAGTCTCACGGGATCCCTCTTCTTTCTTCTGCCTTTGTCTCTTCGTTCTTCTTTCCTGTTCTTGCTGGTCTTCCGTCAGGTATTTCTTCTCCGGTCTCTCCTCTCTTCCTCGATCCAAGGGTGCCTGGTGAAGTAGCAGTCGGGGAACGGTCTGCTGGTGTCCATCGCGCAACGGCCATGCGCCGCTACATGGTCTCTATAGATGCCTTCCCAGTCCAGGATTTCGCCTCTCCTGGAGAAGGCCATCTGGACCAGGGGCAGCAGCTCCTCTGGGTCGGTGGGCAGGTTGACGCACCGGAGGTGCATCCTGTCCACCGCCTCCACCACAGGGAAGCAGATCTCCCTTCCCCTTGGGTGCTGCACCCTGGTCAAGTGACGCAGGACCGTTACCAAGTTCCCTCGCTCCTCGATTTGAGCTATCGCATAGCTCTCCTCGAGGCCCATGTAGATCTCGGAAGGGTCCGGTTCTGTATTCTCAGCCGCCTCTTCTTCAAGGGGGAGGGCTTGATCTTTGCCCTCCTTGCTGCTGCTCTTATTCTTTCTGAAGAGCGTGGATCCTCTGACCCACAGCTTCCTCGTCCAGTCGTTCTTGGGCGAGGCCCCCGCCGATGAGGCGGCCTCCGACTCCCCGGCCTCGGTGTTCGGCCTGGGTCGGGTCTCCTCGTTCCGTGCCTTCTCCCGCTCCTTCTTCGCTCTCCATACGGCCGCCCTCTCGGCGTCACGCAGAGTGCGCGCGGGGTTCTTGGTCTTCCTGGCTTGGACTACGTTGCCCCCCCCAGATCCTGTGGGGCAGCTTCCCGATGTTGTGGGAAGGAGGGATTCCCCGTCGGTGACGGAACCCTCCTGGGGTACTTGCAGTTTGTTGGCGTTGTCCATTATTGTTCTGTCCTCGTCCACCCCAGTCATGCGTCTTCGTGCCTCGCAGCCCGAGGAAGCCGAAGATGTTCTCTTCTTCCTCGTCTGGTTCATGGTCGAAGCCCCCCACGACATCGCTCATCGACAGCAGCTCCCGCTCTTCCTCGGCGAGCGTCTGTCTCACGAATGTGTGGATCGCTTTCCAAGAGGCCTTGGTCCGGATCGTCAAAGGAACCACCGTCTGGGGAGTCAGTTCCTGGCCTACGGCTCTCGCAGCCACCCTCCGCGGCTCCTCCCACCTCGGGCACTCGAGCACCGCGTGGCCAGGGCCATCCTCCTCCCCGCAGTGGTCGCAGGTGGTCGCGACTCCCTTGCCGATCCGGGCCAAGTAGGTTTTGAAGTTACTGTGGCCAGTCAGGGATTGGGTCAGGAAGTACTCGGTCTCCCCTCCCCTCCTTCCCAGCCACTCCCCGATGTTAGGGATCAGTAACGTCGTCCACCTACCTGTCTGAGCCTCGTCCCAGCTCCTCTGCCACCTGTCCAAGATCTCGTCCTCGACCGCAGATCTTCGCCCTGTCCCGTCTCTGTACACTCCGCATCGGCTCTCAATCATGAGAGCCACCGGAGGGTACCTACCCAATGTGCCTTGCCTAATGCCAGCCAAACACCCCTGCTTATGTTGCTATGATGCCGATGCTAGAACGAGCGACGGCCGATAGTAATTCTGTTTCCGTTCCCGCCGTCCCCGTGCAGGCCGAGTGCACGGAGGGCAAGCTGTTCAACCACCTGGTGACCGTCTGGAAGTTCAGCCCGGGCCTGAAGAACGTGCAGCAGTCGTGCGTCGTGGACTTCTCGACGTCGTTCGAGTTCCGTTCGGTGCTCCACTCGCAGTTGGCGCACATGTTCTTCAACGAGCTCGTCCGCCAGATGGAGGGCGCGTTCCTGGTGGAGGCGACGCGTCGCTTCGGACGGCCCGCCGTTCGGACGCAGAAGCTGGGGCTGGCGCCGGCGAAGACTTGACCCTCGGACCCTGCTAGGGCTTGCGTTTTTAATTGATTTTTTTTTTTCGATACGTCGATATTTTTTCGATATGGGTTCCATATTCGGTGACGTTGTATATTGAGTTATATTTACAATGACGGTTCCTAGGTGTTTGTTTTTAACCCTCTATTTTTGATTTTATTTATAGTAATGTGGAAAAAAATCGATGCTGGCTAACACAAATTAAAGACATTGTAAAGTGAATAACATATCTATGCTGGATTTGTTTCATTGATTTTTTTCAAGTGTAAAACACTCGAAGCTTAATAAATAAATTGTTCGTTAAAGCTACTAGTTCATAGTACGACGGCTATGCGGTTTTTCCGCCCCAGCCAGTCAAGTGAATCGATCCAGTTGAACCGACTTCAGCTTTAGTTTGCCGTGACGCGTTCGATGACCCACAAGCCATCTCCACGGTTGACTGCAGCTGCTTTTGTTATCTGTGATTGGATTCTGACAGACTTCACAAAGCTCTGACATGTTTACAGCAGGAGGTAGTGAAAAAATTGCATAGTTGCATTGTTACCATGCTCTCAACGACAGGATGACGTTTTTCGTTTGCAGCAAAACGGCTTTGCTGTCGTTGCGTGAACTTAGCTGTATTCATTTATTTGTTCAATTACTTTTAAGGCTTCCAAATGTTAGTTGACTATTTCTACCAGAGCCAAACAAAGAAATTACTGGTAAATAATTTAAAATATTACTGTACAATTGTATAAATAAAAATAAAAATAATAATAATATAAAGTGTTCGTGAAAAATTATCTTTGAATTATTTTCTTTGTACATCCATAGCAAACGTAGTATCAAACGTGAAAATATGAAGCTTTTATCGCTTGAATTGAATCCTTTTAAATATTGCATATCCTGCTGGGCTTTCGAGTTTGTTCTTCAATCATCGTCAACGTTCTTTCTTTTTAGCGTATCTCGTGTTGTAATAAAATAAGTACGAAACCGTTCAAAATTATGATAGAAAATTTAGTAATAAAATTGGCAAGTCACTGAGTTTAGGTACAAAACCTAAGTGTATTCACTTTCTCACAAGGAAGGCTTTTGCTAGAACGAAAAGCCTCGCTGCTTGCACCCAAGCATTGCTTCACCTTGCATTACGACAATCCTTCCACTTACAACATTGTCCACATATATTGACATGCAAACAAAATTATAAGACCTAACGTGAAACAGTCATAAGACATTATGAGAGTTGGTCAGCTATGGAAATCATTCAACTTTTAGCATACCTAAATTTTGAACCAAAACAATCTCTGATTTAACAGAACTTTGTATCAATAAGAAACTGAATTTTAAATCGAAAATTTACGAATAGGTAGTGAGAACAAGCATTTCCGACTAAAAATTAGGTTCCTTATTAGTTAAATACGACTTTGAGATGCAAGTAGTACCTATTGATTCAATCGCACGTAAGGCTTGCTGAGAACCGCAATGATTACGGGCAGTGCAAGAAGCTGGGAGACCGCACAAGATGTGGTGGAAAGAGATCGATTCTAGTTTAGGACACAGACGTCGTATTGAAAATCAAATTCAAACACAACCCTGTTGATATTTTCATAGATACATGATTTTATACAAAAAAAGTATCAAAATAGCTATCCTTGAATCCAATTCCATCTTTTGTCTGTTTTCTGTCAGCAAACATCTCACCAGACTGTAGGATGCAGGACACTCTGCCAGCAAAGATCTCACCAGGCTGTAGGATGCAGGACACTCTGCCAGCAAATATCCCACCAGGCTGTAGGATGCAGGAAACTCTGCCAGCAAACATCTCACCAGGCTGTAGGATGCAGGACACTCTGCCAGCAAACATCTCACCAGGCTGTAGGATGCAGGACACTCTGCCAGCAAACATCTCACAAGGCATAATTGAGCATTGATTGCTCAAGATTGAGCATAAGTGGCCAACAAAGCCCCCTTAATATTATGTACGATGACGTGAGTAACGTTGTGTTAAGTTGTACCTAGATAGCTGTGCTGCTTTAACCAAGCTGGAGATTCTGTTGGCAGCTCAACAATGCTATTTCAGCAGAGTTTCTTGCATCCCACAGCCTGGTGAGATAGTCAGAGTTTCCTGCATCCTACAGCCTGGTGAGATGTTTGCTGGCAGCGTGTCCTGCATCCTACAGCCTGGTGAGATGTTTGCTGGCAGAGTGTCCTGCGTCCTACAGCCTGGTGAGATGTTTGCTGGCAGAGTGTCCTGCATCCTACAGCCTGGTGAGATGTTTGCTGGCAGAGTGTCCTGCATCCTACAACCTGGTCCGATACTCGCTATCAGCGTTGGCTTCTCAACATGCTCCCTACCCAACGGCAGTCCGTTCCGCAGCTTCACATCTGTCCGCACTGCGCGATCATCACGGGGATCTTGGGCTTGTTGTTCGGTCCGGTCGGCACGTTCTCGATCTTGCGCATGACGAGAAGGCCGTCGACCACCTTGCCGAACACCACGTGCTTGCCGTCGAGGAAGTTGCACTTGGCGCACGTGATGAAGAACTGGCAGCCGTTGGTGTCCTTACCCGAGTTTGCCTGCAACCGAGCAGCATACAAAGATTTTTTTTACTTTTCAGAAAAACTATTTTACTGGGTTGTTGAGTGCCAAGTCCCAACGTTTTGCAAAGCTTTGCTGCCTGCTTTATCAATGGTCTACACTCAAATCCAACAGGTGTTACCTTGGCAATCTGTAAGTTCTCGGCTTCTAAGGACAAATTAAACAACCTACCATAGATAGGAGTCCAGGAGCATCATGCTTCAGTCCGAAATTTTCATCGCCGAACGGGCCGCCGCCGTAAATGCTCATCACACCCGTCCCGTCGCCCTGAAAAAAATTACAACTCGGTTACGATTGTCACCGTTTTCTACGCCATTTGAGTCGTTATCTCAGGCTCCTACGTCGAGTTTATTTTCTGTGAATAATCACGCAGACAGCTCACATTGACAAAATCGCCGCCTTGGATCATGAAATCCTTGATGACGCGGTGAAATATCGCTCCCTTGAATCCTGTGGGCACGCCGTCTCGTCTGTATTCGCCTGTGCAAAACTGTCGGAAGTTTTCGCAGGTTTTCGGTACGACGTCCGCGAAGAGCTCGAATATTATTCGACCAATTTCCTAAGAGATCAGAAAGAAAACATAGTAGAAACACGAGCAATTACCATTGATAACAGACACGGCATCAGATAGGGAAATCATAACCTCGAAAGTATTTCAAGTCCGTTATTACTTACCGTAGTTCCAACGTTTATGTCGAAAAACACGACAGGATTGTTGGAGTTTCTTAACTGTACTTGTATTTGATTCCACGTAGGCATTTTAATTCACTAATTACACTTTTAAGCTAGAATAACAGAAACGATGAAATGCCGCTCTATCGTGTTGACCGGGTTGGCAAAGTTTTTTGACGTTTCTAGACGCGCCATCTTGAGACACAGCAGCGGGAACGCTTTCAAAAATTTCGATTTAAGAACATAAAATTTCTTCAAAGTGGCAGGAAACACGTTAGAGTCGTTTCAAAGCAATATAATATAAATTAATCTCTGCATAGGTGGTGTCTTTTTCATCCGAGTTTCATCAAATTTTTGAAAGCACAAGATATCGCACTTGAGCCGTAAAAAGTGTTCCCCTCGGAAGCAACATTTCAACAAGCTGAAAAATGGCTTGCAATTCTTTGCCAAGTGGGTTTGTGAAAGTAAGAGGCAGAAATCTAGTGATTTTCTACACTTTGTAAAGTGCTCAAATCTCACGAGGTGCTGTCGAGTCTGCTGAGATGCGAGATGCGAAAGAGAACGAGATGCGAGCTAAGGTATAAGAATCAAATGTAATTGCTTTCAATAGTTACTTGTTGTGGCCTAGGAGGACACAGTACAGGTAAAAACTTTGCCAATGTCATGAAATTCAGAGAATTGCAAACAATAAAATCTAGATGAAAGTGCTTTAGCAGCAAAAGCACAACTTGCCAAGTAAAAAGTAATTGATGAGCGTAACGAGCGTAGCGAGTGAAGCGAAATCTTCAATTACACTTTACTGCTAAAAAAATCCGGAATGTTTTTTTTTTTTTTTTTGTTTGTTTGTTTGTTTTTTTGTTTTTTTTGTGTGTTTGTTCGCACGATTCCGGCCAAACGCCAAAACGGATTTTGATGAAAATTTTGGTGGACCTTCGTTTTCTCTGAACTTAGATCTGCCACGTTTTTGAAGCAATTCGGACGAGTAAATTTTGTTATTAAGTTTTTACGAAATTTTTCAGTTTTTCCAAAACACGTTTTCCACTCTAGAGGCCAAGGATCTCAATATAATTTGACGAAACTTTCCAGATATGTTGGTCCCCACGATTTAATGTTTGTGTACAAATTTCATTGTTGTATGTTTAGCGCTTTTCTTGGAAATAGCGCTTTTATGACGCTTTTTTAGCGATTTTGCAGTTTTTTCCAACTAAATCAACTTTATCTTCAACCGATTTTGACAAAATTTACTGTGTGCATTAAAAATCGTAAAAGGAAGATACTGTGTTAATTTCAAGCAAATCAATTGAATAGTTTTTCTTGAAATCGATTTTTACGTTTTGAAATATTCTATGTCATTGAGAAAGCTGCTAAATTAACGCCGAACATTATAAATTGATCATAAAAGCCTCTAGGCTATGCGTACACGCAATATAATTGCGTTGTGGGTGAGCGTAAATATTACGCTCATCCACAACACGATTATATGAGTGTTCGCATAGCCTAGTACAAGACCATTAGAGAAAAACTTAATACCTACCAAGTCCACTTTGTAGAGCTTGTTGGACATCATTGCTCCAGTCACAATAATATTAGTCCTCAGATTTTCCTCACCGTTATAATAAGTCTCTTATAAAAATCAACTACCTACACCAAGCTATGGGGTGTTGAATACCAATTTCGCATGTAATTAGTTAACAAAACTTTTTATTCAACGAATCAGACGGCAGAAAACCAATCAAAACATCGAAACAAATCACGTCTCGAGTTCCGCATCCTTCCTCTTCTTCCGCTTCTTTCCGTCGACAACGTCAGCGTCTCCCCCGCTCTCTGCGCCCCGCTCCGACTTATCCCTCTTCTTCTTTTTCTTCTTCTCCTTCCTCCTCTCCTCCGGATCTCCACCCTCCAACGCTTCTCCCTCTGTCCCCGTGTCCCTCTTTCTCTTCTTCTTCTTCTCATCCTTCTCCACCTCTTCGTCGCCAACCACTTCCTCCTCCTTTCTTTTCCGCTTCTTCTTCTTCTTCAATTCTCTGTCGTTCAATCTCTCTTCTAAGCCCTCCGAACAAACGGCCGCCTCTAATTCATCCACCGCTCCATTGAAATTCGACTCCTCTCCCTCCACCGAACAACCACCATCCTTTTTATGCATCAACGCTCTCATTTTCTTGCCACGAATTCGTTTCCTCTTCCCAATAACCTCATCACAATTCTCCATCCCTCCTTCGACAACGAAATCTGTATCTACAGTATCATCCGTTACATGCTCCAAATCTTTAATTTTCTTGCCCCGAAACCGTTTCCTCTTCCCGTTAACTTCATCTCCATCGATCCCCTCGAGATTCTCCATCCCTCCCTCAACGCTCAAATCTCCATCTTCAGTATCATCCGTAACAAGCTCCAAACCTTTCAATTTCTTTCCCCGAATCCTCACCCTCTTCCCGTTAGCCTCGCCATCGTGACCCTCCGCCGGCATCCCTCCATCGTTCGTCTGCCCGTGGGCCAACTCTCTCATCTTCTTGCCGCGAATCCTCTTCCTCCCGCCACCGCCGAACTCCCCGACCTCCCCGACCTCCCCGACGCGCTCGAACACGGCGAGGAAGAAGCCGGTGGTGAGATCGACGTCCTCGCGCGCGTACAGACACTTTGCGCCGCACGAGTACCGCTCGTCGCCGCGGCTGAGCCACGCACCGGCGGGCAGCGGGTCGGCCAGCGCGAAGGCGGGGCGCGCGGGGTCGACGTTCACCGACGCCAGCACCTTCTCGACCACCTGCTCGTTCTCCTCAACGTGAGTGGAGCAGGTCGAGTAGACGACGCGGCGCGCCGACGGGAACTTGGTAAGCGCTCGCTCCAGCAGGATCACCTGCAACCGACAAACGTGTTGACCGAACAAACGCAAGGAGATTTTCGGCAAGAATCTACCCAGGTATCTGTAGGACAAGGACAGGAGTAGGATATGTGCCGGCACGGGGTTTCCCCTCCTCCCTTCTAGGCTAGGCTAGTTGTACCGTCCTTCGGAAGGGACGTAAGGCCGGTGGTCCGCTCGGTGCTTTTTGACAGGAGTAGGATACGTACCGGCACCGGGTTTCCCCTCCTCCCTTCTAGGCTAGGCTAGTTGTACCGTCCTTCGGAAGGGACGTAAAGCCGGTGGTCCCCTCAGTGCTTTTTGACAGGAGCAGGCTACGTGCCGGCACCAAGTTTCCCCTCCTCTTTTCTAGGCTAGGTTAGGTTCATCATCATCCTTTCATTCACCAACGCTGTTAGACCAGCGCCACAGGGCCACTTGTCAAAACAGTGGGTTGTCAAACACCAGCAATCAGTCAACGCTTGCAACTACCTCCAGCAGCGCCAGACAGGGTTAAGCAACAAGGGTGACCGCCGTGTTTCCACGCGATATCGTCAACGCACCTGGAAGCCGGCCAGCTTGCGCACGCGCTCTGCGTCGAAGGGGGCGTGTCCCGTGTGCCGCTGCATGCCGGAGCCGGAGCACGACGGGTCCACCAGCACGAACTCGACGGCTCCGCATGTCGCCGACGTCAGCGTCGTCGCGTCCGCGTGGATAGCCGACACCGTCGCGCCGTGCGCCGCGCAGAACTCCACCAGCGTGCGGTGTCGCGGCTGGGACTTCTCCGCCGCCATCAGCGTCCTGGGGAGGCGGGTGGCGTTAAGTGCTACGAAAATAAGTTTGCGGCGTGAATTTGCGCGACAAGCCAGCAATGTGTGCTAGGCAATACAGTCACCTGCCCTGTGTTTGGGCTTTCAAATGGCTGCCAACAGCTGCCAAACCCATGTATGCATCATTTTATGGCTACAAGTGGCTACCAACCCTGTATTCTGCATGATGTTATGGCTACCAACGGGTTCCAATGGCTACAAATGGCTACAAATGGCTACAAATGTTTACAATTACAAATGGCTACCAATTGCTACCAACCCTGTGTTCTGCACGATTTTATGGCTACCAACGGCCTCTAACGGCTACCAACCCTGTGTTCTGCACGATGTTATGGCTACCGACGGCTATCAACGGCCTCCAACGGCTACCAACCCTGTGTTCTGCATGATGGCCGCTAGCTGTGTTGTCTTGAGGCCAGGGGCGGCGCACATGTCCAACACAACGCTGCCGGGGGGCGGAGCTAGCAGCATCGGCGCCAAGCACGTCGCCTGCAAACACGTTCCATGAGTACCTTACTTAACTAGAAACTTCATTCAAATTGTATCGAAAATTGAAAACGAGCCCGTCACCTTGTCCTGCAGCACGAGCATCCCGGACTTATACAAGTCGTGGCCGAAGAATTCTGTCCGCGGCGGAAAGGCGAACACCTCGGCCACGTGGAAGTCCTGTACGAACTCCGTCTCCCCGATGTCGGCCAGCTTCGCCAGGTATCCTGCGTAACCTTTGTCCGCCGGCCAGCCCTGGGTCCAGCCCTCGGACTCGAACGCTGCCACCGCCTCCTCCACCGACATCTTGAGCGTGTTCACTCGCACGTAGCGAGGTTTCGACGCTCCTGGACAGGTAACATGGGCTGGGTTCTGTCTGCTCGCATCTCAGTGCTAGGTCTCTTGGAATCTAAGAGCTAGACGCAATCTCCTGGCATGTGAGAAAGCATATTCTGCCATCTAAGAATGTTTCTCTTGCTATCTCAGTGCTAGACGCAATCTCCTGGCATCTGAGATTGTGACTTCTGCAATCTAAGCTCTAGAAGCTATCTCCTGGCATCTGAGAAAGCATATTCTGATATCTAAGAATGCTTCTCCTGCAATCTTAGTGTTAGACCCAATCTCCTGGCATCTGAGAAGGCATATTCTGCCATCTACAAATGTTTCTCTTGCTATCTCAGGGCTAGACTCTATCTCGTGGCATTTCGGTGTTAAAAGCTATCTCCTGGCATCTGAGAAAGCATATTGAGTCATCTACAAATGTTTCTCCTGCAATCTCAGTGTTAGACCCAATCTCGTAACATTTCAGCGCTAGACGCAATCTCCTGCCATCTGAGATCACGTCTCCTGCCATCTGAAATTGAAAAATCATCAGTCTGAAATTGCTTCTCCTTCAGTCTATGGGCTACACAGAATACCCAGGCATCTGTGATTGTGTCTCCTGCAATCTAGGGCTATAGTATGCATGCTCCTGGCATCTGAGTGCCAAAGTGCTATGCCAAAGGTCTGACAGCCTGTCTAAAAAGAAATACTACATGAATCCATCTTCACTGTGTTTCTAATTTCTCATGTTCTATTAAATGAGAAAGTAAACTTAACTTTGTAAATCAATCCAACAGCATGGTTTAACTAAATAACCCTGCTAAGCCCCTGAACTCACATTATTTTTAGAAATATTTGACTAACTCTTGACAATAATAACAGCAATTCCATGTTCCTTAAAACCAAATTTTTTATTAAAGCAATTCATGCAAACTAGTACAAGAACATTCTTAAACCTAATGGGAATGTAATGAAAGACTGCATCGATTCCTACACTAGTCCTCTTTGCGTGTCGGAGGTTCGGCGTCTTCGCTGAGAGCTTGGTGTACGTAGGCGATGATTATCAACCAAACTGTCACAACGGCAGCCGACACAGACCAAACTGTATTGGCAAAGCCGAGCACTTGGAAATAATCTTCCATGTAATACTGCGCAATGTAAAACGATGCGAAAGGCAATGAGAACATTGCAAAACTGTACAAGAGAAACCGTCCGAAAACTTTCACCGTGTCCTTGTGGAACATCGGTTCGTCAGTGTTTGCTGTCACGTATTGCGTCGATGCCATTTTCGATTAGTAGGCGGTTTCCTGAAAAATAAATAAGCAAATGATGGTGGTGGTGGTTACCTTTGTCGGCTCGCGGGGCATTCTCGTGGGTTCCGTCTAAGACGGCTTTCTTCAAGATAGCGAGAAACTCGGGTTGTAAATCTAGGACGGCTTGAATCGGCTTGCAATCGTTTGGGGGTAGTTTCTTTTTGCCCCACAGCAACTCGGTGATCAGAACTCTAGCTAGCCATGGCTTCATGCGGCCATCGGCGAGGATTTTACTCTCACGAACGATATCGCACAGTATCGATTCATGTTGCAGCGTTTCCACTATAAGAGCATAAAGACCTTTCGTGTTCTGTGAAAGAAAAAAAAGAAACGCAAACGCTTACAGCCGATCGTACCACAATGGTTAAATTTATCTAATTCAAGAATAGGACTTAAGTGTGTTCTAAGTAGCCAATGGCGACCTTAGTTATGCAAGTAACATAGGAGCTTTAGGAGGAAGCAAAGCACGTGCTTCGGTGAGAGATCACAGGACTTACAATTCGACTGTATTTCTTGCTGAACACCAACTCCTTGATGCTTTGGCCTCTCTCCTGTACCAATTCAGCGATAGTCGCAGCTGCTTTGTAGATCTGTGGAACGGGAGTAGAGTGCACGAAACCTTTCATATCGCAATTTATTATTTTAAGTAAACCAAATCTTTTTGCTATCTCTCCGACGCCATTTGCAATTTACTAACCTCTACTAATCGATCTCGCTACCGTCGATACTTTCTGCGATATTTTCCTAGATCTCGATTAATTTTAGTGACAAAACTTAATTCAACAATGTCTTACATGAATTGTGAATCGAATTCAAATCTTACATTATGGTTAAGTGTTTTATTGGTGTCATGTTAGGAGAAATGTGAGCCAATTACGACTCTCTCTCATTGTTTCCAATAATTTGGTTCGATCCCGGACGGAAATTTTAACTGTCATTTTTTATTTCACATATTGTGGTCCTCAAACAAGAAGGAAAACAAAGAAATGGTTTCTATGTACTATCCTTCTTAGTTCTTCATATTGTGTTATGTAAAATAACAGCCAGACACTGTTGCAATGTTTCATGTAAAATACCCACCAGCCAGACACTGTTGCAATGTTTCATGTAAAATACCCACCAGATGTGTTTTTACTCGTCGCTTACGCTTCGGTCACCCGTCCAGATGGTGCCTTGGTGAATGATGCTTAACCTGACTGAAACGCGTCCAAATGCTGTGACAAACTCAAACATCTTAAACACAAACTGAAAATGTCACATTTTTGGTCTGAATCTATGATTTTAAGTGAAGTCCCGCCTGTTGAAATCAAGTATCAACACATTTTTTTAAAAATGTAATTACGTTGAAAATAGGGAAATAGAGAAGAGGGAAGATTGGAGGCTCAAGGGAAGATTGGGAGGCTGGAGGGAAGATTGGGAGGCTGGAGGGAAGATTGGGAGGCTGGAGGGAAGATTGGGAGGCTGGAGGGAAGATTGGGAGGCTGGAGGGAAGATTGGGAGGCTGGAGGGAAGATTGGGAGGCTGGAGGGAAGATTGGGAGGCTCGAGCAAGGGAAGATTGCGCTTATCAGACTGCAAGCAAGCAAAGAAAACTCGCGGCGCGCGTCCAAGAAGTACCAGCGAGGGAAAGGCAACGGCAAGAATCTTTCACTCTTCCAACATTGAAGGAGGCGGCAACCTTAAAGACATGTCAAACGGACTGTTGCAGAGCTGACGGTTGAATTAGTGGGTCATGCTCTACGCTTTACTCTGTTAGGATCGACTTCAGCCCCTAAAACAAGTCAGGGTTGATGTTTCGACAACTTGGGTGAGCTGTGATCTTCACGACTGTCCTGAAGATCCTGAAGATCCTATGCAGCCTGACGATCACCATGGCAACGTAGTCTAAATGTCCACCCAGACCCGTTTTAAGGCAACAAATCAATGAAAACACAGCAAAACAATTTCACCCGCCTTCTTCGTTGATAATCCACCAGGTTTCACTTCATTTCTGCTTTGGCTTTCAAATGTGGGATAGGAAGCAAAAGCCAACTTGCATATTCATCGACTTTTAATAATTAAAGAGGGAAAACAGAAACAGAGATTATCAAAGGTACACTGTAAATCCATTTATTTTTATCCGTCACAGGCAAAGCAAAAACATAAATTGCAAAAAAAATAGCTTGTAAGATGGTTAAAATGACAACATATTTGTGACACGTTTCAATGCAGATGATGCATGAATTAAATGGCGATGATTAAAAATTATTGACACTATAAAATATTTAAGTCACTCCAAAGTTAAACCATGTGCCTAGGTATCTACAAAATAAAGTGGGACATTCATTAAGGATTAAATAGTAAAAAAGATAACAATAAAAATATAAGAACAATTCTTGGCGAGGACTCGACTCATGTTAACCTTCAAGAGCGTACATGTTTCTGATTAAGTGCAGTTGCACCGATGAAGGACAAACCTTCAGCCACACAAGGAATCTATTTATAATTACACTCAGACCCTGTTACACTAATATTGTAACAAGCTGAAACTATTTGTAAATAAAATTAAGAACAATAAAAATTATGCATTACAAAAATAATAAAAAAGTACAAGCAGTTTCATAAATTTCACTCCACAATGCACTACGCAAACCTAATTCCAGCCGCCATAATAGTTCACAATGACTTTTATCTTTTTCACGTGAGCCGGTTGCTCGGTTCAAATCCAGAGTCTCATCCCAACAAACCTAGAGCCTAACAGGTTCAAATATTAATTTACATTTTTTTAAATCATATTTTTCCATCATTAAATGTTTAGAAATTTATAACATGGGCACAATTCCCGAATATGGTAATCTTGAAAAAGACGGCGTTACTCTAGGAGAAAGATGGCCACTATTAAGGTTTACAGGACAGACCTCTGTTGTGGCTCGACCAACGTCAGTGGAGCTCTTGAACCCGACATCAGAGCAATTAGATTTGCTCTCTTAGAAATAAGAACAGAAGAAACAACATTTCCACAGCATAATTATGCTGTAGATTTGCAAAGACAAGCTTTCCACTTGGCTTTAGTTTGAAAAAGTGCCAAAAAAAAGATTCAATTTCTTCTGGTTGCTTCTCCGCAGTAAGTAAAAAAATCCCGTTAAACTATTGTCAACAATGCAGCCATGCAGTTAGCTAGGATTAATTACTCTTAAAATAGAGCCAAACTGAACAAAAGCCAATTCTAATACGTCTCCAAAAGTTGCATTTTGCATAGTAAGATTGCAAAGTGTACAATTGCACACAGCTGGCCGGTGAAATGGACCCCGATGAGGAGGCACGTAAAATCGAAGATCAGGAACGGAAGAAGCGGGAAGAGACGCTCAAAGCAAGAAAACAGCAACAATCGGCTACTCGGGCGGAGATTCTTGCTGGGAGGAAGAAGCAGCAGGCGGTGAAGCGGCAGCTGGTTCTTGGCCAAAGAAAGCTGGCAAACCGTGAGTCGATGCTTACTGAGAGGAAGCAGCGACTGGAGCCAGCTTCCCCCCAGCGTTCAGCAGAAGATCAACCGCGTCGTTCCCTCCCTTCCTGGCCGCAAAGTGAACCGCGGTTTTGCCGTCGTTGTCTGCTGCATTGACAAAGCCGGCTCTGTCCTCCTCGGGTACAGCAGCCAATAACAACCGCCCAACATCCAGATCTAATTCATCTGAATACCTGTCAGCAAAGTGATGAAGTGCCGTTCTGCCCTTAGTATCCCGCAACATAACATACTCAGATTTACTGCAAGCTGCACTGCTTTCCTCAAAGTTGTTCAAAATATACTCGACCATCTTGCTCGAACCACCTCTAGCCGCTAGCATCAACAGCGTTTCTCTATTTTTGTTTGATTGCGTCATCTTGACACCTGCCTTGACAAAGAAAACAAATAAATCCCAGCATTGTTTGGCCCGGTAGGTGGCAAGATGCAACACGTTGTTGCCAAAGTCATCGACGAGGTTGAAGAACGCTGTTCTCTCGGCTTCGGGCACCGCTTCCAACAAAGCTGTGGCAAAATTATTCGCATTATAATATTCAACTGCATGATGCAGGAGCGTTCTACCCTTGCTATCACGGATCCTGAAGTCTGCGCCCAGGCTGAGCAGGTAGCGTGTGACATGATGGTTGTATCCATAACAAGCACTGTAATAAAGTGCAGTCATTCCATACGAGTCTTGCGGGTTGATGAAGTGAAGTCTGTCTCCTAGATCTTCATTGTTTCCACTAGCGCCATCAGTTGCGTTGTGTTTGTCAACCAGGTTTAATATGTGTGTCACTGTGTCAAGTTTACTTCCCTCAGCCGCTGCCATCAACTCTGTTTTCTTCCCGACATCGTCTGGAGTCTGGACCCAGCTTCCCCCCAGCGTTAAGCAGAAGATCAAGCGTAACGTTGTTTCCCTCCCTGGCTGCAGCGTGAACCGCGGTTTGACCATCTGCACCCTGGTTAATCAAGAAGCTGACGACATCTGGGTGGTTGCCCCTGGCAGCCAAGAAAAGTGCATTATTTCCAATTTTGTCCTTCCCGTTGATTAACTCTGCAACTGCAATTTTGCGAGACTCTTTGTCTGGGTTTTCGCCCACAACGGCCTTGACGCCTGCGCTGAGAAGCATTTCCACAACAGGAAGATGTCCTGCTTGACAAGCAATGTGTAGTGGGGATTCATTATCATCATCAAACTTATTGATTTCAGAGCCTCGTTCAACGAGGAGCGTTGCGATTCTCAGGCTGCCTGCTCGACACGCTGCAAGAAACAGACGTTTGTCGTGGGAACCAATATCAACATCTTTGTACACATGACGACCCGATGCATTTAAGTAAAACCCAACGAGTGCGTCCAAGTCGTGAGTGAAAGCGTACTTCAACAACTCCCTGTCTTCAATGTTCTTCCTTGTTTTGAAGAGATGACTGCTGTCACTGTTGCAAGCGAGTAGCTTATCAACAGCGATCAACGAAGTACTCATGTCGGCATAACTTAATGGTGGACCCAGTATCTTGTCTTCCTGGTTCAAGTCGACATCTTTGTGTCGGGTAAGAAGGTCTAGCATATCCCGACATCTGCGTATTTCTTCGGGATCGTGGATTTTACCGAAGGCGGCTGCTAAATGCAGGGCCGTCCGTCCACCAAGGTCCCTGGCGTTGACGTCGACGTTTCCCTCGTTGAGCAAAGTCTCTGCTTGCTGCACGTCTCCGTTTAGCACAGCCGAGTGCAGCCGGCAGCCGTCCTCCTTGGCGAGAATCCGGTCCAAGATGTCACGGACAACACTGAAGTTGGCGGTGAACAATTTCTTCCGCAAGACAACAATACCCTCAGACAAATTGGTGGCAAACCACTTTGCCACAAAGTACTCAGCGTAGACGCGATGCACGAAGCGCGGCTTGTCGTTAACCATGATGTCGATGATGCCAGTCTTGTCCTGGCCTCTTCTGATTCGATCGAAGAAAAAAGTCGATTCTTTGAATATTGTTTCAAAACTATCCAAGCTTCTTAGATCATCATGATCATTAATACTATCCAAATCATCATAAGTATCATTATAAATATCATTATCATTTTCATTTTCATTATCTAAATCATCATTAGAATCAGAATCAGAATCGGAATCAGAATCAGAATCATTACTATCATCCATGCTTAGAATTGCTATGAGAGCAGCTTGCATCAGATCTTTGGTTGTTTTCAGTTTAATCTCATCCACGCGATCGTCATAATCAGTTGCATCATATTTCCAGCCAAACTTTCCTTGAGCGTAAATGTCGAGTTTTGTTTGGAAAAATTTGTTTTAGGTGTTTATACTCATCAGCAATCATCTTCGTCTGAAGCGGGACTCCCATCAGGTTTCTCTCTCGGTCGCTGATGGCTCGGGATGTCATCTCGAAAAGTCTTTCGATAACTTTTTCTGATTCATCCTCTGATAGTGTTGACTCATATTTCCAATACTTCTTAAAGAAGTTACGTTGATCATCTCCGTCAAATTTGCTTAGTTTAGTTGAAAGTGTTTTTAAACTGTTTTCTAGTTTTTCTTTCATGGTGTTCCGAGAGGTGAGCCAGATGTTTCTTGCTTTTGTCTTGATCAGATTAGCCAACAAATCGCAGCATTCATCGGCGTATGTGGGAGCAATCTCATCGAAACCGTCCAATAAAATGCATACATTTCCAGAAGTCTCTAGAGCGTTCTTGAACAACGACTTATCCAACGCCGACTCAATCTTGGCTGCCGCTAACAGAAATTCGAGGCAATTTAAATGCACTTTATCTTTGAATAATTTAGAGTTGTCGTTGAGAGCAAGCTCGATCAGCCAGGTTCCAGGGTCTGCGTGTTTGGTGTTCCGGGCAAGATGGGTTGTCAGGGTAGACTTACCCATGCCCGGTTCGGCACAGATAAGCACTACCCTGTCTTCAACGTCGGCCACGGTTTCAGGACGGAGGGAGGCAGCGGCGGTTTCGTCCAGGTGTCTTCGAATCACGTCCATGTTGCCAGTCGATGTTGAAGTCCAACGCAGCTTGCCACCCGCCAAGCACAAGCAATGTTCACTGTCATTGAAACGTGACAGCGCTGCAACATCTTCTTTGTCCACTGTTTCACCAACGAAGAGAAACCACCGTTGGTTGAAGACATTCTTGCTGGGACGGATCCGTAGCGCAGTGACTTCGTCAGCCTGGCCGTTCCTTAAGGCAATGCGGCTGAAATCGTAGGAACCAAGCCGACAAGTTTCACTGCAGCTAACTGCTTCATTGACTTCATCAGGAACAAAGGACAATGGCAAAATGGTTTCCAGAGTCTCCTTGAAAGACTGGTTTGTGATTTTAGCATCAAATTCCGGCAAGATTATCGGCAAGTCTTCTGCCGACGAATAAACAATAGTAAAACTCAGATCCTCTTGAAGAATGCCAAACAAGAGGAGATTGCAGCTTTCTAAAGTCCGGGGAATGAAGTATGTTAAGTCTTCATCCAAGGCAGGGCCAACTTTAACACCCCCCTTGGTAGCAATGAAGTTTAAAAGGAATTCATATTTCAAGCCATCGTCGTTGACTGTGTTGACGAATTTCTCCACCGAAACGTCGCAACCCTGGAAGGTGAATGTCTTGTGATGGAGTTCGCCGACCTGAGAGAACTCAAACGTGTCCTGGACTCGTTGGAAGCGATCGCCCAGCGATGCAGAAAGTTTCTCTGTCAGATTGTTTGTTTCGTGAGACACGATCACTGCACGGCGCTCAGAACCCGGGACAGACAAAATAGCACACATTTTCTCAGCAACATCCTCGAAGCTATCACCAATTGGCACATCTGACTCCGGCATGATTACAACAAGCGTCTTGTTTTCTTCCTTCTCCCAAACCGATAGCACAGAGTCAAGGTTTCCCAAAAAATATTTTAGGCCCAACAACAGGAACTGTGACTCTTTTAACACCTCGAGTAACTTTGTTCCTGTAAAACGACACTTCTTCTCGCTGGCCTCAACATGAAGCAAAGATGTCTTTGTCGTGGCCAGATTTTCTCTTAGACTTGAAAGAGCGTCATCTTGGAAGTTGTCCAGACTCCATTTCTCTCTCTCCCGCAGCGAACATTTCTCCACACTGTAACCTTCGAAAGACCGACTTGGCCCAGCACCCCCCCCAGCGTTCAAAAGAAGATCAAGCGTTTTGTTCCATCCCTTCCTGACCACAGTATAAACTGCACTGTAGCCGCAATTGTCTTCTGTATCGATAAACCCGGCTCTGTCCACCTTAGGTACAGCAGCCAACAACAACCGCACAACATCCGAATCTAATTCAACTAAATTCCTGGTAACAAAGTGATGAAGTGCCGTTCTGCCCTTAGTATCCCGCAACATAACATACTCAGATTTACTGCTTGCTTCCCTGCTTTCCTCAAAGTTGTTCAAAATATACTTGACCATCTTGCTCGAACCACCTCCAGCCGCTAGCATCAACAGTGTTTCTCCATCTTTGTTAGATTGCATCATCTTGACACCTGCCTTGAAGATGAAAACAAATGAATCCCAGCATCGATCGCCCTCCTTGGCTGCAAGATGCAACACGTTGTTGCCTTTGTCGTCGACAAGATTGAAGTACGCTGTTCTCTCGGCTTCAGGCACCGCGTCCAACAAATCTGTGACAGCTTTAACGTCAACCCATTGAAATGCCTGATGCAGGAGAGTTTTACCGTAGCAATAACCGATCCTCAAGGTAGCATCCTGGCTGAGCAGGTAGCTTGAGACATGCAATTTTTGTCCATAAAAAGCACTGTAATAAAGCGCAGTCCTTCCACCCGAATCTTGCAGGTTGATGAAGTGAACTCTGTCTGTTAGATCTTCCCTGCTACCACTGGCGTCGACCAGGTTTAATATGTGTGTCACAGTGTCAAGTTTACCTCCCTCAGCCGATGCCATCAACGCTGTTTTCTTCCCGACACCACTTGGACCCAGCTTCCCCCCAGCATTCAGCAGAAGATCAAGAGTAACGTTCCATCCCTTCCTGGCCGCTGTATGAACCGCTGTGTTGCCGAACTCACCAACGGAACTGATCCAGGCATCTCTGACCACACCATCAGGAATTGCTGACAGCAACACATTCAAGGCGCTTGGTGTTTCGTGTTTAGCAGCTTCGATAAGATGTTTGTTACTCGTTAGCAAATCTGCGCCCTGGCCAATCAAGAAGCTGACAACATCTGGGTGGTTGCCCATGGCAGCCAAGACAAGTGCATTATCTCCATCACTGTCCTTACTGTTCATTAGCTCTGCAACTTCAATTTTGCAAAACTGTTTGTTTGGGCTTTTTCCCACAACGGCCTTGACGCCTGCGCTGAGAGGCTGTCCTTCATCAAAAGCAATGTGTAATGAAGATACATTATCATTATCCAGCACATCAATGTCAGAGCCTCGTTCAACGAGGAGCGTTGCAATTCGCAGGCTGCCTGCTCGACACGCTGCAAGAAACAGACGCTTGTATTGGGAACCAATATCAACATCTTTGTCCACATAACGACCCGTTGCATCTAAGTAAAACCCAACGAGTGCGTCCAAGTCGTGAGTGAAAGCGTACTTAAACAACTCCCTGTCTTCAATGTTCTTCCTCGTTTTGAAGAGATGACTGCTGTCACCGTTGCAAGCGAGTAGCTTATCAACAGCGATCAACGAAGTACTCATGTCGGCATAACTTAATGGTAGGCCTAGTAAAATCTTGTCTTCCTGGTTCAAGTCGACTTCTTTGTGTCGGGTAAGAAGGTCTAGCATCTCCCGACATTTACGTATTTCTTCGGGATCGTGGATTTTACCGAAGGCGGCTGCTAAATGCAGGGCCGTCCGTCCACCAAGGTCCCTGGCGTTGACGTCAACGTTTCCCTCGTTGAGCAAAGTCTCTGCTTGCTGCACGTCTCCGTTTAGCACAGCCGAGTGCAGCCGGCAGCCGTCCTCCTTGGCGAGAATCCGGTCCAAGATGTCACGGACAACACTGAAGTTGGCGGCGAACAATTTCCTCCGCAAGATAACAATACCCTCAGACAAATTAGCGGCAAACCACTTTGCCACAAAGTACTCAGCGTAAATGCGATGCACGAAGCGCGGCTTGTCGTTCACCATGCTGTCGATGATGCCAGTCTTGTCCTGGCCTTCTCTGATTTGATCGAAGAAATAAGACGATCTTTTGACTATTGATTCAAAATTATCCAAGCTTCTTAGATTATCATTGCTTAGGATCACTATTAGAGCAGCTTGTGTCAGATCTTTGGTTGTTTTCAGTTTAATCTCTTCCACGCGATTGTCATAATCAGTTGCATCATCTTTCAGGCCTAACTTTCCTTTAGCGTAAATGTCGAGCTTTGTTTGGAAAAACTTGTCGAGTAAATCCAGCAAGTTTAGCTTCTCTGGAAGAGTGGTGGTACTTGCCGGGTGCGTTACGAGGTGTTTATACACTTCAGCAATCATCTTCGTCTGAAGCGGGACTCCCATCAGGTTTCTCTCTCGGTCGCTGATGGCCCGGGATGTTATCTCGACAAGTCTTTCGATAACTTTTTCTAATTCATCCTCTGGTAGTGTTGACTCATCTTTCCAATACTTCTTAAAGAAGTTACGTTGATCATTTCCGTCAAATTTGCGTAGTTTACTTGAAAGTGTTTTTAAACTGTATTCGAGTTTTTCTTTCATTGTGTTCCGAGAGGTGAGCCAGATGTTTCTTGCTTTTGTCTTGATCAGATCGGCCAACAAATCGCAGCATTCATTGGCGTATCTGGGAGCAATCTCATCGAAACCGTCCAATAAAATGCACACATTTCCAGAAGTCTCTAGAGCGTTCTTGAACAACGACTTATCCAACGCCGACTCAATCTTGGCTGCCGCTAACAGAAATTCGAGGCAATTTAAATGCACATTATCTTTGAATAATTTAGTGTTGTCGTTAAGAGCAAGCATGATCAGCCAGGTTCCAGGGTCTGCATGTTTGGTGTTCTGGGCAAGATGGGTTGTCAGGGTAGACTTACCCATGCCCGGTTCGGCACAGATAAGCACTACCCTGTCTTCAACGTCGGCCACGGTTTCAGGACGGAGGGAGGCAGCGGCGGTTTCGTCCAGGTGTCTTCGAATCACGTCCAAGTTGCCTGTCGATGTTGAAGTCCAACGCAGCTTGCCACCCGCCAAGCGCAAGCAATGTTGGCTGTTATTGAAACATGACAGCTTTGCAACATCTTCTTTGTTTACTTTTTCACCAACGAATAGAAGCCATCGTTGGTTGGAGTCATCCTTACTGGGACGGATCCGTAGCGCAGTGACTTCGTCAGCCTGGCCGTTCCTTAAGTTGGAGTCATCCTTGCTGGGACAGATCCGTAGCGCAGTGACTTCGTCAGCCTGGCCGTTCCTTAAGACAATGCGGCTGAAATCGTAGGAACCAAGCCGACAAGATTTACTGCAGCAAACTGCTTCATTGACTTCATCAGGAACAAAACTCGATTGTGAGATGGTTTGCAGAGTTTCTTCGAAAGACTGGTTTGTGATTTTAGCATCAAATTCCGGCAAGATTATTGGCAAGTCTTCTGCCGACGAATAAACAACAGTCAAACTCAGACCCTCTTGAAGAATGCCAAACTTGAGGAGAGTGCAGCTTTCTAAAGTCCGGGGAATGAAGTATGTTAAGTCTTCATCCAAGGCAGGGCCAACTTTAACACCCCCCTTGGTATCGATGACGTTTAAGAGGAATTCACATTTCAAGCCATCGTCGCTGATTGTGTTGACGAATTCCTCCACCGAAACGTCGCAACCCTGGAAGGTGAATGTCTTGTGACGGAGTTGGCCAACCTGAGAGAACTCAAACGTGTCCTGGACTCGTTGGAAGCGATCGCCCAGCGATGCAGAAAGTTTCTCTGTCAGATTGTTTGTTTTGGGTGACACGATCACTGCACGGCGCTCAGAACCCGGGACAGACAAAATAGCACATATTTTCTCAGCAATATCCTCGAAGCTCTCACCAATTGGCACGTCTGACTCCGGCATGATTACAACAAGCGTCTTGCTTTTTTCCTTCTCCCAAACCGATAGCACAGAGACGAAGTTTCCCAATAGATATTTTATGCCGAACAACAGAAACTGTGATCTGCCAAAAGCTTGGACCAGTTTTGTGCTGGTTAAACGGCAGGAGCCTTCGACGGCTGTTAAGTGAACAAGAGAAGACTCGGTGGAGCAAAAACTTTCATGGAAATGTAAAAGAGCAGTTGTTTGAAATTGAATGTCTAATTGCATACTTCCTATCTCGAACGGCATGGTCAGTTGAGCCAACACAATGCCAACTAAATTGCTTTGCTGATTCAAGATTACCCCGTCTTTGTTTTCACACCACCCTTTCATTTCCTTGATGAAAAAGTCACTGAATGAATTCCAACTAATATCCGACCTCCTGCATTTTGCCAATGGATATTGTTGCAGCTCCCCTTCAATGAGCTCATTAAACTGTCCCTGACTTGGCTGCCTACAGACCACTAAAAGTTGCTGTAAGAAACTGGCCACGCGATCCCTTTTGACTTGCTCATCCAGTGCTTGCTGGTCTGGATATAATTTCCCTTTCTCGGCTGCTGAACCTTTCATCAAGAAGTCAAACACTCGGTCGTAATCTGCCCGATTCAACTCCGGGTCAAAACCGAACGTTGCACCGGAATCAGATCCTAGCAAAATCCTAGCACACTCAGGAATATCAACACAACATGTTTCTAGATCTGACGCAGGCTGGCAATTTGTGTAGATGACAAACCAGCAGTCCTCGATCTTCCCTTCAAACAATGGTTTATGACAATCAGCTACAGACACTTTCTCCAACACTTCAATGTACGCTTCGAAATACTTGAGCAGCGAGAACTTGGACTTGGGATCGAGCAAGAACTCGGTGCCTTTCTGAGTTGCCGGCTTGTTGAGCGCAAGCAGCGAGTTGGGATCCTCCTTGTGTTTCAGTTGGAGAAACAAGGAGGTCCAGGCTCCGTGCGGCAATCTGACCTTCAAGACGATGTCGTCCGCTGCGCCGGCGCCGTCCGCGTTTGTTGCCAGCCGGAAGCGTTTGTCTGCGCTGTTGATCGCGCGAAGGTAGACCAGGCTGGCCAACTTGATCTCGAACATTTGGCCCTGGTCGTTGGCAGCCCCGGACCGCTTGGTGTACGACTCTCGCTCCATCGTGAGGCCGTCACAAACAGCGGGGTTCGTTCAACGATGACGCTAGGGTTGCTTCCTGTGGAAATCAGACGGCTTGGTTAAGCGGTTGTTTTCGACAATTAAATTTAATGATGCCCCTTAAATGTGATTACATGCGCTCAATACTTGAATTTCCAAGGATTTTTTATAACCAACTTAAATTTGGAACTAGGATATATTTCAGCTAAAAGTCTATAATATTTATGAATAAGAGTGAATTATAAAAAATCTAGGGTTGAGGAGAATTTGTTGACAAACCAACAAAAATCTAATTTTCTTCTTTCTGCGTAAATCGGATGACAAAGCGCTGGTGGTGAACCTGGCGGACCGGAGTGAAGTTAAAGTAAACAGTTGCAGCTAACATCAGGAAAAGATACTCTTTTATAATGTCAACTGTAAGTGAGACTTGAGATTGGACATTATAGATGCAAACAAAGCCCCCTAAATATTACGTAAGATGACGCAACTTATGTTGTATTAAGTTTTACTTAAGCCGATAGACGATTCTATTGCCAGGTCAACAATGCTATTTTAACAGAGTGTCCTGCATCCTACTGCCTGGTGAGATGTTTGCTGGCAGAGTTTCCTGCATCCTACAGCCTGGTGAGATGTTTGCTGGCAGAGTGTCCTGCATCCTACTGCCTGGTGAGATGTTTGCTGGCAGAGTGTCCTGCATCCTACAGCCTGGTGAGATGTTTGCTGGCAGAGTGTCCTGCATCCTACAGCCTGGTGAGATGTTTGCTGGCAGAGTGTCCTGCATCCTACAGCCTGGTGAGATGTTTGCTGGCAGAGTGTCCTGCATCCTACAGCCTGGTGAGATGTTTGCTGGCAGAGTGTCCTGCATCCTACAGCCTGGTGAGATGTTTGCTGGCAGAGTGTCCTGCATCCTACAGCCTGGTGAGATGTTTGCTGGCAGAGTGTCCTGCATCCTACAGCCTGGTGAGATGTTTGCTGGCAGAGTGTCCTGCATCCTACAGCCTGGTGAGATGTTTGCTGGCAGAGTGTCCTGCATCCTACAGCCTGGTGAGATGTTTGCTGGCAGAGTGTCCTGCATCCTAGAGCCTGGTGTGATATTTCCTGACAGGGTGTCCTGCATCCTACAGCTTGGTTAGATCTTTGCTGGCAGCGTGTCCTGCATCCTACAGCCTGGTGAAATGTTTTG
This sequence comes from Nemurella pictetii, assembly GCA_921293315.2. Classification (NCBI taxonomy): domain Eukaryota; kingdom Metazoa; phylum Arthropoda; class Insecta; order Plecoptera; family Nemouridae; genus Nemurella; species Nemurella pictetii. Next base: position 3,490,059 of record OV121125.1, on the reverse strand, counting down.
CTGGCAGAGTGTCCTGCATCCTAGAGCCTGGTGTGATATTTCCTGACAGGGTGTCCTGCATCCTACAGCCAGGTAAGATGATTACTGGCAGAGTGTCCTGCATCCTACAGCCTGGTAAGATGATTACTGGCAGAGTGTCCTGCATCCTACAGCCTGGTGGGATGTTTGCTGGCAGAGTGTCCTGCATCCTACAGCCTGGTGAGATGTTTGCTGGCAGAGTGTCCTGCATCCTACAGCCTGGTGAGATGTTTGCTGGCATGAGTGTCCTGCCTCCTATAGCCTGGTGAGATGTTTGCTGGCAGAGTGTCCTGCATCCTAGAGCCTGGTGTGATATTTCCTGACAGGGTGTCCTGCATCCTACAGCCTGGTTAGATCTTTGCTGGCAGCGTGTCCTGCATCCTACAGCCTGGTGAAATGTTTTGCTGGCAGAGTGTCCAGCATCCTAGAGCCTGGTGTGATATTTCCTGACAGGGTGTCCTGCATCCTACAGCCAGGTAAGATGATTACTGGCAGAGTGTCCTGCATCCTACAGCCTGGTAAGATGATTACTGGCAGAGTGTCCTGCATCCTACAGCCTGGTGGGATGTTTGCTGGCAGAGTGTCCTGCATCCTACAGCCTGGTGAGATGTTTGCTGGCAGAGTGTCCTGCATCCTACAGCCTGGTGAGATGTTTGCTGGCATGAGTGTCCTGCATCCTACAGCCTGGTGAGATGTTTGCTGGCAGAGTGTCCTGCATCTTACGGCCTGGTGAGATTTTTACTGGGTTAATTGCCAGTACAAGTTCTACTAGCACTGGATACAAGTAAAGTAGATTGTGATTGCAAGACATGATAACTTACCTTATCTTTCAGCCTGAGATGCTGTGCTGCTGCTCCTTGCTACTTGCTGTCTCTGGCAGCTCAGCCAAGTTGAGACCGGCTTGACTCCAGCCGGGCTGAAACCAAACACACTGTTTAACTGGCTTCATCTTCAAGTTCCTAAGTTTTCCAAAAGCGTACAATTTTCCATCAATCGCTATCTCTATTTGCCTAAATCTACCTGATTCTACACACTTTGAAAAAGTTGAATTGCTTTGGGGGGGCTGAATAACGCCATCTGGAATAACGCCATATAGGCCTAAAATTGAAAACCGGAATAAAGCCATCTGCTAGATGGCTTTATTCCGGTCATTTTTTTGATGGCTTTGTTCCACCGGAATAAAGCCATCGGCGCCTCGTTTGATGGCTTGCGACTTGCGAGATGGTTTTATTCCGGTTTCCAAAACCGGAAAAAAGCCATCAACCTCATACCCACGAGATGGCTTTAATCCAGCCGGAATAACGTCATCTAGGGTATTTGGTTTAATGGCTTTATTACAGTGGAACAAAGCCATCAAAAAAATGACCGGAATAAAGCCATCTAGCAGATGGCTTTATTCCGGTTTTAAATTTTAGGCCTATATGGCGTTATTCCAGATGGCGTTATTCAGGCGCCTCATTGCTTCTTGAGATCACAAGCTGCAAGGATGACGCATCTGAAAATCCGTGACTTCTCCAAAAAGTAGTACCAATATTAATTTTTATTGAGTTTCATTTGCACTTTTAATGAAACCAAACTAATAATAAGTGGTGTACATAATTATCATAAATTCTTAGAGACAAGTGTAAGACTCACGATTGACGTCTGACAACAACAACAACATTCAATGCTGTTGTTGTTGTTGTCGAGCAGCGAACGCAGAAACGCCGGCGGCTCCGTCGGCTTCAAGGTCGGCTGGTTGACCTCCGGCCGAGTCTTGACCTTGGAGCCGAGACCTGCAGGCCGGATTGTTCATCAGATTACTGGCTCGGCCAATCAGAAAGCCGGATCGTTCATCAGATTACTGGCTGGGCAAATCAGAAAGCTACTGGCTTCGGCTGACAAAACACGTTTCTAGTTTCTTTCCACCGTTTGGCGCACAGAGAAATCAAGGTCCACTTCACGAAACAACACAAAGTTGATGATTTTTATAAGGGTTTGAGTAAACGTTCGTTTTAATCACTTTTATTTCTTCCAAGAAAGGGTCAAAATTTACAAAGATATTAAGGCCTTAATCTTAATTGTCAGCAATTACCTTTAATTAACAGAATATTTGAAAATTTAAGAATTGTGTCTTTCATTTAATTTGATGAACCATCTTTACAAAAGTATGAAACTCGAGTTTGCTTCAATCTGACTCAATCTGCAAACGAAGGCTGCCAGCGATGAAATGACAGACAAGGAGTTAGACTTGACGCAATCTATCAATCAGCTGGTGATTTCAACGAGTGTAGAATAAGGTCTTGGCGGCAAGACAGTCTTAGCGTACCTTGTTTTTCTTCCACGGATGCTGACCACTGATCTCCGCTCACTTCAACACTTGTGTTGGGATGTCCCTGTCTGCACAGACCCAGTCTCTCAATGTCTTTATTTCCTCAGCTCCAGCAGGCAAATGCAGTAGGATGCTGTACGCTCTGTGCTACACGCTGTGTTCAACTCAGAACAATCCTGGACTAACTGCTGTAACTGATATCCTTGCTGTCTCCTGCCAGCTCAGCTAACTTGTGACCAGCATGACCCAACCCCACAGTTTACCTGTCTTAATCTTTGAGATAAGCTTCTAAAAAAAATGTCCATTCAATCTGCTATCTTTTTTTGCATTAATCTCTATGCACTCACCTACGTAATGATGACTTGCCAGCCAAGATCGACTGCAAATGCCAAGAAGCCAACTTGCCTGCCGAATTCTCAGATTCCATGTTATCTAAAAAAAAATAGATAACTTATTATTTGTTTGCAAAACACTTGAAAGCTTGTAGGTAGTGTTTAATGAAAGCTGATGAAACTGCTAGCGTTGCTTGCTGCTATCCTTGCTTGCACTGCTGTCTCCTGCCAGCTCAGATCAGATGTGGCAAACACGGCCCAACCCCACAGTTTACATGGCCTCAGCTTTGAGGAAAACTGTAATATTTCTGTTCAATTCGCTACCTTTATTTGCATTAATCGATAAGAGCTCACTCACCTTCGTAATGTTGACTTGCTACACGAGGTAAACTGAAGACAGAATGCTGGCCTGGCTGCCCGTTACACAGATCCCATGTTATCTTAAAAAAACATAAAACTCATTATTTGTTTGCAAGACATTTGAAAGCATAGCTAGTTTTAAATTCTATCAGAATCAAGAGATCTGAATCTTGTGAATAAGGAACAAGAAATGTAGGTAGGTATGATATTTTAAATAGGTAGGTAGGTACCTTTTTAAAACTTTGAAAGCATGGTCAGTGAAAGTCAAGTAGCTATACTAAGTCAGTGAAAGTCAAGTAGATGTTGAATGAGAACCTTTGCCGGGATTCTCAGGAGGACTTTCTAGCAAAGAAACATAGAGCAGCATGTTTTGCACTCTTCAAAGTCAGAGACATCAGGAGTAAAGAAAATTTGAAGATGATATACCATGCTAACTTCAATTAAATAGCAACCTGGGGAAACTCGAAATCCACGCTAAGACGATTGTATTTCCTTCAAAAGTTTGCTCTTGAGATTTCGAAGGAAAAAGTGTTGTAGGACAATATTTCGAAAAGTATTTTTTTTTAAACAATTCTGGGTGCATTTGTTTTGGAGACACTCTGTTATGTCTGTAAGCAGGAGAGTAGCTTTCTAGTAAACTCTGATTATCATACTCCACAACACAAGACATGTCAAAGATCTTGACATCCCTCAACACAGACTTAAATCAACTGACAAATTTGTTAATTTTATGGGCATTAAGTAAGCTTTTTCATCATCTTCCACATGTTTTAACTCTCAGTTCTTCATTTGAGAAATTTAGGTCAATGTTATATGACATTGATGACTTTTTTAAAATGTCTTCTGTATAATATTGATAATTTTAGTGTTTGGAGCCTATTTTATGTCTTGGTATGTAATTTTGTTAATAAAATGCTGTTAAAATTTTATGTATCGACGTGTTCAAACACCAACATAGGTAGTATACTTGTTGTTACTGATGGATATGTTATGTAAAAAGAACTAAATAAATACACAACAAATAACAAATTTTTCAAGTAGTTTACTGAAATAGAATTTCAGTTAAAAATTTTTGCCTGAATTGCTTGCTATGTTAGTTTTGGCACTTGATATAATTCATATTGAAATTTCAACTAGAATCATCTTAAGATTAATGTTAAAATTAATTACTTAGGATGGCTTACAAATTTCTGTTTGATTCACTATCTCTGACAGGCCATAAATCTTGATAAAATGTGTTGTACAACTGACTCATTTCTATAAATTGACCTTAGAACAAAAGCTATATTTCATTATTCTTACTGATAGGTAGTACTAAAATAACAGAAAAGGCTTGTCAATGGCATCTATTTTTTATCTATTTGGTTGAATAAATCATCTCAATGGTAAGACACATTATGGTCCAAGCCATAATAGATGCAATGTAAAGTCCTACATGAGAAGTGCACATGTAAGAGAGGCCAATAAACCGATAAGTCGTGCGTAGGAAGTGGGTACCTTCAGACGAGGCGAGCGTTGAATGGGCCGCAGTGCCAACGTCGTCTTCCCTCCGCCACGACATCGGCAGTGGGGAAAACACCGGCTGCTTCACGTAGCCAGACAGCCAGCCCATTTCCACCGAGAAGAACACTCGATCCAGTCGACGCTTCTACAGACTCTGTCTGTTTGTTTCACGGCTTCGTTTCCCCGTCGCGTCTGCCTCTGACACTTCCATGGTTTTGCTGGAAGGCTTCTGGATTTTGATTTTGAGCGGGAACGGCTCCTAGATTTGACCATTATATCTGCAACTTATGAAACTAAGCGACCTCCCTTGTTGTGTATTAGCGGATTCAGTCTCAAATCTGTTGGCAATATTCTTTGACATACGAGTATTTTCAATCAAGAAATCAATCATTGTTTTCAAACGGCACTTGAAGAGGTAATCTTCTGATGAAACTAATTCATCCACAAGAGCGTTGAGCTCAATGACGAGAGGAGACAGAAGAGGGTCGTCCTCTCCGAGCTGTGTTTCACCGACAATAGATTCATCTTTCACTGGATTGCTCAAAGTCTGATGTCTCGAAATCACAGTTGTTGTTCTCTTGGTCAGGGTCAAGCTTCTTCGATTCCAGTTTTCCATTGTCGGCTTTGCTTTTAACAGTTGTATCGGAGCTTGCTACACTTCTCAGCTGTTTAGGTTAGACCAGTGGCGAGTGAGGCTTAACATTTGTGCAGTTTCCAAATAGTGGATTGAATATTGATTGATCAAGACAATTCCAAAGAATTTCTGGATATTTTGTTCACTATAAACAAGGGAACAACAATGCTCTCTTATTGTTGCATCATTGAGGCAATGTCTGTTGCCATGTGGATTTTAAGCACTGTTGTTTATGACACTGTGAAACGGGGAAACGCAATGTGAGAACTTTATTGCAAACTGTTCAAAGCTTTTCGTTCAATCTGCTGACAATTATACTGGGTAAACCGGCTAATATTGCTGTAAGAGACGTTCGCGTATGTAAACAAGTCTAGGTGAGGTTAGTTATTCTCACGCCTACACGCTCAGCTGTTTTTAATTTACCCCCCACCAATCACTAGCTAACTTGGCTAGAGCGATGCACGGAATGAACAGAGAAACCAAGACAAAAAGTCAATACAATAATGAACCATACAAAACAATCATTAAATCACAAAAAAAATTACCTACAAGTAGATTTTACTTTATTTTAACGTTTTGGGAAATTGGGTAAATCGATTAAAATCTCAGAATCAATGGTCCTAAGTACTTTCCAAAAGATGTAGTAGTTCCCTTCATTTGCCCCAGTCCTGGAAGCTGGCCTTTTTCAAGAATGCATTCGAACACAGCGTGCAATTCACCGATGTCACCTATTCACTATATTTAGGCTGTAACACGGAAACTAACTCCAAGATGTTTTATTTATTTACAGAAGAACTGTGATGGGTACATCGATGAAACTTTCAGGATATATCGACCAAAGGACCTACAAAAAGATGTAATATTTTTCTCTTTTTTCCCCAACTCCAGAAGCCAGCTCTTTTTATTTGATTGATTAGCCTACTTTTAGCATTGGACTTAATCGATTTAATTACAGAAAAGTAAAGGGTAGTATATCGATGAAACTCTTAGGATATATCCACCTAAGGACATACTAAAAGATGTAGGTAGTATTTTTCTACTTTTTTCCCAACTCCAGAAGCCAGCCTTTTTCATTTGATCGATTAGCCTCTGCTTTTAATATTCGAGCCGGGAATATAAGCAAAAAAAAATACACTGCAACCGATATTTTGATTATATTTATTTTTAGTTGTTGTTTTCGTACTTTAGAAAAATATTTTAATTTGCGGAAAATACCAGAAAAATGGCGGAAAACTCAAAAATGAATGTTTCACTACCAAAGCAATTTATCATAAAAAGTCGTAAAGACGTAAAGACGTAAAGGCGTAAGAAGTTCTTACTAAGCTAATGACACGTTTTTATTTTTGCTTCTTACGCCCCTTTTGAAGATGTGACTGGTTGATTAAGTTGGGGCAAAAGTTCCATCGATCACAGTTTTTCTCTAAAATCGATTATTTTGTATAATACATTCTTTCCTGTACCCTTTGTCCTGGTTCCTCCTGGTTCCATGCTATTTTGTGCTGCCTTCCGTTTTAAGTTGACGGTGGCCCACCCAACCTCCAACATCAAATTCTATTTATCAGGTTTATTATTTATCAGGTTTATCTCTGTAGTTAAAAATTCGGTCCCAAATTAACAATAGAATCATCAGTGCCTACATGGTATCTGCCTAGAATCTTCCTTGGGAGTTGTGAGATAAATCCTATCTATAAATCTAATCTTAAATTTGTGTGCAGCCATTCAGTTTGTTGATTTTGCCCACAAAATATTCGATTATGTGTCCCAAGTGACACGTGCTTCGAATTAGATCATTTGGTTTGTACGAATTTAGCCAAGGTCGACCCAAAACGCAAACTTGGAAATCGAGAGGAATATAAATGTCAGTGGTCGGTGTCTTATACTCGAAGACTGAAACCTTCAACGGCGTCGTCAGTATTGACAGCGTAACACATCTGTGTATTTCCTGTGTATAAACCTGTATTTGTTAACGGGCATAGTAAAATATTTAAAAAATGCAGAACCTCGATGCTTATGGGAAGGTTTGTCGAAGGGTATTCTGATAAATTAGAAACTCTCTTAATTAAGTTTAGTAACAATTTTTAACAAGGTACTATGACATGCCAAATGACTTACTACATGGATTCTGGTGTAGTTGATGTGCACAGGTAAAATTATAATGTCATTTGCGATAAAAGCACTTTAAAAACGGCAACACTACTTGGTGAATTATGTAAGCTCTAGAACAGATGATTTAGTTTGAAAAGTTGTGGATCTGACAAGCCTGGCATCAATTTGTACGCCTACTTCAAGGACAGTAACGGTACACTGTATAGTACAAATGAAACAAAAATGTAGACATCCACAAAAGAGACACAAGAAATAAGAACAGCCCAAGCCCAACAAGGTTGAGCTTCGCTCAACCTTGGTGCCCATAGGGCACAGGCATATGCGCATAGCGCAAACATATGCACATAGCGCAAACATATGTGCATAGCGCAAACATAAGCGCATTGCACAAACAAAGTGTAGGTAAGTGTGTTGGTAAACAATATATATGCTTACTCAAGCTTACGCCCTTAATGCGAAATAAGCCGCTCTGAGAAATATTTCCTCGTCCAATCACTATACACCTTGTTATCGTTACCAGTTTCTGTATTAGGGCCTACGGCCTACTACTACTTAGCGCAGCTGTTTAATTATAAATGTGGTAGTAGAGATACCATTTCCAACCGATTTCAGTCAAAATTCTATTGTATATGAAGACCTAATGTATAATTTGACAGGTTCTGTTCTAGATATTATTTTTAAGTATTTCAAATTCATTGGTTCAAGGAGGCAGAGGAAAAGTAAACAACATAATTGCCTGCTCATTTTACCATTAATTAATTACTTATTTACTGGTTGTTAAACTATCGCAGCGCAATAGCAAATAATTAATCATTCAAAATTCTTCATTTGAATGTCAGAAACAATGATGAGTGTCAATTTCTATAACCTCAAGTTTTGACACGGCATGTTGCTACGATACGGAGCTCGGATCATCGCTTTACCTTCGCAATCACTGTTCTTATGTTAAATTGTTTTATAGCATCTGCATAGTTGAGTTTTTATACAGGGAAGCAACTGCAAATGTGAATGCTGTATCATGATGCAGAGATAGAATAGAATAATCTGGTCTGTTTCACCTAGATTTTTATAGTTTTAACACCTGGATTTTATTATTATTATTTACAAATTTCTATGCTCTAGCTAATATTTATCCAATGAACAATCCATTTAACTATTTTAGAGAGCTTGTACAACATCCTGTACAATTAAATGCAAATAAACAAAAGACAAAAAAGGTTAAATAAATGTCGGGTCAATGATGAAGTCCAAGATATAACGTGGAACCTCCGCATTAATAGGCAGCCTGCTATCCACTCGGCCAAACCGCTGACAATGAATCACTCTGCATTAGTCGTTCTTAATGCAGTTGATATGGTTTAAAGTTCAGTTCTAAGTTGATTGTTCAAAATATTAAGAGGAAAATGAATTGCTCGATAACCATGGTCATCCTCATAGGCTGTGTGTCATTTCGAGTTCCTTAATTCTTGCCCAATCCCTTTGCCGGCCAGCAGACCTATCCTCTAACAGACAAATGCTGTGCACGACTGACGGATGCTGGATGCTGTATGTTGTATGTTGGATGCTGGATGTTGGATGACGTATGTTGGATGCTGGATGCCGTATGTTGGATGCTGGATGTTGGATGCCGTATGTTGGATGACATATGTTGGATGCTGCCATATGTCGTATGTTGGATGCTGTTGGATGTTGGATGCTGTATGTTGGATGTTAGATGCTGGATACTGGATGCTGGATGTAAGATGCTGTATGTTGGATGCTAGATTCTGGATGCTGGATGTTAAATGCTGGATGTAGGATGCTGGATGCCATCAGAGACGGCTAGGTTGTGAAAAATCTGTCGGCAACCTGGAAAATTCAGCAATCAGTTGGTGGCAGGAATTTTGTCCTCGTGTTTTTTAATTAGCAAGACCGCAACCGACATGTTTTATAAAACGCTAAGAGTGATGCTGAAAAGCCTAAAGCTGAAAGCGCACTCTGAAAATAGAATATAGTAGGTAGTCAGGTTAGAAACAAAGAATGACTGTGAGGTGAAAAAGACTTGGCCTATTTTCATACCAGAGTAATGTTAGGACTTTAGAAAACGAGGATTCTCAATTATAGTGGCTATACATGATCATAATTACTAGAAATTGTAAGACTTCATTTCAGACAGAGAAACATAAGCTACAAAAAACAAAGGTTTAATGTAAAAAAATGACGACATGCCATTTTCACGTCATGTTATGTCATGTATTCAAATGAATAAAAATTGAGACGTTTAAGACTTCATCAAATGTATTTGTTTAATTTATGAAATCCGGGCGTTATTGTATGGACAAAAGGACAGAAAATAAATAATTATTAACATTTTTATTATTATTATTAGGTACCTTTCAGAGATTGCGCTGTTGTCAAGGTGATGTCGCAATCACTATTTATCCATTCAAACAAGATTTCCGAATAAGGGAAAGAGGTGGGTAGATGGAAATGTTACAGTTTGCACGAGCTGCACGCTCGGCAGTTGCCGAGAGCGTGGTAAGCTCGATGCGCTGTCGACGACTAGCTCGGACACACTGACTCTACCTGCTTCGCTTGTCGTTTTTTTATGAAAATGGTCACGTGATCGCTTGCGTGCGCTGCGCTTGCAACGTTGAGTTGGTAAAATTTACACATTCTGGCTGTGTTCACGTTTTTTTTTTTTTTTTTTTTGCCAGCACGTGCAGTTCATCTACTCCCAACATTCGTTTGGTGAAATGATGATGCCCCAAGATGTGGCGCAATGGCTCAGTGGTAAGATCGTCCAGTCGCTAAACTGAGACGTGTCACGTGACTGAGCGTCGTTCAAATCCTGTAACTACACTAGCATTTTTATTTTCGTATAGATCTTTCAATTCGGAAATGTGTTTATAAATAACGCTCGCTTCACATCATTCGTTTAGTTTCCCATGAATAAGATTGCCAAAGAAAGGTTGGATAGCAAAATTTTCTTATGTAGGGAGCGGCAACCGAACAGCAAGCGTAATTCATATATCAAAAAATTAGTTTCATGGGCATCATGTCTCGGTAGCCGAGCGGATAAGGTGGTAGCTCCACAATCCAAAGGTACCGGGTTCGAATCCTGTCGAAGACATTAAAGCGAGGATTTTTTTTGCATTTATTTTAGGCGTATGATTTAAAAATTAGTTGAAAATATCCAAATCTCGGTCGCTTCGCGACCTCGTTTTGGATACTTTCTGAAAATTATACGTCCCACCCTAACACCCTAAGCCTTTGCACTGCCCTTGGCCAAATGAGTAGGTCTGAACGTCCACGAGTTTGCATAAAAATGACAGCGCCATCTGTTGGCTAAAATTGAACTAATCTGTGACTTAGATATTTTTTTGACTCTCTAGATATTCATTCTATTACGTACTGCCATTCTAGGGACTTAATTCTCATAACCCAAATGAATTTCGTTGGCTAAAAAGTGGAGGTTCCGGGATTTGAACCCTCGTCGCTTCTTTACCAGGCTGATGTGCTATCCACTACACCATACCACCGATGTTGGCGGGCATTGAATTCTCCTGTACTCTGTACGCACGGTGAACCTCTCCCGCCATGTGTTTCTTACATCGCTGACGTAACTCAAATACTTTCGCGCATTATCTGTTGCATTAGGCTCCGGGCCAGTTCCCGTCATTGCCAAAATGCTCCACTCGCATCACGCAGCGAACCCCTAGTACCCTCCTCGTATGTCAGCGTGCAATCCAACAGACCACGCAGCTCTTGGAATCTGCAAGAGTATTTTGTCTTGATCATTCATCGCGATGAAATTATTGGCTCTGATTTAATTCCGGCTTGGTTATATTTTGGCTGCCAGGTTCGCTGCTGTCGCTCTCTGAGCTCGGATCCACGTAATTCCAGCAGCACATGGCATCGCGTACAGAGGAACAGCCAGTTAATTTGACAAAAACTGATGTCTGCGTCGGGAATCGAACCTGGGCGTTCCTGGTATAAAGCAGAGACGCTATGCGCTCGACCACACCGCCCATGACAATCACTGTTATGTTTATCATATTTAACACTACCTGGATGCTGTGCCATATTATTCTCTCACACGAATACCGTGTAAATGCAAGCGGTTTTTAATAAATAAACAGCTTATTGCTGTATAGCTATAAAGCTTATAGCAAGTCTATTGCGCGAGGGGCAGTATTAATTATTTTTTCCACCAACTTCACTTCGGACAAAAAGTCTCGCTCACGAAGGATCGAACCCGCAACCTCTGGGTCGGAAGTTGGAAGGCTTACCGACTGGACCAAGCTGCCAATTGTCCATTAACTGCAATTGAGCATGTAACTTATATATACTTTGTGGTCTTTCGTTCGCTAGTGCTTCTAGTTTTTCTGAAATCAATCCGCATCATCATTTAATAAGGTTACTTCAACTAGCAGACACCACTAGCCTACTAATTAGTTTCGCTGAAGTGAGTATGCTGAAATTCAGCTTGACTTCGTTGGAGCCAGTACTCAGTAGAGCTGGCGACGGCGTTGGCACTAACATAAGTAGGTACCAAGCTAAGACAATCATGATGACCCCCCCGAGGATTGATCCCGGCACGTTTTTCACCAGGCGCCACCCCACAGCCAGCGTGCTGCTCGCTGGAAACTCGACGTCTGATCTGTTGTTCGAAGATGCAAGCTTTCAAGCTGCTGTCGCTGTTGTTTCAAGCGTAAAGCCATAAAGCATTCGACAACTCAGTTGCTCAGCTTCCTCAGCTTCCTTGTAATCAAACGTGAGAAGAGTCAGGGAAGAGATAGGAGGAAGCTACTTCCGCGTTGCTTGCTGCCAGCAATGAGGTTAAGCAACATCGCGCCGGTCGCTGGCTGGATGGATGACCGAGCCCGGATCGACGAAGAGGCCGGGTGGGGGAGGAGATGGAGTCCGGATGGATAACATACTAGACATCGCACGTTCGAAATACATACAGAGAAACGGAAATAGCTAATTATATAGCTAATTAATAATAGCTAATTATAATATTAGCTAATTATTAGGTTTTTGATGCGAATGATTGTGAAATGTTTGGGGAAAAAGTTGTGAGCTGTCGAAGAAACAAAGGAGAATCGAGGACCTGTTGATTTGTGTCGAAGATCTTATATTTTAGAATGGGTAGTTCAATTAAAACGGTTACCTTACTTAATTAAAAAAAACTTAATAAACTCTCAAGCCTCACTACTATTTTAATTATTTAATTTCCTATTTTTATTACTCTTTTACTTCTTACTGCTATTATCATTATTGTTATGATTACCTTTAATTTTATATAAATATATTATATTTTTCAGGGCAAAATAAATTTGCCCTGAAGAAGCAAGGCCTAGCGAAACGTTGGCTTTGTGAATAAAAGTTTTATTCGTAGCATAAACCGCTAATATGTCTTTTAATAATCAAATGGGCTACGAGAATTTACACCATGATATTATAATTTATATTTATATTTAGAAATCTATTATTACCTTTCTTCTAACCTTTACTGACGAAGTCAATATGTGTGCCGCGAACTTATAATAAGTAAATTACAATAAAATACAAAAATATGACAGTTGTTGAATCAAATCACACACAATTATGTGCCAAGAGATAGTAATATTGTACAATTTAGCGCATAGAAACTTTGTTCAGACATACCTGCTGTGTTGTATGCTGTTGGAATCAAACCGAAGGGTGCAGCCGATTCCTAAGAAGTTCCTAAGTTTTGAAAGGAGCCTCTGGAAAAATCTTCAATAAACTCACAAAAAATAGCTTAAGGCCCTAGATCAGTTCCTAAACAATCTCCTATAGCAGACTTATTTTTTGACCGCTTTTGTGACTAAACCGTAAGAGATAGCCCTACATGGTAAAAAGAGAGTTGTTGATAAAGGATTGATGAAGGTCTGTAGCGTGATCGATTTTGGAGTTTTTTGGCACGAAAGGGCGTAAATCAAGTTTAAAAAAGTGGAATATTTGGTAGTTTTGCGGTCTCATTTACAAAATAACTAAAAGGAAATTGAAAAATCGACCACGCTACAGACCAAATTTCATCCTTTAGCTACAATATTGCCACTGGTTAATATGGTCTATCTTGAACAGCCTTGCCGTACAAACGGTCAAAAATATACTCCACATTTTCGTTATTTTGGCACTGCTCGCAACCCCTGTGTTGTGCGAGATAGGCAACTTATCTTTCAGATTCTAAGCCCCGCCTACTACTGTCAATCCTTTGCTTTGGCTTGGGGGACTGCTTGCGAGGTGTTTGTACCTGCTGCTAACCACAGTTTTGTCGTGGTACGGGGCATTTAGGGGATCTCGGCTTCACACAGTGTTTACTCGAGTGCTAAGAAGCACATCATGTGGAAGCAATTAGATACCCTTCATTTTCTGGCAGTAAGGAAACCAACTGGGATATTGAAAGGGAGGCTGTTGCAATTGCCGCATTCTCTTCGAAATACGGTGTCCCAGTCAAGCAATGCGGTCTTGTGCGTTTGTACAGACATGTTAGTGATAGTGTTTTTTGTCAACTCTTTTTCAATGCCGTGTCACATATGGGTTTGCTGTTACGGCGGCCGAATGACATTTTACAGTGCGTTTGTACAGACATGTTAGTGATAGTGTTTTTTGTCAACTCTTTTTCAATGCCGTGTCACATATGGGTTTGCTGTTACGGCGGCCGAATGACATTTTACAGTGCGTTTGTACAGACATGTTAGTGATAGTGTTTTTTGTCAACTCTTTTTCAATGCCGTGTCACATATGGGTTTGCTGTTACGGCGGCCGAATGACATTTTACAGTGCGTTTGTACAGACATGTTAGTGATAGTGTTTTTTGTCAACTCTTTTTCAATGCCGTGTCACATATGGGTTTGCTGTTATGGCGGCCGAATGACATTTTACAGTGCGTTTGTACAGACATGTTAGTGATAGTGTTTTTTGTCAACTGTTTTTCAATGCCTTGTCACATATGGGTTTGCTGTTATGGCGGCCGAATGACATTTTACAGTGCGTTTGTACAGACATGTTAGTGATAGTGTTTTTTGTCAACTGTTTTTCAATGCCTTGTCACATATGGGTTTGCTGTTATGGCGGCCGAATGATATTTTACAGTGCGTTTGTACAGATATGTTAGTGATAGTGTTTTTTGTCAACTCTTTTTCAATGCCGTGTCACATATGGGTTTGCTGTTACGGCGGCCGAATGACATTTTACAGTGCGTTTGTACAGACATGTTAGTGATAGTGTTTTTTGTCAACTGTTTTTCAATGCCTTGTCACATATGGGTTTGCTGTTATGGCGGCCGAATGACATTTTACAGTGCATTTGTACAGACATGTTAGTGATAGTGTTTTTTGTCAACTCTTTTTCAATGCCGTGTCACATATGGGTTTGCTGTTACGGCGGCCGAATGACATTTTACAGTGCGTTTGTACAGACATGTTAGTGATAGTGTTTTTTGTCAACTCTTTTTCAATGCCGTGTCACATATGGGTTTGCTGTTATGGCGGCCGAATGATATTTTACAGTGCGTTTGTACAGATATGTTAGTGATAGTGTTTTTTGTCAACTCTTTTTCAATGCCGTGTCACATATGGGTTTGCTGTTACGGCGGCCGAATGACATTTTACAGTGCGTTTGTACAGACATGTTAGTGATAGTGTTTTTTGTCAACTGTTTTTCAATGCCTTGTCACATATGGGTTTGCTGTTATGGCGGCCGAATGACATTTTACAGTGCATTTGTACAGACATGTTAGTGATAGTGTTTTTTGTCAACTCTTTTTCAATGCCGTGTCACATATGGGTTTGCTGTTACGGCGGCCGAATGACATTTTACAGTGCGTTTGTACAGACATGTTAGTGATAGTGTTTTTTGTCAACTCTTTTTCAATGCCGTGTCACATATGGGTTTGCTGTTATGGCGGCCGAATGATATTTTACAGTGCGTTTGTACAGATATGTTAGTGATAGTGTTTTTTGTCAACTCTTTTTCAATGCCGTGTCACATATGGGTTTGCTGTTACGGCGGCCGAATGACATTTTACAGTGCGTTTGTACACCCTGATGAAAATTCTAGTCAGTATTTCTAGCTAATAGTTAGCTAGATTTGACTAGAAAGTCTTCACTAGAAACAGCTAGATTTAGTTTGATTATGGCCCACTTTAACTAGAACTAGAACTTACTAGACATTGATAGAAACTAGTAGAACACCCTAGATATTGCTAGAATTAGGTAGAATTTTTTCACTAGCACTCAATAGACTTGGCTAGTATTAGCTGGCATAGTTTTAACTAGAAGTTGCTAGAACTCGATGGAAGTAGCTAGCAGTTCCTCGCTAGAAGATGCTAGAAGTCACTAGCACTCACAAGACGCAGATAGAACCAGCTAGTTTAAGCTAGAAGTCGCTAGAACTCGATGGAAGTAGCTAGCAGTTCCTCGCTAGAAGATGCTAGAAGTCACTAGCACTCACAAGACGCAGATAGAACCAGCTAGTTTAAGCTAGAAGTCGCTAGAACTCGATGGAAGTAGCTAGCAGTTCCTCGCTAGAAGATGCTAGAAGTCACTAGCACTCACTAGACGCAGATAGAACCAGCTAGTTTAAGCTAGAAGTCGCTAGAACTCGATGGAAGTAGCTAGCAGTTCCTCGCTAGAAGATGCTAGAAGTCACTAGCACTCACTAGACGCAGATAGAACCAGCTAGTTTAAGCTAGAAGTCGCTAGAACTTGATGGAAGTAGCTAGCAGTTCCTCGCTAGAAGATGCTAGAAGTCACTAGCACTCACTAGACGTAGATAGAACCAGCTAGTTGTAGCTAGAAGTTGCTAGAACTCGATGGAAGTAGCTAGCAGTTCCTCGCTAGAAGATGCTAGAAGTCACTAGCACTCACTAGACGCAGATAGAACCAGCTAGTTTAAGCTAGAAGTCGGTAGAACTCGATGGAAGTAGCTAGCAGTTCCTCGCTAGAAGATGCTAGAAGTCACTAGCACTCACTAGACGTAGATAGAACCAGCTAGTTGTAGCTAGAAGTTGCTAGAACTCGATGGAAGTAGCTAGCAGTTCCTCGCTAGAAGATGCTAGAAGTCACTAGCACTCACTAGACGTAGATAGAACCAGCTAGTTTTAGCTAGAAGTCGCTAGAACTCGATGGAAGTAGGTAGCAGTTCCTCGCTAGAAGATGCTAGAAGTCACTAGCACTCACTAGACGTAGATAGAACCAGCTAGTTTTAGCTAGAAGTCGGTAGAACTCGATGGAAGTAGCTAGCAGTTCCTCGCTAGAAGATGCTAGAAGTCACTAGCACTCACTAGACGTAGATAGAACCAGCTAGTTTTAGCTAGAAGTCGGTAGAACTCGATGGAAGTAGCTAGCAGTTCCTCGCTAGAAGATGCTAGAAGTCACTAGCACTCACTAGACGTAGATAGAACCAGCTAGTTTTAGCTAGATGTCGCTAGAACTTGATGAAGTGCAAAAATCTCAATTGACATCAACTGGTCGCCATTTGATATTTGAAACGAATTTCAAATGGCAAACAATTGGTAATCTGCTATTTGGTACCAATTGTTCATTTGGCCAGGAGGCCAAGTGCTGGAAATTGAATAGGCACAACGGTTAATTGATATCATAATGTGTTCCGACTCTACACATGGCTACTGGTTGGCAACAATTTTCTTACCTGTGATAACATCAAACTGTCAGATTAGACTGGCAGGCAGCTGTTTGATGCGCACCGGGACCCGGGACCCGAGAGCGATAAGAGACATTCGGAAGCTGAAGGCACTGATGTTGCACTGATGTTGCACTTGTACGATGTCACGCCAGATGAACGTGCAGCTATCGCTCTCGATTCCCTCCCGGTGTGCACCACCAGCGCTTGCTGAGGAAAACAAATAAGTAGACACATTAATAGTGGCATCATTTACATTCTGTGCTGTATTTTCAATTGGAGATTTCACTGGGATTGAAAGAAAAAGTATGCGATTCTGCAATGCATTTGATTAAAATTTAATTGCAACTAAATATATCTTACGATACCAAATAGACTCATGGTGGAGCTGAAAATGTTATTGAAGTTAGTAGGTACTACGATTGAATTTCATTTATCAAGCGTTTGTTGGTGAGGAATTGAGGATAAGTCCGTTCTGTACTGTTCGGGATACTTGTCGAGCAAGTCTTCGGCACCTAAAAAACAAAAATTTATTTTACTTATAATGAAACAACAAATAATCACTGTAGCTAGGTACTTACAGAAGCTCTCCGATTTGATTACTAGCTTTTATATATTGTTGAGTATACCAATCAAAGTGACATTCCGTTAAAATTTTATTTTGAAAAAAATCTGGGCCCAAATTATCGCACATTTTCTCTTTGGCGCAAAGCCCCTAGCGTGACGTCTCCGCAGGGACGGGTGCGTAGCCGCAAGCCGAGTCTGCTAGTCTAGTGCCAGGCCTCGAGCGCTCGCGATCGTATCAATTTATCAGCGTGAATATGGTAGGGCGTCCATATAGTTTGGATCCGAAGTTTACTCAAAGTGAAATGACTGAAAATGTTTTGAGGCTTGCACAAGAAAGAAGGAGAGAAGAAACATTCCAAGGAAGGGCAGGAAATACCTTGTGGTGCACTTGTGGCAACTGCATCTCAATGTACAATGACATAACATGACATTGCTGTAAAGAGCCAACGCAATTACGAGCGTTGTCAGGAAGGCAAGTGCATTACTGAACACGGTATTACTGATACACAAGACAAAAAAGAACCTACTGACAAGAAGGTATCTGGCATACAAACGTTCCGCAGCCTCGGCAAGCGGCTGAGCAACCGAGCAAGTGCTGCACCCGTCCCTGTGGTGACGTCATGCAAGGGGCTTCATGCCAAAGAGAAAATGTGCGATTATTAGGCCCCGGATTTGTATAAAAATAAAATTTAAACGGAATGTCACTTTGATTGGTATACTCGACGATATGTAAAATCTAATAATCAAATCGGAGAGCTTCTTCAAGTGTAGATTGTCAATTGCATACCGGTCTCCAAATTGCAGGTCTCACCATTGCATGCCGGTCTCCATTGCAGATCTCACCAGTTTTCTCTGGCTTCCCGTGCCTGATAGATGCAATCTTTCCGTTGATAATTACTTTGCACGGAACAACCTTCCTTGTTCAAAATTTTGCTGTCGAAGATTTGTCGGCCAATCGAAGACGTACCCCTATCTGCAATTTTCCAATAAGCATATTTTGTATTGAAGCATGAGACCATTGAATTATGAGACCATTCAATTAGAAGTGGTAGATATATTAAAATATATCAACTAACTAAAACAAATTTGCTTGATGACAATTGACTGACACAGTAAAGCAATAGGTAGTAATGTTAAGTGCAATACATACCTTAGAAAAAGTCGATCCACGTCGCAAACTATTCACGAAATGTGTATCACAACATAAATTTTATGAGAAAAGATATTACGCGGCGAGAACGAGGTGTGTTTAGACATAAATGTAAATTTCACACGAAAACAAGCCGGCATTATAACGGTCTTCTGTGAGTCCGCCATATTGGATTTAAGTGGGGGAAGACTGGCGCTGTCAGTTCAAACTCAATGGCGCTGTGATGGACGTGTTCAAATAATAGCCCTATATTTATTTATGTTACTGGCGCATTATTGAAGAATGATTATTTCAATCAATAGTTGATTTTATTAAGCGAATACATAATTTTCCGTTATCACAACACACAAGAAAAGTAAAAATAGCACAATTTCTTGTATATTTTCCGAATTTTCCAAACGATTGTCTTCAAATTTTGATATAATCTGCCAAATCACTATACGGATGCACCTTCCAAATTTCAAATTGATTGTATCAATTGTTATCGAGTTATAATTGATAAGGTGGTTTTTATTTATTTTTGGCCAAATTTTCCGAACGAATTTTCCGACAAATTAATTCTAAGTTAACCCACCTATTTTGCATTCCCAGTTAAAATTTCATTAAATTCCGTTCATTAATTTAGAAGAAGTTTTCGTAAAATCGAGATAATTGTCAAGACATAGGTTGATAGATGGGAGTAACATAGGCATGACTAAAGTTTGGTAACAAAAAACGTTTTTTTTGCTATAAATTTTTTCTGATGATGGATTTGAATGAAATTGCAAAATCGGACAGCTGTTATTTGAATTTGAAACAAATCTAACATTATTTTTATATTTTTATTGCGATTTTAAGTTTTTTGGTACCTACTTTGAAGTCGTTAAAACTTTTGAAAATTCAATTTCTGAAGAAAAAGCTATTCTATATAAAAGATGCAAATTCACCTGGGCTATCTATAAATATATACTTCGATACCCCGCAAATGTCCCCCCGTCCGAACTTAGCAATTTTTCGGGTCTCCCATAAGCTACAATGTTAAATGACTTGGCCGAAATTTCAACAAAAACACTAAATCTTGAATAACTTTCTTAAATTCAATTTATAAGAAAAATGCAATCAGACATAAAAAATGTGCATTTACCTCAGCTATCTATCAATATGTGATTCGACTCCCCCCGAATTGGGGAAATTTATCATAATTTGGCTAATTTAATAAAATTTGGGTAGTTAATTTACCGATAACCAAATGGCAGTTTGTAAAGTAGCAAAATCTTTACCAATTGATGTCAATTGATGCCAACTGGTTTCATATCTCCACCAATTGATATCTATTAACGACATTGGTGGTCAATTCGTTGAAAATCTTCACCAATTGATATTGATTGGTTATAATTAAAGTCAATTGGTACCAATCGGTGGTCGATTCATTAAAAAATCTTTGCCAATTGATACCAATTGGTGGTCATGTGAAGTCAATTGGTGATCAATTGATGTCAATTGATATCATTTGGTTAACCAATTGGTACCAATCGAGATTTTTGCTAGCTGGGTAGCAATTAGCTAGCAGTGCTGCGCTATAG
The DNA here is from genome assembly GCA_921293315.2 of Nemurella pictetii. NCBI lineage: Eukaryota > Metazoa > Arthropoda > Insecta > Plecoptera > Nemouridae > Nemurella > Nemurella pictetii. Next base: position 3,469,862 of record OV121125.1, on the reverse strand, counting down.
ATGATGCTAGATTAAGTCACTAGCACACAAAAGAGGTCTAGTGAAAGTGATCTCTAGTGTAGGTATTCTAGTGTCTTCTAGTTCTAGCTATGTCTGTTGACTTCTAGCTTATTCTAGTTATCAAACCAAATCTAGCAAAGTCTAGCTAGTTCTAGCAACTTGCTAACTCTATCTATTGCTAGCGAGGTCTAGTGAAAGTGATCTCTAGTGTATTCTAGTGTCTTCTAGTTCTAGCTAGGTCTGTTGACTTCTAGCTTATTCTAGTTATCAAACCAAATCTAGCAAAGTCTAGCTAGTTCTAGCAACTTGCTAACTCTATCTATTGCTAGCGAGGTCTAGTGAAAGTGATCTCTAGTGTATTCTAGTGTCTTCTAGTTCTAGCTAGGTCTGTTGACTTCTAGCATATTCTAGTTATCAAACCAAATCTAGCAAAGTCTAGTTAGTTCTAGCAACTTGCTAACTCTATCTATTGCTAGCGAGGTCTAGTGAAAGTGATCTCTAGTGTATTCTAGTGTCTTCTAGTTCTAGCTATGTCTGTTGACTTCTAGCTTATTCTAGTTATCAAACCAAATCTAACAAAGTCTAGTTAGTTCTAGCAACTTGCTAACTCTATCTATTGCTAGCGAGGTCTAGTGAAAGTGATCTCTAGTGTATTCTAGTGTCTTCTAGTTCTAGCTAGGTCTGTTGACTTCTAGCATATTCTAGTTATCAAACCAAATCTAGCAAAGTCTAGTTAGTTCTAGCAACTTGCTAACTCTATCTATTGCTAGCAAGGTCTAGTGAAAGTGATCTCTAGTGTATTCTAGTGTCTTCTAGTTCTAGCTAGGTCTGTTGACTTCTAGCTTATTCTAGTTATCAAACCAAATCTAGCAAAGTCTAGTTAGTTCTAGCTACTTGCTAACTCTATCTATTGCTAGCGAGGTCTAGTGAAAGTGATCTCTAGTGTATTCTAGTGTCTTCTAGTTCTAGCTAGGTCTGTTGACTTCTAGCATATTCTAGTTATCAAACCAAATCTAGCAAAGTCTAGTTAGTTCTAGCAACTTGCTAACTCTATCTATTGCTAGCGAGGTCTAGTGAAAGTGATCTCTAGTGGATTCTAGTGTCTTCTAGTTCTAGCTAGGTCTGTTGACTTCTAGCTTATTCTAGTTATCAAACCAAATCTAGCAAAGTCTAGTTAGTTCTAGCAACATGCTAACTCTATCTACTACTAGCTACGCCTAGGTAACGTCTTGCTAGTTCTATCAAGTTCTAGCAAACGCAAGTGATTTCTAACTAAAGATAGCTTTTTCTAGCACTTTCTTGCTCTTGCAAACTCTTGCACCAGCTAGTCAATTCTGATTTCAAGTCTTTGTTCTAGTCAAGTCTATGGAAAACTAGCTCATTCTGACTTCATTCTCCAAGCTAGTACTAGTGATCAAGTATTTTTCTAGACAATTCTAACTATGCCTAGCTAAAATAGGACTAGAATTAACTAGTTTAAGCTAGAATTTTAAGCAGGGCAGACATGTTAGTGATAGTGTTTTTGGTCAACTGTTTTTCAATGCCTTGTCACATATGGGTTTGCTGTTATGGCGGCCGAATGTTGTACAGTCGGTACAGTTTTTAAATAGTTACCATAAATAAAAATTGGAAGAGTTATTGGTTTTATTGGATTTATCGATTTTTTAAAACATTTTTTAATTTGATATATTTTTTTAGCAACTTCCGACGCGAAACTTATCGAAAAATGTCAAGGCAAAATTCGCATGTTGTTTTGAATTTGAACATATACTGAAAATTACAGCTTGTATATGTGACAAAAAATGTCATTTCAATGGTAAAGTGATTTATTTTTCCTCAACTATTAGTGGAAGTTTACTCCACGTGGAGTGTAACTTGCCTGAGGAATTAGCAACCAATAATATCACGGTTTGCAGTCATGTGGCAAGCAAAATGTCCAGCCCCTTTGAGCTTAAATTTCACACCCCCTGTCAATCAAAATCTCGAAAAGCAAAAGCCTTGCCACTGATCTAGAGCCTTAAATGCGTAGCACTGCATTTCTGCATTCATCTTACCTTTTACCAATTCCAACGAGGAGGAATACAGAAAGGAGCTGCAATCTCAGCTTTGGACACCTTCAATTCGGTTCCTGCGCGAGAAATCCATTCAATAAACTGCAAGTAATTTTTTTTCAGTCAATGATAAATAATATTTTTAATACATGTATATATATATATATTATAATAGGCATTATGTATATGTTAACATCCCACAATATATGCATTTAGATTACACCAACAGTATCCATATAATATAATATAATGACACACTATTATTATTATTACTATTATTATTATTACTTATTATGTTATGTCTTTAAACTCAGCAGCTCCATAACATACACAAGTTCATTTGACAGCAACACTCATGTTTTGGTATGGGTTCACACGAACGTCATTCACACAAGATTATATACAGCAACATTTAGGCTAAGTCCATTAGAAGTAGTAGTACGTTATCTACAAAGACAATTATGCGCATTATAAATTAGTATCTACATAACTAACACACCTTTGCTTGTATTTTAATATCTACATTAAAATTCACATTTCACTTCTGAATTTTAGCAATTCTTTTTATACATATACATTTTATTTTGTGGATCTCTGTTTTTCAATCGGTAATAAGTTTCAAGCCTCGCCATAATTGTTTGATATGAAATTTCACTTCAAGCCATGGGTTTTAGACGCAAGAAATTCTTCTCGCATCTGACAAAATCGTCAAAAGCTCACCATTATATCACTCGCCGTGCTGAGTCCATCAATTCGAAGAATCCTCTGCAGAATATTGTGACATGGTAAAAAGTGCACTACCTAAAGTAAGTTTGGACGAATATCGTAACACTTAGCCGTCGTACAATGCATCACACGCACCCGCAAAAAAAAATATTGCAACAGGTCTGTCCCGATTTGCACTTACAATGAGCCAAAACAAAAAAAAATCCACTTTAAATTTCATTCGTTTTTATGTACATTTATTTATCCCACCTGGTTTATTTTAACAATTAATTTCATCGTAAGATAAATTGTGCCCGTTTCGCCGACTAATGAACCGTGGACGAGCCACAGGTTGATGAACAATATCAATTAACGATAAATTAATTAGCTAGTGATAATGGAACGAAACGATGCAAGCTTGCCGACGCTGCTTGCGTTGCGTCACTTTCGAAGCTTTAATCATAAGTGTTAATTAGTTGCTAATCAAGCTAGTCACCTACGAAGAGACGATTGTAGTACAAGAAGATATTTAGGCAATCATTTTCATTGTATTTTTTTTTTCTGTAAGCGTTAATATCTAAGCGATATCAGCTCATCTTGGAGAAATGTCTGTGTAAATTCGTGTCAGTTACCTCTGGGTTTCTTTTTAACAACTAAATGCTAGACCAAATTGAAACAATTAGCATTAAATTCAATTGGTTTGTAACGCAACTGTAAGCTTCTAAATTAGTCTTTTGATAGTTCAAGTCCGTTTTAAAAAGAACAAAAGATATATTTTTCATTCAATTCTCTGACACTGTTGTCTCGTGGGACATATCAAATTGATCCTACAAACTATATTTTGTGAAATTGTTGAGTCAGATTCGCTAGAAATTTCCAGGCAAAAATAACATGTTTTTCTGAGTGATAAAAGTGGTGTTTTTAAGCTGTTTGGGAGAAATGTGTCCATTTCCTGAATGAAAAACATGACCCTTGTTAAAACATCCCTTTTTAAACCATGAAAAACGATTGAAACGCAACGACACTAAGCAAATGCAATGCAAGGCGCAGCCTGGACACACACGACATCAGTTTAATTATTAAACGGGGACTAGCCATCAAAATGATGCAAGTTAAATCGGGGTAAACGCGAATTAAACCGTGGTGGAGAAACCAGGTTACAACTTTTCCAAATTGCAAACAGGAGCAAATCGATAATAAAACACTTTAAAAATAACATAAACCTACAGTTATTATGGCTAGAAAACTTAATAAGCAAAATTATCAAGTCATTGGATATGTTTTAAGCCGATTTAGATGCAAGTGTTGTTTGTGAGATATCCAGAAGGCTGAGATAAACGGAGGTTAAGTTTGTTAACTCTAGTAAACTCAATGGTAGGCCGTGACACAAGCTGCCACCTGGCGGGAAAATCGATAAGCAACCCTTTTCCTGCCAATAATTTGATAAATAAATCACAAACACTTTTATGCACTAAAAAATGTTACAAGCACCACTTGCAATCTGAACAGCTTGCAAAGCAGATGTTAGCAGAGATGGTATCCTGGTTTTCCCTGGATCCACGCCACAATCAGTCACCATTTTTAAGATTTCGATATTACCGTCTGATTTCTGTTCAGATAGTTGAATAAGAAAACAAACATTCAGATGACATTAAGTTGAAATCTCATTAACTAATGTAGAGTCCAAGCCAAACTTTACCTCCTGTATCTCTTTAGAATATGACTGACAGCACTCAAGAAAAAACCTTCCCAGGCTGTGGGATGTGGTGAAGCTAGCAGTCCGGGGAAATTTTAAGTAATCAAGGATACTCTTTCATGTCTCAAGTGTCAGCTGACACTTGAGATTGAGCATCAGTGGCAAACAAAACCCCCTCGATATTACGTAAGATGATTTTGTGCTAAGATGTATCTGTGCTGCTTCAAATTGCTAACCAAGCCGCCTAGGCGGCGCTGATTCTGTCGCCAGCTAAACAATGCTATTTCACCAGTTTCCTGCATCCTACAGCCTGGTGAGATGTTTGCTGGCAGAGTGTCCTGCATCCTACAGCCTGATGAGATGTTTGCTGGCAGAGTGTCCTGCATCCTACAGCCTGGTGAGATGTTTGCTAGCAGAGTGTCCTGCATCCTACAGCCTTGTGAGATATTTGCTGGCAGATTTTCCTGCATCCTTCAGCCTGGTGAGATGTTTTCTGGCAGAGTGTCCTGCATCCTACAGTCTGGTGAGATAGTTACTGGCAGAGTTTCCTGCATCCTACAGCCTGGTGAGATGTTTTCTGGCAGAATTTCCTGCATCCTACAGCCTGGTGAGATGTTTGCTGGCAGAGTGTCCTGCATCCTACAGCCTGGTGAGATGTTTGCTGGCAGAATTTCCTGCATCCTACAGCCTGGTGAGATGTTTGCTGGCAGATTTTCGTGCATTCTACAGCCTGGTGAGTGGTGAGATGTTTAATGACAGATTTTCGTGCATCCTCCAGCCTGGTCCTACCGCATCTTGCCCTTGAGTCGCAGGTGTCGCATGTGCTTCGCGCCGCACAGCATGCGCGTGAACGCCTGCCGGAACTCGGGGCTGAAGATCGTGTAGATGATGGGGTTGAGCGTGGAGTTGAAGTAGCCGAGCCAGAGGAAGACGGAGGCGAGCACGTCGCTGATCGGACACGCGGCTCCGCACAGCGGCATCAGCAGCGCCATGATGAAGAACGGCAGCCAGCACACGACGAACGCCCCTGCGGGTCGGGTGGACATCGGACAGAGATTAGACGTCGACACTTTGGATGGATGTAGTGGCTTGACGGTGTCTGCTCTGATCAGAGCAACATGGGCTCTGGAAATCTCCGTCTTTAAATCGACAAATTCTACATTGATTGATTACAGGTGTATAACGACGCACTGTTTAGACAACTGGCCCTGTGGCACTGGTCTAACGGTGTCGGTGATTGAAAGGGTGATGATGAACCTAACCTTGCCTAGAAGGGAGGAGGGGAAACCCGGTCGCATTCATCTATACCTTATCTTACTGCCAGTTGGCAATTGACTATGCTGACAACTGAGTGTGAGACGGACTATGCTGACAACTGAGAGAGAGACGGACTATGCTGACAACTCAGTGTGAGACGGACTATGCTGACAACTGAGTGTGAGACGGACTATGCTGACAACTGAGTGTGAGACGGACTATGCTGACAACTGAGTGTGAGACGGACTATGCTGAAAACTGAGCGTGAGACGGACTATGCTGACAACTGAGTGTGAGACGGACTATGCTGACAACTGAGTGTGAGACGGACTATGCTGACAACTGAGAGAGAGACGGACTATGCTGACAACTCAGTGTGAGACGGACTTTGCTGACAACTGAGTGTGAGACGGACTATACTGACAACTGAGTGTGAGACGGACTATGCTGACAACTGAGTGTGAGACGGACTATGCTGACAACTGAGTGTGAGACGGACTATGCTGAAAACTGAGTGTGAGACGGACTATGCTGACAACTGAGTGTGAGACGGACTATGCTGACAACTGAGCGTGAGACGGACTATGCTGACAACTAAGCGTGAGACGGACTATGCTGACAACTGAGTGTGAGACGGACTTTGCTGACAACTGAGTGTGAGACGGACCATGCTGACAACTGAGTGTGAGACGGACTATGCTGACAATTGAGTGTGAGACGGACTATGCTGACAATTGAGTGTGAGACGGACTATGCTGACAACTGAGTGTGAGACGGACTATGCTGACAACTGAGTGTGAGACGGACTATGCTGACAACTGAGTGTGAGACGGACTATGCTGACAACTGAGTGTGAGACGGACTATGCTGACAACTGAGTGTGAGACGGACTCTGCTGACAACTGAGTGTGAGACGGACTATGCTGACAACTGAGTGTGAGACGGACTATGCTGACAACTGAGCGTGAGACAGACCATAGCCAGCAACGTCCATTGACCACCCCATAACGGATACTTCTTCCCGCGTTAAATCGGGTCTGGCTACAGAGTCCAGTGTTGTTCCTTGTCTCAGGGGCAGCAGAGCACCTCTGTTGTCCGTTGATTCGATACGAAGCGCATCGCTTTCATAAGGGAAAGCGACAGGATTCACTACTTGAAACCACTATTTTGTCGTAAAATTACAGCTATATGCGGACAGTTTTTGTCAAGACGCTTGTAATAAATCTCACAAACCTATAGTGATTGACAAAAAACTTGACTTTAATTCGAAAATATCGATTATCGTGGAGACGTTTGCAAATCTAAATCATGTTTGAAATAAATTTCAAATGAATTGCCAATTCAATCATTTCCAGTTCGGGCAACATTGCGGGCAACTCTACGAAACGAAATACGAATCAAATCCAATTTTCAAACACTAGTTTCAGTTTTAAATCAAGAACTATCCAAGACAGAGCAATAAGGCCATGAACATCTGTATACCAACCTATACAAAGCGAAACAAACAGCAAACATCATTGCATCCAACATCAAATTTAATGGATCAGAAAACTAGCATCCCCTTTGAAAATCTCTGCAACATACTCTCAGTTACACTAAACGCCAGATGCAAGACACCAACATCTTACATCTCAGCCAATTCCTAAGTCTCCAACGCTTCAGAAATACCGAACCTAGAATGGTGAAAGCAAAGAGCCGGCTAGAAGAATCGACTTTTCATTACAGTCCATGGCACAAGCGTTCATAAATAAACCGATGATAAATCAATGGAATCCATTGGTCATTGGTCGGACTCGAACAGATGCCGAGCTATTGGATTGCCTTTTTTCGGATTCAATCTCGTGTAGGGTGAAGAGAACGGACTCCCAATTCCCTAGGGATATATGACCGACTTTAACGGCGCCTTAGAAACGCAGCTGAGAGTGGTTTAACGCTCGTTGAAGATAGCAGAGAGAGGCTTTCTTGATTTGACTAGAGACTTAAAGGTTAGCACCCAACAAAGTGAGAATTCTGTAGACTGCGACTAGGCTTACGACCGTCGAGAATGATTCTGTGATTTTCAACACAAACGCTGTGATATTTTGGACAGTACATTTTCCTCACTATGGAATCTATAACAATAGAAATATATTTTCTTGTCTGTGGTCGCTGGGATTTCCACACTGATCTTGATAGCCTGGATAGCGCATCGTATTGAGCCACGTTTTCGCCATATTGGTCACCCCAATTTTTTGGCCATTTATTTTTTAATTTTCATACTAGCTAAATAAGCCAGTTTACAGTATTCAGTACATCATTTTAATCAATATTCTTTTAACCACCCTCTATAGCTCACAATTAAATTAAAGCCAATGCACTTTTTAAGCTGCAACACCAATAATTATTAACTGAAAATATTCCTACAAATATTGAATCATTTCTCCACCAAATTTAAATTTTGATATGAAAATTTGCTGAAAATTGGGAGAAGAAGGTGGCCCGAAGTGGCTCAATATGGCATCAAAGTCTCACTGTACGAAGCGCTATCCATGGCTATAGAGATCAGTGGGTAGACATGATAAAGTGGCTCAATACGGCATCAAAGTCTCGCTGTACGAAGCGCTATCCAGGCTATAGAGATCAGTGGGAAGACTTGATAAAGTGGCTCAATACGGCATCAAAGTCTCTTTGTACGAAGCGCTATCCAGGCTATAGAGATCAGTGGGAAGACCTGATAAAGTGTCTCAATACGGCATCAAAGTCTCGCTGTACGAAGCGCTATCCAGGCTATAGAGATCAGTGGGAAGACATGATAAAGTGGCTCAATACGGCATCAAAGTCTCGCTGTACGAAGCGCTATCCATGGCTATAGAGATCAGTGGGAAGACATGATAGAGTGGCTCAATATAGCATCAAAGTCTCGCTGTACGAAGCTCTATACATGGCTATAGAAATCAGTGGGAAGACATGATAAAGTGGCTCAATACGGCATCAAAGTCTCTCTGTACGAAGCGCTATCCATGGCTATAGAGATCAGTGGGAAGACATGATAAAGTGGCTCAATGCGGCATCAAAGTCTCACTGTACGAAGCGCTATCCATGGCTACAGAGATCAGTGGGAAGACATGATAAAGTGTCTCAATACGGCATCAAAGTCTCGCTGTACGAAGCGCTATCCATGGCTATAGAGATCAGTGGGAAGACATGATAAAGTGGCTCAACACGGCATCAAAGTCTCACTGTACGAAGCGCTATCCATGGCTATAGAGATCAGTGGGAAGACATGATAAAGTGTCTCAATACGGCATCAAAGTCTCGCGGTACGAAGCGCTACCCAGGCTATAGAGACCAGTGGGCGCCACGGAATGTACATCCAAGCAAGGCGGAGGAAGGTGTACCTGTTATGATGGCCAGCGTCTTGGCGGCCTTCCGCTCCCGCTTCGCCTCGAGGCTCTCCTTCTTCTCCTTCGGCGTCTTCGGCGCGCGCTCTTTGACCTCGGTCACCGCCGCCGCCTCCTTCCCCTTCTCCTTCAGGATGGTCACCTGTTGAACGCGTACGTCGTTCTTTATTTTTTACACTTGTCAGGCACAGTTTTTTCTGTGGCTTGTTAATTATTTAACGGTCTGTAAATAATATCCAGGCATCTCATTGGTAGTGGTCATGGTAACAACACCGATAAGGAGGTAACGGACCCTTGAGAACCATGGGTGTTATCCTAATCGGATGCACCCTAATTTCTAGAGCAACTATTTAATTGTGTTGTTGATTGCTAAGCTAATTAACTTAAGTTATTTACGACGTTTCGCAAAGCTGTGCTGCCTGCTTTATCAAAATCCAATCAACATGACGTCATGATACCCACTCGCTAAAGCCAGGCAGAGCAATTCGGGTTGTGATTTCCCTGTCTTCCTTTGTTATTTAGCAGAGCTAATAATTTTTTTCATACTGGTAGTACGTCCAGTGGGTATCTGACGTCAGTTTATGTAACAATTTGCTATCAGATGGGATGCCGAGGGTGAGGATAGCAATCGTACATAAAAATTGAATTAGATAAATGTGTTTCATTCGTTGATGCTTAGAAAACAGTGTATTACGGAGGCTAGATATTAGGAGATGTTGCTAGTTCTAAAGGTTGCCAGACTCTGATGAGAGCAGATTTGCGACCAGGCAACTGAGTTTAGCATGGTCAGCATAGCGTGCTGCTAGCAGCAAAAGTCTGCTATCTGCTCACGTAGCTAACTGTTAACAGGCTAACTGTTAAATTTTCTCCGAGTGTGATAGGTCTTTTGATCTAGAATGCATTATGAATTGGTTTAGATGTATGATCCCAGCAAAGAGACGGCGGGTCCAGGCAGCGGTCTTACCTTGGACACGTCGCTCATGTGGCTCTGATGGCTGGCCGAGCCGTTGTTGGTCGAACTCTTGTCCGGCGACTCGTTCTGCGCCGGCGCGGCGAGCGCGACGCCCTCCGAGATGGTCAGCACCGTCGTCTCGACGCCCGCCTCGGCGTCGGCGTCACCGTCGGCGTCGGCGTCGGCGTCGGCGTCGGGCGCCGTCTCGGCGTTGCCGCTTGTTTCGCCGCTCAGTCGCTCGTTGTTCTCGAGGCACTGAAGTCCGGCAACGTCGCACGGTCAGGCTTGCCAGGTGGCCGTGTTTTTTAGGTCTAGGCGATGATGCGCAGATGTCTATGGCTCGAGATGTTTAGGATCTGTGTGGTCGTGATTTAGGCTGCCGAAGTTAACTTCACCAAGACGTTGTTTGAATGATGCTGATTGGACTGGCTTCAAGGTTCAACAGGTTGAAACAGACGCGATTTGAAGAAAAAGGAACTAAATACATTTAGATGAGAAGCAGCATGCAACATTTTTCCTGCTTCGCTTCTCCCTCTAACAATTGCTAATTGGTGTTAGCTCCCACCAGCGAAAAACAATTTCTCATACAAACATAATTTTCAATTTAGTCATTTAAAAGGTTTAGTTTTTTTTCAAATCAGGTGTCGCCATCTGGAGAAAGTGATTATTTCGGCTAAGTTTTCGATTAAAAGTTACAACATATTCATGACGACTGCATAGAAAACTTAACTGTTACAAAATATATTTTTATAAAACTTTTGAATCTTTTACGTGTTTTCCCACAAAATTCAATCTATCGAACCTCGAAGATTGTCCAATAAGCATAATTCAAACCACGCTCATCGACAACGCGATAAAAACAAGCGATCGCGACGCCCTCGACCGGGAGACCCTTGTCCTGTCGCACCTATTCCACTCAATCAAAATTCTATCAAAATGACGTCATGATACCCACTCGCTAAAGCCAGGCAGAGCAATTTGGGTTGTGATTTCCCTATCTTCCTTTGTTATTTAGCAGAGCTAATTAATATTTTTTTCCAAACTGGTAGTACGTCCTATGGGTATCAAAGGAAGACAGGGAAATCACAACCCCAATTGCTTTACCTGGCTTTAGCGAGTGGGTATCATGACGTAATTTTGATAGTTTTAATTAAATGGAATAGGTGTATTCCCACCTCAACGTCTTCAACTATCTGATCTATTCCACCTTTCCCTATTGCAACGCACAGCCACACACCATCACTAAAAGCCATGAACCTCAAGATATCCAGCGCACACCATCATTAAAAGATTTTAGCCTCAAGGAAGCCAGCAAACTTACCATCTCCTCGTCGTACGGCGCGTCCACGGACGCCGTCGAGTGCCCCTCGACCAACACCAGCGACGACACCAGCGCCTCCGCCGCCGACGACTTCTTGTCTGCCTGCATGCGCGCGAACCGCTTCTTGCTGAGGAAACTCTTCAGCGGCGGCCGCGGCGGCTTGTCGCCGGCCGTCGTCGCAGGACGCCGCTGGCGGTTGCGATGAATGCGCTTGCGCGCCGTCTGGAAGATCTTCCAGTAGAGGCAGAGGATGACCAGCAGCGGCACGTAGAACGTGGAGCACGTCGCGAAGATCTGCAAACACGGCGGTCACCCTTGTTGCTCAACCCTGTCTGGCGCTGCTAGTGGCAGTTGCAAGCGTTCCTAACAATCTTGGTATCGGGTGTCTATGATATGTTTGTGTCAATCGGTAGATATAACCGCAAGTAGCGTGATATATCGTCGCAAGGATCTGCAAACACGGCGATCACCCTTGTTGCTAACCCTGTCTGGCGCTGCTAGTGGCAGTTGCAAGCGTTCCTAGCAATACTGGTATCGGGTATCTATGATATGTTTGTATCAATCGGTAGATATAACCGCAAGTAGCGTGATATACCGTCGCGAGGATCTGCAAACACGGCGATCACCCTTGTTGCTTAACCCTGTCTGGCGCTGCTAGTGGCAGTTGCAAGCGTTCCTAACAATCCTAGTATCGGGTGTCTATGATATGTTTGTATCAATCGGTAGATATAACCGCAAGTAGCGTGATATACCGTCGCGAAGATCTGCAAACACGGCGATCACCCTTGTTGCTTAACCCTGTCTGGCGCTGCTAGTGGCAGTTGCAAGCGTTCCTAACAATCCTAGTATCGGGTGTCTATGATATGTTTGTATCAATCGGTAGATATAACCGCAAGTAGCGTGATATACCGTCGCGAAGATCTGCAAACACGGCGATCACCCTTGTTGCTTAACCCTGTCTGGCGCTGCTAGTGGCAGTTGCAAGCGTTCCTAACAATCCTGGTATCGGGTGTCTATGATATGTTTGTATCTATCGGTAGATATAACCGCAAGTAGCGTGATATATCGTCGCGAGGATCTGCAAACAAGGCGGTCATCCTTGTTGCTTAACCTCACTGTGCCTATAGCAGCAGCCGTGGGGTCACCGTCGAAAAAGGTGACATTTTAGTTTCACGATTAGGTGTTACGAGAATGGACCGCTACACAGTACACAGAAATCAGGTGGCAGCCTGCAGGTCTGTCAGCTGCACCATCTACCTAATAGCCGACGTCCTGCGAGGGCAGACAGCGCTGACGCTGCTGCTTCAATTGCTTCTAGCTGCTGCTAACTGTTAAAGCCATCCCTCCTAGCTACACCTGCCGCTGCTGCGGCTGCTGCTGACGCTGCTGCTTCTTGCTTCTAGCTGCTGCTGCTGCTGCTGCTGCTGCTGCTGCTGCTGACGCTGCTGCTTCTTGCTTCTAGCTGCTGCTGCTACTGACGCTGCTGCTGCTGACGCTGCTGCTTCTTGCTTCTAGCTGCTGCTAACTGTTAAACCCATCCCTCCTAGCGACATCTACCGCTGCGCTACACCGTGTACCTGATAGCCGACGTCCTGCGAGGGCAGACAGCGCTGGTGAAGGTTGATGCGGTCCAGGTAGTCCGGGTCCTTCCAGCCGAACTGCGGCGCCAGCGAGACGACCAGCGCCACCGACCAGATCATCACGATCATGCCGCCGATGCGGTTCACGTTGCGCGTGTGGATGTAGTCCACGTACGTCACGGCCCAGTACCTGCCGCGGACAGGAAGGTGGTAATTTATGGCAAGACAACGGCTTCGGGGTTGGCCGAGTTGTTGGCGTGTGATTGCAGGATGGTGTAACTAGATTCACCGCCTTCTATGTTCATTCATAGTCCTGTTTCTATCTCCATGGAGCCACGTTATAATCGGGGTTAGTCGAGTTGTTGGTGTGTGATTGCAGCATAGCGTCACTAGATTCACCACCTTCTATGTTCATTCATAGTCCTGTTTCTATCTCCATGGAGCCCAACAACTCAAATAAACTTAACATCCATTCTTCAGCCATGTTTTCACTTGGTACAGTTGGTAATGCATCGCACTGGGATTATCAAGGCCCCGGGTGAGAAAGGATAAGTCGTTCCTAATAACAAAGGCATCATTCAAAAAACGCTCATCCACCAAGCGACTAAGGCAAACGTCCACACAGCCCTATTAGATAAAAAGATAAGGCCTCGTTAAAGTACTTAACACAAACGTTGTAAATCCTCCGAGGGCAAGACAACAGCTCCATAGCGTCTTCGGGGTAGTCAGAGCTCCGTATCGCATCGAGATAATGACCCCCACCCTACCCACCCCCCGAGGGTGCTCGAGGGTAGTTTAGCGAAGACCGCGATTAGAAGGCAGTGTGCAGTGGGGCGCGCGGCAGGCTCGGGAGGGTGGGCGTATCGTTGATAACAAGGGGAGGTATCGGCGATTGTTTGCAAGTGACCCGGGCTGGACCGCTGCCCAGGGAAGGTCACGGAGTCGAGGGAGTTGACTCGGTTCGGTATTATGTTATCACCTAGCTGTGCACAATGAACTAGGGACCATCGGTGGATGACGTTGCAATGTCTTGTACATAACACCAATCTGGTATTGACAAATAAATGAAGTGGCCTACGTGGCTAGATTTGTGTTTGCCTGAAACTTATTTTCTGAGTGTCTTGTCAGTAAATATTAACATTTCATGACGCTGCAATAACTTTGTGAATCACTTTACATGTGATATTGTGAAATCACTAACCGATGGAATATTTTTTATATTCGCTAAGATTTGTGAAAATGATACGGGCTTGCATTTTTCTGCATGAAATACTTGATGGCTTCTCTCGATTTTAAGTGCAGCATGCGTATTGTGTATTTAAAATGCGTATTGAAATTCTAGGCATAATTCTGCCGAGAACCAGCAAAAAAATCAGTAGCCTCTGTTAGAAAAAAAAAAAATAGAAAAGTCACCAGACTCGTAAATTTGAAGGCAAAACGGCAGAAGGGACTTTGTGTCAAGTAGATCAATACACTTATTCCATTCAATAACAATTCTATCAAAATGACGTCATGATACCCACTCGCTAAATCCAGGTAGAGCAATTCGGGTTGTGATTTCCCTGTCTTCCTTTGTTATTTAGCAGAGCTAATTAATATTTTTTTCCAAACTGGTAGTACTTCCAGTGGGTATCTGACGCCATTGTTCTCTGAGTGGAATATGTCTATAAGACTCGTGTCGTGTTTGCCTCTGGCCGTCCAGGAATCTTCAAGAAAGGTTCAGAAGCCTTCCAGCAAAGCGTTGTGGTTCGCCGGATGCGACCAACAGCGCAGACTGAATCCTCGAGGGTCTGCATCCTAGATGACCAAAGCGCCAAGAAGTTTGCAAGTTTCGTTTGTCAAGCAGAGTTGATAAACTATCGGCAAGTACAAGCGTTGCGCTCAAGGGAAGCCTTGAGCTTGCATCTAGATTCTAGGTTGCTTCTAGCTTCTAGCTTGCATCTAGATTCTAGGTTGCTTCTAGCTTCCAGCTTGCTTCTAGATTCTAGGTTGCTTCTAGCTTCCAGCTTGCATCTGGATTCTAGGTTGCTTCTAGCTTCTAGCTTGCATCTAGATTCTAGGTTGCTTCTAGCTTCCAGCTTGCTTCTAGATTCTAGGTTGCTTCTAGCTTCCAGCTTGCATCTGGATTCTAGGTTGCTTCTAGCTTCCAGCTTGCTTCTAGATTCTAGGTTGCTTCCAGCTTCCAGCTTGCATCTAGATTCTAGGTTGCTTCTAGCTTCTAGCTTGCTTCTAGATTCTAGGTTGCTTCTAGCTTCCAGCTTGCTTCTAGATTCTAGGTTGCTTCTAGCTTCCAGCTTGCATCTGGATTCTAGGTTGCTTCTAGCTTCTAGCTTGCATCTAGATTCTAGGTTGCTTCTAGCTTCTAGCTTGCATCTAGATTCTAGGCTGCTTCTAGCTTCCAGCTTGCATCTAGATTCTAGGTTGCTTCTAGCTTCTAGCTTGCATCTAGATTCTAGGTTGCTTCTAGCTTCTAGCTTGCATCTAGATTCTAGGCTGCTTCTAGCTTCCAGCTTGCATCTAGATTCTAGGCTGCTTCTAGCTTCCAGCTTGCATCTAGATTCTAGGTTGCTTCTAGCTTCTAGCTTGCATCTAGATTCTAGGTTGCTTCTAGCTTCTAGCTTGCATCTAGATTCTAGGTTGCTTCTAGCTTCCAGCTTGCTTCCAGCTTGCTTCCAGCTTGCTTCTCTGTTTAGATACAACGAGAGTTGGCTGAAGAGAACGCGGGCTGCGAAACTATTGTTGTAAATGTTTCTTCGATGGAGTTAACTTTGTCCTTGTTCTTGCAACGAGGGGTGACCAAATATGTTAATAGTTCATGAAATGATTGTATAACATGCACAGCTTGAGCGAGTGTAAAAAACACCGATTTCAGAATGAAAAAGTGTTAAATTTGAGGCTGTGAACATGGTTCCCATTTCGTCGTCGTACTGTCAAACTCACTTACTCCACTTTTGACAAAAACCGGTTTCAAACATCACTTAATCACTACTGGTCAATTCGACAGTCTGCCTAAGCTGAGAAGTGGTCAATTTTTCACTTTTTTGTTATGGCCGCTAGGGTTGTTAGGGTCTCTAGGGTTTCTAGGGTTTCTAGGGTTTCTAGGGTCGCTAGGGTTACCAGGGTTGCAAGGACTGCTAGGGTCGCTAGGGTAACTAAGGTTACTAGGGTCGCTAGGTGCTAGGGTTTATAGGGTTGCTAGGGTCGCCAGGGTCACTAGGGTTGTAGGGTTGCTAGGTTCGCCAGGGTCACTAGGGTTTTAGGGTTGCTAGGGTCACTAGGGGTTTAGGGTTGCTAGGGTCGCTAGGGTTGCTAGGGTCACTAGGGTTTCTAGGGTTGCTAGGGTCGCCAGGGTCACTAGGGTTGCTAGGGTCATTAGGGGTTTAGGGTTGCTAGGGTCACTAGGGTCACCAGGGTCACTAGGGTTGCTAGGGTCGCTAGGGTCGTCACCCACCTGTCGACGGCGATGGCCACCAGGTGCAAGATGGACGCGGTGCAACACAACACGTCGCTGCTCGTCCACATGTCGCACAGCTCCGGTCCCAGGATCCAGCCCTTCGAGATCTGCAAGCACGTGAAAGGGACAGGCTGTCATTCCCTGCAAGCACGTGACAACCACAGGCTGTCAACAGGCTGCAGTCCAGGCTGCTTAAAGCATCAAACAAAGAAGACGCAGAATAGACCTATTCCACTCAGAGACAAGTGACATCAGATACCCACTGGACGTACTACCAGTTTGGATAAAATATTAATTAGCTCTGCTAAATAATAAAGGAAGATAGGGAAATCACAACCCGAATTGCTCTGCCTGGCTTTAGCGAGTGGATATCATGACGACATTTTGATAGAATTTTGATTGAATGGAATAGGTGTATTCCACGGCTTTCACCCTGCGTGCACGTGCACCGCCTTCTATTGTTTCTACCAGCATCTAGGTAGGCCTACTCACAAATCACCGAGCAACTTGTCGCAGCTCGCAACAAGTAGTTCAACACCTCCACACGCCCCCTCAACCCCCCGCACCCGGACGCAGACAAAAATAAAAACCACCCCCCGCCCCCAAATCCTGTCCGAAAAACGTCGAGGGAAAATCTAATTTGCCTTGCGTCACGCGCGGGGATGGAAAGTGCCACGCATTTCAACTTGTAAATGTCCAGCTGTCCCGTCGCCTGGAAACACGCCTCGGATGTAACTGAATTTTCCGACTCCCACCCCACCCCACAATTTTCCACCCGTATCTGTTCAGGCGGAATTTTTCCGGGAATAACATTAGACGTAACAGGATTTACTGCTCTGCGTTTGGTAGAGGGGGTGAATATCGGAGTCTCGTGGAGAGCATTGTGAATTATTAGATTCGGGGGCAGGGTGGCTAGGGGTGGGGGTGCAATGAAGCGCGCATCTGTGTCCAATGATTCCGATGCAGCCGGCGATGCTTATTAGATCTCGAGTCCGCGATATTCGAGCGCGCAAAATGGCTGCGCGATTCGCCGGCCGGTGTTGCCGGCACGGTTCGGTTTTGAGACAAACAGAGTTTTCTGCTTCCGTCAAACGGTGACCGTCTGTTGGTATCATGTCTTGTCTGTTGTGAGATATTTGCTGGCTGAATCCAACAGCCTGGTGAGATGTTTGCTGGCAGAGTGTCCTGCATCCTACAGCCTGGTGAGATGTTTGCTGGCAGAGTGTCCTGCATCCTACAGCCTGGTGAGATGTTTGCTGGCAGAGTGTCCTGCATCCTACAGCCTGGTGAGATGTTTGCTGGCAGAGTTTCCTACATCCTACAGGCTGGTGAGATGCTTGCTGGCAGAGTGCCCTACATCCTACAGCCTGGTGAGATGTTTGCTAGCAGAGTGTCCTGCATCCTACAGCCTGGTGAGATGTTTGCTGTAAGAGTGTCCTGCATCCTACAGCCTGGTGAGATGCTTTCTGGCAGAGTGTCCTGCATCCTACAGCCTGGTGAGATGCTTGCTGGCAGAGTGTCCTGCATCCTACAGCCTGGTGAGATGCTTGCTGGCAGAGTGTCCTACATCCTACAGCCTGGTGAGATGTTTGCTAGCAGAGTGTCCTACATCCTACAGCCTGGTGAGATGTTTGCTGGCAGCGTGTCCTGCATCCTACAGCCTGGTGAGAAGTTTGCTGGCAGAGTTTCCTGCATCCTACAGCCTGGTGAGATGTTTGCTAGCAGAGTGTCCTACATCCTACGGCCTGGTGAGATGTTTGCTAGCAGAGTGTCCTACATCCTACAGCCTGGTGAGATGTTTGCTGGCAGCGTGTCCTGCATCCTACAGCCTGGTGAGATGTTTGCTAGCAGAGTGTCCTACATCCTACAGCCTGGTGAGATGTTTGCTGGCAGCGTGTCCTGCATCCTACAGCCTGGTGAGAAGTTTGCTGGCAGAGTGTCCTGCATCCTACAGCCTGGTGAGATAAATGTTAGTAACTTAAGTATTTCAGAATCATGCAGCAGGGCCTTCTATCGTTTTCCAAGCAGGGTATTCAGGTAGCTCAATAGGCAGAGCAGCTCCCGCCAGGCTTGTCCGCCTAGAACATACGTTTTCCAATGGATTTTTTTGCCTCTTAAAATAAAACCAATTGAATTTATTTTAGAACGACCTCTATAATTGTTATTCACGTCAGCTTTGAACGCGTTCGGTCGAACTGTCAACCCGAGTGACGTAATCGTAATTAAACGCGTCATCAGCCGTCCGCCGGCTGACAACAACAATTAAAACCGACAACCGATGACTTGTCACGCGCCTATTGGCCGACAATGACATGCCGAGCGCTGATTGGTCGACGGCTGCCAAGCGGCTTGCCACACGGATCACGGGCAACGTGCCGTGCGTCGAATTTAATTGGATTCGCGGGTTTAATTCGGCGGGGGATGAGTTTTAAGGGTGATTTTGTGACAACAGTCACGTCGTGGTTGGTAAAACAAGAACTTTGATTTATTTTGGTTGCCTTTAGAACATTTACCAAGTATCTCCAGTATTTCGTTGCAACGCTGCTACGATTGTTGGCATTACCATGTGTCTTGCCTAATGCCAGAAAACACCGGTGTCACTGCTGTTGCTAGTGTTGCCAAGCTGCTACGATTGTTGGCATTACTATGAGCCTTGCCTAATGCCAGCAAACACCGGTGTCACTGCTGTTGCTAGTGTTGCCTCGCTGCTACGATTGTTGGCATTACAATGTGCCTTGCCTTATGCCAGGAAACACCGGTGTCACTGCTGTTGCAAGTGTTGCCTCGCTGCTACGATTGTTGGCATTACTATGTGCCTTGCCTAATGCCAGCTAACACCGGTGTCACTGCTGTTGCTAGCGTCGCTACGCTGCTACGCTGCTACGATTGTTGGCGTTACCATGTGCCTTGCCTAATGCCAGCAAACACCAGTGTCACTGCTGTTGCTAGTGTTGCCACGCTGCTACGATTGTTGGCATTACCATGTGCCTTGCCTAATGCCAGCTAACACCGGTGTCACTGATGTTGCTAGTGTTGCCACGCTGCTACGATTGTTGGCTTTACCATGTGCCTTGCCTAATGCCAGCTAACACCGGTGTCACTGCTGTTGCTAGTGTTGCTACACTGCTACGATTGTTGGCATTACTATGTGCCTTGCCTAATGCCAGCAAACACCGGTGTCACTGCTGCTGCTAGTGTTGCTACGCTGCCACGATTTTTGGCATTACTATGTGCCTTGCCTAATGCCAGCTAACACAGGTGTCACTGCTGTTGCTAGCGTCGCTACGCTGCTACGATTGTTGGCGTTACCATGTGCCTTGCCTAATGCCAGCAAACACCAGTGTCACTGCTGTTGCTAGTGATGCTACACTGCTACGATTGTTGGCATTACTATGTGCCTTGCCTAATGCCAGCAAACACCAGTGTCACTGCTGTTGCTAGTGATGCCACGCTGCTACGATTGTTGGCATTACCATGTGCCTTGCCTAATGCCAGCTAACACCGGTGTCACTGCTGTTGCCAGCGTCGCTACGCTGCTACGATTGTTGGCGTTACCATGTGCCTTGCCTAATGCCAGCTAACACCGGTGTCACTGCTGTTGCTAGTGTTGCCACGCTGCTACGATTGTTGGCATTACTATGTGCCTTGCCTAATGCCAGCAAACACCGGTGTCACTGCTGTTGCTAGTGTTGCCACGCTGCTACGATTGTTGGCATTACTATGTGCCTTGCCTAATGCCAGCTTACACCGGTGTCACTGCTGTTGCTATTGTTGCTATACGCTGCTACGATTGTTGGCATTACTATGTGCCTTGCCTAATGCCAGCTAACACCGGTGTCACTGCTGTTGCTAGTGTTGCCACGCTGCTACGATTGTTAGCATTACTATGTGCCTTGCCTAATGCCAGCTAACACCGGTGTCACTATCATTATTATTGGAATATTTCAGACCCAACATTTGAATTTTAAACTATGTTGTGAGCATTTTTGTTAGTGGAGGTGCCGGGTTATGTGTTATGAGGGCTGCATCTAGGAGCCATCTTAAAGCAGGCTGCAAATCATTTGCAACTTTGTGGTAGCTTTTACATGATCTAAGATGGACGAACCTGTAAAGCTGTTACAATTCACACATCGCGTTGTTCAATCCACTTAAAAAGAACCAGTAAGAAAAAATACATTTCATTTTGAGTTTAGACTCTGCATAGCTATGAGAAAGGTCGGGAAATGAAATGTTGGATTCTGGGAGCTGAACGTTCAAAAATTCATTTAAATATCATTGCAGAAAACTAACGTGCCTAGATTAGAATAATACTGGTGCCTTTTGAATAAGTTATCGTGTGACAAGCGAAATCAACAGTCTGTCCTCTGGACAGAAAATTAGCCACCTGTCTAGCCGTTGAGAATCCATGTGAGACTTCCAGAAGGCTGAGGCAAACGGAGGTTGAGTTTGTTAACTCTAGTAAACTTAAAGCTAGGCCGTGACACAAGCTGCCACCTGGCTGGAAAACAGATAACAAACACTTTACCGGCCAATAATTTGCTAAATCACGAAAATGAAAATAGCTACACTCCAGTATTATCTGCGGCTTGAAAACAAGCAACTCCCGCAATAAACGCTCATCCAATAACGCGACCGCAAGAGCCCCAGTTAATAAAGAAAACAAATTCGATAAGAATGCGATTGATGACGCCAAGAAAATATATCTGCTCAACACAACCAGCCCGCAGCGCATGTACCTACCAGAGAAAAACACACGCTCCCGGAATTAATAAATCGAATCAACGGCCCCCCCCCCACCCCTCCGGCCGCGGGTGGATAATAAATAACAACGTTAAGGGATGGCAGCCATGTGTTTTAGGAGGCGCGAGGCGATAAGGTTCATTGTATCGGCGCTTGGCATCGGAGAGTAGACCCTAAAGACATCCAGAGGTGTAATCGAATCAAGTGTACAGTCGATCGGCGAGTAGAGGGGGGGTGGGTTGGGTAGAGAGCTTCGTGCAGCGAGAGAGGCTATCTCCACGCTCACCGGCCGCCATTTTTTTTTACCGGGATGCCACGATGGAAGTACGGTGGGGCTGTGACAGCCGCATGATGCTTTTGTTTATTGATTTTTTATTGATCTGGGGTGGTTTTTTTAATGCGTTTGGTTTAAAATTAGAGCTTTTTGAACGATAAATTCAGTCGCGTTGTGATGCCGAGTGAAAAATCTTCAACGCTTTAGTTACAGTTGATTGAGTGGTAATTTATTTAAAAAAAGTACGACCGAAACATAAAAACTATTGTATTAAGAGAAGTGTTGGACAAAAAACTCTGTAATTCATAGATAATGGTGATGCTATACAAATTAAGAAATCAAGAAAGTTAAGTCATAATAAATTATATAGTTTGGCCACAAAGGTGATAGGTATTAAAGAAAAAAACGATATTTTTTTGTTGTCAAATCAAATTTTTGCCGTGGTTTATTCAAAAAATGTAACGACCATCTTGTAGCGTATTTGAAAACATCGGTGTGACGCGTCCGTTGGATCACTCCCTAAGCCCTGGAGAGACTCAGCCCACTTGATTCGAGGAGAGCAACAATGTTGCGAAACAGAAAACAAACGCTAGCTAAGAAATCCTCTTCAACTTGACTGTCAAGTGTTGAGCAAATATTACCATTTTGTCGCACTTGACGTTCGAAAAACAACAACCCACTCATTAACAACAACACTGCAGTGAAAGTCGATGGGTTTGAGATTAAATTAATTGCGAACTCTCCGGAGGTTTGGCGGTTGGAAAATAAGTCAGGCTGTCATTTTGCTGAATTTTCGTTTGCCGATGGATGGAGTATGTTCAGGCAGGAAGCAGAAGAGAGAACGAGCGTGGGAGAGGGGGATAAATGTCAAAGGGACTTAACCGCGATGAGAATAAAGAGGGCAGATAGTTGTTACTTTCTGAAGATTCCTGCCTTTTCCTAATCTTGGAAAGCTAGTTTCAGAATAAAAACTATTTAACTGGGCTAAGCTAACAACCTAAAACTTTTTCTGACTTTTTGCAAAGCTGTGCTGCCTGCTTTATCAAGAGTGTAAGGAAAGGTTTTATAAATTGTAGTTCACCATTGAATTGATAAAGCAGCCAGCATAGCTTCGCGAAACGTCGGGAAGAGTTTGAGTATGGGAGCTTAGATTTCAATACCCAATTGAATAGTTTTTTTCTGAAAGGGTCAGATAGTTTGTTTTGGCAAGGATAGTGGACTTTTGCAAAATCTTCGAAGATTAGTTAAAAATGAGAATTATTATTATACTTGTTTCGGTGGATGAAAGGCACAGCGTGGTCTCAAGCCGCGATAGAAATACAGGACCGCACTTTACAAGGATGCCTGTCTCACGATGACGGCCACACGCGCCAACAGAATCACATGAAATTTTTATGAAGCATTTAAAACGTTCCAACGCAGATCTGGCCAGATTTTCAGACAAATCGGTCAAGTAGTTACATCAATAAAAAATGTCGAAGATTGCCAAAACCCCGTGAGATTATCACGGGTAAAGTTTTAGAAGTCAAAATTCAACGCTGTTTTTTGCCTGGCAACAAAATTTCAGCGCACAGCCACCTGGATCAGCTAATCACGAAACCTTGTGTATTTTAATCCTGGCGACTGCAGCACAAACACTCATTCCACAACGCGGTAGTAAAATGCAGTAATAAATATAAATTGGTGACTGATATTTATTTCGGATAGTGCGTGAATGTTGGGTACTAGCGCTGAACGAACTGGGTTCTTCTTACACTAAATAGAGTGTAGACACTAGTCGGTGCGGGAAAGTGTGAAACTAATTTAATTTGCCCACCGGCCGTCAGAGTGCGTCGACGGATCGCTGAATCTTGCCGGTCGTGAACTTGCGGAGAGGAAACTTTGTGGGCTTCAAGTGTTTTTTTTTTTCTGGTTGGGAATGTTGTTTTTTGTAGGGTGAAGTCTAGCCGTTATTTTAACCGTGTTTGAAGGTTGTTTTACACCTAGTAAAAAAGCTAAAAGGGGTGGTCTTATGACGTCATCGTCAGCAATCGAATCAATGCTGTTCGCTTTCAAATAAAATAATGCAGCAAGAAAATATATTGCGATGAAATGTAAGAAATGCGGAATAAAACACACTTAAGGTTTTTGGCGCGACTCACTGTATCACACAAGGCCGTGCCGATTCATGATGTTCATAACTAATACACACCTATTGCATTCAATCAAAATTCTATCAAATTGACGTCATGATACCCACTCGCTAAAGCCAGGTAGAGAAATTCAGGCTGTGATTTCCCTGTCTTCCTTTATTTTTCAGCAGAGCTAATTAACTTCCACTAACAATAATGGTTACTGACGTTAATTTTCAACAATCAATAAATATCTCAAATTGGACTTAGTTTGACGGCAAATAGTAAAATTATGATTGAACGAATTATATTTTTGTATACTTCATGGTAAACCTACTATTCTCAAAATTATATTCATGTAGCCAAAACATTATGACAATAGTACCTTTGTTTATTGTCAAACTTAAGACCCATAAACTTTAAGCAAATTGGCATTTGATTTAATTTACACTTACGAGGTGATATGAAAATACGAACTTACGTGCTAAAATTCAATAAAATATTAAGGGTAGATGTATTGGTGAGAGGTTCTTTTGTCTTTTAAGAACACTTGCATGGAGCTCTTTGAAATTATTTCTCTATTTGTGAAAAAGTTTCCACGAAACTTATTACAAAAGCTAATGTCGCAAATGCGAATTTTAACGAAGTAAGATTTCCATAATTCGCAATTCACGTGACGTCACGCAGGGGTGGGTAAAACACGAGGCCGATTCATTAACATTCAGTTGTTTGCTGATTTCCATCCAAGAAAATCTTGAGGTTGAGATTAATTTCGAGAAATTCAAAGCCGAATTCACAAACGCATTAATTTCACAAAAACGCACAAAATTCAGAAAATAAAGCTTCTAATAGAAAGCAATTAAAAATAGAAGAAGACATTTCGGGACTCATCTCCGAATTAATTAAGTGTGCCGAAGTTTAAATGTCAATGTAATTAAAGATTTAGTCTCGAAGAATTTCATTAAAAATTTAAACGCCATTTTTCTCTCTCCGTCTATAAGAAAAAACGTCTTAAATTTTTCACGTCTCACTTGCCAACCTGAAAGCCAGCCCCCTTCTCCCTTAACTCGACGAATATCACCCTTGACGGCGCGCAACCCTTAGCAACGTACTGATCCATTCAGCACAGATTACCTCCGAACGAAACGTCATCACCCCGGCCGAGTAAGAAGGTATAATTTTCAATACTCAACACCGCGTCGTATCGCTTCCATCTCTCGTACACGCGGCGTGCCGTGCACTAAGGGTGACAGTCCCGGGTTGCACGCCTCGAAAAGCACCCTTACGTACCGACGACGTGCCTCGCGTAATGCAGCGTGCGCGACGTGTATTCAAGAGCTAATGTACTGTGAAATAATTTGACAGAGTTGCTAGCGACAACATCGGATGAAGGAAATATAGCTGTTTCATCGTGGAAACTTCAAGAGCGTTTCCTTTGCCAGCCGACGGAAGCGATGTTTGTATTTGTGGCACGAGTATTTTGCTTGAAAATTAGCCATCAATCATCATAGATAAGTGTTTATAAATGTGAACTTTTTCTGTTACAGAGGTCGACTAAAATGGCGTTATTTCAAATACTACTTTTCCATTCAATCCAAATCCAATCATATTTACGTCATGATACCCACTCGCTAAAGCCAGGTAGAGCGATTCGGGTTGTGATTTCCCTGTCTTCCTTTGTCATTTAGCAGAGCTAATTATTTTCTTTAACTGGTAGTACGTTCTGTAAGTATCTGACGTAATTAATATTTTCTGTAATGATTTACAAATAAAATCATGATCAAAGTGTAAAACGGACACATTTCTATGTATTGACCGTCTCTGACAGCTGCCACATTTCTGTATTTATCCCAATACTTTGCGTAGTGACGTCGCTGGCGGAATGTCAGTTCTTTCACACCCATGAAAAGCGTCATCTGACACCATGGCCTACTTTCATTATATTCGTACGCAGCAGATTGTTAATTTCACTGTAAAAAAAAAATTAAAAACAAATAAATGTTGCTGAAAAGTGAACAAATATCTAAAAGACAATTTATCGTGTCTTTTTGTGATCAAAACAGTGTAAAAAGTGAAGCTGGTGCTAGTTTAAGGCTGTTCTAATCGAATCCCACTTCGCTGCCACCAAAGTAGTGCAATGGTAAAAATGTTCTTAAAGATTTTTTGCTAGACGTAACGAGCGAAGCTTATGAAGCGATATCTTAAATTACCGCTTCGATGTT
The DNA here is from genome assembly GCA_921293315.2 of Nemurella pictetii. Classification (NCBI taxonomy): domain Eukaryota; kingdom Metazoa; phylum Arthropoda; class Insecta; order Plecoptera; family Nemouridae; genus Nemurella; species Nemurella pictetii. The sequence continues at coordinate 3,444,119 of OV121125.1, read as the reverse complement.
TCTATTTGTTTGTATTTGTGTTTTTGTTTTGTGGGTCTGTTCGCGCTCCATTAAACCATATTATGACAAAACTTATTTTATTAAAATTTATTTGCACCTTCGTTTTCTCTGAAATTATATCTGAACAATAAAAATCAGTTATCCTAAATCACTTGTGCTTTGACCGTATCAAAGCCGGTGGATTTGAGAAATTAAGAACTTGTCTGTCAAAAGTTAAAAATTCAAATATTATTGTGCTCTGGGCTGGTTAAATTTGAAAGGCGGTGGGTTTTAATGGAGGCCTTGGTTGTGTTTACAGATGACTGCTTTGTTTTGTTTATTTGTTCATTGTTGTTAATTGGAGAAATTGGCGGCGAGGTTACCGAGAGCTAAAAGTTTGATGTGGTTCAATAATTGACAACATCAATGTTGTCGAGTGAAGTACACGAACACTCATTGGAGAGTGGTCTTCTGGGAAATTTGTGAATGAGTTCTGGAAACATTAGAGCATTGGAAATTTAGCATATTATTTAAATTTACCATAGTTTAAAGTGGGATTCGAACCGAAAGCAAATCTCGTTGTATGTCTGGTGGAAATTTATTACATGACACAAATTTTTGGCTCGAAAATTGTATTAATTGTGGTACCTTCGCATATCCGCTAGGATGCACTGCCAAACTTGCTACTTAAGACATCCGGCTTGCGAATGTTTTCTAATCTACTTGAATTCCCGACGTGGGTAATAATTTATGATAAATATTTCGCTTCTAATAATGATTATAGAAATAATTTAATACTAAGAATTGCGAATTGAAAACACACAGATTTCAACATTATGAATTTTTAATGCTTACTTCTAGTTCATATGAACCGAACAAACAGACAGCTGTGAAGTGAAATTTAATATTTCGCTTAGCTCGCTCGAAAATGCTAATCAATTTTGAATCACAGCCAAGTGAATTGAATGTAAAATCAAGTTGCTCCAAGTTCACTTTTTGCTTGAGAAGTCAACATCATCTGATTCTGCCGAGAGGCCCGAACGACTGTTAAATAACATTAAAAGCCTCGTGTATTCAGAGAAGCCTTTTAAATCTCTTCATAAACTCGACACAGCCGAGCCCGGGGAATATTAAATAGCTCGTGACATGCTGATGAGAAAAGGAAATCAAGGAAAATAAAATAAAAATTACAATCAAATTACAGTGAGAGCAGAAAAATTGTCTGACTAATGTAGTTTGCATTTGGGAAACGCAAAGCGTGAAACATAGTTCCGTGGAAATTTCGCCTCGTGAAGCTGGCGTCATTTTCTCTGCCTTCACTAATGATATTTTATAAATAATTGCCATTCCTAGAAACCCAGCACTTTCACTAACGCTAGACAGTTTTGTATGACCTAGGCAAAATTAAATATCTATCATTCATTTGCAAAGTTGTAACGATATGTTTTTATCACTTTCATTGTATATTTTCATGTTGTATGTGCGGCGGGAACTACTTTAGGGAAATTGAAGTTTATTCTCAACCATATAACCAGTACAAAAAATGTAACCAACTGGCGGTGAGACACAGTGTAGCAAGTGGCTGGCAACTGGCGGTGAGACACAGTGTAGCAAGTGGCTGGCAACTGGTGGTGAGACACAGTGTAGCAAGTGGCTGGCAACTGCCGGTGAGACACAGTGTAGCAAGTGGCTGGCAACTGGCGGTGAGACACAGTGTAGCAAGTGGCTGGCAACTGGCGGTGAGACACAGTGTAGCAAGTGGCTGGCAACTGGCGGTGAGACACAGTGTCGCAAGTAGCTGGCAACTGGCGGTGAGACACAGTGTAGCAAGTGGCTGGCAACTGGCGGTGAGACACAGTGTAGCAAGTGGCTGGCAACTGGCGGTGAGACACAGTGTAGCAAGTGGCTAGCAACTGGCGGTGAGACACAGTGTAGCCAACCGGACAAAATAAAAGAGTTGAAAAGATTCAGGAAGGTCTTATATCAGAGCTGACGAAATCAAGAAAGTCGGCGACACGATTCCAAAAATTCACCCTCAAAATAAATACAATCATGACTTGAAGGGAGAAAAAAAAATCCCGGAGAAAATTGAATAACATCGTTCTATTTCCTAGGGGGCGCTGGCTCCTGTTTTTTTTCTATAAAAAGGAATATTTTTCTCCAAGACCTTCTTGATCTTCGAGATGATGAAAGCTAGCAAATAAATGGACCAATCACAAATAGAGAGGGATACCAATTTCTCCAATCTCACTAGTTTTTTTTTCTCCAAAGGAATCTAACATCTCGGCGCTCGCGGCTGAGTTAGTTACGATTTTTATGCCGACCAAGCAATCAGTGAAAAAGACTGATTGAAAATAAATACTAGGGCTTTATGAAATTTGTTTGGCCGATTTAATATTCACTTATCGATACTAAAATTTATCTTGAGAGGAATTTTCTTGAATTCAGTCTCACACTCAGTTGTCAGCATAGTCCGTCTCACACTCAGTTGTCAGCATAGTCCGTCTCACACTCAGTTGTCAGCATAGTCCGTCTCACACTCAGCTGTCAGCATAGTCCGTCTCACACTCAGTTGTCAGCATAGTCCGTCTCGGACTCAGTTGTCAGCATAGTCCGTCTCGGACTCAGTTGTCAGCATAGTCTGTCTCACACTTAGTTATCAGCATAGTCTGTCTCACACTCAGTTGTCAGCATAGTCCGTCTCACACTCAGTTGTCAGCATAGTCCGTCTCACACTCAGTTGTCAGCATAGTCCGTCTCACACTCAGTTGTCAGCATAGTAAGTCTCACACTCAGTTGTCAGCATAGTCCGTCTCACACTCAGTTGTCAGCATAGTCCGTCTCACACTCAGTTGTCAGCATAGTCCGTCTCACACTCAGTTGTCAGCATAGTCCGTCTCACACTCAGTTGTCAGCATAGTCCGTCTCACACTCAGTTATCAGCATAGTCCGTCTCACACTCAGTTGTCAGCATAGTCCGTCTCACCCTCAGTTCCTTTTACAATCCATTCCAATCTCTTCCTGTTCTGTTCACAAATCCACCCTTCTCTGTGTCGGTCCTGGTTCCTTTCAACATAAAATTATTTTCCTGTTCCATTCTAAATCAGTTGTTTTGATCAGCACTTTTCATTTGCATCAATAGACCTATTCCACTCAGAGAAAAATGTCGTCAGATACCCACTGGACGTACTACCATTTTGAAAAAAATATATATGAATTAGCTCTGCTAAATAACAAAGGAAGACAGGGAAATCACAACCCAAATTGCTCTACCTGGCTGTAGCGAGTGGGTATCATGATGTAATTTTTATCAAATTTTGATTGAATGGAATAGGTGTATTGCAAATTTGCATAAATTTTGCATGACTTGGCTGAAGAACACGGTCCAGGCCTCTTCAGAAATAAGAAAAGCATTTTGAGTTCAATATTGATCCAGGCATAATTATTTCAATGCACGCTTCATTTTTGTCAATTTCAAAGAAATGAAAAAAGCCCAATCCATCATCGAAATCGAGCCATTTCTCCTTTTAACTAATAATACACGACACGGAGGGAGGCGCGTAGTGAAAGGGATGAATGTGAAAATAAGGGTGGCTTTTTTTCTCAGAAATCTCTCGTTGAGATAAATGCCTTTGAAGTCTGAATTTCGTTCGCGGGCGGTTCTTTATTGAATATCGGTAATCTATACTGCATGTTTCCGCGAGCAGTAATTTAATCCGCCAGCATAGAGGACTTGTTCGAATCATTCGTCATGTTCACGTCATACACCTCTTCCTGTTCGGCTTCGCATCGCAATGCATCCCTTATTTATCTTGCTTCTCTGAAACCGCACGCCATAAAAGCATCGTTGTGAGCAAATATAAACAAATAATTATATATAGCTATTTCAAACAAATTCATCGAATTTCCTTTTTTTTTAAATAGATCATATAATATGATATTGGTTTGTCATGGTTTAAGATATAAATATAAATGATATACCTTTAAAAAGTGTATGGTTTAAATGGTGGAAAAGGCTTTTTTAAATTTAAATTGACAGAATATAAGCCATACGGAATTTAAGTGGAACGTTATCAATAGACCTTTGTCACTCGGACAAAAATGAGGTCAGATACCCACTGGACGTACTGCCAGTTTAGTAACTAAATAACAAAGGAAGACAGGGAAATCACAACCCGAATTGTTCTACCTGGCTTTAGCGAGTGGGTACCATGACGTCATTTTGATTGAATGGAATAGGTGTATTTGATCAAATTTTGAATGTAAACGTTGATGATAAAGCAACCTATTGATGGTAAGTGTTTTTTTTAGCTGTTTTTCCCGCCAGATGGCAGCTTGTGTCACGGCCTACCATTGAGTTTACTAGTGTTAAAAATCTTAACCTCCGTTTATCTCAGCCTTCTGGAAATCTCTCAGATAATACTGCATTCACTCACAACGGCTCGAGAATTGGTTTAATTTTAATTCTAGAGGAAAACCTTTGAACTCAATTGGACCAAACCATCCAGATATGTTAATCGTTAAAACCTGACAACTGTGTTTAACTTTAATTTTTGTATGTTTTTAACTAATACTCTATAAAACGACGTATTTTGTTATTTTTGTATACGCTTTTCACACAAAACCACTTCTGTCCCTACCAAAACGCTGTCCAACAGTTCGATTAAAATTACAAAATAACAGCCCGCAAAGCGCTTGAAGAAAAATCTCCACAACCCCCGTAAAAAACATCTTGCAGATTTTCTTATCAAACTCACCGCACAGGTGTCTGGCACGTCTGAAAAAAAAACCTACCCCAGGTCGCGATCTACATCCTATTTGCAAGGCTAAGCGAGGAGACGTCGCCACGCAGCCAAAACAACACGAGACCCCCGTCAGGGAAAAAAACGCGCGAAATAAACCTCTCAAATTGCATTCAGCATTTCATAAATAAATTACAACGAATTATTCCGTAAGCCATCCACACAGCAGCGACGGTGAAAACGTTAAATTTACATTCAACTTGATTAGCATGAAATCGAGCCGCGATATGTTGTGTTGATTTTAGACAAATAGGTTTGTAAATGAACACATATTGCATGCGTCGTGGCCCGTGATGGCATGTGTTCTTGTGTTATATTAGAGAGCCCATGGAGCGCAGAGAGAGCGAGTGAGCGGGGAACTCTGGCGGTTGTAAGTCCTGCCATATATTTCCCATGATGCAACTAAAAATTTGAACCGATTTAGGGAGTAATATTAAAAATATAAATTTCATTTTCAACATAAGTACTAAACGTATACACCGATGAAAATTTTACACTCTGATTATGTTATAACGGTTAACATAATATGTTTACATAATATAATAACATAAAATGCGAAAGTATATTGAAATTAAATACAATACTTTGACATTTAGCATGAGAATCGAAGAAATTGAACATTTCTGTCGTGAACTAACTGACAGTGTTGTGTTGTGAAATTGTGTAAGCAACCGGATCGGAGAGAAGCACAGTTCGCCACTCCCCGAGTACTAACGGCCACTCATGTGTGTATTTTGTGGTGGAGGGGGGGGGGGGGGGGTAACGCACGCTGCGTGTGATCAAGTGGCGAGCGCACGCACGGCGGGGTGGAAGTGAAATTAGCATCTAGCATTTAGGCGGCGTCCAACAATGTAAACACTGACGCTTGATTGTCGAGGTCAGGTCGCTTCCCTGTATACTGTACCCTGTACCCTGCACCCATTACTCTTTACCCTGTACCCTGTACCCTGCACCCAGTTCCCTGTACCCTGCACCCTGTACCCTGTACCCTGTACCCTGTACCCTGTACCCTGTACCCAGTTCCCTGTACCCTGCACCCTGTACCCTGTACCCTGTACCCTGTACCCTGTACCCTGTACCCTGTTCCCTGTACCCTGCACCCATTACCCTGTACCCTTTACCCTGTACCCTGTACCCTGTTCCCTGTACCCTGCACCCATTAACCTGTACCCTGTACCCTTTACCCTGTACCCTGTACCCTGCACCCAGTTCCCTGTACCCTGCACCCTGTATCCTGTACCCTGTACCCTTTACCCTGAACCCTGTACCCTGTTCCCTGTACCCTGCACCCATTAACCTGTACCCTGTACCCTTTACCCTGTACCCTGTACCCTGTACCCTGCACCCAGTTCCCTGTACCCTGCACCCTGTACCCTGTACCCTGTACCCTGTACCCTTTACCCTGTACCCTGTTCCCTGTACCCATTACCCATTACCCTGTACCCTGTACCCTTTACCCTGTACCCTCTACCCTGTACCCAGTTCCCTGTACCCTGTACCCTGTACCCTGTACCCAGTTCCCTGTACCCTGCACCCTGTACCCTGTACCCAGTTCCCTGTACCCTGTACCCTGTACCCTGTACCCAGTTCCCTGTACCCTGCACCCTGTACCCTGTACCCTGTACCCTGTACCCAGTTCCCTGTACCCTGTACCCTGTACCCTGTACCCTGCACCCTGTACCCTGTACCCTGTAACCTGTACCCTGTACCCTGTACCCTGTACCCTGCACCCTGTACCCTGTACCCTTATCCCTGTACCCTTATCCCTATACCCTGTACCCTGTACCCGGTTATCTTCTCTCTGTTCCCTGAACTCTATACCCTGTACCCTGTACCTTGCACCCTGTACCTTGTACCCTGTACCCTGTACCCTGTACCCTGTACCCTTATCCCTGTACCCTGTACCCTGAACCCTGTACCCTTATCCCTGTACCCTTATCCCTGTACCCTGTACCCTGTACCCGGTTATCTTTTCTCTGTTCCCTGAACCCTATACCCTGTACCCTGTACCTTGTACCCTGTACCTTGTACCCTGTACCCTGTACCCTGTACCCTGTACCCATTACCCTGTACCCTGTACCCTGTACCCTGTACCTTGTACCCTGTACCCTGTACCCTGTACCCTGTACCCATTACCCTGTACCCTGTACCCATTACCCTGTACCCTGTACCCTGTACATTTTAGAGGTCAGATCGCTTCGCTTAAGGGCTGGCTTTCGTGTGACATTCTGTTCCTTGCGGAGTAAAGACCAAACGATTACAAAATCATTGCCAAATTCGTTTCCAATCGAATGCCAATAAGTTCTGCAGATTCTACCGAGGGTGGACTGCAAAAAAAGGCCTACGATATTCAAGAAGAATAAAATCGGCCAGACAAGCTGCCTGCAGTTATCCATGAGTGCTTCAGCGAGTTGACCGCAGTGTGCGGTCAGGTTTCAGGCAACAGCAGAAGCACGGTTAGGTGTCATGATTAGGTGGATGAACCAGCCTCCGGAGTCACCTAACACTCGGTGCTTGCACGGGAACGCGAAACGGCAAAGAAATCCAAGAATACATCGCTCAGAAAAATTAGAAAGCTATATCTACGATTAATGAGTAAAGAAAAAGTAGAGATTTGTGGCCCGACCTGTTAAGAGGTGCCAACAATCTAATTATACAAAGTTAAGATCATTGTTGGCATTCACTTTTTGAACATTTTCCCCTAAGATCCCAGTGTAGGTTAGTTTTCGACCGCACACAAATAAATCTCAGGATCTTAATTGAAAACAAAGGTAAAATCAAAATTAAAAACAAATCTGCAGCAAGAAAAGCGGTCTTACCTCGTACACAGCTCCCAGCGGCATCACCAGGCAAGCAACCATCAAGTCGGCGACTGCCAGCGAGACGATCAGGTAGTTGGCAACACTGTGCAGGTTCCTCTCGAGCAAGATGGCGGCGATCACGAACACGTTGCCTGCAGGCAAAGAACAAGAACACGGGGTGAGTCCACGATGAAGCTAACCTAGCAGCGAGCTGAGGGTGAAGCTAACCTAGCAGCGAGCTGAGGGTGTAGCTAACCTAGCAGCGAGCTGAGGGTGAAGCTAACCTAGCAGCGAGCTGAGGGTGAAGCTAACCTAGTAGCGAGCTGAGGGTGAAGACAACCTAGCAGCGAGCTGAGGGTGAAGCTAACCTAGTAGCGAGCTGAGGGTGAAGCTAACCTAGCAGCGAGCTGAGGGTGAAGCTAACCTAGCAGCGAGCTGAGGGTGAAGCTAACCTAGTAGCGAGCTGAGGGTGAAGCTAACTTAGCAGCGAGCTGAGGGTGAAGCTAACCTAGCAGCGAGCTGAGTGAAGCTAACCTAGCAGCGAGCTGAGGGTGAAGCTAACCTAGCAGCGAGCTGAGGGTGAAGCTAACCTAGCAGCGAGCTGAGGGTGAAGCTAACCTAGCCTAGCAGCGAGCTGAGGGTGAAGCCAACCTAGCAGCGAGCTGAGGGTGAAGCTAACCTAGCAGCAAGCTGAGGGTGAAGCTAACCTAGCCTAGCAGCGAGCTGAGGGTGAAGCTAACCTAGCAGCGAGCTGAGGGTGAAGCTAACCTAGCAGCGAGCTGAGGGTGAAGCTAACCTAGTAGCGAGCTGAGGGTGAAGCTAACTTAGCAGCGAGCTGAGGGTGAAGCTAACCTAGCAGCGAGCTGAGGGTGAAGCTAACCTAGCAGCGAGCTGAGGGTGAAGCTAACCTAGCAGCGAGCTGAGGGTGAAGCTAACCTAGCCTAGCAGCGAGCTGAGGGTGAAGCTAGCCTAGCAGCGAGCTGAGGGTGAAGCTAACTTAGCAGCGAGCTGAGGGTGAAGCTAACCTAACAGCGAGCTGAGGGTGAAGCTAACCTAGCAGCGAGCTGAGGGTGTAGCTAACCTAGCAGCGAGCTGAGGGTGAAGCTAACCTAGCAGCGAGCTGAGGGTGAAGCTAACCTAGCAGCGAGCTGAGGGTGAAGCTAACATAGCAGCGAGCTGAGGGTGAATCTAATCTAGCCTAGCAGCGAGCTGAGGGTGAAGCTAGCCTAGCAGCGAGCTGAGGGTGAATCTAATCTAGCCTAGCAGCGAGCTGAGGGTGAAGCTAGCCTAGCAGCGAGCTGAGGGTGAATCTAATCTAGCCTAGCAGCAAGCTGAGGGTGAAGCTAGCCTAGCAGCGAGCTGAGGGTGAATCTAATCTAGCCTAGCAGCGAGCTGAGGGTGAAGCTAGCCTAGCAGCGAGCTGAGGGTGAAGCTAACGTAGCCTACACTCTCATTTCAATTCGCTTAAACATGAGTGAATTCAGCTCAGAAATGAGCCATAACTTCGACCAGAATACGTCGTACTTGATTCACTCACACCCGAGATACACGTTCGCTCGCGAATCACGAGTGAAGCTGAGTGAAGCTACGGCTCGCCCACTTCACTCACGGCAGCTGGGTCACTAAATATCCAAACGAGCGTTGTGCACTCCGATTTTAAACTGGATTATAGTAGGGGGTGATTAGAGGAACCGTTTGACACCTCATTTGGCCGTGGGGGATGAAGGGTTCACAAGATATGGGCACTTTAATTTACCATTTTCGTGTATTTTTGTAGGCAACATTGGGTTGCGGCCTTTTGACTTTAACCGGCGCTGCTGTTCACTACCGCTGGTGTTGGTGTAGGTGCTAGTCAGACACCGACACCCATAACCTCACCTCTGTTTTTCTAATTCTGACATATTCTTAGGAATAGGATGGAATTTAGGATTAGGAACTGATCAAATCTGCAATTCATTCAAGTTTTACCGTAAAGTTTTATTAAATAAGCAAACAAATGGGATATTAACCTGGGACCGCTCGATTAGAAGAGGTGTGCTTGCCGTTGAGTTACCAAAGTAGCCGTGTTTGCTCTCCGCCGCAAAGTGCTACCTAGCTAAAGACTAACACGATCATAACACTAGTTAAAATCAGTTCAATTGGTTCGCAAAACATGTAAACGCTGTTGGCATCACGCGTCAGTCGTCTCCTTTTTGTCACTGTCATCACTCGCACCCGTCATGCCGCGTCGTGCTATCAACAAGTCGCAACAGGCCGAGTGGCGCCGAGACTAGCGTACTCGTGGGCCATGCGTGCGCAGCTACATCTTGAGATATCCCTGGCTCATTGCGAGTGAACATTCTCACACAATTGCTTTGAGTTAAGTCAAGCAAGTGAAGATTTTATAAGCTAATGGTGTCGCTCGCTAAAAATGAGCTGATATTGACTCGTATATAGCTATATATTGCTCATATTCACTTTGAGCTAATGCATTCACTCGCTACTTGAGCTAATCGAAATGAGAGTGTAGCAGCGAGCTGAGGGTGAAGCTAGCCTAGCAGCGAGCTGAGGGTGAAGCTAATCTAGCCTAGCAGCGAGCTGAGTGTGAAGCTAATCTAGCCTAGCAGCGAGCTGAGGATGTCCTTTTTGCCAGTGAATGACAGGCTGATGATTACACTCTCATTTCAATTCGCTTAAACATGAGTGAATTCAGCTCAGAAATGAGCCATAACTTCGACCAGAATACGTCGTACTTGATTCACTCACACCCGAGATACACGTTCGCTCGCGAATCACGAGTGAAGCTGAGTGAAGCTACGGCTCGCCCACTTCACTCACGGCAGCTGGGTCACTAAATATCCAAACGAGCGTTGTGCACTCCGACTTTAAACTGGATTATAGTAGGAGGTGATTAGAGGAACCGTTTGACACCTCATTTGGCCATGGGGGATGAAGGGTTCACAAGATATGGGCACTTTAATTTACCATTTTCGTGTATTTTTGTAGGCAACATTGGGTTGCGGCCTTTTGACTTTAACCGGCGCTGCTGTTCACTACCGCTGGTGTTGGTGTAGGTGCTAGTCAGACACCGACACCCATAACCTCACCTTTGTTTTTCTAATTCTGACATATTCTTAGGAATAGGATGGAATTTAGGATTAGGAACTGATCAAATCTGCAATTCATTCAAGTTTTACCGTAAAGTTTTATTAAATAAGCAAACAAATGGGATATTAACCTGGGACCGCTCGATTAGAAGAGGTGTGCTTGCCGTTGAGTTACCAAAGTAGCCGTGGTTGCTCTCCGCCGCAAAGTGCTACCTAGCTAAAGACTAACACGATCATAACACTAGTTAAAATCAGTTCAATTGGTTCGCAAAACATGTAAACGCTGTTGGCATCACGCGTCAGTCGTCTCCTTTTTGTCACTGTCATCACTCGCACCCGTCATGCCGCGTCGCGCTATCAACAAGTCGCAACAGGCCGAGTGGCGCCGAGACTAGCGTACTCGTGTGCAATGCGTGCGCAGCATCTTGAGATATCTCTGGCTCATTGCGAGTGAACATTCTCACACAATTGCTTTGAGTTAAGTCAAGCAAGTGAAGATTTTATAAGCTAATGGTGTCGCTCGCCAAAAATGAGCTGATATTGACTCGTATATAGCTATATATTGCTCATATTCACTTTGAGCTAATGCATTCACTCGCTACTTGAGCTAATCGAAATGAGAGTGTAAGCCAACGTGACGAGCAGCACTGCTCACGTCACAAACATGTAACTTGTTTGTTGCGGTCACCCTGCCGACAGCAGGCCTTCGCTCGATGTTACTCAACTCTAATTTGTCAGGCTCCTGTCAATTAAAAGAGCACTCAGCAGCATCTGTTGCTATTTCCTTGACACTCTAAATCCGCCGCGTTATACCGAGGGAAGGCTGCATGTTGCAACACGCTACACAAACAGAATGTCTTTCGACACCACGGGATTCACTCACCATTCATCTCGAGTCAAAGATGGAAGAAAACTCATTTCCATTTTGTTAGCGCCTCGTCACGGCCGCCTGGCAAAGTGACACATTGTTGGCGTTGCCAACTTAAATTATTCGCTTTATTTTTAATCAAGTCGTCAAGTTGGTGGACGTGGGGAATTGGCGGCGAAGTTTGCTGCCAAAAGAGCTCTGTGTTTCGAGTCGGCAATGAAAGATTCTGCTGAAAGGATGCAGAGTTGAAACAAAAGTGTTCGATGGAACAAAGGTGGCGTTCTTTGACTGAGTTTGCAGGCAGCAGCAGCAGCAGCGCAGAGATCGGGGGAGGTCTGAACGGGAACGTCGTGAATGGGTTCTGGTTGGGAGAAAGCTCGGCGCTTTGTGCTTCGCTGCTGCAGCTTATCAGCTAGCAGAGGGAGTGTTTTGCTTTCGAGCGCGGCGGCTGAGGAATCACTTCGTTCGCTTGGAGCTGGCTTGCTAATTAGGGACGGATTGACGAGTTTATCGAGCGAAGTGCGTCGAGCTAACCTCTTTTACTCTTACTTCTGTTGATACAAAATCGGGCGGGAGTAATTTTTTCTTTTGTCTGTTCGCGCTCTGCAGGCAAAATGCGATACGGCTAATGAACTGAAAAATATGATTACCTGCCGACACAAAAAGTTAAAGGCGTATGTAATAGATAATAGTAAAGGACATTACGTGAGACACGGGTAGTGCTGCTTTGTCAGTCTATAATCTGTTACTAAATTATCGTACATAATATCATATCATCATCATTATCGTACAATCGTCTACATTTTTTATATTTATTAACACAGCAAAAAGGATCATGGAAAGGTGTAATCATTCGGTCTAATCTATAGTATTCGATTTAAATGTTGACGTGACTGCAATGTTTACACACAGCTACAACGAACGTGCCAATTTGGCGAGAGCCAAGCATAAAAGAAATGCAAGCCACTTGCACTAATTTCGTGATTATCAATATGTTTCTAGATATACAAACCGAACTGTGGCCTGTCGGAGATAGTCACGACGTAGAAATGATTCCATTTCTTATGCTTTATCAAGATTGCTTGCTTCAAGGAGCTTGCTTCTGACAGTGACAGTTACGTCTTGTCAATTCTTTGTTTTAAGTCAAGATTTCACGGACAAGAGATCGCGATGCGATCGTATAGACAAGGAAGGCACTGGCTAAGTCGAGACATGTTTTGTTTTTCCTTGAACAGAAATGAGAAAACCTTTTGAAATGAAATAGTAATTATTCTCAATCTCATTAGAATCAGTGAACATCATCCTGACTTCAGATAGTGTTTCATAACAAGGTAAATAGCCTGCCGTTACGTTATGCACTTTAATAGCTATCAACTTTGTCATCCGGTTTTTAATGCGCACATTTTCATGTAGCATTGTATTACCTATTGTAAAGGATCGCATTGCCAATTTCGCAATAGCCTGGTAGTAAATACATCTTGCCAGCTTGTTATTGATGCCTGGTGCTAATTATTTGCAAGTGCCAACAGCAACAGTGCATTCCTGAAAGCGTAACAAGCAATATTATGATCCTGTTTTGTTACGACATGCATTACGAGGGAATGATCTTTATTTGTCGTGAGGAATCGTAATTCTCGGACTCATCTCAGAGACAAGCTAGCGGTGGTTACATCCTTGATGGGCAAAGCAAGAGAAGTGAATCTTCAATTACACTCTACTGCTGAGAAGAAATCCGGTGTATTTTATTATTATTGTTATTTATATTTATATCAAACGACACACCTGATTTGTACGAAATGTTCAAAAAAATTCGTTTTCTCGCAACGAACATCTGATTTTTTACAGAAATTTTCAGTTTTTTTCAAATCACGTTTCTCACTCTAGCGGCCAAACTATTAAATATATATCCACCAAACTTTCCAGAAATGTTACACATAATAATATGACGAGTATATGAATCTCACTACTTAAAATTAAGCACTCCATTTGAAAATAACGTTTTTATTCCGTTCTTTTAACGTTTATCCTGTTTTTCTTTTCAACTAAATCAATTATGGCTGACATGTTCTTGAGCCTTGAAGATTGTCCAATCAACATAAATCAAATATCGCTCATCCTCAACGAGATAAAAACAAGCGTTCGCGAAGCACTTTAGTAAAATTTGTAATCTCTGCAAGCCTTTCGTCTAAGAGATGACAATTGAGAAAAACATTTTGCTAGCCCGGGGCTTTGCAAACGGGATTTTTTGATCGCGTTACTTAATCGTTTCTGTACTAAATCGCTGTGAAGAACGTCATTTAATTGACTTTAATCAAGTTATCTGTAAAACTTGTCATAAATCGAGACTTAACTGAACAACTCTGGGAAAACTGACCATCTAGACATGAGCAATCAAGACAAAAATAGAGGAGACCGACAATGATAACGATAAAAATGATGATGATGATAATAAACATAAAGATGGTGATAAAGTACACAAGTTGTTGCTAAAACTAAAGAACAAAGACACTTCCAACCGCTATACACGGCACATAAAATATGGCAGTAGCTAATTTCTTCTTCTGCTTCGTCGTTTTTTCCCCTTCTGCACAAGCTCGTTAAGTGTACGCACGCGCAAACAAAGATAGAGTTGTCCCGACAAAAAAACACGGTCTTCCCGTTTCTCATCCCCCTCCCAACCCACCACCCACCGTTACCAAAGCTTAGCACAGGCCACAGTCGTAATAACAAATGTTTAATCCCTTCTTAACGACGAACAGGTGTTTACATCCCGGCTCTTTTTCCATCGGGCAACAGGCTTCATTAGCCACCCTTCTCTCTCTCGCACGGGGTTGGGCTTGAAATTTTTTTCACCCCTAACTTTGCGAGGGATGTTCCCATCGGTCGACGTCTCTTAGAATATTGCCAAGTTAGAACGAGGCAAGGTGCTAGTAATGTTTCTGCATCCATGCTTTGAGACGGTCAAAAACCCAGCCAATGCACGCCTTGGACACGACGTGTCTGCATCCCGGCTTTGAGACGGCCAAGCACACAGCCAATGCACGCCTAGGACACGACGTGTCTGCATCCCGGCTTTGAGACGGTCAAACACACAGCCAATGCACGCCTAGGACACGGCGTGTCTGTATCCCGGCTTTGAGACGGTCAAGCACACAACCAATACACGCATAGGTCACGACGTGTCTGCATCCCGGCTTTGAGACGGTCAAGCACACAGCCAATGCACGCCTAGGACACAAAGTTTTCTAAAAACATAATTTTTTTGTGGTTTTGGAAAAGAAAAATCCTTGAAACTATTTTTAAGACTAAAATAAAAGTATCCCTCGTCGCTGACACCATTGTAGTTTACTACTTAGGTGGCAGTGAAGTGGGATTCGATCAGAAGAGCCTCAATCGCTCAACGACGCTGACACATGCGAAACAGATTAAGAGACGCAAGTGCGCTTATCACAACCTATAACTTTCTTTATATTAGTATCTAGCTTTGTAATGAGTGTGAAAAATCAAATATTTATTTCTCACTATGAAAAAAATGACAGGTAAAAAATATACATTGGGCAAAGGATTTAATAAAAATAAGTTCACAAATACACAGAACACAAATTCGCAAGTCAAAGTAATTCACAGAAAAGAAAACACATCAGCATTACACACCAAGTGACGATACAAGAAACTGTTGTCAGTTGTAGCATTTATTGTTTTATCAACAGCTGTTAGAAGTATCGTATACAAAAGCATTAAAATAATAACGGGTGCCAAATAATTGAAGAAACACGGTTGAAACGCGAAGTGAACAAAGCTCAAAACATGAAAGCATGTCATCTCAAGTCGGTTTATGATTGCCGACGTCGCCGTCCTCGGCATCCGGCCGCCGCCACAACATCCGGTCGTCCGCATCGCGCACCTTCAGATACTCAGTGAACCACGACGGCGTCCTCGTCTGCGTAGCGTCCTCGACGACCGCCCTCCCTGTCCGGTGCTCATCTCCTTCAGCCGGCTCGTCGCCAAACGCCCTCCTTCTTGCCACGTCGACGTGATACTGTCGAAGATGAACCTCGAACCACGGCGGACGCTCCGAGACTTCAACGTCGTCGTCGACTTCCTGGAAAGGACATGCGACGTTCTCGACATCGCTGGTGCCCTGGACAGTGTATTTCACAGCGTGGCCCATTTCCGAAGAAGCACTTGTCATAATTTGTATCTCCCTATCGGTGCTCGTGGGAGGTGAGGCTTGTAAAGCCACGTTGTTCGCAGCAGCAAGTTCGGTGAATACTGAAACTTTCTTCGGAATCTTCGGCTTGAACAATACCTTCTTCACCGGCTTCGGAACAGCAACAGCTACCGAAGCACCAAAAATGCGTGCAAACCAAAGTTCCCGAGTCTTGTCGTTGATCACCACGAAGAAGAGGAACATTACGAAGCCCTGGATCGGGTCCAGGATCTTGCTCACGTAGTCAATGACAACGCTGTGCCCGCCAATGTCGTTAAACATCTCGAAAACCGCCGGGATGCCGAACAGGAAGAACATCAGCACGACCTGCTTGAGTTGCCGCTTGACTACGTCGGCGTTCGAGCCGCCGTGTTTCTTGAGTTCATCGTCGTCCCAGCGTCCGCATCCGTTAGTGATGTTCCGGATGATCGCGACCAGCAGCCCGATGTTGATAAACGTGATAACCAGGACAGGCACCAGGTAGAGCATGTAGTGCGTCAGCTTGTCCGGGAGGCAAAAGTGCGCCTGCACGTCCCACGAGAGCAGCGCTAGCAGCGGCAACAACGGCACGCCCCAGGCCAGCGCGCTAACCTTGAGCAGCAAGTGCGAGTAGGCGGTCAGGCCGACCAGGCTGGAGAACTTCTTGTACTGCAGCACGGACATGGCCAGGCCCCACGCGTAGTGCACGAGCCGCGTGTAATGCACGCACGCGGTGAACGCTACCAAAGCCGGGTCGACGCCTTTCAGAGCTGCGAAGATGAGGTGTGACTCGCGGAAGACCGATATGGCAAGGTAGAGGAAGGAGGATGCGGCGAGGTTCATCAGGATCTTGTTGCTAAGTTCGTCGCGCCAGCCGGGGAAGAGGATCGCTGTCACCGTTATCATCGCGAAGCCGATCAGAGAAAATGCGGCACTGCTAAAGAACGCGACGCTCGCTCCATCGAACATGGGGACGACCGAGAAGTTGATGAACTCGGTGAACTCGTAGACAATGATGCTCGTGACGCGGTGGTCTGTAAGGTCACACTTGCAGACATCGTGTTTCATGGATCTGTCCATCCTGCAGAGATCGCTGGTCCAGGCCAAAGTCTGGACGTCCCACGACGCGCATCCGATTTTGATGTAGTCCATCTGGTTCTCAGATGGCCGGAAGGGCACCAAGAACTCGGTAGCGCAGGTTGGCTCGTCCTTGGTCTTAAAATAGTCGGGTCGGGTGTATTTGTAAACGTCGACTTGCCGGGAGTTGAATACTGGTAAGACAGTCATTGAATACGGGAACGGAGAAACGTTCAACGGATACACTGTTAGAATAAACCGGAAGTAGGTGAACAGATCGTAGCACGTCACATAGCACGCAAATGGAGGGTCCGTGATGTTCCCAGGAAGATTATTTGGCGAGGAATAAAATTGTGCTTCGTTTCCGCGTTCTCGTGTGAAGTGTATACCGTGCAGGTAAGGTTCCGGCTCGGAGTCCAGGTAGCCGATGACGGCGACCGCCAGGTCCGAGACCTGGTCGCTGGACTCAGCGCTGGAGGACAGGACGGCGTTGGAGAACAGATCTCTGGCGACGTCGGCGCTCTTGACGCTCCACGACGACGGGATGTCGTAGATGAACGACACGGGCACCCCTATTTCCGTGTGATAGCTCGAGAAAGCCAGCTCCAAGTCGTCCAAGATGTTCTGAAGCCTCGCCTGCCAGTCGGCTACCTTCCCGACGTGGGACAAGACCTTGAGGAACGTTTGCAACATTTTCGTTAGTAAGAGGACGTCTTCGTCGAAGAGCAGCTGCGACGCGTTCTTTATCAACGCCGCTCCCTGCGCGAAGATTACGTCAGAGTCGGCAAATGTCGCGGCGCTGATGTCCTTGAAAACGGCGTCATCAAAGATGGCGGTCGAGTAGCTGTAGATGACGTAATGGCCGCCAGACGGCGCCTCGGGAAAGTTGGCTGTCAGGCTGCAGTTGCAGGCTTCCAGCGAGTTGATCTCCACGACGTTGCATCCGTGGGAAGTCCAAGCCATGAGAACATCGCTCCAGAATCCGCAGCCGACCGACAAGTTATCAACTTGCCCGAGGTATAACTGGACAAACTGTTCGTCTACGTCACCAACAACGGTTTCTTGTGGCATTAAAACCACGTCTACTACGCGAAAGCTTCTGATTGGTTGGACGGAACATGATTGTATCGGCCAAATGCTCACATCTCGCGGAAGCAGGAGGAATGCATATCTTTCATTATTCTGCGCCACGGAGTCTGATACTTGGAATGCGTACGAATTTGTGCTACTGAGAGCAGCTGAGGTTGTGTAGTTTTTGCTGGAATACACCGTGTGCTTTTTAGTTAGGTGATCAATTGAAAAAGCAACTATATCAGTTTTGTTTAGACTGAAAATTGATTGTTTTACAATAAACTCGTCGAAGCATATCACAAGAAAATTATTGTAATCAAGAAAGTTTTTATCGTATCCACAAGTTGACGTCACAGCGATTCCACGGACATCGTCAGTCAGTTGCTGCCTCGTTTGATTCTTCATGCCGTTTACCTTCTTAGCCAACCACAAGCTGTCTTCTAAAATCACTTTGGCACCATTCAGCTTCAGTGAATAGATGGAAAAGTATAAAAAATAATGTAGTTGGTTCATATCGAAGACAGCGCCGAAATGCCTCTCACCGTAATCATCATTCTTTTTCTGTAACGAGAAGAAGGTGAAGCCCGGCAAGTCATAGAAGAAGATGACGTATTGCCCCCTGCGTCGTGATTGGCCGTAGTTGGGTGTCATTTTGCACGTGCAGACTCCGTCAAAGAGGTCCGCGTCCAGGAAGCAGTTGCTCTTGTCCCAGTTGCCTTGCGCCTCGCTCCAGAAGCCGCAGCCGACGTTGTGGACGTTGCTGCTCAAGTTCCCAGAAAACATGTGCACGAGTTGATCTTCACCGAGGTCGCCGCTGGTGGGAGTCAGCACGACGTCCACGACGCGAAAGCTCAACACTTTCAGTCCGCCACCGAAGTCCACCGGCTCGAAGAACTTGTCCGGCGGATACACGAGAAATGCGAAGCGGGAATTTTGCGCGACCACCGACCTTGAAAACAGCAGCGAGTAGTCCATAAGCTGCGAGAACACGATGCTGAAGTCCATGTCGTCTGTCCGGCGGAAGTACTCGATGCCGGTCGAAGGATTGCTGCGCATCGCGAACCCGATGGGCGGTTCGAGCTCGTATCCGTCCAGGTCGATGATGAAGCCAACGAGGTAGGCGTTGCGCACTCCTACCGTGTGTTTCCCAGCATCCGGCTGTACCTTGTCCAGGATAGCGCCCACGTCCGCAAGAAGCCTGCCGTCGGACGTTGCAGTCAACATGTCTGACTCGAAGAGCATGACTTTGTTCAGTTGGGAAAGATAGCCGACCAGAGAACCGTTGAAATTAGCGACGAGGTCATGTAAATTCTGCTGGTAATTCTTGAATTCGGACGCATCAGCGCTTGACACGCCTGCGATCGAGCTGCCTTCCACGTGGATTGTAGAATCGATGTCTTCCTCGTATTCGTACATAATGAAGTGGCCCAAAAATGCCTCCGGAAAGTGGCATACGCACTCTGCGACTCTCGGAACAGATTCACCTACCAAAACAACGCAGTCCAAAGATGACCAACCCTTGTCCCTATCATTCATGTCCCAGTTGTAGCTACAGGCGTGCTTCACGTTCGAAGTCTTACCGTCTAGCGTCCAACGTAAGTGATACAAAAGAATATCATTTAATACATCGCTTGTATACGTAACTTCATTAAATCTTTGCCCCATGCTGGTGTTTGCGTCAATTATTTGAAAGCGTTTAATTGGGAACTGGCTCTCAGGCAGCGTTGAAAAGTCGTCGTTCTTTGTATGGAACTCAAAATTTGGACAGGCAGCGAACACTCCAATGCTCAGCGCCAGACTGACATCGCCGATGGCATAGACTGGGATGCCGTGCCTTATCCAAGCAGTGTCGTTGCCGAAATTCTGTCTGTCGAAGATTTTCTTTTGCCACGACGGGCACGATGTTTCAAATTTAAATGGTATAAGCATGATACCGTAGGGTCCAGGCATCAACAAAAAGTCGCCCGTTGCCGTAATGTTTCTTAAATTATTGTTTTCGGTGCCTTCAAACACTGCTAGGCCGCGGTATGGTTCAAAAGTAGACCGACGGTGAATGGCGGGCGCTGGGTGAACCGTTGAGAGTCTTACCTCTGCATCGCTGTGTCCGTGTGAGTGAGAGCTGTCGGCGATGGCTGTTGCTGTCAGGGGTATCTGTCGCGCTAGAGTTGATGACGATCTAGAAAGTTTGCTTGTATCCGGCGTTGCTATGACAGACGTCGGTTCGGTTGACGGTTGAGAGATGTTCGTTACGATTTCTTTGTTGATTGGTGAAATCGCTGGAAGTTCTGCGCCAGAAGTCAGGTGTGTTGAAGCCAGGAGCAGAAGGAGAAACGCACGCGACTTTGCAGACATTTCGAACCGCACTGGTTTGGTAACTTCGTGAAATTCGTCGCGTCAGCTTGCATGCCTCGCGTGTTTGTCCCACGTCACTCAGGTGCTTAGCTCGTCAAGGGTATTACATAATGTTTAATTGTCTCAACTCATGACTGATACTAATATTATCTTTTGGCTTCCACCAGCCTGACCATGAATTAAAATCGCATGCTTTTCATGTATTATCTTTGCGTGGTCGACTTGAAAGTCAAATACAATGAAGCACAACCTGATAATATATTGTATGACGGAACTAGCTGCTACCCAGCTAGGCCCTGCAGGCAGCTTCTATGCCCCTAGGGCAAAAAATATGCCAATATGGCAAAGATATGTCCCTATGGCAAATATATGCTTCTATAGCAAAAAATATGCCCATAGGGAAAAGCTTTGCCCATAGTGCAAAATGCTGCCAAATAAAAAGTCGATATGCCCATAGTGCAAAATGCTGCCAAATAAAATGTCGATATGCCCATAGGGCAAATCCCTATACCAATGAGGCAAAACCATATGCATAAAAGGCAAAACTTTATGCCCATAGGGCAAAATGCTGGGAAAATTAAATGTAAATATGCCCGTAGGGCAAAACCCTATGCCAATAAGGCAAAACCCTATGCCCATAGGGCAAAACGCTGCCAAAATTGTGTCAATATGCCCATAGGGCGAATTATATGCCCATAGGGCAAAAAGCGCGTGCGTGGCAAGAGTTT
Source organism: Nemurella pictetii (assembly GCA_921293315.2). Lineage (NCBI taxonomy): Eukaryota > Metazoa > Arthropoda > Insecta > Plecoptera > Nemouridae > Nemurella > Nemurella pictetii. The sequence goes on along the minus strand of OV121125.1, from coordinate 3,423,166 downwards.
TAGTGACCAAAAGTGACCAAAAGTGACGCGCTTTACTACTGTGTACCTGTTGAATTCCAGTGCCATTGTGATATTTTCCATTTTTATAGTGGATGCATTTTGGCAGGCCATCGGTTGCATTTGTTGTTTTTTTCAGCCTAGACGAAATTAGATTTCTTAAAAATTAAATTAGAAAATCAATAATTATAATCAGTTGTGTATATAGTAGTAGTGTATATAGTAGAGTATTGTATGTCAATGATTAAAAAGATGTGAAACAAACTCTACAATAAAGAATGGACTCTGGGCTAGGACGTACGACTATTCAAAACCTTCTTAGAGGTTTAAAAAGCACTTAAATCGATCCGAAAGGTCAAAATGTGTGGTTTTTGGCTTGACCTTGCTCGGACCGATCAAGCGTCGAGTGCGATCCCTTGCTAAATCGCCTATCCCGCCGCACGGCGCGACACAAAAACGGCCCCCACGGACAAACTAAAAAACCTGCGCTTACACTTTAAATTACAAACTAGTTAACAACTGATTGATGAGCGTAACGAGCGTAGCGAGAGAAGCGAAATCTTTATTTACACTTTACTGCTAAAAAAATCTAGAATGTTTTTTTTTTTTTTTTGTGTGTGTTTGTTCGCACGATTCCGGCCAAGCGCCAAAACGGATTTTGATGAAAATTTCGGTGGACCTTCGTTTTCTCTGAACTTAGATTTGCCACGTTTTTGAAGCAATTTGGACGGGTAAATTTTGTGTTATTAAGTTTTTACGAAATTTTTCAGTTTTTCCAAAACACGTTTTGGACTCTAGAGGCCAAGGATCTGAATATAACTTGACGAAACTTTCAGGATATGTTGACCCTCACAATTCAATCTTTGAGTATAAATTTCATTGTTGTATGTTGAGCACTTTTCATGAAAATGGCGCTTTTATGACGCTTTTTTATCGTTTTTTTTTTTGCGTTTTTTCAGTTTTTTGCAACTAAAGCTACTTTATCTTCAACCGATGTTCACAAAATTTACTGTGTGCATTTTAAGTCGTAAGAAGAAGATACTGTGTTAATTTAAACCAAATCAAAAGAATAGTTTTTCTATAAATCGATTTTTACGTTTTGAAATATTCAAATAATTTCACGACGACTAGATCATTATGTTCAGGTAACGAATGTCATTGAGAAAGCTGCTAAATTATCACTGGACATGTTAAATCTTATAAGCCTCTAGGCTATGCGCACACGCAATATAATCGCGTTGAGGGTGAGCGTAAATATTAAGCTCATCCACAACACGATTATATGAGTGTTCGCATAGCCTAGTTGAAACACAAATGTTAAAAATTAATTGACAATCTTATAGACGAAAAACTTCTTGTAAAGTGTAAATATATTTTTCAATAATTTTTTTTGGAAAGACAATTGGGCCCAAAATGGCAAACAGGTGTTTTCATCCCGGCTCTTTTTCCATCGGGAAACAGGCTTCATTAGCCACCCTTCTCTCTCTCGCACGGGGTTGGGCTTGGCAATTTTTTCACCCCTAACATTGCGAGGGATGCTCCCATCGGTCGATGTCTCTAAGAATATTGCCAAGTAAGAACGAGGCAAGGTGCAAGTAATGTTTCTGCATCCCGGCTTTGAGACGGTCGAGCACACTACCAATGCACGCCTAGGAGGCTAGAACACGACGTGTCTGCATCCCGGCTTTGAGACGGTCAAAAACCCCGCCAATGCACGCCTAGGACACGACGTGTCTGCATCGCGGCTTTGAGACGGTCAAGCACACAGCCAATGCACGCCTTGGACACGACGTGTCTGCATCCCGGCTTTGAGACGGTCAAGCACACAGCCAATGCACGCCTAGGACACGACGTGTCTGCATCCCGGCTTTGAGACGGTCAAAAACCCAGCCAATGCACGCCTAGGACACGACGTGTCTGCATTCCGGCTTTGAGACGGTCAAGCACACAGCCAATGCACGCCTAGGACCAGTGTTGGGCAGTAATTGAGTAAAAGTAATTGAATTACTGTAATGAATTACTTTTTTCAGTAATTTGTAATGTAATGCATTACATTTAAGAGAAGGTAATTTGTAATGTAATTTAATTACATTATTTTATGTAATGTAATTGAAAAGTTATAAAAATCCCGAATTACTTTACATTTTGGCTTGTCTAAAATTATTTTTATAACAATGGATGGATTAAGCAACTATTTTTAGCAAAATTTAAATTCCCGCTCTCCAATTTCTACATGTCACCCAAAGTCCGCTTCCTCCCCAGCACGCACCGGCCGGCCAGCGCCTTGCTGTTGCTGTTTGCCGGGATTTAGTCTCGCGTGCTTGTGAAATTTTCTTCCATGAAGTGTGACAAGTAGAGATGGGAAAAAACCCCGAACAGCCCGAAAGCCCGGCCCAAAAGCCTGGCCCGGCCCGGGCCGGATTTTTTTGTGGCCCGTGGACTCGGAATTCCCTTTCCCGTCCAATATCTTAAACCGTAATGTTTCTCTTGAGTCGATATTTTTTACTCGCAGCTGGCTTCTGTATATAACATTATCCCTCGTTTTGCAGTCGAAGCTAATTCCCGAACAGCCATACTACCACATACTACGTCTGTATGTGTATCACATCGATAGTGAAAATTTTCCCATGCCATGTGCTTGTTAGACCGATCTCACGCAGCCTTGCGAGGCTTTGGCCTTTGGTCCTTCATGACTTCGAGGAATTTTCGACATGAGATTTGCAGACTATGCTTGAGTTCGCTGGTGCCAGCCAGCCGGTCGGCATTTTGACGGATTCGGAAATTAGAATAGAATTAGTCACGAGTTATCTTGTAAGTTTTTTAAAATAAATTTTGCCTCTCTTACGAATGCCTTCCACTCCATGCGTAAATATTACGCGATGTTAATTCAGTATTCACCCGAGAGCCGACCGGGATGCAGGCACTGCTAGTGTAGTTTTCAATGTGATAATGTGATGTGTGAAGCAAAAATAGACAGGGAGACCTGTCTAATCGGGATTTATTGCACCTGCTGCGCTGTGAATGAGCTCTTCACTACAGTGAGTCAGATTTTCTTCATGTTTGGATCGTATATTTTCGGATCTTCGAAAATTTTCTAGTGACAAATGATCAGCTTCAAACATTTCTGATTCAGAAAAAGACGATTGTGTAGAACCTAGATGATATTGTGGAGGTGGCCCACGTTAAATAGGCTCCCATGACCAGATTACGCGTATAAACTCTGAGGTGAGCTTGGGCAAATTTTCTGAACGGGCTTGACGTGAAAACCATTTTATTTGGCAGCAATCGTCTTAAAAAAGTAAAAAAACACGAAACTACTGGGTAGTTGATATGCAGAGATATGCAAAAATACAAAAAAAAAGTAATTTGAAAAGTAATTGAGTATTTTTTGTAAGTAATTAGTAATGTAACGAATTACTTTTGGTTTTAGGTAATTTGTAATGTAATTTAATTATTTTGAGAGTCATGTAATTAGTAATGTAATTAAATTACTTTTCAAAAGTAATTGACCCAACACTGCCTAGGACACGACGTGTCTGCATCCCGGCTTTGAGACGGTCGAGCACACTGCCAATGCACTCCTAGGACACGACGTGCCAGAATCCCGGCTTTGAGACGGTTAAGCACACAGCCAATGCACGCCTTGGACACGACGTGTCTGCATCCCGGCTTTGAGACGGTCAAGCGCACAGCCAATGCACGCCTAGGACACGACGTGTCTGCATCCCGGCTTTGAGACGGTTAAGCACACAGCCAATGCACGCCCAGGACACGACGTGTCTGCATCCCGGCTTTGAGACGGTTAAGCACACAGCCAATGCACGCCTAGGACACGACGTGTCTGCATCCCGGCTTTGAGACGGTCAAGCACACAGCCAATGCACGCCTAGGACACGACGTGTCTGCATCCCGGCTTTGAGACGGTTAAGCACATAGCCAATGCACGCCCAGGACACGACGTGCCAGTATCCCGGCTTTGAGACGGTTAAGCACACAGCCAATGCACGCCCAGGACACGACGTGTCTGCATCCCGGCTTTGAGACGGTTAAGCACACAGCCAATGCACGCCTAGGACACGACGTGTCTGCATCCCGGCTTTGAGACGGTCAAGCACACAGCCAATGCACGCCCAGGACACGACGTGTCTGCATCCCGGCTTTGAGACGGTCAAGCACACAGCCAATGCACGCCTAGGACACGACGTGTCTGCATCCCGGCTTTGAGACGGTTAAGCACACAGCCAATGCACGCCTAGGACACGACGTGTCTGCATCCCGGCTTTGAGACGGTCAAGCACACAGCCAATGCACGCCTAGGACACGACGTGTCTGCATCCCGGCTTTGAGACGGTCAAGCACACAGCCAATGCACGCCTAGGACACGACGTGTCTGCATCCCGGCTTTGAGACGGTCAAGCACACAGCCAATGCACGCCCAGGACATTAAGTTTTCTCAGCATATCATTTTTTTTGTGGTTTTGGAAAAGAAAAATCCTTGAAACTATTTCTAAGACTAAAATAAAAGTATCCCTCGTCGCCGACACCATTGTAGTGCACTACTTTAGTGGCAGCGAAGTGGGATTCAATCAGAAGAGCCTTAAGCTAGCGCTTGCTTCGCTTTCTACAATGCTTCGATCACAACAAGACACAAGACAACGTGGGAAGGTGCTAGTAATGTATCTTTAACTATGCTTTGAGACGGTCAAAAACACAGCCAATGCACGCCTAGAACACGACGTGTCTGCATCCCGGCTTTGAGACGGTCAAGCACACAGCCAATGCACGCCTAGGACACGACGTGTCTGCATCCCGGCTTTGAGACGGTCAAGCACACAGCCAATGCACGCCTAGGTGGTTTAATTAGGTCCTAGGATAAAGACAGAAATGTGGAAGGTGTCAGGGAAGGGAAATCATACAGACATTTGCATGCCATTTTAGTAGGTCATCGTGATCGGTAAATATCCGTAATAGGTAAAATACAACAATCTTTCATTGAACGGGAGGAACTCACATCAACTTATTGTCTTTTAATCGGCGATCGCTTTAAAATAAAACTATTCCGCCAATATTTCCACTCCCCATCGTGAATTTGCATCTCGGTGGTAAAATAAGCAAATGGCTGCCGCCGAGCATTTCCCAGCCTTGTGGACATCTGCTTTCAAAGGCGCAAACGTCAAATCTAATAATCTCGCGTAGTTCACCGTCCCGCCAACCCTCGGCGCTGCGAATCCGCGCAAAACTTATTCTCGAGTCGCGAAATCCGTAATTGGTATCGTTGCCCGGGAAACACGTGACCGACGTGATGCAGAAATAAAGTTCGACAAAGTCAGCTTGGCCCGCTTTTCAAACCAAGTCCGCGTTGCACGGATGGCAAAGATTCTAGGAGATTCAAAAAATAAAAGTCATTACCGAAAAGTTTTTCTTTTTTAGCAGTTAAGTTGGTCTTCGTGGAGGGGAGGGGTGGAAAGTGCATGGAAAGAGTTCAAATCTCATCGCTATGAATTATTTGAAATGGTGGAAGATAACGTAGGGTTACAGCAAAAGGTGAAATGCGCATATAGTGTAATTTATCATTGTTAGCTGCACTTTATCTCACCGCCAGTTGCCAGCCAGTTGCTACACTGTGTCTCACCGCCAGTTGCCAGCCACTTGCTACACTGTGTCTCACCGCCAGTTGCCAGCCACTTGCTACACTGTGTCTCACCGCCAGTTGCCAGCCACTTGCTACACTGTGTGTCTCACCGCCAGTTGCCAGCCACTTGCTACTCTGTGTCTCATCGCCAGTTGCCAGACACTTGCTACACTGTATCTCACCGCCAGTTGCCAGCCACTTGCTACACTGTGTGTCTCACCGCCAGTTGCCAGCCACTTGCTACACTGTGTCTCACCGCCAGTTGCCAGCCACTTGCTACACTGTGTGTCTCACCGCCAGTTGCCAGCCACTTGCTACACTGTGTGTCTCACCGCCAGTTGCCAGCCACTTGCTACACTGTGTGTCTCACCGCCAGTTGCCAGCCACTTGCTACACTGTGTCTCACCGCCAGTTGCTAGCCACTTGCTACACTGTGTCTCACCGCCAGTTGCCAGCCACTTGCTACACTGTGTCTCACCGCCAGTTGCCAGCCACTTGCTACACTGTGTCTCACCGCCAGTTGCCAGCCACTTGCTACACTGTTTCCCACCGCCAGTTGCCAGCTATGATCGACATAAATGATTGTGATGTAATGATGAAATGTAATGAAATGAAATGGATAATTTTTTTTTAAAATCCACGTTTCCCACTCTAGAAGGCACCCTTTGCGATATAAATAGACAAAACTCAAAATATGAACTCTTATGACGTTATATCTGCTACCATAAATTTTCATTGTAAAATATTAAGTCCTTTTCTTGGACGACTTTTTATGTTTCTGAATAAACGATTTTTCAAGTCATTCTTTAAGAACTACAGCATTTAAGTTTTTCCAAACAGCAAAATTGAAGCAACGCTCAACCGCGCGTTTGTGCAGCCCTAGTACTTACTCTCAGCTATCATAAGACGGGCTACTAGAAAACTTCTGTGAAACATTTTTTTAAGTTTCCTCCTTAAAAACCAGCTGGCCACACGCACTTCCGAGATAAAAAACTAGATTCACTCGAAAGTTTACTGCAGAATAAAAAGCAAAGGAAAATAAACATCGTGTTTATACGAGTCTCCAGATGAAAGCTCCGGCCGTCTGACATCTGTTTTTATTTTCTAAAACCCGCGCACATGAAAACACAATTATTACCACTCTCGTCGGCTCCCTACGAACCGAGGGTGGGCTTTCACCCAACTTTTACATCCCGCGGCTTTCGCTGTTTGAACGTCGCCGAGCCAGAATCATGGATTAAAGAGCTTGCTGTGTCTGCTGCGTTAGCATAGTCTGTCAGAGAGACAGACAGGAGATTGCATCGGAGGCTCAATTGATGGATGGCTCTGATGAATTTGCATCTTTTATAACGAGTTTACCTTTTCTTAGCAATTGAATTTCGGGGAGATATTCGCGATTTAGTGTGCCAGACAAAATTCAGGCTAAGTCATTTAAAACGGTGGCTTATGGGAAGTACCGGCGGATTGCAAAGTGCCGGCGTGGAGACATTCGACGGGAGTCAAAACGTACAGTGATAGATAGCCCCGATGATGGCTCCGATGGCTTAAGTCATTAATTTGCCATACATGTTGAATTCAACTATCCCATTCAATCAACATTCTTTAAAAATGACGCCATGATACCCACTCGCTAAAGCCAGGTAGAGCAATTCGGGTTGTGATCAACGGATTTTCTTTTATTATTTAGCAGAGCCAATTGATATTTTTTACAAGCTGGTAGTACGTTCAGTGGGTATCTGACGTCATTTTTCTCTTAGTGGAATAGGTCTTTTTAACGCAGACAATGTCAGATAAGACCCTCCAATTAGTGTATGGGCATGGTGTTTACAGTTTCTAATTCTGCGGAGTTAGGAAATGAAAAAGTTAGTGAATGGGGCCCCAATATCACTCGACGTCTGGCTGCAAAAGAATCTAAAGCTTTTAACAATGATATTTGAATTTTTATTCGCATAGCCAATGCACGCCAAGGACCCTTCTTTCTTCATCCTTTGAGCAAATACCAGATTTAGGTTAGCAGACAGGATTTATACAAAAATTTGGCCTCTCAGAGATGGTCCATGCTTAAAATTTTATGCTTTTTAAGCGCTTTTCACGGTATTTGTAGCACACCCAAAAATACTGGCCTGAATTGCGACAGCTATCGGAAAAAGCTTTCCTTATAGATTTTTGCATGCCATTTTTTCCAGACTCATTTTAGACAGCTCGTTGTCATTTAATTTATTGAACAGTTTTAATTGTCCCTCTATGCTTGCTACAGTTAAGTGTTGTTTCATCTCTTTCACTCAACGAATTTGACGGACCTATATTCTGTGACATGAAGCCAACTGATATTAAGAATAGAGATTATATTCTTTAAAATGAAAAGCAATTATCCTCGTTCGACACAAAATAGCATCAAAATGACAACATATTTCTAACTCGATCGTTTTCTAATTAGCTCGCCTACGCAACAACCGACTAAAATCTCGTTAAACCCAGGCACAATCGAAAAACTGAGCCCATTTTCTGACATCCAAGTCGGAAACAAACGCAGCTTGATAATCAATCCACAGCGTCTACGATTAATCACCTGAAGATCAGGCCCGGTGCAGGCAAATAACACCACCTGCTGCACACCCAGCGTACTTGCTGATTAAATCCTTCCCATTATCAAAACGCAATCAGGCTCGGGATTTGTTCGGTATTCTTCGGGTAACTCCGGTGCGCCGGAGAAAATGCGGGTAGTTTTCTGAGGAATCATCAATCATTGTCTGGTCTGCGGCCCGCTGGTTCGGAGAGGCTGGAAGACACTTTGTGAGAATTGCGCGTTGTTTCGCAAGACGCCGGTGGTTTTAGAACGTTAGCGTGGCACGGCTCATGCAGCTGCTTGTCAATTTCAGCAATTTGTTAATTACATAAATAAATATTGCATTGAGACCATCAATTTTGTGTTGCACGGCAGATGACATTGATTGAATTTTCTTTCCTTGATAAACTAAATTTTAAATTAACATCTTAATTTAAAATTTTAAACGAAAATTTAAGCGAACCATCCTGCATATGGTATAAAAAATAGTTACAAAAACGACTGAAATTCTTCATTGAAACAAATAATCTCATTTCCAATTTGACTGCTATTATCTTAAAAGAGTTTAATAGTTAAACATGTTTTTGGGTGAGAAATTTTGCGCTTAAAAGAACCTAAACAGCAAAACATAACTGTATAATCCTCTTCAATCTTTTGATCAACGATCAGCCCTTAAAAACGAAGAATGAAACCTTTAGATCATTTTCGCTTTTGCTGCTAGATTCGTTATCACGCTCTCTAGTATTTGATGTACACATTAACTTTTAATTCCATTATTCTTCTGGGTCATCAAGAGTCGTTCTTAATTGAAGCCATGCGGTTGGTTAATTTCGTAGTCGGCATTAGCGCGCCTCGCTCTCGATTTGAATTTGCGTAATTGTTTAATTTTATTCCAGAAATTAGCAGAAATAGAGGAGCATGATATTTTATTTTAACAGAGCAGCTGCTGACTTCGCTAGATAATATAATTCCTGAAACCATGGAAAAATTACATGAAAATGGATGGCGAATTTGGTGAAAAGGCTAAATATTGCCTCAAAATCTTTGCCTATATATTTTATGCTTGATTTGGTAGACAAGCCGCCATGCTTTCACCGAGATGTGCTCCGAAAGTGATGTGCTTAGCTCGTGCTTATCAAAATAATCACAGCAAACACGGAAATTTTTACTAAACGACAAGACGAAACTTTATGATTGTTTTTTGTAAAAAATTGGAAATTGAAATAATTCTTGCTGATGATTTTTATCATCTCTCGCGGTCCGTGCCATTAAATGTGATTCTTTTCGCGTTATTCCCGTTTATTACCACTAAATTAATGCTTATAAACGGGTTTGGAACCTACGACACTGACACATGCGACACAGGTTAAAAGACGCAAGTGCGCGTATCACAACCTATAGCTTTCTTTATATTAGGATCTGGCTTTGTAATGAGTGTTAAAAATCGAATATTTATTTCTCACTGTGAAAAAAATGAGAGGTAAAAAATATATACATTGGGCAAAGGATTTAATAAAAATAAGTTCACAAATACACAGAACACAAATTCGTAAGTCAAAGTAATTCACAGAAAAGAAAACACATCAGCATTACACACCAAGTGACGATACAAGAAACAGTTGTCAGTTGTAGCATTTATTGTTTTATCAACAGCTGTTAGAAGTATCGTATACAAAAGCATTAAAATAATAACGGGTGCCAAATAATTGAAAGAACACGGTTAAAACGCGAAGTGAACAAAGCTCCAAACATGAAAGCATGTCATCTCAAGTCGGTTTGTGATTGCCGACGTCGCCGTCCTCGGCATCCGGCCGCCGCCACAACATCCGGTCGTCCTCATCGCGCTCCTTCAGATACTCGGTGAACCAGGACGGCGTCCTCGTCTGCGTAACGTCCTCGCCGACCGCCCTCCCTGTCCAGAGCTTGCCTCCTTCAGCCGGTTCGTCGCCGAACGCCCTCCTTCTCGCCACGTCGACGCGATACTGTCGAAGATGTACCTCGAACCACGGCGGACGCTCCGAGACTTCAACGTCGTCGTCGACTTTCTGGGAAGGACAAGCAACGTCCTCGACATCGCCGATACCCTGGACAGTGTATTTCACAGCGTGGCCCATTTCCGAAGAAGCACTTGTCATAATTTGTATCTCCCTATCGGTGCTTGTAAGAGGTGGGGCTTGAAAAGCCACGTTGTTCGCAGCAGCAAGTTCGGTGAATACTGAAACTTTCTTCGGAATCTTCGGCTTGAACAATACCTTCTTCACCGGCTTCGGAACAGCAACAGCTACCGGAGCACCAAAAACGCGCGCATACCAAAGTTCCCGAGTCTTGGCGTTGATCACCACGAAGAAGAGGAACATGACGAAGCCCTGGATCGGGTCCAGGATCTTGCTTAGGTAGTCAATGACAACGCTGTGTCCGCCAATGTCGTTGCACATCTCGAACACCGCCGGGATGCCAAACAGGAAGAACATCAACACGACCTGCTTGAGTTGCCGCTTGACCACGTCGGCGTTCGAGCCGCCGTGTTTCTTGAGTTCGTCGTCGTCCCAGCGTCCGCATCCGTTGGTGATGTTCCGGATGATCGCGACCAGCAGGCCGATGTTGATAAACGTGATGACCAGGACGGGCACCAAGTACAGCATGTAGTGCGTCAGCTTGTTCGGGATGCAAAAGTGCGACTGAACGTCCCACGAGAGCAGCGCTAGCAGCGGCAACAAGGGCATGCCCCAGGCCAGCGCGCTCACCTTGAGCAGCAAGTGCGAGTAGGCGGTCAGGCCGACCAGGCTGGAGAACTTCTTTTACTGCAGCACGGACATGGCCAGACCCCACGCGTAGTGCACGAGCCGCGTGTAATGCACGCACGCGGTGAACGCTACCAAAGCCGGGTCGACGCCTTTCAGAGCTGCGAAGATGAGGTGTGACTCGCGGAAGACCGATATGGCAAGGTAGAGGAAGGAGGATGCGGCGAGGTTCATCAGGATCTTGTTGCTAAGTTCGTCGCGCCAGCCGGGGAAGAGGATCGCTGTCACCGTTATCATCGCGAAGCCGATCAGAGAAAATGCGGCACTGCTAAAGAACGCGACGCTCGCTCCATCGAACATGGGGACGACCGAGAAGTTGATGAACTCGGTGAACTCGTAGACAATGATGCTCGTGACGCGGTGGTCTGTAAGGTCACACTTGCAGACATCGTGTTTCATGGATCTGTCCATCCTGCAGAGATCGCTGGTCCAGGCCAAAGTCTGGACGTCCCACGACGCGCATCCGATTTTGATGTAGTCCATCTGGTTCTCAGATGGCCGGAAGGGCACCAAGAACTCGGTAGCGCAGGTTGGCTCGTCCTTGGTCTTAAAATAGTCGGGTCGGGTGTATTTGTAAACGTCGACTTGCCGGGAGTTGAATACTGGTAAGACAGTCATTGAATACGGGAACGGAGAAACGTTCAACGGATAAACTGTGAGAATAAACCGGTAGTAGGTGAACAGGTCGTAGCAGGTCACAAAGCACGCAAATGAAGGGTCCGTGCCGTTCCCAGGAAGAGTATTTGGCGAAGAGTAAAACTGCGCTTCGTTGCCACGTTCTCGTGTGAATTCTATCCCGTGCAGGTAAATGTCCGGCGCGGAATCCAGGTAGCCGACGACGGCGAACGCCAGGTCCGAGACCTGGTCGCTGGACTCGGCGCTGGAGGACAGGACGGCGTTGGAGAACAGATCTCTGGCGACGTCGGCGCTCTTGACGCTCCACGACGACGGGATGTCGTAAAGGAACGACACGGGCACCCCTATTTCCATGTGATACCGCGAGAAAGCCAGCTCTAAGTCGTCCAAGATATTCTGCAGCCTCGGCTGCCAGTCGGCCACCTTCCCGACGTGGGACAAGACCTTGAGGAACGTGTGCAACATTTTCGTTAATAAGAGGACGTCTTCGTCGAAGAGCAGCTGCGACGCGTTCTTTATCAACGCCGCTCCCTGCGCGAAGATTACTTCAGAGTCGGCATATTTTGGGGCGCCAATGTCCTTGAAAACGGCGTCATCAAAGATGGCGGTCGAGTAGCTGTAGATGACGTAATGGCCGCCAGACGGCGCCTCGGGAAAGTTGGCTGTCAGGCTGCAGTTGCAGGCTTCCAGCGAGTTGATCTCCACGACGTTGCATCCTCGGGAAGTCCAAGCCATGAGATCTTCGCTCCAGAATCCGCAGCCGACCGACAAGTTATCAACTTGCCCGAGGTAAAACTGGACAAACTGTTCGTCTACGTCACCAACAACGGTTTCTTTTGGCATTAAAACCACGTCTACTACGCGAAAGCTTCTGATTGGTTGGACGGAACATGATTGTATCGGCCAAATGCTCACATCTCGCGGTAACAGGAGGAATGCATATCTTTCATTATTCTGCGCCACGGAGTCTGATACTTGGAATGCGTACGAATTTGTGCTGCTGAGAGCAGCTGAGGCTGTGTAGTTTCTGCTGGAATACACCGCGTACTTGTTAGTTATGTGATTAATTGAAAAAGCAACTATATCTGTGTGGTTTAAATATAAAATAGACTGTATGAAAATAAATTCGTCGAAGCATATCACAAGAAAATGATTGTAATCAAGAAAGTTTTTATCGTATCCACAAGTTGACATCACAGCGAATCCACGAACATCCTCAGTCAGTTGCTTCCTCGTTTGAATATTTATTCCGTTTACCTTCTTAGCCAACCACAAGCTGTCTTCTAAAATCGCTTTGGCACCACTCAACTTCAGTAAATATGTGGAATAGTTTATAAAATAATGTATTTGGTTCATACCGAAGACAGCACCGAAATGCCTCTCACCGTAATCATCGGTCTTTTTCTGTGACGCGAAAAAGGTGAAGCCCGGCAAGTCATAGAAGAAGATGACGTATTGCCCCCTGCGTCGTGATTGGCCGAAGTTGGGTGTCATGTTACACGTGCAGACTCCGTCAAAGAGGTCCGCGTCCAGGAAGCAGTTGCTCTTGTCCCAGTTGCCTTGCGCCTCGCTCCAGAAGCCGCAGCCGACGTTGTGGACGTTGCTGCTCAAGTTCCCAGAAAACATGTGCAAGAGTTGGTCTTCACCGAGGTCGCTGTTGCTGGGAGTCAGCACGACGTCCACTACGCGAAAGCTCAACACTTTCAGTCCGCCACTGAAGGCCACCGGCTCGAAGAACTTGTCCGGCGGATACACGAGGAATGCGAAGCGGGAATTCTGCGCGACCAACGACCTTGAAAACAGCAGCGAGTAGTCCATAAGCTGCGAGAACACGATGCTGAAGTCCATGTCGTCCGTCCGTCGGAAGTACTCGATGCCGGTCGAAGGATTGCTGCGCATCGCGAACCCGATGGGCGGATCGAGCTCGTATCCGTCCAGGTCGATGATGAAGCCAGCGAGGCCGGCGTTGCGCGCTCCCACCGTATGTTTCCCAGCATCCGGCTGTACCTTGTCCAGGATAGCGCCCACGTCCGCAAGAAGCCTGCCGTCGGACGTTGCATTCAACATGTCTGACTCGAAGAGCATGACTTTGTTCAGTTGGGAAAGATAGCCGACCAGAGAACCGTTGAAATTAGCGACGAGGTCATATAAATTCTGCTGGTAATTCTTGACTTCGGACGCATCTGCGCTTGACACGCTTGCGATCGAGCTGCCTTCCACGAGGATTGTCGAATCGATGTCTTCCTCGTACTCGTACATAATGAAATGGCCCAAAAATGCCTGCGAAAAGTGGCACACGCACTCGGCGACCCTCGGAACAGATTCGTCTACCAAAACAATGCAGTCCGAAGAAGACCAACCCTTGGCCTTATCACTCACGTCCCAGGCGTAGCTACAGGCGTGCTTCACGTTCGCAGTCTTCCCGTCTGGCGTCCAACGTAAGTGATACAAAATAATGTCATTTCTTATATCGGTTGTATACGTAACTTCATAGCTTTGGAATCTTTGTCCCATCATGGTGTTTGCGTCAATTATTTGAAAGCGTTGAATCGGGAACTGGGTCTTAGGCAGCGTTAAAAAGTCGTCGTTCTTTGTATGGAACTCAAAAGTTGGACAGGCAGCGAGTACTCCAACGCTCAGCGCCAGACTGACCTCGCCGATGGCATAGACAGGGATGCCGTGCCTTTTCCAAGCAGTGTCACTGCCGTTTTTCTGTCGGTCAAAGATTTTCTTTTGCCACGGCGGGCACGTTGTTTCAAATTTTAATGGCAAAAGCATGATTCCGTAGAATCCAGGCATTAACTCAAAGTCGCCCGTTGCCGTCATGTTCCTCATATTGTTGTCGATGCCTTGAAACCCTGTTAGGCCGCCGAAGGGTTCAGAAATAGACCGACGTTGAACGGCGAGCGCTGGATGAACCGTTGAGAGACTTAACTCGGCATCGCTGTGGCCATGAGAGTGAGAGCTGTTGGCGATTTCTGTTGTTGTCAACGCCATCTGTCGTGCCATGCGGGATGACAGCGTTGCCGACGCTCTATAAAGCTTGCTTGTATCCGGCGTTGCTATGACAGATGTTAGTTCGGTTGACGGTTGAGAGATGTTCATTACGATATTGTTGTTGATTGGTGAGATCGCTGGAAGTTCTGCGCCGGAAGTCAGGTGTGATAAAGCCAAGAGCAGAAGGAGAAACGCACGCGACTTTGCAGACATTTTGAACCTCACTGGTTTGGTAACTTTGTGACATTTCTCGCGTCAGCTTGCATGCCTCGCGTGTTTGTCCCACGTCACGCAGGTGCTTAGCCCGTCAAGGATATCACATATTTGATTGTCTCAATTCATGACTAATACAAATATTATCTTTTGGCCTCCACCAGCCTGACCATAAATTAAAATCGTAGGCTTTTAAGTGCTATCTTTGCGTGGTCGACTTGAAAGTCTAATACAGTGAAGTACAAACTGAGAAGATATTGTATGACGGAATTTCCTGCATTCCACAGCCTGGCGAGATATTTGATGGCAGAGTGTCCTGCATTCTACAGCCTGGTGAGATGTTTGCTGGCAGAGTGTCCTGCATCCTACAGTCTGGAAAGATGTTTTCTGGTAGAGTTTCCTACATCCTACAGCCTGGTGAGAGAGCTTTTTTCCCTTTGAATATCTCAGTTTTATTAAACTAAAATTGCTAGTGTTCCACAAAAAAAAAAAAAAAAAAACGTAGACTATTCATCTAAAAACGACACGAAAAATTAGGACCATTATATTCCAAGCGCATATCGCACCTTTAGTACAAGACTGCCATAAACGAAAAAAACAATTTTTTTTTTTATTACATTAATAAATCGAAAAAAAATAGAGTTGTTTTGTGCAAAACCGCCACTACCGCCTGAATTCATTCAATAGGGTTTAAATGCTAATATTCTCTTCTGAATTTCACGATTTTGTTGAAAATATCTTAAATCCTTGTAGCTATACTGCCACAACTCCTATTGGTAGAACGAATTTGTTCAATTTAGAGAAATAGTATACATAAAAAACAGCAATACCGCCTCATGTGAGTTTGTGGCGATATTAGCGATAATTTTCATGCTCACGGTGTTCGAACTTTTTCGAGCAATACTGCCACATGTACCTTTATGGCGGTCTTCTTATAAATCTTTGTATCAAAATGAAATAAAGTGAAATGAAGCTTTGCGCTGCAACAGAACTTATGGCAGTTTAATTGTAAAATTTTACGCAATTCTCAGAATTTTTTGACTTTGGACTTTGTAAACTGACCCATAACCATTGTGGAGATACTAGTTCATGATACAATTTAAATAAATCTCGCAAATTATAGACTGTCATACTGCCACAAAAGAAGTTAAGGCACTATTGCATTTAGTGTAATTATTACCTTTGTGTTATCAGAAAGCATAACAGCCACAAATACCTTTATGGCACTGATGAACTAAACCATGTGGGCAATTTACAACCACCCTTTAAAATGCAAGGCTAAAAAACTGCAAATATTTAATTTCCTATCAATCGGAGGCTTATTACAATGACAGATTACATTGCAAACCAATATTTTCCATGCAACCTAAATACTTTAACCCTTGCTTGTTATCCCAAAAAAATTATAAACGGCTTTTCATCTGTTTCGTTGATTACTCAAAACTATCATTTTTCGTTTATGGCAGTCTTGAACTAAAGGTGCGATATAGTGTCATTGTACGAAGCGCTATGCAGGCTAAAAGATCAGTGGGAAGACATGATAAAGCGGCTCAATACGGCATCAAAGTCTCGCTGTAAGAAGCGCTATTCATGGCTATAGAGATCATTGGGAAGACATGATAAAGTGGCTCAATACGGCATCAAAGTCTCACTGTACGAAGCGTTATCCATGGCTATAGAGATCAGTGGGAAGACATAGTATTTAGACACAGTATCTATTATATAAGACACAAGTATCCCAGGCAAGAAGGCAGAAGAAAGGAAAGAGAGAGCTCATGCAGGAATTCCAAGTCCGCGGTGGCACTCACCGATGATGGTGATGAGTATCATGAGCCCCAACACCACGGAGACGACGGCCATGAAGATGACACTGGCCAACGGCTCGCCGCCTCCCGCCTCCTGCACCGTGGCGTTGGTAGCGTTGGTAGAAAGCCAGTCGTTGGTAGCGTTGGCAGCCAGCGAGTCGTTGAGACAGAGGTACGAGGCCAGCGTGCCCGGCGACGTCGCAGACGCGTTGTCGCACAGCAGCTGGCTGAAGTAGCTTCCGGCAGCCAGGAGGCCTCCATCTGCACACAGATGAAAGATATTGCAGATTGCAGGCTGCTGATGGTAGATGGCAGATTGCAGATTGCAGGTTGCTGATGGTTGATGCCAGATTGCAGATTGCTGATGGCAGAAGGCAGTTTGTAGATTGCAGATGGCAGATGGCAGATTGCCGATTGCATCAGATTGTAACAGATTGCAGATTGAAGATTGCAAAGTGCAGATTGCTGATAGTGAGAGATGAAGGTATTAAAAGGATTCCAATAAATCCGAAAAAAGTGAGAAGAAATTAAACTGATTTATATGTCTAGGGCCGCGACCAAATTAAAATGCATCTCAATCTTTTTCCCTTGGTTTTGCAAAGTTATGTTTAGTCTCTATCATCTCAACAAGCACTTTAATAGTTCCCTGTCCAAGAAAGCCAACCAAGCTACGCTGCGACAGAATGCCTCCAAATAATAACACATATTCTGGTGTTTTTTTTTTTAACCGGGAAAGATATTATCTATATGTGTACAAATCTGGTTAAGAAAAATATTTTTTTAATATGGTGTCAAGTATTCTCCTCCCAGAAAATACCTTTTCCACTCAGAGAAACATAACGTCAGATACCCACTAGTTTGGATAAAAATATGAATTAGCTCTGCTAAATAGCAAATGACGATAGGGAAATCACAGCCCGTAATGCTCTACCTGGCTTTAGCGAGTGGGTATCATGACGTCACTTAGATTAAATTTAGATTGAAAATAATAGGGTGTGTTTTGCACACAAACACAAAACGAACTCTTCAATTGAAATTGCGCAGCTTTGCGGTTCTCACCGTAGGGCTGTTCTGCGCCTGCGCCGTCTGGCGGCAGCACCTCGTTCCCGGCGGGCTCGGGCCTGCGCAGACCGAGCTGCGCGTTCACCGGTTCGGCCATTGCGCAGGTGCCGGCAGCGCGGTCATCGCGGCATCGGCGCGGCCTGCAACAAGTAGAGCCAGACAGTTAGTTACAATGCTACCACTTGCTGATGCAGATGTTTGCTGGCAGAGTGTCCTGCATCCTACAGCCTGGTGAGATGTTTGCTGGCAGAGTGTCCTGCATCCTACAGCCTGGTAAGATGTTTGCTGGCAGAGTGTCCTGCATCCTACAGCCTGGTGAGATGTTTGCTGGCAGAGTGTCCTGCATCCTACAGCCTGGTGAGATGTTTGCTGGCAGTGTGTCATGCATCCTACAGTCTGGTGAGATGTTTGCTGGCAGAGTGTCCTGCATGCTACAGCCTGGTGAGATGTTTGCTGGCAGAGTGTCCTGTATCCTACAGCCTGGTGAGATGTTTGCTGGCAGAGTGTCCTGCATCCTACAGTCTGGTGAGATGTTTGCTGGCAGAGTGTCCTGCATCCTACAGCCTGGTAAGATGTTTGCTGGCAGAGTGTCCTGCATCCTACAGCCTGGTTAGATGTTTGCTGGCAGAGTGTCCTGCATCCCACAGCCTGGTTAGATGTTTGCTGGCAGAGTGTCCTGTATCCTACAGCCTGGTGAGATGTTTGCTGGCAGAGTGTCCTGCATCCTACAGTCTGGTGAGATGTTTGCTGGCAGAGTGTCCTGCATCCTACAGCCTGGTGAGATGTTTGCTGGCAGAGTGTCCTGCATCCTACAGCCTGGTGAGATGTTTGAAGGCAGCGTTTCCTGCATCCTACAGCCTGTTGAGATGTTTGAAGGCAGCGTTTCCAGCATCCTACAGCCTGGTGAGATGTTTGCTGGCAGAGTGTCCTGCATCCTACAGCCTGGTGAGATGTTTAAAGGCAGCGATTCCCTTTTAGACCTTACCCTCTTAGTTGTCAGTTAGGTTAGTTTTTAATGACTGAAAAGGTTTTAAAATCGTGACAAAAGTGTCTAGACGCAGCCTTTGTGATCTCAGTGGGCGAGGCGAGCGCTGGAACCGTGAATAAATGTGAGAGTTTAAGATGACGTCATGTCGACGGTGGCGCGCGCGGCGGCGGGGGCGCGAGTCACGCATCGCGGCGTCTAAAGCGCCGTGAATGATGGAAAACGGTTAAGTCGGGCGGAAAATCCAGTGGGCCGTGAAAATTCGCACGCGTTGCGCGCTGGGGGTGGGGAGCAGGAAAAGTAGAAGTTTTTATTTGTTGAATATTATAAAAAATATCCGTCGTGAAATGTGTGGTGTGTCTCACGGGCAATTTAAGGTTTATTTTCTAGGTTTTCGTAGTTGTGATGATTGATTTATTGATTGATAATCTTTGAAATCAAACAACTTTGTTCATTGAGCCGTTTAGAAAACAAAGAGTTGAGTGTTAACAACCTTTTATAAAATCCCTATTTTGGAGCTTTCAATTTTTTCGTGTCTGGCTGGCTGGCGCTGCTCACTTTTACAATTTTTTTTCATATTTATGCGTGATTTTGGGCCCATCTAGTGGGAGAATAATGTGTAGAATTTTACGAACCTTGTATCGTGCGAATCCGTCAAGTATTTCAAGAAAAAAAAGCAAAAACCAAGGATTTTCACCATGCCTTGCCATGAAAATTTCCAAAAAAATTATATCTTCTCTGATTTCTATATTTTATTTTCACTGGAGCTGTTTCAGGGTTGTTATTTTTTTAATAAAACTAAACTTCCCGCCAAAAATACCTTGCACTGAGATTTTGCACACTGTTTTTAAACTAAAAACCACTTAGTTTTGCACTATAGGCATACAGGCCGTATTGGCGTGTAGGTAGGGCCTTATGGGCAATAAGGTATGTCTTATGGATCAAGTGTTTGGTACAATGGGCATTTAGGTGCCTATATGCCTTATGGGCATAGGGTTTTCCTTATGGGAAAAGGGTAAGCCTTATGGGCTTATAATAAAAAATATATATACAAACACACAAAGTACAAGGCGTTAACACATTGTGTCGTAGGCACGGGCTCCACTGCTAGAAACCAGTTAAGTGGTTAAATTTTGAGGAAATGACAAAAATTGCGAGGAAGTTATGTAGCAGCAGGTTGAAATGTTGAAATAAAAATGATCGTAACATGTGAACGGAAAAATTTGGACATTCCTGACTTTTCACAAATCAATGTTTTGTATAGGGACGGCTACACAGTTTGACTCATCTTTAAATCACATTAACACTTTGTAAAGCCAAAAAATACTAGAATTGTATAAAGTCTTCATGCATTAGTGAGGTATTTCCAGCTGGCGATGAGACACATTGTAGATGTGGTGAGACACACTGTAGCTGCCAACTGGCAGTGAGACACACTGTGTTATTTATCTTCACCGAGTTCCACCCCTAGTATCTGCCCCGAGTTCCGAGCGTGGCGTGGAAAAATCGTCGAGAATCTTCTAAAGTAAGCGAGGGGTCGTCTTAGACGGTGAAACTGGCGGAGAATCAAGATGTAATTTCAAGCCTGCCACAGAGAGCTTCACGTCGAGTTGTTGCTAGGGTTGAGTCACTGCAGCTCTGGCCTCCCAAGGGGGTTGCCTGAGTGACAAAACACTCACATTCCAGCTAGAAAAAATGTCACCTTTCGAAACCACGGGGCGGTCCGTGACGGGCTGGCTTTAAATTCTAGCAAATGCTCGTCGGAACAAATTGCTTTGCAAAACAGGCATTTTTTTGTGTCTGGCAGTTGACGTTCTCTTAAAATCCCTGGGAGCGACCGGATAATTTACAAGAGTTTATTAACATACCACATAATATAGCGATTATGAGAGTGTTTTAATTTTCAAGCCATTCCGGCTAAAAACACAACGATTTTATGGTTAAAGTGTGAACCAAACCGAACTGAAAATTTATTTTCATCCATTAACGCAAGGTCGTATTTCATTATTCGCATTTTGGCATTTTAATTTGCATTTAGTCATAATCGGGGTTAGTCGAGTTGTTGGTGTGTGATTGCAGCATAGCGTCACTAGATTCACCGCCTTCTATGTTCATTCATAGTCCTGTTTCTATCTCCATGGAGCCAATTATAATCGGGGTTAGTCGAGTTGTTGGCGTGTGATTGCAGCATAGCGTCACTAGATTCACCACCTTCTATGTTCATTCATAGTCCTGTGTCTATCTCTATGGAGCCACGTTATAATCGGGGTTAGTCGAGTTGTTGGTGTGTGATTGCAGCACAGCGTCACTAGATTCACCACCTTCTATGTTCATTCATAGTCCTGTGTCTATCTCTATGGAGCCACGTTATAATCGGGGTTAGTCGAGTTGTTGGTGTGTGATTGCAGCACAGCGTCACTAGATTCACCACCTTCTATGTTCATTCATAGTCCTGTTTCTATCTCCATGGAGCCACGTTATAATCGGGGTTAGTCGAGTTGTTGGTGTGTGATTGCAGCATAGCGTCACTAGATTCACCGGCTTCAATGTTCATTCATAGTCCTGTTTCTATCTCCATGGAGCCACGTTATAATCGGGGTAAGTCGAGTTGTTGGTGTGTGATTGCAGCATAGCGTCGCTAGATTCACCGCCTTCTATGTTCATTCATAGTCCTGTTTCTATCTCCATGGAGCCACGTTATAATCGGGGTTAGTCGAGTTGTTGGTGTGTGATCGCAGCATAGCGTCACTAGATTCACCGCCTTCTATGTTCATTCATAGTCCTGTTTCTATCTCCATGGAGCCACGTTATAATCGGGGTTAGTCGAGTTGTTGGTGTGTGATTGCAGCATAGCGTCACTAGATTCACCGCCTTCTATGTTCATTCATAGTCCTGTTTCTATCTCCATGGAACCCAATAACTCGATTCAAATTAATATCCACTCGAAAGTCCGTGTAGCATTCTTGGCAATGCCGACATAATAAAAGATGAATGTGAAAAGGCCACTAATTAAAATTGATCACAAAATTTTGACTTTTAGATGTGGCAGGCTCAAGGGGATTGACAGGTACGGAACAATGTTAACAATATGGGAAGCTCTTTATGGTTAAAAAACAATTCACCTATTCGATTCAATCAAAATTCAATCAATATGACATCATGATACCCACTCGCTAAAGCCAGGCAGAGCGATTCGGGTTGTGATTTCCCTGTCTTCCTTTGTTATTAAGCAGAGCTTATTAATATTATTTTTTAGAACTAGTAGTACGTCCAGTGGGTATCTGACGTCATTTTTTATATGAATGTCATAGGTCTATTGAGTGTCGAGATAAAGTTCCCCGGCAATTTTCCGACCGGTTCATCAAACAATTGGTGGCGTTCACACGGTCTCTTTGAGAATCAAGTACACACCACTCCGCATGACGTCACGCTAATTAAAGCGACGAGCTGGAATTTTTACACCGTCCTCTCCTAGCCTTTCCCCATCCCCATCACAAACCACAAATTCCATCGCATTTTCCAAGCATCAAGAAATGGCGAAATTTTTAACTAAATTTTCGTAGCGTTGTATTAACATTGGTGGGGGACTTCAATACGATTGAGGCATATTGATAATCGTTAAAATGTGTATCATATGGTGTGCTTTACGATGACATAATGTTGCGGTGATTGGACTATAGGTTTTCACTAAATATTGGAGTGAAAAAGAGAATCTACAAATTAAAATTTAGTCCATGGGCCATTCTATTTTAAGTCAATGCTTAAAAATTGTAAAATTGTAATTGTAAAAAGGACTTATCCTAGCTAAAAAGTTATCTTACAACTTTATTTCATTCTTAATATTCATGTCATTTATTAATCTTAGCGCGTGAGTTTAAAAAAAAAAACTATTTGAATGTATTGCTTTGAGAACTAAGCTTTCTCATTAAATTCTCCTGACACTTTGCTAAGCCTGCTTCAGAATATTAAGTGATAGTCGTAGTTTTCAATAACGTATTCGCATCGTTTTATCGTCATCGATATTTAATCCAGCAGAAGATGAGGTCCTTGCCTATTCAAAAATTATTGACTAAAGTTGTAAATTTCCCAGCATTGAATCCAAAATTACAATCAAGAGCAAGATGCCCCAAACAAGTTCACAAAATACAACACATCTCTCTCTAGTAGGTCTGTTACATCTTCACATTTCAAATGAACACCTTCTCCACCCATTAACTCCAGTTCATCTTACTTCAAGCAAATATCTAACTGTTACAATGCAGGAAACTCTGCCAAAATAGCACTGTTGAGCTGGAAACAGAATCTTCAGCTTGGTTTGAAATTTAATCACCACAACCAACTAGGTACAACTTAACACAAAGTTACTTACGTCATCTTAGGTAATATTTAGAGGGATTTGTTTGCCACTGATGCTCAATCTCAAGTGGCAACTGACAGTTGACATATAAAAGAGTATCTTTTCCGGATGATAACTGCACTTGCCTACTTAAACTTCAAGCTTCAAAGCCACCAGCGCTTTGTCAACCCATATCACCGAGAGTTTCCTATATTTTAATAGAAATAAATTTGCTTCAAGCTACTTGATCAAGTGACAACCAATCAAAATTCTCATTCAGCTTCTTTCAAATGAAAATACGTTGCAAATTATTTCACAAAATCAAATTAAAAAATTCTCAAACCCCTGCCAAAACGTTCATATTATCGTCTTCTTCTTCTTCTTGAAATGTTAAGAATGTAGTCACTTCAACTTGTTGAGAACTTCACGGACTTCCGTCACCATTTGCTGCGCCACGCTCTTCGCGAACCCATGGCTGCTCGAGGCGAGGTCAGACAAAGCAGAGGCGACCTTGGTTAAAAGGTCATCCAACGTAGCAAAGGATTTCGACACAAGATCCTTGCTCTTTGCAGCCACCTTGTCCAAAGAGTCGACGTCTGCGGGCGTCGCGGCGGCGGAGGACACAGCTCCGACGATGACCACGATGATCAAGATTAGTACCTTCATTGTGGATGCCTTGATTTGCTCACTTGTCACTTCTTGCAGATTCGCGAGATTCGTAGCTGTGAAATTAGTTTCAATGTCCAGCAATCTTTGTTCAATGAAGTTAGGTTTTCTCCACGCAATAGATGTTCTATAGAGAGCAGCTGCTTTGACTCTACTTGCAGTGTACTGAGGGCTTTCCTATTATACTCTTAATGGCTTCCATGCTTGACCAGTCGTATGCAAGTAATTGACCAGGGTAAAATATAAAATATTTCATAGTCTTTTGTTGAATTAATGCAAACTCAAAGCCCTAATCCATATATTTTTCTAATCTGGAGCAATGCTCATAAAAATCACTAGCATTTCTAACTTTCTGGGGTGAAATGCATACAAATTCATAAAACAAATGGGTCAAGGCAGGCGCTGCTAGCAGGTATAAGGTTTTCAAGAATAAGAATCAAGGTATTTAGACCCGATTTTACAACTTTGCCAACTCCAGGTTAAAGTGGGAGTTAAGTTATTTGTTATGGCAACGGCCAATGGGATGCAGTGGAATTCATTTGTTTCTAGGAGTTAGATGCTTAACCCGGAGTTGACAAATGTTGTAATACCGGCCCTTAAACAGGCTATAGCCATTGTAATCTTGTAAGTGTAACATCGTTAAAATAATATTCCTTGAGGTTTTAGAGATAAGGTTTTGTGTGTGTTTGAAATGCATTGGGTCATAAAAATAATCGAAGGATATTTGATGCGACTAGCGTGAGAAGCGTTGCGAATCGCCATTCGGACTTACTGCAGTAAAAACCCCGTGTTTTATTAATTAATTTCGTGGTTAAGAGTATTCAACCACATGCTGATAGCTTCGCCTGATTGTGTTTTTACGATTAATATCAGTAAAGAAAATCCAGGAGTGACTTTAATAAATAAATTCAATTATATATTTTTCATTTTACTTCAAAAGAATTGAATACAGAAAAATGAGCGAGGAATTATTAAAGAGTGCCGGATGTAAATGGAGGTTCCACTTGTATTGATTAAAACGATTGTTTTCGGTCAAAAATTGTCTAATGCAAAGAAGAACTATAAACTGACTACAGACAACTAAAGAGTGAACAGAAATATTTTTTTACCATGTTAAGCTTTTCAAAAAACGTTTAGCAAAAAGGTGCAGCATGCATCAGTAGGTAGCATCAAACCATCTGCTTTATAGAAATTTAATGAATTTGCCAAGTCAGGAAAAGAAATAGAAACAGATCAAAAGAAGGAATTTAAAATAATAATGTCATTCGATCACATCAATTCAGCTGTAGGCGAGGCACTGTTTTAATACTTATAAAATAAATTTTACAAAAACAAGTGATCTATCACAAAATAAAAAATAAAGTGCGAAATACTTCAAAGACATCGAAACGTCTCAAATCCAGGCAAAACTATGACAATATTCCTTTCACTTACTTAACTTTGCTATCCTTTATTCCCCTTATCCTTAATATCCTTAAGGTGGCTGTGGTAGTTAGCTCATCCTTAGGTAATTTACAGATGGGGCGATGGAGGGCCATCCGGGTCAACCGGGTCAACCGGGTAATCATCCGACTGACTTTCTGAATCTTCACCCACAGAAAAAGCGTCTTTTAAATCGTTCGTGATCCGCGTGACAAACTCCTCAAAGGCGTGTTTGACCTTCTCGGCAAGTTCAACAACCGAGTCCTTGCCTTCCTTCGCTATCTCAGCCAAAGACTTTTCAGGAGGGTCGTCGGCGTGGACAGAAGACACAGCGACGACGACGACGACGACGACGAGGGCGAACAGGGTGAGAACCTTCATCGTGGATACCTTGGGGAGAAGTGTCCAGTGGGTCAACAGGTTGAATCACAACCAAGCAAGCAAACATCTCACCAGGCTCTATGAATGCAATACACTTGCGGTGAAATCAGGCGGCAAAGCACTGGTGGCGAACCTGGCGGGCGGGGGTGGAGTTAAAGTTTACAACTGCAGTAATCAACCGGAAAAGATACTCTTTTATATGTCAACTGTCAGTTGACGCTTGAGATTGAGCATTTGAGACAATTAAAGCTTTATTACGCTTGATGACGTCAGTAACTATGTGTTAAGTTGTATCTAGATGGCTGTGTTACTGTAGCTTTTAATCAAGTTGACGATTATGTGACCAGTCTCTGACAGCAGTAAAGTTGTCGACACTTTTTATCTGAATATGATTTGAAAAAAATTGGTTGAAATAATTATACTTTACCTTAGAAGTTGCAGAAGCAGTTTTTTTTGCGAAATGGTCAGTGTGACTTCGATGCTGCTTGTCAAACTCTGCTCGCAAGGCGCTCAACTTTGTATTACTCCGTAGATTCACTTCCTGGCCTATTCTTTTATTGGACAAATCGAACAATACAATTACGACCATCCCATAAATTTTCAACATTTAATTTTTAATTGGTTGGAAACAATGTCTTTGCCAATCAATGTGATTTCAATAGACTTCTCTCTCTCTCTCTAAAAGGCGACCAAGGTCACAGTACCAAGGGAATTGCTTCAGGCCAACAATTTTATTTTCATAAGCATAGCACAAAAGCTACACTTTTTATTGATTCGTAAGAAAGTATTTTTTGTTTTAAAAATCAATTTGTTGCAGAAGTATGAAAAAAGGTATTTTTTTTAAGATTTCATCGTTCGATCATTGAGCTTATTAACAGGTTAAGGGCAGGTTTTTCAGTGGTCTGTTAAGAAGTTAACGATCCGTTAACGGCCTGTTATGGCATCTGATTGGCGGCTGCAAGGGTTAACAGACCGTTAATTTCTTAACGGACCACTGAAAAACCGACCCTTAATGAGTGAAATGACAATTGCAGTATGCGTTTAGAATTTAAGTATCTTAGAAACCCCATAAAATTTTCATCTAAATCCATTCAAAACTTGTCTTATAATTTACTTTTAGTTAGAATTCTTTAATTATATACAGATGAAGTATCTTCATATTAAAGATTTAAGTGATAGTTAAAAAAAAATCCAGCCAAATTTTGATCGTATCTGAAAATGAGTTTGAAAGTTAGACTATTGGCATCACTGGCCTTTGGTTCACTGCATCCTTGAAAACAGCAAAAACCGGAAGTGGTCCGATCCTCTTGGCTTCCTCCCTCCTCCACTGCCACCACCACCCCAGCGAGACGTATCAATATGCCGTGACTCTGTGTTGGTGACTGTTTCAAATTATAGACACAACCCCTCCACCCTCACCATCCCACCCGACCTACCCCTTACAGCACGGCTCGCACTCGACCGTGATTTACCACCTTATCCATCAGGGTTGGGGTGGTTACGTGGTTTGTTGATAATTATTTGCTATTTTTCTATGAGGTTGAAATTTAGTGGTGTTTTAGTTTAATAGCGGTAATAAAGATGACCGTGGACTTTTTGTTGTCATGAACGATTGTACGACGGTTAAAATAATATGATAAAATTTTATTTTGGTAAATCAAACTTTGAGGAATGACGAACTTTAGTTGGATAAAATCGGTACGTCGAGGCCTGGGTGGTTTATGAGTGATAAGTGGCCACGTTTGCTGACAATTATCACCAAGTTGGCGTGTGTGTCACTTAGATATATCCGCTATGATAAAGATTGAATAAAATAAAAATCGCCATTGCTTTAAATTGTGCAAGGCACAAATAAAAAGATATTAGTAGCTCAAAAGTTCACAAAAACCTTTTCAGAGAAAATTTTGAATCGGATATTGAATGCACAGTCCAAAAAGTCAAATTAGGAAATTTTTTGAGTTTGAAAATTTGAAAAGTTTCAATTTGGGTTAAAGCATTAAAGAGCAACTTTAATAGTTTTTGAAACGACACGTGTTTCAAGAAATAACAATAAAAAAACTCTTTTCTGTCGTGTTTTAACTAAACGTCTCGCAAAGCTGTGCTGCCTGCTTTATTAGATTTATTAATTAAATTCTCAACTTTCATATAAATTAAATCAATTTACCAAGATGTGAAAAAGGAATAAATGAAAAGAAGGAATAAAAATAAAAGTAAACGCCATCACATTCGTTCAACAGTATGTGCCCTGTTTTAATGCAACAAACAGATACTGTACTCAAACATGTCAACCAACCCAAAATACAATAAAGTGCAAAATACTTATCGATCATAAAAAACCAAACGTCTGAAATCCAAGCATAACAATGAAAAGTTTCCCTTCACTTCCTTCACATTGTTATCATTTATTTCCTTTAATCGTCTGCACCGCCTTCAAACATCTCCACAATTTCGTCGGTTGTCCCCTCGTCCGACTCATCATCCCCGCCCACAGATGAAGCATCTTGCAAATAGTCCTTGATCTGCGCGACAAGATCATCAATGGCGTCTTTGATCTTCTTGGCAACTTCGTCAACATCAACCTTGCCTTTCTCCGCCAGCTCGTCCAATGTTTTTTTGGGAGGGTCGTCGGCGTGGACAGAAGACACAGCGACGACGACGACGACGACGAGGGCGAACAGGGTGAGAGACTTCATCGTGGATACCTTGGGGAGAAGTGTCCAGTGAGTCAACAGGTTGAATCACAACCATGCAAGCAAACATCTCACCAGGCTCTATGAATGCAAGAAACTTGTGGTGAAATTAGGCAACAAAGCGCTGGTGGCGAACCTGGCGGACCGGGGTGGAGTTAGAGTAAACAAGTGCAGATATCATCAGGAAAATATACTCTTTTATAATATGTCAACTGTCAGTTGACGCTTGAGATTGAGCATTTGTGAAAGTTAAAGCTTTATTACGCTTGAAGGCGTTAGTAACTATGTGTTAAGTTGTTTCTAGATGGCTGTGTTGCCTTTATTTCAAATCAAGCTGACTATTCCGTCGTCAGATCAACAATGATATTACGGCAATGATATCGCCAAAATACATTTCGTGAATAATGTTTAAAAGATTTGATTTAAGCAATTATATTTTACCTTAAAATTTGCAAAAGTAGCTTCTATTGCGAAATAGTCAATGTGATTTTGATGCTGCTTGTCAAACTCTGCTCGGAAAGTGCTCAACTTTGTCTTACTCCGTAGATTCGCTTCCTGGCCCCTGCTTTTATTTGAAAAATCGAACAATACCCTAACGAAACTACCCCATAAATTTTGCTATTTTTTAAATAATTTTATGTACTTCTAATACAATGACTAGAACAATCAATGTTTTCACTTTTTGTTCAATTTTATTTGACAAACGAATTTAAAAGGTCACCAAGGTCACATTACCAAGGGCATTGCGACAGGCAAACAATGTTATCTTCATAAACATTGCACCGAGGCCACACGTGCTATTGATTAGATATACTAGAATTTTTTATGTTTTGAAATTCAATGGGTTGTAAAAATACGAAATTAATTTTTTATCATGTGAAAATATTCACTCAAAGAAAAATAAAAAATAAACACATAATAGAAAAATTATTTTCGTATTTTAACAACCCATTGAATTTCAAAACATAAAAATTACTCTATATCTAATCAATATCACGTGTGGCTTGGGTGCAAAGTTTATGAAGATAACATTGTTTGCCTGACGTAATGACCTTGGTAATGTAACCTTGGGCCTCTTTTAAATTCGTAAGTCAATTAAAATTAAACAAATAGTTACAACATTGATTGATGTAGGCATTGTTTCAGTACAGAAAATTATTAATTATGACACTGTAATTAAATCAACAATTTAAAAAATGCTCAATTTATGGGATTGTTGTAAGCGTATTGTTTGAGTTTTCAAATAAAAGCAGCGGCCAGGAAGTGAATATACGGATTAAGACAAAGTTCAGCGCTTTGCGAGCAGAGTTTGACAAGCAGCATCTAAATCACACTGACCATTTCGCAATAGAAGCTACTCTTGCAACTTCTAAGGTAAAATATAATTACACAAGACATCTTTTTAAATATAATTCACGTAACGCGTTTTGGCGACATCATTGCCGTAATAGCATTGCTGATCAGACGACAGAATAGTCAACTTGATGTGAAATAAAGGCAACACAGCCATCTAGGTACAACATAGAAACAACACATAGTTTCTTACGTCATCAAGCGTAGTAAAGCTTTAACTTTCACAAATGCTCAATCTCAAGTGTCAACTGACAGTGGAAACATAAAAGAGTATCTTCTCCGGATGATATCTGCACTTGTTTCCTCTAACTCCACCCCGGTCCGCCAGGTTCGCCACCAGCGCTTTGTTGCCTAATTTCACCGCAAGTTTCTTGCATTCATAGAGCCTGGTGAGATGTTTGCTTGCATGGTTGTGATTCAACCTGTTGACTCACTGGACACTTCTCCCCAAGGTATCAACGATGAAGGTTCTCACCCTGTTCGCCCTCGTCGTCGTCGTCGTCGTCGCTGTGTCTTCTGTCCACGCCGAAGAACCACCCGAAAAAACTTTGGATGAGCTGGCGGAGAAAGGCAAGATTGATGTTGACGAACTTGCCAAGAAGATCAAAGACGCCATTGATGATCTTGTCAAGAAGATCAAGGACGGTGCGGCAGAAACTTTATCTTTGGGCGGGGATGATGAGTCGGACGATGTGACAACCAACGAGCCTGAGGAGATGCTAGACACTAGTACTGACTATTATTAAAAGAAATAAAGGATATAAAAGTTAAGGAAGTTGGGTGTCATAGTAACGGTTGGATTTGAGACGTTTGGTTTTAAGATATTGAAGTTTTTTGCACTTAATTGTATTTTGGGTTGGTTTTCATGTTTGAGTACAGTATCTGTTTGTGGCATTAAAACAGGGCACGTACTGTTGAACGAATGTGATGGCGTTTATTTTAATTTCTTCTTTTGATTAATTCCTTTTTCACATCTTGACAAGTTGATTTAATTTATTTGAAAGTTGAGATGTTTAATAATAAATCTACTGAAGCAGGCAGCACAGCTTTGGGAGACGTTTTGTTATAAAATGACAGAAAATAGTTTTTTGTTGCGACTTTCTTAAGTTTAGTGTCTTTTCCTAATCTTAGCGCGTCACTTTTCAGAAAAACTTTTTAAGTTGCTCTCAAATGCTTAGTCTCAAATTAAACTTCTTCAATCTTTCAAACTCAAAAAATTTCAAAATTTGACTTTTTGGATTTTGAATTCAACACTCGATTCAATATGAATTTTTTTTTGTGAATTTTTAGTTACCCTGTTTTTTCTGTGCCTTGCACAATTCACAATTCTATCTCAATTCTATTTTTATCATAGCGGATCTTTCTAAATGACACACACGCCAACTTGGTGGTAATTGTCAGCAAACGTGGCCACTTGTCACTCATAAACCACCCAGGCCACGACGTACCGATCTAATACAACTAAAGCTCGTCATTCCCCAAAGTTTGATTCACCAAAATTAAATTTTATCATATTATTCTAACCGTCCTACAATCGTTCATCACAATAAAAAGTCCACGGTCATCTTTATTACCACTATTAAACTAAAACACCACTAAATTTCAACCTCATAGAAAAACGGCAAATGATTATCAAAAACCACGTAACCACCCCAACCCTGACGGATAAGGTGGTAAATCACGGTCGAGTGCGAGCCGTGCTGAAAGGGGTAGCGTCGGGTAGGATGGTGATGGTGGAGGGGTTGTGTCTATAGTTTGAAACTGTCACCAACACAGAGTCACGGCATATTGATACGTCTCGCTGGGGTGGTGGTGGCTGTGGAGGAGGGAGGAAGCCAAGAGGATCGGACCACTTCCGGTTTTTGCTGTTTTCAAGGATGCAGTGAACCAAAGGCCAGTGATGCCAATAGTCTAACTATCAAACTCATTTTCAGATACGATCAATAATTTTGGCAGCAAAATTTTTCGTATCATCATTTAAAACTAAAATATGAAGATAGTTAATTGAAATAAAAGTAAAAAATATAATTTTAAAGATAATTATAAGACAAGTTTTGAATGGATTTAGATGAAATTTTTTTTGGGATCTAAGATACTGTAATTCTAAAAGCATACTGCAATTGTAATTTCACTCATTTAACCTGTTAAAAACGAACAGAACACTCAAAGATGTAAGTATAAGAATCATAAAAAAACGGTTTTATTATTATACAACCAACTGAATTTTAAGACCGAAATTACTTTTATACTTTTCAATTAAAAGTGTAGCTTTGGTGCTATGTTTATGAAGATAATGTTGGCCTGACGCAATGCCCTTAGTACTGTGACCTTGGTCACAATTTACAGTCGTAAGTCAATTGAACTCAAACCTTTACTGATAAAATTGATTGGCAAAGACATTGTTTCCGAAGGACAATAAAATCTTGATAGTGACAGGTTACACAAAGTCAACAACTAAAATAAAACAAGGAAAATTTATGGGGTGGTCGTTATAGCGTATTGTTCGAGATTTCCAATAGTAGAATGCCAGGAAGTGAATCTACGGAGTAATACAAAAGTGAGCACCTTGCGAGCAGAGTTTGACAAGCAGCATCGAAATCAGATTGACCATTTCGCAATAGAATCTACTTTTGCAACTACTTAGGTAAAGTATAATTATTTTAACCATTTTTTTTTCAAATCTTTTTCAGGTAAAAAGTGTCGGCAACTTTACTGCTGTCAGAGACTGGTGACATAATCGTCGACTTGATAAGAAACTAAAGCATTACAGCCATCTATCACATAGTTACAAACGTCATCAAGCGTAAGAAAGCTTTCATTGTCTCAAATGCTTAATCTCAAGTGTCAACCGACAATTTACATTTTAAAGATTATCTTAATTCCGGATGATATCTGCCCTTGTTTACTTTAACTTCAACTCGGTCCGCCAGGCTCGCCACCAGCGCTTTGTTGCCTAATTTCACCTCAAGTTTCTTGCATTCATAGAGCCTGGTGAGATGTTTGCTTGCATGGTTGTGATTCAACCTGTTGACTCACTGGACACTTCTCCCCAAGGTATCCACGATGAAGGTTCTCATCCTGATCGTCGTCGTCATCGTCGTCACTGTGTCTTCTGTCCACGCCGACGACGCTCCCGAAAATATTTTGGATGATCTGGTGGAGGACGGCATGGAATCGGCTAACGAACTGACCGACCAGTTCAGCGACGCCATTGATGATTTGATCACGCAGATCTCGGACGATTTGGATTACTTTTTTTCTCTGTTCGGGGATTCTGAAAGTCAGTCGGGTGAGAATCCGGATGCCGAGTCAGACTCCGAGGAGGAAAGCGAATCACTTTCGGAGGGGCTTAGTAACAAAACTTCACGAAGGAAATAAAGCACAAGGGATAGAAAGGGTAACTAAGTTAGGAAGTGATCGAAAAATTGTCTTAGTTATTCTTAGATTTGAGACATTTGGATGTTTTTGAAGTATTTTGCACTTTATTGTTATTTTTTGTTGGATCACTTGGTCATGTTAAATTGCTTTTATAAGTATTAAAATAGTGCCTCACCAACTGCTGAATTAATGCGATTGAATAACTTTTTTTTTAAATCCCTTCTTTAAACCTATTTTTATTTCTCATCCTGGCTTGGCAAATTTATTTAATTTATATGAACCTGATATTTGAATGCCGAGATGTTAACTAAAGCCACTGATGCAGGCAGCACCGTCTTGCGAAACGTTTTGTGAAATGCTCAACACGACATAGAAATGTTTCTGTTTACTCTTTAGCTATGTGTTGTCCAGTATATAATTTTTATTTGCATCAATTAGTTTTTTACCTCAAACAATCGTGTGAACCAGTACTAGCAGAACCACCCCGTGCATCCAGCACTCTTATAACTTTTGGCACATTTTTATTTATTTAACACATGAAATAAAATGAAAAATATTTACAATATAATTTTGTTTTTGAGGAAGCAAATGGGAGTTGATAAATTATGTTTTAAATTGGGAAAAGAAAGATTAAGGGCCGGTATTACCATCTCCAGACAACTATCCGAACTAGTTCCTGGCACCAACTCGCCAGACTAGTCCCAGACAAGCTACCCTCCGAACTAAATTGTTTTGCGTTTTATGACCTCTGAAATACCTCTGGGGGTCAATTCACGTACATTTCCTTAATTCCCGCTAACACCGGGTGTAGCTAAAACCTCGCTAGACCCTGGTGTTAACTTTACCCCTGTGACAATTCACGAAACAGAATTAGCACGGTTTTAGAGTCTAAGGCCCGCCCACCGTCGTAAAGTTAATCTACCAATCAGAGGCTCTGTTCCATTTATTTTGCGGCTGAATATTAAAAAAAACTGCCGCCTTCTGTCATTTGATGCAAAAAGAATCTTTTTCAAGAGGGCGCATTATCTTAAAACAAATTTTTTGCTCAGTTTAGGCCTTTGACACAAATGTCAAAAGCAGAGAAGAAGCCAAGTATACATTTTATTTTCGACTTTAAATAAACGCCAAAGCTAATTCCGTCATATTCTATGGAATAATTTACCTGATAATGACATGGTTTGCAGAAATATAATAGTTGTATTTGTATTTTGCGTGTTTTTTTCCAATAATTAATCAGTTTTGACATTTGAACTGTCAGATTCCTCGGATTAATGAAAAGTTTATGTGAAGATATAATATGACACATAATTGATTGCGGACTATATTCTAATGTTTAGTAATAATAATAACAGTTTACAACTAAAATTTAAAATAATACTGATAAGTTGTGTAAAACCAAGTAATGAAAGTTAAAATTGACATATTTCGAATTTACTCATCTAGCCAATGTACTGCTCGCCAAAAACCAATAAAACGAAGAAAACACTAAAACCATTATGATAATCATTAATAAAACACTATTAACACTTCAGAAAAATCAAAAGCTAATTGAGATAATAGAAAACAGTGCGAAATGAGGAAGATATCGAAAATTTTGGGCACTAACACAGCTCTCAAATCGGTGATCTTGAGAGTTACCACCGCCTAAACCCCCTACCTAGTAGGTCTAAATTTACACCCAGGTTTTAGTGGGATTTAGGTACGAGAATTGTCCATTTCGTTAACCCTGCCTAATTCTCACTAATTCTGGTTAACTCTGCTTCGTGAATTGACCCCCTGGGTTGCAACCCACTGAACTACGCTATTTTGTCGGGAGGAGTCGAGATATCTGGCAACAGGGCTCCACATTTCAGTCTCGTAGCGAAGATTAAAATGGCGCCAAAGAAGTTCGTTCGAGCCGTCAATTTTTCTTTAAACGAGGAGCATCGACTGCTAGACCTCGTGGAGAACCAAACGAATATTATAGAAAATAAGAAAACGGATGCCGTAACATGGCGTGAGAAGGTATGTTTCATTTACATTTTTAGTTCTCATGTAAAACGTGTTGGCATAACGTACCGTACCTACATAACCTTAAAACTCGGCATCACATAATTTCAAATCGAATGTCAGCAGACTATTTTCAGCGTGCTATGTAAGTTGTAACTGTCTCAGCTGAATCTGAAGCTTTATACAATTGATTTTTTCGATTTTCTAGGACGAGGCTTGGATTGCGTTAGCGGGCAGGTTTAAGGTGGATCCGTACTGTTTCCGTACTTTTTTTCTATTGTTTTTGTTTTGGTAAAATTTTACTTATATGTGGTCATATGCTGGAAGGAAATATGAAAAAAAATATTTTTAAAAATATTTTGCTGGAAATTTTCCGGAAAATTAAAAAATTAGTATGGAAAATTACGCTTGCTGATCTGTCTCTTGTCCCGCTAGGGGGGAGTATCAGTCGTCCGATCGAAATGAAATTAATATTTATGGAATGTCCAAACTTCAGGGATTATAACAAGACACTTAATTCAATTCGCGCTGACATTCTCTAAATTTTGTCAATGGTTAAAATTTGACGTAAATTTGCCAATTTTTTTGCTTTGTTTCAAAATTTGTTACTGAAAAAGTATGCAGTTCTAAACTTTCATCTTCCTTTATTGGCAAGATGCAAGTGTCTTGATCGAAAAAAAAAATAGTCGAGAATGATATCACCAATATTTAGACCTAATTGAGGGAAGGAGTGGTGGCATGTTTACCAAACAAATTTTCACATTTTCCGGAAAATTTCCAGTAAAATATTTTTAAAAATATTTTTTTGAGTGTTTCTTTCCGGCATAGACCACATCTGAGTAAAATTTTACCAAAACAAAAACAATAAATTTCTGTACGGATCCACCTTAATGCTGGCGTGCTGACGAGCCGCACTGTTAAGGAGCTGCGCTCGAAGTACGATTGTTTAAAGAAGGCGGCTAAAAAGGAATCTGCTCGGATCGTACAATCCCTTCGGGGCACAGGAGGTGGTCCTCCACACAAGCCCGCTCGCAATGTGGCAGTGCTGGAGCGAGTGCTGCAGATCGTGCCGCTAAGTGCGGTCGGCATGCCGTCGACGGTTGACAGCGATGCTCTTCAGCCAGCTCGTGCCTCTAGCCGTACGTTTATTTCCTCTCACATGAATTTTATTTGCTCAATTTGTCATGCCTTGTGTGAAATACAAGCATTTGTAGGCTCATGCTTCTTTTCTTGTATTTCAGCTGAATCCCAATGCAGCTCGACATGCGATGAACCAGACCATTCTGGGCTTGAGGATGATTATAATATGGTAAGATTTTATTTCCCAGCTTATACGTAATATATTTAGATACATATCCTGAGATCCCAAATAAAAAATCACTGGTATCATTGACTTTTCTCAGCTAGGTATTCTCTGATGACTGATATGCACAGCTTCATTTCCAATATTATTCCAGGAGGAGATGCAAGAGCTGCAAGTCACCGAGTTTGACGAGCTAGGGTGCAGCGGGATGGTTGTACTTGCGAAGGCACAAAACCCACGGAATGCCTCGAAAGCAGTTACGGCCAAGAGTGAGTCCAATGTTTTTTCATCCACTAGCTTTTTCATGTATGCATTTTTACGGGATCAATTAATCAGATTCTGGGTTAATGGGATTCTCGATGGATTGTTGTTGACCGAAATTGTCGTTCGCCTGGATGATATAAATGGGAACACTGAACTGTCATAGACGAGAATCCGTCGAGACTTGCCCCATATGAAAAGCGTAAAATTGACAACTTCTTCCCTATCATGTAGAAATCATATTCATATTGAATACCAAATGCACATAAGAACTTAATATATCATTTGAAGCGTTAGATTTTTTTATGGTGTATGCATTGAAATTCAATTCCTAGTAATGGCAATAATTTTGACAGTGTAACTATCAATATCTTATTATATGTTATGCTAGGCGGAGGACCTATCAGTGATCACTCGCCGATGGGTGACGAAAGCGAGCCAGGCTGCAGCGGTGTGGCTGACACCGCAGAAGGACGTTCGGAAACAATTAGTAGGTTCATGTGTTGATTACTGCTAACTACAGCTTTTGTCTTCTTGTTTTGTAGCAATTAAAAAGACCAGTTCATATCCTGTAGGACAAATTATAAATGAATTTAAAACTCTAATTTACAAACAAGTATTCTGACACTTGTGTGATTACATTTTCGATTTGGATTTTGATTTTGTTATTTACGATGACAGAATGGGACCACTACTCCCCGGCCATGCTGCAAATGCCAAAGCACCCAGCATTGATGGTGTCCAATACACCGAAGGCATCATCCACGATCACCAAACTAAACGCTTCTGCAAGTGCTTTGTTGTCAAAGAGTGAGTACCTACTAATTTTCTAGCAAGTCGAGAATTCTCTTTTCCAATTTCTCTTTATTCCAGTCAAAGGACCAGGTAGAGCTTACAACTTGGGCTTACATAATCCTTCTTGGTTTGCCAGGCCAAGAAAGAATTTCACAATATAGTATATAAAATTCCCAGGGATCAGAGAAGTGAGATGTTAAGTGAAGATCCCGTTACACATAGCTAAGGCTTAGCTGTCAGTCAAATTTCAGTCTACTTGAGGATTTAAACACCAGAACGCAGATAATGAAACCGTATCGTATGCACAAAGATTTTGAGAGTGTCCGATAGCTGGACGAGAAAAGCAACGATAAAAGTTAGTGAAAGGGGTCCAAGGGGTACGGGGTTCAAAGCCTCTTATTCCCCCATTTTCTCCAATGTCTCCTTGTTACTGTGTTTCAGATGTGACTAATCGCAGCCGGCGCAGGCCAGTCATTGCTCAAAAGGAGACGGTGTTTTCGGCAAGCACCTCGAAATTTGCAAAGTTAGCGGCCACAAAAACGGAGCTCGCAAAGCTACAAATGCAATTGCTCTCTAATGAGCATGATCGTACCCAGAAGCGGCTCGACGAGCATCATGTGCTTGATATAAAATTAAAAGAAGCAGACCTGGAGCTCAAGAAAACCAAGCTGGAAACCAAGAGGGCTAAATTATTAATTTTAAATGAAACTATCAAGCAAAATACCCAAATATAAGTTTAAAATAGATTAGGTATCGATGAGTACTTTTTTTTTTAAATAACGGCTATTGAATGTAATTTGACGCAGTGATAGTGCCTAGTAGGTATAAATATTGTAACTTTATATTTTTGGTACCTAGGTACCTTACCAATAATAAAAATATTGACAAGAAAAGCATACTCAAAGTGCATATTTAGCAATTCTCCCAGTGGTTTTCAGATTCATCCTGTTTTACAACAGGTTGCGGAAGTATTCTACTAGCTCTCTCTGGACAGCACCAACTTCTTGAGGGGCGTGCTCTCGTGGAATCTGATCTCTAGGGACGTCGAGTTCTGGAAGTTCAGGGTCAATGGGGGGCTCTGCTTCCTTCATGTCGATGGCAATGTTGTGGAGAACGGCACATGCGACTATCACTTTCTGCACGGTTTGCAGAGCTAGTCTTATACCGAGAGAGAGCACGGGGAACCGGCGCTTCCACGTTCCATATTGCCTCTCCACTGTACTCCGTGTTCTGATCTGCGATTCGTTGAACAGATGTTCTTCCGGGCGTACTGGGACGCGAATTGGTGTAACTAGGTATGGCCTCGATGCGTACCCCGAGTCACCCAAAATTAGGCTGTCTCCAAACTCTCCGTTTT
The DNA here is from genome assembly GCA_921293315.2 of Nemurella pictetii. NCBI lineage: Eukaryota > Metazoa > Arthropoda > Insecta > Plecoptera > Nemouridae > Nemurella > Nemurella pictetii. The sequence continues at coordinate 3,384,541 of OV121125.1, read as the reverse complement.
CAAACCGAGCTCGGATAGCCGAATGGTTAAAAATATTTTGATCATGCGACGATCCTTGCCACCTGGCTACAATGTCCGTGATCCTCATGTCTGGGTCGCTAGTCGTCTGCACGTTAAATGAGAAAAAGTTATTCCTGTTCCGAAAGTCTTCTGCGTTATTTCCGCCTGTAATGGGATAGAAGCGTATTGTAATGTTTTGTTACTTGCATTATTTGTTGCTGGAAAAGTGAGATGGTAACTGGGTGGTCGATTGTCCCGATGTCAAAGAAATATCTCCGCGTTTGTTTCAAATCAAGGAAAATCGGAACTAGAACTGTCGGTGAGCAGGATTGCACCTGCAGGGCCCAATGAATGAGATACATTGTATGCTGACGTACCTGGGGACTGAATTTTAATGTGCGTACAATCAATCGCAGCAAGTACTCGGGGGAAGCGATTCATTCGGTAAAACCCTAGAATAATTCGCTCCCTTTCTTCGGCCGTTTCTGGGAACCGCACGAATTGAGGCCGAAGCTGGGCAATTGCCAGGGAGACTTTTTTGATGACTCTCGATGCGGTGCTTTTATGCACGCCTGCAAAATCTCCTGCAGCAATCAGCATGCTGCCCAGCGCAAAAAAACGTAGAGTCAGGAGCAGCTGGTTGATGGGCGAAAGGGAATTGTTCCTGAGAAAGACATTCAGTGATGAAACTCCTAACCTTAGATCATCTCACAAAACTAAGGATTAGATATTAGCATTTTATTACCTAACCTTAACTTACCTGTCTGTGTCATACTCCAGCTCGTGCTCTACAAGCTCTAACACGCTCAAAACAGTTAGTTTCGTGAGGCGAAACCTCATAAAGAACTCTTCATCGTTCCACAAATTAATATGGTCAGGACGTTGCCTAAAATTTCTTGCTATTCGGCCATGAACAGCGATATTCATAAACATTTCGTCTTCATAATCTGAGTCATCTTCGACAAAGTCAGCCATTTTGTAAGCTATTTGTCTGCCGGACTACTCTAGTCTGCTAGTGAATCATCCAGACAAAAATCTGTCGAACTTCGTGGACTTTGTCTGGCGAACAAGTGCAGTCCAGAGGTCATAAAACACCGAATAAAGTTGTCAGCCAAACTAAATTATTTGTCCGGAGGACTACTTTGTCTTGAAGTAGTCTGGAGGTGGTAATACCGGCCCTAAGGTGGTATGGACACATGAAGAGAATGGATGGCAACAGGTTACCCAGGCAAGCTTTTATTCTGTTGTATAGAATAAGAAAAGCGGGAAGACCTAGAGAAAGATGGATTAACCAAGTAAGAAGAGACGTGGAAGATAGAGGTGAAGACTGGAAGAGAATAAATTATGTGGAAAAATGGTGGGAAGATAGAGATAAATGGAAGGAATTGGTGGAACGAAAAGAAGAAGAAGAAAAAGACGTGGAGGAGAGTTCAGTGGAAATAGAAATAAGAAAATAGTTTGGCAGTATATTTTTGTTGTGTTGGTGTTGCCTATATTTTTAATTTTCTACCCGTGAAACAAATAGTTTATGGAGGAATAAAATTGATATAAAAAAAAATTCACCCATGGGTTTTCTTCAATGATTTTGATCTTGAAAACTAAATCAGACAGAACTGTCAGTGAAGTTGAACCATCTTTTTAGGGAAATAAAAAAATAAAACACGAGATATTTGAAGCAGTCAATGCGTATGGAGATTTGCATCGCTTCTTACACTAATCGCATCAAATAACATTGACTTTTTGCACAACCCGATGAAATTCAAAACAAAAAATACCTTATCTATTTATACATCAAAAAAATTATTGGTAAGAAGCTATGACTTAAATAAGATAACAATTGCCTATGTAGCCTGTAAAAGAACTCCCTGTATTTTAATGCTTTTAAAACTTACTGACAGCAGAACTAACCTTGAGCCTTCTGAGAGGGTTCTACTTTTATTATTGCCTTATCTGATTGAGTTTCCCGGTTAACATCACAGAATAAAGAAAATAGGACTTAAGGACTATTATATATTTTTAATTTACCTTAAAAGATGTACTTAAGAAAATGTTAGAGGAACAGGGGCAGCTGGTCCATAAGGATCTGAAGCGCACTGCCCTAGCAGTAAGATCGAAGCAAATAAGAAAATAATGCGGTCAAATTATTAAAATTATTAATTCTGTTTGCGGCAATGTTTTCCAATGTTATCTACTAGATCATAAATTTCCTTAAATCGATTGGCTCGTTAAAGCGCGGCGCTGCAAAGCGCTTAGAACCGCCGGCCGCGGCGGCAACAGCAACGGCGAGCGATGCAGGCTTGGGGCAAGCATGATGTGCCCAGGGCACTCCACGATCCAGACGCACCCAGCACAGCGCTCAGCTGGTCTTTCTAGGTCCATCCGCCCTCGAACATGTGCTTAGAAACAGTATCGTTGAGCCGGAGGTGCCCCACGCCAACGTCTCGGCCACTCGGCCGAGCTCGTCAACCATCGCGTTTCCAAGCGAGCAGCAAGGAGCAGGAGCGCTAGCGAAACACAGGCGACGATCAAATACTAAGTTGATGGGATAGGACTTCTCAAATACTAAGTTATACAACGAAAAGCTGCGTCGAGCTTTCTTGGAATTGGAGATTATAGCTTGACAAGCAACAAGCTGTCGACGACAATTTGTTTGTACATAAAAGGGTGGTACCGGTGGTAACGTAGTGAACATCGTAGCCTAAGACCATCCGTTTTTTTTTTATAAATTTAATGAATTTGCCAAGATGAGAAAAAAAAATTCCAAAGAAGGGATTTTCAGAAAAAAATATTACTCGAGCTCCTTAATCCAGCAGTAGGTGAGGCACTGTTTTATTACTTTCAACAGATATTTTACATCAACATGTCAGCCACCCAAAATTACAATAAAATGCAAAAACCTCCAAGAATATAAGAAATAAACATCACAAATCCAAGCAAAACTGTGACAACTTTTTTTTTTATCATTCCCTTGACTTTGTTTTTCTCTTTCTCTTGAACTTTATTTAATTAATTTTTTGGGATTCTAGGTTGTCTGATTAACAGGACGATTTTCCTTAAATATGGACTCGACATCCTTGCCAAACTGTTTAAAGCCGTCAGCGATTTCGTCAAAAATCGTTTTCCCAGCAATCTTCATCTGATTAGTTTTGTCCGAGTCGTCGGCGTGGACAGAAGACACAGCGACGACGACGACGACGACGACGAGGGCGAACAGGGTAAGAACCTTCATCGTGGATACCTTGGGGAGAAGCGTCCAGTGAGACAACAGGTTGCATCACAACCAAGCAAGCAAACATCTCACCAGGCTATATGAATGCAATAAACATGCGGTGAAATTAGGCAACAAAGCGCTGGTGGCGAGCCTGGCGTACCGGGGTGAAGTTAGAGTAAACAAGTGCAGTTATCATCCGGATAAGATACTCTTTTATGTTTCAATTGTCAGTTGACACTTGAGATAAAGCATAAGAGACAATTAAAGCTTTATAACGCTCGATGACGTAAGAAACTGTGTTCTGTTGTGTCTAGATGGCTGCGATGCTTTAATTTTTAACCGAGACGACGATTCTGTCACAAGCTCAAAAATGCCATTGCGGCAGTGAAAATGCCTTCACAAGTTACCGCAAAGTATTTGGAAAAATGAGATTTTATTTATTACTTTACCCGTAAGTTACTTCAAGATATCACGCTCGTTTAGCACTGGCGATAATCTTCAATCGATTTACTTCGGTTTCCTCGAGTTCAATGTGACTTCTACGAAGCGTTTTAAACTTTGCTTGCGAAGCGCTGAGCTTTGTCTGAGTTACACTTCCAGGCCTCTGCTTATATTGGACAAATCGAACAATACTTCAATATCGGTGGCATCATTCAAAAACATGAAAAACATTGAAAGAGTATTTAATATTTTTATATCCCATTGAATTTTAAAACATACAAAAAGTTAATGACTCATCAATAAAACGTTTGGCGTCGATGCTAATTAGCCTTACGCAATGCCCTTGGTACTCTGACCTTGGTCATATTTTAGAGTCATGAGTCAATTCAATTCAAACCTTTAGTAATAAAATTGAATCTAAAGGAAAAAAAAACCTTGATCCTGACAGGATACATTCAAGTAAATTACTGGTTTGGTAATAAAATAAATCTTCAATTTCCAAACACTTCGAAGAAACTAGTGTCGGTGACTAACTGCCGCAATAGCTTTGTTGAGCTGGAGACAGAACTGGCAGCTTGGTAAGCAATTGAAGCCACACAGCCATCTAGGTACAACTTATCACAACGTGACTTACGTCATCAAGCGTAATAAAGCTTCAAATTGTCTCAAATTATCAATCTCAAGTGTCAACCGACAGTTGACATATAAACGAGTATCTTTTTCGGATGATAATCGCACTTGTTTTTTGTAACTTTACCCCGGTCCGCCAGGTTCGCCACCAGCGCTTTGTCCTCCGATTAAACTGCAAGTTTCTTGCATTCATAGAGCCTGGTGAGATGTTTGCTTGCATGACTGTGATTCATCCTCATGACACAATGGACACTTCTCCCCAAGATATCAACGATGAAGTCTCTCACCCAGTTCGCCCTCGTCGTCGTCGACGCTGTGTTTTCTGTCCACGCCGACGACACGACCTGTACCAGTTAGGACGAGATGCTAGAGAAGGTCGACACCATGGTTGACAAGACTATCGGTTTCATCGATGGGACTATTGACCTATCTATCAGCTGGCCACTGACATCGAGGACGCTATGGATTTCTTTCTGACGGGAGAGTATAATGCGAAAGAGTGTATCGCGGCTTGTAATTTTTTGGTGAGTGCATTTGAGAAATTTTCCGAACGGAGGAAGGTGTTTGTAGGCAATTTAAGGAAATGAAGGATAAAAGAAAAAAGGATAACATAGTTGAGGAAATGAAGGGATAGGCTTGGGGCAGGCATGATGTGCCCAGAGCACTACGCGATCCAGGCGCATCCAGCACAGCGCTCAGCTGGTCTTTCTAGGTCCACCCCCCCTCGAACCCATGTGCTCGGAATCAGTTCTTTGAGCAGTAGTTGCCCCAAGCCATAGTCTCGGTTAACGGCCGAGCTTGTCAGTCATCCCGTATCCGAGCGAGCAGCAAGGATCGGGAGCGATAGAGAAACACAGGTGTCATGATATCTCAATGATATATCATGTTTTTAATAATCTTTTATAGGGTTGTATTGTATTTTATGTCAGACTCGCAAGACTCAAAGTATTTAGAAGTTTATTCAATGCTTAAGTCTACGGACCCCTGTAAAAACAGTATTTTTTGCACCACTTTAAATAGCACCACCAAACGGGAATTCTTCGCCGAGTACTCGGAAGCTCTACCGTTAGCATTATCTTTATTTGCGCATTGGTGTCAGTCATTGACCACCCACCCAAGATGACCCTTTGTTAGAACGGGATATTGAGGGGTGTTTCGTAGGGGAAATAGGAGGCTTTTGCTATCTCCAGAGACAGATCTGAGAGGACTCTACTCTTGGTTCTTGCGAGGAGAACACTGGTTTTTGCTTTAATCATGTACTAATTTTCTATATGTTAAAATGAATTAATGTTTTTATGTTCAATAAAATGTGTTACACTTATTCCTTCGATTCGCCTCACTTATAAGCAAACACTCGAGTGTCGACTCAAGGAACACAATGAGTTTCTTGACCGCTCAGCCTGCTGATCAGGGCTTTGTACGTCATAAGCTAGTGGCAGCATACAACGTTACCAAAAGAAACACTTAATCACACAGTCGACGGTCAAATACTGCGTTAATCAGCAACGAAACGCTGCGTCGAGCTTTCTTGGAATTGGGGATTATAGCTTGGCGAGCTGTTGACTACAATTTGGCTGTACATGAAGGGGTGGTACCGCATCGTTCGGCAGGCTGAAACCCAGTTGTCGCCTGACTTTGGTTCTGGGGCTGGATCCTGTGCTCCGTTGTTAGCTCGATGCGTAATTTACGAGTTATTTACGATCTTTAGTTGGATGAGCGAGCGCGGCGAGCGAAATCCATCAATTTAACAAGATAGGGGAAAAAAGCGTCCAGATTTTTTTGAAACAAAAACGAGCAGCCATACTTAAAGGTCACAGATCGTTGCAAATTTTGGCAAAAACGTTCGTGGTGACTCAGCGAGGTTCGTTATGGTTTTTGAGCAAAATCAGGTCAGCTATTTTGTTATTATGAGCAAAAACACGTTCATTTTTCAGTTTTTTGGTACTAGCTTCGTAACTATTTAACCGATACGCATAAAATTTGGAATGAATATATATGATAACAAGTTGAACAAATTGCCAAGGTTTCAGATTCGTGCATGAAGTATTCTGGTAATCAAAAAAATAAAATGAATTAAAAGTAAAAAAAAAAAAAATACTTGATCATTAAAGCACCGTTTGCAACTATAATGACTGTCAAATGTTTTTCGTTTGGATTTCCTCGCGGAGATTACGGATCGCTCATCCTGCAACGAGTGTAGGCTCTACTAACCGCTTACCTAGTTCTTAAGGTTAATCTAATTATGTGCAAAAAACGGCCTAATCTGTGACAATACGGGTTGCTTTTCGCTAATGGCAGCCCCCTCCCCCGGACTGTATTAATGTCCAGGTGTCTGCCCCCCCAACCCTTTCATCCAGATGAAATGAACACCAAAAATTGTGGTCGAAACAGAAGTAAAGTATATACAGACTACCCGCAAATCAAAAGTCTAAATAAAACTACTTTTTGCCGGGTAAAGCTTCTTACAAACCACTGCGCAAAGCTGTGCTGTGCAACTTAAGTAGATTAAGTTCTTGTTGTAGCCTAAAACCACTCGGTTTTTTATACATTTAATAAATTTGCCAAGACTAGAAAAATAAATAAGTTAAAAGAAGGGATTTTCAGAAAAAAACAAGTTGGTGAGGCACTGTTTTATTACTTTCAACAGATATCTTACATCAACATGGCAGCTCAACCAAAATTACAATAAAATGCAAAATACTCCAAAAATATATAGAAAAAACTAAAATCTAAGCATAACCATGCAAACCTTCTCTTCAATTCCTTTTCCCTTTATCATTCATTTCCTTAAATTGCCTTCAAGCCCATCCTTCGTTTGGAGATCTCCAGGAATTTCTGTAGTCTTGGTTCGCTTTATCTTCTTAAGAGACTTCTTTACGTTATTGATTTCTTTATCCATTTTAAATTTTAATATAGGCCTTAACCATGGTTTTTGTTAAAAAATTTCCAACATCCGCAAATATATTAGGTTCGGCCGTGACGTCGGCATGGAGAGAAAGCAAGGAGACGACGACGACGACGAGGGCGAACAGGGTAAGAACCTTCATCGTTGATACCTTGGGGAGAAGTGTCCAGTGAGTCAACAGGTTGAATCACAACCAAGCAAGCAAACATCTCACCAGGCTCTATGAATGCAAGAAACTTGTGGTGAAATCGGACGAAAAAGCGCTGGTGGCGACCCTGGCGGACCGGGGTGGAGTTAGAGTAAACAAGTGCAGATATCATCAGGAAAAGATACTCTTTATTAAGTCAATTGTCAGTTGACGCTTGAGATTCAGCATTTGAGTCAGTAAAAGCTTTATTTCGCTTGAAGACTTAAGTTACTATGTGTTTAGTTGTACCTAGTTAAATGTGATGTCAACCGGGTCAACCGGGTCATCATCCGACTGACTTTCTGAATCTCCACCCACAGAAAAAGCGTCTTTTAAATCGTTCGTGATCCGCGTGACAAACTCCTCAAAGGCATGTTTGATCTTCTCGGCAAGTTCAACAACCGAGTCCTTGCCTTCCTTCGCAATCTCAGCCAAAGACTTTTCAGGAGGGTCGTCGGCGTGGACAGAAGACACAGCGACGACGACGACGAGGGCGAACAGGGTGAGAGACTTCATCGTGGATACCTTGGGGAGAAGCGTCCAGTGAGTCAACAGGTTGAATCACAACCATGCAAGCAAACATCTCACCAGGCTCTATGAATGCAAGAAACTTGCGGTGAAATTAGGCAACAAAGCGCTGGTGGCGAACCTGGCGGACCGGGGTGGAGTTAGAGTAAACAAGTGCAGATATCATCAGGAAAAGATACTCTTTATTAAGTCAATTGTCAGTTGACGCTTGAGATTCAGCATTTGAGTCAGTAAAAGCTTTATTTCGCTTGAAGACTTAAGTTACTATGTGTTTAGTTGTACCTAGTTACATGTGATGCTTTAATTTCAAAAACCAAGCTGACAATTTCGTTGGCAGCTCAAAAATGCTATTGCGGCATTAATTTCACCGACATTAGTTTCTTATAATTATCTGGAAAAATATGAGACTTATTTTATCACTTTACCCGTAATTTACTTCAATATATCACGCTTGTTTAGCCCTGGCGATAATCTTCGGTAGCTGTAGTTCGGTTTCCTCAAGTTCAATGTGATTTCGATGGAGCTTGTCAAACTCTGCTCGTAAAGCGCTGAGCTTTGTCTTAGTGCCTCTGCTTTTATTGGACAAATCAAACAATACGTTTATATCGGTTGCATCATTCAAAAACATGAAAAACACTGAAAACAATTTGTAATTTTTTTATATCCCATTGAATTTTTATAACATAAAATAATTTACTAAGCATCAATAAAAAGTTTGGCTTTGGTGCCAAGTTTTGAAAGATAACATTGTTGGCCTGGCCCAATGCCCTTGGTACTCTGACCTTGGTCATATTTTAGAGTCATAAGTCGATTCAGCTCATACCTTTAGTAATAAAATTGATTCAGAAAGAAAAAAAATCTTGATTACGACAGAGTATATTAAAATAAATTATAGATTTGGTAATAAAATAAATCTTCAATTTCCAAATACTTCGAAGAAACTAGTGTAGGTGACTAACTGCCGCAAAAGCTTGTTGAGCTGGAGACAGAACTGGCAGCTTGGCAAGAAATTGAAGCAGCCGTCTTGGTTCAACTTTACGCATAGTTAATTGCGTCAGCATAATAAAGTGATATAAAATGGTCAATGTCAATTGTCAACTGCCACTTGAAATATAACATAGAGTCTTTTTCCGGGAGATCTCTGCATCTGGTTGTTATCGGGAAGTGAGCTACTTGACTGGACGTTGTAAAACTGGCGCGTAATCATTATCAGAATTTATTACCATATCATAATTATTACCATCATTGTCATAAAGCTATTGCTTACAATGCCCACCGATCCCTATTTGAATGGGACACGTCGTTTGTAAATTCTGAGAATAAACAGCTGTTGTTTTCTTTGAAAGCACGGCCTTGTTGTTTGCCATCATTGCCGTGGATTCTGAAGGCTGTGGGTTCTGAAGACAGTGGATCAAGACGGCTGTTTATAAAAACAAAACAAAATCTTTGCAAGCAGAAGTGAATTTCATTCAAGCCCCGCACCGGAAACTAATTTGAAGCTGTTCGTCGCACGCATCGGGTTTTGTTGACGGTCTGAACTTTGACCCGAAAAAATATCAACATCAACAGCAACATCGGATGGATCGAGTCGCAGGACTTGTTGCTGCAAAGTGTTTTGGTTGCTACGGAAACTACACAAGAAGCGGATTAAGGGGCCTTGATTGCCGATGTTTAATGGATTCGAAAACTTGGATTAATTTTCGATCAAACCAGGTTTGATTGAAGAGTTTTTATTTGAAACTATGAAAGGGAATCAACACGTTGCTTGCTTGGTCGAGTTGTTGGCGTGTGATTGCAGCATAGCGTCACTAGATTCACCACCTTCTATGTTCATTCACAGTCCTTTTTCTATCTCCATGGAGCCACGTTATAATCGGGGTTAGTCGAGTTGTTGATGTGTGATGGCAGCATAGCGTCACTAGTTTCACCGCCTTCTATGTTCATTCACAGTCCTTTTTCTATCTCCATGGAGCCCAAAAACTATGATAAACTTAAAATCCACTCAAAATAAGACCATACAGCTTAGTAGAGCATTGCACAGGAATAAAAACCGATCAGGGACCGTTTTCCCCTTGATGTTATAATATTTGAATGGACATTTTGTCTATGAATTAAATAAATTTGGGTGAGACGAATAAAAGCATATATTGGTCACATGATCTTGAGACAGGTAAATAAGCGGCGGTCCTGGCTGCTCAACAATCTGTTGGTACAGCTTTTTGATTCCGAGCCCGACCGCAGAGCAGCGCTACGATATTCTCTTTTAGAGACGCGCCGGAATCGAATGAGAAACAAATGCTAGCGTCGACGAGACGAGACACCCACTAGATACAAGAAACAGCCGCCTTGTTTTTTAACCTAATGTGTTTGATGCTTAACGCTGCGGTTGGAAGTTTCTTTGGCGAACACGCTTTTATGTTTGTCCATTTTACATTCAGGGATAATGACAATCGCTAAGCATTCTACATTCTACAGCCTGGTGATATATTTGCTGGTAGAGTTTCCTGCATCCTACAGCAAGGTGAGATGTTTGCTGGCAGAGTGTCCTGCATCCTACAGCCTGGTGTTATATTTGCTGGCAGAGTTTCCTGCATTCTACAGCCTGGTGAGATGTTTGCTGGCAGAGTGTCCTGCATCCTACAGCCTGGTGAGATGTTTGCTGGCAAAGTGTCCTGCATCCTACAGCCTGGTGACATGTTTGCTGGCAGAGTTTCCTGCATTCTACAGCCTGGTGAGATGTTTGCTGGCAGAGTGTCCTGCATCCTACAGCCTGGTGAGATGTTTGCTGGTAAAGTGTCCTGCAACCTACTGCCTGGTGAAATGTTTGCTGGCAGAGTTTTCTGCATTCTACAGCCTGGTGAGATGTTTACTGGCAAAGTGTCCCGCATCCTACAGCCTGGTGAGATGTTTGCTGGCAAAGTGTCCTGCATCCTACTGCCTGGTGAAATGTTTGCTGGCAGAGTTTCCTGCATTCTACAGCCTGGTGAGATGTTTGCTGGCAGAGTGTCCTGCACCCTACAATCTGGTGAGATGTTTGCTGGCAGAGTATCCTGCATCCTACAGCCTGGTGAGATGTTTGCTGGCAGATTGTCCTGCATCCTACAGCCTGGTGTGATGTTTGCTGGCAGAGTGTCCTGCATCCTACTGCCTGGTGAGATGTTTGCTGGCAGAGTGTCCTGCATCCTACAGCCTGGTGAGATGTTTGCTGGCAGAGTGTCCTGCATCCTACAGCCTAATAAGATGTTTGCTGGCAGAGTGTCCTGCATCCTACAGCCTGGATATATGTTTGCTGGCAGAGTATCCTGCATCCTACAGCCTGGTGAGACATTTTGGCACCAGCCAGTTTGGTTTGGCTACGTATTCTGAGTGAATTCTGATAGAAACGAAGTCGAACGTAGAAGTTTCAAATTGAAAAAAGCCATCGCAAAGTTGAATTCCAACGGCGAGCGCTTGATGTTAAAAGGTATCAACTTAGCGATATTATCGGAAGCGTGACCGACTCTCAACTCTCAAGATGAACGGTGTTAAACTTCCCAGTTCTCTGCCTGTTCAATAAAACATAGGGACACAATCGCGAACGAGAAAACAACGCTACACCTTCTAAAAATTCCGCTTGCCGTGAATTCATGGGTGTTTTCGAAACAATTGGTTTGTGTAAGCAATGGCTGGTTCAAAAGACACCGTGCTTTTGGCTAGAAACACAGCGTGCTACGGGCTTGAAACACAGCGTGCTGCGGGCTAGAAACACAGCGTGCCACGGGCTTGAAACCCAGCGTGCTACGGGCTTGAAACACAGCGTGCTACGGGCTTGAAACACAGCGTGCTACGGGCTTGAAACACAGCGTGCTACGGGCTTGAAACACAGCGTGCTACAGGCTTGAAACACAGCGTGCTACGGGTTGAAACTGAGCGTGCTACGGGCTTGAAACACAGCGTGCTACGGGCTTGAAACACAGCGTGCTACGGGCTTGAAACATAGCGTGCTACGGGCTTGAAACACAGCGTGCTACAGGCTTGAAACACAGCGTGCTACGGGTTGAAACTGAGCGTGCTACGGGCTTGAAACACAGCGTGTTACGGGCTTGAAACATAGCGTGCTACGGTCTTGAAACACAGCGTGCTACGGGTTGAAACTGAGCGTGCTACGGGCTTGAAAATAAACGCATGTTTTCAAACTACTTTTCCCAAATATGGTTTAACATTATTAATTGCATAAAACAGTCAAGGCATAAACCTCAAACACATATTGCTTACATAATTTTACAAGGGGAAAAATCTCGTATTGATTTGCTGTGTGCTTACCAACAAAAAATATACCTCGGATCTCAAAACTAGGAGTAATTATTCACTTCAATGCGAGGTAATTCGCCGGTTAAATGCAAACAAGCTTTTTGAATATGGAAACAAAGCGCGTTCCACCGTCAGTTAGATTCCGTACAATTTCCACCTTTTCAGTTTTTCTAGACACTCCAAAATCCCCTGAGAATCCACCTGGCGGGCACGCTAGCGTTCTCAAGTCTCAGCCAGTGCTAAATACAGCACACAGAGGGCACTCGACGCCTGAGAGTGGCGGACTTGTGTGATCATGCTGTCAAAAAACGCGCGGTAATGTCAGATGTTCATCGCCGGTAAACGGAGATATCATATATATTATATCTAAGACTCTTTGAAAAAATCCCAAGGCATAAAAACTTACAAAGACATAACTTTGTCCGCTCATCGCCAGTTAGCATCGTTATGGGGAAACATGATGTGACAGAAATTGGCAAACAATAAACCTCCTTTTCAACAGCATCAGTTCAAAAAAGGTTTCTACCATCGATCTTTAAACGCTAGAAATTTTGTGAGCCGAAAAAAAGACTTCCAGGTCTGCATAGAAGCTATTTTTTTAATCGATTTATTTATTTTCTTGGCAACCAAACGCTTTTACCAACTTTCCCAGAGAAAAAGGCTAAGGTTCAAGTTCGGCAGCTTACCATTCAACAGTTCAGTTTTATAACTTTCATGAAAGCAAACGTTCTTAGGAACATACACAAGTCTAAAGAAATAAATAAAACAGAGGTTTTTATTTAAGTGTGTAGATCTGCATATTTATAAAAAGGTTCCATTCAAATATTGTTTATGCCAAATCTTGAGAACGAATTTTTGCCGCATATTAAAAAGACAAAATTTATCAACACACTGTCCCAGGAAGCGACCTTTCATCGATACTAAGAGTCAGCCACTCCCAGCCCGTACACAGCTCACTCCGCCATCACGGAGCCTGTCACGTTGCCCCAGCAAGCCGTGCCACGAGCACGTGATCGCCCGGGCCGTGAGATTATCAAATTAGGGGACACGACGTGACTAATCGGCTTGCGCGTGCGCGGTGAGTGACACGTGACACGCGCACTGCCACTCACGGCCACCAGGGGACGCGCGGGGCCCGGAAAATGAACCTGGCCGAGATTTTGTACAGATCTAAGATTTGACACCATTTCTTCTCTACACATGTCTTTTTCTGCAAAGGCCTATGTGGTTGAACATCTTTTTCATTGCCCACTAAAGCAAAAAAAAAAAATCATGATAAACGTGTAAAACGGACACAATTCTGTGTATTGACAATTTCTGACAAGCAGCATTTCTGTCTTTATCCGAGGATCTGCTGAAACAATATGAAGACAAGCGTGTCCTTGGCGTGTATTGGCTAAGTAAGGTTAATCAAAATTGTGGGAAACTTTGTGTAGCGGACTCGTGGGACGTAAGCTCCATTCACAAGCAGCTCAAGCATCAACTGAAACCATAGCCCCCTGTCATTATATTCGCACGCCATATATTGTTATTTTCACTCTAAAAATCGATCGAAAACAAATAAAAAATGCTGAAAAGAAGATAGATATCTGCGAGACTATGTCTTGTGTCTTTAAGTAATCGAAGCATTGTAGAAAGTGAAGCTAGCGCTAGTTGAAAGCTCTTCTCATCGAATCCCACTTCGCTGCTACCAAAGTAGTACACTACAATGGTGTCAGCGGCGAGGGATAGTTATATTTTAGCCTTATAAATAGTTTTCAAGGATTTTTCTCTTTCAAAACCACAAAAAAAAAAAATATTTTATAATAAAGTTATGTCCTAGACGTGCATTGGCTGTGTGCTGACCGTCTCAATGCCGGGATGCATTACATCGCCAACGCCAGTGCAACTGCCAGTGTGACAGCTGTCACTGTGACAGCTGTCACTGTGACAGGTGTCTGGGTGATAGTTTGGCAGCGTGGAATCTGCGGTTAAAAAAAAGCGCTGCAGAAAGCAAAAAAAAAGAAGTGAAAATTTAGCTCCGTGTCGTGTCGTAGTGACCGTTGTCATGGTTTCGACGAGCAAGGTTTTGAGGTCGCGTGCACCGGATGTGACAGGATGATAATTTACTTGTTTTCAGAATTACAGGTGTCCAACTTTGTTGCAGTGACCGATTCCATGTGTTTTAGGGCCTGAGCATGAATTGTATATTGTTTTTATTTTTAGCGTGGCATTGTTCATAAGTTCTCACATCAGAGTGACGTATTGGATTGGTTGGAAATGTTACACTAACACGAATCTTTCTGAATTTGCAGGATGTAAGGAATGTGCTTGAAGGCAGGACGCTTCAGGCTGTAATCGCCTGTCGCCGCCAAAGTTTAGGTACATTTTGTATTTATTGTTGCCAGTGCAAAGCTTCTTTACATTAAAAAATATATTTTATATGTTTGGTAGTTTTATCACAAATGTATGGATATTGTTTGAAAAGAACAAGGATTTGGCTTTTTTGGCAGTTGTCCCCGCTGCCATGTTACAAATTATATTCTGAATTGATAATAATTCCGTAACCTGACACATCTGACAGCTTCTGTCACATTTTCCACTGATATTTAATATGAAAAAATTAAATTGCAATCAAATTTTCAGAAAATTCTGTAAAGAGTTTGGTGATTTGTCGTTGATTGCATGTCATTTCCTTTTCTTTGTGGGCTAAGCATGCAATTTCCCTGTTAAAATTTAATTTATTAGATCAATCTTTGGGACTGTATTCGATAATTCAAACTCATCGTCACATTTTCCCCCCTAACAAACAGGTATCTAAGTGACTGCGTTGCTACGGGCACTTGCAAGACGCGTTCCGATTGGCTAAGAAGTCTGCACGTCTCAGCCATCAAGTACAACAAAGTTTAACACCCCACCCCCGTCTCCATGGTGATGTTTTGTTAATTTTCTCAAGCAGCAAGCGGCGCGCGTCGCGGGGAAAAGGTGAAGCACAAAAAGCGCAGAAAAGTGTTGTGTCGAGACAAGAAGTGCCGCTCCGAGAAAATGAGAGAAATTGCGGTGAAATTCGGAAGTAGAAAAGAAAAAGCTGCGGGAAAAACAAGAGAGAGCGCGGAACGGTTTCGTGCAAAAACCCGCGTGATCCAATTGGCCGCGAGGCCTGCAAAAAGATGGTGGAAATTAGGAAATAATTAACGGAAAATAAAGTTGTGAAAAACAAGTGATGGGTGGCGCGGCGATACACGGTTACTTGGAAACTTGGTACACCGATGCGGTTCAAGTTTTTTCTTTTAAAATTGCATCGAAATTAGAACTTCTGTTAACAAATTATAAGAAAATTTTGTTTAAAAATTCTTGGACTTATGTCATTTAAGAATCTGATGATAGTTAAAAGTTTCCAAAAGGCTGGACTAAAAATAGTTTATGATCTATACAGGTATGTTTAAAGACACCGGAAGTATTCCAAGTATTTCATCAACTTTTGCAACGTTTCTTGGCCTGTAGTGCGTTAACAGAAAAAAAAACAGGACGATATATTTTGCGTAGTATGACATATTGAAGATTAAATAAATTCGCTAAGCTCGTGACGCATCTAAAAATATCATGCGATGCATTTAAATGAAGGCAGAAAAGCTGTCTAGAGCGAAGCTGTTACTGCTTTGATTTTCCTGGTAATTCACTTTTACAATTTAATTACGGGTCACTGCGCTCGTCACGGCGTCAACAATCCGCTTACAGAAGGCCGGGTTTATTCCGGTGGAACTTTGTTTCCACAGCGAGCTGGAAAATCAATTATACAACACTAATCCACGGCCCGGACGAGTCAACATTGCTAAATGATACTATATTTTCAGGAAATTTGGAACGCACACAGATTTAATTGGAGTTTACAGGTTTCCGCAGCTGTCAATAGCTGCAAAGCCGCTGGGAATATTCCTCATCCTTTTTTGTTTGTTTGCTAGTGGTGATGATTTAGCAAAGTGCTGACGGCAAAAGTGTGGAAAGTGATTATTATTAAAATCCAAATATCCATTTCAAAATGTGTGTACATAACAGCCGTACATGCAGGGAGCATTTACATAGGTAACTGTTTGAATCAACATTGATCAAAGTGTTATTTATATATTATCTTTCCCTTATAATCTTTTTGCCCAATTCTATTACAGAGACTGAATATAATGACATGCTCATGTCTATGATGCAGACACTTCGTGTCCTAGGCGTGCATTGGCTGTGTGCTTGACCGTCTCAAAGCCGGGATGCAGACACGTCGTGTCCTAGGCGTGCATTGGCTGTGTGCTTGACCGTCTCAAAGCCGGGGTGCAGACACGTCGTGTCCTAGGCGTGCATTGGCTGTGTGCTTGACCGTCTCAAAGCCGGGATGCAGACACGTCGTGTCCAAGGCGTGCATTGGCTGTGTGCTTGACCGTCTCAAAGCCGGGATGCAGACACGTCGTGTCCTAGGCGTGCATTGGCTATGTGCTTGACCGTCTCAAAGCCGGGATGCAGAAACATTACTAGCACCTTGCAACGTTGTCTTGTGTCTTGTCTGGTCTTGTCTGGTCTTGTGTCTTGTTGTGATCGAAGCATTGTAGAAAGTGAAGCAAGCGCTGGTTTAAAGCTCTTCTCATCGAATCCCACTTCGCTGCCACCAAAGTAGTTTACTACAATGGTGTCAGCGACGAGGGATACTTTTATTTTAGTCTTAGGAATAGTTTAAAGGATTTTTCTTTACAGTAACGTTACTATTTGAATCATATACCATTCATGCAATCATTTTGATCTGATTGTTTTGCCCATTGGCGCATTTTAATTGCCATTAATAAACAGAGAATATTCCTCAATTCTGACACCGATTGCACTGCAAACATTGATTAAAGTTAATTAAAAAATCTGGACAACACACATTTATGCTGTTAAACTAATTTATAACCGCTCTAACACATAAACATGCCCGTATCACGTTTTTACTACCGTAAATCAATGCTTTAATTATGTTTCAGTTGCCGCCACGCGCCATCATTATATTCGTTCGCCGTCCTATCGCATAAATATTTTCTAGATGTCACTCGCCGATTTTTCTGGCCTCGACGTTGGGACGCAAAAAAAAAGTTAATTATGCACACGTTGCGCACGCGCCCGTTATTGCGAAGGCCGCCCATCAACCCCATTTGCCCACCCCCCGGACCGGCCGTTAATATCAGGCTGGCGAGGTGGAATTACTTTTTTAATATTTCATCCGATTTTGCCAGGATTCGTGTCACTTGATTGCGTTGCGTTGCGTTGCGTTGCGTTGCCGACAACAGTGATAAAAGGTGAAATCATCGCAGCTGATCTCAATGAAACCTGCGTTAAACGGGAAGACATTTAGACAAAGTCCCTGACAGGAGTGGTGCGTTAGAGCAAACTTTTGCCATGTTAAAGCGAACCGTTTGCTAAAGCCTCTCTTTAAAGTGTCTCTATATAATTATTCCTTAAAATAATATATAAAAGATTTATGTATAACTTGACAATTTACTGAGATACTTTCGTATGCAGTCCCGGCTGAAATTATCGAGATAAATAATAATAATCTGTGACCCTGGGTCAGGGGGTGGCTTTAAGGCCACCGGGTTCAAGGGCAACAGGGCCTTATTAGAACCGGCTTGCCAAGCCTGTCATTCTACCCATCCTCCTCCACACTTTCTGCTTCCGCCTTCTGTACCAAGGCTTTCCACACCTTTCGCTTATTCCACCACTGTTCGTCTCGCACACACTCCCACACTTCATTTCTGTCCTCCACACATCACACTTAATTTGCTCAGCCCATCTGTCCCTTGGTCTTCCAACTCTTCTTTTCACTCCTGCTTGCGTGGTCTTCTCGTACTCCCGTCGTGGTATTCTGTCTTGATCCATTCTTTGCATATGAGATAATATACCTATTCCATGCTCAGAGAAAAATGATTTCAGATACCCACTGGTCGCACTACCAGTTTGGAAAAAAACTAATGAGCTCTGCTAGTAAGTTAGGTAAGTTCTTTATCGACAGTGACGGTAAGTTCACTTGCTTTATCGACTTGGTCGGTAATTTCACTTGCTTTATCGACTAGTTCGGTAATTTCACTTGCTGAATCGACTAGGTCGGTAAGTTCGGTAGATTTTATCGACTAGGTCGGTAAGTTCGGTAGGTTTTATCGACTAGGTCGGTAAGTTCGGTAGTTTTTTTATCAACTGTGACGGTAAGTTATCTTTCTTTATCGACTGTATTAAACAAGTGACTATCATAATGCAACGAACACAAAATACACACGCTTTCACCGTCTACTTCTCCCGAACAAGTTTTTCCGAAGGTTTTTACCCCGATTTTCCCCCAGCACGGCACCGAATTTCCTCACAAAGCCATCCTGATTCTCCTGACGTCACTAGTTCTTGTATTAATTACTCGCAAAGCTAATTACAAGCCATTGAAGACGGAGCGAGTGTGTGAGAGAGAGACGCAAGATAAGCGGCGCGGGGAGAGAGCAAGAGAGAGACAGATGGCTAAAGAGATAAATGGAGCTTTCGGGAAAGAGCGCTGTGTATTAGGGATTTCTCTGAATCTGTTCTAAGCAATTGCTGCTTTCGTCGCCGCCTTCCTTCTTCTCTACGCTATGAAGCCTAGAGCGCCAAGACTTCAATGTTTTAGTATTCAGTCAGCTGTTTTCGCTTGAAATCTCAAAAAAATCAATTTAAGTTTTGC
Organism: Nemurella pictetii; assembly: GCA_921293315.2. Classification (NCBI taxonomy): domain Eukaryota; kingdom Metazoa; phylum Arthropoda; class Insecta; order Plecoptera; family Nemouridae; genus Nemurella; species Nemurella pictetii. The sequence goes on along the minus strand of OV121125.1, from coordinate 3,365,652 downwards.
TAGTTTTGCTGAAATATCTTTCATGTTCAAAGACTTTGGAAAAAAATATTGCAAATGTTCTATGTGTAGTTCTTATTAATATTGAGTACCTAATAAAGCATTATAATTATTAAATTTCACCCCATTTTGCTACTGAGACCGACTTAAATGGCATGCCAACGTCTATGTGGTTTGACCATCTTTGACAGTTGCCACATTTCTGTCTATATCCTAAAATCTGCTAAAACATGAATTAAAGCGTGTCCTAGGCGTGCATTGGCTGTGTCAAGGTTACTCAATATTGTTGTAGACTAATTGTAGTGACGTCACTGGCGGGACGTAAGCTCCTTTCACAACCAGCTCAAGCGTCGACTGAAACCATGGCCCGCTGTCATTGTATTCGTACGAAACAGATTGTTATTTTCACTGTAAAAGTCGACTTAAAATCTATAAAAAATCCGGTAAAGTAAATAAATATCTGCAAGACAATGTCGTATTTCTTTTTGTGATCGAAGCAGCGTGAAAAGTGAAGAAAGCGCAGGTTTACAGCTGTAACCATCGAATCCCACTTCACTGCCACCAAAGTAGTGCACTACAATGGTGCCAGCGATGAGGGATACTTTTGTATCATCTTTAAAATTGTTTTCAAGAATATTTTACCGCTAAAATTGTTGAAACAAGTGGCGGTCCAGGCTCCTTGGACCAGTGGAGAAAGTGGAGGTTAGAAAATCTGCTTTAAGGGCAGAAAAAAAGCTAATTGCAGTTTGTGTTTTGGCTCGCGTTTCCATGTGGATTAATGAGTGATTTTATCTGCTAGTTATCAAGGAGATTTCTCGTGGTAACTGGTGTGTGAAGGGGTTGTAGCTTGGAGGAAAGAGTTTTTTTTTGTTATCAGTGAAAAAACATCTTGCTGACTTTTTAGGGGTCGGCCCAGCAGTTATCGTAGGTAAGCAAACAATTGTTCTATGAAAATATGAAACTGTTTACATTATCACACTCGGGTCTGGTGTTTCAGGGGCTTGTTAATTATTTAACAAACTGTTAACAAAATATCCAGGCATTTCATTGGTAGTGACCATGGTTACAACCCATTAACGATCCGTTAAGATGTTAACCTGCCACTGAGAGACTGGACCTTGGGAAGTAGTGTTAAGCTCCTAGCAAAACATGTAGTATGTTCATAACGTTCTTAAATCTTATGACAGTGAGCAGCCGATTTATAGTTATACAATTAAAAAGGAACCAATATCCCTGATAACTAAGAATGATCTGAAGGTTGTGGTTTACTTACTCTGAATTATGATTAATTAAAATTGCTTTTAATGGACATGACTAAGCCATGACTAAGGCTAAGCGATAATACGACTCTGCTTATTCTTGTCGGGTTGATCTGAACAACAAAGCTTTAAAAATAATATCAACGATTTCAGAGATAAATTCAAATTATTTTTTATTTAATTTGAAAACAACTTGTAATTTTAAAATTCTTGACTGGCTCCAAATGGCCGTGTTGCTGTCAGAAACAAAATAATGAAAATGAAGATAAAATTTATAGTATTTGTTTTGTACAGCATGCATTTTAACTACATATGAAAATAGCAGCAATTTTCGTTATCTTCCTACGTGGGCTGCGAGCCAAGAAAAACTTCCGACCTCTGATATATTGTTCACTAAAGAAACTAGCAGGTTAGGGTAGGTAATGTGATAAGGTCGAAGGAATCAATATACAATATTGCACTTTTATCCAATCAGTTGGTGTCATCTCACTTGACAACGAGCAAGAGATGCAGCCACATTCACGTCGTCCATTGTTTCATCTGCCTTTGTCCGCGTCACGTTCAGAGAGTCGACGCCAGCGCCCCAAGTGGCTGAAGTCTGCAAAGCGACGATTGTCCGCCACGAGCGCTGGAAGACGTCTTCAAAAGATGCCCGTTATTGGCTGCTTCGGAGCCTCTTAGATTCAAGATGGATGTGCACAAGTTTCAAAGATCGATTTTTAAATGCACTTGTTTAATTTATCTTCCCTCCGATTTACCATCCACTATCCAGCACATGTTTAACCGAGAGTTTCTTGCATCCTACAGCCTGGTGAGATGTTTGCTGGCAGAGTGTCCTGCATCCTACAGCCTGGTGAGATGTTTGCTGGCAGAGTGTCCTGCATCCTACAGCCTGGTGAGATGTTTGCTGGCAGAGTGTCCTGCATCCTACAGCCTGGTGAGATGTTTGCTGGCAGTGTCCTGCATCCTACAGCCTGGTGAGATGTTTGCTGGTAGAGTGTCCTGCATCCTACAGCCTGGCCAGATGTTTGCTGGCAGAGTGTCCTGCATCCTACAGCCTGGTGAGATGTTTGCTGGCAGAGTGTCCTGCATCCTACAGCCTGGTGAGATGTTTGCTGGCAGAGTGTCCTGCATCCTACAGCCTGGTGAGATGTTTGCTGGCAGAGTAACCTGCATCCTACAGCCTGGTGAAATATTTGCTGGCAGAGTGTCCTGCATTCTACAGCCCGGTGAGATGTTTGCTGGCAGAGTGTCCTGCATCCTACAGCCTTGTGAGATGTTTGCTGGCAGAGTTTCCTGCATCCTACAGCCTGGTGAAATGTTTGTTGGCAGAGTGTCCTGCATCCTACAGCCTGGTGAGATGTTTGCTGGCAGAGTGTCCTGCATCCTACAGCCTGGTGAGATGTTTGCTGGCAGAGTTTCCTGCATCCTACAGCCTGGTGAGATGTTTGCTGGCAGAGTGTCCTGCATCCTACAGCCTGGTGGGATATCAGTTTCCAAATGTTTACGACGTTTGACGACTTATCAATTAATAACCTTAAGATAGATATAATTCAGAAAGACACCTTGTGGGCGTAGACGCTTCTCCAACCAAATTATTGCAATATATAGGGAATGCCGTAAGTTTCAGCGCGATTGATTAACTTTGCAGGAAATTTACATCAACCAACACACTTGCACCTCTATACATGCACGTCCATACAATGTGTGTACCTTCGTGCGATCGTGCTGCATTTGACATTCAGCCCACCGCCGAGTTAAGCTATCTCGACGACTAGGTGTATCCGTCGTTGATTAGCAATTAGGCTGTGAGATGAAGCCGGGACGGAAAACGAAGCGATCAATTCCCTCGACTTCCTTGTCATGCCGTTAAGTAATTCTAGAGTTCGAGCACGCGCACCTGAAGCAACTCCCTGGCTCTTTGTGCGCTGATAAATGCTATTCAAAGTTAATCTTCTCTGAATTCAGGGCAATTAGACAATAAACAAGAAAATATAAATTCCTATATCGCTAAGTTAAGCAACCCAAATGCTGGTTTACGTTTCAGATGGATGACTACATTGATCTGCAAGGTTTCAAGCCGGTGCCACAGCTTCACTCGGCTTGCTTGTCAACCTCTCGACAGCACGGATCGGTGGAGGAATCCTGCTGTCCGAGTTGTTCTGTGTCTGCTGGGAGGTTGCAAGGTTTCAAGCCGGTGCAACAGCTTCACTCGGCTTGCTTGTCAACCTCTCGACAGCATGGATCGGTGGAGGAATCCTGCTGGTCGAGTTGTTCTGTGTCTGCTGGGAGGTCGCAGGGTTCCAAGCCGGTGCAACAGCTTCACTCGGCTTGCGTGTCAACCTCTCGACAGCACGGATCGGTGGAGGAATCCCGCTGTTCGAGTTGTTCTGTGTCTGCTGGAAGGTCGCAGGGTTCCAAGCCGGTGCAACAGCTTCACTCGGCTTGCTTGTCATCCACTCAACCTTTGATTCTAAATTATCCCCGGGTATATTTCTCTGAAACTTGGCTAACGCCACTAGAATCAATCTGAACCCACGTCTAAACTTCTAAGATCTCTACGCTCGAAGGCAGACGTTTGCAGAAACAATCAATTAGATTTCAAACACATGACCGACAATGCCAGAAGGTAATTAGCAGAATCAAGTCAGCACAGAGCCGAGGCCCTTTGAAATCGCCATCGACAGCCAGAATGTTCCTTAACAACATTGTCCGGAGCGACTGGTTCACTGAGACGGGCTTGAATGAATCTTGTTGCTCCTTGTACACAATGCTGCTAATATACGAAGCCTACCCTTGCCATGTCCCACGCTTCCAGTGTGTGTGTGTGAGGGTGTGTGTGTGTGTGTGTGTGTGTGTGAGAGAGAGAGAATAGATGAGGAGAGTTCAACTGTCTTCGACTGTTGTGAGTGCTAAGGCGCCTGGACAGCCGCCATATCGATTTCGGCGCCATGTTTTCATACAAGATGCAAGATTTTGATGGTCATTAGCACTGATGATCTAGTTGTTGGCGTGTGATTGCAGCATAGCGTCACTAGATTCAACGCCTTCTATGTTCATTCACAGTCCTGTTTCTATCTCCATGGAGCCACGTTATAATCGGGGTTAGTCGAGTTGTTGGCGTGTGATTGCAGCATAGCGTCACTAGATTCACCGCCTTCTATGTTCATTCATAGTCCTGTTTCTATCTCCATGGAGTCACGTTATAATCGGAGTTAGTCGAGTTGTTGGCGTGTGATTGCAGCATAGCGTCACTAGATTCACCGCCTTCTATGTTCATTCATAGTCCTGTTTCTATCTCCATGGAGCCACGTTATAATCGGGGTTAGTCGAGTTGTTGGTGTGTGATTGCAGCATAGCGTCACTAGATTCACCACCTTCTATGTTCATTCATAGTCCTGTTTCTATCTCCATGGAGCCACGTTATAATCGGGGCTAGTCGAGTTGTTGGTGTGTGATTGCAGCATAGCGTCACTAGATTCACCACCTTCTATGTTCATTCATAGTCCTGTTTCTATCTCTTTAGAGACCAACAACTCAAAGAAACTTCATATCCATTCGAAAGTCGGTTGTCCGTGTAGCAGAGCTAGAAGTAGAGTTATATAAACACCGGAAATGTGAAGGACACGAAATCCGGTACGGATACATATTTTGAGTGGTTTTTTCGTTTCTTATAATAATTGCTTTGCAGATGGTGAGAGACAAGTGGCGGTCGAGTCTCCTTAGCGAGTTATTACTAATTCAGAGGAAGGCGAACTTGCAGTGCAAAGCTTTAGTGTCTTGAATAGGGCATTAGCTCTCCCTAAGACAACTTAACTATTCTCTCTGACGATGATTAAGTTGCCTAGTCTAACGTAGATTGTTGATTGTACGGCGTGATGCCGTTTGGGTTGAATTGAACTCATCACGAAGATTTGATAAGTTGAGATATCTAGCGTTGTGCTAAAGAGGTTATGATATCTTGGTTATTGTTTGTATACATTGCACTGCCGTATTTGTGACTGCATTTAAACGGGGATTAGTGGAGTTTAGTTGCTGAAAATTAATTGAAGCGAATAAGTCAGTATAATTAAGCTCAGATTAAGCTGAGATTAGTATCTTAAACAACTTTTTTTTGGAGTCTCAACTCGATCTTAGCCCAGTTTAAATGTAATTAAAACTTGGCTTTATGAAGAATTATGAGCATTTTAAGTCAGCGGCACAGACAAGTTCACAAATAAAAGTTTTCGCAATTATTTTATCGAACTTAAATCTCCGATGAAATTTTTTGATCCTTAGCACCTTTTGGCAGTGTCAATGGTGGGAGAAAATACGATTAAATACTTAGGCCATAGCAAAAATCTAGTTTCCATCAAATCATGGACGAAGACCAATCAATATTTTCATAAATTTATTCAAGACTAAAGGCTGGTTCACAATCAACTTAGCAATAGACATAACTTAAAATTAGCAGTAACTTAAAAGTTAGACATGGTCAAACATTATGTTTAAGTCATGTCTAAGTTAAGTCCTTATGTTTGTTGTAGACAGTCTAATGGAGATCCACATGTCAAACTTTTAAGTTACTGCTTATTTTAAGTTATGTCTATTGCTAAGTTGGTTGTGAACCAACCTTAAAGCTACTTTACGCGTTGCGACGTATTCAGCTATCACATGCAATGATATCGTTACAAGAACAAAATTCAAGTCCGCATTAATATTACAGCCACGCAAAGTTCATCTCGGGCATGTATAACCTCAATTTCTACTCCTATTTCGTGCATCCATTTATCCATTTATTCGAATGCTGGAAGTGTAGATTTGGTTCCGCTGTCAAATGATTGCTTCAGCTTGTCGTTTGTTCTAAATTTAGACAGATTTCAAATGAGATTTGGGTGAGAAATGTGCCTCGGCACAACTAGCTATGATTGCAACAAGAAATTGATGCAGATTGAATCGATTTGCTTTGTGTGACGTAGGTGTCCAGTGCTTGATGGAGTCTGCCAGGACAAATGATGAACGTCAATAGCGATAAAAATAAGAAAAAGTTGCGAAAAAATAATAGATTTCTACAAAAGAGTTTTGAAAAAGAGTTTTAACTTAACCAAAAGATAATTTGACTTATTCCACTAGGAGAAAAATGACTTCAGATTCCCCTTGGCCCCGTATTTACTTACTTTTCAGTTTCTTATTCTGTGGAATTGGGAAAAAATTCGGCTTTTTTCCAAAGGATGCTTAGGAAAAAAGGGCCGAAATCTACCCAAATCTGCAGGATTGCTAGTGAAAAAATTAGTGGGGGCTCTGGACATACCAAAATTTGGAAATATATCAATTAGCTGTGCCAAATAACAAAGATATACAGGTAAATCACTACCTAAATTGCTCTATACCTGGCTTTGACGAGTGTGTAGTCATTTTGATTGAACGGAATATGTGTATAGTAATAATTATTATCATAATAAATAAACAATAACTAATAAACAATGAACACAACAAATTTCAACCAAATAATGCATTCTATTGTAACAGCGTTGCTCTGAGCCATGCTAAATGCATGCAGTAGGTTCCAATTCCCCAACGTGCGACGTTCCCCAGGGCCACCAGCCAGCAACCCACGGCCGAGAGCGGTGTGTTTCGCCCGCCGACTCGATTAATCCTCGACTGTGATCACAAATCGCCCGCAAGACTAACATTTGTGCATCCGACCGACTAAAACAACGACAGCCGCAAACATTTGCACGCTGCATGCGTCACGGCTGCCCAGAGAGAGATTCCAACGCTACGTGATGCTAATTTCCAACCGAACGTCACACATTCACTTGTCTCGATTTCTGAGAAAAGTACCACCACACTTTTGGGCCTTATTTTATTGATATTTTCTTGGGATATCTTTTTATTTCTCAAGATAAGAGAATTTAGGAGCAGGCCTACCTGGAGGTCACAGATCCTTGCGAAATTTGGCAAGAATGTTCGCGACAGCGTGGTGCTGTCTAGTTCTTGAGAAAATTCTGGTCAATCGGTTTGTTTTTATGAGCAAAATAAAGATGCATTTTTGGAACGAATGAATATTTCGCCACCAAATCGGTAAAAACAACAACAAAAAGATACAATCAAGGGATGTGGTACCTATATATACATCGGAAGCGTTTTGCCAGCCAGTAGATAAACCAGAAAATGGTATCATCCTTAATTCTTAATATGGTAAATGTGACCATTTTTCCCAACGTCTTGGTTGAAGCGGGAGTCGAGCTAAATTCCACGCTGCGTGCACGTGCACTCACCTTCGATTGTTTCTCTTAGAATTAGCTTGGTAATCATGAGTTGAAAGAGTTGGTAAAAACGTTCAATTGATAAAATTTCTAAACGCTCTTTCAATATTGTGGTTGGCTGCTAGTTTTAAAACGAACGCAAGATTTAAAAATACTTTCATAAGACTCAATAAAGCGACGGTCAAGGCTCCTCAGAAATAGGCATGGATAACATTTCTGACTGGCAGTGCATTGATATTCACCGTGGATATCAGATGATATCAACCACTGATATCAAAGTTCAGAGGTTAATCCAGGATGCGGTGCAATTGCAAATGAGGCAACACTTGCAGCGACCGCATGGCAACGCAACGATCCGTTCAACCAATCAGAATCGATGTCGCTTGTTGCGGTAGACAATGGCAATCGTGACGGATTTCCGGCCGGAGTGATAATGTCACGGCCACATTAATATGACTCACCGCCAGTTGGTAGCAACTTGCTTTTCTGCGTGTCACCGCCAGTTGGTAGCAACTTGCATCACTCTGTCTCACCGCCAGTTGGTAGCAACTTGCTTCTCTGCGTGTCACCGCCACTTGGTAGCAACTTGCATCACTCTGTCTCACCGCCAGTTGGTAGCAACTTGCTTCTCTGCTTGTCACCGCCACTTGGTAGCAACTTGCATCACTCTGTCTCACCGCCAGTTGGTAGCAACTTGCTTCTCTGCGTGTCACCGCCACTTGGTAGCAACTTGCATCACTCTGTCTCACCGCCAGCTGGAAACTTGATCTCACCGACAGCGAAGCCGTTATTGTATGCCACAAAATATAAATTGACGGTTGATTTTGACGGCAGCAGCAATTGAAGATACCGGATGTGAAATTGTGTGGCATTGTGGAGCCAAACGCAATTTCATACGCGATTTTACGACTTTTTTCTGATGTGAAATCGTCATTGACCAATAATTCGTAATAAACTTGCCGAGCGAGCTGAATAACAACATAAACAAGTGACAACTCGCGATAAACAAGATAATGAAGCACATCCACCATTGTTACCAACGAAACAACAACGAAATCTCGCTACGGAACTGAAATTAATCTATTGAAATATCCCAACAACGACCAAAAGCAGCAGCAGCAGCAGCAGCAGCAGCGGCAGCAGCAGCAGCAGCCAGCAGGTAGTGAAGACTAACAGCAAGAAGCTACAAGTAATGCGGGCATTGTCGTTCTTTAAAAGACCACGACGAAGCGATAAAGGAGTCTTACAAATTGCTTCCAAAGCTCTGGATCGCCCTCAAGCGGTCGTAAAACACAACTGCTGGCCGGCTGATAACCAGAAGAAATGCTGCGAAACAGAGACGGAAAATGGCGCACTATTGTCGCACTGCAAACGTGTATTATTGTCCAGCTTGGTTAGGCAGCCTGGACCGTCGCTGGTTTGGTTTTATTCTTTATGTCCTTTTTTTTCTAATCAAGGCTTGCTTGGATTTGAATTTGGTCACCCATCCAACAGCTAACTCGTCGCGATGTTGCTTAACATCGGTGAGCGAACCTGAGTTTCCAACATGCGGTGGCAGCATTATCAATGGCGGTCAAGGCTGCTTACAACGAGCAAAGTACCGACAAAAGTCCGGAAAATCTGATTTATTCGCAGCCATCTTCGCTCGGACATCGCCGACGGCAATGAAAAGCCGGAAAATACATTTCCCAGCGTCCATCCTCGAAGTCGGACGATTTATGCCAAAGCGACAACTTCCCAAGTTTTTCCTTGCAACCGTCGTCATCATCATCATCATCATTGTCCGTCATCACTGTCCAGGGTCCGGGGGGGGGGGGGGGGGGGGGGATGACGATGTTTGTCCGAGTCTGCCGTCGGGGCGATCCTGTGATTGGATCTGTGTGAAAACAAAGGAACCGAAGCTGAGATTGGATTGGCAGGCGACGGGCAGGCATCGACGTCTTACGGGCTGGTCTAGATCAATTGCTCGCGTGACACGCGATTCGATTTTACTATTTTAGTCCACGAGGTTTATGAGCGAAGCGAGTGTGACTTTAAATCTTGAAAGATTTCGAAGTAACCTTATACCCGTTACAGCATATGCAGCAAAACCTCTCTGCTGCAACAAGATCAAGCCTTGTTTGCGCCTGTTTATTAAAATTGGACGGCCGTGACGATGATTCTGTCTCGGACCGTTTAAGATAGGGCTAATATTGCTTGTATTTTTTTGTTGACGCACAGCAAGATAGGACAAAATGTTGTTTGCCAACATGAGACAGCAAGACGATTGTCCGCCATCTTTGCAAACATCACACAGCTGTTAGATAATTTTCGCCGTGAACTTGCGCCGCAAACTCGCGCTGCGAATTTATTTTCATAGCACTGAGCTAGGAATTACAAAATTTATAAAAAATGTCCGTTTAAAACACCGTCTAGAGGTAAACGAACAGGATGTCTATGGGCGTCATCACCCGGCCCGTTGGATGGAAGAACGCTGCAGTTCAAACAGCGAATGTCGGCGACTGCACATTTTCCACTTGTTTTCCATCCCTATCGCCTCGGGTTCGCGCTCAAGACGCCGTGATTGTCTCTCACGGCCAGTTGGCAACTGCTGATGCCTGGAATGTGATCTTAGAGAAGCGTCGACGTTAGCACGCTTTGTTTCAATTCGACAGGGTCCTTAAAATCGTGCCTACCTCTCCCTAACACTATAGAAATAGAATTGAAATTGATTATTTTAAGCTTTTAATCATGTGTGTTTGTTTTAGATTGTTTTAAGTGGTTTCGGCATGAAGATGTGATTCCCAGAAGGCTGAGATAGGTGGAGGTAAAGTTTATTTAAACTTTACACTTCAAACTTTGAAAAAAAAAAATATAATATATAAAGTTTACTCAATGGTAGGCTGGGACACAAGCTGCCGTCTGGCGGGAAAACATATACACAATACTTTTACTGGCAATACCGAACTAAATGAGCAACGCTTGAAAAACTAAATCAAGATTGAATTCTCAGTGGTTTGATTATCGTTGTCCCGTTTAGGTCAGAGTTTGCCAGAGTGAGAAACTTGTACAGTTTTTGTGACAAAAGTCCCAAAAAAGCAGAATGAACAAGAAAATCCACAACGCTATCTTGTATAAGAAGCACGCTATAATCCGATATCACGAACTCTATGTTTCGGACATTGAAACTCACTGCCCGAGGCCCGCCCCAACATTACATCCAAGACATTTGCTTAAGACCGCGGAAGACCGAACCACCATCCGCCATTGGTCGAAAATCAGCGAAAACAAACCGAGAATATGCCGGAGCAAACAATAATAAAATCATCCGGACGATTTCCCCGGCAAATCGGTGGAAAATCAATGGGGCTGGCTGCCGCGTGGCCCAGTTCCCTCGAAGTCTCCATGCCTTCGCCCTCGACCGACCGGCCTTTGCGAGCCTGATACCCGCATCATAGCCAATCTCTTCGCTGCTCCACGCTCGCCGATAGAGTCTGCTTGACGCAAACACTGACAAACTTTTGATCGAAATACATCCCCAAAATCTGTGTTTCAAAATAAATTTCTAAAAGGCGAGTGTTACTTTCTAAATACGCATGTCTTTAGCTAATAATAGCACATTAGTTTTCAGAACAAAAAAAAAAAAATGGGTAATTGAATGCTAAGGTCCCTAACTCATACTTTGCAGCAGGCACTCGAGTGCAAGGCGGCACAGCTTTGAAAACGTAGGGAAGAGTTTAATTTAAACAGTTTTTATGAGAGAAAAAATGAATGTATAAGTCTATAAGTCTTATAGTCCATCATTCCAGGAGGTTATCTAGCATCAGGTTGAAATGTAGAACTAAAAATGTTTGTAAAATTAGAACGGAGCAATTGAGACTTTCCTGCTGTTTCACACATCGATGGTTATTCCTTGTTTAAGGACGTCTACACAGCTGACTCATTTCGACCAGGTTATTGCACTCATCCTTAGGTCCTAACTTTAAATCTACGAGCGCAAAGGTTGCAGAGAACCAGCGAGCTGCTATGGATTAAGGAAACAAAGAAGATTGCATCAGATGCAAGCACGGTCCAGTTGAGACATTTTTTTATACCAAAACCTACAAATGGCAGCCGAATTGTATCAAGAAGTCATGGTTGTCGTCTAGTTTTTTCAGTGCATATAACAAATTATTTTATGGTCTTTTAAAACAACATATGACCATATCATTGAAAGTAACCATGGTAATAACAAATTTACAAACTGTTACGAATTTAACGGGCCACTAAAAATAAGTTTAAAAGTCTTTCGACAATAAAACATTTATGGTGAAGCAACTGCAACGTTAATATCGAACCAACTCTAGCCAGCCGGATTTTCGTCTTGTTCCCATGACAACCGCACTGATCACCGCCGGCTGGATCGCCGTTAACTTCCGGCCACAAAATGGCGAGGGAAAAAAAACAAACCCACACAAAAAACAAAAGACAACTCGGGGGTGATCACGAAGACGGTTCATTAATAAAACTTAACGATGGTTTCCCATCGCGCGGCTTCCAAATGATCTGTTTTTAAGCCCGCGGCATCTTATGGTCTATTAAATATCCGCCAATAGCGTGCCTCTCGGCCTTCTCTTAACGATAAAAAAAATCCAATTTAAATTTCATGGCTGTTGCCCTAGAAATAATTACGAAAGGGATAAAGTGAATTTTCAGAGGCTGAAGTATCTGCAGAGCTTTGCATTATTCGTTTTTTTTTTTGCTAAACTTCCATTGCCAAAAATATGTTTGAGTTAAAATTAATTGTTAAATTTGTCAGAAACTCTAAGGTAATGGAGATTAAATGAGGTTTTTCTTATGAATTTATTCCATCCAATCCATCTGATTGTCTGAATTTAGTTTTATGTTGCATAACTTGAAAATTTTAATTGAAACCCCGAATTGCTCTGCCTGGCTTCACCAAGTGGATATCATGACGTCATATTGATAGAATTTTGATTAAATATAATAGGTGTATTGCACGACGCTCTGAAAGTGCATCAATTTAGTGCACCGGATGCACTTTGCAATCCAGCGTCTGACACCGAAGTTCTGCTCCGTGTCTCGCGCGCTACGAGTTACTTTACTGCAGTCGGTAATCGAATCCAGGTATGTGCATTCACACACACACCTCTTTTGTTTTGTTGGTGGTGTTGCGAATTGCATCAGCGTAAAGCTTGCTTTCAGCAAAGCCAGATGTACAATTTGCTAATTGTGTAATTTGTAGCTGGTATTTCTTATAACTATTTTTATTTTTCTTACAACTAAGCGTAAGAAACTGTTTCCTTTCAGAGAAATATAATTTACTAGTTTAGAATGAAGAAATCAAGCAAATCTTTAACATCTAGAAATACTTTTTCTGTCTTTTTAATTTTTAGTACGACAGCTTCAATCGCCTTGCTTGTCAACCTCTCGACAGCACGGATTAGCGGAGGAATCCTGTCGTTCGAGTTGCACCGTCCTTCGGAAGGGACGTAAAGCCGGTGGTCCCCTCGGTGCTTTTCGACAGGAGTAGGCTACGTGCCGGCACCGGGTTTCCCCTCCTCCCTTCTAGCCATAGGTTAGGTTCATCATCACCCTTTCATTCACCGACGCCATTAGACCAGTGCCATAGCCATAGGGCGTCGTTAAGCACCAATAATCAATAAAATTTAAATTAATATATCATTGGCAGTGACCATGGCGATAGCACAATAACGGACCGCTAATATATTAATGGGCCACTGAAAAAATGGGCCTAAGAAGTTGTTAAATGTGAAAAAATCATAATTTTTAACTAGACCTATTCCACTCAAAGAAAAATGAAGCTAATACCCACTAAAAAAAGCAAACTGAGCTTTTGATTTCCCTTTTTGGTTAAAAAGGTACGAAAAATATTACTGACTCTGCTTATTTAACCAAGGAAGGCAGGGAAAACTCAATCCAACTGGCCTTGCATAGTGGGTATATGACGTCATCTTCCCCTGAATGTAAGCTGTCTATTCGGCCTCCGTTTGTCTGCTGATGCGAGAAACTCCATGAGGCTTAAGTCGTCACGGCCAGCTTGCTTCGCTCTGGAAAGATTTTCAAATTATCGTTTTTCAAAATTAACCCGGGAAATAATCGTTTTACTCATTTCTATAGATCGATGAACACTGAAGAATAAAATATAAATAACATATTGTCAGTCCCTCTTGAACTGTCGATGAATCTCCCCAACTAACTATTTACCTGTGTTTTCATCATTCTCATCCCTTTATTATCTCCACAACTCTTGCGGGGTGAGTTTAGAACACGCGACTGGTTGCTTTGCTGCAGTGAGCTGTATTCGCAAAACTCGACTAAGCCAGATGTCCTCTCCCCGAATCGATGGTTCAGTTGTAGCTGAATTATCAGCAAGAGCTAGAAGCTACACTTTGCAAGTGAGTAACATGCAACAAATGGCCAGCTGGACCCGAAAAGGCATTATGCCAGAACTTTCAGCTACATAAGAAGAAAACTGAAGCATTCCATTTGATTGCCCCCGGAAAACTTACCCAGGGCCGAGGAAGTCACACCAAAAATTCACGTTGGTAAATTCACCACAGTATCCGTACAAACTGTTTCGGCTGACAGCCTTAACAACACAAAAATACAAAATAGTATTTGCATTAATATATTTATTTTAAGACTCATGTCTTTGCGTATCTTAACACTTTAGTTTTCAGAAGTAATAAAAAGTTAATAGAAACTATACTTCAACAATTTAAATTCTGAAAAATGCATCAATAATCTCTAATGGTGCTTTTCACAAAAGCCTCTAAATCGGTTAGCACGGCTTTAGCATTCAAACTTAAACGTTCACGTGTTCCAATATGTATCAACCAGGACGTGGTTGCGTCAAATGCAATCTTCTGTCTGTTTCCTGGTCCGAGGCGTTGCCCTTCTAAGCAAGCTCTGCATTTCTGCCTACGCTACGGCCTATTTGTCTAGCGTAAGGCCTAAGCTACCTACACTAATGCCGTACTGTCTTAGTCACTGCTTTACTGCCTATTCAACTGCCTAAGCTACCAACGCTATTGCCTAAACAGCCTACACTTCTGCCTACAGGCTGCACAGACCAACTCAACGACTCTGGAGAGATAAATTGCCTTCATTGATTCTTGCCAACACTTTGCACCCGGTCTGATGTTCTTCCACCCCCCCCCCCCCCCCCCCCACCCTTTCAACCCCCTTGAAACCTACCCTCCGTTGGGTGGGAGCGAGAGGGTGATACGTGCATGTTGGGCGAAGAGAGAGACAGAAGAATATCTCTCTCCTCTCTGTGCTCGGAGCCCGGTGGGAGATCTTTGCTGAACAAAGAGGTGCTATTGGGTTGGTCTAGACTAGCTGTCGATGCCGAAGGTTGGTTCAAGCTGATATGGCCAAAATACATATCGCTGGGATGGTTCCAGGTGTGTCATCGGCGAAGGCAAGGCTTGCATGCAAGTCCGCTTATTTAACCAAGGAAGGCAGGGAAATCACAAGCCAACTGGCTTTTCGTAGCGCGTCACGTTGCTTGAATGGAATCGGTGTATTGACTCTGCTTATTTAACCAAGAAAGACAGGGAAATCACAAGCCAACTGGCTTTTCTTAGCGGGTGTCTGACCGCGTCACGTTGCTTGAATGGAATCGGTGTATTGACTCTGCTTATTCAACCAAGGAAGACAGGGAAATCACAAGCCAACTGGCTTTTCTTAGCGGGTGTCTGACCGCGTCACGTTGCTTGAATGGAATCGGTGTATTGACTCTACTTATTCAACCAAGGAAGACAGGGAAATCACAAGCCAACTGGCTTTTCTTAGCGGGTGTCTGACCGCTTCACGTTGCTTGAATGGAATCGGTGTATTGACTCTGCTTATTTAACCAAGGAAGACAGGGAAATCACAAGCCAACTGGCTTTTCTTAGCGGGTGTCTGACCGCGTCACGTTGCTTGAATGGAACACCACCAGAGTTCACGCGACTCTAGCGCAATGTCACAGCACCATCTATGGTCCAAGAAATCTTATATCGCCCGGGGCCTTACTCCAGCGAGACGTTGGTATATTTCTGTACAATCGCGTACAAAAACTAAACAAATATGCTCTTATTATTATATACTGCGTATTGGGTTATTTTTCTTCTTCGTTTTTCCTGCGAGATTCGGAGAATAAATTGCTTTTTAGTGAACTCGCTTAGCGAATGGCAGCGATGGCTGATCGGGGCTTGCCGTTGTGTTGCTAGAACTAACATCACGTATGAAATGCTCGAGCACGTGTCGCGTTTCAAGATGGCATTCGAAAAAAAAATTAACGATTTTTCACTATAAACACAGCGAGTGCTGGTAGAAGGATCTGCAAAAAAGTTGAAACCTTTGTATAACCAAGAAATTATTGAAAAATATTCCGTTTTTGTAGTTTCAGAGTAATATCGGATTATTTTTTGTTTTTATCAGAAACCTTTGTGTGATATACGATGAAATACTTCACTTAAAAAATAAAATTTTATATAAATGTATTATATGAAATGCGTAGCTTGGAAATATAAGAAAACATCTCACCAGGCTCTAGGATGCAGTAAACTTTCGGCGACATCGGGCAACAAAGCGCTAGTGGCGAACCTGGCGGACCGGGGTGAAGTAACAGTTAACAAGTGCAGTTTTCGTTCGGAAAAGATACTCTTTTTTATGTCAACTGTCAGCTGACATTGGAGGTTGAGCATCAGCGGCAGACACAGTCCCGTCGAAATTACGTAGGACAACATAAGTAACGTTGTGTAAGGTGGAACCTAGATGGCTGTGGTGCTTCAATTTTTAACTAATCTTTCCAGACGGCGCTGACGTCACTAGCTCAAGAGCGCTATTTCGGCCAAGAACTGTATTCATCAGACTGGCGAGAGATTTATTCAACATTTATACTTGTTTAAAATCAACTCCTAGACGCAGCCCGCACAGCAATTGTAGCATTAGCACCAAACGAGATATGAAATTCACAAAAATTGATCAATTTGGGTCAGCAAAATTTCTCATTCATTTTATATTTACCTCTTTTTCCGATTAGTTAATAGATTGGTGCTAACTGCATTCAAAAATTGATTTTGAATTGAAATTAGCATTCAAAATTCAAAACACAATCCCGTTCTTCACTCGAATATTAACTCTCCAACTATTGACAAGTCAAGAAACTTGAAGCATTGGAAATGCTGCAAGTAAATCCTTTATGCAGGCTAGTTTAGCTGACTGGTTAGAAAATTCAAGTATTGATATTGCTCTGCTGTATTCGACATGTAAATTACATTTTGAAACTTTAAATAAGTGAAATTTTTAGAATAATATGAATTTCTGTAAAATTTTCAGATATATTCTGTCTTCTCACGTAACTGTCATTCAATGTAAATCGAAGCTGCGTCAGAACACCGCAGAGCTCTAATTAAAAAGTGGATAAATAATTTGTAGGAAATTGCTAAATTAATTTTTTAGTATTTGGTAATGATGGCGCTGGTAATGGCTGAATGTGGATAAAATTGGATCACAGTTAAAAAGTAATGTACTCAACGCGCGTTGTCAGGCAAAGCAGCCAACAATGGACAGCAACGACCGATTCGGGTATCAAACCAGAGACCCAGGCGATTCCTGGATACTTTCAGAAAATTACCTGAAACAAAAGAAAAAAAAAACACATCATTAGACAAACTTTTTATTTCTTGCATGAGTCCTAGTAATAATATTAATAAATATCAATATCGTATTCAAACATTTTTATTTAGCTAACCCCAATTCAAAAACTTGCCAGCAGGACCAAATGATATACTTATCCATCCTTGCTTTCAAACCAGATATTTTACCTTTAAAAACCTCCCCCATGTTTATCTAGCAGGGCTTCGGCAAACCTACAAATTTAACACAAAGACAACTTTAAAACTTCATCGTTAACTTGCCATGTCCAATACACCTATTGCATTCAATCAAAATTCTATCAAAATGACGTCATGATACCCACTCGCTAAAGCCAGGCAGAGCAATACGGGTTGTGATTTCCCTGTCTCCCTTTGATATTTACCAAATCTAATAAATATTTTTTTATACTGCTGCTACGTCCAGTCGGGTTTCTATTTAACAATAATAATTATTTTCCACGATTGGAAATACAGTTTTACACGAGAAAAAACACATGATACCATTAATCTACATACACATAAAATCGTTGAACAATTTTTCTTCAATATTATGATAATCAAAAGAGAATGAAAATCATTCAAGAAATGTCTTGCTACTTTCATTGTGAAAGTCAAGCTCATGTCACTAGAAAACAACCCTAGTTCAATGACAGCCCACTAGGAAGGTCCAGCGCCTACAAGATTCAAACCCTGGCACACCATCGCAACCAAACAAAAAAAAAACACAGCAGCAGCAGCAGCCATTGTTTTCCCACCGCCGCCTTTAATGCACTCAACGGCAAACAGAGTAACCGCCTGAGTAATGTCCGACCGAGAAACTATCAATTACCACGACCCGCGTCGACCAATCGCTGCGCGGCAGGCAACCGACATAAAACCTCAATCAGACTAAGTGACCGCGACGCCGAAATGAACCAAGGACCTTTACATCGCCGCCGTCGGCCTCGGCGTCGCTTTCAACGTGTCGGCGTCGGTCTATGTTTTATTTATAACGTTGATGGACGTCGACCGGTGGTTAAAAGCGTCGTCGTAGAAATCTTAACACCTTGGTCTAGACGTCGCGGGTTTCGGTCAAGGTTAATAAATATCGCTGGAGACTTTTTCTTACGACGTCACTAGCTTGTTTCACCGCCAGTTCAAGCGAAAACTTAAACTGTTGTCCTGCCAACTGTTTTCGAGTTCGTAGACATTGCTTTTTTACGCAACAGATAGCTTAGTCTTAATTTTTGTTATTTTTACTGTAAGAACGTATAAGAGTTGCTGGAAAGTAAATAAATGGCTGAAAGACATTGTCTAGTGTCTTGTTGAGATCAAAGCAGCGTGAAAAAAGAAGCCTGCGCTAGTTTAAAGCTGTTCTCATCGAATCCCACTTCGCTGGCACCAAAGTAGTGCACTACAATGGTGCCAGCGGTGAGGGATACTCTTGTTTTGTCTTAAAAATAGGATTCAATAATTATTTACAGACGCAACAAAGAAATTCAACTTCGTCTACAGGAGTAGTTGATATTTCATCCAAATGCCTTAATGAAACACTTCTGGCATATTTTTTGGAGGCTAGGATAAGGTTTTCGTCTTTCTTCACTGTGTGCTTGACCGTCTCAAAGCCAAGATGATAGGTTTTTTTTCAAGCAGACGTGCCGCCACTGTCTCTTTGATCGCAAGCCGCAAGAAACACGAGAAAATGTAAAATGCATTTTCCAGGGAGCCGCGTTCGGTAAACAAGCGCCGCGCGTTGTTGACTCTCCCGGGGTAAATTAGGCAACGTCGTCGTCATGGCGACGGTGCGATTTTCTTTCGGAGAGCCGAGATAATGCACAATTTTGCGAGATCGGGTTTTTTTTCTTCCGTTGTTTACGTCCTTTGTTATCGGCGGGACGGTGATGAGGTTGCCGGGTGAATTTATTTTTTCTGCCACCAGAGTTCTTGCTTTCAGACGCACGGGAAAATGTAATCGGATAAAATGATGTTAAAAAGCGGAGGGTTTTTTTTTTGCAAGAATTTCTTGAGTGGGAAATTCTGTAGAGTCATGTACAATTAGACTGTCAACTGGCTCAGAACTCTGTGTTTTTTCTAAGGCTGCACTGTTCTGTCTCAATGTGGGTTAATACAGCCGAAATTTAATTTTAATTTTCTTGAATTCCAAGTTTTGTTAACTCACGTGAGTAAAGATATTAACATAATTGCTACAAAATAATATTTTTACTCTTCGTTAAGCTGGCTGAAGGAGTTCGATTCGAACCATGCGGATTTTTGAAGTCATTGAACCAGAAACCCCATTACAAGGTCAATAACTGATCATAACAAAGGTATTCCCATGAGAAAAGCTGTCTCGTTAATTTTTATAGTCCATGGAAATCATTTTTTAATTTTACTTTATATTATGTGATATTTATTAGTTATGTACAAAGTATGAAAAAAAATGTACTCCCTAACAATTTTATGTCACCACGGCCTACTGAAAATAGGGAACAAGAGAACCGCCCTCTTTAAGAAGGCGGTTCACAATATCCAACAGGACTGTTTAAATCAGTCAACAAATCGAATGTTTTTGTTTTTTCGAAATCGAACGGAACTGCAAATTTTACTTCATTCACACACATTTCAATTGCAAAATTTAATTTCTAATAAATATGGACGGCGTCACTCGTACTCCATGACCTATTTAATGACATAATAATTTTAAAACGTTGTCACGTGTAATAATTCCTAAGCTGACTTTGCTCTTTTCCCCCGACTTAGTTTAACTGCATGTTAACTTAGCAAAAAAGCCGGTTGACTTAGCGAGCCGAGACACATTTCTGGCGGATGTCAGGCGGTGTTCCTCTAAGCAGATAATTAATCACTCGCGCTAATTATCTTCGAGGGAGAGCGAGAGAGACAGAGAGAGAGCTCGCGGTGGCTGAAAAGGAGGAGCGCGGATGTTTCTTGACAAGTTCTTGCTGAGATCGGGGCCAAAGAACGGGTTTCATTTAATTTCAGACAAGAATCGATCCGGAGCACGATACATTAAAAAACATTTTACCTACTTCTTTTGTTATTCAACATATTATTAATACGACAAATTTATGCAAGCTGCATGATGTGCTGTGTTATGTGGAGCAAAAATCTTTGGAAAAACATAATTCTTTAAAAATGATATGTATATGTTTGAGAGATATGCAAAAACATACCGTTTCACGTGTCTTTGCCGAAATTAATCAAACATTTTGAAGTGTTAACTCTGTCAGCCATTCAAGCTACAAATGTCTTCCAAAATAGGAGTCTTACCACAATGTTAATTTCATCTTATAATTAAACATTAAAATACGAGTTTCAATCATCACTTCTGCAGATACCCACTGGACGTACAACCAGTTTAATAAAAATATTAAGTAGCTCTGCTAAATAACAAAGGATAGGGAAATCACAGCCCGAATTTGCTCTGCCTGGCTTTAGCGAGTGGGTATCATGACGTCATTTTGATTGAAAGTCACAGGCGTATTACGGTGCAATTCCTTTGAATTAGCTAACATCATTTAAATCACGCGACGGTTTGCATTGATATTCCCACCAGTGATGAAATTACAAGTATTTATGCCAAGATAGTCCAGGCCATCTTGGATTCACCTCGCGTTTCATGATAAAGATCAGCCTCTCCCAAGAAGACAGCTATCTCTATCGCATTATAGTCTGCCATAAAGGGGTCTCGCGGATTTTCTTGCTGCATTTTCCTTCAATTTTTTTTTCTCTCTCTCTCCATCTTTGTTACCCTCTCCGTCTCTTATAAAACTTTTTTCGTTGTTTTTCCAGCAAGAAAATGCGCATCTTGCATGCTTGCATTTTAATCGGGAAACTTGCGCGGTAAAGAGGGCGCCACTAATAACTACGCCGCGCGCACGACGAGCGATGGGATTTGAGAGGAAAAGCGGGGAAAAGCGGTGGGGAAAATGTGAAAAGATGTGCTAGCAAATTGCGGGCAAATTATATGGCAGTTGTCAACGCGCGTGATTCACAGAGGCCGTGCTTGTTGAGATCACATGGGGTCTTGGATAATCTTAGCGAAATGAGATATGACTTTTGAATGGCAAGATTTTTCAAAGCTGCAGCGTTGTTTCTGTGTACAGGTGAACGACGGGCGATGCGTGTCGCTAGTCTAATGCTCTGATCGCAAAGCTGCAGCGTTGTTTCTGTACAGGTGAACGACGGGCGAGCGTGTCGCTAGTCTAATGCTCTGATCGCAAAGCTGCAGCGTTGTTTCTGTACAGGTGAACGACGGGCGATGCGTGTCGCTAGTCTAATGCTCTGATCGCAAAGCTGCAGCGTTGTTTCTGTACAGGTGAACGACGGGCGAGTGTGTCGCTAGTCTAATGCTCTGATCACAAAGCTGCAGCGTTGTTTCTGTACAGGTGAACGACGGGCGTGCGTGTCGCTAGTCTAATGCTCTGATCGCAAAGCTGCAGCGTTGTTTCTGTACAGGTGAACGACGGGCGTGCGTGTCGCTAGTCTAATGCTCTGATCGCAAAGCTGCAGCGTTGTTTCTGTACAGGTGAACGACGGGCGAGCGTGTCGCTAGTCTAATGCTCTGATCGCAAAGCTGCAGCGTTGTTTCTGTACAGGTGAACGACGGGCGAGCGTGTCGCTAGTCTAATGCTCTGATCGCAAAGCTGCAGCGTTGTTTCTGTACAGGTGAACGACGGGCGATGCGTGTCGCTAGTCTAATGCTCTGATCGCAAAGCTGCAGCGTTGTTTCTGTACAGGTGAACGACGGGCGAGTGTGTCGCTAGTCTAATACTCTGATCGCAAAGCTGCAGCGTTGTTTCTGTACAGGTGAACGACGGGCGAGTGTGTCGCTAGTCTAATGCTCTGATCGCAAAGCTGCAGCGTTGTTTCTGTACAGGTGAACGACGGGCGAGCGTGTCGCTAGTCTAATGCTCTGATCGCAAAGCTGCAGCGTTGTTTCTGTACAGGTGAACGACGGGCGATGCGTGTCGCTAGTCTAATGCTCTGATCGCAAAGCTGCAGCGTTGTTTCTGTACAGGTGAACGACGGGTGAGCGGGTCGCTAGTCTGATGCTCTGATCGCAAAGCTGCAGCGTTGTTTCTGTACAGGTGAACGACGGGCGATGCGTGTCGCTAGTCTAATGCTCTGATCGCAAAGCTGCAGCGTTGTTTCTGTACAGGTGAACGACGGGCGAGCGTGTCGCTAGTCTAATGCTCTGATCGCAAAGCTGCAGCGTTGTTTCTGTACAGCTGAACGACGATCGAGTATAGCGCCATTTTTTTTGGTTTTTTCTTTTTCACTAGAGACAACCTAAGTTGCAGAGAGCCGAAATAAAGTTACACAATTCGTTTATTACCTGAGCCACGAAATGAAATGAATTCCGAAAACAACCACAAACATAAAACAAACGCTTAAAGAAAATAGTGCGCCTCTTTCTCGTGTGTCGTTAAAACACATCTCACATAGCGCTTTTCGCATAAAAATTCACGACCCCGACACCCTATCCAGCCCCATGAGCAACAACCCTCTATCCATGATGTCGTAAAAAATATCACCGTCCTTCTTTGCCGCGCGATAACGGATCATGCCTTACGCCTTGCCTTAGGTGTGTATGGTAAGAATAAGAGCATCGATACCTTTATCTGCTTTCAGACGTTGTAAGTAATAGAGGGGATAAAAGGGCCTCGTGCAATGCGCTGGATATCATCTCTTGCGTGACGCGCTCCGTTCAGCAAGTGTGCATCTCTGGATGGGGAAACTATTTGATAAAGCTCGGGGCGACAGGGAAAAATTCTCATAAAATGTGGGATGGATTTTAGTTTGTTACGTGTTGGTTTCGTTCTCGAGTTGTTGTGTTGTGAATTTGTTGCGGATTGGTGGATGGTTATTTCGGTCACGTTTGTAGATGAGCGTTGTTATGATTTTGTATGGTTTAATAGGGGTTGATTTGGTGGATGAAAATAGAAAACGCGTTAAGAAATCAACCTTAAAATGTCGATTGTTAGAAAAGTACTTTATGTGCACGAATAAAAATTATATGCGATAGTCATAGTGAAGGGTTTAACATATTTTAAAAGTTTGGCCAAATTTGAAATAACGGTTTGGCCACTAGAGTTAGGGACGTGATTTGCAAAATCTTAAAAACCGACGTTAAATCTGATTGATATGAACGGTTTTGATGTCTGCGAAGAAGAGAATACAGGGTCTCAGTTACGAAATTTAAAAGTTTTCTGACAGTTTTATTGTTATGAGTTTTACAGTTTGGTCTGCAGAGCGCGAACAAACACGGACATGCGAAACAAGCAGACTAATTCCACTCAGAGAACAATGGTGTCAGATACCCACTGGACGTACTACCAGTTTGGAGAAAATATTAATTAGCTCTGCTAAATGACAAAGGAAGAAAGTGAAATAACAACCCGAATTGCTCTACCTGGCTTTAGCGAGTGGGTATCATGACGTCATTTTGAAAGAATGGAAAAGGTTTACCAATTGTTTCGACGCTTTTTGAAACGATCTCAAACAATTGATGACTGTTTCAAGATAAAAGCTCATCAGGTTTTCAAAATATGACTTTGTTTTTGCAATTCTCGTCAGCAAGGAAGATATTTCCAACAAATCAACCAAATTGGTGCAAGAAAAATGAAATAAATTCCATCTCGTAAAATACTGCAACGAACAACAAAGTCTGCAAAAT
The DNA here is from genome assembly GCA_921293315.2 of Nemurella pictetii. Taxonomy (NCBI): domain Eukaryota; kingdom Metazoa; phylum Arthropoda; class Insecta; order Plecoptera; family Nemouridae; genus Nemurella; species Nemurella pictetii. Next base: position 3,341,822 of record OV121125.1, on the reverse strand, counting down.
ATTGATGACATTTTTCGAGTCACAAACTTGCGACAAAGTCCAGCCGAAGAACCCTCGTCATTTAACTATCGCCCAAACTCAATTTTAAGTGTCACACTTTTGATAACTACTTTCATACATTATTATGCTTGCAAACTTATGCCACCATAAAATAGTCATAAAGTCCTAAGCCAACATTTCACTAGAATGTTGTCAGTGGCAGTAAATATAAACGCAGATGAAATTTTCTGGGTCAAATGCACAACAATTTCGAGACTGGGTCACTAAATTGTATCTTGAAGTTCCTTTGTACACTAAACAATCGAAGACATATATCCGATAGTCTATACTGCAACAAGCAGCAAATTAGATTTCCCCGAACGTCCATTCATCCATGCAGTTCAGAGAGAGAGGATGCTTATTCACGTTTGAAACTAGCATGCCATTCGTTTGCCAACCAGCGGCGCTTGAAGATTTCACAGTCTCCCATCGAACGCAGAGTTTGTCTAGAAGGGCAACGCTACGAATTGGCAAACGGACAGAATGTTGCATTGGGGGCAACCACAGAAAAATGTACGGACACCAAAACAAATATAAATGGATCCAAAAATTATCAGCAACGACTTTGCAGGTGAAAAACATGCAACAAATCCAGATGGACCCCAAGAGGCATTATGCCAGGAGTACTTTCAACTCCACAAGAAAAATATTGAAGCCTTTCACTTGATTGACCCTGGAAAACTTACCCAGGGACGAGGAAATAACACAAAATATCGGCTGCTAGCCTTCTTTAACAATATGAAAATAAAAATAGATGCATAATTATTCACTATTTTTATGGTGTCTTTTTACAAAATCCTTTAAATCAGTGAGCACGGCGTTCGCAACCAAACGTTCACGTTTTTAAATATGTTTAGTCCATCCAGGATGAAGTCATAGTCAAAAAATGGCCGCCATGTTCATTCCACCAACTCATGAAGCTAAATCCACAAGGCGCTTTTTCAAAATATCTACTTTAAACACTAGAACAGTGGCTTAATATTTATTTACCACTCTAACGTTTTACTAAAGTAACGTTATTAATGACAGTTATATACTAATAAAGTTAAAAATAAAGGTAAATCGGAGACTACGAATGTTTTCGGCATCATGTTGGTAATATTGTATTGACTACTAGCGCTGAGCGGACAGGGTCAAAATAAATAAAATAAATCAAAATGGCCTTGCTTGCACCCGATGCAATCTTCTGTCTGTTTTTCCGTCCGAAGCGTTGCCCTTCTCACAAAGCTAGGATATATTTGGGTCAAAACTGGGACTCTCAAGGTGAAGCCGACCTCTGCTTTGCACTGACCGGGGTTAAAACTTTAATGAAACTGCTACAAGCGCTTTGGACGACTGTTTGATTTACTGGTGCCGGGGACTAAAAAGTGTGTGAAAAAAACGTAACAAAAAATTGGGATGGAAACAATTTACAACCAAAAATCGGCTGATAAAGCTTTAGATTAGAGCTGCAGTGTCACCAGTTACAAGAATTAAAAAACTATCAGAGTAGGAAAATTATACAAGAACTATTTATAACCCTGAAAACTGTAGGACAGTGACAGTGACAGTGACAGTGACAGTGACAGTGACAGTGACAGTGACAGTGACAGTGACAGTGACAGTGACATTGACAGCGATATTGACAGTGATATTGACAGTGACAGTGACAGCGATATTGACAATGACATTGACAGTGACAGTGACAGTGAAAGTGACAGGCAGGACTTATGTCTTCGCTTGTCCGGTCAATAGAGTACAATTTTATTGATTTCATTTTCGCATCTAATGGTTGATTTTAACTTGAAAGATATCAAAAGCGACCAAAGCTTGTCATCTACAAAAAGAGTCTGCACGAGTGGCCATTAGAGAACTGGGAACGAGCAATCAGAAAAATTGAAAAAAAAATTAATAAGACATAGATCTCCGCTGAGAGTCTTTTTTCAGCATACAATATAGATTCAGTAATTTTCTCGTCTACGCTCAACTCTTCGAGGAGTGAGATTCAAAATGTTGGTTCCTTTTAATCTTCTTATCCGCGACACAAGTGGCCAATTAGGGCTCACTTTTAGCGAAATGAGATCAAAAAATCGTGGAATTTATCCCTTTACATTCCCCAATCAGAACATTCTGATGATCTGGCTCAAAGGCGGTTATTTAAATCGCAAGGAAAAGGTTAATTGACCTCTCAAAAAAGTACTTGAGACATGCCAACTTCAGCAGCAGAGAAATTGAATCAGAAAATAAATAATGATTTAATAATACCTAATAAATACTTCAATTGAAAAAAAAGAGGCCTCAAGCAAAATCCTAACTATTAAAAAGTGGTCAAATATGGAACACTTGTATTCGTATTTTATCGCAAGTTCAACTTAATTTTTAAGGATTCCACGCACTGCTAGTGTTGCTACGCTGCTACGATCGTTGGCATTACTATGTGCCTGGCCTAATGCCAGCAAACACCGGTGTCACTGCTGTTGCTAGTGTTGCCACGCTGCTACGATTGTTGGCATTACTATGTGCCTTGCCTAATGCCAGCAAACACCGGTGTCACTGCTGTTGCTAGTGTTGCCACGCTGCTACGATTGTTGGCATTACTATGTGCCTTGCCTAATGCCAGCAAACACCGGTGTCACTGCTGTTGCTAGTGTTGCTATGCTGCTACGATTGTTGGCATTACTATGTGCCTTGCCTAATGCCAGCAAACACCGGTGTCACTGCTGTTGCTAGTGTTGCCACGCTGCTACGATTGTTGGCATTACTATGTGCCTTGCCTAATGCCAGCAAACACCGGTGTCACTGCGTTGCTAGTGTTGCCACGCTGCTACGATTGTTGGCATTGCTATGTGCCTTGCCTAATGCCAGCAAACACCGGTGTCACTGCTGTTGCTAGTGTTGCTACGCTGCTACGATTGTTGGCATTACTATGTGCCTTTCCTAATGCCAGCAAACACCGGTGTCACTGCTGTTGCTAGTGTTGCTACGCTGCTACGATTGTTGGCATTGCTATGTGCCCTGCCTAATGCCAGCAAACACCGGTGTCACTGCTGTTGCTAGTGTTGCTACGCTGCTACGATTGTTGGCATTACTATGTGCCTTGCCTAATGCCAGCAAACACCAGTGTCACTGCTGTTGCTAGTGTTGCTACGCTGCTACGATTGCTGCCATTACTATGTGCCTTGCCTAATGCCAGCAAACAGCGGAATCACTGCTGTTGCTAGTGTTTCCACGCTGCTACGATTGTTGGCATTACTATGTGCCTTGCCTAATGCCAGCAAACAACGGTGTCACTGCTGTTGCTAGTGTTGCTACGCTGCTACGATGGTTTGCATTACTATGTGCCTTGCCTAATGCCAGCAAACACTGGTGTCACTGCTGTTGCTAGTGTTGCCAATATGAAATCTACGAATCGACACACAGTTTCGCATGAAGTTTTATTAACTTATTCTAATGTCTCACAATTGCAAAGTTGTATGAAGTTTTGGTCCTGCTGCAACAGTACTCAAGTCTCATTAGTACTAGAGCACGAGATGTCGTTACAAGTTGATAAAACAGTAATTGATGCATGACCCTGTTATCACTGCACCTAATTGAAAATGTACTCGCCAAACACAGCGAGGTATCGGCGTGTGCAACGCTGTAGTTTGTTCTTTGTTGTTCCTCCCCTGCACCTGGTTTCGTCCAGGTGAAGTTGGTTAATTTTATCATTTTCCCGAGCACAACAGAGTTGGAAACAATGTCATCAAAGAGAGGCGTTCTCAGGTGTTCACTGCACACCGCACGCCATGCTCGGGAATTGAATCATGGCACGGTGTACAGTTGCCTTTTATCCAAACCGTGAAGTTAATTTGTTTAAAATAAATAATATATAGTGACGTCATCTACACATATTACCTGTTTATCAGAACTTGCTAATTGACCTACTTTCATGTTCTTTACGCGCGCGCAAATAGATTGTTTATTTAATATCATAATTAGTTGTTATGTGGGTTTTTGGACTCGTTTCATAATGTAATTTATTAAAATTCAGTTGAATTGGTCACTTTTGTTTGTCGAGGTGCTTTAATGGATTGCAGGAATAATTTTTGTAATGGTACAAACATGGTCAGGCTTGAAAGATTTAATGCATGTAAATCTAACATTTTTGAAAACCATATAGTGCATCACAAATACACGACTGTTGTTAAAATTTTCATTTTAATATACTGCTAATTTTCGTACTTGCTTTTAACCAAAAGTAACATTTTATCAACAAAAATATATCAAAAAGGCTCAGTAAAACTACGAATTCTAAATCCCTTTTACGAAAAGCATTTCCATTACTACATTCCCATGTCTCCACAGATAAACACAAAGATAGTTTGTTTTGCGAGCACTAGTTCCACCCAAGCTTTGTTTGTCGATAAACCCATGAAACAGACACGAACAGGACGGATTTTTCATCCAGCATCAGAGCACCAGCCTTCAAATCAATGGACCGCTCTTCAAAGGACCTTTGCAATTCTACAGCCACGGTTTTGCTCGCAAAAAACCCATCAGAAATTCGCCCCGGTTTTCCAAAAGTGTGCGCCGAGAGCCAACATATTATTCCCAGCGGCAGTCGCAGACAATCGAGTCGCGGATGAGTGAACCCGAGGACTCAAGATGGCCTGCCGGTGACACTAAGCTTCGGTGTGCGGTTACTTTCACGGTCAGTTGTATGTATAGTCAGTCTCACGGCCAGTTGTCAGCATGGTCCGACTCACACTCAGTTGTCAGTATGAGCAGGTGGCTGCCAACTGGCGGTGAGAATTCGACCAAATATAGTTCGACTATAGTATTATAGTTAGTTCGACAAACTAACACGCCACAGTCGTAAAATAAGCAGTTTCCGCTATCAGAAAAATTGTTGGGTTAATTTTTTTTTGAGTAACGAACTCCGATTCAGCATACCGCGAAATAAAATTCCATGGAAATAGGAAAAGCTGTAAAAATATAAACTGAAAATTTATATGTGTAAAGTCTCACAGGCTTTTGTCGTCTGAATCAATGCTTTCCAGGACTCTGGATCTTTCTTCGTTCCCGGGGTGAAACATTTCCAACATTGCTACATAAAACCAGACCTCCTAATCGATATAAAGTTTATTTGAGTCTTTGGGCTCCATGGAGATAGAAACAGGACTATGAATTAACACGAATGCGATGGATCTAGTGACGCTATGCTGCAATCACACGCCAACAACTCAAAAACTCGAATCATCCCGATTTTGACGTTTGCCAGCTTGTATTAAGTAAAAAAAATAAAAATATTACTTTTCAATATCACATCATATGGAAGCCGTGCTGCCAACTGGCCGTGAGACACAGTGTAGTCGTGTTTACAGCGGTGTGAATTTGAAAGAAAAATAAGGAAATTTCGTCGAAAGGTTGTAAAAGTGGGGTGGTATTTGGTTTGAAAGAAGCTTGGAAATATTTTAAGGGTTTCAAGTTTGTTTTTTAAGAGGTATTGGATCTTTACAAAATATTTTATTTCAAATATATTTATTCACAACTTCAACATCTTGGACAACCATTCAAGTTAAAACTGAAATGTGCCAGCAATCTTATTTCATAAGCATCGCAAAGAGTCAACAGATACATCCGTTTTTCTATAAACTTTACGTATTAAAGTTCTCTTTTAGACAACTAATATTTCTTTTCTGCAAAACAACCGATTGCTTACATTTTTGAAAGGATTTCAACACAATTCCCGAGCAATCACAAAATCTTTAAATCGGTCGCTAGCCAAGTAAGCAGCACACAATTGGAATTGGCCAACATTTAACTTTTGCATTTGAAACATCGTGGTTTCTACGGTGAATATTTGGTAATATTGTAGTAATATTTGAAATGCTTAGAAATTTTAAACGCGGCCATTTGAAGGTTTTGTCCTTGCATGTCAACAAAATAAACCATTTACCACCAGCAGTTACGGAAGGCATAACGAACCGGAAACAAATTCTAAACAAACTTCAACAAAGAACAACTTGACAGTGAGATTTAATTAGATATTTAAAGTTCAAGAGACCTATTTCGCTCAGAGAAAAGTGACGTCAGATACCCACTGGACGTGCTACCAGTTTGGAAAAAAATAATTAGCTCTGCTAAATAACAAAGGAAGACAGGACAATCACAACCCGAATTGCTCTGCCTGGCTTTAGCGAGTGGGTGTGGCAGGATTTTGATTGGACGGAATATGTGTATGGTGCCATCAAATTCTCATCATCGAGAATAATCCACAATCTAGTGAAGAATATTAGGCAAGAAGCCGAATCTCATACCGAGTCATCCACCTCAAGTAAGACACCAAGAATCAGGAGTTTCATCTTTTATGATAGTGACTCGCGAAGACCTCCAACTACAAACCCTCGCAGCGCGACGCTCACTTCCAGATTATCCAACAGAAATCTAGGGCAGAGAAGACAAGACTTTGAGCAGAATTCCCTCCCTTAGTTGATAATGTGTAACGAAGCTGGAAATATAAATAGATAAGGGTTTATTTTACATGAACCAATCTCATGTGCTCATGTTTGTACAGAGAATAAAGTTCTGTGTTTGACGAAACCATGCTTGCGCTGCCAGCAAGTAAAATAGCATGGTTGGTGAAACTGAGACGTCGTGTTCTCCCTCCGAAATGCCGCATTCGAAGTTTATGCTTTGAAAGTCGCTAAAGTCTGTCTCAAGCTTAGTTGTCAGCATAGTCCGTCTCACACTCAGTTGTCAGCATGGTCTGTCTCACACTCAGTTGTCAGCATGGTCTGTCTCACACTCAGTTGTCAGCATAGTCCGTCTCACACTCAGTTGTCAGCATGGTCTGTCTCACACTCAGTTGTCAGCATGGTCTGTCTCACACTCAGTTGTCAGCGTAGTCCGTCTCACACTCAGTTGTCAGCATGGTCTGTCTCACACTCAGTTGTCAGCATAGTCCGTCTCACACTCAGTTGTCAGCATGGTCTGTCTCACACTCAGTTGTCAGCGTAGTCCGTCTCACACTCAGTTGTCTGCATAGTCCGTCTCACACTCAGTTGTCAGCATAGTCCGTCTCACACTCAGTTGTCTGCATAGTCCGTCTCACACTCAGTTGTCAGCATAGTCCGTCTCACACTCAGTTGTCAGCATAGTCCGTCTCACACTCAGTTGTCTGCATAGTCCGTCTCACACTCAGTTGTCAGCATAGTCCGTCTCACACTCAGTTGTCAGCATAGTCCGTCTCACACTCAGTTGTCTGCATAGTCCGTCTCACACTCAGTTGTCAGCATAGTCCGTCTCACACTCAGTTGTCAGGATTGTCCGTCTCACACTCAGTTGTCAGCATAGTCCGTCTCACACTCAGTTGTCAGCATAGTCCGTCTCACACTCAGTTGTCAGCATAGTCCGTCTCACACTCAGTTGTCAGCATAGTCCGTCTCACACTAAGTTGTCAGCACAGTCCGTCTCACACTCAGTTGTCAGCATAGTCCGTCTCACACTCAGTTGTCAGCAGAGTCCGTCTCACACTCAGTTGTCAGCATAGTCCGTCTCACACTCAGTTGTCAGCATAGTCCGTCTCACACTCAGTTGTGAGCAAAGTCCGTCTCACACTCAGTTGTCAGCATAGTCCGTCTCACACTCAGTTGTCAGCGTAGTCCGTCTCACACTCAGTTGTCAGCATAGTCCGTCCCACACTCAGTTGTCAGCATAGTCCGTCTCACACTCAGTTGTCAGCATAGTCCGTCTCACACTCAGTTGTCAGCATAGTCCGTCTCACACTCAGTTGTCAGCATAGTCCGTCTCACACTCAGTTGTCAGCATAGTCCGTCTCACACTCAGTTGTCAGCATGGTCCGTCTCACACTCAGTTGTCAGCATAGTCCGTCTCACACTCAGTTGTCAGCATAGTCCGTCTCACACTCAGTTGTCAGCATAGTCCGTCTCACACTCAGTTGTCAGCATAGTCCGTCTCACACTCACTTGTCAGCATAGTCCGTCTCACACTCAGTTGGCAACTGGCGGTGAGACACAGTGTAGCAGAAATTATTTATTTGAGTTGCCAATTTGTATGAGCGATGAAGAAAGTGTGTCGGGCGGGAGGGTATCATTGCGATTAACCTGTCAGATGCTGCGATACAAACGAATTTCCCTGGCGATGGTTGGTGCATTAATCATTTTTCCTCGCGTAGTGACGTCATGTTATTAAGATAGAACGCTTCACAAACTGCCTCTGTATCAAACGACTTGGGGCAGAAATTATTCTACCAACTCAACTCCTTCGAACTGCAAATATCGTTTTTATCTTTTCTACCGAAGGTAATGTTTTTTTGACATTATTTCGTATGATGTTTGCATGTCTAAGAATTTGCGCATCTAATATGAAGAGGAAGCGGTAGCTTCAAGAAAATTACAAAATAGGATGAGAAATTTTGTTGTCGGTAAGAGTGGAAAAATTCGATTACTTCAGTTTAGTTGCTGGAAGAGCGCACGGGGGAATAACGCGCATATTTATTTTCGATTTAAATTTATTGTAGGTTGCAAAAAAACTCTTCGAAAGATGTTGGTTTTCAAAAAAATAAAACTCCAAGCTAGGAAACAAAATATTTAATCTAAAAACAGTATTGGAAAATCAAGTTGCACAGACTCAGTCATCTTGTTTGTTATCTTCCGTTTTAACCATTTGTTTCAAAATTTTCACAGCCAATGAACGCCTGGGACACGACGTGGCTGCATCCCGGCTTTGAGACGGTCAAGCACACAGCCAATGCACGCCTAGGACACGACGTGTCTGCATCCCGGCTTTGAGACTGTCAAGCACACAGGCAATGCACGCCTAGGACACGACGTGTCTGCATCCCGGCTTTGAAACAGTCAAGCACACAGCCAATGCACGCCTAGGACACGACGTGTCTGCATCCCGGCTTTGAGACGGTCAAGCACACAGCCAATGCACGCCTAGGACACGACGTGTCTGCATCCCGGCTTTGAGACGGTCAAGCACACAGCCAGTGCACGCCTAGGAAACAACGTGTCTGCATCCTGGATTTGAGACGGTCAAGCACACAGCCAATTTAAACTTGAAACGATTTTCAAGAGAATTCACGTGTATCCCACGCCGCTGGCACCATTGTAGTGCACTACTTTGTTGGCAGCAAAGTGGGATTTGATGATAACAGCTTTAAACTAGCAATTGCGTCACTTTTTACCTTGCTTTGATCGCAAAAGACATGAGACAGTGTCTTGCAGCTATTTATTTACTTTTCAGCAATTTTTATGTATTTTTTCGTTTTCCCGTGGAATTGTCGGCCAGGACATGGTTTTTCTTATGTTTTAGCATATTCCGGATATAGACTGCAATTTGGCAGCTGTCAGAGATGGTCAACCACGTTTTTTAAATCCTCTGTCTTTGATAATCATGTCTGAAGATGAAAGCAACACTTATCAACAAAATCAACAGTAAAAACCCACCGCTTCGAACCCTGTTCGTTCCACGACACAACATAAACAAACGGGAATGATACACACATTAACTCCTCCGTAACACCCGACGACAATAACCTAACAAATTAATCCACGCGACGCGAAACAAGCGGTCGTTAGACGCACTACAAAACAAACAAAGAGCGACTCTTGCTCGGCTACAGCTCATTCTAATGTATTCATAGAGACGGTGCTATTAAATCTGCATAACGCTTTGTGTATTTGCTGTTGTCATCGTTGGCAGTATTTAGCGTGTGTCACATCGTGAAATAAGAAACCTTGTCGCTAAACGCAGTGTCGGGCCTAATGTCTTGGCACTTAGTAATCTGACAGTGGCGGAGCTGTCGCAACTGTTGCCGACGAGAAGTTTAACGCGATTTGTTTGATCGGGTTTTGCGAAGGTTTGTGTATAATCACGTGGTGGATGAGCGTTGCTTTAATGTTAAACAATATTTAATGTTTATTTGGTTGAGTCGGATTAAATTTGGCGGAAAAAATTGAAAAACATTTTTATAAAAACGAAATAAACAAGTGATTTTCGAGGGGACATCTCAACATGAAATTAATTAATTAAAACACAGTTGTCGTGCTGTAAGGTTTCAAGTATCTGGAAAGTTTTGTTGAAATATTATGTAAGACGGTTTGGCATCTAGAAAAGAATTATGATTTAGGAAAAACTATAACCAAAAGTTTTTGTGTGATGCTTTCTAAAAGAGCCATTTGTATCCAACTTCTTGACACTTCATGCCCCCAAGTCATTCAATCAAAATTCAATCAAAATGACGTCATGATACCCACTCGCTAAAGCCAGGCAGAGCAATTCGGGTTGTGATTTCCCTATCTTCCTTTGTTATTTAGCAGAGATAATTAACATGTTTTCAGGCTGGTTCGACGTCCTGTGGGTATCTGACATCAGTTTCTTTGAGAGGAATAGGTTTTTTATGCATCACACTTGGTGGTAAAGAACCCTTATCTCGAATGATTCCCAACTGCTTTTATCTGACATCTTCTCTTTGCTTTTTCTCATGCTCTATTTTTATCTTAACATTAATTCTTATCTAAGGTTTAAGCGAGACATTATCTCCCGACATAGAAACTCATAATTCGTCCCGTTTTAAACCACAAAACGAACGAATCCCGAGATATTAAAACCCACCAATTCATTCGAGTGATTGCCACCTAAACTATATCAACGCCGACCATTAAAACCTGGCACGGCCCGCGAGATCGTCATCCATTTCATCCCCTATAACTGAATTAGACAAGCATCATCCCCCAATAGGGTGAGGGGTAAGGGGGGTGCAAATCTTGGCAAGCAGGACTCACGGACAAGATTGATTGGGGTGGAATGGGGGGCGGATTTTAGGGGTGGAACGCGTTATATTGACACTAGTGAGCGCGTTGGATCCGGGGGGCTGTGAAAGAGTGTTTCGATTCACGGCCGTCAGTGGCGTGTTGAACGGAATTTTACACACTTTCAAATCCGAAGCGTTTATTTTTAACACTTGTTCGAATATTGATGCGGGATTTAGTTAAATTGGAAAGAAAATGCGAGCACGGGTTGGAATTCGTTGGAGCTAAATGATATTTCGATGGTAAAGCAGCAATACTTGTGAGAAAAAAAAACCTTCATCATGGTGTTGTTATGAAATTGGTCTAGTGGAACGAGCGAAGCAAGTGAAGCGCATCTTCACTTACATTTGAGCCCCTGAGAATACAAGTGGTCTAAGTCACAGATTTTTATTTTGAGATAATTGGATGCAAAGTCAAATGCTAATGGAAAAATCTATGGTAGCTCTTTCTAAGTGAATAATTTTTGGTATGTAGATAAATGCTTGACTCAACTTTAAAACTATTTAAAACCAAAATTTAAAAAAAAATCACTGAGTAATTAAATTATTTGTTTGGATACACCACTTGTATTGTGAACAAAAAAGAGATAAGGGTAGCCAAGTGACTTAGACTCATGTAATTTTTTTCCAAATTTAAATTATACTTGTCAATTAACATAAAAAAATGACTGCAAATGGTAAATTTTTCACTTTATTTTAAAGAATTTTTGGATATAATTATTTACAGCCTGTTTATACAGATTATGTTACTCGACATTATGGACATCAGACTCGTCACTGGATAGTGGTCCTTGGTCGTTGACTGCAGCATCAACTTGAAGTTGCTTCTTGTAGTAGTTCGACAGTTAGCTCCTGATCAGTTTCCAGAAGAAAATGCTCTTCTTCACTTCCATCTACAGTCAATAAAAATGTTACAATAATCAAAAACGATCAAAATGAAGGATATTGTTGAACATAACCATACTTTTTTTCCTTGAATTTCAAATTAGAATAGGTGTGTTTACATACCTTCCTCGGATGAAACTTTACTTTCACTGTAGTCCGGGTCAATGTCTGAATCATCAGAGTTGTAAAATATCATCAGCTATCATGGAATCTGATAAGAAATCCATGATAGGAAAAGCAAAACGAAAGACAGCCGACTTAGACCACTTGTAATGTTAACAGATGTCCGATTCTATTTGCAAGTATATTATATACAGCCACATATAGTGGCAAAAAAACGAACTAAGACTTAAACCACTTCACTAGTGAACAAAAGTGAGTTCTGTTAACACAAAACGAGACTTATCCCAAAATTTGAAAAAAGTGACTTAGACCACTTGTATTCTCAGGGGCTCATTTATTAAAGTCTGTTCGTTCGTGCTCTTCCAGCCAAACTACTCTAATGATTTATATATTTTTAAAGGTGAAATAAATTTGATGTTTCTTTATGGACAACTCTTCCAATTATAATCACATTCCATTTACAAATTATCTTAAAAATCTGGTTTTTAGGATATTTTTCAGTTTTTGAATTACATTTCAGGGCGGCCAACGCGACGGATTGGCGAAGCAACAAATCCGTCGGACACCACCGTGTGGAAACAATTACTAGGTGAACTCCTCCCGGCGTTGTTTAAAGTATCAAGTACTTGCAGCCCGAAGAAATCAACTCAAGAAGCGGTGTTTACTTGGCCGATAGGAAATATACCTTTTCCACTCAGGTAATAATGACGACAGATACCCACTAAACGTGCTACCAGTTTGGAAAAAATTTTAATTTCCTCTGTTAAATAAAAAATGATGATAGGGAAATCATAACCCTAATCGCTCTACCAGGCTTTAGAGAGTGGGTATCATATATAATTGTGAAAGAATTTTTATTGATTTGAAAATGTGTTTTTTGTGAAGTGTGACTGCCACACAAGGCTTTAGTGTGACTGCCATACAATGCTGTATAAAGTGACTGCCAAACAAGGCTGTATAAAGTGACTGCCATACAAGGCTGTAGTGTGACTGCCATAAAAGGCTGTAGTGTGACTGCCATACAAGGCTGTAGTGTGACTTCCATACAAGGCTGTAGTGTGACTGCCATACAAGGCTGTAGTGTGACTGCCATACAAGGCTGTATAAAGTGACTGCCAAACAAGGCTGTATAAAGTGACTGCCATACAAGGCTGTAGTGTGACTGCCATACAAGGCTGTAGTGTGACTGCCATACAAGGCTGTAGTGTGACTGCCATACAAAGCTGTAGTGTGACTGCCATACAAGGCTGTAGTGTGACTGCCACACAAGGCTGTAGTGTGACTGCCATACAAGGCTGTAGTGTGACTGCCATACAAGGCTGTAGTGTGACTGCCATACAATGGACTGCTGTCACAGTCATAGACGGTTGCGAACAAGACCGCTGTACAAGGTCGTGACGAATCACGTGACCGTGTAAAAGTGGCTTTGAACTGTCTAGTCTCCAGCCCCACCGCACGCCGCTGCCGCCACCGAGAGCAGCACTTTGCCAAGCGTCCGCGACGCCCACTTAAGAGGATTGATTAAAATACGAATGCTAATTTTATGGACGTTTTTCGCCGAAGCGAGCGGCCAAGTATGCGGCGGCTGGTCGACGGGATTAAATGGGATTGGGTTTCGATCCTCGCGTCGGCATCCGCATTGTTGTCAGACGCTTTTATTTTCGGGTCTTACGGCGCACGCGTCAAGTGGGAGAAATATATCGGCAGCTGGGGTTTTTGAGGAAATTTATGTTCCATTTCCGAACACCGGTGTCACTGCTGTTGCTAGTGTTGCTACGCTGCTACGATTGTTGGTATTACTATGTGCCTTGCCTAATGCCAGCAAACACCGGTGTCATTGCTGTTGCTAGTGTTGCCACGCTGCTACGATTGTTGGCATTGCTATGTGCCTTGCTTTTGCCAGCAAACACCGGTGTCACTGCTGTTGCTAGTGTTGCCACGCTGCTACGATTTTTGGCATTACTATGTGCCTTGCCTAATGCCAGCAAACACCAGTGTCACTGCTGTTGCTAGTGTTACCACGCTGCTACGATTGTTGGCATTACTATGTGCCTTGCTTTTGCCAGCAAACACCGGTGTCACTGCGCTGCTAGTGTTGCCACGCTGCTACGATTTTTGGCATTACTATGTGCCTTGCCTAATGCCAGCAAACACCAGTGTCACTGCTGTTGCTAGTGTTACCACGCTGCTACGATTGTTGGCATTACTATGTGCCTTGCCAATGCCAGCAAACACCGGTGTCACTGCTGTTGCTAGTGTTGCCACGCTGCTACGATTGTTGGCATGACTATGTGCCTTGCCTAATGCCAGCAAACACTTGTGTCACTGCTGTTGCTAGTGTTGCTACGCTGTTTCGATTGTTGGCATTACTATGTGCCTTGCCTAATGCCAGCAAACACCGGTGTCACTGCTGTTGCTAGTGTTGCCACGCTGCTACGATTGTTGGCATTACTATGTGCCTTGCCTAATGCCAGCAAACACCGGTGTCACTGCTGTTGCTAGTGTTGCCACGCTGCTACGATTGTTGGCATTACTATGTGCCTTGCTTATGCCAGCAAACACCGGTGCACCGGTACTGTTGCTGGTATTGCAATTATTTTTAATATCTAAACTCCAAAGATAAGAAACTTTCCCGTATTGGCGCAAAACTTGCTTACTCAATAGTTAGATCAAAGCATGAAGAATGTTTCGCAAAAAGTCCCAAAAAACACGGTGAAATATAACCATTAAACATCTCAGTATGACGCCATATTTTCGCTACTTTTTTCCATAATTTTTAGCATCAAATTTTCTGCCAAAGCACTTCTTACCAACCTAACAAAAGCTACATACTCGTTAAAAAAAAGTAGACACGCCATTATCCGCTCAACACCGCGCCAACAATAGCGGAGCAATTTTTTTATTTGGCCCCTTATCATATTTCCAAAACACTTACAATAGATGTGATGATAAAAAAAACACGAGCACGGCAACTGGAAACTGTTAGCAAAGCGTGGCTATAGATTGATCACCCCACACCACGTCGTTACCCGTGCGAATAGATGCACTCCACCGGGCTGTGAGCTCGCCACCGATAATAACATTATTGTTCGCCCGAACTCCGTTGCTCGTGCCGTCTCGGCTATCTCCGGTCGCGCTCGGTGCCGAATTTGCCACGTCATCAATCACAAGCTTTTCACCCGACGATGACGTCACACTGAAGGATATATTATAATGAAGGGGGGTAGGGGCTGGGGGGACTTGAAGCGTGAAGGATAAAGAAGTTGTGATGATGGCAACAGAGTCTGCGAATTTTCGGATTAGCTGTCTTGCTGTTGTTGAGTTGATAAAGTCTGCTGTTTTAACGACTGTTCTTTCAAACGTGTGATATTTTCTTTTTTTCAGAGGAAAATTCTTAATTTTTTTTTCGTAGACGTGTGAATTTTTTAATGATTGCTTAAGGGACAAGTTTGATCCATTTACAATTAAAATGTTCATTACAGAAGCTGTCTACCATCAGTTTTAGTTCGTAACTGATTTTAAAAGATATATCAAACGTCTCATCAGGCTGTAGAATGCAGGAAACTTTGACAAAATATCATCGTTGAGCTGGCGACAGAATCGGCAGCATGGTTTGAAATTCTAGCAACACCTATGTGCCATCCAGGTACAAATAACAACTACCCACGCATTATTAAAGGGGCTTTGTTTACCACTGATGCTCAATCTCAAGCTTCAACCAACAGTTGACATATAAACGAGTATCTTTTCCGAATGATAACTGCTTTTGCTTACTTTAACATCGCTCCGGTCCGCTAGGTTCGCTTCGACACGGCCTTGTTAAGATGTTTGGTTGCATTTCGTGAGTTTAATTTCTCACTTTGGTGGAAGTGCCGAGTTTTGCTCTGCGGGTTGCGTCTAGGAGCTGACATTAAGTTGTTCACTTGTTGATTAAAAAAATACACTTATACAATAAAGTTTTCTTTGACAATATTTTAGTCGAACGAATTTTAGTTTCTCAGTTTAAAAAAATTCATTTTCTATACAAAATTAACCAATATCACAACCCGAATGGTTGTACCTGGCTTTAGAAAGTGAGTATCATGACGTCATTTTGATATAATTTTGATTGAATGTTAGTATTTTGAGAAGTTTAAATTCATCGCTGTTTTTTTGTCTAGGAACAAAAATTTCGCACACAGCCACCTGAATCAGCTAAATATGGAACCTTTTCGCTCATTAGGGGCGATTTTACAGCCCAAGTGTCGTAACCGAACATTTCTGCTGACATTGATAATATAAAACCACATTGCACTACAACTAAATCGATCCAGAAAGCTCATGATCGACAAAACTTGACAGAAAATATGATTCAGAGCAATGACACACACGGGCCGTGATCGAGTGTCAACAACTTGACTCCGACTCGCCTGAAATCCCGCCGCTACAAGCACGGTCCCTTTAATCTTCCCCCTCCCCGCCCACGCCCCCTTCACGGCCCATAGTAAACTCCAATAACCCGCTTAGCCGGCGAACGCAAAGCCCTGTTTAACTATTAAATCCCTCCGCCGAAAATTCCACCTCCCCCCATCGTAACTCACTCTAAACTTTCCCATAAAGCCCGGCTTCAAGAAAAGAACAAGCCCATTGGTCAGATTATAGTGCATTGCTAACGGGCGCGCTTTTCTTTTGGGAGATGACATAATGACTTGCAGTCCGGCGAGATTTGAAATATAAATATTCTATCGTCAAGTAAACAGCGGTTTTAAAGGCAAACTTTGTGCTTTCTGGACATCGGAGCTTAAGTACGGCTAAAAGAGATTCTCTTTGAGAAGTTTTTGAGTGAAAAAATATTTTGTTTCCAGCGTCTGGGTTGAAACGGTAGTCGAGCGCCAAATTCCCCGCCAACACCCTGCGTGCACGTGCACTCACCTTCAATTGTTTCCGTCAGAATAAGCCCTTAAAATCGAAGTTAAGACAATTGCCATCCAATTGGTTCCTTTTAAAAACACGCTGTTTCTCTTTTGTGAACATGGTGTGAACTTGCAGACAGTCAAACAGCACGCCCCGATATGTCAACAAGATCTAAAAATATAATGTAGCGTGAAAGTAATGAACTTCAATTAGCTATCCAGCTGTATCTCAATTAAGGAGTCAATATTGATACCTCGTTTCGGACACGCTAATTAACAAGGTAGGTACTAATTAAGAAATACCTACGAAAGTAATATTGATTGCTCTTAATTGTGCTGTTGAGCATCCAAGTGTTGTCTTTGATATTTCCAGAAGGCTGAGATAAGCGGAGGATAAGTTTGTTAACTCTCAATGGTAGGCCGTGACACAAGCTGAAACCTGGCGGGATAACATATAAAAAAAAACTTTGCCTGGTGATGCCGAGCTAAATCATCTACACTTAAAAAAATAAATATAAATAAAAAAACGTGGACAAAACCACTTGTTTCCTCAATGGCTTAGTTGATAAAACGAGCTGAAATCAACAAAACCCCGCCCTAAAACCATCAACAAACAGCATCAAATAAAAGGTTACGTCACCAAGCGACTGTCGCTAAGCACCCGACCCCGTAATTAAAACAACCCTTCTTCTCGGCTAACAACGCTACCTTCACCAAAAAACACCCCCTCCTTTCCGGTCCCACCCCTTCAGACAAACCCGCGGCAAAGGAGACGGGCCAATTAGACGATGCCATGACATGAGCCGGCTTTTTATCGCGCAACTCATTAGCCGTCGCCGACAAAGCGCTGTTATCGCTGTTAGCGGACAATGAGGGAAATTTAGCTCCACAGACGTCGAGAGCTGTCCAGGGATGAGAGAGATCCAACTGGCGCGTGGCCGCCATGTTTTCACCGAACAGCGCTCCGGTGTTTTTGTTTTATAGATTCAACTGGCGTGTGGCCGCCATGTTTTCACCGAACAGCGCTACGGTGTGCTTGTTTTATAGAGATCCAACAGGCGCGTGGCCGCCATGTTTTCACCGAACAGCGCTCCGGTGTTTTTGTTTTATAGATCCAACTGGCGCGTGGCCGCCATGTTTTCACCGAACAGCGCTCCGGTGTGCTTGTTTTATAGAGATCTAACTGGCGCGTGGCCGCCATGTTTTCACCGAACAGCGCTCCGGTGTGCTTGTTTCATAGAGATCTAACTGGCGCGTGGCCGCCATGTTTTCACCGAACAGCGCTCCGGTGTGCTTGTTTCATAGAGATCTAACTGGCGCGTGGCCGCCATGTTTTCACCGAACAGCGCTCCGGTGTGCTTGTTTTATAGAGATCTAACTGGCGCGTGGCCGCCATGTTTTCACCGAACAGCGCTCCGGTGTGCTTGTTTCATAGAGATCTAACTGGCGCGTGGCCGCCATGTTTTCACCGAACAGCGCTCCGGTGTGCTTGTTTCATAGAGATCTAACTGGCGCGTGGCCGCCATGTTTTCACCGAACAGCGCTCCGGTAAGCTTGTTTTATAGAGATCCAACTGGCGCGGCCACTTAACTTAAACTTAACGTAACTTAACAGTTTAACATAAACTGGACTGAACCTACTCTCGTCGATTCCAGCGACCATTACACACTGAGCAACCTTCCTCGTGAAGTGAAATTTGTATGTTAATGCCGGCGATCGCGGCTGAAAACGCTCATCTCATAAAAGGCGTGCGCGAGGCCATGGTAATTAAAACGTTCTGTCAGAAGAACAACGCCGGCCAGTCCGTCTCTCGGAGGAGTTGAAGGGTTGAGCAGAAAGAGCAGGGACGGTCTGACGGTGAAGCGAGCAAGGGATGATAATTGGAATGTGTGCTTTAGCGCACGGGGTTGATATAAATGCCTCACACGGAGGGATCTGAGCGATGATGCGCGGATAGAAAGAGAATTTTGTATGAGACCCTCGGACAGTGGTGAAGTGAGATAGCAGCACAGTACACCGTGTCCCACCTATGCTGGCAACTGAGTGTGAGACGGACTATGCTGGCAACTGAGTGTGAGACGGACTATGCTGACAACTGAGTGTGAGACGGACTTTGCTGACAAATGAGTGTGAGACGGACTATGCTGACAACTGAGACGGACTATGCTGACAACAGTGTGAGAGGGACTATGCTGACAACTGAGTAGACGGACTATGCTGACAACTGAGTTTGAGATGGACTATTCTGACAACTGAGTGTGAGACGGACTATGCTGACAACTGAGCGTGAGACGGACTATGCTGACAACTGAGTGTGAGACGGACTATGCTGACAACTGAGTGTGAGACGGACTAAGCTGACAACTGAGCGTGAGACGGACTATGCTGACAACTGAGTGTGAGACGGACTATGCTGACAACTGAGTTTGAGATGGACTATTCTGGCAACTGAGTGTGAGACGGACTATGCTGACAACTGAGCGTGAGACGGACTATGCTGACAACTGAGTGTGAGACGGACTATGCTGACAACTGAGTTTGAGATGGACTATTCTGGCAACTGAGTGTGAGACGGACTATGCTGACAACTGAGTGTGAGACGGACTAAGCTGACAACTGAGCGTGAGACTCACCATAGACATTTCAAAGAGAAGCTATAAGCGGCATGGCAGAGGGAGAAATAGATAACTCGAAACCCAGCAAGCGCGACAGAGACAGCGATACACGGTAATCGCCATGGCAACGCTAGGGTGCAACGGGGATGAAAAGCTCGGACATTTCGGATGTTTAAAGGAGCGAGAGAAAGATGAAATAAGCCGAGCGTTAAAGAGAGATGTCGCTAGTTGGATGGTATGGGAATGAGATATTTTAGGTGGAGATACTTTAACAAAGTGACGGGTCTATTGTCTCTGGCTGGCAATGATATGATTCAGTTTTGCGCAGTTGGCTGCACTTGGTGCTGCTGTACGGCCGAGGACAGTCCGTGAGGTTGGCAGCGCTGGAGACGGATATAGGTTCTGCGCATGTCTGGCTGGTTGGAATTTCGGGTTTTTTGTGTGAAACTTAGCTTACTGCCGAAGAGAGTGCTTTCTTATGTCTGTTTATTCGCGCTCTACCGGCCAAACGACTGAACTGATTTTGATGAGAATTTAAGGAAAATCTTAATTTTTTTTAAAGTTTGATCCCTTACAATTTTCAGCTCATTAAATGATCAAAATTTCTTACAAAATATAATTTTTTCTTATCATATTCTTAGGCCATACCATTTCAAATTATATATATTTACATTCATATATATTTATAATGTCATAAAATATATAATGTATGAAACATATCATATAAACAAACATATTTATTTGCCATATGGCAAAGTTTTGTTCCGTATTGGCATATGGCATGTAAATCATTTGCATCATAATATATTTTATACGAATACATTTCAAATGATCACTGTGTTAAAAATTTCATGGTCTCGTATCGCCGTTTATATGTTTATATGTATTTAAAATTATCATCATCAAAAAACAATACAGGCAGAGCAAATTCATAGAAGTCCAAACAGAATCATTCAAAATACCACTCATCCACACCACGATCAAACCAAGCGATCCAGTCTTCGATAAACGATGTCACCCGTCCTGTAATTCATACCTACACCCGTGTGTTTGAAGCCAGGCCAAGCAGTGAGCTTGTCATTCTAAACCGTCGTACAACCCTTAGCGAGTGAAACCAGCTCCAGCCAGCTTTCAACCCTGCTAGATAAACACTTCTCCAGGCAAAGCCGCTAAGAAAAACATTCGAGTCTCCGTTCAGCTTTCAGTCGACAGCTTACACGGTGTTTCAGGTGGAGAAGATACCTACTATATCTACCCCCTAGCGGCTGATCGCTTTGATCTGACGAACATTTTTGTTACACGGCGGCGGTGAAACTGTTCGGGCGATAAGCTACATCGAGGTGCTTTGATCGATTAGTGGAATGAGCGAAGCGAGTGAAAAAACAAGCCCAAAAAAACAGTGTAATTCATTTCGCGAGTCCGCGCTCATCGGGCCGAATGACATAACCAAATGAAATTTAAATAGTTTCAAAAACGTCTTACCAACTGAGATTTTGTCCTATTATTATTTTTCACAACATTCCATTCTTACTTACGGTTACGAGAGATTTCAGGTTTAGTTCACGAGCTTGGACGTACCTGGAAAAGAGGAAAGAGACTCTTTAGATTCATACAGTCTGGTGAGATGTTTGCTGGCAGAGTGTCCTGCATCCTACAGCCTGGTGAGATGTTTGCTGGCAGAGTGTCCTGCATCCTACAGCCTGGTGAGATGTTTGCTGGCAGAGTGTCCTGCATCCTACAGCCTGGTGAGATGTTTGCTGGCAGAGTGTCCTGCATCCTACATCCTGGTGAGATGTTTGCTGGCAGAGTGTCCTGCATCCTACATCCTGGTAAAATGTTTGCTGGCAGAGTGTCCTGCATCCTACAGCCTGGTGAGATGTTTGCTGGCAGAGTGTCCTGCATCCTACATCCTGGTGAGATGTTTGCTGGCAGAGTGTCCTGCATCCTACATCCTGGTGAGATGTTTGCTGGCAGAGTTTCCTGCATCCTACAGCATGGTGAGATGTTTGCTGGCAGAGTGTCCTGCATCCTACAGCCTGGTGAGATGTTTGCTGGCAGAGTTTCCTGCATCCTACAGCATGGTGAGATGTTTGCTGGCAGAGTGTCCTGCATCCTACAGCCTGGTGAGATATTTGCTGGCAGAGTGTCCTGCATCCTACAACCTGGTGAGATGTTTGATGGCAGAGTTTCCTGCATCCTACAACCTGGTGAGATGTTTGCTGGCAGAGTGTCCTGCATCCTACAGCCTGGTGAGATGTTTGCTGGCAGAGTGTCCTGCATCCTACATCCTGGAGAGATGTTTGCTGGCAGAGTGTCCTGCATCCTACATTCTGGTGAGATGTTTGCTGGCAGAGTTTCCTGCATCCTACAGCATGGTGAGATGTTTGCTGGCAGAGTGTCCTGCATCCTACAACCTGGTGAGATGTTTGCTGGCAGAGTGTCCTGCATCCTACAGCCTGGTGAGATGTTTGCTGGCAGAGTGTCCTGCATCCTACATCCTGGTGCGATGTTTTGGACAAACCGTCCGCTGCGTTATTGAGGTGTCGCAATAACGTACTATGGCCTTGGCTGCAGATGTTGCAAAGGTAAAAGCCACGCTGGCTAAGAAAAGTAAAAAGGAAATTCGCTTTTACGACGGTACGCTCGTCTTTGTTGTAAAGGAAAATTGTTTTCGGCGTGTTTCGTTTCGCTTTAGTCGATTTATCATAGTATTAACTTAAGTCTGAGGGGCATGCTTGTTTTCAGTGTTACATTTTGTTTGGGGCTTTGATACTTTGACGGGGCCCCGAAAACGTTTTCGATAAATTTAATCCGTGAGGCCACTTTTCTGCTACGCGATTTCCGTCAATTTTAATTAGTGAGTGGAAATTTATGGGCTCTTGAAGAGAGAAACAAGGAGAGCAAGCTGCTTAATACTTATTGGAAGGCTTGCCCACGTGTATTTGTTTGATGTTTTTTGGGTAGTTGACTTAGAAATATCTTTATCTTGCTTTGAAGTCCACCGGTGGTACGTAGATATCTTAACATCTTAATACAGACGCTGCTTGGGTTCGGTCAAGGTTAATAAATATTGATGGTATTTTTTTTTATATATTTTCGACTGTAAAAAGCAAAAAGAAACATAAAAATTACGCAAAATAGCTGCAAGAAAATGCCATGTGTCTTGTTAAGATCGAAGCAGCGTAAAAAGTGAGGCTAGCGCTGGATTAAAGCTCTTCTCATCGAATCCCACCTCGCTGCCACCAAAGTAGTGCACTACAATGGTGTCATTGGCAAGGGATAATTTTGATTTGTCTAAATATAGAGTTTTAAGGATTATTCATAAGCGCCACAAGGAAATTCATCTTCGTCTATAGGATTAGTAGATTTTCCATCCAAATGCGTTGAATTTAGCCACCTGGCATATTATTTGAAGGCATATTTAAGGTTTTCATTTCCCTAAATGCTTACTTTTATGGCGCAGCGTCAATATCGCTGGGTTATATAAAAAATCATCGTAAACTGTTAAAATTACTCATTTTTCCTGGTGTATTCCAGGAATACACCTGTATTCCGTGTAAGAATTTTGATGTTTAAGGTTTCAAATGAAACTTTTTTTCCATCTTTCTTCCATCCATTGAATTCTGGCTCAACCTATTACACTTTAAGGATCTGCATCATTCAAACAACGCTCGTCCGAACCGCGAAGCCCTAGCTTACATCACCAGAGGACCTTGCATTGGTTGAGATAGTGGAATCATCACACCGCCGATGCAGCCAAGCACCATTATCAACCTTCTAATAAAGCAGACACACCATTGTCTGAACGATTGCTCCGGTTCTAGTTCTCAGTCTCCACGATTTCTATTCATCCGCAGCTCTACACTGAGTGAAACAATGCAATAACCTCGCCGTTTATACTTGAACAACTCGGATGAAACGGTTACCTATAAAGGAGGGAGAATTGTATCGCTTTCCTCTCCCATTGTATAGGTAATTGGTATATAGCCGTAACATCAAGTATTTCAAACAATCGCCGGAGCTTTACACACACTGGGCTATGCATTGCATAAGCCTTCCGTTATATTGATATTGAAATTGTAGTTGGAATTGAATTTGGAATGTTCACAATTTAATTTTTTATGACATTTACAATTCTGCAAGAATAAATGATTCTCAGAAAAGTGATTTCTAGAATGCAGCTGCATTCAGAAGAATATTTATAGTAGAAAACGAAATATTAATTAAAATCTGATAACGTATACAACCTTTTACAATCAATATCTTTTGTGTGCGCAACGAAAAAGTGAAAATAAATTCAAATAAACACTTTTTTGTAGCTGTGCTGCCTGCTTTATCATCGGTCTTAATTTAAGGAAAGTTTTAGTTTGCGACAAAGGAATCTGTAGCCCCGTAATTTTTAATTTCAGAAAACGAACATGCTAAAGCCCCTTTTACACGGTCACATTTTTCCATCACATTTCGTAAAACCCTTGCACAGCAGTCTTGTATGCAACTGCATGTGACCGTGTAAACAGTCCATAGCACGGCAGTCCGTCACACAAAAGTCTTGTATGGCAGACTGTGGCAGAGTTTTTTCGGATAGCCCAGACTCTATTTTCATCACATCTTGTATGGAATGCAGCCAATCAGAGATCAGAGATTGCGTGACGTCAAACTTTTCAAAAAATCGTGGCGTCAAATGTCAGTGAGCAGTGCAAAATTTGAAATGGCTGCAATTAAAATGAATTAAAAGTTGATAAAAGTTTATTTTTAAATAGAAATCACACCCATACCTGACGTCTGACGAAAGTAGATCTAAATTCACTCTAATTTTTTTTCTGAAATGTCAACTGACATCACTTCCATGGCCTACTGTGATAATAAATGTGATACAATGATTATTGTATCGTGTAAAAGGTCGTCACATTTTTCATCAAATCCGTCACACAAAACCTTGTACAATGTTTATATTACGGACTGCTGTACAAGGGTTTGACGAAATGTGATGAAAAAATGTGACCGTGTAAAAGGGGCATAAGACAGACCCTTATCACACAGGACACCACTAAAAATCAATAAAAACTGAAATTTCTTTCGGCTGCCGTCCCACATGTTTTCACCCGACACTCGGCGCTAAGTTCTCAAGCCTAATGCATCGGTGGGGAGGAGATGAAAATAGGGGCGGCAGGAACAAAAGCGCGCGTCCAGCCCAGCCACTTGTGCGATCGGACACTCAGTTGCTCGGACTCTTTGCTCCGAGGAGAGCTCCTCGAATGGATCGACGGGGCCGAGTGTGTTCGCTTCGCTTTTTGCTACTTGCCGTGTGAAAGCAGATATCGACGGAGTTCTGGGCAAGGAAAAATAAAGGTTTTTATTTTCTCTTCGTGCGATGGTGATGCGTGGGTTTCACCGTGCGTTCTGTGCGTCGTGTTTGGTTCAGTTTTCAATGTGACGGACAAATATTCTGGTGCGCGTTGGTCAAAAGGTTTTGTGCC
Source organism: Nemurella pictetii (assembly GCA_921293315.2). Lineage (NCBI taxonomy): Eukaryota > Metazoa > Arthropoda > Insecta > Plecoptera > Nemouridae > Nemurella > Nemurella pictetii. The sequence goes on along the minus strand of OV121125.1, from coordinate 3,316,993 downwards.
TTTTTTTTGCTTTTCCTTGACGTTATGGTGATTCTGCGCATTGCTGTGATAGCTTGTATAGTGACTAGATGATTTAATCTTGCTGAAAGACGAAATATTTAATATAGATTTTCTTTACATAAAAGTTAAGTTTAGCTGGCTGTATAGAAATTGGAACCATTAAAATGTCGGAAATGAGAAACTGTGGCTCTTCCAGGTGACTTGGCCACGAACTAGAAGTGACGCAGGATCATTTCTAGACCCATACAGTTAGAAAAAATCTGATTTTAATCTCTTTCTCTAAATCAATACCAAAAACCACCTAAAAAAAAACTGCACAAAAAACCTGCTTTTCTCAGCTTGAGTACCGAGAAACCAGTAAAAAAAAAATTCAACTCAACAGACTTATTTCATTAACAACTTTCCCATGGCCATGCATGGACATTCCGACAACGAAGGCCACCTCTTCAGCGTGCGAGAGTCGAATGAAAAACCTGTTAGTTCACGCAGGACAAAGCCTCAATCCAGCCCCACCCCCTCCAACCCCTAATCAATCGACGTCACAACGGACAAATGCCGCCCACCTTTCCCATGTTTAACTATGACGTACTGCCTAAACAGCGACCGAGAGAGACGTCATTTAATCACTCTGGGTTCGACACCCGATCAAACCCCCACCCCGACAAAGCCCACCCCCTGGGCAAACCACGGCGGGGTTTAGGGGCAACACTGTGCTCAGCATGGCTTTGCGGTGGCTGCCGATGGAAGCTAGTGGGCTTCAGTGCAGAGGATCGGAGCACGGAGAGTGTTAAGCCTATTGCGTAGCTGTAGTGCGTCTCGCCGCACTTTGAAGCTCGATGGGTCACATCATTACCATGGTTCAAATCAGGCTTCTATACAATAGACTAATTCCCGTTAACAAAGGATTTCAAATGTAATTCTTGTAATTGTGAATCTGTGTGATGTACCTATGAATTGGCTACATCGTACTATATGTGACTTACTTAGTTTCAAGCTCATTGTTGTAAAGAAAATATAAAGAGGATTCTGTAAAAGATTTAAAAAATATACAATGTTATACAATACAGCTTGCGAGACCCGGCAGCAGATTGATGATTGGTGTTTAACGACGCACTGTTTTGACAACTGGCCCCGTGGCGCTGGTCTAACGGCGTCGGTGAATGAAAAGGTGATGATGAACCTAACCTATGGGTAGAAGGGAGGAGGGGAAACCCGGTGCCGGCACGTAGCCTACTCCTGTCGAAAAGCACCGAGGGGACCACCGGCTTTACGTCCCTTCCGAAGGATGGTACAGCTTGAACAACAGGATTCCTCCGCTAATCCGTGCTGTCGAAAGGTTGAAAAGCAAGGCGAGTGAAGTTGTTGTACTAACTTCAAACCCTCCAACCTCTCTCCCGAACAGAACTGACCATGAGCATGATGGTCACTCATCCAACAGCTTACTCAACGCGATGTTGCTTAACTTCGGTGATCTCACGAGAACCGGTGTTTCCAACGTTGCCAAACCGTAAGGTCAAACTCAACTTGCGGTAAGACTGCTGTCAGCAGAGACTGCACGAAGGGAAATACTAACGGGAAAGCGGGAAGGGAAATGGGGAAATAAAGAACCTTGGCAACGGCGTCCATGAAACTGTTCGCAGCGACCCCACCCGCCGAGCGGAGCTACGAGGAACTAAGAGCGGAACTTCCGCTGCTGTTTTATTTTTATGAAATTCAGAACTTGGATGGATTTGAGATAGGAATTAATTTTAATGAGAAGTCCGTGGAGCCATTTGTAACGAGCTTGGCAAGATCCCATTAAAATAAAGTATCTTGTTGGCCGTGAAATAGAAACGAATTACTCGTGAAAACAAATTCTATTGTAAACTTTCGAGTGGGTAACCTTACCCAGATGGTCGTCTTTATCCTGACTTGTCTTTCTGAAATGGATTAAGCTCGTAAAACGCATTATTCTTATATTGACAAGTCTCACAAAAAAAATATAGGCGGGAAACTCTACGGCCTTGGGAATAGTAAAAATGGCATTGGATGCAACCACGGCCATGTTGAAAAATTTCTGGAATCCATTTTTGTATTATTTGCATCAAAAAATAGATAAACTAGGCCGTGCTGGTGTTAAATTTAATAATCTGTGTGCTTATCTTTCGCCCATAAGCCTTCCTGATTGTCTCTCAAATATACGCTGCTTTCTCATCCAGCTGAATTCAACTGGCGGTGAGACACTGCTTAGCTAATAAAATGCGCAACACCCCCCCCCCACCCAGCCCCCGGCCGTGAAAGGGCCGGTGACGCGAAAAGAGGTTCATTATTTGTCCGTCGCATCGACGGAGCGGCGCTGCAATCGCTCTCTGGGGACGAATGGAGCGTGACAATCGAAGGGGCCGGACCCAAGATGGACACGACTTCTTCTCGAATAACTTCACCCAGGGGGCAGTGGCGTAGGTGCATTGTTTCGTTGTCAGCAGCAAATGACACGAAGCCACACGAAGCCAGCAAACACTGATGTTCGTGGTGAAGCTAGCAACGTGACGCGGTATGACACCCGCTAAGAAAAGCCAGTTGGCTTGTGATTTCCCTGTCTTCCTTGGTTGAATAAGCAGAGTCAATACACCGATTCCATTCAAGCAACGTGACGCGGTCGGACAACCGCTATGTAAAGCCAGTAGGCCCTGTTTGCTTTCTTCACCGTTTTTGCTATCTCAATGGAGCGCAACTACTCAAATGAACATACATCACATGTAAAGTAGTGTCTCCGGATAGCACAGGTGGTCGAGCAGCACCCGACAAGCCTTAGGTCTCGGGTTCGAGCCCGCGTCGGGACGAACACGTGCGACGGCGCCGGGCATCGATCCCGGCATCGCCATGACGACGGCGAGAGTGCGTCATGCGTGTAGTCATGACGACGCAGCGGCGGCAGCAGCAGCAGCCGGCCTTTGTTCTTTGCTAAGAGGCGGGCTCTTTTCGCGATCGCGTCTTAAGTGCAGTACGAGTTTCAGGTTTTTCATACGGGTTTTATTCTAAACTAGTTTCGTTCATTCTAGAAGTGTAGCTAATTAAAGAATTGAGGGTTAGCTGGGCAGTAAAAATGCGCGTCCCTAACGGAACATGAACCCGGGACCTTCCGCTTGCCGGGCGGTTGCTCTGATCAACGGAGCTATCCGGCCAAACAAGATCCCTGCTTCGCTGGGCGAGAAAATGGCTCTCTCGGGAGAGAAGGGGAAGAAGCGACTCGTAATGCTACGAGTTCTACACAGGCATCCAGTGCAAGTGTATTCGACGTCCCCGTCACAGATATGGCTCTGACGTTTTGCACCTATCCTCAATCTCAGTAAAGATGTAATGGATGAGAAATTGTTTATATTCAATGCCTAGGACCTCTGATCTCTATTGCCTGGATAGCGCTTCGTACAGCGACATTTTGTTGCCATAAATATGGCAAGAAACTGGCTTCACTGTACTTGAAATTGGCTACATTCGATGCGCTATCCAGTATATAGAGATATTGGGATGATGAAACTAGAAGATATTTTTGGTTCTTTTTTTAACATTTGTTGCTAATTAGCACTCGAGTTTAGACCGTTGATAAAGCAGGCAGCACAGCTTTGCGGAACGTTGGCAAAAGCTTGAGTTTGGGAGTTTAGCATTTCATAATCCGGTTTAATAGTTTCTCTTTCTGATGTTTAACATGCTTAGATTAGTAACATATGTGAGTCGTAGCTCGTAGGGCAGAAGAGTCTTGTAGTTGGCCACTCTCTGCCCATTGCAGCTCTCTGCGATAATGCATCACGCTGCTAATAGACTTGCTGTTCCGGTGGTGGGGGGGGGGGGGCTCAGGGCAAAGGGGAGGACACGTAAATCGAATGGCAATTTCAGAGCGAGGAAACTTGAAAACAGAATCGATAACCGATTCACGGATCGAGATAAGATCGAGGCAGTGATAACTTCAGCATAGCGTCGCAAACGACCACCTTTAACCAAACCAGCTGAATAATATGTGCTCTGTTAGCGAGTTGTTAAAGCAAACATATCACCAGGCTGTAGGATGTAGGACACTCTGCCAGCAAACATCTCACCAGGCTGTAGGATGCAGGACACTCTGCTAGTAAACATCTCACCAGGCTGTAGGATGCAGGACACTCTGCCAGCAAACATCTCACCAGGCTGTAGGATGCAGGACACTCTGCCAGCAAACATCTCACCAGGCTGTAGGATGCAGGACACTCTGCTAGTAAACATCTCACCAGGCTGTAGGATGCAGGACACTCTGCCAGCAAACATCTCACCAGGCTGTAGGATGCAGGACACTCTGCCAGCAAACATCTCACCAGGCTGTAGGATGCAGAAAACTCTGCCAGCAAACATCTCACCAGGCTGTAGAATGCTGGAAACTCGGCCAGCAAACATCTCACTAGGCTGTAGGATGCTGGAAACTCTGCCAGCAAACATCTCACCAGGCTTGAGGATGCAGGACACTCTGCCAGCAAACATCTCACCAGGCTGTAGAATGCTGGAAACTCGGCCAGCAAACATCTCACTAGGCTGTAGGATGCTGGACACTCTGCCAGCAAACATCTCACCAGGCTGTAGGATGCAGGACACTCTGCCAGCAAACATCTCACCAGGCTGTAGGATGCAGGACACTCTGCCAGCAAACATCTCACCAGGCTGTAGGATACAGGACACTCTGCCAGCAAACATCTCACCAGGCTGTAGGATGCAGGACACTCTGCAAGCAAACATCTCACCAGGCTGTAGGATGCAGGACACTCTGCCAGCAAACATCCCACCAGGCTGTAGGATGCAGGACACTCTGCCAGCAATCATCTCACCAGGCTGTAGGATGCAGGACACTCTGCCAGCAAACATCTTACCAGGCTGTAGGATGCAGGACACTCTGCCAGCAAACATCTCACCAGGCTGTAGTATGCAGGACACTCTGCCAGCAAACATCTCACCAGGCTGTAGGATGCAGGACACTCTGCCAGCAAACATCTCACCAGGCTGGAGAATGCTGGAAACTCGGCCAGCAAACATCTCACTAGGCTGTAGGATGCTGGACACTCTGCCAGCAAACATCTCACCAGGCTGTAGGATGCAGGAAACTCTACCAGCAAACATCTCACCAGGCTGTAGGATGCAGGACACTCTGCCAGCAAACATCTCACCAGGCTGTAGGATGCAGGACACTCTGCCAGCAAACATCTCACCAGGCTGTAGGATGCAGGACACTCTGCCAGCAAACATCACACCAGGCTGGAGAACGCAGGAAACTCTGCCAGCAAACATCTCACCAGGCTGTAGGATGCTGGAAACTCGGCCAGCAAACATCTCACTAGGCTGTAGGATGCTGGACACTCTGCCAGCAAACATCTCACCAGGCTTGAGGATGCAGGACACTCTGCCAGCAAACATCTCACCAGGCTGTAGGATGCTGGAAACTCGGCCAGCAAACATCTCACTAGGCTGTAGGATGCTGGACACTCTGCCAGCAAACATCTCACCAGGCTGTAGAATGCAGGACACTCTGCTAGCAAACATCTCACCAGGCTGTAGGATGCAGGACACTCTGCCAGCAAACATCTCACCAGGCTGGAGAACGCAGGAAACTCTTCCAGAAAATATCTCACTTGGCTGTAGAATCAGCGCCAGTAAAAATTGCGACCAGGGTAAAGTGAAGATAAAGAAAGTTGCAAACGAAATCGATGATAAACCAATAACAAACCATTCCCCAAACAATCGAGGCAATTACAAGAACCTTATTTCAACTCGCGCTATGCTGAACTCTGACCCCGCGCTATCTTCGTCGTGACGCCGAATCGAAGACTCATTGCATCCCTTTCTACAGCCAATACCTCGCTGCGCAAAGACATCCTACAAGTTAGTCTAGACCACTGATCTCCATGACCCGCATAGCGCAAGATAAAGTCAAGGAAAGTCATCTCGGTCACACCAATTATGCAGCTTTTTATTTATTTTATTTCTTGGTGTTTATATAAAAGATAAGTAGGCCAGTTTTTTATAGTATTCAATACTTTTCTTCAATCAAGATTCTTTCACCCACCTTCAATAGCTCACAATTAAATCAATTTCAATGCTCCTTCTAATGCTGAAATACCGAATTTACCTTCGGATTAGAAAATTTGATGAAAATTGGGAGCTGGGAAAGATGCAATATGGCATCAAAGTCTCACTGTACGAAGCGCTATCCATGGCTATAGAGATCAGTGGGAAGACATGATAAAGTGGCTCAATACAGCATCAAAGTCTCGCTGTACGAAGCGCTATCCATGGCTATAGAGATCAGTGGGAAGACATGATAAAGTGTCTCAATACGGTATCAAAGTCTCGCTGTACGAAGCGCTATCCATGGCTTTAGAGATCAGTGGGAAGACATGATAAAGTGGCTCAATACGGCATCAAAGTCTTGCTGTACGAAGCGCTATCCATGGCTATAGAGATCAGTGGGAAGACATGATAAAGTGACTCAATATGGCATCAAAGTCTCACTGTACGAAGCGCTATCCATGGCTATAGAGATCAGTGGGAAGACATAATAAAGTGGCTCAATATGACATCGAAGTCTCAGAGTTAATAAAATTTTAAGACATGCACTTAGACAAATCAAAACAAGAAGGTTTCCACTGTCAATGCAGCTGTTCGAACCGTTACGATCTGTTGTCCATAGATTGTTGTGCTGGACAAAAACAAACGCAACGCTGCCATAACCTCGCCGGCGCTAGACCAATTGCTAACAACACGTCGTTGTTTCGCGCGCGCGGAGATATCATTCCGATATCGGAGCTCGCGGGCCGGATATTGGATGTCGAGTTGCTCGCGCAGCCAATTATTTGCTCGCGCCAGACACGAATTAAAATCGCAGTATTGCCAATTAGCGGGGCTGGGAATCGGCGAAATTAAAATGACACGGTGTTTAAAAGCAGCTCCGAGGGGTGAGCTAGAGCACAGCCTACTTGAGTCGAGTATCTGCCTCGATTAGCCAACGTGTTTCATGTGATTCTTGTGATTCGTTTGTTTTCATTCGTTTTCATGTGTTTTCAAGCGTTTTCAAGTGTTGTCACGTGTTTTTATGTGTTTTCAAGTGTTTTAATGTGAAAGCAAACACTTAACATGTGTTTTTTTAAGCTGCAGAGTAAAGGCAAGGTTTTTTCATGTTTGGATAAGGAGATGTTTGTCTAAAGACGGCACTGGTGGGATTTTCACGCATATTTCGTGCCAACTGGCGGTGAGACACAGTGTTCCATCTGGCGTTGAGACACAGTGTTCCAACTGGCGGTGAGACACAGTGTTCCAACTGGCGGTGAGACACAGTGTTCCAACTGGCGGTGAGACAGAGTGTTCCAACAGGCGGTGGGACACAGTTTTTCAGGTGGCGGTGAGACTCAGCGCAGCCACGCTAAGCGCATGTGCGTGTGTTTGAACAAAAATTGCGTGCGTCTGCGTCGAGAATATGTCAGGCACGTGTTTTCGTCGCCCAGAGAATAAAAAAGAAAAATGTGCTAAAACGGCGGAAAATTTCACCAACGCTAAATTAGTTTTCCCGTATTTTTTTTTGCTGCGACAGTATATTTTTTTATTTGCTTTATACCCCGGCACGTATGATAATTCCAAGCGAAGTATGCGTCCCATGGAAAGTGGTTTGGTAGCTAATTTCCAATATCGTCAAATTCCGAGCTGAATTTTCGATCGCGCCCCCTCCGCGATCGGCGTGATGACGTCGGCAAAGTGCGTGCGCGGAATGCGTGCCGCACGCTCTTTCGCACTCTTTTTATGAATGGCGCGTGTTGCCGGCGTCTCGTCGGCGACAAATGTCACGCAGGTGGGGGGTGGGGGGGGGGGGAGTGTATTGGATTTTGCTGCGAGTGACAGGTGTCTGAAGGGGGTGGGTGGGGGTGGTTTCAGGATGTGTGAGCACCGCCGGGATGATGCAGCAGCTGAGGGGTAGGTGCGAAAATAGATTTTTTTAAACCAGGAATTCACGATCACTTGTTTTGATCGCGTTTCTGGATGAGTGTTAATCGAGTGTCGGGATTCTTCTTGCTTGATATATATATGTATCTTAAAAAACAAAAATGTATTTGTGATTTGTAAGAAAGAAACGAAGAAATTAATAAATAAAATAAAAAAATGTAAAACATAAGCTTTAAGAATATTGTTCCATTATTGATGAGCGTAACGAGCGTAGCGAGTGAAGCGAAATCTTCAATTACACTTTACTGCTAAAAAAATCTCCAATGTTTTTTTTTTTTTTTTTTACATTTTTTTTTTTTTTTTTTTTTTTGTGTGTTTGTTCGCGCTCTACAGGCCAAACGCCAAAACGGATTTTGATGAAAATTTATATGGACCTTCGTTTTCTCTGAACTTAGATCTGCCACGTTTTTGAAGCAATTCGGACGAGTAAATTTTATGTTACTAGGCTATGCGAACACTCATATAATCGTGTTGTGGATGAGCGTAACACTTACGCTCACCCTCAACGCGATTATATTGCGTGTCCGCATAGCCTTGAGGCTTTTATGATCAATTTAAAATGTCCAGTGATAATTAAGCAGCGTTTTCAATGACATTCGTTACCTGAAAATATCATGATGTAGTTGTCGTGAAATTATTTGAATATTTCAAAACGTAAAAATCGATTTAAAGAAAAACTATTCAGTTGATTTGGTTAAAATTAAGACAATATCTTCTTCTTACGACTTTTAATGCACGCAGTAAATTTTGTGAACATCGGTTCAAGATAAAGTTGCTTTAGTGGCAAAAAACTGAAAAAACGCTAAAAAATCGCAAAAAACGTCATTTAAGCGCAATTTTCAAGAAAAGTGCTTAACATACAACAATGAAATTTTTACACAAACATAAAATCGTGAGGGTCAACATATCCTGAAAGTTTCGTCAAATTATGTTCACATGCTTGGCCTCCAGAGTGGAAAACGTGTTTTGGAAAAACTGAAAAATTTCGTAAAAACTTAATAACATAAAATTTACTCGTCCGAATTGCTTCAAAAACGTGGCAGATCTAAGTTTAGAGAAAACGAAGGTTCACAAAAATTTTCATCAAAATCGGTTTTGGCGTTTGGCCTGTAGAGCGCGAACAAACACACAAAAAAACAAACACAAAAAAAAAAAAAAACAAACAAAAAAAAAAACATTGGAGATTTTTTTAGCAGTAAAGTGTAATTGAAGATTTCGCTTCACTCGCTACGCTCGTTACGCTCATCAATTAAGTTTTTACGAAATTTTTCAGTTTTTCCAAAACACGTTTTGCACTCTGGAGGCCAAGGATCTGAATATAATTTGACGAAACTTTCAGGATATGTTGACCCTCATGATTTAATGTTTGTGTTAAAATTTCACGGTTGTATCTTAAGCACTTTTCTTGAAAATGGCGCTTAAATGACGTTTTTTTGCGATTTTTTAGCGTTTTTTCAGTTTATTGCATCTAAAGCAACTTTATCTTTAACCGAGGTTCACAAAATTAACTGTGTGCATTAAAGATTGTAAAAAGAAGATACTGTGTTATTTTGAACCAAATCAACTGAATATTTTTTCTTTAAACCGATTTTTACGTTTTGAAATATTCAAATAATTTCACTACATCATGATATTTCCAGGCAACGAATTTCATTGAGATAGCTGTTAAATTATCACTGGACATGTTAAATTGATCATAAAAGCCTCTAGGCTATGCGCACACGCAATATAATCGCGTTGAGGGTGAGCGTAAATATTACGCTCATCCACAACACGATTATATGAGTGTTCGCATAGCCTAGTATTTGAAAATGACGGTCAAGCATGAAACGATAAATTCCCTCAAGGACATAGAAGCTTCCCGCAAGGTCAAGTGGGGTACCCTCTGGTAGTTCAAACATCAAGGAAACAAACAAAAGACATCAAACAATAAATGTCCAGCAATCCTCGACGTTCAACACGAATGTATTTGGTCGCAGAAATAGACAAAAGTAATCAAAAGAAAATGTCGGTTTCAAGCAATAAGAAAACTGAAAATTTTCATAAAAAATTATTTTTATAAGAAGTTGTACATTGAATGTGCTGGAAATAGTACAGGGTCTATGTTTACAGCAAATAATGGTACCCATAAAAATTCATCGAAGTCGGTTGAGTCGTTTGGCCTGTAGAGCGCACACAGACATAAAAAAATATTTTTTTCCTTCAGTAGTAGGTGTGATAAGATTCGCTTCGCACGCTTCACTCATCAATAAAATCAATAAAAAGCAAAACGACAGATATTTTTGAAACTCATACATTTATAAACTTTCAAACAAGCTCGTGTTAAAAGCTACGGAACGCCAAGCTAGACCGGGTTAAAGCTTCCCAAATAGCCAAACCTTTCAGACAAAAATTTCCGTTTCAAAAGTATTAAAAAACATAAAAATGTCTTTATAACCCAATTTAAGTCCAAACTTTCAGGTTTCACAAATAACCAAACTCGCGAGCAAGCATTTACACTTCTTTAATGCCGTCCCAGCTCCTTACAAAACTAGAAACATCTCAGCTCGCCCCAACAGCCAAACCCGAGCTGGGGTCTTCCTTCGAAGATAGCAAAACGTAATAATCAACGATGCAGCTTCCAAATGGAGCATAACCCCGCCGTTCTTGCCAAGAACCGTTAGAAGTGGTAAGAAATAACATAAAAAAATAAGCGATTGCCAAAAGAAATTCCGGCTGTTATCGTTCCACGGAAATCTCGTAATGGCCCAGCTCGGAGACGTATTAGCCGAAAAGTAACATTTTCTGATAAGAAATTGGTTACAAAGATGTTGCAAGAAAAGAATAAAGCGATCAAAATCTCAATGGCCAAGGGTTTCGCTAGAAACGATATGACAACAGCAATATTTTATCACAAGACGCCAAGATACAGTCCGTCTCAAGCTCAGTTGTCAGCAGAGTCCGTCTCACGCTCAGTTGTCAGCATAGTCCGTCTCACACTCAGTTGTCAGCATAGTCCGTCTCACACTCAGTTGTCAGCATAGTCCGTCTCACACTCAGTTGTCAGCATAGTCCGTCTCACACTCAGTTGTCAGCATAGTCTGTCTCACACTCAGTTTTCAGCATAGTCCGTCTCACACTCAGTTGCCAGCATAGTCCGACACACACTCAGTTGTCAGCATAGTCCGTATCACACTCAGTTGTCAGCATAGTCCGTCTCACACTCAGTTGTCAGCATGGTCCGTCTAACACTCAGTTGTCAGCATGGTCCGTCTAACACTCAGTTGTCAGCATAGTCCATCTCACACTCAGTTGTCAGCATAGTCCGTCTCACACTCAGTTGTCAGCATAGTCCGTCTCACACTCAGTTGTCAGCAGCTTCCGTCTCACACTCAGTTGCGAGCATAGTCCGTCTCACACTCAGTTGTCAGCATGGTCCGTCTCACACTCAGTTGTCAGCATAGTCCGTCTCACAATCAGTTGTCAGTATAGTCCGTCTCACACTCAGTTGTCAGCATAGTCCGTCTCACACTCAGTTGTCAGCATAGTCCGTCTCACACTCAGTTGTCAGCATAGTCCGTCTCACACTCAGTTGTCAGCATAGTCCGTCTCACGCTCAGGTGTCAGCAAAGTCCGTCTCACACTCAGAGTTTAACAACTGACAACAGGCGATGAGACACGGTGTCTCTCTGTCACGTTCTTGGCAACAGATGCGATGAGTTCACCTCGTGTCGATAATAACAAAAAAGAAATAAAGTCGGCAATGATTCTGGCACGTTGGCAAAACTGAACGCGAATGAGATCGCTTCTCGGACCTGCCAAGTTAATAAAAACTAACAGCGCACTGACCACTGACCAATACATGGACCAATACTCTGACCAATACAGGGATAATTCACTGGTATTGTTGACAGGTCAGGCTATCTTGAAAAACAAGATTGGCGTACAGAATTGGCTGGCGTTTTGTGAAGTTTAATTTGGACATTATAGCAAGCTGGCGTCAACGGTGGGATTCGACTGAAAGTAATTTTCTTTCTAAGTTTGTTTATAAAATGTTGATTTGTTTGATATGTGAGATGTTTGCTGGCAGTTTCCTGCATCCTACAGCCTGGTGAGATGTTTGCTGGCAGTGTCCTGCATCCTACAGCCTGGTGAGATGTTTGCTGGCAGAGTGTCCTGCATCCTACAGCCTGGTGAGATGTTTGCTGGCAGAGTGTCCTGCATCCTACAGCCTGGTGAGATGTTTGCTGGCAGAGTGTCCTGCATCCTACAGCCTGGTGAGATGTTTGCTGGCAGAGTTTCCTGCATCCTACAGCCTGGTGAGATTTTTGTTTTAGTTTTTGACTCGATTGATTACCGAATTCTGTCCGTACATACGGCAGGCTTTTTCCCGACCACGTGGTTTCCCTGGGAAAACAGTCCAGCTTGCCGTGCGAGTCATCTTGTGTTCGAGTTCGTGACGTGTTTTATCAACGCGACAGCCTTACTTAAGAGAACTTCCGAAGGGCAGAGAGTGGCAATCTCCAGCTTTTGTACGCCAATTGACAGTGTTTTCCGACTGATTTAACAACAAGGGCTTAAATTTAATTTAAACATTACTGATTACAAGGTTGAGTCATTATAAATAAGTGGGAAAAATGGCAAAAAATTAAAAAGCAAAATTTCAACGTAGTTTTGAAGAAATCCTAGCTCAGTCCTTATTTTAAATATTAATTCGTTTCAGTAAAATTCAGTTTAATTTAATTTAAACAGTTACATATTTTGGTAACTAAAGGGAGAAACGTGATTTGAGAATAATTTAAGGTTTTTGTAAAACCCTAATTATAAGAAAAGTAATTTTACTACCACCCTGAAAATTGCGGTGTGTCTAATTTGAATATTATATGTATCCACAAGATGATTCTAACATCAAGTCTTGTAGGACTCTGTAAAACAGAAGAATCACGTCGCAACGCATCTCGGTGAAATCATGGCTGCGTCGGCCTCTCCCTACGCACAGTGTACTCTCTTAGGGGCGCTGGGTGCGTAGCGCACGCTTCCGGCGGCGTGGCGGCGAATTATTCTGCGTGGCGAGACGTGATGCGTTAGAGAAGAAACACAAAATAAAAACAAAGTGTGTTTGCAGGTGGTAAGTCTGCACAAGGAGTCAAATAGGGTTTGGTTTTTAGAAAGCATAGATGTTTTTTAATGATATTTGGACAAAAATGACTTAAGCCTTAGGAAGTTTATAAACTTGATAGCGAACTTGCTTATAACCTTATACTGCAACCAAAATAAAAAGGAATTTTTTGGTTGACTTTCTAAAAAATTAACTGTACCCAATTCTGTTCGGGAGACTGACTTAAATGGCATGCAAATGTCTATTTGGGTGGCCATTTCTGACAGCTCAGGAGCATGTCAAGGTCAATAGATTTTGTACTAGACTTTGTGTAATGACGTCACTAGCTGGTTTCACCGCCAGTTGAAGCGTCAACTGAAACTTTTATTCTTCAAACTGTTATTGTGTTCGTAGACATTGCCTTGCTACGCAACAGATCGCTAAAGCTTGATTTATGTTATTTTTACTGTAAAAAGCCAATGAAGCCTTAAAAAAGCCCTGGAATGTAAATAAATATCTGCAAGACATTATCTTGTGTCTTTTTATGATCAAAGCAGCGTGAAAAGTAACGCTAGCGCTTGTTTAAGGCTTTTGTCTTCGAATCCCACTTCGATGTCACCAAAGTAGTGCAATGCAATAATGGGATACTTTTGAATGATCTCTAAAATCGTTTCAAGTTTTATTTGAAAAAAAAAATATGAATAAAAAGGCTGTGCACTTGACCGTCTCAAAGCCGGGATGCAGACAAATAATTATACTTGTCAAATCTAAAACCCCTCAAATTTAAACGGGGGAAAGCACTTGTTCAATGAAAAAGAAAAAAAAATTCTTAACTTCCTCATTTCCACCCTTCTACAAAGTCCCAACCAATATTCCCAACAACCCGCGTTGCCCAGCAATGAATTTTCACAAAACTACCCCTAAAATACACGGGACCTACATCGGCCAATAGTAAAAAAGACAGCAACACCGCGAAGGCCCAAGGCAGCACCGCTTGCTGCGAGCTTTGACGCTTCAATATTTACATTCACCCAGAGAGAGAGAGACAGAGAAACGATCGCTGGGGAAAATATAAAAAGGGGTACATGTCATTATAAAAAGCCAAGGGATATTCTTCCCCCTCCTCGCCCGAGCCGGAAATAAGCCCCATTACAAATTGTCTGCACAGAACACGGGCAAGGGGCATAAATTCGTGACATGGAAATTTGCACGGCTACAAACACACAGGGAGAAGGGGGCGGTGGATATTTCCAGCGAGTTGTTTGTTTTTTGCCGGCGTTCTGAGGTCAATTCTGCGCAAGCTGGGAGCCGTTTTGTTTTCATTAAGGGAAGGATTTGCTTTTTCTTGTTTTAAAAATGCGGTTTTATTCGTGGGATTTGCTGGCGTCGCGTTTTGATGTCGTAATAACAATTATTTATGTTGGGTTATGCCCGTGTTTTACGCTGTTAATATTAATTATTTACCTTTCTGAAATAGTGCCGCCAGTTCTGGGTATAGTCTGACAATTTCTTTTCTTTGATAATTTTAATAAATGTTCTGTCCGATTCATTAGCGGATGCCAAGGGCATGGAATAATATTATCATAAATTTGTTGTACTAAAATTAAATGAATATAAATTGCAAACACATGATAATGAAAACTAAACAAGCAAATTAATCATAAAATGAATATTTCACATAATGTATAAAGATTTACTATGAAATAATTCACAAACGATGAGCTTGTGAGATAATAATGGAAAGGCTACAATGGCTTACAATGCTACACAGGCTTACAATGTCATGTAAAATGGTCTTCCTCCGGTCAGGAAGAAAACAGATTGATTATTGGTGCTTAACGACGCACTGTTTTGACAACTGGCCCTTTGGCACTGGTCTAATGGCGTCGGTGAATGAAATGGTGATGATGAGGGTGATGATGAACCTAACCTAGTCTAGAAGGGAGGAGGGGAAACCCGGTGCCGGCACAAAGCCTACTCCTGTCGAAAAGCACCAAGGGGACCACCGGCTTTACGTCCCTTCCGAAGGACGGTACAACTCGAACAACAGGATTCCTCCACTAATCCGTGCTGTCGAGAGGTTGATAAGCAAGGCGAGTAAAGTTGTTGTACTGACTTCAAACCCTCCAACCTCTCTCCCGAACAGAACTGGCCATGTGAATGATGGTCACCCATCAAACACCTGACTCAGCGCGATGTTGCTTAACTTCGGTGATCTCACGAGAACCGGTGTTTCCAACGTTGCCAAACCGTTCGGTGAAGAAAACAGAAACAACCGATAAGTGGAGATGGGTTGTTAACTCGAGGTTAACCAGTTGACAGGTCGTTGTAAACCCGATCCTTGCTCCATTTGAATCCAGATAAGCCATTATTTAAACTTGGTTAAGAGCGAGGTCAGGCCTTAAATTAATATCCTATATTTTAAACGGAGCTCAAATAGCCCAAATTTTGCAAGCAAACTAATAATCCAGGTTTAGAATAAGTGTTAAGCATCATGACGCCGATGGGTATAAAAAGTATTTCTCAGGAGGCTCCACCAGAAATTTGAAAAAAAATAGCAAAAACGTCACCAGTAACAACAAGAAACCCAAAAAATTATTTGCATACACCTTTTCCATTCAATCCAAATACAATCAAAATGACGTCATGATACCCACTCGCTAAAGCCAGGCAGAGCAATTCGGGTTGTGATTTCCCTGTCTTCCTTTGTTATTTAGCGGAGCTAATCAATATTTTGTTTCCAAACTGGTAGTACGTCCAGTGGGTATCTGACGTCACTTGACTCCGAGTAGACTAGGTTTCTTAGTTAAAAATTAATGCAGCAGTGAAAATCACAAAAGAGTCAAATTTTCCCACAGAAAAAAAACTGTAAATAAGCGACGTTAACCTCGCAAGACTTTTCCGAAGCCACTCAGAATGTTAATTTTCCGCTAAGAACCGCGCGGAAAACGAGGTCGACCACCACAAGCAGACGTGCAACGTTCCGACAATAATGAAAAGCCTCACGACGCCAGCGTTGCTAGGAAACACGCGGCGGGACGAAGGGGTGAAAGGGCGCGACGCAGCGGGGGCGGTCGGCGAAAATATCAGCGCCTTCATTTGGCCTTGCTCAATGCGGATGGAGATGAAGAGATTAAAAATAGACGAGAGAAAATTAGATTTGCCTTCGCGAGACGTGAAGCCTGCGGTCGAAAGCGAGCTGTTCATTATACTGATATCACGTTCATTTGCCTGCCGACAGGGGCGCTGGCTGGCTTTGAAGCAGCGTTGTGATTCGGTGGAGTTATGCAGTGTTGCCGGACGAGGTGTTCGGTGCTGGAACGCTGCTAGTGTTGCTAAGGTGCCAGTGTTGCAATTCTATACATGAAATACATATCTTTGGCATTCACAATAGGCTTTATTCTCGGAAGTTACTGAAATTTTACCTACGTTGCTTCATTTTCTAAGCACCCAATGTAAATTTGGAAATAAGGAAACGATATTATTATTATTTCTGGCACGTTTCGCTCAGGAAACATAACCGTCGGTTGGAAACCATGGCTTCGTGGACGCTTGTTTAAATCGCGTTGTGGATGAGCGTTGTTTGAATGATGCTCATTGGACAATCTTCAAGGTTCAACAGGTTGAGACAGTAGGGTAAAAACTGTAAGATATTGCTTTAAAGCGAGTTGAAACAAGACAAGTCTTTGCATAATACACTTATTCCATTCAGAGAAATAACGTCTGATACCCACTGGACGTACTACCAGTTTGAAAAAAATTATCTCTGCTAAATAACAAAGGAAAACAGGGAAATCACATCTCGAATTGCTTAACCTGGCTTTAGCGAGTGGGTTATTATGCAGTCATTTTTAAATAATTTTGATGAAATGAAATAGGTGTATTCCCGCCCAAAGCCCGAAGCTGCGCGCGCAGCAATCCATCCTTGTAACTTCGGGCGAAGGGCGAACGTGCCGCGATAAAAAGCCGCGGCTTAACACGCTCCGTTCTTTGATAATGTGTACCAAGTCCGGGCTTTGCTCGCCGGGGGAGAGCGGTGCTCTGTTCATATAATGGCCGTGATAACATACATGACGTCACTTCACACTGGCCAAACTCGTTGTTTTTTATTTTCACCGCCTCGGCGAAAATGTCAGAAATTGTTTGTTGGGAAGTTATACGGCAGGCGGTGGTATCTGATGATGACAGTGTTTTGCTTGAGCGATTCTATAAGTTGGTTTCGTTTAAATGTGATGTCTTTTTTAACGTTAGTGTGATAAGATACTGTAGGTGCATTGAAAAAAATGGATACAGATTGAATTATACTTTTGAATCAACAATAATTAGTATAGCTTTGGAAAAAAATAGACGTATTCCACTCAGAGAAAAATGACGTCAGATACCCACTGGACGTACTACTAATTTGTACAAAAATATTAATTAGCTCTGCTGAATAACAAAGGAAGACAGGGAAATCACAACCCGAATTGCTCTGCCTGGCTTTAGCGAGTGGGTATCATGACGTCATTTTGATACATTTTAATTGAATGGAATAGGTAGGTATATTGATGAACCAGCCACCTATTCTTAATTTTTCTAGCGTGTTTTCTATTTTTCATTTGAAATTATAGCCGCTGATATTTTTCAATACATTTAAAACAACAAAACACGTTGTTAATTCTCTGCCTTCTTCAAAACGTTACGAAATGTAGAACTGCAGATGTTAACGAAGCAATCAACGTGAGAGCATCTCTCACTTGGCAAGAGGACCCTCCCTCCTTATATCTCATCCCCTACCCCCCCCCCTACCTCATCCGGTGTCGTCGAGTTCAAAACAATCACCTTAACACCACAGAGGAGTTCACAGAAAAAACAACTGGATTCTTTTCAAAAGCTGCATCAAAATCTCTTTGAAAGATGTGGCCTCTATATCTCAGAAACCCCATTGTGGACCGAGTTGATTACTGCAGCAATTAAAATTACTAAATACAGCCAAGAATGGCACTTGGAAAATTTATGTAAAATAAGGTATTCCTCTGGGAGAAAAATGACGTCAGATACCCACTGGACGTACTACCAGTTACGAAAAAAAAATTATTATCTCTGCTAAATAACAAAGGAAGACAGGGAAATCACAACCCGAATTGCTCTACCTGGCTTTAGCGAGTGGGTATCATGACGTCATTTTGATAGAATTTTTATTGAACGGAATAGGTGTTTTATCTAGTGAATTTTCCGTTCCTCATTTAGAACATCTGTCCAACGATCCCCGACGTTGTTTTGTTTTACTCAAACCAACCGGATGTGACGTCACCCGGAAAACGCTTTGTTCGCTGCATGAAACTGACATCGCGGAAAAGCGATTTTCCGCGTGATTTTCCGCGTCGCCGTGGCGGCGCTTAGCAGAGACAGTGGCGCTGATACCAGTTGCATTCTATGTTGCAAAGAAACAATATGTTTGATGAGCCGGTTGCGCGAAGCGAGTGATGTGAAACTTAAATTTAGTTTAATATACCTATTCCTCTCAGAGAAAAATGACGTCAGATACCCACTGGACGTACTACCAGTTTGTAAAAAAATATTAGTTAGCTCTGCTGAATAACAAAGGAAGATTGGGAAATCACAACCCGAATTGCTCTACATGGCTTAAGCGAGTGGCTATCATGACGTCATTTTGATAGAATTTAGAGAGAGTGGAATAGCTAGTAAGGTCACCAGCCATTGAATGGATAACAGTTGCTTTCTGGACGGAGTCAAAGTTTGAAGGATTTACCGTCACAGGGCAAGTATTGGGCATCCGCCACTGATATTTTCCGACGCTGACGCCGACGCTGACGCCGACGCCGACGCCGACGCTGGTGTTTAATTACGGCTCGTGAAACTAATTAGGATTTCGATTAAAAACGTTCGAACGATGAAAGATTCTGTCCCAGGAGATTTTTCACCCCCCCCCCCCCCCCCCACTCCTTCAACCCCCACCCGCTCAACGCTACCCACCTGTCAGCTTGACACTCCCTCCTAGAATGAGAAATCAGTGGGGGCGTGGAAATCGTTTTGTGTTCTTTTTAATTTGAACATTTCACTTCGCAAAGTGCGTAAAATTCAGGGTTTTTACCTTTTTAGCGCAGCTCCCCCCAGGGATAAAGGCATTTATCACTATGGGGATATGCGCTGGTGCGTTTGGTTTCTGACTTTCGTCATGACGATCGCCGTTAGCGCGGTTCTTAAAATAAACGCTCGAGTAGGGCATCGTTTCTCGTAATTCAAACTAGAATTTTGAATTATAAATTAATTTGTGTTGCGCTGCGATAGTTAAAACCTCAAATAATAAGTATTTAATTAAATAGTTTCAAACCCTGGCTCAAGTTTGTTGATTTTTTCAAACCACAAAAGATATTTTCATAAAAAAAAAGAAGAACACTGACATTGAAATCTGACACATTTATATTTTAATCGTTTTAATACCATTGAAAAGTCATATATTGGCTGGAAATGTACTCGGTGTTTTTCAAATATAATGGCATTGGCCTCAGAAGACAGATTTCCAGTAATTTGGTTAGGTAATCTAGCCGATTTTGAAAATAACATTTCATACGTCGGATGGCGAGATTAATGTTTGTTGTTTACTAGTTGAGTGGCCTTCGCCTTGGGCCTACGCTACCGAAACCAAATGCATTGTAAGAAGTAGCTTTGTTCAAGGCATTCATGTGGCACGTGGTGCTTTCGGCCATATAAATATTGGCATTATACGTGGAAGGACTACAAGGCAGAACCAACAGAAATGGATATCATCTACATGTGTCTGTACCTAGATTCTAGTAGGTAGGTAGGTACATATTATGTACAATTTTGAACACAAAGGTTATTTATTATGAGATGTCAGTCAATGCTGGGCAATTAAAACACATCTTCTATCTGACTAGGAAGGTAGGTACATTCTGGAACGTCGTGGAAAGGTCTTGGAATGCAAAGTGTGCCTATGATCGTAAGATTGTGGGTAAAATGATGGCTTTACAACAAAAAGTGGTTCTTACCTTAGTTGTTGTATAAGTAGACTAGTACTAGCCTTTTCACTGAACTACATAGGTACTCTACTATAAGGTTTTATTTCATAAAAATCATTCGGGGCTTTCGAGTACGCTTCTCCAAAATCTGAAAATTCATTGAGATATCATTGCTCTCAAAGCAAATAGTTCATGCAATTCATATTTGATATGTTACTGGGCATACGGAAAAACTTTATAATCTTTGATTTTGGAAATTGGGCACAGAATGAATAACAACAACCAGAAAATCTCTATAATATAACCCTCTATAACCTAACACTGACAGCAGCGCAACTCAGTTTGAGGCTATTCCCACCACACGCAAATTACACTCATATTTCTGTGAATATAAGGGCTATCATATGAGTCGTGAAAGCATGGCGAAGAATGTTTTAACTTTTGGTTGACTTCAAAATGCTTATAAGAAAATATTCAGGCTATTTTTATGAACTTTGATAATTATATTCTAAAAGTAGTGGATAAGTGTGTATAGTCTATTTCCAGCTGTTCCAGACATGGGCTTGGGGACATGATAAGTCTATTCACTCTGTTTACATAAAAGATAAAAATGGTCTTAGAAAATAATATTCTGGTTATGAATGTTATTAGTAGGTAGAGTACCTATTAACTTTGTAGGTACATACCTACCTACACTGAATGTGTAGTTTAGCTCCCTTCCGTCCCTTGGTTCCTGCATTAGTACTATCCATTATAACCCATTGGTACTAGGCACCTATATTTATTATTTTACCAACAAGTTAACATATTATATCACATACATTTGCTCATTTCCCATTCACATTCATTTTTGTCAGAGTTCATTCTCGTTAGTTTAGCAAGCTGGTACTGCTCAGGAACTTAATATAAACAGAATATAGGTAGGTACCTAGGTGAAGGTAGGGATCGATAGTAATGTTTTAGATTTTAAATATTCTGATTTATCGTATATATATACTATATATATATATATATATAATTATATATTAATATATTATTAGGGCATCGTTTCTCGTAATTCAAACTAGAATTTTGAATTATAAATTAATTTGTGTTGCGCTGCGATAGTTAAAATCTCAAATAATAAGTATTTAATTAAATAGTTTCAAACCCTGGCTCAAGTTTGTTGATTTTTTTATAAATATATTATATATTATATTATATTATGTATTATAATAAAAATAAGAAACCCAACTCAGCTTTCATACGCCCAACGTAGGATATTTTTCCGAAAGTCATTTAATTATGTTCCTCGGGCATAATTAGGCCCGGGTTCTAAATCAAGGCATAATTAGGTCGTTGAGGAATATTGCTCTTTCGGGAATAATTATGACCTTTGGGCATATTTATGGCTTAGAGGAATTTTTACGTCCTATAGACGCAGGGGCGATTTTTTGCCCGAAGAGCATATTTATGCCCCGTGGGCATAATTTTGTACCCCGTGGGCCTATACTTGACAGTAAAATGTACACACGCTACGCCCTATGGCCATATTTAAGTCCTGTGGGCATATTTACGCCATATGGGCGTTTAACAAGGTTGTTACAACCCTGCAACGTTAACACGTACACGTCCGAGAGTCAGATCTGGTCCAAGAGTCCGACCTGGTCCAAGAGTCCGACCTGGTCGAAGAGTCCGACTCAGTACGGGAGTACGAATGCACTTTCCGCCATAAAGCCGAAATCTCATCCAATATCTGTTTGCCCTTTATAAAAAATTATACCAGGAAAGCTGCGCCTATATAGTATGACTTTAGGCATAATATAATTATGTTGTTATGTAGTTACTATCACTACAAAAGAATGACTTATATTAGCGTATTTAAAGCCTATACTTTACAGGTAGAAGCATGTCCTACGGGCATATGTAGAAAAACCTTTAGCATAGGTAGGTGTGCCCTATGGACATACGTAGGTATGCGCATAGGGCGTAGGTTAGTATGCTCTATGGGCAAAGGTATGTATGCCCTATGGGCATAGTATGTCTGTCCTATGGGCATAGGTATGTCTGCCCTATGGGCATAGGTAGGTATGCCATATGAGCTTAGCTAGGTATGCCCTATGGGCATAGGTAGGTATGCCCTATGGGCATAGGTAAGTATGCCCTGTGGGCATAGGTAGGTATGCCCTATGGGCATAGGTAGGTATGCCCTATGGGCATAGGTAGGTTTACCCTATGGGTAGGTTTGCCCTATGGGCATAGGTAGGTTTGCCCTATGGGCATTGGTACGTTTGCCCTATGGGCATAGGTAGGTATGCCCTATGGGCATAGGTATGCCCTATGGGCATATATACGCCCCATGGGCGTATAAACGTGCCCTATGGGCACCAAGCTCGGGAGCGTAGCTCCCGTGCTTGTTGATTTTGTAGCGTGGCTGTTTGCTTTCTTCGTCAGCGGCTCAAGAAAGTGAAAAAGTTAAGCAAAACCAAGCACACACCAACATGGTCATTCCCAGATCGTTTTAACACCGATGTAGAAAATGTCTAATGGAACGAATCATTTCTTATTTTTCGAAAATGCGGTTGCTTTTTTCAGCGAAGCAGCCTGATATTCCTGATTTTATTTTTTTTATGCGACTTAGGCCCGGTCCAGTCGAGTGGCTAACTTTTAAATACTAAAATGTATTTTTTTCCAAACTGGTAGTACGTCCAGTGGGTATCTGACGTCTATTTTTTTTTTTTTCGTACTAAGGGCCGGACTCGGATATTATGGGTCCGATTTCCGACGCGGATTGATTTTTTGAGTCAGTATTTTTTTTTTATTCATAGATAATTGAACCATTCAACAAATTTGATTCGAATCATGCTCTTACAGGCATTTTTGTTTCAAAATTTAAATATTATTCTATTTTTAGCTTCCTCATTTACCGGAAATTTAAGACAATGGATTTAACAAGTCATTATACTCAATCTCTGGTTGGTAATATACTGAATCACATCTTTTGAATGTGAATTTTGATAACTGTCCCGTGCTTTTTATCCGCTTAATATTATTTCTAATAACTCTTGTTAGTTGAGACAAACTTCAAACCCTCCGACCTCTCTCGAGACCAGAACTGATGCATGATGGTCACCCATCCAACAGCTAACTCAGCGCGATGTTGCTTAACTTCAGTTATCTCATGAGAACCGGTGTTTCCAACGTTGCCAAACCGTTCGGTCCTCGGTTCGACGGCGTAACCGACCGAAATGCCGCACTTACTTTAACGACCTGTTTAACGAGTCTGTTAAGAAGACCGGTGACGTCACTTCTTACTGCGCCTGCGTCGTAAGAATCACCTCGGGCTGGACGAGTCGACAATAAAACAAAATGATCGTGCGGCTCGGTGTGACGTCATAAAAAATAGGCAGCGTGCGCAGTGCGTTCTGCGCAGCTACTTGCTGCTGGCCATAGAGACGGCATTGGCTGGCTCTAGGGCAGTGTTTTTTTATCGCTGTTTTAGTGTGTGTGAAAAATAAGGGTTGAAATGTTCGGTGTGATGACAGCAAGCATTGACGCAGGGTTACTGCTACCAAATAAAGAATAACCTTTAAGAAATCTTCAATACAGAAATTCTTGTTTCATTTTATTTCCAAAAGTTTATCTATTTCTTTCCCCTCATCTTCAGAAATAAACATAAGGTGAGTACATCTATTCTTAATTTTTAGTAACGTTATATCAATTCCAATTATAGATTTATAATAATAATTTTAATAATGCCTCAAGTCTACTTTCTACTTTCTACGTAGCTACTAATAAAATTCCTTTGTTTTTTAGGAGAGTCTTATTATTTTTTTCCTAACTGGTAGTACGTCCAGAGGGTATTTGACGTCATTTTTCTCCCAGTGGAATAGGCCTATTCCAGAGACGATAAAAATTTTAGTGACAATGCCTTTCTTATGGGAACACATTTAAAGTAATCACTTATTGACCCTGGAGTAGGTGATTCGAATGTGATATTTCTTACATTACTCCATCTAGTGTGAAAACTAGTCAAAATTAACCTTACATCCTTTGTTATTGTGAAACAAATTATATTTTCTGAAAATTTGGTGAAATGAACAGAGAAACATTAGTTTCCTAATCAAAATTTTCCTACCACTATTGTGGCTCTAGATCTAAGCTGACAGTGTGTCTATGTCCGACGCTACCTGCGGCAGAGGGTGAAACTAACGCGTTTTTTTGTGCTCCATGCAGAAAGCATTCTCTTGGGCCGCGTTCGGTGGTTTATTGTTGCCAATATTCCCGCCAGGGGCGCATGAATTGTTTAAAAACAGCGCGACGTCACGCTAAGGCACGGACGTGATGTTTGAATTATCTTCGTGGAATATTTACACGGGCCGTGGGAATTGGGCGCGTGCGTGGTTGACACGGTCGGCGCCACGGGAAATTGTCATTGGAAAACGAAGGAATGAAAATTGGAATTATTTTATTTTATATCAAGGAGGAAGAAGAAGAAGAAAGAGAAGAAGAAGAAAATTAAATAACAGGAGAAGCGCCAGGCGTGGCTGGCCGGCTTTAAGAATAAAATAAAATAAGATAAAATAAAATAAAGAAAAATAGCCTAAACAATGTCTGTAGGTACATTTAAAGATTAAGACAATAAAAGATCATAATTATTTATCAAGTGGAACAACAGAATTGTTTGCAATTTTTTTTTCGCATTGCATATGATTTTCAATTTTTTTGTCAACAGTTATTTCATATTTTATTATTTTTTATACATTTTTTAGTGCAAAAGAGTTTGATAGTTCTTCCCAATAGTTATTATAAAAAGTAGTTGCGAATGGTTTAATCTAGTAGTTTTTCCCAATAGTAATTTTATATACTTTATTGAAAGTTGTTTTGTTCAAAATAACTATTGGCTAAAATTCTGTTCATTTTGACATTAGTTGTGGAAAGTATTTTTTCATAAGGGTTGTATATTAAATGCGCATATTATACAACATATTGTGTTAATATAATACTTTGTACTATATCTTACAATGCATATTATATTACAGCTATATTTTAAATTCAACTACCACATTTCAGTCCAATTTAAAACGTAGTACATCTCAGAAAGTCACCATCCTTAAATGTCAAGAATTTAAAAAATCGAACTCTCGAGAGCACGCAGCAAGCAAGTGGCCGTGTCTAACAGTTAATATTCGCAACCATGGCGACGCCAATTACCGCTTTTGTCTTCATCAAAATTTGACTCCCAATTTGAACTTTACGAGAGCACTCAACCGCGGAGGTGACGTCATCATCACGGCCTACACGAGTGCAGTAAATTGTTTCGAATTACCGCCGAGCGCTTTGTAATTCATAATTAGCGCGTGCGTGATTATGCGTAATTATGCGTAATTGTTCCGTGTCTCGCTGTTCGATGGGCGTCATTAGCGGGATGCTTAGGTTGCGTGCAAGAAGGGCGTTACGATTTGGTAAGTGGTTAATATGCGCCTGCGTTTAAGGGCTGATTGTTTTTGACAGTTATTTATTACTGGAGATGAAATTATGAGGCTTTGTCTCGAGCAAAGGAGATTTTAAAGAATTTTTAGACCTATTTTATTCCAAGAAAAATTACTTTATGTACCCACAGAGTATATTTTTTTATTTTTCAGTTAAAAAACTAAATATGATTGATACTGCATAATTGTACTGAGACCCAAGTTTTGCAGTAAATTCTTTACGTTCCGTTAAAATGTCTTATAACCATGGTCACTTTCAATGATATGAATATATATATATTATAATATATATATATATATAATAATATATAATATAATATATATATATAATATATATATTATTATAAAATATATATATAATCAGGTTAAGGGTTGTCTTGGGAAGTCGGGATGAAGCGATGTGATGAAGCGATATATATATACATATATATATATGTAAATGTATATGTATGTATATATATATATATATATATATATATATATATATGTATATGTATATGTATGTGTTCACAGGCCTTTAAATAATTAACAAGCCACTCAAAAACTGAGCATTAAAAATGTAGATTGATTCCAAAAAATATTTCGTCCTAATTCGTAATGCCTTATCAATCAGCTTGAATCACAGTTTGTATTTTGAGCCAGTTGTTTCTTTGTAAAAATCATTTGTTTCGAAAAAACAAATGCAAAATTTCTTTAAAATATTCAATTTTCATTCCAAATGTGTGTAGATTCGTTTGCAAAACAGCCATTTTCAATTATTAGACAGGTAGTACTTTTGAAAAATGTATTCCTTCGTAAGACAAGCCATATCGAGCAAAATGAGAAAGGCAACGCTTTTGAACGACCTGCTACGGTCAGAGAAAAAGAATACAGTAAATCAACATTTGGGCTAGGCAAATTTTTAGCTACAATAACACTGTAAAAGCTATTAAATAATGAAACACTAAGGCTGTGCTTTGACTCAATATATCCCATGTAGAAATTCACCCGTGAGCTTCTATCTTATACGGCAATGTATGATACTATTTTAACTAACCCCGTGCAGCTGAGACAGAGGAAAAAGCAGCAGCAAGCTGCAAATTTAAAAACTCCCAGGCAGATTCCCCTACATCGGAGATAATCCAGTATGCCAATTAGCCATTAATAACTGGCTCCTTGTCGCTTTTTTCAAAATAATTACTCAGAATTACAGCCCCGATTCACGCGAAGCATGGCCAACAGAAAAAGAACAAGACACAATTCTGTGCGCGCTTTTTAAAAAATAATGCACGAAGGTTTTTAATACTTAAAATGTTCCACGTTGCCGGAGTATGTAGTGCACTAATTGAGCGGAAATACGAGCACGTTGCACAGCGTATAAGGGTTGTGTCTTCCCCTAAACACAGCGCTATGCGTGGGGTGTGCCTTGTCTGGTAATAGGCAAGCAGAATGTTGAAGTATGGGCTTGTTAAAAGCAAAAGCCAGAGGTTTATATTGTTTTAAAGGCATGGAAATGATGAATTAAGTGATAAACGGTCAAGCACACAGCCAATGCATGCCTAGGACACGACGTGT
Organism: Nemurella pictetii; assembly: GCA_921293315.2. NCBI lineage: Eukaryota > Metazoa > Arthropoda > Insecta > Plecoptera > Nemouridae > Nemurella > Nemurella pictetii. The sequence goes on along the minus strand of OV121125.1, from coordinate 3,289,919 downwards.
CTGCATCCCGGCTTTTGAGACGGTCAAGCACACAGCCAATGCACGCCTAGGACACGACGTGTCTGCATCCCGGCTTTGAGACGGTCAAGCACACAGCCAATGCACGCCTAGGACACGACGTGTCTGCATCCCGGCTTTGAGACGGTCAAGCACACAGCCAACGCACGCCTAGGACACGACGTGTCTGCATCCCGGCTTTGAGACGGTCAAGCACACAGCCAAAGCACGCCTAGGACACGACGTGTCTGCATCCCGGCTTTGAGACGGTCAAGCACACAGCCAATGCACGCCTAGGACACGACGTGTCTGCATCCCGGCTTTGAGACGGTCAAGCACACAGCCAATGCACGCCTAGGACACGACGTGTCTGCATCCCGGCTTTGAGACGGTCAAGCACACAGCCAATGCACGCCTAGGACACGACGTGTCTGCATCCCGGCTTTGAGACGGTCAAGCACACAGCCAATGCACGCCTAGGACACGACGTGTCTGCATCCCGGCTTTGAGACGGTCAAGCACACAGCCAATGCACGCCTAGGACACGACGTGTCTGCATCCCGGCTTTGAGACGGTCGAGCACACAGCCAATGCACGCCTAGGACACGACGTGTCTGCATCCCGGCTTTGAGACGGTCGAGCACACAGCCAATGCACGCCTAGGACACGACGTGTCTGCATCCCGGCTTTGAGACGGTCAAGCACACAGCCAATGCACGCCTAGGACACGACGTGTCTGCATGCCGGCTTTGAGACGGTCAAGCACACAGCCAATGCACGCCTAGGACACGACGTGTCTGCATCCCGGCTTTGAGACGGTCAAGCACACAGCCAATGCACGCCTAGGACACGACGTGTCTGCATCCCGGCTTTGAGACGGTCAAGCACACAGCCAATGCACGCCTAGGACACGACGTGTCTGCATGCCGGCTTTGAGACGGTCAAGCACACAGCCAATGCACGCCTAGGACACGACGTGTCTGCATCCCGGCTTTGAGACGGTCAAGCACACAGCCAATGCACGCCTAGGACACGACGTGTCTGCATCCCGGCTTTGAGACGGTCAAGCACACAGCCAATGCACGCCTAGGACACGACGTGTCTGCATCCCGGCTTTGAGACGGTCAAGCACACAGCCAATGCACGCCTAGGACACGACGTGTCTGCATCCCGGCTTTGAGACGGTCAAGCACACAGCCAATGCACGCCTAGGACACGACGTGTCTGCATCCCGGCTTTGAGACGGTCGAGCACACAGCCAATGCACGCCTAGGACACGACGTGTCTGCATCCCGGCTTTGAGACGGTCAAGCACACAGCCAATGCACGCCTAGGACACGACGTGTCTGCATCCCGGCTTTGAGACGGTCAAGCACACAGCCAATGCACGCCTAGGACACGACGTGTCTGCATCCCGGCTTTGAGACGGTCAAGCACACAGCCAATGCACGCCTAGGACACGACGTGTCTGCATCCCGGCTTTGAGACGGTCAAGCACACAGCCAATGCACGCCTAGGACACGACGTGTCTGCATCCCGGCTTTGAGACCGTCAAACACACAGCCAATGCACGCCTAGGACACGACGTGTCTGCATCCCGGCTTTGAGACGGTCAAGCACACAGCCAATGCACGCCTAGGACACGACGTGCCTGCATCCCGGCTTTGATTTTGTCAGCCTTCGTACTACAGACAAAGTTTAAATAAAATAATAGTTATAATAATAATCAATTTTATTTGTCCGTTAGGGTCAATGATTTTTTGTACAAAAAAAACACAAATTAAGGCCTTCTCAAAGTCATCCGGCTGGCCAGGCCTGTCGATATTACTTCCTCCTCTTTTCCACTCTTCTCTTCTTCTTCTTCCATTTCCACTAACGCTTTCCATGCTTCTTTATTTTCCCACAATTTCTCTAACTCTACCTTCTTCTACCTTCTTTAAATATTAGGTAAAATTCATATTCAATTGATATCATATGACTGGAAATTACAGATTAAGCAAAAGAAAGGACGATTCTTTTGGCTTTTGACAAAAACACCAAGTTTTTGACCATTTTGCCGGAAGATGAAGCTGCTTTCATCACCTCCTTGACAACACCACTCGAAGACGACAAGACAAAGTCTCTGCAGCAAAAGCATGCAGCGCCGAGTCTGTTTCAAGAGGTCCCTCGTCAAAGCCATGTCGTGACGTCTTTTGAGACGGCAATTCGCTAATTGGTCCTACGAAGCCTCGTCGTCATAACGACACTCAAGTAAATTGAGCCAATTAGAGCAAAGAGAATTGCGAAATGAATTTGTATGAAGCTTTGCTCGGTTTCAGTCTGACAAAGGTAACACGCTACGGGCTAGAAGATTGCTTTTGGGTCTAAGCACGGGCTTGTTGCGACAATTTTGGAAACATTTTTTGGATTTTTTGTATAAATAACTGTAACAACTAGACCGTGTTTGTATCAAATTTCATATTCCGAAAGTTTTTCAGTCGCCCGTAAGCCTTCCTGATAATCAATGCTAATTTATTTTAAACATTTTGTATGTTTCATCTGATACCTCATCAAAGAGGCCATGTTTTTATTCAATGCTTTCATCTGTTTAGGGACAGAAATTGCTAAATGCAGGTAAGTATAAATGTTTTAGTCTATATTTTATCTTGATATTATTTAAACATGAATCTGTAATTAATTATTTGTCTTCAATGAAAAGGAACCAGTGGAAAGAGTTTTTACCACAAGGTTAGCTGCCAAATTTGTTATTTTCATTTTTACTCCGTATTGGTGTTTGGTATAAAACAGAAGAGCGTCATCCTTAGACCGTTATACAAGGGATAGTTATTTAAGACCTTATCCTACTCTGGTCTTGGGTGAGTTAATTGATTATTTGCAAAACCCATATGAGTCCTAAATCTATAAGCTGCCATTTAAATACTAGAAAAAGCCAAAGGTAGTTAAAATTTTCTACATGAATAGGAAATTTCCGTGTAAGTTTCAAGAGTGAGCTCACGGAATTTTATGTGAAAAATTGAAAGCAGCAAATATCGAACGGAGAGACATTGGCACAAGAAAAACAAACGAGTTCCTGTTTTTTAAGCCGTACTAGGATGAAAATTAAAATAGGTTATTTTTTCGAAGAATTTACCCAGTGCGCAGACGCCGCCGCCGCGGGGCATAGAGTAAAAATAAACAGTCGAAAACTCCGCTTCGAAATCACAGCCCCGACGACGCCCTTTGAATTAATGTGTTACTAAGGTGCCTTGACCGACAACCAAATTAAAACCAAATAACCAAATTAAACAAAAACCAAATTAAATGTAAAAAGAAAACTGCGTTGCGATTGGTCTCATGTTTTCTCCACTCCGTGAGTCAACCCTACCACGGATGGGGTGCCACGAACGGAGGCCCATCACGGATTCTACGCTTAAAATTCAGGCTTGACAAGGAGTTAAGGTTTTTAAAGTTTTTTGGCTCCATGGAGTTAGAAACAGGACTATTAATGAACATAGAAGGCGCTGAATATAGTGACGCTATGCTGCAATCACACGCCAACAACTCGACTAACCCCGATTATAATGTGGCTCCATGGAGATAGAAACAGGACCATGAATGAACATAGAAGGCGTTGAATCTAGTGACGCTATGCTGCAATCACACACCAACAACTCGACTAACCCCGATTATAACGTGGCTCCATGGAGATAGAAACAGGACTATGAATGAACATAGAAGCCGGTGAATCTAGCGACGCTATGCTGCAATCACACGCCAACAATTCGACCAACCCCGATTATAACGTGGCTCCATGGAGATAGAAACAGGACTATGAATGAACATAGAAGGCGGTGAATCTAGTGACGCTATGCTGCAATCACACACCAACAACTCGACTAGCCCCGATTATAACGTGGCTCCATGGAGATAGAAACAAGACTATGAATGAACATAGAAGGCAGTGAACCTAGTGACGCTATGCTGCAATCACACGCCAACAATTCGACCAACCCCGATTATAACGTGGCTCCATGGAGATAGAAACAGGACTGGGAATGAACATAGAAGGCGGTGAATCTAGTGACGCTTATCTGTGTTTATCAAACTGTTTCCCTCTCCATGACGCCCAGAAATGTAAAATTTTCGATACTTGAAAGTCAATGGCAATTTATGTGAGAAAGTCCCACATAGCACAGCGGGAAATGCACCCGCTGTGAATTGATATGATATTAGAAATTTCGTCAAATTGTCAGGCCTGCAGACTGCCACCTGCAGCCTGCCGATATCTTTACTGTGTAGCTTCGTTGGGTATAAGTTATAGGTAAAGGTTAAGGTACAGGTTAGTCAGGGTAGGTTTTGCCGGACGCTGGCTGGTGGAGCTAGACGGTTTGAGTTGGGTGGGAAGATGTACGAAGGGTTGAGACGGAGAGTGGCCAAGTGTAGCTTGTATGTGTAATAAAGTAGTAAAATAAAATAGTTTCTAAAATAAGATCCGCGCAGATTATTGTCAAGTCAGAGTCCCGTAATTTTTTTTTTATGGAACAAATAAGTCTCATCTCATTTCAACCGTTACAAAATGAGCAGAATCTCACTGCTATGATGAAGATGAAATAAGAGAAACCCGCGGCGGTCCAGGCCGCCTTGGAGGCTGATTTCCAACACTTTGAATTTGCATGCAATGAAAATTCCGCGAAGTGAACGGCGTTGGCTGGAAATAGTGCTGATGAATTTTTATATCTTCGCGGAAACGTTCGACAATTTCAATATTATCGCTGCTAACGAAGCAAACACGCGGTTTCTCTTTTCCCCGCCCCCCAAGACTTTGGAGGAGACGAGGTTATTCGACTTCCCACTTCTTCCTTTTATGTACAATCAACATTAAGAATGTTGGTGTTTGACGACGCACTGTTTTGACAACTGGCCCTGTGGCGCTGGTCTATTATGAAAGGGTGATGATGAACCTAGCCTATGGCTAGAAGGTAGGAGGGGAAACCCGGTGATTCATTGATTGATTGCCGGTGTTTAACGACGCACTGTTTTGACGACTGGCCCTGTGGCGCTGGTCTATTATGAAAGGGTGATGATGAACCTAACCTATGGCTAGAAGGTAGGAGGGGAAACCCGGTGATTCATTGATTGATTGCCGGTGTTTAACGACGCACTGTTTTGACGACTGGCCCTGTGGCGCTGGTCTTTTATGAAAGGGTGATGATGAACCTAACCTATGGCTAGAAGGGAGGAGGGGAAACCCGGTGCCGGCACGTAGCCTACTCCTGTCGAAAAGCACCGAGGGGACCACTGGCTTTACATCCCTTCCGAAGGACGGTACAACTCGAACGACAGGATTCCTCCGCTAATCCGTGCTGTCGATAGGTTGATAGGCAAGGCGAGTGAAGTTGTCGTACTAACTTCAAACCCTCCGACCTCTCTCCCGAACATGTTATATTTAACATTATCACGGATCGAGAAGAATGCAAATCATCAATAATCTTGGCCAAAAATTCGCCACTTGATGACCACCTGTTGAAAGAAAACCTTCGAGCGAGCTCCTTACCTTGAATTAGATGTCACCGCCTCCTGAAGATTTCCTAGTCGAGCGGAAGTGTTTTAAGATCTGAAACAAGGAGAACATCAGCATTATATTATATCTTTGATTGACTAAAGATATGGCCTTTAGATCTCTCAGCAGCGAGAATAATACAAAGAATGTGTTGATATGTAAGTGTGACGCCAACCAAACTGAAGGTATCCGTCGCTGGCACGCTGGATGGTTACTTGCTGTAAGTGCTGTCAATTCTGCCAATTCTGACAAAGCTGGCAGTGAAACAACCCTGTCAACTCGAACCCTCACCGAGGCCCCTTCCTCCGAGGTTAGCGAAAGCAAACAATCGAAAACCTCTCAAAAAACCTCTCGCCAGACGCGCGCACTCAATTTTTAATCACTCCAGAGTGGCGCTGCGCGCGGGCGAAATTAAAACTTTCCGGATCGCTGGCCGAAACGGAAACGCGCGGTGAAAATGAATTCGCCAAGTTTTCCGCTCCCCCCCCCCCCCCCCCCCCTCGACAAACAACTTGAAAGCTTTTCCCGCATTAGACCAATTAAAAGACAGGGTTGCCACCAAAGTTTCATCCTAATGACGCTTCGTTCAACCAAATATATATTGCACGTCATTTTTTTTTTGAAACATGATTTCAAAATTCAAAGAGTACCTATCGCAATTAATTTGTTATTAGTTTACAGAAGGCGGAACAGACGGATACAAGTGGCATGTTTTTTTAAAGAAAAAAGGCGATCGTTTTGAGTTTCTTTTAATGAATTTACAAGTTATGTGGATGGAAATGTTTTGCGAAACTTTTCCATCGAGTCTGGTTTTTTTTCCGATGAGTGGTTTCGTGTAGAACACAGAGGGCGGTGAGTCGGTCGGTGTAAGATGGAATGTTTTGCTGACGGGAATCGAGAAAAGTAGAAACTTTAGAAACAACAATTCGAGTCAATTACCAGTTTCCTCGTCGCTGTTTTCTTTGATACACTTGTTCGGGGAGATGCGGGGAGACGAAACGTGAATTCAATTCGAGAATGTTTGCAAATGCTTGTTGGATGTCCTAGAGCATAGTCTGATTTTATTAAAGATTTAATTTTACCATGTTTTCTTTCACGAAAAACTCGTATCGAAGCAAATAAAATTATATATTTGCTATCTTAAAGTTTTTTCCATTTAATTTCAATACGGAATGAAAGAAATCCGTAAAACAAGAGAGAAAAGTGCATTCCTTCCAAGGACTCCACCTCAGATAAGCTACTGCTTTTTTTTAACACTATGTTTGACATTTTAAATTTCTAATTGAATATCCACGATAAAATATAATAGCCATAATAAAAGTTGAAAGGAGTCTTGTATGTTCATTAACAGACCACAACTTAACACTACTTATGAAGTATTACATAATATCGAGGGGGCTTTGTTTGCCACTGATGCTCAATCTCAAGCGTCAACTGACAGTTGACATACAAAAGAGTATCTTTTCCGGATGATATCTGCACTTGTTTACTTAAGCTTCACCCCGGTCCGCCAGGTTCACCAACAGCACTTTGTCACCCGAGTTCGCCAAAAACTTCATACTTTTTCTTGTTAGCTATTTTTGCTGCGAATATTCTCCGTTCAGGCTAAGAATTGAAAACCCACAACGCTGTCACCAATGTAGTACACTACTTTGGTGCCATCGGCTTGGGATATAAATAATGTTCATTTTATTTGCGTTTATTTCAGGTAATTCACCGATTCTTTCCAATCAAAATTCTATCAAAATGACGTCATGATACACACTCGCTAAAGCCAGGTAGAGCAATTGGGGTTGTAATTTCTCTATCTTCCTTTGTTATCAAGCAGAACCAATTAATATTTTTCCAAACTGACAGTACTACGTTCAGTGGGTATCTGACGTCATTTTTCTCCGAGTGAAATAGGTCTATTCACCCCGGTCTGTAAGCTTCCTAGATCCTAAAGCCAGTGAAGTCATTTGATTGAAGTTTGTGAATTAAGTTGGCTCCTGTCCATCCAACTATTGGCAAAACAAGCGACGAACCGCCCCGAGACGACCAAGGGGGTGGTGGGTGGGGGAAGGGGGGATTAGGGGCAGCAAGCGGATCAGCCAAAGTCGCTAAGCCGGCTTAGAACACACTCTTAGCTTCTAAGCCTCGTTTACTATCTCGTCCTTACTCGGGCAGAGCGACTAGAGAAGGATTAGAAAACGAATGCACGATGCATTATGCACAAATTTTAAATTATTGAAACCGGAGAAGGAAGTAGGTGACTGATTCTTTATTTCATACACTCAGTGTCCATTGCTGAACGTCTGTCCAATCTTGGAGAGTCGAATTCGGGATCTTTGCCTTGCCAGGTGCTGCTCTACTAACCGAGTTAGCTGGACATTTACGACTTCTCCTAAGTTTATTTGAGTTGTTGGGCTCCATGGAGATAGAAAAAAGACAAGAGACATTTACAGAGCCACGGACAGCTGGTAAGGTTTCGAATTTTAACTGACTTCTTGTCTTAAAAAGGATCTTTGTGGATGTTTAGACCAATTTGGCGAGGTAATTTGCAGGATATTCAGGATCTTTAGTCCAGAAGATGACACCACCATACGCAAAAGTATCTCAAAGCCGTCACCAGTGACGTCACGTACTACTAACCCTTCCCAAAGAGACTCTCCGGTGTCAAGCTGTTGCCATCGAGTTAAGCAACATTTCACCGTGACACAAGGCTGGGTGGGTGACCGGTTGCTTTCAGAAGCCCGGTTCGAAAAAAAAATGCTTTTAAAATAGCAAAGTTGCACAGACATTAGCTGCAAAGAAAAACGGAACAAATTTTACACAATTACTCACTCCATGACATATTTATCGGTGATATAAAATAAATTGTAAGAAAATTGATGTTTGTAGGCTAAAATTTTTAAATATGTTGCCTGAGGACCTCATTTATCCAAGTTAGCAGTGAGTGTTTCAACGACCTTGGAGCAACACATTTTTTTTTTTTATTCAACACAACGCGTTCCCGAATGATCCGAGTTAATTGGGTGTCGTGCAGCAAGCACGCGAGCACGGCGATCATGGCGGCCGTTACCGTGGCAACCCCGAGGCCGCGGCGGTCAGCAACGCGCGCACCGGGACTCGAACCACGCTCCGTTATTCACCGACGCCGCTAATGGCGGCCGCCGACCACCGCCGGCTTGATTTCCCCGAGGGCGGCGAGGCGACGGGTCGACGGGGCGCTGGGCACCGAGCCTGGATCGTCGCTTGTTTCGTCGAGACGAGATTTATAGAACCATTATACAGGAAGAAAGATGCCGTCAAATAGCCTCTTAGATAGCGACATAGGTTTTGATTTCCCTGACTACTTTGGTTGAAAAGGTCCATAAAATAATATTGGCTCAGCTTCTAGCCAAAGGAAGATAGGGAAATCTTAGTCCAGCTGGCTTTTCTTGGTGTCTTTATGACAGCATTTTTTTCCCCCAGAATATGTAAGGTCTATTCTAAAGCGACGTTAAAAGGCAAATTATGGCAAAGAGGTTTTTCCGTTGAGGAATCCAAATAAATTTCCATCGCCCAAAGAAAAATTGTCAAAAAGAGATAAATTTAGTTTTACGAGTTCTAAATTTCTTTAAATTGAACCAAGATATCAAACAATTTAAGTTTTATTTCGAGAATAATGCGCCCCGAACGATTTTAACACAAAATTCTGCTTATTCTGCTGGTTAAAACATGCACTCGCACGCCTCGCTCGGCAATTGGAGCCGTTCAAGGCTTCTTAACCTCTGCCAGTGTGACATTGTTGTTCTATTCCCTGGCAACACGACCTAGCAACTGCTAACAACACGCCGTAATGACGTCACAACATGGCCGCCGACATAGAGATCCAGCCAGCGTGGTCTAGACTGAGCACAGTAACTTTGTGTTAAAGCAGGCAGCACAGCTTTGGGAAACGTTTAGCGGACAGCTGAGCGTTGTTCCAGTTTACAACAAAGATTTTGTGTTCCTTTTTTACGACTGAGATACAATTTAGTGTGAATTTAATCCTAAATGCAAATACTCGTTGCATGGACGGTAGATGATGATTATTAGAAACGAAATATCAATTCCAAAATTTGCATCCGTACCGGGACTCGAACCCGGATCTTTGTCTATCCGGGACACTGCACTAACCAATTGTGCTATACGGACGACCAACTGTGGAATTGATATTAAGTTTATTTGAGTTGTTGGGCTCCATGGAGATAGATTCAGGACTATGAGTGACCATAGAAGGCGCTGAATCTAGTGACGCTATGCTGCGATCACACGCCAACAAACTCGACTAACCCCAATTATGACGTTGGGTACGCTTGTATTAGTGTGAATTTAATCCTAAATGCAAATACTCGTTGCAATCATCAGATACAATTTATTTTTTCTAAGCGACGTTGGTGCACTGGACATAGTGAAATAGTCATAGACAAATTACCGTCGAACTAATTTTGTCTTAATGACTAAGCAGCCAGCACGGCACGTCGGGAAATGTGGAAGATTTAAAAATTAACACTCAAAACCCCAGTTAAAATGATTTTGCGATTAAAAAAATTAAAACCGTGATGAATTGTGTGAGTTAGTACCATGCAAAAGCAAATTAAATAAATTCCAAATGGTTAGGAAAATTTGGGTAGAAGCACGAATTTTTAGGAAAAGTTATGACTTAAATTCGCCGAAAATTGCATGATTTTTTGGGAATTTCCGTTTTTTTATGAGGGTTTGGTTATGGTTGGTTTCTTTGCGTCCGTTTGTTGCTATCCGGTTTAGACCGTTGATAAAGCAGGCAGCACAGCTTTGCGAAGCGTGGGGAAATGTTTGAGTTTGCCAGCATAGCATTTAATAGATTTAATAAATAGATAAATAAATGGTTAAATAGATTTTTTCTAGAAACTATTATGCTTAAATTAATATAAGGAAATAAAAGCATGGTGTCCAAGAAGAATGAATTTAATCTATTCATTACAAAAATGAAATCCCATCCTTTCATCCACTGACTATGATTCACACACGTAATAACATTGGTATGCCATGCAATGTTTACCACCAACCTAGCCCGATCGCAAGCTCTCATGGCACTTTTGCGTTTGAAATTGCAGCCAATCAAAGTTCAACTGTCTAGAAATACCAAAAGCACTCTAAAACTTTAGTTCATTAGTTCATTCGCTAGTGTTGCCAGACATCTCATATCAAATGCAACTGGTAGCAACTTGCTGCATGCAGCTGTTGCAACTGCTCAACTGACCGACTTGTTCTACAAGTACTACATAAACATCTGAATATGTCAATAAAATACGTCTGAATTATTAATATTAAAATCTATTACAAAAAATCCATTCCTAAATTTGTATCCGTGCGGGGATTTTAACCCGATCTGTCAGGGGTATTCATCATCTAGTTATGCTACAAGGAAAAACGACTGTGAAATCGATATAAAGTTTATTTGAGTTGTTGGGCTCCATGGAGATAGAAACAGGACTATAAATGAACATAGAAGGCGGTGAATCTAGTGACGCTATGCTGCAATCACACACAAACAACTCGACTAACCCCGATTATAACGTGGCTCCATGGAGATAGAAACAGGACTGTGAATGAACATAGAAGCCGGTGAATCTAGTGACGCTATGCTGAAATCACACGCCAGCAACTCGACTAACCCCGATTATAACGTGGCTCCATGGAGATAGAAACAGGACTATGAATGAACATCGTAGGCGGTGAATCTAGTGACGCTATGCTGCAATCACACGCCAACAACTCGACTAACCCCGATTATAACGTGGCTCCATGGAGATAGAAACAGGACTATGAATGAACATAGAAGGCGGTGATGTAGTGACGCTTTGCTGCCATCACACACCAACAACTCGACTAACCCCGATTATAACGTGGCTCCATGGAGATAGAAACAGGACTATGAATGAACATAGAAGCCGGTGAATCTAGTGACGCTATGCTGCAATCACACACCAACAACTCGACTAACCCCGATTATAACGTGGCTCCATGGAGATAGAAACAGGACTATGAATGAACATAGAAGGCGGTGAATCTAGTGACGCTATGCTGCAATCACACGCCAACAACTCGAATAACCCCGATTATAACGTGGCTCCATGGAGATAGAAACAGGACTATGAATCAACATAGAAGGTAGTGAATCTAGTGACGCAATGCTGCAATCACACGCCAACAACTCGATTAACCCCGATTATAACGTGGCTCCATGGAGATAGAAACAGGACTATGAATGAACATAGAAGCCGATGAATCTAGTGACGCTATGCTGCAATCACACACCAACAATACGGCTATAACTTCATCGCAGTCACGAACCAATATAAACCCAATCAAATATGAGCAATATTTCCAATTGGGCGTTGTCCGCCAGCCAATGAACAGTAATTTACCTATCGACATCTCAGATTCCATGGCAAGGCCGGCTTCGTTGCGAGCAGCGTTCGGTGGGCTGCGTTCGCACACTTCACTTTGGCTCACACGACGTAGCTCTGAGAATAGAGGCTTGACACGCAATCTTTGCATTTTCTGATGTTGCTATGGTGTGCGTCCTGGATAATTTGTTATTTTCATAAGTGTTAGCCTTGTCCGGTTGTTGTAAGACATTTCGAAGCTAGGTGTCTTTTGAGATTTGCAGACGTGAATAATAATATATTTCTTTCTATAAGAAACCTATTTCACTCAGAGAAAAATGACGTCAGATATCCACTGGACGTACACCCACTAGCACTTCAAAATCACCCGTTCTTTGTTTGCAGTTCAGGACAAACCGCCCAAATCCTCACGGCAACAAACAAAAAAGAACAAAAGCACTCCACAAACAATCCATGAGCTTTAAACCGCGAGCATTTCCCAACACAAAGCTTTAAAAATTCGCACGTTTCGCTAATCCCGCGCCACGCACGCGTACAAATTACCCCCAACCCACCAACCCCAACACAGGGCTCAATGCTGGCGGGGGGTGTGATTGGATATGCAGCCCCCGGCGGTCAGGGCAGCTGTTATGCGCCGGCTCCGACGCTGCTCGCTGCTCGCTGCGTTTATTGCGAATATCAAATTCTACCCAATGTCTCGTGGTCAGCTATTATTTTATGAAGTGTCAAAAAAATGAACAGATATTTTTGATGTAATACCAGAGGTGCAAAACAAGGTTTTATGCCAGGTGTCATACAGGTGTAGCATCATTGTATTTTGGCAACACTGTCAGAAACAAAATATAATTAAAAATACTTATTACACTCAAAGAAAATTGACCTCAGAAACCTACTGAACGTACTACCAATTTGTAAAAAAAACTTATTAGCTCTGCTAAATAACAAAGGAAGATAGGGAAATCACAACCCGAATCGCTCTACCTGGCTTTAGCGAGTGGGTATCATGACGTCATTTTCATAGAATTTTGATTGAATGGAATAGGTGTATTGATTTAAAAAATTTGAAAAACGTGACCCGTCTCTTGACCTTGTCCTGACACCAACAAGGTCACAGCGCCGTACGCGTATCGTCGACCGAGCCGAGGGTTTAATGACCACGGCCCGTGCGATCCGTCGCATCACAGTTGTTCGTTATCTGCTGGATTAGCGCCAGGGCGAGCACGGATTGGAAAACGGTTTGAATTACACCTTGCCCGGACACGGACGCGACGTGTTTTTACCGGGTAATTTGTCACGGCTTCGTGGTTGATTGAGACGGACCGCTCTGACTGATTGTTGATTTTATTTCGGATTGAAGCATGTTTTTTCGCAGCGTTCTAGAAGCTGAGATGATTCCAAGCTTTTCAAAAGTGAAAGCTGAATACAGAAAACAGGTTGAGAAACATTTCAATCATATTTTAACATTTACATGTCAGTTTTTCTGAGCCCCTTTTACCTACCACCCCATCGCACTATCACCCCTTTATTAAATTTCCTCAACACGAGGAAGAGTCTGATATTGTTTATCTTCATTCTCTTATCAAAAAACAGGACGCTCGTGGTATAAAAAGACATCCGAAAAAATGTCGCTACAATTGGTGCCATCGGTGGGATAAAGCCAGGGCGCATTATTGTCTGTCGCCGACCCAATTCCACCCCGGAACTTTTAAGACGATCGAATCATCATGCACATCTTCCGTCTCTTTTTCCCTCCCCGCACCCCCGGGTCGCGTTAAAGTTCAACTTGTTGTCAAGTTGGCACTTCGCGTGCCGCCTCGTCAAGTTGGCCGCCCTGCTGCGATCTGAGCACGGTCTATTTGACTCTGTCCCTCGCTCTCCTCCTCTCTTGTTTCTCCGTTTGTTTCTCTTGTTTTGTAGAGAGCTTTGGCAGTGCAGAGAGAGGCCGACCGCAGATATCGTTTTTTAGAATAGAAATAGACATTGAAAAATCGAAACCCCTGCAAGGTGAATGATCCTAGTTTGACTCCCGGTACAAATAAAATTTTGGGATCGATACAACGTTTCAAATTAAAAATATTTTTCGAACATGCAAAGAAAAATATAGTTTTGGTCCAACGAACTCTAAGTGCTTAAAAGAAAGGTGTTTTAATTGTTTAACTGCTAAAATCACCCTTCGTAATTTTGTCTTTACGACGTTAAAAAAAAAAAAAACACATCTCTGTAAAAACATGGCAGCCACGCGCCAGTTGGATCACACGGCTCAAGCTGACTAATCGCGTTGCTCGCACGCTTCGGCGTCGGTGTGCGTCGGACTTCGTCGGTGTGCGTGACTGCGTGTCGTGCGTGCGAGCTGGGAAATCTCTGCACGGGGACCGATTTATCATGTGCACGCCACGCCACCAGGTGCTATAGTGCATGTCGCTGCCACTTATAGCAGCGAACGTTGCTGGCTAAGTGCATCGTTTTTGTGCAGATTCATCTGTGATAACAGCCGGCGTCAAGGCTGCTCCAGCGTGTTTGTGTTTTGTTGTGTATGCTATCGTCTTTGTGTTTGCATGTGTGTGTGATCAGATTCAAGCCAGCCCGATCGGTAGTTTAAAAAAAAGCCTACATACCTGGTACTAGCTCACAAAATAAGAGAATATCAAATCTCAAAAAATATTTGTATATATATATAAATTACACTTCAAACGACCTCTATGCAAATGTTTAAATGTTGTTTGTTTACTAATACATCTATTAAAAACTACGTTTGTATGCTTTTTTACTAATTTTCCTATTTTTCCCGCCTTATTGAACTTGAAAAATGGGGTGACACTGACCAGTAAAATAGCTAAATTCCAGTCAGGAAGGAAACAGAAGCAACCGATAGGTAGTCACCATGGAGATGGGTTGTTATCTCGAGGTGAGCCACTCAACTGGACCGTGTTTTTGTGGCCGAGCGAAGTGTTGAGCATCCGCCTTAACGCAACCCGCAGAACAGACCCGGCACCTCCACTCTACCATAACTTTATAATGATTACTGGTGTTTAACGACGCACTGTTTGGACAAATGGTCCTATGACAATGGTCTAATGGTGTCGGTGAATGATATATTGATGATGAACCTACCCTAGCCTAGAAGGGAGGAGGGGAAACCTGGTGCCGGCACGTAGCCTACTCCTGTCGAAAAGCACCGAGGGGACCACCGGCTGTACGTCCCTTCCGAAGGACGGTACAACTTGAACAACATGATTCCTCCATTAAACAGTGCTGTCGAGAGGTTGATAAGCAAGGCGAATGAAGTTGTCGTACAAACTTCAAATCCTCCAAACTCTCTCTCCCGAAAAGATCTGATCATGTGCACTATTGTCACCCAACTCAGCGCTCTGTAGCATAACTTTGGTGATCTCATGAGAACCGATGTTTCCAACATGTCAAACCGTTTAGTCTTTACCTTAACCTCTAGCGAAATGCAAAGATTTTTATCGGATGGCTAGCCAGGCACATGACCATGGCCATGGCCATACATGATAAAACCAGCCCTCTGTCTCATCAGCATTCAGCATTGAAATAACGCTCATTCAAAAGACAATACACTAAGCATAAGGTAAGCCCTAGTTTCCTAAGCATGAGGAGAGTATGTGTTGTTCAGAGGCATTGAGACCGAGTATAGCTTGCTGGCCGGTATTTACTTTGATGAATGGACAAAGCCTCGTGAACAATAACAGACTCACCGCCAACGTGCTTTGCAGGAAGTCTATCTCAATCAGTGTTATCATGACACATTGCCAAACCAAACAATCGACTCATCAGCGATGACCAATCCTAATGCAGCTGACACGATGCATCGCAACCAATCGCAGCACATCGGTGCCGGTCGAGAGATGCACTTAATTTGCAAGAACACGCGTGCGCTTTTTCCAGTCGCGTTGGTTGAATTATGTTGATTGGACAGCTTTAAGGTATGACAGGTTGAGATAGGGTTGATGTTTTTGAGAGAAAGAGAAAGGAAAGCATTTAAAAAAGAACACAATTTTTTTTTTACAGACAATAAACTGAACGAAGAACAATTAATTTTTCACACGGACGTCGTGTTACAAGGTTTGACATATTTGGAAAGTTTAGTTGATGTAAATAAAATTCTTTGGTCCCGAGACTGAGAAACGTGTTTTGAAAAACAGTGAACGAACCAACGAACCAACGCATCATGCGTTCTTCTTCCGACATGTCACGTGCTTTGTTTCCCGCTTCGTTAAGACAAAATAAGTGCTGGAAATCTTCTGGAAATATTAAAATGTTTGAGTTGACGGAAAACAAAGGTTTCTATAAATTTTCATCGAATTCTGTGATGCTGTTGGCCTCTAGCGCGAATATGCAGGAATTCCTAATTTTGCATGTGATTTTTCTATTCTTGTGAATTTCATGCGAATTTCGGGTCTTAATTATAATTCTGGTAACACAGACCTGGTCGGGGTACAGCATTACCAATTATGCTAAGCAGGCAACCAACATTACAATCGATATATAGTTTATTTGAGTTGCTTGGGCCCAATGAAGATCTAAAGAGGACTATGAATGAACATAGAAGGCGGTGATCTAGTGACGCTTTGCTGCAATCACACGCCAACAACTCGACTAACCCCGATTATAACGTGGCTCCATGGAGATAGAAACAGGACTGTGAATGAACATAGAAGGCGGTGATCTAGTGACGCTATGCTGCAATCACACACCAACAACTCGACTAACCCCGATTATAACGTGGCTCCATGGAGATAGAAACAGGACTGTGAATGAACATAGAAGGTGGTGAATCTAGTGACGCTATGCTGCAATCACACACCAACAACTCGACTAACCCCGATTATAACGTGGCTCCATGGAGATAGAAACAGGACTGTGAATGAACATAGAAGGCGGTGATCTAGTGACGCTATGCTGCAATCACACGCCAACAACTCGACTAACCCCGATTATAACGTGGCTCCATGGAGATAGAAACAGGACTGTGAATGAACATAGAAGGCGGTGATCTAGTGACGCTATGCTGCAATCACACACCAACAACTCGACTAACCCCGATTATAACGTGGCTCCATGGAGATAGAAACAGGACTGTGAATGAACATAGAAGGCGGTGATCTAGTGACGCTATGCTGCAATCACACGCCAACAACTCGACTAACCCCGATTATAACGTGGCTCCATGGAGATAGAAACAAGACTATGAATGAACATAGAAGGTGGTGAATCTAGTAACGCTTTGCTGCAATCACACACCAACAACTCGATTAACCGCCATTTTATACTGTTTTGACAAAAGATTTTTAAATGTTACCCGGTTTTTTACAATTTCTGTTTGAAAACGTACTCATACCAGACGATTTACTTTGGAATGACAGCCGAGGCTCGTTATTTCGCCTGTGAATTCCACGCACGCGCAATCGATGCTGCATATTGAGAGGTGCTCGACGCTCTGAATTACAGGGGGTGGGAGGACCGGAACCGCGCTCCCTAATTTACAACAGAACTCCCTGTTGGGGAGTTTGTGGGAGTGGGGAGTGGGGAGCGGTGGGCTGAACTAGCTCGGCAATCTTGCAATAATACCCACCGCCTCGTGGATTATGCTGGAAATCCGAGCGAGCAGGGAAATTGGGAGACGACGAAGGAAGCGTATTGAGAAAATAGGCCTTACATGATTGTAAAATTGCGTTTCGAGATGTTAGTCTTGTGATGGTGTCATTGAAGACGGGTGCAAAAGTGTCTGCGTCCCGGATTTGAGACGGTCGAGCTCACGGCACGCAAAGCACAGTTTCTTGCAGCAAATCACGCATTTATCACCGAACACATTTAATTATGATACATGACACCATGTGGGGACCAAAAATTCGGCTGAAATTTACAACAAACTTTCACACCGCCCTCTAGTATCTCTAAAACAAAGAGAACAAAATGCGTATACTCGGAAAATGTGTTAATTCTCTTGAGAATTCATTTCACCCGTGTTTTACAAATTAAAATCTATATCCGGTCGTCAATTAACGAATAAAAAAGCACGTGAATTATTCAGGGGCGTAAAGTTAACTTAGCTTCGAGTTTCAGCGTCAACGGTTTCCAGGGGTGACCAAGAGTTGAACATAATATATCTTGTTTGAAATTATGAAAAAAAATAACCGGCCAATATTTCGAAACTTTATGCAGAATCCTCGACAAGCGACGGAACTTTGAACGATTAACTTCATCAAAGTCAAACTTACGCGAAATCAAACAAGCCCGATCCAGATAGCCAGCGGCGAAAGCTGTTCCATCGACCTTGCCGTCGCACCACCTTGGACAACCCTTGTTAATAAAGCGGAAATTCTCCATCAACTCTGTTCCCACCCAAGGCAGTGCGATCCACAAGGCTCATATTTTAATAATAAGCACAAAGTTTGCTTCGCTTTTTTTTTTGCCGCCGTCTCGCTGTCAGAATGACATTTTGCTGGGGCGGTGTTCGGGGAAGGAATTTCATATCTATTCTAAAAATAGAACTGTGTGTGTTGTCATAAACCCAGTGCGAAGGGAGGGGGGGGGTGACTGCTGAGATAATTATGACAGTCAGGGAATGGAATGGCAAACGATGAACGATATAAAACGATGATATGTGTGAAAATGTATGTGATAAATCTTGACACGGGGGTGAATCGCGTGATATAAGTTGTATGAATGACTTGAAATGTAAAAGACTCTGTTTGAGAGCTCAAGGGAATATTTCTTTGGGATTTGAGTTTGTATTTTGCTAACATTAATGCGTTTTCCATCGAAATAGACCCAATACACATTTTATATTCAATCGAAATGACGTCATGATAGCCACTCGCTAAAGCCAGGTAAAGCAATTCGGGCTATGATATTCTTATCTTCCTTTGTTTTTTGTTTTTTTTGTTTTTTTTCTTAAAGGCGCTTCAACCTGTTGGTCCTGGGTTTCCTTTGTTATTTAGCAGAGTCTTTATATTTTTTTTCAAACTGTTAGTACGTCCAGTGGGTATCTGACGTCACTTGTCTCTGAGTGGAATATGTCTAGTATGATAGCGAAGACATGATCAATGCTTTGATAGTGAACTAAATGATATTAAAAGCATGTCACAAGCTAAAAACTTGGCTCAAGACCAGTTAACAGCGTCTGATATTAAGTATAAAGGGTTAATTTGCCCTAATGTCACTGTTCGTGCTCTACAGGCCAAACTCGACTGATTTATATTAAATTATAACGATACGTTATTAACTTTTCAATTAAGAACCTGTACAATTTTCAGCACATTCAATTTAAAACATCTCTCATTAATTAGTTTTTACTCAAATTATAAGTTTCCTGATTCAAGTTTCTTAAAAATTTAAAAGTTTAAAATCAAGGTTAAAAATAGGAATAATTGGAATAAAATTTCGAAATATGTTCACCCTTAGATCTTGGCAACTGTAAATAAGTTTTATTGTTTCATATTTACTACTCTTCCTAGTATTTTTGATGCCTTTTTGTCGTTTTCTCCCACAAAATCAAACCTGTCTCAATTTATTGAACCTTAAAGCTTGTCCAATCAGCATCATTCAACCAACGCTCATCCACAACTCCATAAAAACAAGCGATCGCGATACCCTAATAAAAAAGTCAGAAAATTGAGAGATATAAGCCTACAAAAAGGCACCAAATCCAAAAGACTGCCAAGTTTCAAATCCTCGCACGCGACAAGAAATCCAGCCGCCGAGAATATAAAGTCACCCAAAATTCACCACAAACTTCACCAAACTTAACACCGAAAGTCAAGCGACTCTGATTTATCAACCCCCCACCCCCACCCGCCAGTGCGCATGCGTGTTATTTATGGCGGCCTAACCCGGTGGCGCTGGGGGTGAGTTATGACAGATGTTGTTCGGGGCTGTGGACTAGCTTGCTGTTGTCAAGGAGATGTACTAGGTTTACCATTGGTCGGGATCGCTTATTGGTCTAGAGTCGGTCCGCTGTACACAAAACCGTGTGACGCTTGCGCGTTTGCAACGTGTTGTGGATGAGTGGTGGTTGAATGGTGCTGATTGGACAAGCTTCAAGGTTCAACAGGTCGTGTTAGTGAAAAATGCTATAAAAATGTTTAATAAATGAAGTAAACCGTCGTTTTTAAACAAAGTATTTGACGAACAACGATGAAATTTTTACACGCTTGTCATTTTATAATATTCAAAATATCTGGAAAGTTTCGTTGAGATATTTAAAAAAGTTTGGCCTCCAGAGTGACAAACGTGATTTGAAAAAAAAAACGGGATATTTCCTGAAAAATTGATTTTTGTCATATATTGTCAGTGGAAATTGAAAAAAACCAAAGGAACTCCGAAAAAGCCATCAAAATCAGTTAAGAAATTTTAAATTCCTCTAGTTTTAGAAAGCTTCTGGAACTTTATTCGGTTCAAAATCTCCCCTAACTTCCCCTGTCAGTGTGTTGTGATACGGACCAACTCTAGCATCGTTCCAGTCGGAGATTTAGGGGTAGCAACTGTCCCAGCAGAGGGTGGCTTCAGACCGACTAGCTATTCGCACGCAAGACACTGCACACCTGACACTCGATCCGTCTTGCGACATCCACCACGCTGTGTCTCACCGCCAGCTGGAAGACAATTGCTTCACTGCATCTCACCGCCAGTTGGACCCAAGCATCTCAATTGTATCCATGTCACAGTGTACTTTGTATTCCATTTTCAGAAAGAATGTTCATGCATGGCCCTTGTCATCCCTTATTTACGGTTAATTTCCAGCAACTCTGGCTTTTCACACACGAAGCAACAGAAATGTTTTCAACAGAACATATGCTAACGGAACACCCCGATATTTCTCAAGTCCGTGAACAGTCAGAAAAACAGATAAATCGTTCTTTAAAATGAAATTTTAACAGGTGAACATTACAAACAGAGAGTCTATAACGCGCAGAGAGTGGTCAACTCATGAAAGAGAAGAGTACTGGCCATCTCCATGCAACCAACTATTCTTAGGGGGGTTTTAGATAACATCAATACTATATGGATTTAATATACCTAATTTTAATGGAAGCTGTGCATAAAATATGCAATACAGATGGTGACGATAACGATATTACTGATTCAAATGTAAGTGAGATTGGATGTCTTAGTTGCGAGCTCGATTCTCAGGAGGCGTTCACTCTAGTGCCAGGTGCAACTGTAACACCACTGTGTCAACTGTTGCATGCGTCTGTTCGGGCTGTCGTCAGCTAAATGCAAAGCTTACTAAATACTAAATGCTTGATGCTAGTGAAGAGTGTAATGATGAATGGAGAACAGAACAATTAAATCTACTCTTACAAACTTTGAAATGCCAAGATGTGTTTTTATGCAGTTGTTTTACAGCCAAAGTCAGGAAACAAAGCTAGAAAAGAGACTTTAAACAGCGTCAATTTGTCAAATTACAATTTCCATTGTAAATAAACTGTGATTTTGACGATCAAGAAGATAGCCTCTCTCGACCCAACGAAGGCTCTCTAAGCAAAACCACAAAACAAATGAAAACGCACTGAAAATGTTGACCATTTGTTTATGACCGCCACTGAGAGTGAATGCGAAATTTCCGGCCCGTCAAAGTGCGTAACAAATATCGCACGCATGTTTTCTGTTCACGCCACGCTAGGTGCGTGAGCGGAAGAAAGCAGCAGTCATTTGTTTTGCGTATTTCTGTGCAAATTTATAGCGACTCATGCGAATAAGTCACGGACAGATATGAAATCGTAAAAATGTCCTGATCGTTGCCGTGGTTAACGGGCCTTCGCGTGCGCTTGTTTTTAATCGCGTTGTGGATGAGCGTTAGTTTAATGATGCTAATTGGACAAGCTTCAATGTACAACAGGTTGAGACGGAGTGGTTTTTGTGGAAAAAACTGTAACTGCTCTGGTCAAACTTTTTATCAGCTTTGCATATACCAACTTTATGCTATATGCTATATGCTAAATACTACACTGACAACTTACTGTCAAATGGATTAAAGAATAAGTACCTAAGTATTTTTAAGATATTCTTCGTGGAGATATCAACATTACGATGAATCAAAAGAAAATATCAAACATTCTTTCGACTAAGCTAAACAAAAACCTCTACTTAATGGAAGATAACCGAAAAGAATTATTGTTTGCTGAATTGACGTAGAAGAAAGTGAATCTAGTGACGCTATGCTGCAATCACACGCCAACAACTCGACTAACCCCGATTATAACGTGGCTCCATGGAGATAGAAACAGGACTATGAATGAACATAGAAGCCGGTGAATCTAGTGACGCTATGCTGCAATCACACGCCAACAACTCGACTAACCCCGATTATAACGTGGCTCCATGGAGATATAAACAGGACTGTGAATGAACATAGAAGGCGGTGAATCGAGTGACGCTATGCTGCAATCACACGCCAACAACTCGACTAACCCCGATTATAACGTGGCTCCATGGAGATAGAAACAGGACTATGAATGAACATAGAAGGCGGTGAATCTAGTGACGCTATGCTGCAATCACACGCCAACAACTCGACTAACCCCGATTATAACGTGGCTCCATGGAGATAGAAACAGGACTATGAATGAACATAGAAGGCGGTGAATCTAGTGACGCTATGCTGCAATCACACGCCAACAACTCGACTAACCCCGATTATAACGTGGCTCCATGGAGATAGAAACAGGACTATGAATGAACATAGAAGGCGGTGAATCTAGTGACGCTATGCTGCAATCACACGCCAACAACTCGACTAACCCCGATTATAACGTGGCTCCATAGAGATAGAAACAGGGCTATGAATGAACATAGAAGGCGGTGAATCTAGTGACGCTATGCTGCAATCACACGCCAACAACACGACCAACCCCGATTATAACGTGGCTCCATGGAGATAGAAACAGGAATATGAATGAACATAGAAGGTGGCGAATTTAGTGACGCTATGCTGCAATCACACACCAACAACTCGACTAACCCCGATTATAACGTGGCTCCACGGAGATAGAAACAGGACTATGAATGAACAAAGAAGCCGGTGAATCTAGTGACGCTATGCTGCAATCACACACCAACAACTCGACTAACCCCGATTATAACGTGGCTCCATGGAGATAGAAACAGGACTATGAATGAACATAGAAGGTGGTGATTCTAGTGACACTATGCTGCAATCACACGCCAACAACTCGACGATGAAATTAATCGCATGGTATTTGTGCTATCAAAGTTGTTCACTGCATTATTTGCGAAGTTTCGATCATTTTCATTCGGCATTCTTGCCAGCGCACCGCTCGCTGGTTCTGAGCGCTTGACCTTTGTTCGCTGCTTCGCCGCGTTTGTTTGTTTCTCCCTCAGCTCGACGCCGGAAGTCCAAGGCCGGTCGGCACCGGAAATTGGAAGAATCTGCCGGCTGCTTGGCATCAAGGAGGCGCGGGGCAATCTGTCCGACGAAACCGTGCCGGGAATCAAACGGGCCGGGGTCGACACCATCGGAAACTCGATTGCAGACACGATTAAATGTTAGCAGATAGATTCGTTTCCGCGGGAGAAAACACTGGCTTTTACTTCTCATTGACTCTGGAATGGGAGTTATATGTGACGGAGCCTTTTCAAATGTTAAAGAAGGTTTTTGCGCCTGTTTTAAGCAAATAGTTATAGCTTTTTTTGTCAATCGGTCCGCTGATCTCGATAGCCGGGATTGATGCCATAGCTAGCCTTCCAATTTTAAATAAGGTTTGAAATAGCAAATATAAATTTGATGTAGAAATGATTACATGATTTTAGAAATATTCTTGGTATTTCAGGTTGAAAATTACATTGGCTGTGATTTCATTGTGAGCTATAAAAGGTAGGTTCAAGATTATTGATTAAATAGTGATCTGCTGAATACTGTAATAAACAGACTAATTACTTCAGAGAGTGGGTATCATGACGTCATTTTGATTGATTTTTGATTGAATGGAATCGGTGAATTGAGTCGACCACGATGGCTTCGCTTTACTTGACCTTGATCCCGAATCCCTTGCCGCTGAAATGTCGAAGAAGAAAGTTAACATCGGTCACTGTGTGTAAAACTGAGTACAACAGTACTTGTAATGAAAAAAAATAATTAATTAGCTCTGCTAAATAACAAAGGAAGATAGGGAAATCACAACCCGAATTTCTCTGCCTGGCTTTAGCGAGTGGGTATCATGACGTCATTTTGATAGAATTTTGATTGAATGGAATCGGTGTATTGGTTCGACCAAAATGACGAATGCCTTGCTTCACCCTACTTGACCTTGACCTAACACGAAGCGCTATCCAGGTCATCGAGATCAGCGAGGAGGAAGGACCACCAATCGTTAGCACGCTTTCTACATTATTTGACTCGTGGAAATACAGTCAGTCCGTCTCACGCTCCACTTCCCGCGGTGCAAAGTGGATGGTGCGTTACGAAGCTTGTACGGCTTCTCCATGACGCGCCACACAAGGAAGCGAATTTCCGAGTCTTTCTGCCTCTTTTTCTCCCTGTTTTCTAGTGCAACGAGTAGAAAATCTGTTTGAGTTCGCCGTCTGGTTCTAGTCCGCTGAACGCACCGGTTTTTGTTCGTCAATTTAATCCCCGCTGGAACCGCTGGGAATTAACCAGCAATTGAATCGTTTGATATTTACACACAAGTACGCGTTGCACTCGGAGAGCTCTCTGCGATGCAGCTCGCTTTGTTGCTGATGTTGCTTGGGCTGCGCGGACGACTGTTTTTGTAAATTGAGTTGTGGTTGAGCGTAGTTTCAATGATGTTGAAATATTTTTTGGTTTGAATTTGTTTTATTGGGTTAGAGCGTAAAAAACGTATAAAACAGCAAAATAAAAACGTATTTTCTACTCAAGTATACTTCTTGTACAACAAGGAAAATTAGAAAGAGTTAATGTTGTCTGTGTTAAAATACTCGGAAAGGTTTAGTCAAATTATTCAAACTTCTAGAGTGGGAGACACAAGTGTAGAAAAAGTACAATATTCGTAAAAACTTATTTATTAGAGAAGTTGTCGAACGGAATAAACTGAAAAAGTATACAAGGACGCATTTATGAAAAAACAAGGTTTTCTGAAAATTATCCGACAAATAGTTCCGGAATTTGGGTTGTGGAACTCAGTCATAAAAATTATCACTGACTTTTTGTTAAATTACTTTTGAGGAATAAATCATTGGAAAATTAGCAACCGTGTTTTTTAAATATTTTTAACTGTGATTTTGCCAATCGATTTGTGGATGAGCGTTAATTTAACAAAAGGAACAGCAAAAAAATCAGTAAAAAAAATATATTTAAAACTGCCGACACACGAAATGTTGGAGCATGTTTAAAATCGTAAAACTCAATCAGTGTGCAGTGAATCCTCCACGACAGCCTGGAGCCGCAGTAAATTCGCAAAGCAAATTGCTCGTCAAGCGTTTCCAATTCCTCGCGAGTCAATATGACCATCGCAGACGTCGCGCGGCAAGAATATTGACATTCGACGCAATTTCCTCCACATTATTCACAACCACATTTCGCAGCAACGAGAAAAACCTAGTTCGTGTTCGCTGTCAAGTTTCCGCGAAATAAATTCAACCCGCGCGATATTTTGCTCAAAATTGTCACCGCCATGAATTTGAAATGTATTTGAACTTTAAGCGAAGCAGCCAAAAAAAAACTTCTTGTGGAATACGACATTTTTTCAAGAGTTTCATGTGATATTTATAGATAAAAGCTAGGACTCGTAACCAAGCAACAAGAAAGACACGTGATTGACAAGAAACTTGGCCTTTCAGTGCGCAAAAAACAAGTTTTCTCTTTCAAGAGTTTTTTCTAAACGCGTTTTTTCGTCCTATCGCCAATGGGACCAATCAAATTCCGAGTTGAGATTTACCCACGTTGTCACGGCAACCGTTGGAGCTGAAAGACTTTATCTCGGTGAAGAGATTGGTGGAATCTGGAAGGCGCGTAAATAGCACGCACTTTTTCCTAAGCCTCACGCGCCGAGTTTCTCGAAAGTAGTGTGATTTAGTTTCAATGGCTGCACATTTCCTTTGATCTTCCTGAGGATCACTTTAATATCATATCAACATCTCACCAGGGTGGAGAATCTAGGAAACTCTGGGCTAAGTAAAGAAGCGCTGGTGGCGCACCTGGCGGACCGGGGAGGAGTTAAGGAAAACAAGTGCAGTTAAATTCCAGAAAAGATACTCTTTTATATGTCAGCTGTCAGTTGACGCTTGAGATTGAGCATTAGTGACAAACAAAGCCTTCTCGATTTTACGTAAGATGACGTAAGTAATGTAGTGTTATATTGTACCTAGATGGCTGTGGTGCTTTTATTTCTTATCATGCTGACGATTCTGTTCCAGCAGAGTTTCCTGCATTCTACAGCCTGGTGAGTTTTTTATTTATATTTTTCAGTATTCAAATTAAATTTATCTCCTTTGAATACGATAGAAACAATCTGAGGTGAGTGCACGTGCACGCAGCTTGGAATTTAGCTGGACTCCCGCTTCAACCCAGACGCTGGGAACATTATTTTGGCTAACATTGATTTCATCAACCCACAACACCGATTACCAAGAAATAACCGCCGAAAGTAATATTAAAATCTCGGATCGCGTTCGGATTGCGAGGTCACGAATTCTTTGGAGAAATCGGCAAGCGTTCGACAACATGAGCTCGTTAAAAGCATTAACAGTGCGACCTTTCGACAATTTTACCAACCTAATCGAGTTTTAATCGTCGCCAGGCTGGCGAGATCGACGAGAGAGCGTTCGTGACTCGAACCACAAAGATGATAATATGTTTTGTCGCGTGACGCGACGCAAAGCGAAGGAGAGAGAAAATAAACTTTAACCATCTTGGACGAGGAAGGAGAAAAATAAAATAGGATAAGTTTTTCTCGTAAATTTATGGGTGGAACACTAGAAATTGATGGAGAGCAAAACACCGCCTTCTTAAAACGTTTGGCCAGAATCGATGGATAGAATTTTGTAAGATGGTTCGGCTTTTGCTGCATAACACATAATAGCAAATATTATAAATTTCCCATTCCAAGGTTAATAAATGATAACAAAATTTATGTATCCATAGAGAAAAGCACTGCCACCCAAATTTTCGTCGTCTTTGAATTATAGCCTATTTCAAAAATTTTAATTTACATGATGATGCCTCTTACTAAAAAAATGGTTTTTATATCTTGTAGCTCACTATGTCATCGAACCTAGAATTTAACTGTTTTCTTGGTTTTTTTTTAATGAAAATCAAATACAATGCAAAGATTTTTATGACAACTTAATTATTTGCTTAGATTCAACCAGAGTTGCATTCAAAGTTAATCATTATCAAACTTCAATGTTTCACATATTTACAAATAAATCAAGAAATATACTAAGATAGATATTAATTATTGGTCACAAAAGATCCACACTACAATTATACCTGTACAAAGCATAATCACGACAAGGTGAAATATCCAGGTTCGACTCCCGTTTCGGACACAATTTAAGAAAGAATAATAAGTTTCTTATCAAAAAAATCCGCACAGAAAGTTGAGTTGCCTCGAATCAACGCTATTTAGAAATATTAATTACTATTCCATTATGTAGGAACACATTTTTATTAAATAGTGTATCTCCAAAATCAAATAAAAACAAACTGACCACAACAGCGGTGGTAAAACCCTCCTCGCCCTGAAAGTCAACACATCTCTTGTCCAACACAACGCTGCAACACTTTCTCTAGCGACGATAAAATCCGGGTGCGAGGCATTTGAAATTCAGCGATCTGGGTGATAACTGGGTGCGAAGCGGGCTGCTTTCAGGGGTTGGACCCAGCGGCGACGCCTGGCAATATTCTCACATCTTCTCTTGAGTCTTGTACTCGTCTCATAGTCTATCCAGGTTAAGGTCGTTCTCAAAAAAAGGCCGCCATTTATATTTCACCAACTTACGTAGCAAAATCCACAAGGCGCTTTTTCAACAGAAATATTTTAAGTCTACAGTCTTTTACTGTATTAATAAATGTATATGGGTGAATCCACGTCAAGTCAACAAAAAATTCTCAATTTCTGAAATGACCAACTTTAAAGTCAGTGTAAAACATCTATATGCAAAGAGTAGGTCTAGGAAGGATTAAAACCATTTTTGAAAAAAAATTACTGCGCACCGTTCGTGCGCAGGAGCCTGTGCAAGTAGCGCTGTTTTGAGCGCTATTTCACGCATTCCAACACGTTTTGGCTCGTAGCGCCTAAACCGCTTCAGTTACAGAGCTGAAAAAAATGTTTTTGGAAAGCCGGGAATATTTACTTTCATATAATTACCAAAAACATTACCCAAATAAAAAAACTACCCTTAACATAGAAGCATCCCTTAAAATGAAAAAAAGTAAAATTGCTCATATTTTGATCTTGACCAATTTTTTACAGAATGTAGAAAACAGATTGATTTGACTTCCCTACAAGTTTCGTGGTGGTATTCCCAGTAGTTTGCCCGTAAAAAATTATTTCATCCCTTTGTTGTGATTTTTAACATGACTTTCATTAAAAGCGTGCAATGTAACAACAGAAGAGGCTTGGCATTTAGCATTGTTCATTCACCGATTTCAACAAAATTTTACCAGAGTGTTCCTAAGAGTTGTATAAAGCACTCCAGAAAGTTCCAAGTTGGTATTCCTAAGGGTTTGGTTTGAAAAAATTGCGCTGCAGTTCTTATACGCGCGCGTTTGGCGATACTTTGAGAGGATCGCTGAACGTACCAAAAGAAAGTCTTGAAATTCATCACTGTTCATTCCCCGATTACGAAAATTTTTTATAAGCGTGTGTATAACAATGGCATAAAGCTCTCCATAAAGTTCCACATTGGTATTTTAA
This sequence comes from Nemurella pictetii, assembly GCA_921293315.2. NCBI lineage: Eukaryota > Metazoa > Arthropoda > Insecta > Plecoptera > Nemouridae > Nemurella > Nemurella pictetii. The sequence goes on along the minus strand of OV121125.1, from coordinate 3,261,108 downwards.
GTGGTTTGGTTTCAAAAAATTTGCATTAAAATTTGTACATGCGCGCGTATGGCGACTGTGAGATAAGCGCTGAACTTAGTGTTACATGAAATCTTAGTACCTATTCAACACTGTTCATTCCTCGATTTCATGATTTTTTTACCAGAGTGTGTCTTACTGGTGCGTGAAGCTGTCCAGAAAGTTCCAAAATTGTATTATTAATACTTTGAGTGAACGAAAGCATTTTTTTTTTACTTCAGAACGAATTTGCACGAATAATTTCATTTATTTATTAGATCTTTTTGCGAAGAGTGGATGCTTTCCGTAAATTATCTGCCGCAGTTGCCAGTGTTCACTTGAGGCGCATGGTCATGTGATTCTCACATTGGGAAAATATTTCCACTGCGTGACACCTGCCTGTCCGTACTTTGTCTTATCATAATCATTGCACAGCATTTTCCTGGGGTTGAGAGCAGAAGAGCCAATCTCCGCCAATTGTTCATTAATGACTTTCACTGAATTGTCTGGCAGGGCGTACAAGTCGCCAGGGGCAAGTGATGGGGTGGGCATGTCAACCTGTTCAAGTGCCTTCAATTTTTTGGGGAATAGATTTCTGCACAAGCCACACAGCTTCTTTCCCGGTGCTAGAAGAAATACTTCAAGGAACCTCTTTTGGAAATCGATACTTATTTCTCAATTGAATTCTATGTGGCTGGTTTTGAATGGCTTTAAAAGGGATCACAACACGATTTTTCTTTCAATGCAAAGCGATGAAGAAATTGGAGTCATGATAATTTCACACGCTGGTAATGGTTTCACACGCCACACGTTGTTTAATTCTATGCTGGTCGTCACTAGAAAACGCCAAAACATTTTTCAATTCGCTATCAAAACTATTTACACAGAAACCTAATTGCCTAGAAACGCTCCTATCGAACACATGGTGGATTAGGGACAGCCTCGATGATACTAACTTACGTCTATGTTCCTACCTACATTTTACCCCCAGCCGAATTTGCCAAAAAGTTTGAAGCCTAAAAACCTGCAAAATATGAACCCTTTACACATTCCGCATCAAAGTAATAAGAGCCATCAAAGTGACAATAGGTCTTACGCGTGGTGTCAACTGAAAAAAAAAAACTTTTTTCGAAGATGGGGACAAAGTGCAAAGGCACGACTTAATTGGCTGATAACCGCATACCGCGAAACGATGCCGACAGCACGTGTTCATGTTTTACCTGACCGATGTACCAAACCATTAACCAAACACATGGTATAGGGTTGTTTCTAACAGAACTTTTTTTCCATAATAGGACACCTGGCATTGCTCCATCGCCCCGTCAGGTCATAGAAAAAAATCAAGAAATTATTTTTACTTACGAGGTATTTCAAATCCCATCTCAAAATTAATCTTGACCGCTTCATCCTACTGTTGGACGCATTCTGATAAATATTATTGTAGTCGGGGAATGAACAGTGATGAATTTCAAGACTTTCTTTTGGTACGTTCAGCGATCCTCTCAAAGTATTGCCAAACGCGCGCGTATAAAAACTGCAGCGCAATTTTTTCAAACCAAACCCTTAGGAATACCAACTTGGAACTTTCTGGAGTGCTTTATACAACTCTTAGAAACACTCTGGTAAAATTTTGTTGAAATCGGTGAATGAACAATGCTAAATGCCAAGCCTCTTCTGTTGTTACATTGCACGCTTTTAACGAAAGTCATGTTAAAAATCACAACAACGTGATGAAATAATTTTTTACGGGCAAACTACTGGGAATACCACCACGAAACTTGAAGGGAAGTCAAATCAATCTGTTATCTAAATTCTGTAAAAAATTGGTCAAGATCAAAATATGAGCAATTTGACTTTTTTTCATTTTAAGGGATGCTTCTATGTTAAGGGTAGTTTTTTTATTTGGGTAATGTTTTTGGTAATTATATGAAAGTAAATATTCCCGGCTTTCCAAAAACATTTTTTTCAGCTCTGTAACTGAAGCGGTTTAGGCTCTACGAGCCAAAACGTGTTGGAATGCGTGAAATAGCCCTCAAAACAGTGCTACTTGCACAGGCTCCTGCGCACGAACGGTGCGCAGTAATTTTTTTTCAAAAATGGTTTTAATCCTTCCTAGACCTACTCTTTGCATACAGATGTTTTTCACTGACTTTAAAATTGGTCATTTCAGCGGCTTAGTTGGTTTGGCATGGAAATGCCCATATGGATTCAATACATGGGGATATTATATTGAATCATTTTTTTTTTGCTTGCGTATCATTACTCTTCTCGGTCTTACTCGAAAAGTTCATTAATTATACAAGAAAAATACAACCAATACACCCGGCTTCGCCACTGGTGGTTTCAGGGGGTGGTTTCAGGGGGTGGTTTCAGAAGGGTGGATTCCGAGCACTCTGCAGATTTCACGAGACGACCGAAGGCCGCATTCAGGGGATCATTTTCACACTTTACTTTCCGAGTGGCGGAGCCTGGGAAATCCCGAAGAGAGCCGCTGAATGCAGGGAGTGGCAAACTGGCGCGTGACCGCCATAGTCTCGTCGAGAGTTTTGTCAAAACACAAGCGGGAGTGGGGTGGTGGGTTTGGAACCATTTTCAAACTCTTTTATCCAAAAATATTATAAACAAGTTTAAGCTTGTATCAATCGTCTCACCAGGTTGTAGGATGCAGGAAATAGAGCTGGACAGAATCGGCAGCTTGGTTAGAAATTAAAGAAGCACAGGTAAAAGGTACAACTTCACACAACGTGATTTTAAATCATGATTCAGATCATCTTTCGTAAAAGGACTTTGTTAGCCACCGATGCTCAGTCTCAAGCATCAACTGACTGTTGACATAAAAAAGAATATCTTTTCCGGATGAAAACTGCACTTGTTTAATAAACTTCACCCCGGTCCGCCAGGATCGCCACCGCCCGGTGAAATGTTCAGTTTTAGTGACCGGTAACACCGTGTAAAAGTCTCCGTCACAAAAACGTTTAAAAAGTGTGTTAACAATGTCCACACTTTAAACCAATTACACGGCACCGAGTTCCTGCAATTAGCCTGGCTTAGTTAGTTAATTACCGTTACACGGCCTCCCGGAATCCATCTCACCCCAACCCTTGGCAAATTCGGGTCGCACAAAGTCTCCATTCCTTCCCCCGGGACTAACAAAAAAAAGGGGTGAGAGGTTGAAAAAAAGTTGAAATTTATATCACCCTGGCCACGATATCGACGGAGGACTGCAGCGATCAAAGTTTGAAAGACAAACTTCCGTCATCTCTTTGATGTTTCGCTCGCTAGGGGGGATGAAGGGGGTGTCTTCTGGGACTTGCTAACAATTCCGTGGAGAAGAAAACTCCATCCCCTAACCCGCCCCACCCCTAGGTCACAGTGGCGACCGGTAACATTCCTTCTTACAAACCCTGAGAACAAAAGTGGGGTAAATGATGTTTTAGAATTTTCTTTAATGAAAATTGTGGTAAAGTCACCAGTAAAGTAAGGTAAAATCACCGGCTCTGGAAACCATAATCGAGACAAAGTTTTGATAAGTTGACTTAGTATTTCTAGGAAAAGTGTTCCTTTTCTGTTTTCCCGCAAAGTGTCAATCCCACACCGCTGTCACCAATGTAGTACACTACTTTGGTGCCATCGTTGTGGGTTTTTTCCAAAAGTCAGATATTTGGTACAATGGCCCCGTGAACGCCTGTTTCGTCATTTGTTTCCTAGTTGCTTTGATTTAGCAAAGTATTGCAAGGAAAAGTGTTGTTAATCCGTTTTTCCCGCCAGGTGTCAGCTTGTGTCACGGTCTACCATTGAGTTTACTAGAGTTAACAAACTTAACCACCGTTTATCTTAGCCTTCTGGAAATCTCACAGACAACAGCTGCATTCACAACGAATAAGATACTTAATGGAAGTGTTATATACACTATACTTTTTACATGAAATCAAAATTCTATCAAAATGACGTCATGATACCCACTCGCTTAAGCCAGGCAGAGCAATTCGGGTTGTAATTTTGTTTGTTATTTAGCCCAGCTCAGTATATATTTTTTCAAACTGGTAGTACGTCCAGTGGGTATCTGACGTCATATTTCTCTGAGTGCAATACGACTTTCGCATGTGGGTGGAATAGATTTATTTACCGACAAAAATAAAATCCATAGCAAAATTCTCACACCAAATGTATCCACATTGTTATAGTTATGTTTTTGAGCCGCAAGGCGCGCCACTGTCGTCGGGCTCGGGCTTTCACAATGAGCCAAGTTTCGGATCGTAAGACTTTCGGACAGTTTCGGACAGTTTCGGACAGTTTCGGACAGTTTCCGCAAACGACCCCGCATGTCGTTATGACGTAACGCATCGCGCGAATCCAACGGGCAGTTCGCAAGGCTACTGTTCCTCGAGATCCACAGGGCGCCGGCCGTAAATCAAAATTCAGCCAACTCCGCTTTACGATCCTTGTTGCGAGGTTTTGTTTTTGTTAAACTTCCAGGGTGCGGGAACACCTGGCGGTTTTCCGGCGAAAACTTGGAGGAACAAACGGCGATCTTTATTGCCAAGACGAAACACTTTGGTTTTGATTTCTGATGCTGCTCTCGTGAAATTGATCGCTCGTTGGTTTTAGCAATGCTGCCAACGTATGGCGTCGAACTGAAACTTCAATCAAACGGTTTGACGTGTTGGAAACACCGGTTCTCGTGAGGTAACCGAAGTTGTCAGGTGCTAGATGGGGGACCATCAGTTCTGTTCGGGAGAGAGGTTGGAGGGTTTGAAGTTAGTAAGACAACTTCACTCGCCTTGCTTGTCAACCTCTCGACAGCACGGATTAGCGGAGGAATCCTGTCGTTCGAGTTGTACCGTCCTTCGGAAGGGACGTAAAGCCGGTGGTCCCCTCGGTGCTTTTCGACAGGAGAAGGCAACGTGCCGCCACCGGGTTTCCCCTCCTCCCTTCTAGCCATAGGTTAGGTTCATCATCACCCTTTCATTCACCGATGCCGTTAGACCAGTGCCATAGGGCCAATTGTCGAAACAGTGCGTCGTGAAACACCAATAATCATCAGCATCAACGGAAACAGGGAAACACCCAGCCACGCCGCTGTTTTATAAGCTGCTGCTGCTACGAAAAATAAACTTATTTGTGCGTTTTAAATCGGTAATTCGTCCCGCTAAGCTTGTAAAACAATTCCTCAGAAACGCACGGATGGTTCACTTTTTCCACGCTGCTTATGTTTCGGGACGCAGCCACTTGGTTCGAGCGAACATAAAGAGGCTTACAACTAATAATCCTTGATAATTACCTTGATGATTGCGTTGATAATAGGCTTAATTAAGTGCTAAATGCAGTCACACCTCAACAATATCAACTTTTCGTTGTTTCCGTCGGTGCCACGGCCTTCTGAGGAAGTTTATTAGCAGGAAAAGACAGCTGCTTCTAAGTTGGTGAATTTAAGCCTCGTCGTCGAGGAAATTGCAAATTAGGGAATGTGAAATTTTAAGAAGATTAAATTGGGGAATTTTCCCCCGGGGTATTTGGAGTTTTACGCGCTCGATGTTGGTCGGGTTTTGAACTTGGGATGTGTGGAAATGGGGTGAAAGGTCACTTTCGTGTGTCACTTTTGTAGATGACAATGCCAGGAGCTATCAATGGCGATATTTTTAAAGTGTAGAAAAAAAATCATGTTAACATGGGCTCTGAAAAACTCCGTTTAACCATGTTTATCACAGATTTACTTTTCCCGACGTTTCGCAAAGCTGTGCTTTATTAACGGTCTAAATTCAAGTGACAATTAGCAACAAATTGAAACAAAAGAAACGAACAAAAACCAAAGTCTCATCAAGAAAAAAAAACAAACTAAAAGGCCAAACCAATTCATTGACCCTGATTTTCAAAAAAACGAAACCCGAAAAAACTGTTCGACTCTGTCCCTAAGCCTTCCCGAGCAACTAAATGCTAACTGGATGAAACATTTTCGGTAATTTTCTTATACTTTCAAATGTTTTTCATATAAACCTGGGATATTTCGCCTAAAAATGCTACAAAAAATTCCGACCAATAATAAAGCAGCTCGACCCGAACAAATCTAGGTGAACTATTAAGTGACGGCTGTTGCATCAATGCAAAGTACTGCAAGTAAATTGCACATAACCTACAGCACCTAGACAGCATCACAATCTAAACCTGTTCACCAAACAACCCGATCAGACCAACACCCTGCACTCGATCTACATAATTTATCTGAAACCAGCTGAATAACAAGTAGCTTTGCATAAGCCAATGAATTAATCAGCTCAATTAAATTCCCGCCTCGTTCGCCGAGCCGGCTGCAGGTCATGAATCACCTGGCCCATGCACTTCGCCGTCCGATTTACGACCAGGTCACGAGGTCACCACGCTTTGACCCCGGGTTGCACGCGATCGCGATAAGGATCGGGGGTTGACCTCTCGCTCGAAATCCCCGGAAAGTTCACCCCGACCGGCCCTGGACCGAGCGTTCGATGCTACATGCTTTGAAACTGTGTCAACTGCCCGATAGAATACCTGATATCACAAGGAAACTCTGCATTCTGCATCCTACAGCCTGGTGAGATGTTTGCTGGCAGAGTGTCCTGCATCCTACAGCCTTGTGAGATGTTTGCTGGCAGAGTGTCCTGCATCCTACAGCCTGGTGAGATGTTTGCTGGCAGAGTGTCCTGCATCCTACAGCCTGGTGAGATGTTTGATGACAGAGTGTCCTGCATCCTACAGCCTGGTGAGGTGTTTGCTGGCAGAGTGTCCTGCATCCTACAGCCTGGTGAGATGTTTGCTGGCAGAGTGTCCTGCATCCTACAGCCTGGTGAGATGTTTGCTGGCAGAGTGTCCTGCATCCTACAGCCTGGTTGGATGTTTGCTGGCAGAGTGTCCTGCATCCTACAGCCTGGTGAGATGTTTGCTGGCAGAGTGTCCTGCATCCTACAGCCTGGTGAGATGTTTGCTGGCAGAGTGTCCTGCATCCTACAGCCTGGTGAGATGTTTGCTGGCAGAGTGTCCTGCATCCTACAGCCTGGTGGGATGTTTGCTGGCAGAGTGTCCTGCATCCTACAGCCTGGTGAGATGTTTGCTGGCAGAGTGTCCTGCATCCTACAGCCTGGTGAGATGTTTGCTGGCAGAGTGTCCTGCATCCTACAGCCTGGTGAGATGTTTGCTGGCAGTGTCCTGCATCCTACAGCCTGGTGGGTTGTTTGCTGGCAGAGTGTCCTGCCATCTACAGCCTGGTGAGATGTTAGATTTTACAAGGTGGTATAGTCTTAACTTCAATAACGAAGGCATCAGAATATATTTTACCGATAACATGCGCTCCTTTAGAAATCGTGTAATCGATCATTTCATATTTTTAACCCCGCATTTCTGAAAATTGTAACAAGACCACGTTAATCTGCTAAAGTACCAAAAGATTTACACGCAAACCAACTCGAAATGTTATACAACCTGCATTTTTAATACATTTCACAATTTTTTCCATTCCTTTCTGGGCAATTTAATTCCGCATGCAATTCCCATGCAGAGTCCACTTCAATCCGCCGCCGTGTATGCATGTTATTTCACGTGTTCTAAATAATATCTCCACGATTTACTACTGACATTTTAACCAGACGGGCTTTATGGCGCCTGGCGTGGAGCAGACACGGAGAGCAATAAGGGATGGTGGGTGTCAATATTTTATGTCCGATCTGGCGGATCCTTGAAACATGTGTGCTACGTATCTTGTGATTGCTCGCAAATCAAGCTTGGAAATTTTATGTTTATGTCAGGAACATAGAAAAATTGTTGAGGTGAATCTAAAGTCACAGAAAAGGTTCTATTTGACTAATTCTTGCAGTCGCCATGCTCCCAGGTGCTGTGGCGCTTTTCTGCAAATGATTGTGTGATTCCTCTGTGGTGTTTGGTTGATCTATATGAATTTGAAGATCATTTTCATTGTTTGATTTTTCGAGTTAAAACCTATGATCCAAACAGGTAGTGGGTATCTGACGTCACTTTTCTTTGAGTGGAATAGGTCTATTTTGGAGTAAAAAACACCACATTAGACCAAATTTGAAATTTTCATTCCAAGGTCAATAAGTGATGAAAACAAATGTATTCCCACGATAAAAGATTTGGCACCCAAAATTTGTTCGTCTTAATGGAATTTCATTTTGAATGATATGCATCTTACGCATTTGAGTGCTGTATTTGGACAAATTTATGATTTAAAAAAATTATATTTTACAAAGTTAAAAAGTGAAAGCTTTTAAAATTTACCAAAGAATTCGTACGCGCACATAAGAAAGTCTTTAAAAAGTTAAAACACTAGCAATGCTCTAGAATGAGCTTAAAAATTTAACAAAAACTCTTGCGATTTCTTAGCGAAAAGGCCCATTTCCGTTCAACAAAAGCCGGCAAGGCAAATTTTTCCAGTTAAGGTTGCGGGTCTGCCAGAAGGCCGGGAGGAAGCCAGTTAAGCCACGGCACGGAGAGTGGCAAAGTTTCTAAGCTGTTTCCATGGCGCCCGAAGTAAACTCTCTTGCACCTGTCCCGGCCAATTTTCCGGCCCCCATGTCTAGCCCATACTTTTTCATACCATTTCCCGGGTTTTTTATCCAATTTTCTACATTATTTCTGAAGTCTTCACGGTGACTGGCGGTTTGTTTGAGTGGATTTATTTGTTTTCGTGATGCGGAAGCTTCGAGCGTGAATCTTAATGCGATTTTTTTTTCTCGTTAGGAAGTTGGCAAAACGCGACTTTTCACTCATCTTCAATGCGATTAAAACATGGAAACGCGTTTATGTCTTTACTTATTAAGAAGAGAAGAGAAAAAAATTATCAATTTTTTGCAAGCCTTTTTTTACAAGTTCGAAAAATATATACTCTAAGATCGCCGGAAACTATGGTAAATTAGAAAAACTCTCATGCCTTGTTGTATTTTCTTAAGATTATCCAACTGATGCACATTTTTTACACACAATTATACCAAAGCGTAAGCAAAACAAAAACCAATTTAAATTAACAGAATTCAACGTGAAAAGGAAAATTTGACCGAGACAATATAAGAAATACTGAAATTCATTGTGGCCTTCTCACTGTCTATCACTTAAGAAATTAAAAACAGAAAAAAAACCCAGGATTCCACTCATCTATAAAACGATTTTTTTTTATGAATTCCCATATTAACTTTTTATGAACCAGCAGTAAAAATCCACCTGCAGTTTTTCTCAGCCGCCTCATGAAGACGAGTCAAAATCCGAGCCCACCGCGTAATATTCATCAGAAGCAAGCTGCTGAGATCCCAGGAGGAGGGACGTTGACATCACAACACACTTATCCAGACTTTCCTAATGGCGCTAAAATCTCAAGCAGACTTCCCAGCCATCAATCCCTGGATCTTACTCACGCTCTAATTTACATATCAGACTTGTCACTTTTCCAACAGATTATCATACGAAGCTTTTAAATGATGGTTAAGCAGTCAATACGACGTGTCTGCATCCCGGCTTTGAGACGGTCCAGCACACAGCCAATGCACGCCTAGGACACGACGTGTCTGCATCCCGGCGTTGAGGCGGTCAAGCACACAGCCAATGCACGCCTAGGACACGACGTGTCTGCATCCCGGCTTTGAGACAGTCAAGCACACAGCCAATGCACGCCTAGGACACGACCTGTCTGCAACCCGGCTTTGAGACGGTCAAGCAAACTGCCAATGCACGCCTAGGACACGACGTGTCTGCATCCCGGCTTTGAGACGGTCAAGCACACAGCCAATGCACGCCTAGGACGAGAAGTGTCTGCATCCTGGCTTTGAGACGGTCAAGCACACAGCCAATGTACGCCTAGGACACGACGTGTCTGCATCCCGGCTTTGAGACGGTCAAGCACACAGCCAATGCACGCCTAGGACACGACCTGTCTGCATCCCGGCTTTGAGACGGTCAAGAACACAGCCAATGCACGCCTAGGACACGACGTGTCTACATCCCGGCTTTGAGACGGTCAAGCACACAGCCAATGCATGCCTAGGACACTACGTGTCTGCATCCTGGCTTTGAGACGGTCAAGCACACAGCCAATGCATGCCTAGGACACGACGTGTCTGCATCCCGGCTTTGAGACGGTCAAGCACACAGGCAATGCACGCCTAGGACACGACGTGTCTGCATCCCGGCTTTGAGACGGTCAAGCACAAAGCCAATGCACGCCTAGGATAAACTAGGATACTAAGGATAAAGACATAAATCTAGCAGATGTCAGATATGGTAAAACACTAAGACATTTGCATGGCCAGTCAATCTTCGTAACGGAAAATGGGTTAAATGTATTTTTAATTAATCTCTTTTGACTCCAAAAACCAATATTAATTGGTATAAATGACTTGACCTTCACGCCAGAACATAATATTATTAATGTTAAGTAAGGTTTTTACTTAATTCTTGAATTAATTTGAAATGAATAGTGGAAAAAAAACAGATTAGACATAATCAATCCCAGCAGGCAGTGTGTCCGTTAGCTTATCGTTACTCAGTGGGGCCGTTCCGGAAGGGTTTTATTTAATCATTTTTGAATTTTCCCGCTGAATTTGTGACTACAGCAGTTTATGTCCGTAAAGCCGTATTTATGGCGTGATGTTCGAAGCTGAAGTATGCGCAGCACCGGTTACTTGCCATTCGTCATCGGCAGCCGGTTTGACAGGCGGCCGGAGATTTCGGTCCTACATTTTTATGCAGGAAAATTCCGCCGTAAATTGTGTGATGCATTGGCGCATGATATTATGCAGGGGCTGGCGCAGTATCAATCTAGGTTATCCCAGGTTCCAAGTTATATGTGCTAAAAACTCGTTTAGAATAAAGGAATATGCAGCACTGCCTCCGTTGAGTGTATAGTCCGTCTCACGGCCAGTTTTCAGCAAAGATGACGCTTTGGTATCGTGAAATCCCTTATTTTACACACCCCTTATACCTCAGTAGCAATAATTTACCAAATTTCTGCCATGGAAACCAGCCCACCGCATGGGTAATCTATAAATTGGATACATGCCGAATTTTTTTTCATCTTTTCACAATTTTGTTTTATACTCTCATACTTTTATACTTTCATAAAACTGGATTTATATAATTTAAACTGAAGATCAAATAATTCGCACGGTGACTTGGATGTTCAATTTTTTATACTAAGCTTACCTTCACGGCCAGCTTGATAGTCGTAAGCATCTGAGAGAGGAAATCATCTCACCTGGAAAAAAAATGATCTTAAATTAACACAAATATTACAGTTAAGACATTGCAAATTCAACATGAATTTTATTACACTGTTTCAATCGCTATAAGTCTATGGCTTTGCGAAGCTTCTGTATTTTCCTCAAATCACTGGGATTAAATTTTATAAACTTTTTCAACTCGGCAGTGACAGCTAAGTGACAGAAACAGTAGAACGTGAGTGCACGTGCACGCAGAGTGTCAGTGTAGAATTTAGCTCGAGTCCCGCCTTAAGCCAGACATAGGTAAAAAACAAAACCGGACATAACTGTACAGAGCTGACAAAGTAATCATTAAAAGTTTTTGTAACCAAATATACTGTTTTTCTTGGAAATAATATAAATTTCGTGTCGAGTTAAAAGTTAACAACGACGAACTAGGGACGTAGCAAGTTTTAACCCCATCTTGAAGAAAACGGATTGAGTTTTTAACATGGTTTTTGCTCTGCCCTGCATTGGCGATGTTCACAAATAGTTGGACTAGTTTCGCGTTGCTGCGGATAGTTTCAGCTGGAAACAAAAACAAACTATTTTCCCAGGGCGTTCTGGAAACTACGCTGCTAATTAAAATTAACTTCTCGAACGAATTTCAAAAATTATATTTTTAATTCTAGTAGTAGTACTTGAGTATTTTGTGATCAAGTGGTGTAAGGGTTAACAGAGAGTTGTTACGCTGCATGTCCATCCAGGATAAAATCATACTCAAAAAATGGCAGCCATTTATATTTCACCAAGTCATGAAACTAAATCCACAAGGCGGTGTTTCAAAACATCAGCATGAAACACTAGAACAGTTGCTAAACGTTTAATTTAACACTCGCATTTATTCCCATTCGCATTTTGTAGGTGTAAATTTTGACACGTGTAAACGGTGTTTCAACTTTTAAATTCAACTAAGTTGAGCTCAATATAGAGCTCAATGACTAAAACGAAAAATTGAACTGTGTAAACCAGGCGAAACAAATAACGATTACTTTAAAATTTTAAGTAAAGTAACCTACTCGAAAGTTTTCAATAGGATATGTTTTTTCTAGTAATTCGTTTCTATTTCACGGCCAACAAGATACTTTATTTTAATGGGGTCTTGCCAAGCTCGTTACAAATGGCTCCACGGACTTCCCATTAAAATTAATCTCATCTCAAATCCATCCAAGTTCTGAAATTCATAAAAATAAAATAAACCAGCAACGGAAGTTTCGGTCTTGGTTCCTCGTGGCTCCGCTCGGCGATTAAGGTCGCTGCGAACCGTTTCATGGACGCCGCTGCAAAGGTTCATTATTTCCCGACAGGAAACAATGCCAGTTTTTTTTTTATTATTTTCTAGGAAAAATCGTTAAAAAATCTGTTATCATAAAAATCCCATTAGTGAAACACGATAAACTTTAATTCGGATTTCTTCCGTGCGTATTTACCGGGAAAAAGCTATTAATATCAAAAAAAGCTTCATATTTGAATAAAAGCAGGTTTCCTTGTGACGAGGCGAGTTCACCTTGAATCCATTATGCCTTAAATTCACTGCACACTGACAAAGCAATGCTGCACGATGCTGAAATCAAAACAAAATTTTTTAACCGGATGTTTTTTTTTTTAAATAACTTAATATGCCACTTACAAATTACAACAATTTTTAAACGATCATGACGTCACTGGGACAGATTGGGCCTTCTTGATCCTCAGTCCACCAAAAGGAAGGCTGGATTCTCATGGAAACCATGGAAACCATGCCGTTGTCACGTCCCCAAAGAGACAGTCTTTTGAATGCGCGATTAACCCTGGTCGTTGCTATGCAACCAATCCATGGACAAGAGATTGCCGCGATCGAAACGTGAACAGAGATGGCTTTGGCGGAGTCGATTTTGTCTTTACTGGGAATCGTAGTTAACTTTTATTTTTACGATCAAATAGTAATTTTCACTAAAAATAATTTAAGATTGACCTCGTTCATCGAGACCAACTCATGCAAGCCTTCAGACGCAGTCTTGCACTTCCTTAAAAACATCTTCGTGGGAAAATTGATCATAAAATTGATCGTAACACGATGCCACTGAAAATGACGATAACTTGACAATTTTTCAGGTTAAAGTTCCGATTTGTGATTGCCTTCCCTGAAAATACTGCAAGCTAAAACAAATAACATCCGATATCCACTTAAAAAAGGCCACTTGGGTTGTGATTTCCCTGCCATCATGGTTGTAAGATTCTATAAGAAAAAAAAATCCCCCGTTATTATCGTGGATTTAAGGGACATCAACAAACCTAAAGTGTGTTTTCAAAAGCTTCAGGTGATATTTTTCTTGAAATGAATAGTAAAAACTTATACGTCACAAAATGTATCAAATTGATTTCAAGACCGGAAGTTAAGGTGACCTCCTGTCGAGATGGTGGTTACGTGGAGGTGTGAGGAACAATTGTCTCGACTGCTCCCCGGGGAAATCGCACGATTTGACGACAAAGATCCCTGCTAGGAAGGTCTTCGCTCGCTAAATCACGCATACTAAGTATAGTCAGGGCCGGTTTTTGTATGCATCAATGTAACAATGTAAAAATTCTCATTTTCGTCCACCATCTTTTTTTGTCATTATAATGAAAAACGATTTCTTTTATATCCAGGGGCCTTACCTAGCGCGGCCAATGTTTCGGTGCTACGGTGGTGCTACAGTAGCACATGGTGGTTACTGTGTTCAAAGGATAGGGAAAAACCGGTTTTTCACAAGCTCCGCCCTGTTGTGCTGGGCCACACCAGCCTGTTGTCCGCGCTAGGTAAGGGCCCAGTACTGTACGGTTTTTAACATAAATATTTATTTTATGCAGAAATTCCTGCACTCAAACAACTTTCAATCACAACGTGAGAGCAAGAAGCATATTCAGCAGCCAGAGGTTTAAAACACACCAACTAAATTTTATCAATTTCTTACCAATAAACCAATTGCCATAATTCCGTTGCCGTAATACCATAATTACCAATTACCAATCAATAACGGTGCACAACTATTTAGTGCTGATAGATGTCACATTGAAATGTAATATCTATTCAAAAACATAGTTTTTCGTCATAAAAATTAAGAAATATTTATATTATATCTGGTAATGTACGGTTTTTAATATTAATATGTTTACTATACAGAAATTTCTGCACTTAAACAACGGTTATTCTCAAAGCGAATTCAAGACACATATTCACAGCCCCAGCCTTAAAAAACACAGACTAAAGAGTGAAAACCGAGTCGAAGCATCAAGTTGAATGATGCCACCAAGTAGCAAGTCATGCCCTTAACAAATGCAATAACAATGATCGATGACTGCCAACAACGCAGCACGCAGCGCAACAAAAGCTTCTACAGAAATTACAACGTCTGAAAAAATTTGCCTGTGAACTTTTTTCTAGAATGGTTCATAATGGCATAGTGAACTCGACTCGAAACAAGTGGTAGACGGTGGCAAGTTATTTCTTAACATTTATCATCTTGGATTCAGGGAGGAACAAAGGAAAATGTTTTCGATAAAAAGATAATTCAGCGATGGAACAGCAGTTTGCTGTTACGGCAGAAACTTGCCGTAACCAGCCGAACGGCAAGATGAGCAACGTCAACTTTTACCAGTTGCCATTACACGGTCCGTGTTATGATTGCCAATCATTATTGTTTTAAGACTCGTTTGTTTTCCTAATCTCAGACAAGTAAGCTTTCAGAAAAAACAACGGGGTAATAGAAAGCTTATAAGCTCCCACATTCAAACATTTTCCGACGTTTCGCAAAGCTGTGCAGCCTGCTTCATCAAAACTCGAGTGCCAGATCCAAAAATTGAACAAAACCCAAACAAGCCTTCACAAAACATGCCTCAAAATCTCAAAATCAACATTTTTTTTAAAACATTGTTAAGTATTATTTGATTCCAATATGGACAATACGAGCGTACAACCCAGCCCCGCTGAAACAAGCAGCAGCATCTCTCCATGACGCATGACACCCCCCCCCCCCCCACCCCCCACCAGCTACCCCACCTGTCGACGACAGGGTAAATTACACCCAGCGCTCGCGGCGGCGGCCAGGTGAATTATTCACAGCCTTCACGATCAACGAACTAGGACCGAAGCTAATTCCCCCCCATCCCCCCTTGGATATTTGCATGCGTTCCGACTTGTCACGGCCTCCTTTGTTACGGACGCCGTGTTTTTCGGCGCGTGTTGTTATGAATTATTGCGCCCCGTGGATCTGTGCGGGGTGGGGTGAAAGGGTGGGGGGGGGTAAGTTCGCGCTTTGTTTTGCAACTGGACGCAGTGACGGTCGGACTTTGGGGAAGGAAGCGGCGAGATTTTTGATCCCACCGGCTTTGTGCTAATTTCTAGCGACCGACGGCGCACTGTGAACACATTTCTATGCGCCGAGGTTTGTTGCGTTCGGCGGCGGACAGTCTTCGGCGGAGGGCCAATGAGATTTTATTGGACGCTGCGTTACAGGTCGCATGGTCCACAAGTTAACTAGTCACGAGGTCGCGTATTCTTTGAAGAGAGCTATTCATCGGGGCGATCAATGTTTATCCATGTTTCCCATCATCCAAAGATCATTCAAACATCATTCAAACATCATTCAAACATCATCCAATCACTCCTTTTCCTTAATTGACCAGGAATTCATTGGTCCTGGTCCTGGTGTTTTGGAGCCATTGGTGTTTTTGGTCCTGAAAAATGCACGAGACATATTGTAGTTTGCCTATTGTTCCATCGGTGAATAGCGAATTTAGGGTCATAAAGATTTGAGAACAAACACAGAAATATCGTCGACGAAATAACACGATGCGGCAGCAGCAGCAGCAGCAGCAGCAGCAGCAGCAGCAGCAGCAGCAGCAGCAGTGAGGAATCGTCCCCGCCGTGCTAATGAGTTTCAAGACGGAGGCGTCGCTAATTGCTCGCAGGATCAATTAAGCCGCGCCGACACTCGATGTCATCCAGGGAGCCGTGGCGACAACAAGATATTCGAATCGTATTTTCTCGCCGGAAGAGAGCGAAGCGATTGGCGGAGAAGAAACGCGCTAAGAATTCCCAAGTTTCATTCTCATAAAAATAATAATAAAACATTATTATACCTGTGATAACAACTGAGAAACCTGCATACCCGACTCTCCATGGATTTCAGTTAAAGGACTCCATGGAGATAGAAACAGGACTATGAATGAACCTAGAAGGCGGTGAACCTAGTGACGCTATGCTGCAATCACACACCAACAACTCGACAAACCCCTATTCTTAAACAGATTCAATGCATGCGTTTTAAATCGTTTCCGATACATTAAGTGATGAGCATTTTTTGAACGAGAGACTAATGGATTGCCGATCATCGAAGGATTTTTATCACCTTATTTAGTGAGCTAACTACAAGAAAAAAGGCAGAAAAAGCTTTTCGAAACTATGATCGCGATGCATTCAATAAACGAGCTCGATAGTTTAAGACAAGAAAACACTTTTAGTTTGCATCCAACAATCTTCAACAATCTGCTAATAAAACATGGCGGCCACGTGCCTAGCCAGCCACTCTTCACACGCCAAGGATCTCTAACTCCCGATCGCGTCGCGCGTTGTTGTCGAGCTAAATGTAAATTTATATTTCTCAGCCGACTTCAATTCTTTGTCTCAAGTCGGCAGTCTTCGACGCACCGACCGAAGCACCCCGACGGGCTTCGGATTACAAAACATGAGCCGTAGACAATCTAAGTGGCGCAGGTAAGATTTCCAGAAGGCTAAGATAAACGAAGGTAAAGTTTGTTAACTCTACTAAACTTAATGGTAGGCCGTGACACAAGCTGACACCTGGCGGGAAAATAGATAAACAACAATTTTCCTTGCAATACTTTGCTAAATCAAAGCAACTAGCAAACACAAAACGAAACAGCCGTGCACGGATCCATTGTACCAAATATCTGACTTTTGGAAAAAATCCCACAACGATGGCACCAAAGTAGTGTACTACATTGGTGACAGCGGTGTGGGATTTCAATTTTTCACCTAAAAGAGAAGTAATCGCAGCAAAAAAATAAAACGAGAACATCCTCACAGTCTCTCTGCGCAAACAAAGCGCTGGTGACGAACCTGGCGGACCGGGGTGAATTTTCAGGAAACAAGTGCAGTTATCATCCGGACAAAAACTCTATTATATATCAACTGTCATTTGACACTTAAAATTGAGCATCAGTGGCAAACAACGCCCACTCGATATCACGTAAGATGACGTAAGTAATGATGTGTTTAGTTGTATCTGGATGGCTGTGGTGGTTTAATTTCTAACCAAGCCGCCTATTCTATCGCCAGTCCAACGATGATATTTCTGCAGAGTTTCGTGTAAACGAGCAGTAAGATATTATCTATTAGGAATCAATTTTGTCCCCGACTGTATTTAACGCAACGCAACGCGACGCAACGCAACGAGAAATGATTAGGGGATGGGGATGCAAAGTTTCCAGGACTCGTAGACTCGGTCGGGCATTTATCATTAACAAGTTCGGTGTCATCGCTTTAGGGGATGATAGCGCCCGGTTGGCGGAGGTCGTGGTGGGGGGTTGGAAGGGAATGAGAAACGAGTGTTTAGGGGCAGCTTGTTGTTCTGTTTCGGAGTATTATATTTCTCGGGGAAAACACTGGAAGATAGACGCAGTTGGCTCGTATGTCAAAACTATCACCATCGAGTGCCTGGCCTCGGTTGGGTGGGCCAAGGAGGGAAAGGGTTAAGAGGGGTAGGGTTTGGAGGGGAAGGGTTGGGAGAAAAGGGGTTGGAGGGCGAAGTGGTTTGGAAGCCGAAGTCAGCGACCCTGGCTTCGGGTCGAGGTTTAGGACAGCGTGTTAACGAAAGAATAGGCGGGTTTTTTGGAACTTTGCGTGCACCCTAGTGTATTTCAGGACTTCGTGACTGTTTGTTATTTCGCGTTGTAGATGAGCGTTGGTTGATTGTTGCTGATTGGACAAGCTTTCAACAGGTTGAGACAGAGTTGATTTAGTGGTGAAAATGTGGCAAAACGCTTACAGAACAACATACGAAGGTTCTTTTTTTGTTACTTCACAGTCGTCGTGTTTTCAGGCTCATCATATTTTGAAGGTTTGTTTGGAATAAATTTGTAAATGGGTTGAGCTCTAGTGTGAGAAACGTGAATTTAGAAGCCCAAAAGTATATTTGTTCATAAGAAAAGCTTTCAATGGAATGTTTTTGGTGATGGTACAGGGGTTAAGTTGATAGATCTTAAATTCATTCTAAAAATTTCACTAAAACCTGTTATGTCTATTGGCCTTTTGGGCACAAACTGCAAAAGAATGCTTATTTTATCAGAAAATGAATACAGTTGAAGATTAATTAACGACGCTAGACATTCTGTAAATGCAACCGAATTCAAGATGGAAACCCAATGTTTAGTGTGTTTCGTATTTCCACACAACAAAGGTGTTTAAACACAAAACCTGTATGTAAAAGATTTACAATTTGTCTTGCTGAGACTTCTGAGCTGAAAGCAGACAAAAGACACTGCACCCATCACGGCTACATCGTGCGTACGACTGTCACTGTCACTGTCACTGTCACTGTCACTGTCAACTTGACGCTACCGGTAACAAGATGGTGTCTTCGTGACGTCAGCCACGCTGTGATTTTGTTCGCCGAGAACAATGGCCGTGTTTCCTTGGCCCGGCCTCCTTTATCCTGGTGTTTCCGTTCTTTGTGATGGTTCAACGTTTCGCCGAAGGGGGCGCAATTAGCACCGCGTGCTAATTAGCTCGGATGGATCCAGATGGCTGTGTTTTTGTTCAGTAATATTTTATGGTAAATAATATCATAAAATTCTGTTTCTTAGGGAAACGGTGTTTTAGCACAAGCTTTTGATTTCACTTGTAAAGGCCTTCTTTCAGACCTCTGCAGTGAGATTCTGTTATAATTTTTAAAATGAGATAAAATGAGGACTCTTGTCACTGTGGCTAACGATACAAATGAACGCATGCATGTAAGCTCATATTAAAAGCGTTACAAAATCACTCTGGGGCTGATTGAGATTTATTATCATCCAAGTACTTCTTTGCCAGTGGTCACCCATTCAGCCATCAGCCCAGCGTAATTTTGCTTAACATCTTCACATTATTGAGCCGTTGTGAATGCAAGTTTTGCTTAATAAATAAATAAAAAATGAAAAAAACGAATTTCACGCAAGCAATAATCTAATTTTTCGGTGAAATTATTTTTCCAAGCTTTGCGCGAAGCAACGAGAAAAAAGGCAGCAGCTTTTTTAGATATCGATCGCCAAGAAGGATCCTAATCAAATGAAACTCTCCTTTCATTCGCAGAGGTTTAAAAAGAACTGATTCGCGTGTCTTTGTCGCTTTCCCCGTCCCAGCCTATCAGAAAAGGCCGACTTTGAAATCGAATTATTAGAATTACCATTCAAATTTCGCATCTACTTTGCTTGATGCTCGCTTCTCGCTCAGACCAGGGTGGAGGAAAAAAGATTTCAAACGCTTTCCTTGAGGAAAATTGGGAAAGCGAGTCACGAAGAAAATATCACGAGCAAACTATTAAAAAATGTTGGCTTGGCTAGGAATTTAAGCTGAACAGCCATGTAGGTACAACTTAACACAACGTTACTTACGTCATCTTAATATGTAATATTGAGGGGCTTTGTTTGCCACTGATGCTCAATCTTAAGCGTCAACTGACAGTTGACAAATAAAAGAGTATCTTTTCCGGATGATAACTGCACTTGTTTACTTTAACTTCAACCCGGTCCGCCAGGTTCACCAACAGCGGTTTGTTTTGCATTAAGCCTGCGAGAATGTTCTCGATTGTTTTTTTTTTGCTGCGAATATTTCTTGTCGAGGCTAAGAGCTGAAATCCCACACCGCTGTCACCAATGTAGTACACTACTTTGGTGCCATCGTTGTGGGATTTTTCCAAAAGTCAGATATTTGGTACAAAGGCCCCGTTTCGTCACTTTTTTGCTAGTTGCTTTGATTAAGCAAAGTATTGCAAGGAAAAGTGTTGTTTATCCGTTTTTCTCACCAGGTGGAAGCTTGCGACGAGGGGACGATAACTGCACTTGTTTACTGTTACTTCACCCGGGTCCGCCAGGGTCACCACCAGCGGTTTGTCGCTTGTTTTCTACATCTTACAGCCTGGAGAGATGTTTGATTCAAAGTTTTTTAAACCCCGACCCACAACGCGCTCAAACTCCCGGGATAAAAAAAACTACTGAAACTCAAAAAATTGCCGGCCTAAAAATATGTATTTTCGATTTTGAAAAAAAATCCTCAGTACCAGTTGGAAGCCTTCGTGTTTGAAAGTTTTTTTTTGTAATTGCATTTTGATTTCGTACGAAAATTACTTTGTCAACGACCCGATGGAAAATTGGAAATCAGAGCGTCGGGGGTTGCATTTGTTTCGGGGGGGGGGCGGTGAAATTGGGGGCGGGAGAAGGGGGGATGTAATTGGAAAAACAAGTAAGTTTTCCATGTGAAATATCACGCACTCATGCGTTGTACAACGTGTGTGTGTGTGGGTATGTGTGCCTACTTCAATTTTCATCAAACTCTTCTGTTTTTGATTTCATGTATAATTAATTATCGATCGGATGAACACGATTTTTCCGCGAAATGAAAGGGGTTAACGCGATGTGTAAATATGCTAATCAGTATTTTTTGTTGACTTGGGATGTGATTCTGTTTTTTCCGTTTTTTGTTGAATTTTTTCTACATCAATTTTTCGTAAGCGAAATATGCCAATCGCTAGAAATACGTCCAAAAAAATGTAATTTGTAAAAATGTAAAAATGTATTCTGGTCAAGCACACAGCCAATGCACGCCTAGGACACGACGTGTCTGCATCCCGGCTTTGAGACGGTCAAGCACACAGCCAATGCACGCCTAGGACACGACGTGTCTGCATCCCGGCTTTGAGACGGTCAAGCACGCAGCCAATGCACGCCTAGGACACGACGTGTCTGCATCCCGGCTTTGAGACGGTCAAGCACACAGCCAATGCACGCCTAGGACACGACGTGTCTGCATCCCGGCTTTGAGACGGTCAAGCACACAGGCAATGCACGCCTAGGACACGACGTGTCTGCATCCCGGCTTTGAGACGGTCAAGCACACAGCCAATGCACGCCTAGGACACGACGTGTCTGCATCCCGGCTTTGAGACGGTCAAGCACACAGCCAATGCACGCCTAGGACACGACGTGTCTGCATCCCGGCTTTGAGACGGTCAAGCACACAGCCAATGCACGCCTAGGACACGACGTGTCTGCATCCCGGCTTTGAGACGGTCAAGCACACAGCCAATGCACGCCTAGGACACGACGTGTCTGCATCCCGGCTTTGAGACGGTCAAGCACACAGCCAATGCACGCCTAGGACACGACGTGTCTGCATCCCGGCTTTGAGACGGTCATGCACACAGCCAATGCACGCCTAGATCACGCTTTTCTCCATGGTTTAACAGATCTTAGGATCTTAGTCAGTCTCCGTCAAAGAATTAGGTAAAATTTAACAACATTTATATAAGACAACTATTTCAATGTCGATTAGATATAATAAAAGATGCAAACGCCACTTCTGACATCTCGAATGAAAAATTGCTTGTAGTTGACCGTCTAGTTTAATGATAAAGTTCTAGAGAATTGTCGATGGCTTATGACAGCTGTCAAAGTCAAAGAAAATTTAAAGAAAGTCAGCACGAAATCAAGATGGCCAACCCCAAGCAACTTGAAATTACGATTCTGACATCGAATATCAGCTGTTGTGTTCAAAACAATGCCTGCAGATAAGATGTCGAACTTTTACATTAATTTAATCAATGTTCAATTTGTAAAGAAGGGAAGAAGGTATATAAGGTGTGCGTTACCACCTTTATGCTGTCAGAGTAAAATGTCTTCCCGTGTACACGACATTGGAATCGTTCACATTTATATTTGCTTTCGAAAACCAATCGCACATCCACCAGATCGTTGGCCGAGACATCTTCATTTCAAAGAACCAGAAATTGGGCTCCGCAATTTCTTCGTCAAACCTCCCTTCGGCGTCGCTCGGTACATGCGCAGAAGATGAAAGATCAATAAGAAAAGCACTGAAAGAAATGTCTGTTTTTTCCCTGCTGCTGCTGCTGCTGCTGCTGCTGCTGCTGCTGCTGCTGTTGTTGTTGTTGTTGTTGTTGTTTGGTTTCAAAGCGTTCGCATTTCAAAGCAAAATTTCGAACAAAAACAAACAGCAGACAAACGGAACAGAACCAGACACGGCAACCGGATTTCACTGTTCCACTGTCGTTTATAAATTTTGGAATTAAGCAGCCTGAAACAGCAGGTTTATTAACAGCTCAAACAGTTTGTTAAGTTGACTTTAGTTAAGTCAATACAGGATTAGGTCATGGCAGTCATTTACGTTTCACAAACTCATGAAACTGAATCCACATTACTCGTTTCAAAATATCAACACCAAACGCTAGAACAGTGGCTAGTTGTTGCTTACAACACTTGCATAGCTTCGAGCATTTTACTAGTATAACTTTATTTTAAACTGTCATTCACTAATACAGTTAGAACTAAAGTTAAATTGTTGACTGCAAGAATCTTTCACATCATGTTGGGGGGGTATTGACTACTAGCTCTATACGGACCGGGTTATTCTTATATTGAATATATTGAGTGCTAAAATGTTAGCCCATCGAAGCTTAACCGTGAAGCACCCTGCTATCTCCGATAAACCAGCTCCCGGCGGTCCAGGCTTCTTAATCATCATCCATCGTGTGTAACCCAACGTTTTGGAGCAGCGCTGTTCACTCTCCAGCCCGCCGTGAAGCCAGACTCGATGAATACATCAAGTCAGACATTTCAAGGCAGAGTCGATCCATGAGTCAGGTTTTTGATGTCAGAGTCGATGAATACATCAATATAGATATACGAAGTAAGAGTCGATGAATAAATCAAGTGAGGCATGATATGAAGGCAGAGTTGTTGAATAAGTCAGGTATTTACAGGCAGAGTCGATGAATACATCAACTCAGACATATGAAGTCAGAGTCGATGAATAATAGAAAAATTACGCCGGAGTCAATTAAGAGTGGCAGCACGACGGCAGAGTCAACTGTTGTTGTGCTGGCAGAGTCAATAGATTCCATGAATTTCGTCTCTACAATATATCAGAAAAAGAGCGAAGTTGGGCAAGGTTTTAAAGGATGCATTTAGAAGCGAGTCATCCATTTGAATATGTTAAGGGTGAGATCAAAAAGAAGCGCTAGCAAAACAACACAGGGGTATTTGTGGAGTATCGAGGGTTGTTTGTGTTTCCCCTCCTTTCCTTTCCCACAAAGGGCCGGGTTCTGGGGATGGAATCACGATCCGAGCTATCGATGGCGCGCTGTGCGGCGGTAGCTTCCTGAAGCTCTCATCCGATATTACTGATCAAGCTTGCAGCTTCGATAATAATATCGAGTAAACTCGCTGTATCTTTGAGCGGCATTTTTGGAGGGATGGTTACTCAATATCCTTGGAAGGAATCGCTGTAGAATCGATATGACCAAGGGGAGTCTAATTTCGAACACTAAAACAGAAAAAAACAGGAAAAACGGATCTCTGAATTAAAAGTTTAAATAAATATTTTTTCCTTCACTTTTTTAAAACAATATGTGGCTTTTTCTCATTTATGGGCACTTTTGACAAAAGTTCGTCGATAGATTATAAAAAAAAACAAAGTAAATGGATTCTTTTTTTCGAAGGTTTTTTTTTGCTTCAAATTTTAGACCTAACTTGATAACAGAATATTTCGGTTGCAATTTTATGGTCAAGGACTTTCACCTCTTGGCCACTAAGCAGCACTATTTACGTGATAATGTTAAGCAACATTACGCCCGGGTTGGACGTAGATTGGGTGACCATTGACTAAAATATTTTAATACCAACAACATCACTATAAATACAAATCACCAATTCATTCAATCAAAATCCTATCAAAATGACGTCATGATACCCACTCGCTAAAGCCAGGTAGAGCAATTCGGGTTGTGATTTCCCCATCTTCCTTTGTTATTTAGCAGAGCCAATAAATATGTTTTTCCAAACTAGTAATACGTCCAGTGGGTATCGGACATCATTTTTCTCTTAGTGAAATAGGTCTATTAGCTAACGCCAAGAACCTTTTTGGGACCACAAACCACTTTCAAAAGAGCAAAACCGTACACTTCCAAAACAATTTAAACTTACTAGAACTCAGGTCAGTTACCAATATGATTTGAATGACAGAAAAATTTGCATTCAAAAGTTCGAATATTTCCCGCGGCGCCTTCTAAAGCGGGCCGCCATTCTAGAAGGCGGTGGCCAATTTACCGCGAGACCAAGTGTGCAGTGAGAACAAAGTCAAACAAAGTCTCGATGAAATGAACTCGGCTTTGAAACACGGCCAACTCGAGCCGCGCTGCAGCGAGCGACGTTTGCTCCCTTAAGGGTTGGAAAAGTCACCCGCCACCCACCCCTTTGCACCCCACGGTCGGGGGGGGTGGTCTATATTGCATTTCCACGTCGAATGCGCGATGGATGCCATTACGTAGCAGACATATATATGGAGGGAAGGAAAGAAAGATCAGCATCTAAAAGCTGGATGTCTATAGAGATAAGGGAAGCTGGTCTAGACTACAGCTGCCAAACGAACGGGGCAGGGAATTGATGGTGATACGAAAACGGTTCTAATGTCTAGCAGGTCTCTTATGAATTGACTCAATATAAAGTATACTAGTTTTTAACTACTAATGCCTGGTTACTATTAGTTACTAAACTTTTTTTTTATTAAGTTATGAAGAGAAAATGAAATGCTAGCAAAAAAATTTCTGTTTGAACAGAGCTCACACAAAGGTTGCTTGCAATGATAAGAAACAGACTTGCTTTACTTCTTCTAAGAATAGTAACTGACTGTATGAATTATGAGTTTTGAATTATATATTTTTTTTATATTCGTCAAAGTGTCTTTATTTTGTCGAGCGCACGCGAATGTTACTGCGACTGAGTTTAAGTTTAGTTTGTTTAACGTTCACTGGAATGTTATTTGGAAAACAAAATTTTTAATCAGTTTCACTAAAGCAACTCTGACTAAACCAGTTGAACCAATCCGCATCATTCGAACAACGCTCATCCACAACGCGAAGGTCAATCTTAAGTAATAATATCGGTAGAAACCTCCCAAACAACCCCCGGCCAGTCTAGACTCCAAAAAAGGCGACAACACGTCTATGTCTCTAGATATTGCATCAGACGTCCATTTTTTCGTCCTTTCATGTTCCGCTATCATCTCCCCCCCTTACCCCTGCGAGGCCCACGGGACAACGTATGGACCCTTCATCGATCGGCAGGACCCGCGGCTGACCTTTGACATTGTCCTGTCCGTCAGTGACGTCATAAGTCAGATCTGGATTTCTTAGAATCTAAATCGACGAAGACTGCGTATCGCTTGCAAGGAAATCCGTCGCGTTGACAGATCAGAGAAGCTAGAGGAACTGGACCTTAGGGCAACATGGACCACTCGCAGTTTTTCCTAGATGCTCACAGAATCGATATAATGCATTTATTATGTATGGTGTTACGTGCATTGGCTGATTGCTTAACCGTTTCAAAGCCGGGACGAAGGATAATTGTTGTTTAACGACGCACTGTTTTTTACAACTGGCCCTGTGGCAGTGGTCTAATGGCGTCGGTGAATGAAAGGGTGATGATGAACCTAACCTAGCCTCGAAGGGTGG
Organism: Nemurella pictetii; assembly: GCA_921293315.2. Lineage (NCBI taxonomy): Eukaryota > Metazoa > Arthropoda > Insecta > Plecoptera > Nemouridae > Nemurella > Nemurella pictetii. Next base: position 3,235,121 of record OV121125.1, on the reverse strand, counting down.
AGGGGAAACCCGGTGCCGGCACGTAGCCTACTCCTGTCGAAAAGCACCGCGGGGACCACCGGCTTTACGTCCCTTCCGAAGGACGGTACAACTCGAACAACAGGATTTCTCCACCAATCCGTGCTGTCGAGAGATTGACAAGCAAGGCAAGTGAAGTTGTTGTACTAACTTCAAACCCTCCAACCTCTCTCTCCCGAACAGAACTGATCATGGATCACCCATCCAACAGCTAACTCAGCGTGATGTTGCTTAACCTATCGGTGATCTCACAAGAACCGGACAGTCGAACAACCCGCTAATCCGTGCTGTCAATAGGTTGACAAGCAAGGCAAGTGAAGTTGTCGTACTAACTTTAAACCCTCCGACCTCTCTCCCGAACAGAACTGATCATTTGCATGTTGGTCAACCATCCAACACCTAACTCGGCGCAAAGTTGCTTAACTTCGTTCGGCCAAACTACCCTGCATTGGATGCCACCACGGCCTAGTTTACACATTTTCGGATACATTTATGTATGCCACTCTAGGAAAGACCGTGCTTTTATCAAATTGTATCTTTTATCTGTTTTTTTAGGCCTGAGCGGCGAATTGGTTTTCTTTGCGAGATGGTTTCCACTTAGAAGGGAAATGTCCGTCACGCTGACAGCTGGCACTTTGTCAACTGGCGGTCATTTCATCGGTGACCCTATCGTAGCCACGGTGAGGTCATTGTGATGTAATGCTTGCTTGGACCAGAGATGAAGAAATTGACGGGGGACAAATCGAATGAATCTTTGGAAGTATTTAATTTGTTTTCGAGAACACGCAGGGACAGCAAATGAAAAAATGACTTGCCGTGTGTGTTTTATAGAGCTGTACAAATATTTTGTTAAAATAGGACACAAATATTTGTATTGACAGGTATTTTGAGAGTTTGACTTTCAAACATACTTTTTACGACCTTTCGCAAGGCCTGGGTTATCAATGAAATCTCACCAGGCTGTAGGATGCAAGAAACGTGGAAGAAATGTGGAAGCAAGAAGCATTTTTGAGCAGGCAACAGTATTGTCAGATAGATTAGAAAATAAAGCAGCACAGCTATCTAGATACAACTGAACACAACGTTACTTACGTCATCTTATGTGATATCAAGGAGGCTTTGTTTGCCACTGATGCTCAATCTCAAGTGTCACATGACAGTTGACATATAAATAGTATCTTTGCAGATGGTATCTGCTTTATCCAGTGTTTCCTGCATCCTACAGCCTGGTGAGATGTTTGCTGGCAGAGTGTCCTGCATCCTACAGCCTGGTGAGATGTTTGCTGGCAGCGTGTCCTGCATCCTACAGCCTGGTGAGATGTTTGCTGGCAGAGTGTCCTGCATCCTACAGCCTAGTGAGCTGGAAGAGTGTCCTGCATCCTACAGCCTGGTGAGATGTTTGCTGGCAGAGTGTCCTGCATCCTACAGCCTGGTGAGATGTTTGCTGGCAGAGTGTCCTGCATCCTACAGCCTGGTGAGATGTTTGCTGGCAGAGTGTCCTGCATCCTACAGCCTGGTGAGATGTTTGCTGGCAGAGTGTCCTGCATCCTACAGCCTGGTGAGATGTTTGCTGGCAGATTATCCTGCATCCTACAGCCTGGTGAGATGTTTGCTGGCAGAGTGTCCTGCATCCTACAGCCTGGTGAGATGTTTGCTGGCAGAGTTTCCTGCATCCTACAGCCTGGTGAGATTTTTGCTGGCAGTGTCCTGCATCCTACAGCCTGGTGAGATGTTTGCTGGCAGAGTTTCCTGCATCCTACAGCCTGGTGTGAAATATTTGGTATCACTTCGACGATAGTAAATCCGAGTTTAAGCATTTGATTCCAGCAACCAGCGAGGATTTCTGCTCGTCAATCATCCGGGTGACGTCACTGATAAGAGCAGACAGCTAATCAATTATGAAGCGCGTAGATTAATAAATATTTAACATTCAGCATTTTTTTGACGGGTTTATCGGTGAATTTTTAGCTGATAAAGTATTTTTTTGTGTGTAAGTTAAGGGTATCTTCTCTGGGTTGTTGTAAGGGTTGGTTTAAAAATGCCCAGTGAAAATAGTGATCTTCTAGTTCGTAAGAACACAGAAGGAACCGATAGGTTGTCACCATAGAGATGGGTAGGCAATTGTGCTGCATGTGTTAGCATGTGTTATATCAATTTCAGAGACAAAACACGGCCCTGTAGCAATCACGGTTGCTGTATTTCTTCTGCGAACACAAGAATCGATCCCAGATGTATCCGGTAAGCCGGGATTTAGCCTCTCAGCACATAACATACATAATCTAACGAACAACTCGTTAGGCCGAAGCCGATGCGTGAACATAATCCGTCCATTAGGCGGATTAGCCCGACGGTAATTGATAACGACATAATATTGTGTCACTGATCGGGCGTTCTCCTACAATCTTCGACGGCTTGTGAATAACATACAGTGTATTTTTATGTGTATTTGCACTCTGCATGCGAAACAACTCAGCTGATTTTCAAGAAATTTCAGCAGAATACTTTAATTTAATAACAGTTTTATTTGGTATGATTTTTAGCGCATTTCCTTTGTTACTCTTAGCAAGAATTTGATAAAACTCATAAATCAGTTTTTTGAAATCATATTTTAAACTTCCTAAACATTTTTTTACTGTACTGAATGAATATTTTATCCTTTAAATAAACACTTTATGTTGTTTTTTAGCGTGTTTCTACTTTATTTCCACTAAATCCCTGCTTCAACCTGTCCAACCATCATTCAAACAACGCTCATCTACAACACGATCCTAGTAAACGTAGATTCACAGCACTAGCTTCAGTGAGGAGTACTAGCCTTCAACCAAGGCAAGAGGTTCCCTAAGCCACCGCAATCTTCAAGGTTCAATAGAAGTAATTTCCTGAATAAAAACGGAACTCCAAAAAATGTTGAAAAATAGATGATCCAGTATTTGGCCCCTGAACGCAGCCCGCAGATCATGTCGTACTTGGCACCTCCACCAAGATTCAACCAACTGCTTAGCAACCTACGCGTCTGTCACCAGGTCGATGTCTGAGTTCGCCGATATCAAAACCAGGCCCAAGCTGCTCTGAACCACGGAAATAACATTAATTTAGGCAACTCACAACTGATTTCACAACATTTTTAACACCGGACTTAACTAAAAAATCCTGGAATACTATTTAGGTTCGCCGTGTCACCATTACGTGGCGTTTCCATTACACTTTATGCAACTAAAGCACTAAATCCAGGATTGAAAAGGTTGTTCAAAATACTCTAAGATACAATCTCAGTTTAATTGCTAGAGATAGAGCGCTGATCTCCATAGCCATGGATAGCGCTTCGAAAAGTGAGACTTTGATGCCGTATTGAGACACTTTATCATGTCTTCCCACTGATCTCCATAGCCTGGATAGCGCTTCGAACAGTGAGACTTTGATGCCGTATTGAGACACTTTATCATGTCTTCCCACTGATCTCTATAGCCTGGATAGCGCTTCATACAGCGAGACTTTGATGCCGTATTGAGCCACTTTATCATGTCTTCCCACTGATCTCTATAGCCATGGATAGCGCTTCGTACAGTGAGACTTTGATGCCGTATTGACACACTTTATCATGTCTTCCCACTGATCTCTATAGCCTGGATAGCGCTTCGAACAGTGAGACTTTGATGCCATATTGAGCCACTTTATCATGTCTTCCCACTGATATCTATAGCCATGGATAGCGCTTCGTACAGTGAGACTTTGATGCCGTATTGAGCCACTTTATCATGTCTTTCCACTGATCTCTATAGCCATGGATAGCGCTTCGAACAGTGAGACTTTGATGCCGTATTGAGCCACTTTGTTATCACTTTGTTTCTAGTTTATTTCCACTAAATCCCTGCTTCAACCTGTCCAACCATCATTCAAACAACGCTCATCTACAACACGATCCTAGTAAACGTAGATTCACGGCACTAGCTTCAGTGAGGAGTACTAGCCTTCAACCAAGGCAAGAGGTTCCCTAAGCCTTTGATGCCGTATTGAGCCACTTTATCATGTCTTCCCACTGATCTCTATAGCCATGGATAGCGCTTCGAACAGTGAGACTTTGATGCCATATTGAGCCACTTTGTTATCCTACTTATATTTTACATTATCATTTTCAAATCAATAGGAATATTTGGTTTAGAAACGATTACATAATTGAAGGAATAAATTAAGTTCAAAATTCTTGGTATTTCAGCATAAGAAGTGCACTGGCTTTTCATTAATTGTGAGCTGTAGAGGGTGGGTCAAAGAATAATTATTAAAGTGATATAGTACTGAAAACTGTAATAAACTGGCTAATTATGCAGACAAATAACATAAAAAGCCAAATACTCAGAATGCCCAAAAATGGCGAAAATCTGGCGTCGCTTTACTTGACCTTGGCTCAATGCGATGCGCTATCAAGGATATTGAGTTCAGTGGTTACAAGATGAACGCTAGACAGCGAGACTAACAGACCTTGGTCCTTGTGCCTGATAAACCTGACGGCCTATCACTCTTCCAGCCCTAAATCAGCTCGTGTTTTCCTCTGCGCTCTGCCGCGAATGCAGGTTAACCTTTGACCTTGATTTGTCACCGAAACGCTAAATTCGGTCGCGCGGCGCCGTTTAGCCGAAGCCACTAGAGATTAGAGCCCGCTTCTGCAGTTACTTATGGTGGAAAGGGGGGCGGGGGGACGGAGGGGAAGTGACTTTAGAGAGAGACAGGTTGGCTCGAGGAGGGATTTGTCGACCGCTAGATGTCCCCAGCAGGCGGCGGCGAGGGCACTTAGTCGGATGTTACGACCGCCGATGCCAGTCAAGCGTGCTACACCGCGTCTCAGGCGTCGTTGCCAAGTTTCAGTGAAATCCCACGTCGATGGCACCAAAGTAGTGAAACACTACATTGGTGACAGCGTTGTGGGATTTTAATAGTTCGCCAGATATTAGTAGATATTAGTAGCAAGATGAGCAACAACTATAAAACCAAGCTGTAGAATGCAGGAAACTCTGCCAGCAAACATCTCCCTAGGCTTTAGGATACGGAAAATCTGCAAGAAAACATCTCATCAGGCTGAAGGTTTCAGGACACTCTTCCAGCAAACATCTTAGATCTTTAAGCAAAACATAAACGTATGCATTTTGCACTCATGCAATATTTCAAGTTCCATCGCGATAGCTGTTCAAAGTTGCCGAAATTTAGAGCACCTTTCACATTGAATTGCAACACACATCATTGATTTTTAGGTTAGAATAAAATACACTCAACCTCACGATATCGTTTGGCAGCAGTCCACAACGCAACAAGTACATTAAATAAATAAAAACATCGAAAAATCGCCTCGAAACTGTTTCAAAACTAGGTTCATCATCTCACAGTCTTTATCAAACAAAAAACAAACACAACACCCTTACCGAAAACCACCGCCACCGTTGTTCCGTCTGAAATTACACCGCCCTGCTCACGGTCTCGGGTAACGCAATATCTCTACCCGATCCACGGCCCGTGCGATAGCCAACACTTTGACGGATGGATTCCCCCCCCCCCCCCCCCCCCCACCAACCACACCGATATTTCAAAACATACACCATATCAAAACCAAAACGCGCGTAGGGGCGGTGGGATGGGAAGGCGGTGGTTTTGTTGTTTCACTTCAAACGGCCCGGTAGACGGCGGTAGACATCGCGTGACACGATGCACGCTGGACTGAATCAAGATGGCGGCTTTGTGCAGACGTTTCAAATATTGGACACGCTGCTGTCTGATTTTGAGTGACAAGAAATATTTTACTTATGAATATTATTTAGGAATATTTTAATTTCTTGTATTAATTGTGCTAAAATTGTAGCATCTGCCTTCGTCGTTACGTTTTGACGAAGCCAAGAAACAATTGCTGGCGCTTTTAATTTCTTATCAATTATTTATTTTCTTATCTACCTCGCAAGATCTCAGATGCCGTTTTTCACTTGTTTATTGTTAGTTATTGTTCACTGGAACATGAGTTAGCGTTAATGTTGAAAACAACAATGAAAAAAATTCACAAGTTCGAAGTTGGGACTCAGCGTCAATAATCCAGTTTAACGAGTATCTTCCCAGCAGCGAGTTGCAGTAAGTCAGAGTAAGTAACATCGCTGGCGGAACGCCTAGATACATTGTCTAGACGTCTATGGCTGCACGGATCGATCGACGCGTTACGCACAACGCGCTACGCACAATCGCACGCATTCTACGTGATCGTGTGCACCGAGTGCACGCAGCATTCACGGCCATTGTGATTATTAATTAGATTCGTTTAATCATTCGGCGTGTGGCCGGCGTCGGCGCAATGTTGATTACCGAGTCGAGCGGACAAGCAATTATATGTGTACCGTTTTTTGTTTGCTGTCAGCTGGCCGCTCATTGGCTGATGCGTTCGATGTAATTGACACTGGATGAAATTTATTTATTATTATCCAGAATTAATGTTTGGGTTGATTAAAAATTTAATTCATTTATTTGGCGAGCGCTTAGCCCAATTGATTCGGATGTTCCATGTCATCTAGATGACACTTGATAGTTTTTTTTTGTTGGTAACATATTTTGCAAATTAATTGCACAATTTTTGGGTTGTTTAAGAGTTATTTGTACCACCTATCTATTTTTTTGTGATTTTTTTAATGTTAAATTAATACCAGCGGTTAAAATATTGGTGATGGCATCAAAACATTATTTTTCACGAGTTTTGTGATCAGCCAGCATTTAAAAAACACAATTTAGTTGACATGTTTACGTGTTTATCTGATCCGGGAGGCTGTGTGCGAAATTTTCGTTGCCTGGCAAAAAACAACCGATGAATTTTACCTTCCGAGGCGTGCCCCTTCTAAATATCACTAGGTTTTGACTACATTCGATCATTAGTTTTGAAAAAACTATTTGACCGAATTGTCTGAGAACTCACAAGATTCAACTTAATACTTAATGATGGTAACAAAAAAAATTCATGTCTTATCTGATTTTTTTACATGCCGTTTTCGTCCAAACGAAATACAATCATGTCACACTCCAGGAGTTTCATGAAACATTTCTCACTGAATTAGTTTGCAAGCATCTTCACAGCGAGCGTTGAGGCACATAATAGCGCGTAGTGAAACCCAACAAAGACAACCCCCCGTAAATCCACGCGCTCAAGTACAGCGCCCAACGACGGGGAACTTTGCAACCATAAACACGTGAACACGGCCACCTAGCGAGCATTTCACCGAGAAGGCGGTGAGAACGCAGCCGCGTGGGCAAGAAAACAAAACAAACTCCATTTGGCCAGCGAGCAAAGCAGCAATAGTCCATTTACACCATGTCTAGGAAATGATTCGAATATGGCTGCCATTGTTACCACAGCCTTCTTGAAATGCTCTGCCAGAAACAAATGCCACGATACACTGAAGTTTATCCAGAATATGTTAGGCTTAAAATTGGCAACTTATTCCATGAAATCGAAATTCCATCCATTAAATTGTATCAAAATGACGCCAGATGGAAGCTTTAGTCAACCTCCGTTTATCTCAGTCTTCTTGAAATCTCACAGACGAACTTTCAATAGTATTATTTTAACTGCCAATTTCAAATTTTATAGTCTTCGAGATACACGGGTATTGTCAATAAATAAATTCTCTCGATTGTCAGTGGCAAGACACAATCAATTTCAAAACGTAAAGCTCGAACAGCACTGTTAAATATCGATATGGTTGTAGGAAGCATATTGCTAGCTCTTTTTATTTTTTAACTTCCTATCGCACTAACTTCCTATCAAGTACCTACCGGTCTGAGCAAACGATTTTAATGTGTGTTCGGTTCCAATCCCTGCTCGTACCGCTCGCTATAAAATATGAAATTGCATTCCAAACTCCGTTCTTTCTTCCGACAGTAAAAACAATAAAGCTCGCTTATAAATAAATCTCATACAAGTTTATCCATAAAAATAAATTCGTAGAATATTTGAGATCAAAAGCAGAATTTGCTTTCATTCTTATAAAAATATTTTAATAACTTGAAAGCGAAAACACATCGCAGCTAATGTAAAAGGAACCATCCAAGTCTCGAATTGACCTCAAAATTATCCTCTAGACAAACTTCTAAAAATGCTGGAAAGAACCGAAGAAACTTCAAACTGATATTTCGGCCATTATATGAGTTTTCTTCAATAAACTGTATGCCAAAAGTCCTTATCAACACATTCTTCAAACATTCTCCAGGATAAATTTCAATCACGAATGATACATCTACTATAACCTTATTTAACGGTTTCAATAACAATTTCAATCCATTCCCAAGCGCTAAGATTCGACCCAGCCACGATTCGGCCACTCTCAACCAGCCAGTGCCCTCTAAAACAACGACGCGGTCGCCCTACGCTCGGCTCTCTTCGGCAACGTACCGGGACTACACGACAAAGTGGGGCACAAAGTTTCAACCCACCTCCCCCAACACCGCCACTTGGTCACCCCAGGGTCGTTAGCAAGACACTAGGGGCCGTGTTACGTTGTAACATCAACTTTAACCACCGTCATAATGTTGGCACCTCGTTAAGAATTTAAAAATATAAAGTAAACATCATATTTCTAAAGAAGGCGGTGTCCAAAGAATCGGTCGCTCATTTTTAAAGCCACATCTCCATATCCATGCGATACATTGGTGACAGGGATGTGGGATTTCAATTTTTATCCTGGACGGAGAATATTGGCGGCAAAAATAGCAAAACCAGAAAATGCAGGAAACTCTGGGCGAAACGGGCGACAAAGCAGTGGTGGCGAACGTGGCGGATCGGGGTGAAGTTAAATTAAACGAATGTAGTTATCATCCGGAAAAGATACGCTTTGATATGTCAACTGTAATTAGATACTTGAGATTGAGCATAAGTGACCATATTGCGTTGGATGACATAGAAGAAAGGTTGGAAACTTGATGGCTTCGTTCTTGGATTTCAAGCAAAGCCGCCTTTGCGGCGCCGACGATTCCGTCCCCAGCTCAAAAATGGTGTTTCAAAAGAGTTTCCTGCTTTTTACAGCCTTGTGAGATTTTTTTTATCAGTGGAAGACGAGAAATAACACAGTTGACGTCTTTTAAATGTCTCTCATTTCGCAACGAAGTGTTTGTGATTGGTTGAGATGCATAACGTTGGCTTGCGATTGGTCAGTTGATGCACACATTGATTCAGTCATAGATGACGTACCTGTGACGTTGTCTAGCGATGAAGGCCGGTCGGTGGAACAGCACACTCCATTGGAGACCTTGAAGATGATGTCATCGTAACGCAGAGCGCGCCTATAATCGAAACAAACAAAAAAAATTGAACGGCTGGCGAATCCAAGCTGCAGTGATCGTACAAACTGACAGAAAAACTCGTAACTGAAAGAAAAAATAGAATTTCGGTGCACGTGCACGCCGGGTGTAAGCGGGGGATTAAAAACAAAGCCATTATGCAGACACGTCGTGTCCTAGGCGTGCAAGCACCGGTTCTTATGAGATCACCGACAGGTTAAGCAACATCACGCTGAGTTAGCTGTTGGATGGGTGATCCATGATCAGTTCTGTTCGGGAGAGAGGTTGGAGGGTTTGAAGTTAGTACGACAACTTCACTCGCCTTGCTTGTCAACCTCTCGACAGCACGGATTAGCGGAGGAATCCTGTCGTTCGAGTCGCACCGTCCTTCGGAAGGGACGTAAAGCCGGTGGTCCCCTCGGTGCTTTTCGACAGGAGTAGGCTACGTGCCGGCACCGCGTGTCCCCTCCTTCCTTCTAGGCTAGGTTAGGTTCATCATCACCCTTTCATTCACCGACGCCGTTAGACCAGCGCCACAGGGCCAGTTGTCAAAACAGTGCGTCGTTAAACAACAATATTCAATCAATCCAGGCGTGCATTGGCTGTGTGCCTGACCGTCTCAAAGCCGGCAACCCATTTTGATTAAATTAAACTGGCGTAGCATTAAATTGACCATCACATTAGTAGAAATTATCAGTAGCATCGGTTTCAATGCACCCTTCTGCTACAACCACCCTCTGGTGCACAGTGGTAGCTGCATAAAAGCGTCATCAGTTGTAGTATACTAATCTAAATGCACAATGCCGCCGCTGCAATCGACGAGTCTCTAATACCTGGGTTTAATAGCGCAGTGTTGCGTAATTTGCCCGCTGCAACGAGCTCACTGCAGACAGAGTAAACAAAAAGTATTAAAATCGAAATTTTACAAAACAACTGATTGCATTATGCGCGCGAAAAGCTAGATGGAGCTTTGCCATTGGTCGTTGTCCGGGGTTTATTGCAGCGCGGAAACTGATTACTACTTGCAATCAAAACCTAATTAAAACATGCTTTATTGTCAGAGATGTAACATTCATTTCAAAACCGGGATACGAACCTGGATCTTTCACCGCTGCCGGGGTAAAGCACTACCAATTATGCTACATGTGGACAACCAACTGTGAAATTGATATTAAGTTTATTTGAGCTATTAGGGGGGATAAGGGCTAGAAACAGGACTATGAATGAACATAGAAGCCGGTGAATCTAGTGACGCTATGCTGCAATCACACACCAACAACTCGACTAACCCCGATTATAACGTGTCTCCATGGAGATAGAAACAGGACTATGAATGAACATAGAAGGTGGTGAATCTAGTGACACTACGCTGCAATCACACGCCAACAACTCGACTAACCCCGATTATGACGTGGCTCCATGGAGATAGAAACAGGACTTAACATAGAAGGCGGTGAAACTAGCGACGCTACGCTGCAATCAATGTTAGGCACCGGCTGCCAACTGGCGGTGAAAATATGTCAGTCTCCATTTTGCTTTTTTTTCAACTGAACAAACTTAATTTCCTTCTCATTACACGGTTCGAGCTCTGACTAGATTTAGTTTTGCAGTTTCGAATAGAGCGCGTATTATTCTAATAACATAATTGTAATTTATATTGCATCGTCGCGAGTTGGCTTTCAAGTTGTATTTCATCACGGCTGGCCGGAACATGCAATGCTGGAGCTTGCTTCACAATTCTGACTCTGCGAGTTGTTTTACAAAAGTAATATGATTTCAGAGAGAGACGGCGAGAGGAAGAGAAAGAGATGGGTGGCTTGTTGATCTTTCTACGCGATGAAATTCGACGCTTTGCTGCCAATTTCGTGTTTAGACGCGAAATTAATTAACTTTTCCGAATGTCACTGTGTTAATTAAAATGCATTTTGGTTTGATTCAGGCCTAGGCGGGTATTGGGATAAGAAAATTAATTCGTACCTTTCTAGTTTCTCTATCTGGCCCATGACTTTTTTTTGATAAAAACTTTGGTTTTTTAATTTATTTTCAAGCAATCAACATGTATTCGCATAAAAGAGTAAGCGACTAAAGTTAAAATTACTTTAAAAGAATGCGAAATTGTATATTTCTTCCTTCAGAAATTTATAAATGTATCTTTAAAACTTAAATTCCTCTTAATTTTCTTCATCAAATGTTTTCTTCCTCGACAATGATGAAAAAACAAGCAAATTTTTCACGGTTACCCTGTTTTCCAAACGAGGACTGATCATAAATACAGTTTGAAAATCAATCCAAACGTCAGATTGCTGAAGCCAACTTCACACGGGAAGACATCTGCACCAAAGCATTTCAGAGTTTTGTTTACAAGAAATATAACGAAATTCAAATTCAAAAGGCTTGGCTTAAAATATCGCGTAGACACGGCTAAGAGACTTTTCTGTGAGCATTTTCCCACTTTCAGAAAAAAACTTTTTTACTAAATTTAATTCATCGTATTGGCCCAAAGTTCATGCTACCTTTACATTTATTTGATTATGAATACAGTCTCTTCTTGTGTCTTTATAAAGTAATGACATTTGCCGTAATTATACATCTGCTGTTTGTAAATCATTACAGTGGGGAAACATATTAAACAATATAGATTATCCATGAAAAATTTGGCATCAAATCTTCTAAGCTTCTGCTAGACCACGCAAAAAACAACCCTCATCAATGCTGCAACTGATTCTATTTCCATTGCACCACTAGGGTTGTTTTACCTGTTGATATTCCCGAGTACCTCGCTGCCTCTAATTGCCAGGGGGTGAGCTTTAACGGGGCAAAACACACCCCTTTGCTGTTCGGGGTGGTTCAACCCCGGTCCGATCGGTTGGGGGTGGACAGGGGGGAGGGCGGACCTCGTCACAATCGCCAATTACAAGACCAATCAGTCTCCGCAAAGCTTTTTTTTAATTACTTTGCGTCCACTTTGCGATGCAAATTGCCATCGATGGGAGTAAAGCTTGTTGTGATGATTACAGCGTCCAGTAGCTGCGTTACGAAATGATGGGTTGTTTGTATTGCATTTCAAACAATAGGTTTTACAGCGATGATGTCACCAAAATGAGCGAAGATAGGTTTTATTCACCCCGCCTTGTTCGATAGATTTTTTTTTATAATATGTGTTTGTTTTCGCGCTACAGACCAAGTAACGCTGCCGATTCTGATTTAATCATAAGGACACCTTTTTAATGTCTCATTAAGGCCATCTGATATTTTCTGATAATTCGAATTATAACTTTGCTAAGAAATCAATTTTTTCTTCGATAATGAATAGATTTTTTAAATCACTTTTTAAGCCTAACCGCTTAGTAATTATTGCTTTCTTAAGAATCATGTCCATTCCTAATTTTAGCACGTAAGTTTTTATAAAAACACAGTTAAGCCCAGTTAAATAACTTAGTTAAATAGTTTTTCGTTTAATTCTTAACTTTTCAGATATGATGACCGTGTTGACGACCCTCTAAAAATTTAAATGTCTTGCGTTGAGTACTTTTTGAAAACCTTTTTTTTTTGCTCCAAATTTTTTTACAATTTTACCGTCGAAGCTTCGCCAATTCAAGTGGGGATGTTTCTTTATATCTAGGACTCGATACTTCTAGAGGCCAAAAAAAAGAATTAATACTTCATGTGCGATACTAAACAAATATCTATAACAACAAACCTATTTCACTCACAGAAAAGTGATGTCAGATACCCACTGGACGTACGATCAGTTTGAAAAAAAATTATATCTGCTAAAAAACAGAGGAAGATAGGGAAATCACCACCCGAATTGCTCTACCTGGCTTTAGCGAGTGGGTATCATGACATCATTTTTATTGAATTTTGATTGAATGGAATAGGTGTAATACAAGTCGACCAAATGGTTTGTACAGATATCTATATGCTCCTTACCCTTGACAACCCTAGCAAGGATCGGTTGCATCAGCATAATACACAGAGTGCAGAAATTCGTCTCATCGAAGTGACATCGACTTCCATTGTTTCCTCGGCTTTCTATAATTTGTAAACCACAGCCCTGTTTTTTTCGAATTACTTCACGGAAGCCTTTCAATTCCAAATGGCGGTGGAATAATATTCGCGTGCACTTCGAATGTTGGAAATGTTGACAGAATCACGGCCATCACGAGAGAACAATTGAAAACAAAATAAGCGCTGCAAAAGCATTGTCGAAGGATCACGAAATTACCCTTTGAATTCGCCAAAATGTCAGGGATTAGATTTTAAACAAATGGATTTTTGTCGATCGTTGGCAATAGCGGAGTAAAAAAGTTGTCGAGTGAACGTTGACGCGCGCATTTTAAGGTGATTGTCAGCCATTTTGTACGAGTTTGCAAGCGAGGAATACAATTATTATTCACCCTCAACGCGATAATATTGCGCGTGCGCATAGCCTAGAGGCTTATATGATCAATTTAAAATGTTCGACGTTAATTTAGCAGCTTTCTCAATGACATTCGTAACCTGGAAATATCATGATGTAGTCGTAGAGAAATGATTTTAATATTTCAAAACGTATAAATCTATTTGAAGAAAAACTATTCCACTGATTTAACTGAACCCAAAATCAACCAGGGCGGTACCAATCTCGCTTCTCATCACTTCTCATCACACACGCCCTCAGTTTCCTGTCAAGTTGAAATAAATTTTTACCTTCACTTTAACTCGCCGCGGTTTTCAAGTCGCCCGGCGGCCGTCAAAACAAAATGACGGCGGACGTCCGAGCCGCCGGTCTGCAAAAGTCAGGATGGAAAAAAACAGGTGTCAGTTCGGAATTCGTTAAATCTCACCCCCAACGTCCCAACCATTCGCCGATCCACGAAACGCTGAATTGATAATGATTAATCAGAGCAGAGCTGTATGAAATCAAGCCCACACATTGGTGGATCTAGCCAAACGAGAAAATTGTCTGAATTGTAGCTTTGGTTAAGCTATTTTTAGGTAGAGACCGCGTCAGGTCGATTTCAAAGGTTTTTCCTGTAAAAAATAAGGTGTTTCATGGTTAGATGAAAAACAAGCTGGTTTAAAAGAAACGCAGACCGTTCGTCGTGCAGACGTCGACTCTGTGCCACGCAAAGCAACACAACGCTGCAATCCGTCGTGTGCATCGCCAGTCGTCGCGTCGGCAGCCCGTTCGTCGTGCAGACGTCGACTCTGTGCCACGCAAAGCAACACAACGCTGCAATCCGTCGTGTGCATCGCCAGTCCGTCGCGTCGGCAGCCCGTTCGTCGTGCAGACGTCGACTCTGTGCCACGCAAAGCAACACAACGCTGTGCAATCCGTCGCGTGCATCGCCAGTCCGTCGCGTCGGCAGCCCGTTCGTCGTGCAGACGTCGACTCTGTGCCACGCAAAGCAACACAACGCTGTGCAATCCGTCGTGTGCATCGCCAGTCCGTCGCGTCGGCAGCCCGTTCGTCGTGCAGACGTCGACTCTGTGCCACGCAAAGCAACACAACGCTGTGCAATCCGTCGTGTGCATCGCCAGTCCGTCGCGTCGGCAGCCCGTTCGTCGTGCAGACGTCGACTCTGTGCCACGCAAAGCAACACAACGCTGTGCAATCCGTCGTGTGCATCGCCAGTCCGTCGCGTCGGCAGCCCGTTCGTCGTGCAGACGTCGACTCTGTGCCACGCAAAGCAACACAACGCTGTGCAATCCGTCGTGTGCATCGCCAGTCCGTCGCGTCGGCAGCCCGTTCGTCGTGCAGACGTCGACTCTGTGCCACGCAAAGCAACACAACGCTGTGCAATCCGTCGTGTGCATCGCCAGTCCGTCGCGTCGGCAGCCCGTTCGTCGTGCAGACGTCGACTCTGTGCCACGCAAAGCAACACAACGCTGCAATCCGTCGTGTGCATCGCCAGTCCGTCGCGTCGGCAGCCCGTTTGTCGTGCAGACGTCGACTCTGTGCGCAAAGCAACGGATCGCTGCAATCCGTCGTGTATACATCGCCAGTCCGTCGCGTCGGCAGCCCGTTCGTCGTGCAGACGTCGACTCTGTGCCACGCAAAGCAACACAACGCTGTGCAATCCGTCGTGTACATCGCCAGTCCGTCGCGTCGGCAGCCCGTTCGTCGTGCAGACGTAGACTCTGTGCCACGCAAAGCAACACAACGCTGTGCAATCCGTCGTGTGCATCGCCAGTCCGTCGCGTCGGCAGCCCGTTCGTCGTGCAGACGTCGACTCTGTGCCACGCAAAGCAACACAACGCTGTGCAATCCGTCGTGTGCATCGCCAGTCCGTCGCGTCGGCAGCCCGTTTGTCGTGCAGACGTCGACTCTGTGCGCAAAGCAACGGATCGCTGCAATCCGTCGTGTATACATCGCCAGTCCGTCGCGTCGGCAGCCCGTTCGTCGTGCAGACGTCGACTCTGTGCCACGCAAAGCAACACAACGCTGTGCAATCCGTCGTGTACATCGCCAGTTCGTCGCGTCGGCAGCCCGTTCGTCGTGCAGACGTCGACTCTGTGCGCAAAGCAACACAACGCTGTGCAATCCGTCGTGTGCATCCCCAGTCCGTCGCGTCGGCAGCCCGTTCGTCGTGCAGACGTCGACACTGTGCCACGCAAAGCAACACAACGCTGTGCAATCCGTCGCGTGCATCGCCAGTCCGTCGCGTCGGCAGCCCGTTCGTCGTGCAGACGTCGCCTCTGTGCGCAAAGCAACACAACGCTGTGCAATCCGTCGTGTGCATCGCCAGTCCGTCGTGTCGGCAGCCCGTTCGTCGTGCAGACGTCGACTCTGTGCCACGCAAAGCAACACAACGCTGCAATCCATCGTGTGCATCGCCAGTCCGTCGTTCTTATAAATATCTTTCCTGGTAAAATATTGCCTTTATAAGAATTGCTTAAAAAATTTGGTGGGTTCAAACATTTTTGAACTTTGGCCGTCCTTCATTCCATTCTTCGCCGCCGACAGGGAGACGTCTTCCGATATCTCATCCCCTTTAAAAAGAAAAATCAAGAAATATCTCTTGCCATTTTTCTGCTCATTAATTTTCCGGGAGCGAAAGGTAAGCGACGTCGTTATTTTTCTAAGGACGTGCCTTGGAACGTTGTCTCGACAAACTCCCGGCTTTCAACCCTGCAATCTTTACCCTGCAACACACCTATTCCATTCTATCAAAATTCTATCAAAATGACGTCATGATACCCACTCGCTAAAGCCAGGCAGAGCAATTCGGGTTGTGATTTCCCTATCTTCATTTGTTATTTAGCAGAGCTAATAATTTTTTTTCCAAACTGGAAGTACGTCCAGTGGGTATCTGACGTCAGTTTCCTACGAGTGGAATATGTCTATCTTCACCTTGAAATCAAAGATCGCAATTTTGCAACTGCAGAAGGCAATTTAACTGGTGCCAAATACCTAGCCAAGTTATTTCTTGAATTTATTAAATAATTTCGGCAGGAGTATTTCTGAGCCCGCTAAGAATTGGCCCCTTTTAAGTAGCGTAACACTTTTTTTTATTCAGAAATTATACAATCACACATCATAAGACATTAAATTTTAAGCCCTATTCGATATAAAAATAAATATTTGGGGACAATAATAGTATTATTGTTTGCCGAATCACCAAACAGGTTTAGTAAAAAGTCTCCCAAGCCATTGCCTTCTGCCCCAATGATATAAAAAACGCATACCCTACTTCTAAAATTCAATTTTAAATTGCGAATGCAAAAAAAAAACACAACCAAAAAGCCCCGGAGAAACCAGTGCTGCAAGAAACACTGCCTCCTGCATTTGAAGACAAAAGACAAAAGACAAGCGACTGTCACAATCACGGGCGGCTGTTGACGCGGAGTTAATCTCGTAGACCTGACCTTTCCCTGAACCCGACGACGGGGCAAAGTTTGTGTCAAAGGTCGCCTGTCACCTGTGGAGCTAAACCAAGAATAGGGACAACAAGAGATAAGAGAGAGAGAATCAGAAATCTGGATGGCGCTTCTTCTCCTTTCTTGTTCAGATTCTAAGAACTTGGTACACAGAAAAGTTGGATCAAATCTTGATGGAGTTTACGAAAACAAACAACATCAAGCTGTGTCTCACGGCCACTTGCTACAATGTATCTCACCGCCAGTTGGAAGAATCTTAAATTTCTGTCATCCCTCAGAAAACGTGAGCAAGTATTTCGATCTAAGATAAGATGACGTAAGTGACGTTGTGTTAGGTTGTACCCAGATGGCTGTGACGCTTGAATTTTTAACCAAGCTGACGAATCTGTCGCCTGCTAGTTCATCCGAGTTTCCTGCATCCTAAAGTGAGACTTTTACTAATACCCTAATACCATAGATTAAATTTTTGTAAAACTTAGCCTAAATCAAATAAAGCCCGGCGATATTTCACCAAGAAGAATGTCTTTCATCGTCAACGCGCCAGCAATCCGCACGAAATCGTCGCCAAGAACGGAGCTGCCAACCGAACGCGAAAACCACGCAGCATCGAGAAAAAGAGTAATTGTTTAATTAATTTTTCGCCCGGCGCAAATCTCTGCTCAAGAAAAGGTTGAAAGAATGTCTGTGCCGTCGGCCATCCATCTTTGAGCCCCGCGCGCTCCAAGTTTCCCGAGCGGACGATCTCGCTTCGCGGCGGTCGGTCGAGCAGGAAGTTTCTACCCCGACCCTGTCTCGTGGTGCGCATGGCCGACGTCCAAGAAAGAAAGATTGTTCTAATTAGGAAAAGTTAAGTTCTTTGTGCGCCGCCGTCGGTGGCGTGGAAAGTGTGAGGCGGACTTTAGCTTTGTGGCATTTGTGTGAGGTTGGGGGAAGAACTTAGGGATTTGATTTACCACGTGCAGAAGTAGAGGGTGCGTTTAGTGATGTCATCACCGTGGGCAAGAATGTTGTAGGATGTGCCTTCGTGATGAAGAACGGTAAGAGAACAGGAACCTTCCCGTGGTTCTGGATGTTTCATTTTGTTTTTCACTATTTTAAAATAGCATTCAATACCCCACAAGGCTGTAGGATGCAGGACACTCTGCCAGCAAACATCTCACCAGGCTGTAGGATGCAGGACACTATGCCAGCAAACATCTCACCAGGCTCTAGGATGCAGGACACTATGCCAGCAAACATCTCACCAGGCTGTAGGATGCAGGACACTCTGCCAGCAAACATCTCACCAGGCTGTAGGATGCAGGACACTCTGCCAGCAAACATCTCACCAGGCTGTAGGATGCAGGAAACTCAGCCAGCAAACATCTCACCAGGGTGTAGGATGCAGGACACTCTGCCGAAACCCCATTGTTGAGCAGGCGATCGAATCGTCTGCTTGTTTAGAAATTTAAGTCTGGCAGCCATGTATCATTGAAGAGGCTTTATTTGCCAAATGCTAAATCTCAAGTGTCAACCTACATTTTAACATAACGGATGAGAGCTGCACTTGATTTTCTGTAAAAAAAATCTTAATTAAAAGTGTATAAGTCTGTACCATCCGTCATAATCAGCCACACTGTCCACTTAACCCTGCTTTCTATCCACTTAACTCTGCAATTATCCTCTTAAATCCGGTCCGCCAGGGCTCTTGTAGATTCTCCTAGGATCTACAGCCAGGCGTGATGTTTGATAAACATAATACACATAACTTTATTTTAATATTTAATTTGTCCGGTCGGTTTTAAAATGAGAACATCTGTTAAGATCGCAGTAAATCTTAGCAAAGTCGTGAATTTCAAGCTTTGCTTTTGACAGAGTTCTCCACTTCGAATGCTTTCAAAAAACAAAGTGGAAACATAAGTCTCTGGGGATTCGAAGACACGTTTGAACCCATTACATAAACAATGCCAAAAGAACATTAAAAATTCTCGTAAACCATCTCGGTTTTTTACTATTTTATTTAAACTTCAAACTCAGCAACAAACGCAGTTTAGTACAAAAGTCAAAGAGAACTCCGTCGCTGTTTATTTCCACGAAGGCCGTGAAGTAGCAGCAATTCGAAATCTATCGTCGCTTGTTTCGTAATCAAATAAACCACGGTGGCTGTCAGATGAGCGATGATGCAGTCAACTTGCGAATGATGGACTTATGCGACATGAAATCCGGTGCCTGCAAGTTGATGCATCATTCTATTTGCAGTCTATTTGCAGTCGGTACTTGGATGTACTTAGCTCCGATATAAGTCAGAGATATGATGCGCGCCAAATGTCAACAACGTTAGATGCGCGAATTCAGGTTTGTTTTGATGGGAGCGCAGCGGCGTTTCGCAAACCTCTGCTGCCTGCTTATCAACTGTCTAAACTCGAGTGCAAATCAGCAACAAATCGAGACAAAAAAACCTACGCCTCCCCAAAATACCTATAATATACGGGTACGAGACACGAATCTCATATAAAAGTATTTTTTTGTTTTTTTTGTGTATTCGTTCGCGATGTGTGCACGTCAAACGACCGTGCTGATTTTTATAAAATTCACAGAAAAATGCCTTTTAAAATATGACAGCTTCGACCCGCAAATATTTTCAGCACTTTCAGCATCAAACTCTTCTTTGAAATCTATTTTTACGAAATGAAATAGCTTTTTCCAACTACGTTTCTCACTCTAGAGGTCAAACCATGAAATATATTCGAACAAAACTTTCTAGACATGTTAAACCTTACAAAACAAATACTACTGTGTAATTTTTTTATTATTTTATGTGAAGTACTTTTCTAAAAAACGACGTTTCAATGATTTTTCAACGTGTTTTCAAGTTTTTCACACGAAATCTATTCTCGATTGACCTTTAGAACATGAAGCAGGGTTTCAATCAGCATCAATCATTAATAATCGCTAGAAATAGTCGAGCGAGAGAACAATTTGTCTTTGTTAAGTAATAATTTCGAGCGCATATTCACCACAAATCATCGGGGAGCTGAAAAACAAAACGACAATTCGGTTTCCGCCAAAACAAGCGCAGCGTAGATTAATGACATTTAAGTTTTGCATCTTCCCCGCGGAAATGAGATCTTATACCGAACGTGGAAACAGTTCTACAAACGTTGCACCGTGACCAAAACAAGCAATAAATCAACTGCATGGAATTAATTAAGTATTGCCAAAAATTCAGCAGTAAATCTTGTTCCTTGAATAAAAAACAATGCCAAAAGCGGACCACTTGGCAAGCAAAGTTGCTGGGATTTTATTGGCAACGACGGTTTTAAGCCCGAAAATAATATTACTCTGAATATGCTACTTTTAATTAATCGTTGACAAATTTTTGAAGGCAATTTTAAACAAACCCTTAGATTAAGGTCAAATAAATGTGCATTGTTCGTTTTAAATTAAACAAAATCAATCATACTTCATTTCATCACGGCCTATTGTGAGACTCAGGTTGCAATTTGAATAAAAAGTGATATTTACAGATATTTAATTTTTTACAACTCAAAAAAAATCTCCAAGATTCTAATATTTTAATATTTTCGAATTGTTATTTCAGATATGCAAAGCTTTTAATAATATGAAATTCTGGACCCTGCGAAGCTTATTTTCAATCAGTTTACTGATGTCTTAAATGTTTGGTTACATGAATTATGAATGAATTATTCATTTATGAATGAGCCGTTTGAAATGAAAATGGTTTTCTGTGAGATTTCCAGAAGGCTGAGATAAACGGAGATTAAGTTTGCAAACTCTATAGTAGTCAATGGTAGGCCGTGACACAAGCTGCCACCTGGCGAGAAAACAGAAAAACACCACTTTTCCTGGCATCACTTTGCTAAATCATGAAACAATTTAAAAGAAGTAGAAAATGTAAGTGACACCAGATGTTGCCTGTCCTCAACACTGTACTCCAATCACTTTCATCTATTTCCGTGCATTAGAATATGAGAAGAGTAATTTTCTTTTGAACACAACCCGAGATCCAGCGATCCCCGCTTTTAATTAAAGCGTTTCTTTCAAAACCCAGCGAGACGCGATTTAAAACAGTTGGAAAAAATCAAATATTCAACATTCAACCGTATTTTCACTTTGTACGAAAAAGAGGGAGGAGGGGGGGGGGGGATAAAATTTCCAGCAACGTTTCTCCCCTTGACGACAAAATTAATTAAGAATTTTTAAAGAGACGCGATTTTTTTTTTCTCATCATAAAAATGAAAAAATGTATAAATTGTAAATAACAGCAGGATGTTTTTCTGCACGGTCCGTTGGATTTTGGTAGCAAAGTCAATTAATGTAAAAATCAGTGCAACGCAAAAATGCCAAAGCCATCTTGAAAGCATTAATTGCTTTTTCTGTCGAGTCGTGCTCTTGGCGGCCGTGATTTGCACGACGCGCAAATGTCCCAGAAAATCAGTCTACAATTTTCTGTCATTTCAGCGTTTTTCACGAGATATTCGGTTGAATTGTCTCAAGTATCCCGTGTTTTTAGTTTTTGTTTAAAGGTTTTACATCACTCAGACCGACCGACTTGATAGAATTTGATGACACTTTTCATGGTAAATTTCACATGTAACCATGTGAATTTTTACACCACTAACCCACTTTTATTTGCACCAATACACCTACTCCACTCAGATAAAAATGTTGTCAGATACCCACTGGACGTACTACCAGTTTGGAAAAAATATTAATTAGCTCTGCTAAATAACAAAGGAAGATAGGGAAATCACAACCCGAATTGCTCTACCTGGCTTTAGCGAGTGGGTATCATGACGTCATTTTGATAGAATTATGTTTGAATGGAAAATGTGTATTTCAAGAAAATCTGGGTTGAAATTGACATTTATGAAATAGTAGTATCTTATTTATTTGGTCAGATGAATCTCAAGGTTGCTCTGTTTCTAGTTTAAAGCTTTTTGCAAAAAGTTGAGACCGTTGATAAAGCAGGCAGCACAGCTTTGCGAGACGTTGGAAAAAGAGTTTTGGCAGCTTAGCCTTCAATAACCAGTTAAATAGGGTTTCTGGAAAGTAACGTACAAAGATAAGGGAAAGACACGTGTCTTATGAAGGTAATTACACCAGTAACCTCACAACTTTCAACTTTTCATCTTTAAATGTTGGTCACACTGACCCTTAACCGTGAACCAAGCGACGAGACGGATCATGATTAGCACCGAACGATGGTTTCTGAAAACCATCGAGCTGAGATTAAGAAAAGAGTAGAGTAAATTTCTTCAAGAGGCGTTGCAAGCAAAGGAAAAACTAAAAATGAAAAATACAAGTTTAAATATTATACCGAATGGATTTTTCCAGATAACAAATTGACAGCAATAAACTCGATATTTTCATAGTTATTTTAAGCTTAGAAATAGTCGTCGTCACTAATTGGTCGTAAAACAGAGCCAATCATCAAACGAGCAGTGAAAAATAAAAACAGCCGAAAAAAACGTGCACGATATGAAACGAATCCCGCTTTACGAACCTCGTAAAACTAAATTCACTCGTAAATCTCGAGTTATATTTAATTAAAGTGGCCTGTTTCAAGAAATGACGGACACGGAAAGACTAAGAATTAATTCACATGCAAACACGGCGTTGTTCTGGAGAAAGTGGGCCTAAATATAGATTTCTTAGCCTTTGTTCGATAACAGATTGTTAAGCTTAGAAATGGTTTCGTTGTGTTCTTCGGGTGTCCCCTCCTCCCTTCTAGCCATAGGCTAGGTTCATCATCACCCTTTCATTATAGACCAGCGCCACAGGGCCAGTTGTCAAAACAGTGCGTCGTTAAACACCGGCAATCAATCAATGAATCACCGGGTTTCCCTCCTCCCTTCTAGCCATAGGCTAGGTTCATCATCACCCTTTCATTATAGACCAGCGCCACAGGGCCAGTTGTCAAAACAGTGCGTCGTTAAACACCGGCAATCAATCAATGAATCACCGGGTTTCCCTCCTCCCTTCTAGCCATAGGCTAGGTTCATCATCACCCTTTCATTATAGACCAGCGCCACAGGGCCAGTTGTCAAAACAGTGCGTCGTTAAACACCGGCAATCAATCAATGAATCACCGGGTTTCCCCTCCTCCCTTCTAGCCATAGGTTAGGTTCATCATCACCCTTTCATTATAGACCAGCGACACAGGGCCAGTTGTCAAAAAAGTGCGTCGTTAAACACCGGCAATCAATCAATGAATCACCGGGTTTCCCCTGCTCCCTTCTAGACATAGGTTAGGTTCATCATCACCCTTTCATTATAGACCAGCGCCACGGTGCCAGTTGTCAAAACAGTGCGTCGTTAAACACCAGTTATCATCTTCGTCATCAGCTCATTTACTGGTAAAGCATACTTTTTCACAGGGAGCGCGTGTTCACCTCCACACAACTGAATTGTGAAAATGTCATCAACACTATTTTTGATGCGAGTTGGTTAATTTATCATCAGTTTACCAATAGATAATGAGATCAGTGAATGTATGTATTTCATGTTTATTGACTTTTAAAAGCCTATGTTTTAGTTTAATGGTTGGCACTTTGTTATTCCGCCGTTGAAGTATGGTTCTAGCAGTTGGTACGAGCAAAAATGAATTCATTATTTTCGCTGTGTCCTTTTATAGACTGTAATAGCCGAGTACTACTGAACTGAATTTCACATCAATTACACTCAAATGAGGCCAATTTTTCGCAGCTTACAAACAAGATTAACATACAGAAAAACACTTTTTGACAACATGATAATTCTTTCTTTTGGGTTTGAGATATATGTCCTGACCGTCTATAAGCCATGGTTTTCTTCATGTTGTAGCAGATCCCAGGAAAATACCGAAATGTGGCAGCTGTCAGAAATGGTCAACCGCATGCCATTTTAGTAGCTCTCCGTATAACAGAATTAGCTAACATTTAACAAAATTCCATATTTCAATTTCTTATCAAACATATTATATATTATTTTATTTTTTATTTACTCCCAAACTGTGGGGTACTGCGGAAGGTACAGACAAAAACTTATATTTAATATTATATTTCTAAACACTTTAGTAGAATATGCCATAGCATTAGCTTTATATCTATGTACCTATCAAAAGTTTTTAGTAATTTAAAATCTTGAACAAAAATCTCTCTGAATTTAAATGTTTCATCGATGACTGTCAATCTGCATTACGTTTCAACAGGTAACTCAATCGACTCCGACTTGCAGCCCGATCGTTAAGCGACTTAATTACAGCCATACTTAGCTGACACTGATAAGTATGATTAGGAACATGATATCTACTCTTAAATACCACGACCCAATTCCAAAGTTTTGAACTTTTATAGCACTGCAAGTAAAAAAACACACTAATTTCCTATCTTCACAAATGTACAATATACTTTGGTGCAATTGCACCGGCATTGTACCGAGCGACTGGCTTGGAGCGGGTGTCGAGCTAAATTCCACGATTACACCCTGCGTGCACGTGCACCGACCTTCTACTGTTTCTGTCAGTTAGCTGTTAGACGGGAGTCGAAAATATCAGATTTATTTTAAAAAAACTTTTAACTTTGTGGCCTTGAGATTTCTTATTTTCAAAGCGTTGTTTGAATAATGCTGACTGAAAAATCTTGCAACAGTCAGGATTGATTTAGTGGGGAAAAAACTGGAAAAACATTATAAAAGAAATTTACACCAACCATTATCGTGAGAGGTACTTACTATCCAGCAAATAAATTTGTAAACGGTTGTCGGATTTAATAAGGTTTAATAAATATTTTTATATAATATTCGTTCATATTAACTCCATAATATGTAGGATTATCAAGTATAAGACGAGATGACAACGAAGATGCTCTACCTGGCAAGACCGCGACCTTGAGACGCGCAGCAGCGTCCGCGGCGAATTCCAAGCGCAAAGTCAGACACTTGAAACAATCTCAACACTTTGACGGCTAGCCGCTGGAATCCACGTACACAAAAAAAAAAAAAATGTGAGAATTTCGAATTTCAAATCGAATGCACGTGAGTTTGATTGGCTATCTGCTGGGAGCGTCTCGCGCTGGCCAACCGAACAAGACTCGCGATGACAGATTTGATAGATTCACGCCCGCCGCATTCGGCTGTCAGTGTCAGCCTAGCGAATGTCAGATTCTAGACGATGTTGTCAATGTTTAAGCCAACGTTTACAATAATTTACAGCACAATCGCTAATAAACAAGGAGCCTTTTCACAACACAACGTCCACAAGACACCGTTACACGAAATATTTAGCTTTTTACACATCTAAATGTTCCTTATTATAACACATTAACAGTCACATATTTCCTATACTAACCAATCTAACAGCAAATTACGAGCGTTTATTCACCCTACGAGGTTCGTCAAACGCCAAAAGGCAACTTTCGCCTCAAACCTGATACATGATAAGCAATTAAAAACCAAAAAAACACTCGAAAACAAAACACAGGCTCGTTTAATTGAACTATTTTGTTTTTAATCGGGCCATAACCTCACAACAAACAAATGAACTCGACTCGACACGGCCTCGCGAATCAACGGCGGACAGGATTCGAAGCGTTCAACTTGTTCGACTCTCGACGACGACAACACGACGCTACGCACGCGACGACGCCGACGACGCTACTGACTTGCCGGGCGTCGCGACGCCCGACACCGACGCCCGACGAAGCGTGCGCAGTTCGGCGCCCACGGCGGGGTGGGGGTGGAAGGGTGGGTGAGGTGGGGGGGGGGGAAGCTAGGGGCTGTCAAACGGTTAGACTATCAAACTAGCGGAGGGGGGGGGGGGAGGTGTTTTATTTTTTGATCTGTTGCTTTATATCAAAAGCGAACGATTTTCGGCACGCATGCGTCAAAATGATGGACTAGGGCTTCGCGAATGCGTTTTGCTGACGCATTGGGGGATGAGTGTTTTGTACGGCAGTCACCAGCATTTAAAATACACAAGGTTCATTGGTTAGCTGATCCAGGTGGCTGTGTGTTAAAATTTCGTTGCCAGGCGAAAAACAAGCAATGAATTTTACCTCAAATGTCAAAAATGTTCATGAAACGTCTCACCAGGCTGTAGAATTCAGAAAACAAACGACAAAGCGCTGCTTGCCAGCCTGCCTGCGACAAATTGAATATTTAAATATTATTAGAGGTATTATGTTCATCAATTATCTCACCAGGCTGTAAAATCAAGGAAACTTCCGGTGAAACCTTGTGGCGAACCTGGCGGACCGGGGTGAAGTTAAAATAAACGCGTGCAGTTATCATCCGGAAAAATACTCTTTTATAAGTCAACTGTCAGTTGACATTTTGCGATTCAGCATCAGTGACAAACAAAGCCCCCTCGATATTACGCTTGATGACGTAAGTAACGTTGTGTTTAGTTGTATCTAGATGGCTGTGAAGCATTAATTTCTAATCAAGTTGACGATTCTGTCGCCAGCTCAACGATGCCATTACGACAGAGTTTCCCTACTTGCTCGCATGGCATCAAGTTGAGACGGACAAGCGAACGCGGGGCAAGACTCTGTCCGGTGGAAGCACCGTCTCACGGTCCCGAATGTTTCCTCCGTTGCATTATTTAGCGACGCGCATCTGTTTCCGTCTCCTTTTAAACATGACGGGAATTTCGCTTTTTGCAAAATAGTATAAAATACAACGGGCAGAGGGAAAAACAAAAACAATACGGTGCGGAATTGAAAAAACGGCTTAAATTTTAAATTGTTTCCATAAGGAGTTGGCGGCCTGGACCGTCGCGTGCCTTCAAGTCAGTCAGGAACACGTGGAACTCTTGAAATAGCTTGCAGCCAGCCTGGAAAAACTTTTCTGTTGTTAAAATTTAAAAAGACAAAAAAAAAGTTTTAAATAGCTAGCTGAGGACAGATTATAAAGGTGCGTTTTCCTAGTGGTCAAAATATCATAATAAACTTATCTATGTAGACAACAGCTAATCAATTAAAATTAAGCTAAACAGCGACACAAGCGGCAGTCCAGGCTGCTTTGCAGACAGGGAAACAAGCGGCAGTCCAGGCTGCTTTGCAGACAGCGAAACAAGCGGCAGTCCAGGCTGCTTTGCAGACAGAGAAACAAGCGGCAGTCCAGGCTGCTTTGCAGACAGCGAAACAAGCGGCAGTCCAGGCTGCTTTGCAGACAGGGAAACAAGCGGCAGTCCAGGCTGCTTTGCAGACAGCGAAACAAGCGGCAGTCCAGGCTGCTTTGCAGACAGCGAAACAAGCGACAGTCCAGGCTGCTTTGCAGACAGCGAAACAAGCGGCAGTCCAGGCTGCTTTGCAGACAGGGAAACAAGCGGCAGTCCAGGCTGCTTTGCAGACAGGGAAACAAGCGGCAGTCCAGGCTGGTTAGCAGACAGGGAAACAAGCGGCAGTCCAGGCTGCTTTGCAGACAGGGAAACAAGCGGCAGTCCAGGCTGCTTTGCAGACAGGGAAACAAGCGGCAGTCCAGGCTGCTTTGCAGACAGCGAAACAAGCGGCAGTCCAGGCTGCTTTGCAGACAGGGAAACAAGCGGCAGTCCAGGCTGCCTTGCAGACAGAGAAACAAGCGGCAGTCCAGGCTGCTTTGCAGACAGGGAAACAAGCGGCGGTCCAGGCTGCTTTGCAGACAGGGAAACAAGCGGCAGTCTAGGCTGCTTTGCAGACAGCGAAACAAGCGGCAGTCCAGGCTGCTTTGCAGACAGGGAAACAAGCGGCAGTCCAGGCTGCTTTGCAGACAGGGAAACAAGCAGCAGTCCAGGCTGCTTTGCAGACAGCGAAACAAGCGGCAGTCCAGGCTGCTTTGCAGACAGGGAAACAAGCGGCAGTCCAGGCTGCTTTGCAGACAGGGAAACAAGCAGCAGTCCAGGCTGCTTTGCAGACAGCGAAACAAGCGGCAGTCCAGGCTGCTTTGCAGACAGGGAAACAAGCGGCAGTCCAGGCTGCTTTGCAGACAGGGAAACAAGCAGCAGTCCAGGCTGCTTTGCAGACAGCGAAACAAGCAGCAGTCCAGGCTGCTTTGCAGACAGTGAAACAAGCGGCGATCCAGGCTGCTGGGATTGTAAGACACTTTGTTTTGAGCGACAGCCGTGTTGGCCCGATGACGTCACCGATCTCGGCAAGTCGTTGCCACGGATACCAATGTCTCAGCGCTGCAGACGATGGCTTCGTGACGTCACGCCGGGAAAGCAGCTGGTAGACAATGGAAATCGGTGAAACCCAACTGTATTGAAGTATTTGTTCGCCAACAGCCGAAAGGGTATCCACTCAAATCTACAATCTAAAATATTTCTCACTTATAGATTTTTATTTCTAAAGGCCTTTAGGCGCTTCGTGTATTTCCTGAATCAAAATTTAGCTGGGTTTTTAAATGCTAAGCAACCAAACTCAAAACTATTCTGAATAGTTAATAAATATGATTAATATTGGAGAATTTGAGTTCGGCTATACGTGGCATCCAAGAACTCTGCTAAATTTATTTTTATTATGCGATCCTTCTGTCGCTATGGTTGAAGTTTGCTCCCAGTTTGGCCGCCCTGGTCGCCCGTGGCAACCTTGTCCACCCCTGCGCCCTCCAATACCTGCGACCGCGCGTCAACAAAACCCAACCCCGAAAAGAATTACGTATTCCTCCGCGCGTGCCGGCCGACCCCGGCATTCTTGCGTTAGTATGTTCTTCCCTCGTCTCTATTTTCGCCATCTTCTCGCGGCTTCCTTTTCTCCCCGGCTTGCTTGAGCCGCGGAGACGGACAATGAATACAAAACAGTCGCACGGAGGGCGGTGGGGGAGGGGCGAACAGTCAGCTGTTTTTCAACAACGCTGATAACTCGAATTTCGTGTCAGAAGTTTTTTTTCTTCGCCTAGTGGTCATCGTCACGTGGCTTTCCTGTATTGCATTCGAGAATATTGAGGTATTTGAGAATTTTGATGGAGTGAGGTGTTTTAACAGAGCTTAGTGTAATTTCAGGAAACCGTATTTTGGTCTCAACTTAAGGCTGGTTCACAATCAACTTAGCAATAGACATAACTTAAAATAAGCAGTAAGTTAAAAGTTTGACATATGGATCTCCATTAGACTGTCTACAACAAACATAAGGACTTAACTTAGACATGACTTAAACATAATGTTTGACCATGTCTAACTTTTAAGTTACTGCTAATTTTAAGTTATGTCTATTGCTAAGTTGATTGTGAACCAGCCTTTAGACCCCCTGCTTTTTTCAGCAAAGGCGGGGTAACAGTTTATTTACTAAAATATTTCAGAATTTTCAAAACTATTCTTAGTTTTTACAGCCAAAGTTATTTATATAACCACACCAAAGTAAGAAATATATTAAGCAAATTGATATGCAGCTGTGCTCAAGTTTTTGGATCTGGTTCCTTTGTTATTCGCATTTTCCCGACAATTTTTTTATGATTCTTAGCTATTTATCCCTCGAGATGCAAGTGGAAGGTTTAGGTGCGATTACCTTCATATTCTTGTAGGTCTTAAATCTTATCCTCAAGCCCTAAATAAGTACGCTCATCTACAACGCGATTAGATTGAGCGTTCGCGTAGCCCTAGTTCATAACTCATAGGTCAAGGTCTATTCCACCCTTGTAAGCCCTAGCGTAGACAATAGGGCGCTAGCCGGTAGGATAGGGGTGGTTTTCGGCAGTAAATTGGCCCTCAATGCAGACTTCATCTTCCAAAAGACCCCACTTCGTTCATCAACGCGAAGAACGGGCCACTTGAAAAGTGCAACTGCGAGACTCGGCTAACGATGCTGGTGTTGGATTTAGAAGACCTGGATCCTCTTCAGACATCCGTGGACGAAACCTTCTTAAGTGCGTAAATTGGAAACTGCTACACTGTGTCTCACCGCCAGTTGCCAGCCACTTGCTACACTGTGTCTCACCGCCAGTTGCCAGCCACTTGCTACGCTGTGTCTCACCGCCAGTTGCCAGCCACTTGCTACACTGTGTCTCACCGCCAGTTGCCAGCCACTTGCTACACTGTGTCTCACCGCCAGTTGCCAGCCACTTGCTACACTGTGTCTCACCACCAGTTGCCAGCCACTTGCTACACTGTGTCTCACCGCCAGTTGCCAGCCACTTGCTACGCTGTGTCTCACCGCCAGTTGCCAGCCACTTGCTACACTGTGTCTCAGTACCTGTTGCCAGCCACTTGCTACACTGTGTCTCACCGCCAGTTGCCAGCCAGTTGCTACACTGTGTCTCACCGCCAGTTGCCAGCCACTTGCTACACTGTGTCTCACCGCCAGTTGCCAGCCACTTGCTACACTGTGTCTCACCGCCAGTTGCCAGCCACTTGCTACACTGTGTCTCACCGCCAGTTGCCAGCCACTTGCTACACTGTGTCTCACCGCCAGTTGCCAGCCACTTGCTACATTGTGTCTCACCGCCAGTTGCCAGCCACTTGCTACACTGTGTCTCACCGCCAGTTGCCAGCCACTTGCTACACTGTGTCTCACCGCCAGTTGCCAGCCACTTGCTACATTGTGTCTCACCGCCAGTTGCCAGCCACTTGCTACACTGTGTCTCACCGCCAGTTGCCAGCCACTTGCTACACTGTGTCTCACCGCCAGTTGCCAGCCACTTGCTACACTGTGTCTCACCGCCAGTTGCCAGCCACTTGCTACACTGTGTCTCACCGCCAGTTGCCAGCCACTTGCTACACTGTGTCTCACCGCCAGTTGCCAGCCACTTGCTACACTGTGTCTCACCGCCAGTTGCCAGCCACTTGCTACACTGTGTCTCACCGCCAGTTGCCAGCCACTTGCTACATTGTGTCTCACCGCCAGTTGCCAGCCACTTGCTACACTGTGTCTCACCGCCAGTTGCCAGCCACTTGCTACACTGTGTCTCACCGCCAGTTGCCAGCCACTTGCTACATTGTGTCTCACCGCCAGTTGCCAGCCACTTGCTACACTGTGTCTCACCGCCAGTTGCCAGCCACTTGCTACACTGTGTCTCACCGCCAGTTGCCAGCCACTTGCTACACTGTGTCTCACCGCCAGTTGCCAGCCACTTGCTACACTGTGTCTCACCGCCAGTTGCCAGCCACTTGCTACACTGTGTCTCACCGCCAGTTGCCAGCCACTTGCTACATTGTGTCTCACCGCCAGTTGCCAGCCACTTGCTACACTGTGTCTCACCGCCAGTTGCCAGCCACTTGCTACACTGTGTCTCACCGCCAGTTGCCAGCCACTTGCTACACTGTGTCTCACCGCCAGTTGCCAGCCACTTGCTACACTGTGTCTCACCGCCAGTTACCAGCCACTTGCTACACTGTGTCTCACCGCCAGTTGCCAGCCACTTGCTACACTGTGTCTCACCGCCAGTTGGCGTTGCATATATTGATTCGAATCTAAGCCGTATCGAATCTAAAATATTCAAACTTAATTTCACAGAAAAACTAAAAAATATATTATTAAGTCCAGGACACCTATTTCAGAGTCCATGTATCGACAGGAAGCAAGGTGTATGGATCCATACTAGGCTATGCGAACACTCATATAATCGTGTTGTGGATGAGCGTAATATTTACGCTCACCCTCAACGCAATTATATTGCGTGTGCGCATAGCCTAGAGGCTTTTATGATCAATTTAACATGTCCAGTAAGAATTAAGCAGTTTTCTCAATGACATTTGAATATTTCAAAACGTAAAAATCGATTTAAAGAAAAACTATTCAAATGATTTGGTTCAAATTAATATAGTATATTCTTTTTACGATTTATAATGTACACAGTAAATTTTGTGGACATCGCTTGAAGATAAAGTGGCTTAAGTTGCAAAAAACTGAAAAAACGCTAAAAAATCGTCATAAAAGCGCCATTTTCAAGAAAAGTGCTTAACATACAACAATGAAATTTTTACACAAACATTAAATCGTGAGGGTCAACATTTCCTGAAAGTTTCGTCAAATTATATTCAGATACTTGGCCTCTAGAGTGCAAAACGTGTTTTGGAAAAACTGAAAAATTTCGTAAAAACATAATAACACAAAATTTACTCGTCCGATTTGCTTCAAAAACGTGGCAGATCTAAGTTCAGAGAAAACGAAGGTCCTTGTAAATTTTCATCAAAATCCGTTTTGGCGTTTGGCCGGAATCGTGCGAACAAACACACAAAAAAACAAAAAAAAAAACACAAAAAAAAAAAAAAAAAAAAAAAAAAACATTCCGGATTTTTTTAGCAGTAAAGTGTAATTGAAGATTTCGCTTCACTCGCTACGCTCGTTACGCTCATCAAAAATTTTACGCAATCGCTCTTTTTTTTATAGATCCTTATAACCGAGATAATGGTCCTTATAATTTATATGGATCCATATAAATTTTACACAATCGCCCTCCTGGACTTATCCAAGACATAAGGACACTTTATCATATTCTTGATAATTTTGTATCTCTGTTGTTGCAATCTATTTGAAATAGATTAGGTTTTTTGTGTGTTCGACAGTGAATTCGACAGAAACCGCGAAGCAGCGAGCTCTAATTTCATCGTGACTAATCCCTAGGTATTCCTATGTGGATTGGGGATCATCCTCCCTTCATAAGAAACTAAATGTTTCCATCAAGGTCACCCGGCCATTCACCATAACAAACTATAATTACGACAAATCCGCAAAAATCATTAAATTCTGACACGCCGCAAAGAGCCTGATAAAAATGTCACGGTCCGTATTAATCCACTTAGATTATGACGCGCTGATAACACGCAACTGTCAACGAGACACAAATATTAATGAAAACAAAACACAGGTAAAACTTGCTATAACTAGGCTATGCGAACACTCATATAATCGTGTTGTGGATGAGCGTAATTTTTACGCTCACCCACAACGCAATTATATTGCGTGTACGCATAGCCTAGAGGCTTTTATGATCAATTTTAAGAGTTCGGCGTTAATTTATCAGCTTTCTCAATGACATTGAATATTTCAAAACGAAAAAATCGATTTAAAGAAAAACTATTTAAATGATTTGCTTGAAATTAACACAGTATCTTCCTTTTACGATTTATAATGCACACAGTAAATTTTGTCAAAATCGGTTGAAGATAAAGTTGATTTAGTTGCAAAAAAATGCAAAATCGCTAAAAAAGCGTCATAAAAGCGCTATTTCCAAGAAAAGCGCTAAACATACAACAATGAAATTTGTACACAAACATTAAATCGTGGGGGCCAACATATCTGGAAAGTTTCGTCAAATTATATTGAGATCCTCGGCCTCTAGAGTGGAAAACGTGTTTTGGAAAAACTGAAAAATTTCGTAAAAACTTAATAACATAAAATTTACTCGTCCGAATTGCTTCAAAAACGTGGCAGATCTAAGTTCAGAGAAAACGAAGGTCCACCGAAATTTTCATCAAAATCCGTTTTGGCGTTTGGCCGGAATCGTGCGAACAAACACACAAAAAAACAAAAAAAAAAAAAAAAAAAAAAACAAACAAAAAAAAAAACATTCCGGATTTTTTTAGCAGTAAAGTGAAATTGAAGATTTCGCTTCACTCGCTACGCTCGTTACGCTCATCAATTAACAAGTGACGGCGATAATGTTTAGTGTAAACCAACAAAATAGCGATAGCCCACAATCTGGTCCAACCACCGGCTTGCAAAGCGAGCAAATAGCACGGTTTTAAGTCCTGTATTTTTATATTTCCTGGCTAATTGTAATTGCAAGCCAAGCCGCTAAGCTCGCTTAGCAATTAGACTAATTAAAAGATAATCACATCCAGGCTGGTGTGATGCTCTTGTCACACGTTGCAGCGACGTTTTATGTTTTAGGTTTTGGCTTAATTTTGTCGGCCTAGCTTCATCCCGATAATGTACCGAGCAGGATTCATGCGTAAACGAGGTTCAACCGCCGTTTTAGCAGGAAACTGGCGGCGAGACACGGTTTAGAAGAACTCTAGGCCCCGCAAAAGCATAAACTTTTGCCAACACCTTCCTGTTTTTCAGCACGTCTGACATTCGCATATTTCAAGGTGTCAGCAACAGCAACAGGGTTTCGTGCAACGTTTTGTTGTTGCCATAGAGATGATGTCAGCTCGGTCTAGAGCCAGCTTGACGTTTAGAAGAGATCGTAACGGTTGAATTGGCCGTTCATTCACCCTGCTTCTAGACCACATTCAATACCGATTTCCAGGGACGATAAAGATTTGTTTCTTAATCCATAATGAACATTCAAAGCAACTATTCCAGGGGTGACCATCATGCACATGGTAAGTTCTGTTCAAGAGAGAGGTTGGAGGGTTTGAAGTTAGTACGACAACTTCACTTGCCTTGCTTATCAACCTCTCGACAGCATGGATTAGTGGAGGAATCCTGTTGTTCGAGTTGTACCGTCCTTCGGAAGGGACGTAAAGCCGGTGGTCCCCTCGGTGCTTTTCGACAGGAGTAGGCTACGTGCCGGCACCGGGTTTCCCCTCCTCCCTTCTAGACTAGGTTAGGTTCATCATCACCCTCATCACCATTTCATTCACCGACGCCGTTAGACCAGTGCCGAAGGGCCTGTTGTCAAAACAGTGCGTCGTTAAGCACCAATAATCAATCAATCAACTATTCCAGAGCCAATGAGAGGTTTAAACATAAAAATATATATTCCCAAAAACAAAGCCCTTCCAAGGAAATTCTATTGACTCTGGTCAGCAGTTTGATCCATGCAGCACTGACAGCCTCTCTACGGTCCACCGCCAGTAAGATCTCTGTGTTTCTAACCAAGTGTTCCACGGGGCCATTGCGTTGCCTAGGTGAGGGGTGGGTGGGGGTGTGGTGAGGGGTAGCTTTTCGAGAGGGGGGGGGGCAATTTGTTTGTTTTCGAATGCCGTGTGTTTTTCGCCCAGCGCCCGGTAAATGACAGGCTGACGGATAGCTGCATGGGGCGGGGGGGGGGGCTGCCATGGTTACCTGTCCCCCCGCGACGTTTAGCGAGGAATTTACGGCGGGCTTACACCCTCGTTAATCACCCCCCCCCCCGACCCTGGTGGTGCGATTTTAACGAGTCGTTAACTTTCGGGATCATGGTGGGCTTGTTTAATCTCTTTAACTGTCTGTTGATTCAAAAGTTTTAATTACGGTAATAACAACACGTAGTGTCCTGGGCGTGCATTGGCTATGTGCTTGACCGTCTCAAAGCCGGGATGCAGACACGTCGTGTCTTAGGCGTGCATTGGCTGTGTGCTTGACCGTCTGAAAGCCGGGATGCAGACACGTGTCCTAGGCGTGCATTAGCTGTGTGCTTGACCGTCTCAAAGCCGGGATGCAGACACGTCGTGTCCTAGGCGTGCATTGGCTGTGTGCTTGACCGTCTCAAAGCCGGGATGCAGACACGTCGTATCCTAGGCGTGCAGTGGCTGTGTGCTTGACCGTCTCAAAGCCGGGATGCAGACACGTCTTGTCCTAGGCGTGCATTGGCTGTGTGCTTGACCGTCTCAAAGCCGGGATGCAGACACGTCGTGTCCTAGGCGTGCATTGGCTGTGAGCTTGACCGTCTCAAAGCCGGGATGCAGACACGTCGTGTCCTAGGCGTGCATTGGCTGTGTGCTTGACCGTCTCAAAGCCGGGATGCAGACACGTCTTGTCCTAGGCGTGCATTGGCTGTGTGCTTGACCGTCTCAAAGCCGGGATGCAGACACGTCGTGTCCTAGGCGTGCATTGGCTGTGTGCTTGACCGTCTCAAAGCCGGGATGCAGACACGTCGTGTCCTGGGCGTGCATTGGCTGTGTGCTTGACCGTCTCAAAGCCGGGATGCAGACACGTCGTGTCCTAGGCGTGCATTGGCTGTGTGCTTGACCGTCTCAAAGCCGGGATGCAGACACGTCGTGTCCTAGGCGTGCATTGGCTGTGTGCTTGACCGTCTCAAAGCCGGGATGCAGACACGTCGTGTCCTAGGCGTGCATTGCCTGTGTGCTTGACCGTCTCAAAGCCGGGATGCAGACACGTCGTGTCCTAGGCGTGCATTGGCTGTGTGCTTGACCGTCTCAAAGCCGGGATGCAGACACGTCGTGTCCTAGGCGTGCATTGGCTGTGTGCTTGACCGTCTCAAAGCCGGGATGCAGACACGTCGTGTCCTAGGCGTGCATTGGCTGTGTGCTTGACCGTCTCAAAGCCGGGATGCAGACACGTCGTGTCCTAGGCGTGCATCGGCAAAGCCGGGGGTGGATTTTGGGGGTGGGCCACAGCTTTCACCACCCCCCAGATCGACCGGCGTCGGCAACTTATCGAAACTGTCACATTTAATCGACGTGATCGATTGTTTTCACCTCGATTAATCGAGGTTTGCTAGCAGCGCAAGGCAAATTGTAACTAATTGATCGCTGGATGAACGCAGCCAGCGCTGTCTGTGGATATTATGCACGTGATAACTTCCCAGCAAAGTGACGGATTGGTTGGCGGGACGAGCTGGGGTCACGGCCGGCACGAACCAGCCAATCGCGTGGCGGGGAACTATTATTGATGGACAGTTGAAGAAATGTTTTTCAGAATCTGAGATGGGAAGCGGATTCATGTTTTTGTTACAAGACAAAATTTCAGAAGCATTAAAGTCCACGGATATAATTAATGATATGTACTTTTAAAATAGAAAAATCCTTTAAAAAAAAATTTAATGCACAACTTATGCCTGAAAGGTCGCTCCATGTCAATGAAAAGACCTATTCAACTTAGAAAAAATTTACGTGAGAAACCCACTGGACGTGCTACCAGTTTGGAAAAAATATTAATTGGTTCTGCTAAATAGCAAAGGAAGACAGGGAAATCACAGCCCGAATTGCTCTACCTGGCTTTAGCGAGTGGCTATCATGACGTCATTTTGATAGAATGGAATCCGTGTATTATATAGTCCAAGTATACAATGTAAGTTATTTTTTTTTGCTATTTTTTATTCCTTCTATAAATAAATGCAACGTACAACTTATGATTCAAAGCTCGCAATGTGTCAAATTATCGTTGAGTTGACAACACATAACAAAAGAAATCGGTGCAAAAGTAACTTATTTCTATTCAAAAAGCTTCCTGGACGCAAATGTGAACACGATCTAGCCTGGCGTGGCGAACGTGCTGCTTGCGGCGTAGTGGGAACCTCTGTGGCAAGGTCTGTAGATCTCACCGCCTAGCGGCGAAGAGCCAAGCTCTAGGTCACCGCCGTCAGGCGATCAACAGACCTTGCTCTGTAGTGACGTCATGGAAACAAGGAGCGTTCCAGGCTGCTGTGATCTTACCAGAGTAGCCAACTTCATGACTGACAACAATCGAAGGTAGGTGCACGTGCACGCAGGGGGTTAGCGTGAAATTTGACTCGACTCCCGATTCAACCCAGACGCTGGGTACAATGGCGGTGAAACATGGTGAAACCGACCACAAAATAATCTAGTCGAGCCGATAATGACAGCCAAAAACCGTTAAAATATTCGAAAATTAATGCAAGAAACCCCGAACCGCATCGTTAGTATTCACTCGGACAAGTGATAAAAACAAATGAAGGGCTGACTCCGAGACCCAAGTCCCAAGTGAAATCCTCAGCAGCCGAAGGTGACTCTGATCTAGATTTGATCCGAAAGCTATTAGAATAAATCACGAGAGCACGTGCGACAAATTCCAAATCAAACCTGCCAGAGTAATCGACGAATCGAAAATTACATTTTAACCTAACCTCTATGAGAAAAATTAGCATATTATGCCATTTGCGTCCTAGAGTCGGTTGTCCCTTGAGATATGAACTTCACAGACGTTCGACATTCGTTGCAGACTAGAAACTTGGGCGAAAATATAGAAAATCGCGTTTCAAAGGGTGTGGTCACCCATCCGAAAGACGATTCGCCGCAATGTTGCTTAACTTTCAGAGCCGCGCCACTATCTTGAATGAAATCGGGGTATCGACATTGCTTATTCTGCAAATAAGTAACAATGGGCATTTTTATCAAGAAGTAGCGACTTCTCTTTCCGGAATTCTCTCACCCAATCCCATCGAAGATATCAAAAAGTTGACTAAAAGTGAATGGAAAAGATCTCAAAAGTTTCACAAGGGTGCACAAACTTTAGCCGCGACAAACACGGCTCGTCACGATCCAATGTGCATATGGAAATCGCACGGAATAAAATTGCATGAATTCCGGGACGCGAGTAAATTTCACACCGCGTTATGGTCCAAGGATTCGAGTGTCGGGATCTTGGCTGGGCGGTCACGTAACCACCCTCCGCAACCCTCCCCTGCTGGCTCGCCCCACGTGACCACCCAGCTCCCACGTCCTTCTAATGTGAACTCAAAACTTGTTGAAAATATTTGATCTTTGCATATTTCCTGCATCCTACAGCCTGGTGAGATCTTTGCTGGCAGAGTGTCCTGCATCCTACAGCCTGGTGAGATCTTTGCTGGCAGAGTGTCCTGCATCCTACAGCCTGGTGAGATGTTTGCTGGCAGAGTGTCCTGCATCCTACAGCCTGGTGAGATGTTTGCTGGCAGAGTGTCCTGCATCCTACAGCCTGGTGAGATGTTTGCTGGCAGAGTGTCCTGCATCCTACAGCCTGGTGAGATGTTTGCTGGCAGAGTGTCCTGCATCCTACAGCCTGGTGAGATGTTTGCTGGCAGAGTGTCCTGCATCCTACAGCCTGGTGAGATGTTTGCTGGCAGAGTGTCCTGCATCCTACAGCCTGGTGAGATGATTGATACAGTTGTAAACTACTCCCATACTGTACTAACAAAGCGAATCCTCGAATCGAATGGTTACCGATGATGTAGCTTTGCAAATAGAGGCGATTTCATGAAATAACCGCGCAATTCAATGGTACAATGCGGTCCAATGTTATTCACTATTGTGCTGCTTCTGCTGCTGCTCATGATGATGTTGATGATGATGATGAATAATATTGAAGCTAGCAAATTGATTTTGTTAGTCAATAGAGTGTTTTAATTGATAGTGTACCCTTGCAACTGATCGAGCAGTTTTTTTTTTGTAAGCCTATTGGCATGAGTGGTGTTCTGGGATTTATCGGTTCAATCAATAATTATCGTCAACAAAACAATGTCATTAACCGAAACTAATTTAGGGCACCGCCTTCACTACGCGATGGGCGATAATAATGAACCTAATCGAATCACTGTCAATAATATATAATCAGTTATTAAGTGTTAAAACCGATATTTTGGTCAAGAATACACCTATTCCATTCAATAAAAAATCTATCAAAATGACGTCATGATACCCACTCGCTAAAGCCAGGTGGAGCAATTCGGGTTGTGATTTCCCTGTCTTCCTTTGTTATTCAGCAGATCTAATTTATATTTTTTTCCAAACTGGTAGTACGTCCAGTGGGTATCTGACGTCAGTTTTCTTTGCGTGGAATAGGTTAATTCGTAATTACAAAATGTGATGCCTTTCTTAACTATAGCCTAATCTTCATCAAAATTATTGCTTTTATAGAGCAGTTCGTTTCATATTTTACTGCTGTTTTTTTAAATAAAATATTCCTAACCTACGCCAAATTTCTTTAGTAAATCTACAGAAAATTATTTTTTTGCGATATTTTAAGGCCTTCCCACACAGAAAACTCTCCGAAACATCGATACAGCAAGACATCACAGTAAAAAAGACTGCCATTTCAAGGTTCGCCAACTCAACATGAATATAGGGGATGCCCGTTAAATTCTTAACGGCCCGTTAATGCGTTATCACCATGGCAACAGCCAGGATTGCCCGTTGCCACGACACTAATTATCGCTGACTTAAATCCAGGGCTAATATATCAGATTGTAAATACATTGAACGAAACTCCGACAGTATTCATAGACCGTTACTTTAAATTTCCATCAATTCTTCCAGCAAAGAGAAACCCAAACTAAATATTCAACTCAGAAGTAAGTAGGGATGAAAAGCAGTAGGCACTCAATTTGCTGGCTATTCAAATGCTGTAGAAAACACGTGCTTGTGACAGACGGTCCTAGCTTCGACTCCCGGTCGGCTGGACACAAGGCGCCCCGAATTCCCCACCGGACCGTGTCCCGCGCAATCAGCCTCCACGATTAGAGGGCAGTGGTAGTCGAGGAGTGGCCAACTCCGCAGCGAAAAGGGACTTTCGCATCGTTGGTGTCCTGCTATCGGTATGTCACGTGCATCCTGATTTAACTCATTACCTGCGATGTGGGAATGCCCAAGTACTCTTGATTGATTATTGGTGCTTAACGACGCACTGTTTTGACAACTGGCCCTTTGGCACTGGTCTAATGGCGTCGGTGAATGAAATGGTGATGATGAACCTAACCTAGTCAAGAAAGGAGGAGGGGAAACCCGGTGCCGGCACGTAGCCTACTCCTGTCGAAAAGCACCGAGGGGACCACCGGCTTTACGTCCCTTCCGAAGGACGCTACAACTCGAACGACAGGATTCCGCCACTAATCCGTGCTGCCGAGAGGTTGACAAGCAAGGCGAGTGAAGTTGTCGTACTAACTTCAAACCCTCCAACCTCTCTCCCGAACAGAACTGACCATGTGCATGATGGTCACCCATCCAACACCTGACTCGGCGCGATGTTGCTTAACTTCGGTGATCTCACGAGAACCGGTGTTTCCAACGTTGCCAAACCGTTCGGTCCAAGTACTCTTCCGAAGGTGTCAGCCGTCCTAAGAATCCAGAACACTTGGAGCCAGACTATCTTTTGAATGGTTGATTACGTCACCAGCAAGACGTGCACGCAAATAAGTTTCCCAAAATGCAACTCTACAAACTTCTGCAAAATAATAATATACTTGGCTAGAGGAACTCTGTAATCACACTCATCTTTAAGGCGATTTGTGTTAACAGATGTGAGCTTAGCTCAGATTGTGAGCTGGTTAACTCATCAAAAACCTATAAATTCGTTGAAAAGCGGTGCCTAGCCTTTTTACAAACACAGCTCTGAAAGCTCTTAATTCCTGATACCTATAGACAATAGGTTGGGACAAAAACCTTTGATATCCACAAAATGGAAGTGAGCCATATTACAGAAGGCGAACCATACACAATGAAAACAAGGACCCATCCCAGTCAATCGACTCTGCCAATCTATATATTCACTCGGCGCCACTCTGTGCCACATAGATCTCTAGTCAAAAAGGGGTGGGAAGGTCGGGTAAGGGGAGGTGTGGTAAAAATCACCCCCATTGTTCGTTCAAAGTGACCGCGAGCACGTGACTAGCATCGACGCCGGTGCCTTGGGGGTGCAGGGCCCCCCCCCCCCCGCGGGGAGGGGGGGGGGTAAACAAATGTGTGATGTGCACAGGTCGGAATGAACCGGCGACGGGAAGCCTGCGTCAAAATACGGCAAGGGCTGAAAATATTGGCTCTGTTTCGCACCCCCTATTTCGGGTTGAGGGTTTTAATTCTTTTTAGGCAATTGATTTAATTTTGGAACGTTGATAATGAATGGCGATTTGCTTTGCACTAATTTTCATGTTGACTTGAACTTGGTTTGCGTTAAGACTGAGCTTAGTCGCTTCGCCGCTAAACTTGGTTTAATGCACGTTTTATTGTTGCCTGCTTTTGAAGAAAGCTTAAATACTCTTTTTAATGCAATACATGGATCTTTGATTAAAATTTTTTAGCTTAGTTACATTTATTTTTAACTGAGGCTGGAACTAGTTAAGCTTTTTTAATTATATAAGGGAATTATTTCTCGACAAGAGTTAATATTTGAACGCAGAGATTAATAAAAGAAAATAAATTTAAATTTTTACAGCCGTTTTCATTGCCATGTCAACGAAGCGTTCATTTGTCTCAATTCAATAATTATGATTAAAATTATAAAATTATTCAATAGACCTATTCCACTCAGAGAAAATGACGTCAGATACCCACTGGACGTGCTACCAGTTTGAAGAAAATATTAATTAGCTCTGCTAAATAACAAAGGAAGAAAGAGAAATCACAACCCGAATTACTCTGCCTGGCTTTAGCGAGTGGGTATCATGACGTCACTTTGATAGAAAATAGTTTGAAAGGATTGGATGTATTTATTACCTGAGCTAATAATTCTAGATGGCACTTGAGGAATACTTTACAGACAGCAACTTGTTTAGGGTTTCCAGTAATTTGAAGTGATTTGGAAGCAAAAATTGTGACTCTTCTGTCTCACTTTCAAGACCCGCTAGGTTTTGTTTACCCATCGACCCAATTCTCCGTTTTCACGGCCAGTTGTGGGTAATATATATGTTTCAATTAACTGTCATGTGCTTGTCGTGTGTTTTTTATATGCAAATCTTTTTTCACCGCGTTAAATTCACAGGTTTTAGATTTCATTCTGCTCTCAAAACAACTCTAAGCTTTAAATTGTTTTATAGATGAGTTGATAAAATAAAGCAAGCAACTTTTGACCTAAAATATTTCACAATAAAGTGTGATTTATGGTCCGGTAATACATTGTCTTGTTATTCTGGACAGAATTTATGCACCTACTCTTTTTTAGCACAACAGTGTTCTGTTTTATCGCTTCTGGATTCAAAGTATGGAGTTTTAATATATTTTCTATGGTTAAAATAAATCCTGCTAAACTCTAGTCAAAATGTCAACTCTAAATGCCTTGCAAAGATTAAGAACGATTGATTAGTTATTGTTAACGACGCACTGTTTTGACAACTGGCCCTTTGGCACTGGTCTAACAGCGTCGGTGAATGAAAGGGTGATGATGAACCTAACCTATGGCTAGAAGGGAGGAGGGGACACCCGGTGCCGGCACGTAGCCTACTCCTGTCGAAAAGCACCGAGGGGACCACCGGCTTTACGTCCCTTCCGAAGGACGGTACAACTCGAACAACAGGATTCCTCCGCTGATCCGTGCTGTCGAGAGGTTGATTAGCAAGGCGAGTGAAGATGTCGAGAGGTTGATAAGCAAGGCGAGTGAAGTTGTCGAGAGGTTGACAAGCAAGGCGAGTGAAGTTGTCGTACTAACTTCAAACCCTCCGACCACAAAAAAAAAACGGTTGATTAATTAATAATTAATT
Source organism: Nemurella pictetii (assembly GCA_921293315.2). Taxonomy (NCBI): domain Eukaryota; kingdom Metazoa; phylum Arthropoda; class Insecta; order Plecoptera; family Nemouridae; genus Nemurella; species Nemurella pictetii. The sequence goes on along the minus strand of OV121125.1, from coordinate 3,191,978 downwards.
AATTTCGAAGCTGGTGTTTAACGACGCACTGTTTTGACAACTGACCCCATGGCGCCAGTCTAATGGCGTCGGTGAATGAAAGGGTGAGTTTTTTTTCCATTTTTATTATTATTATAGGGACGAAATTTCGTATTTGCAATCGACGAATGACTTCCAGTATTTCGAAGGCTGGTTATATATTTAACGGCGCGTCTCCTCAGAAACAGCCATGTACATTAATTAACCGTTCTCAAGTGAACAGGCCACTAAAAAAAATTAGCCTTTTCCTAACCGATGGTTAACTTTGTAACTTTCAAGGCCACAAAAGGGTCATTTTTACCATTTTTTCAACTCAAGTTGAGGTGAAACTAACAGAAACAGTTGAATTTCACTGCACGTGGTCGGCTGCTGCCGTGCCGTTTAGCCCAACTAACACTTGAACTCAGAGTTAATAAAATTGTAAAATAGAGCCTAAGGGCAGGTTTTTCAGTGGTCTGTTAAGAAGTTAACGATCCGTTAACGGCCTGTTATGGCCTCTGATTGGCCGCTGCAAGGGTTAACAGACCGTTAATTTCTTAACGGACCACTGAAAAACCGGCCCTAACTTTTTGTCACTAACGCTTCATCTTAAAAACAACGACCCACTGCAAAGCCACCTAAAAACTAGAAAGCATACACACATAACTTACCATAATTAAAACCCATCGTTCATCTACCCCGTGCAACAAAAAATCGACCGACACCGCGTCAAGTTCTAAATCAACCTATCACAGCGTGGCGCGATCGGAACTGATAAATGGCAAATCAACAACATTAGGGCCGAAACACAGGCGGGCAATCGGTTCGTAACGAGCTACGCTCTACACATATTATTATTAGTATTATGCCCGGGCACATTCCACGCGGCGAGGGATAAATCAAAATGTGGCTTGTTATTTGTGCCATAACTCGTCTGTGGGGGATGCAGCGTGATCATACGAGACAGGGGTGGGTAAACTAGGGTGGTATTGGGATTGTGAAGCAGTTAACATTAGGTAGGGCAGCGACTTTTTTTTTACATACTTTTGGCCCCTTGGATCTTAAACTACTTGTGTTTTGGGCATCGTGCGTTGTGTGTAAAACATGCGATCTAGGAGGCTCTAGGAGGCTCTAGGAGGCTCTAGGAGGCTCTAAGAGGCTCTAGGAGGCTCTAAGAGGCTCTAGGAGGCTCTAAGAGGCTCTAGGAGTCTCTCGGAGGCTCAAGGAGGCTAGAAGAGGCTCTAGGAAGCTCTAGGAGGCTCTAGGAGGCTCTAGGAGGCTCTAGGAGGCTCTAGGAGGCTCTAGGAGGCTAGAAGAGGCTCTAGGAAGCTCTAGGAGGCTCTAGGAGTCTCTAGGAGGCTCTAAGAGGCTCTAGGAGGCTCTAAGAGGCTCTAGGAGGCTCTAAGAGGCTCTAGGAGTCTCTAGGAAGCTGTAGGAGGCTCTAGTAGGCTCTAGAAGGCTCTAGGAGGCTAGAAGAGGCTCTAGGAAGCTCTAGGAGGCTCTTGGAGGCTCTAGGATGGCTCTAGGAGCTCTAAGAGGCTCTAGGAGACTCTAGGAGGCTCTAGGAGGCTCTGGGGCCCGTCTGGTGAAACAACACTAGAATGTCGGATGTCACCATAGCAACATTAATAACAACCAGCGCCTTCCCTGCTTCGTGTTTGTTTGCGTTGTGCATTTGTTACCAAATATCAGATTCATTTTGAAATATCACGACATTTTCAAGAAGAAATATACTGTCCCTATGAGAATTTCCGGCATAAACGACTGTTAAACGTCGCTTACGAATGATTTAAATTCTCTATAGACTCTGGGATAAATTATTCGAGATAAGAAATATGTAAATTTTAATTTGTGAGTAAGTTATGGGCTGTACACGATCTACAGGCCAAACGACTGAACCAATTTTTATCAAATCTTCATTATTCATTACAAATATCTTATCTTCGACCCCCATGCATTTTTCTATGTATTTTGTCTACAACTGCTCTCAAAAATCTGTTGCTACGAAAATTTTCAGATTTTTCAACTCACGTTTCTCTCACTCAAGAAGCCAGACTATTTCATATATTTCTACAAAACTTCTCAGAAATGTTAAATTTGGTAACATGAAAACTGTGTGAAAAATTCGTTGAATTATGTTCAGTTCTCCTTTTGAAAACGATTTTCTCTAAAAATCAACTCTGCCTCAACCTGTTGACCCTTGAAGATTGTCCAATCAGCATCATCCAACCAACACTCATCCACAACGCGACTTTAAAAATCATCCACTCAGCCCCAGCAACATAAAATCAACCCACGGAATACCCATAGCGATAGAAAACACTTAACTCTCCCACCCCTGTTGCAAAACATTGCATCGCCTCCAACCCCCACAGGACCGCGTCACCGATTAACATGTTTAACATGCGCCAAATTCATGCGGGAAATATGTCACCCCCCCGGCAGCGTACCGGGGGTTGGACGTTGGGGGATGTTCTTTGATTTACTACCCGATCCACAGCGTAAAACGACGGCGTTTGGCGAAAAACCCCTGATAAAGTTGCGGACAGTTGGTTGTGAATTCAACGCACTCGTGCCGCGTGCTGCCTGGCTCTTAATTTGTGCCTGTCACTTTTTGATTGTGTTAAAAAACGTTATATTTTTATACTCATCACGACCAGAGGCAATAAGGCTTAATCCATCCCACTGATCTCTATAGCCATGGATAGCGATTCGTACAGCGAGACTTAGAAGCCGTATTGAGCTACTTTATCATGTCTTCCCCCTGATCTCTATAGCCATGGATAGCGCTTCGTACAGTGAGACTTTGATGCTGTATTGAGACACTTTATCATGTCTTCCCACTGATCTCTATAGCCATGGATAGCGATTCGTACAGCGAGACTTAGAAGCCGTATTGAGCTACTTTATCATGTCTTCCCCCTGATCTCTATAGCCATGGATAGCGCTTCGTACAGTGAGACTTTGATGCTGTATTGAGACACTTTATCATGTCTTCCCACTGATCTCTATAGCCATGGATAGCGCTTCATACAGTGAGACTTTGATGCTGTATTGAGACACTTTATCATGTCTTCCCACTGATCTCTATAGCCATGGATAGCGCTGCGTACAGCGAGACTTTGATGCCGTATTGAGCCACTTTATCATGTCTTCCCACTGATCTCTATAGCCATGGATAGCGCTTCGTACAGTGACACTTTGATGCCGTATTGAGCCACTTTATCATGTCTTCCCACTGATCTCTATAGCGATGGATAGCGCTTCGTACAGCGAGACTTTGATGCCGTATTGAGCCACTTTATCATGTCTTCCCACTGATCTCTATAGCCATGGATAGCGCTTCGTACAGCGAGACTTTGATGCCGTGTTGAGCCACTTTATCAGGTCTTCCTACTTTCAAATCAAATGTTAATTTGGTGTAGAAACGATGCAATAATTGAAGGAGTATTTGAGTTCATAACTATTGGTATTTCAGCATGAAGAAAAATAATTTATTGAGAGCTTTTACACTTTTGGCACTCGAGTTAAGACCGTTGATACAGCAGGCAGCACAGCTATGCGAAACGTCGGGACAAGAAAAAGTTACAGAGAGAGAGCAGAATCTCTTAGCGAAACAAGCAGCGGTCACGACACCTTAAGATCTCCCCCCCCCCCCCCCCCTCCCAAAACAAACCACCCTTTGTGTAAGCGAGCCCGCGGTCGCCGCGGCGGACGTCGCCCCGCGTCACAACCCTCGGGGTTTTAAGGGTTGGTTTTAGGGGTAGGTGGATCCCTCATCTTCACCCCTCCTCCCTCACGCCTCCCGCGGGGAGAGGAAATGGTCGGTTTTGGGAACCGGATAAAGGACAGACGGAAGGCCGTGGTTTCGCCCCCGGGTGGGGGGGGGGGGGGGTGACATCACGGACAATTAACCCTGTGAGAAGACCGTGACTCGTTAGTTACGTCACAACTGCCCAACAAATACATGTTTTTCGGCGGCAAGTGTTTTGTATTCGCGGCCCCGGGGGGTAATTGCTCAAAGTGCGATTGTTTTGTTTTGTCGTTGTTGTTGTTAACGACGACGACATTGTTTAAATGATGTGACGTCACCGGCTTGTGCAGGGTCTGGTGCAGGTCCTGCCCAGTGTTGCCGTTCTGGTGATTTTGTCACCAGATCTGGTGTTTTTAATGGGTCGTTTAGTGACGGTTTTTATAAATTCAGACAAGTCCGAAACTTGGTGTTTTTCATTATTGTCTGGTGACAATTCTGGTGTTTTTATAAAAAATAAATTTACTTCTATTTTCATAGTTTCCCTCAAAAAAACTTGATATATATCGTGACACAACATGGATTGCTTTGGCTTCTTTGGTCCTGCCAGTGACGTATTCACGGCATGGTTTCCATGGTTTCAATGGGAATGCAGCCTTCCTATTGGTGGACAGAGGATCAAGAAGGCCCATTCTGTTACAGCAACGTCATCTTAGCTTTCACAGCCAGTTGAAAGAATTGAAATAGTTGATATTTGCAAGTGTTAAAAATTGGTGAAGTAAACACCTGCACAAGAAATATTGTGGTGATCGTGATCGAGCATCGTTTACAACAGTAAGATATTTGAAACATTGGTGTTATGAGAGTGGCACTGTTGGATGCGTCAACGCAAAAAAAAAAGTTGACAACATTTTGGTCGCTGTGATTAATAATTAATTTCGTTAGCAATTAGCGCGTCACGCGCCGGGCTATGTCCCGTGGAAGTTGCTTTGGTTGGCGACGCGGGAACAATGGCGCGCTTCCCGCTCCTCGTCATTCCAGGCATCGCGTTCATTCCCGGGGAATGCAGAAAACACGATGGAATTATCACGGAAAACTATTCCGGTGGACAAGCTTTCTATTTATTAAGTTCAGAATCAGAAGCGAAACATCCAATTGATATATCCTTACTGAGAAATCTATGGCTAAAAGTTGAAACGATGACCACACTTGAAGTTGAATGTTTTTCGTGACCTTAACTGTATTTTCCTGCGCAATGCTTCATGCGCAACGCTTCTAGCAACAAGATATTTATAATGTTTGACAATCTGAATCAGGACTCTCGGACGAACCGACATTTAAAATGCAACTTTAATTAATCCTGAATCTACACCAAGTTAATTGATATACTTGTTGAATTATTTTATCATTAATTTACACTCAGTAAGCAAGTAGTCAGCTGTTTTTAAAGCCTAGAGCTTCTTGCTCAACATTTCAAGTGAGCATTGAAGACTTCAACGATTCTCATTGCAACACACACAAGAGCTTTAACTATAAGAAGAAAAAGACCTCGATCAATTTTTGTCTTCCGGACACATTAAAAAAGCTAGCAGCACATTTTCAATATTAATTTATCCGCTTTAAATTACATTTAAGTCTGAATTATTAACCCTGATGAGTCACTAGTCACAGGAAGCTGTTAGAAAGGCTATAGAAATCTTTCTTCAAGGCCGAAGCAACTTCTAGACTCAACGTCGCCATTATTTCCTGTCTTGGGACGAATTTCTGTCGCAATTATGATCTCGTTATCGACGCTGGTGGACACTTTGTCGGTCGGCTCTTCGTCTCCAATCATTTGCTAAGAGCGCTGTGGGCGGAACTGATTGTTAAACAAATAAAATATTATTTGTGGAAGTACTGGAAAGAAATACGCCTCAACGGTTCAGAATTTGCGACCAACGGATATATAACTAACATGATTAAATCTTAAATAAATAAATGATAATAATATGGTTTATTGTCGTAAGCACTCTGTCTAACCGCAAGTTGTTAGCACTGAGATGGTCCGTTACAAAATTAATTGCCCTTTTTTACTTGCCGTATACACAACGTTACTAAAGATGCGTTACTAAAGATACTAAAGCTTGCGACAGAATTTCCTGCATCCTACAGCCTGGTGAGATGTTTGCTGGCAGAGTTTCCTGCATCCTACAGCCTGGTGAGATGTTTGCTGGCAGAGTGTCCTGCATCCTACAGCCTGGTGAGATGTTTGCTGGCAGAGTGTCCTGCATCCTACATCCTGGTGAGATATTTGCTGGCAGAGTGTCCTGCATCCTACAGCCTGGTGAGATGTTTGCTGGCAGAGTGTCCTGCATCCTACAGCCTGGTGAGATGTTTGCTGGCAGAGTTTCCTGCATCCTACAGCCTGGTGAGATGTTTGCTGGCAGAGTGTCCTGCATCCTACAGCCTGGTGAGATGTTTGCTGGCAGAGTGTCCTGCATCCTACAGCCTGGTGAGATGTTTGCTGGCAGAGTGTCCTGCATCCTACAGCCTGGTGAGATGTTTGCTGGCAGAGTGTCCTGCATCCTACAGCCTGGCGAGATGTTTGCTGGCAGAGTGTCCTGCATCCTACAGCCTGGTGAGATGTTTGCTGGCAGAGTGTCCTGCATCCTACAGCTTGGTGAGATGTTTGCTGGCAGAGTGTCCTGCATCCAACAGCCTAGTGAGATGTTTGCTGGCAGAGTGTCCTGCATCCTACAGCCTGGTGAGATGTTTGCTGGCAGAGTGTCCTGCATCCTACAGCCTGGTGAGATGTTTGCTGGCAGAGTGTCCTGCATCCTACAGCCTGGCGAGATGTTTGCTGGCAGAGTGTCCTGCATCCTACAGCCTGGTAGATGTTTGCTGGCAGAGTGTCCTGCATCCTACAGCCTGGCAAGATGTTTGCTGGCAGTGTCCTGCATCCTACAGCCTGGTGAGATGTTTTCTGGCAGAGTGTCCTGCATCCTACAGCCTGGTGAGATGTTTGCTGGCAGAGTGTCCTGCATCCTACAGCCTGGCAAGATGTTTGCTGGCAGTGTCCTGCATCCTACAGCCTGGTGAGATGGTTTGATCCAGGCAACAAACCCATAAAACGCCGTCGTTTTATCAAATTTCATCAATTGCCATGGCGGCCGTCACGGGGATTTGACGACCCCTCCCCCCCCAACCATTCTAGCAACGGACCTCTCAACCAGCGGCTCGTATCTCAGAGCGCGCTGACAGCCGGCCTCTTGGAAAATGTGACTCGCTTTAAAAGCTTGTCGTTGAATCGACGGGACGGTGATCACTGCTAAAGTCGGCAGATGAAAAGAAGGTTTCTCGGTGAGAGAAATGCACCGACACGTCGTGGTTTCGGAACGGTTTCGGTTAGGTGTTTGCGTTTTTTAGAAGGCTTAGGTTATTGGTGCTTCTTTTGTTTCGATTTGTTGCTAATGGCACTCGAGTTTAGACTGTTGATAAAGCAGGCAGCACAGCTTTGCGAAACGTCGGGGCAAGATTGAGTTTGGGAGCTAGCTTTCAAGAATCCAGCTAAAAAGTTCTTTTTGAAAACTAACTTGCTAAGATTAGAAAAGACACGAGATCTTAAGAAATTAATTATCCTTGCTTCACGCATTACATTTGAACTTGTAACAACAAAGCCTACATTTACCCAATCCCGCAGCCTAAGAAACAGAAGAAGTCACTGACTAAGGAGCCTGGATCGGCTGCAGTAGTGAGCAGCGTCCAGCTGCGAGCAGTCTTGTCTCCGACGCACTCTAGCGGCGATATTAAACAAGCATCAATCACGTGCGCCGGCGCCGACCAGGCTGACGGACCGGTCGGGGGGGGAAGGGGGGGGGGGGGGACCGGAAGTGGACGGATAAGAGGGGGTGGGGGGCGAAGAATGGGGTTGAAAGCCGGCTGGAAATATTAGATTTTGTCGTCTTTCAGAGGTCGTCGTGGGTCTATACTCTGCTTTGTAATCAGATTCGTGGCCTTCGATATAAAGCTGTCATTGCGGGGATGATAGTACGATAACCTAAGATCGCTGGTTGTTGAAAAAAAAAACGGTAAATAAAATTTCCGATGTTCACATCGAGCATAGCTGCGAAAATGCGGTTTCACATTCATGGTTTTTTTCTCGTGGTTATTTTGTTATTTATGATTCAGGTAAGTTCTAGAACAACCAAACACCTAACCCCTTAGGAACCTTAAGCCTGGTTTAGTGCTGGCCGAAAAAGCTACGGCTCGAGAGTGTTGCGTGCGAATTGCAGCCGTCAGCCAATCACAAGCCGAGAGTGGTCACGTGATAATCTGCGTCTAGCACTAAACCAGGCATAACCCCTTTCGTTGCGAGGCACATGTTTCCTTGTCGGAAACGTGGCTGCACCTGCATCGTCTGCGACCTGTTCGTAGATTGATTGATAAGTTTGCCGGTGTTTAACGACGCACTGTTATGACGACTGGCCCTGTGGGGCTGGTCTATAATGGAAGGGTGATGATGAACCTAACCTATGGCTAGAAGGGAGGAGGGGAAACCCGGTGCCGGCACGTAGCCTACTCCTGTCGAAAAGCACCGAGGGGACCACCGGCTTTACGTCCCTTCCGAAGGACGGTACAACTCGAACGACAGGATTCCTCCGCTAATCCGTGCTGTCGAGAGGTTGACAAGCAAGGCAAGTGAAGTTGTCGTACTAACTTCAAACCCTCCGACCTCTCTCCCGAACAGAACTGATCATGTGCATGATGGTCAACCATCCAACACCTGGCTCAGCGCGATGTTGCTTAACTCCGGTGATCTCACGAGAACCGGTGTTTGCAACGTTGCCAAGCCGTTCACGTGTGGACGATGTGTGCTTTTCTGGGCCAGTGCGGTCGCTGTGTGCGTCCCTGGCTATTAAACTCAACGGGCCAAACCACGTCAGCCAAGTTGATTACTTGCACTCCTGCTTACCAGTGGCGTGCGAGACGTTGAAACTCGGGGCTCGCTGCTCGGCCGCTCCGCTGACATCGCTGGAACATTCAAACAAACAAGTACGTTAGAGGCTGCATACATTTTACCCTCGAACCTATTTTATTAATTAATATTATTGCTGTTTATGTCTTCCAAATTTGTTTTTAACACTTAAGTCTTGCCAACGAGCAAATTGTATGTTAAGGTATTCACCAAGATTTTTTCTTTCACGGTAACTAACAACTTTAGGCGATCCAGGCCTAAAAACACACAGAGGTCTAGGCCTCTTAACAACACACGGCGGTCCAGGCATCTTAACAATATACAGCAGTTTAGGCTCTTTAACAACACACAGCGGTCTAGGCTCCTTAACCGGCTAAACTTGAAATGCTGCGAAGATGCAGCTGCCAAGTTTTGACCACCGCCTGCTTGAGACAATATCTCTGCCAGGAAGAAGCAATGCAGGAAACACTTGGCAAAGTGGCCAAGCAAATCGCTCTGAACGATTCCGTCGCGCAATCAACCAAGGCTCGGGTTCCATTGGCTGCTGTCCGTCCACTCGGGGACTCGAACCCCGGCCTTTACTTGTCACTTGTTGCTGCAGCAATCCAGGCTGCTTAAGTAGTTGTCAAAGACTGCATTTGTCAAAGCTTCCTAAAATAAATCACTTAATCTGAAATATAAATATTTTTTAACAGTATTTTCGTCAAAAACTGACACATTGTTACCTAAATATAACCCGTGTGTACATTTTTCACCACATTGGGCATTTTTTCCCTCATAACCTTTCCAAATTCACACTTAGCACTTCACGCCGCCTAAATTTGGCTGCTAAACTCCACCGATCACGTCGCAATGGCAACATCTCCCATGCTACGAACTACTTGACGTGTAACAACTGATTCGCAAGCTTGTAATCATTAATAATAACCATTGATTAGGTTTAGCCGAACGGCAGCAGCAACTTTTAATACCCAAAGAACCTTGTCACTGATCGGTTTCAAAGTTTCCCGGTTTTCCGGCTCAGCGTGACGTGGAAAGTAGCAAGTTGGGAACACGGCTGCCTTTAGCTCAACACCGAGAGTTCCAACAACCGCCACTTGTTCCAATTAGAACATCAACATCGCCCAAATGGCTGAGAAAATTTACTCGCCGCGACAATATCATGTCTGAGTTTGTGCGCTCTCAATCGGTTTCCAATCACAAACTTCGTTGTCATGGAGACCAGCTGACTTTGTTGACAGTACATTTCTTGTCCAAGTGTCAACTTTGACAGCTGTCAGGATGGACCAGATATCGTGCAAAATTCTTGAAAAATGCAAAAGAAACAGGTTATTTCTAAATTATTAATAATAAGTCTCGTTATTGAAATATATATTGGATATCACGTGGAATTCATTTGACTGAAATCATTGCCATAAGCAAAAAGTGAAACATTTCTAAGAATATTTCTTAAACAAAAGCCTAGTCCCAGCACAGGTATGTAGGTCACCTCGTCGGCAGACATAGGAATAATCTAATAGCTGATCTTCTTTGTACGCAGCTGTCACTCATCGTAAGCCAGAAACGATATTTTTTGGCGGAACTCTCAGCAAGCAACTCTCAGCTGGCTCCAAACATCTACAACTCTATACATCTTGCAGACTCAGCCAATGCACGCCTAGGACACGGCGTGTCTGCATCCCGGCTTTTAGACGGTCAAGCACACAGCCAATGCACGTCTAGGACACGACGTGTCTGCATCCCGGCTTTGAAACGGTCGAGCACACAGCCAATGCACGCCTAGGACACGACGTGTCTGCATCCCGGCTTTGAGACGATCAAGCACACAGCCAATGCACGCCTAGGACACGACGTGTCTGCATCCCGGCTTTGAGACGGTCAAGCACACAGCCAATGCACGCCTAGGACACGACGTGTCTGCATCCCGGCTTTGAGACGGTCAAGCACACAGCCAATGCACGCCTAGAACACGACGTGTCTGCATTCCGGCTTTGAGACGGTCAAGCACACAGCCAATTGGCTAAGAAAAAACTTGAAACGATTTTCAATAGAATTCACGTGTATCCCACGCCGCTGGCACCATTGTAGTGCACTACCTTGGGTACAGCAAAGTGGGATTTGATGATTACAGCTTTAATACGCTGCTTTGATCGACAACGTGTCTGCATCCTGGTTTTGAGACTGTCAAGCACACAGCCAATGCACGCCTATGACACGCTATTCTTCATGTTTTAGATGGTCCCAGTTTAAATCTCGAATTTTAGCAGCTGTCAGAGATGGTCACAAAAACAAAATGAGTAAATACATCTGCTGACATATTTTAAAACTTTTCGTATATGTTAAACGTGACGCACGCAGGTAATCTCTGTTGACAGACGACATAATCAAAGCAACCCACTCGCGCATTTCGAGCAACACGTGGCTAATCTTAGCCCCGACAGGTGTAAAATTAGCTGCGCGACGCATCCGACGCTAAACCGAGTCACGAGGCGTCGGCGTCGGCGGCGGCGTCGCGATGCACCTGAATTCTGACCAGCGACTCATGCAATGAGGACTCGGTGAAGGTCATCACTTGCTCGACCTTTTATTTGCGATGAAATCTCTTCATTGAAAACGCATTACCAATTATGCTACACGGACAACCAAATGTTGAATTGATGTTAAGTATATTTGAGTTGAGGAGATTGGAATAGGGCGGTGAATGAACATAGAAGGCGGTGAATCTAGTGTCGCTATGCTGCAATCACACACCAACAACTCGACTAACCCCGATTATAACGTGGCTCCATGGAGATAGAAACAGGACTATGAATGAACATAGAAGGCGGTGAATCTAGTGACGCTGTGCTGCAATCACACACCAACAACTCGACTAACCCCGATTATAACGTGGCTCCATGGAGATAGAAACAGGACTATGAATGAACATAGAAGGTGGTGAATCTAGTGACGCTATGCTGCAATCACACGCCAACAACTCGACTAACCCCGATTATAACGTGGCTCCATGGAGATAGAAACAGGACTATGAATGAACATAGAAGGTGGTGAATCTAGTGTCGCTATGCTGCAATGACACACCAACAACTCGACTAACCCCGATTATAACGTGGCTCCATGGAGATAGAAAACGGACTGTCAATGAACATAGAAGGTGGTGAATCTAGTGACGCTATGCTGCAATCACACGCCAACAACTCGACTAACCCCGATTATAACGTGGCTCCATGGAGATAGAAACAGGACTATGAATGAACATAGAAGGTGGTGAATCTAGTGTCGCTATGCTGCAATGACACACCAACAACTCGACTAACCCCGATTATAACGTGGCTCCATGGAGATAGAAAACGGACTGTCAATGAACATAGAAGGTGGTGAATCTAGTGACGCTATGCTGCAATCACACGCCAACAACTCGACTAACCCCGATTATAACGTGGCTCCATGGAGATAGAAACAGGACTATGAATGAACATAGAAGGTGGTGAATCTGGTGACGCTATGCTGCAATCACACACAAACAACTCGACTAACCCCGATTAGAACGTGGCTCCATGGAGATAGAAACAGGACTATGAATGAACATAGAAGGCGGTGAATCTAGCGACGCTATGCTGCAATCACACGCTAACAACTCGACGTACCCCGATAACGACGTTGGCCACGCTCGAATCAAATAATTTACTGAAAATTTATATTTTTCTAAAGGATCTTCGTGTTAAGTCGTGTAATGTTGGGGTGTTAAACAGTGTCAGCAATGACTCAGAAGTTCTCGTTCTCGTGTCCACTTCACACCTGTCTCACTGGATCGTTGAGGAAATTTCGATTAGTTGAATGAATATTGGAATGCAGGTTAAGTTTGTTTATAGATATAGAAAAAATCTATGGTTTGTTAACTCAAATAAAATCAATGGTAGGCCGTGACACAAGCTGACACCTAGACCCCGATTCACCAACTTTTTCTGTTTCTCAGTCTGCGAAATGGCTGTGTTAAATTGTTTTTTTTCCAAACGAAGTATAATAGTCTAGGAGCCAATCTCCAAAAGACGTCTAGAACCATGATTCCGCTAAACATTTCGCGAACAATATGGACACTAGTATCAAAAGTTTCGTCTTGATGCCAGCTATCATTTCTACCCTGTGTGCAAAGTCGCAGGTGCGACTGGAAGCCGCGGCCGGAGGTCAAAGGTCACGCGCGGGCCTTTCTTTGCCTGGCTTGTAGCTACTAAACCATAAGTCGCATAATCGTAATTTTTATTGCAATGTCTCCGTATTATTGCAGGCTTTCATGATAAATATTTTTATTTGTGATTTTTTTAAGGTTTATGCTAAAAATGTAGTTTTTTCGTAAAAAGTGATCTGTGAGACTTTAGTTTTACATCATTTGCTTCGAAATGGGCTCGTATATCTAAAAATATATAGTATATATATCGAAAGACAATTTTGTCTTGAACACGATAATATTTTCAAATCAGAAATTTGATAGGATTTACGCAATTGGCAGCCGTTCGCAGTGCATGGGGTGTGGCAAAAACGCGCTTTTTCGTGCAAGAATGGCATATTATCGCATATGGTGAAAACTACGTGCAATCAGAATGGGGTTATTTTGTCTTAACTAATTTGAGAACAGGCTGCACACTGGTATCAAAAGTTTCGTCTTGATGTCAGCTATCACCTCTTCCCCGTCTGCAGAGCGGCAGACGCACCTGAAGGGCGGGAGCGGAGGTCAAAGGTCACGCGCACCGCGCCTCATTGCAAAGCGTATATCTCGGCAGATCCAACGACAATGATCACGACAATGATCACAAGAACTAGTCATGCTGAAATTTTAGCAGGACTTAGAACTTTGGTGAATATCACCTAAACAACAACAATGGGCTCAACAGTGATCACAATAATCTGGTTAATGATTTAATTTTAAGAGAATTTAGAACTTTATGAGAACTGAACCAGCCAAAAATACAATCCTTGAAGCTATCAATGGCCTTATGGTGAGTTATTATTTTTGGCATTTTAATAAAGGGTTAATACTTAAAATACACGATTTCTTTCCTCATTTTAGAGCTTGTTACCTCGCGGTAACTAATGAAGTTTTATCGGCGATGGCTTGTGAAAAGATAATTGGACATGCTGTGTTATTTGTCAATCCGAAACGAAGGTTCGATTGAGGGTAGCTTCCCATGAAGGTATCGCCACACTTCGAGATTGAGCGCACGAACGCGAAAAAAATATGTCCTACACAGAATGCAATAAACATGGGAATACTGCATGCTATGTCGCAAAAAGTGAACACGCAGCTTTCCAATCAGAAGTGTTGAAATAAACTTTTCGGACGTCTGATTCAATGATATCGCTCTCTGTGACAGATGACACGATGCCGGGAATATGCGATGTAATGTTTCGAGAAGGAAAGTACCATCCTAAGTGGTAGTCGAAATGTAATATAGGACTAATCACAATAAGCAAAGAAATGCAGAAGACTCTGAAGAGAGAGGTTTCCTTGCCCTTATCGCTGAGCTGAACACCGGTCTAGCGAAAGGTGAAATATACTCACTAGACTCAGTTTGGAACAGATATGTAGAAATATTGTGCAAATTCAACGTGAAACCTGGAATTTATCATTGTAAAGATTTAAGTATAAGCTTTAAGGGCCGATTGCAGAGTGTGCAGAATTTGTTCTTCCACGTCGAATAAAGGTGTCTTATATAACTCTTATAAATTAACTCTAAAGCATATTGGACTGGTATTAACTGTGCATCTAGAGTCCCGATCAAGAGACGTCGTGAATTTGTCACACAATGCTGGACACTGCTTTGGCTTCGAAAGTGTCCGGCGTGTGGACACTTCAATCGCCAAGGGTGTCTCTTGAAAAGTACCAAGAAGATGGGGTGGTTATTGTGCCAAAAAAATTCAATAGTTCTGAATTTCTCGGCTATGTTCGATACGCAAATGACAATATCAATATAAATGAAGAAACTAGAGATGGCAAAGGGACGTTGCGTCAGACAGCAGCTTTACCGGAAAAGCACTCTGGATGAAAGTAACCCGCCTGCCAAAGAAATATTTACTTGTTGGAGATCGTTCAGTCCTCTGCCCACCGGGACTAAACGAGCTTCTATCATCTAATATGGCTCATTTGTAATTTCACACCGTTTTGTTTATAAGTTCAGTAATAATTTAGAAAAAAAAAACTCCAATATTAATTTAAAAAATACACAAACCATATATAAATATTAAACAATATCTTGTGATCATGATTGTGATAAGAAGACATTCCTGAAAGAGTTAGATCCCGAGATATGCTTTGCATTGGGGCGCGGTGCGCGTGACCTTTGACCTCTGCTCCCGCCCTTCAGGTGCGTCTGCCGCTCTGCATACGGGGAAGAGGTGATAGCTGACATCAAGACGAAACTTTTGATACCAGTGTGCAGCCTGTTCTCAAATTAGTTAAGACAAAATAACCCCATTCTGATTGCACGTAGTTTTCACCATATGCGATAATATGCCATTCTTGCACGAAAAAGCGCGTTTTTGCCACACCCCACGCACTGCGAACAGCTGCAAATTGCGTAAATCCGATCAGATTTCTGATTTGAAAATATTATCGTGTTCAAGACAAAATTGTCTTTCGATATATACAGCATATATTTTTAGAAATACGTGCTCATTTCGAAGCAAATGATGTAAAACTAAAGTCTCACAGATCACTTTTTACGAAAAAACTAAATTTTTAGCATAAACCTGAAAAAAATCACAAATAAAAATATATATCATGAAAGCCTGCATTAATACGGTGACATTGCAATAAAAATTACGATTATGCGACTTATGGTTTAGTAGCTACAAGCCAGGCAAAGAAAGGCCCGCGCGTGACCTTTGACCTCCGGCCGCGGCTTCCAGTCGCACCTGCGACTTTGCACACAGGGTAGAAATGATAGCTGGCATCAAGACGAAACTTTTGATACTAGTGTCCATATTGTTCGCGAAATGTTTAGCGAGAATTGCAAATTTGGTTGCTGGCTCCTAGACTATAAGGGACAAACGCTGAAATTTATCCAATTCCGCATTTTTAGTGGATCCAGGTGCGAAAACAGATAATCAACACTTTCAACGCTTTCAATGGCAATGATTTGCGAAGTCATCAATACCAGCAAACTTTTTATGATAAAAAATTATTTTTTACCTGGTCCATACTTGTCCCTGATTGTAAAGAGGTGGCAGTCCGACTAACTTCAATATTTTATAATAATATACACCTAATATTTCGATATATTTAATACAAAATTCCATTCAGTCAAAATTCTATCAAAATGACGTCATGATACCCACTCGCTAAAGCCAGGCAGAGCAATTCGGCTTAAGAATTCCCTGTCTTCCTTTGTTATTAATTTTTTTTCCAAACGGTTAGTACGTCCAGTGAGTACTTATGTCATTTTTCTTTGAGTGGAATAGGTCTATTGTGAAAGAAGTGAAAATAAATAAATATGTATAAATGTTTTTAAAGTTCCTTGCTATAAATTTGAACTTAGCGCGAGGTTTATAAGCGGAGTTGGAGGCTGCTTGGCAGGTCGTTAAGCCAAGGTTAAACTGTCGTTAAACCGAGGTGTTTAGTCTTTGTCTGCGTGTAGCTCGACAACAACGTGCCTTTGTGTGAAATAAACCACTCGGCCATTTAACAGAGACGCTTTCAAGATCGCCGATCTCGCCCAACACTTCTATTCTTAAGACAAACACCGAACTTTACAAACATCTTCAAACAGGAGGACCTCTTCAATAAGCTGGTCACAGATATCAGACATTTTAAGAAATTTTAGTATTATATAGAAGCAGACGTTCCGTAACGACATAGCTGGATTTAGCGCCGCTTTTACCAAGTTTAATATGGATTTAACTGATAACTTGTACTTGGATGTCCTGCCAATGGACTAATTTCACTCGGAGAAAAATGACGTCAGATACCCACTGGACGAGCAACCAGTTTGAAAAAAAAATAGGACTTAGCTCTGCTAAATAACAAAGGAAGACAGGCAAATCGCAACCCGAATTGCTCTGCCTGGCTTTAGCGAGTGGGTATCATGATGTCGTCTTATAGAATTTCGATCGCATGGAATAGGTATAATTTATTTACCAAAAATTTTAGTTTTTTGAGGTCAAATTTCTGACTCTAGAGGCCAAGAAAATTGAACAATTTCAACCAAACTTTCCAGATATGTTGAACGCTACAACACGACACATGTGTACAAATTTCATTGTTTTGTGTCAAGTATAATTCTCGTGAAAACAACGTTATAACGTTGCATTACGTACATTTTCCCCGCCAAATCAACTCTGCCTAGGCCTATTTAACCTCGTAAGCTTGTCCACTCAACATCATTCACCCAACGCTCATCCACAAGGTTCCTCCTCAACCTAAAAATGTCACACTGGAAGCAAACATCTCGAGTTTGTCGGCGGTCACCCAATTCCCCGTCGTCCAATCACCAACGAGCAGCAACCAGCAAGCTCACAAAAATCTTGAGAAAGGTGGACTTCTTCAATCAGAAGATAAGAGATATCAGACATTTTAAGACATTTCTTTCTTTTACTAAAGCAGTAGTTAGGTGAAGAAAAAGCGAGGTTTTACTCATTTTAAGCTCTTTTTTAACTAAGTTTTGTCACTACTTCTCTTAAAACTATGCATTTAAATTAGTTTTTACCAAAAATTTAAGTTTTTTCAGATCGCTTTTTTCACTCAAGAGGCCCAGACATTAAAAAATATAAACCAAAAATTTCAGATATGTCGAACCCTCATCATTCACCCAACGCTCATCTCCAACGCGACTCCTCAGCCTAAAAACACTTCACACGGAAAGCGATCATCTTAAGTTTGTCGGCGGTCACCCAATTCCTCGTCGTCCAATAATAGCCCGCCTCTTCGCAACAGCAGCAGCGAGCTCAGGACTCGGCAGATGAATTCCTCGACATGCTATTCTTAGCCTGCCTGAGAGAGTGCGACGAGACGGAGCGAGCAAGACGATAGCTGGGACGTGTTGAGATTCGAAGCCGGCTTCAGTGGTCCGTCCCAGCTTGTGCAGGCCGCGTCCCGGTGCACCCCTTCTGCACTGCTCTCTGTGATTGTGTTAAGTGTGTTGGGTTTGTGTTAACTGCTTCTTCGGCGCGTTGCTGGCTCGCCTTCCATTGGCCGTTGCTGTGAGTTGGTTCATGTTTACATGCTTTGTGATTGGTAGATAAGTTGGTTTGTGATTGGTTGATAAGGAGTTGGTTTGTGATTGGTTGGTCGTGTCGGGATGAGCGTTACGGACTGAAACTGGGTCCGAAAAGGCGGGTTTGAAGTTTGCGGATGAACCCGGGACAGGGAACCGAAAGGCAAAAGGAAAATCGCGCCGGTTTTTGCTTCTAGGTGAGGAAAAGCGGAAAAATCTGAGAAAAATGTACTTCTTAGTTTTCAGACAAGATATTGAACTGGCTTATCGAATGCAAAGTACATCGAAACGTCGGGAAATATTTAAGTTTGTCCGCTTAGCGTTCAAGAACTCAGCTAAAGCTAACGTGCAAATTTTAGCAGAAGTCTGCAGAAAGTTAGAATTTACCGAAGTTGATCTAGGGGAGCGACGAAATACTCGAGCGTGTTGTAGTTCATTCATCAAGATTCGTTGGGTACCCTTCACTGATATGGGCTGTAGAAACAGAAATAGATTTTACAAATGTAAAGTTTGATTAATTTCACGATTTCACTTGTAAATTTGTGTATCGAAGAGTTGCTACCTTATAAAAGCCAGAGCGATGGAAGTATACAGATTCCAGGAAATTTAATAACCATCTTCTATGAAAAACCCAATAAATAATGCCAGCCTTTAGCAAATAAATGTTTCTTGGAATACAAAAAAACTCACCCTCCACAAACAACTGAAACAAGCCCCGAACAGCCTTCTAGACAACGGAAGTCACAGCCTGCTCGAAATTCGGCCTTCGAAACCAGGAACACGCATGCGCGATATCAAGTAAAAACCGCCCTTCTTGTGCACCCTTGTTGTCAAGGGGATAATAATCGTCCATCATCCCCTAAAAACCAGCAAACTCTGCTCTCTCTCTCCTCAAGCAACAAGCAGATAGCAGGTTTTTTTGCGAGCGATTTGATTTACGTCATCAAGAAATATTCAGTCGTAATATTTGTGACACAAAAAACGACCTATTTTCGAGTCGAAAATATTGCCAAGAAAAATACACGACTTATTAATTTATCTCAAAAAAATACTTGACATTTCCTAACATGATCAACACGTAAGGATTTGTATTTGATGTACAAACTCGATAGTAAAAATTCCACTCAAACATTTTTTTATTCTTTTGAATCACGTCTGTCCACGAAGCAATTATGAAATTGCACGGACATAGACAGTCTGGATTCCAACAAATTGAAAAGCGCTTTTAGCAAAAATCGTTTTTTTTTGCAATATTGGTCACAACCCAAAAAAACATAATTCCAGTGTCTCGTTTGTTCGTGAGCAAACAATTTCAATTATTGTCCAACCCGACGGTTGGCCAATCAGAGCACAAGCAATATTAGCGCCCGGGGCGGCAACAACAAGACCAACAACACAACTTGCTCAAACAAAGAATTGGAATCAATCAAAATGAAACCTCCCCCTGGGCAGATAGCTTGGGAAGCCGGTGTCACGGCGAGTAATTGAAGCCACCCAAATACCGGATAGTTGATCTGCTTTTATTACTGCTGGCTTTCAATTAAATCGCAATGTCACGAAAGAGCGTACCGCCAATTTGCTTGGTTTTCCTTCTTAAAACAAGGAAGACAGGGTAATCACAAGCCAACTGGCTTTTCTTAGCGGGTGTCTGACCGCGTCACGTTGCTTGAATGGAATCGGTGTATTGACTCTCCTTATTCAACCAAGGAAGACAGGGATATCACAAGCCAACTGGCTTTTCTTAGCGGGTGTCTGACCGCGTCACGTTGCTTGAATGGAATCGGTGTATTGACTCTACTTATTTAACCAAGGAAGACAGGGAAATCACAAGCCAACTGGCTTTTCTTAGCGGGTGTCTGACCGCGTCACGTTGCTTGAATGGAATCGGTGTATTGACTCTGCTTATTTGGCCAAGGATACAGGGAAATCACAAGCCAACTGGCTTTTCTTAGCGGGTGTCTGACCGCGTCACGTTGCTTGAATGAAATCGGTGTATTGACTCTGCTTATTCAACCAAATAAGACAGGGAAATCACAAGCCAACTGGCTTTTCTTAGCGGGTGACTGACCGCGTCACGTTGCTTGAATGGAATCGGGGTATAGACTCTGCTTATTCAACCAAGGAAGACAGGGAAATCACAAATCAAATGGCTTTTCTTAGCGGGCATCTGACGTCATTTATCCCTGAATATAAAAGGTTATGTATGAGTGAATCTGGCTGATGGAATGCTGGGGTGGGTGTACCGTGGACTGAATGATGCCATCGAGGCACAGAGTCGTTGAAGCCAACACAAGCCACCTACGCGTTGGCACGACGCAAGGCGCCATCCACCCACCGGCCAGCTGTTTGCTAGCTGCGATCCTCCGTGACGGATTCTCCCTCTCGACGGAATCGTCGGACTCCTGACTTGGACGGCTTCCAATAAGACATGTCAGACTTAGAGCGAGGTGACGGAGTACAGACACGATTTATCCGCCGATCTCAATTATCTGTATGGCCCATCGAATCCATTGTTATCAATAGTCGTCAAATCGGTGGATTTACCCCTGAATGCAGCCCGCAAAGCAGGGTTTGCATGGCGCCTCCACCGGTAATCAGCCACTTGTTACTTGTTGAGTTGGTGTTTAACGACGCACTGTTTTGACAACTGGCCCTTTGGCACTTGTCTCATGGTGTCGGTGAATGAAAGGGTGATGATGAACCTAACCTAGTCTAAAGGTAGGAGGGGAAACCCGGTGCCGGCACGTAGCCTACTCCTGTCGAAAAGCACCGAGGGGACCACCGGCTTTACGTCCCTTCCGAAGGACGGTACAACTCGAACGACAGGATTCCTCAACTAAGCCGTGCTGTCAAGAGGTTGATAAGCAAGGCGAGTGAAGTTGTCGTACCAACTTCAAACCCTCCGACCTCTCTCCCGAACAGAACTGACCATGTGCCTATTATGTGTCCATCCAACAGCTAACTCAGCGCAATGTTGCTTAACTTCGATGATCTCACGAGACCGGTGCCTAACCGTTCGGTGGTTTGATATTTGTTTCTGATGGTTTATTACCGCATTACAGTCGTACCAACTGCCAACGACACGATTCTAGAGACTTGACAACGTGTGACTGAATAGACGTATTCCACTTAAAGAAAAGTGACGTCAGATACCCACTGGACGTACTACCAGTTTGGAAAAAAAATTAATTAGCTCTGCTAAATAACAAAGGAAGACAGGGAAATCACAACCCGAATTTCTCTACCTGGCTTTAGCGAGTGGGAATTATGTTGTCGTTTTGATTCAATGGAATCTGTGTAATCCCACTTGATAAAAAGGTTATAATATCTGCACTTGCATCACGTTTATCAATCGAGATATGGTCCCAATGAAGTTATTATAGTTGCTCATTTAAGTCAATTTACCCTTGTTCAAAAGAGCAAGTGCAAAAAATGGATAAATGATTTTCACGCAATGGAATGACCTATATCTGACATATGATACTATTTTCTTTTTACAAATTAAAAAAAAAAAAAACATGTAGATCATGATTCTAGTGCGGTTTTCACAAAATAAAACTTGGAAACACTTTAAAATAACAATGATGAATGGGCTAGTATAAATAAATAATTTTTTTTTTTTTTTACAAAAAAGGGCAAAAATAATCTGGATTTCAATCGAAAAGAGAAACAATTATATATAAAGCGAAGCTTACTAAAGAAATTAAAATCCTGTATACATTTCCTCAACTTTTTCCCCGTGCTTGCAGCATTATTTGTACGTAAACCCATACCTAGGTACCTATACGCTTAGCCAAAGCACGACGACCTAAATCCGACGCAAGTTTGGTGGAAATTGAAACAATGAACTATTATCTTGCAAATTGCTGCCCCGCGAAATGCACGTTCGGTGTTCGTTCCGAAATTCCCCGCGTGGCTCGCGCGATACAGATTAGCGTCGATACGAATAACTGATATATCTGCAGTAATTTATGTCTGGTCCTGCCGCCAGGGAACGCCACTAGCGATCGCATCGCAAGCTACACCGAGTCTCACGCTCAGTTGTCAGAGATCCGGCCGCTTAGAACACAAGTAATGTTACTGGCGATGATGATATTGTTAGTCCAGTGTTTCTGATTTCGCCGCCTTGACTTATCTTACAAAAATTTTAAATATGCATTTTTTTTCTGTCAAGAGATAAATTTTTTTAGTTTTTTCAAATCACGTTTCTCGCGCTAGACGCCAAACCGTTCAATATATTCTCACAAAACTTTCCAGAAATGTTAAACTTTATAATACGATAATTGTGCTAAAATTTCACTGTTGTGAGATAATTAACCCTCTAAATACGTCGTTTTTAACAATTTCCCAGTTTTTTCCCCCCATTAAATCAACTCAGTCTCAGCCTTTTGAACCTTGAAACTTGTCCAATCAGCATCATTCAAACAACGCTCATCCACAACACGTTGCAAACAAGTTTTTGCACATTCCTAGTCACAAAACTCTATTGGCTTAACACTGAATTCGATTTGAAATGAAAATGGTGACCCAAGCATTTTGATAATCAGCATAAAAACTTGAGTATCTCTCAAGCATAACGCATGCATAACGCATGCATACAGGTAGCATAACGCATGCATACCGGTAGCATAACGCATGCATACCGGTAGCATAACGCATGCATAACGCTAGAATAACGCATGCATAACGCATGCATACCGGTAGCATAACGCATGCATAACGCTAGAATAACGCATGCATAACGCATGCATACCGGTAGCATAACGCATGCATAACGCTAGCAGAACGCACGCATAACGCTAGCATAACGCATGCATACCGGTAGCATAACGCATGCATAACGCATGCATACCGGTAGCATAACGCATGCATAACGCATGCATACCGGTAGCATAACGCATGCATAACGCATGCATACCAGTAGCATAACGCTACCAGGTATTTGCCTAGCGATTAAATCACATCGTAAAGTTTTGGCGGCTGGTCAAGAATGCGGCGAGCGGTTGGCAGCGTATCAAGAAGGTTCCGATCTAAGTTGCAAGCAGCAGCGAGGAGATCGAAGGCTTAAGGTAGACGGACAGAGATCCTAGATGTCAGAGGTGAGACGCTCGTGGATTGGCAAGTTCAGCGATTGCCATTGGCTCTATTTTTTCACGCTCCAATCACGCGACAAGAGTCACTGTGTCACTTCCTGTCACTCGTATCTCGTCCGGTTGTCTTATTTTGGGAATGGGATAGATTGGCGCTGATGATTCAGATTGATTGGGTACAATGCGACCCATGAGCCACCGGCAATATTTATATAGCTTTAAGCAAACTTTATTTTCAATACACTTATTCCATTCAAACAAAATTCAATCACAGTGACGTCATGATACCCACTCGCTAAAGCCAGGTTGAGCAATTCGGGTTGTGATTTCCCTGTCTTCATTTGTTATTTAGCAGAGCTAAGGGCCGGTTTTACAACTTTTGTCAACTCTGGGTTAAGCATCTAACTCTTAGAAACAAATGAATTCCACTGCATCCCATTGGCCGTTGCCATAACAAATAACTTAACTCCCACTTTAACCTGGAGTTGGCAAAATTGTAAAATCGGGCCTAAGAACTTTATTTTTCTTAACAGGTCCAATGGGTATACCTGACGATATTTTTCTCTGAGTGTCGATCAGGTCTGTTACCTACATAATTATATTCCTGGATTTGAATTTGTTTGAAGTAGGCGCCTTTGGAACTTGCCCGTGGATGTAAGACTGTTAAGACGCTATACCCGATGAAAATTTTTAATATTCGTTCAACTTATGAAAATAAGTTTCTTCAATTTTCTTTACGAAATACTTCACAGATTTTCTCAATTTAACCTGTACGACATGCGTATTTAAATTCTACGCATTGTTATTGCCACGAACCGGCGAAAATATGTGGTTAATAGTGGCTAAAAACGATGTTAGATTGAAAAATATGGAAAAATTAGCAGACACGTAAAATTAGAGATTTGTCAAAGTTAATTGATTTGCTCTGCTTAACGCCACGTTAAAAACTGCGCTTATTTCGTCGTTAACATGTTTAAAGCTGACAAAGACAATTACTCAAGAAACTCTCAAAGTAATAGCGAGTCAGTTGACTACGCCAGCAAATTATCTAAAGCAATTAAAAAATGCTAAACAAGTAAGATTGTTTTCCGGATGCATTCTTCATGAGGGATTGGCGCTGGGAATATGAAACCACGTTTAAGAACATCCCTTAACTAGATCAATTCGTCGCTTTGCATGGAAAACTCTAGCTGTGACCTAATGACAAGCATTTCTAATTAATCGTTCGACGTGGTTGTCGCTAAATTCACTAAATCATCTCGTTGCATGATTGCTGAGAGAATTTTTAAGCGTTTTTAACTTTTTTTTTCAACGCTTGTGTTTGCCGCTCTTGAATAAATCTTCGTATAAATCTCAATTATTCGTTGCATGCATGAAATTTATTTATTATTAAAGAAACAAACTTTAAGTTCAAAAATGATTTTGGTTCGATCGCAGTCTAATACAAGCGTACCCAACGTTATAATCGGGGTTAGTCGAGTTGTTGGCGTGTGATTGCAGCATAGCGTCACTAGATTCAGCGCCTTCTATGTTCATTTCTATCTCTACTAGTCCAAAAACTCAAATAAACTTTAAATCAAATCAGATGTTCTGTCCCGGGAAATGACAAAATTTTCAACGCACAAAATGTTGTTTAAATTAATTTTTTGAAAAATGCAGCACCAAAAATAACGATTAAAATTTTTGACTTGCTTAGGACTTATGACTTAGCAGTCTCAAATTATTGTTGTTCTATTGTTTCGATGAGTTGCTAATTGGCACTCGAGCTTAGACCATTGATAAAGCTTTGCGAAACGTCGGAAAATATTTGAGTTTGATACAAAACATTCAAGAATCCAGTTCAGTATTTTTTTTCTGAAAATGACAAGGCCACGTTCTGATATTTTTACCTCCAAAGATCAACCCTTGATCGCTCGCTAAGAAAGTAGACATAAAAATTATGCCTTGACTCTTGATAGCGAATGAACAACGACATAAAAATATATTATAACGGTTATTACAATAGCTACAGAAAGTACCTTATAAGCACGTCATGCTTTGGAAAGATGATGTAAAATATAGAAACAATCACCTGGCTGCAACATGAGGCAACGGAAGTCGGATTTCTCAAGTTATTAATGAAATCCGCGCTCGAATGAATATTTTATCACTGGATATGCACATTTGCGCGGTGGAAACAAAACAATTCCTCCGCACTCCGTTTGCATTCTGCGCGTAACACGGGACGGAAAATCTGCAAAATTATGGCGTTTAAAAATCTAGAACTCGGGTCGGCTAAATCCACGAGCTCTGAACAAGACATTAATATTTTAACGACGGGATTTTATAGCTGAGCTTTATTTATTGCAATTTTATTTAAATCCGAACAAAGCATAAAAAGGGTCGCATTAAATTCGCAACGAAATATTCACTGCAAAGTTGCATCTCGCCTGGATCTTCCATCTTGTCGGGGTTAAGCATTGTAGGTTTTTATTTAGTTCATTTGAGTTGTTGGGCTCCATGGAGATAGAAACAGGACTATGAATGAACATAGAAGACGGTTAATCTAGTGACGCCATGCTGCAATCACACGCCAACAACTCGACTAACCCCGATTATAACGTGGCTCCATGGAGATAGAAACAGAACTGTGAATGAACATAGAAGGCGGTGAATCTAGTGACGCAATGCTGCAATCTCACGCCAACAACTCGACTAACCCCGATTATAACGTGGCTCCATAGAGATAGAAACAGGACTATGAATGAACATAGAAGACGGTGAATCTAGTGACGCCATGCTGCAATCACACGCCAACAACTCGACTAACCCCGATTATAACGTGGCTCCATGGAGATAGAAACAGGACTGTGAATGAACATAGAAGGCGGTGAATCTAGTGACGCAATGCTACAATCACACGCCAACAACTCGACTAACCCCGATCATAACGTGGCTCCATGGAGATAGAAATAGGCGGTGAATGAACATAGAAGGCGGTGAATCTAGTGACGCAATGCTGCAATCACACGCCAACAACTCGACTAACCCCGATTATAACGTGGCTCCATGGAGATAGAAACAGGACTATGAATGAACATAGAAGGTGGTGAA
Source organism: Nemurella pictetii (assembly GCA_921293315.2). NCBI lineage: Eukaryota > Metazoa > Arthropoda > Insecta > Plecoptera > Nemouridae > Nemurella > Nemurella pictetii. The sequence continues at coordinate 3,165,887 of OV121125.1, read as the reverse complement.
TCTAGTGACGCTATGCTGCAATCACACGCCAACAACACGACTTACCCCGATTATAACGTGGCTCCATGGAGATAGAAACAGGACTATGAATGAACATAGAAGGTGGTGAATCTAGTAATTACACGCCAACAACTCGACTAACCCCGATTATAACGTGGCTCCATGGAGATAGAAACAGGACTGTGAATGAACATAGAAGGCGGTGAATCTAGTGACGCAATGCTACAATCACACGCCAACAACTCGACTAACCCCGATTATAACGTGGCTCCATGGAGATAGAAATAGGCGGTGAATGAACATAGAAGGCGGTGAATCTAGTGACGCAATGCTGCAATCACACGCCAACAACACGACTAACCCCGATTATAACGTGGCTCCATGGAGATAGAAACAGGACTGTGAATGAACATAGAAGGCGGTGAATCTAGTGACGCAATGCTACAATCACACGCCAACAACTCGACTAACCCCGATCATAACGTGGCTCCATGGAGATAGAAATAGGCGGTGAATGAACATAGAAGGCGGTGAATCTAGTGACGCTATGCTGCAATCACACGCCAACAACTCGACTAACCCCGATTAAAACGTGGCTCCATGGAGATAGAAACAGGACTATGAATGAACATAGAAGGTGGTGAATCTAGTGACGCAATGCTGCAATCACACGCCAACAACTCGACTAACCCCGATTATAACGTGGCTCCATGGAGATAGAAACAGGACTATGAATGAACATAGAAGGCGCTGAATCTAGTGACGCTATGCTGCAATCACACGCCAACAACTCGACTAACCCCGATTATAACGTGGCTCCATGGAGATAGCATGAGCACTAATCGAGATGCTGTCGTTTTGTTTCAGCTGGCGCACGTGGGGATGGCCCGGGCCGGGGCGCAACCTTAGCCCTCGGGGGCTCCAGCCTCGGATACCCCCCCCCCCCTCACCCCGCCGGGGTCAACGCCCCTAGCGGTCGAGGGGGAACAGGTGGGTGGAAAACAACGGATCTTATCTCCTTTGGCAACCCCCCCCCCCCCGTGTTGTCACATGCAGTTTACACAAGCGTTGGCCTTTTATTAGCAATTATTTGACTTACGGCTACTTCGGTAACGGGTCGTTAACTTGGTAACGGGTCGTTAGTGTCTTGTTATCATGGCCACTGCCAATGCCTTTATATGGTGTTATAACAATATCTGCTTTTATTTGATAAGTTGATCTGATTTTTTACCGCTGGCTTTCAATTCAATCAATTGAAGTCACTTTGAAAGAGTCTACAGTCAATTTGCCTGGTTTTGCTTATTTAAAGAAGCAAAGGCATGGAAATCACAAGCCAACTGGCTTTTCTTAGCGGGTGTCTGACCGCGTCACGTTGCTTGAATGGAATCGGTGTATTGACTCTGCTTATTCAACCAAGGAAGACAGGGAAATCACAAGGCAACTAGCTTTTCTTAGCGGGTGTCTGACCGCGTCACGTTGCTTGAATGGAATCGGTGTGTTGACTCTGCTTATTTAACCAAGGAAGACAGGGAAATCACAAGCCAACTGGCTTTTCTTAGTGGGTGTCTGACCGCGTCACGTTGCTTGAATGGAATCGGTGTATCGACTCTGCTTATTCAACCAAGGAAGACAGGGAAATCACAAGCCAACTGGCTTTTCTTAGCGGGTGTCTGACCGCGTCACGTTGCTTGAATGGAATCGGTGTATCGACTCTGCTTATTCAACCAAGGAAGACAGGGAAATCACAAGCCTACTGGCTTTTCTTAGCGAGTGTCTGACCGCGTCACGTTGCTTGAATGGAATCGGTGTATTGACTCTGCTTATTCAACCAAGGAAGACAGGGAAATCACAAGCCAACTGGCTTTTCTTAGCGGGTGTCTGACCGCGTCACGTTGCGTCCATGTAAAAGGTCCATGATATCGCCAGCTATTATTCAACGTTCAAGGGGGTTGAGGGTGAAACCTGGGCAACATTCGGCGCCGTATTCCCCGCCACGGGCGCATGCGTCGGATCGCCGGCCAAAACTTAGCGCCATTAAAAGCAGCAAAAAACAAAAACAACTTCGAGCACCGATCGTTTAAACCACATGTGGCCGCGTCGCGTTGCGTTGCGTAGCGTAATGCGCGAAAAGAACAAGAAAAGTCATTAGACGTTTTCGACACGCGTTTTTCTACCCCATCCCCCCCCCCCCCCTACAAATTCACCCTCTGCAGGAAATGGTTCATATGAAGAGAGAAAATCAATGTAATATTGACGACTTCACATAATACATTGTATTAAGGTGTGGCTTATTACCGATCAATAAGAAAAACTACAATTAGGTATTTTAAAATTGAAACACTTGGTTTGATGACAGTTTTGAAACATGAATCGTTGCACCATTGATTTAAACAAAATAATGAAATTCTCGGAGTTGCTTCGAAGCGAAGCTTTGATTCAAGAGTTGAGTGTAAATAACCAGCCAAGGCCAATTTGTGAAATGTTCTAAAAATGGCAAAAACTGTACGAGGAAGTTATGTAGCTGCACGTTGAAATTTTGAGCTAAAAATGTTTGTAAAATGTGAACGGAGTAATTGAGACATTCCTGACTTTTCACACATCGTTGGGCATTCCTTTTAAAGACGACTTCACAGCGGACTCATTTTGACTAAATTTCACTAAACTCTTTAATATCGTTGCTTGTTCTCTATGATATTTGTTATTAGAAACTAAATAATGCATTCCGAAGTTGTGACCATAACGGCAGTAAAAGCTGGATCTGTCAAATTGACGTCAAAAAAACAAAACTTGGTTGTTATTGCCAACGCTAGAAAGTGACGCGCTTTCCAAATGACAGTCCACCGCCTCCTCTGTTCCCTGCTTGTCAATCTGTGACGTCACCGCTCAATTAAAAACATAAGAAGACGGGGAAATCAAAACCCAAGTGGCTTCGCTAAGTGGATATATTTTGACGTTATTTGTTTCTTACAGAATATGGCTGGATTGGAAATTTATTATTTTTACGATTCTCAACGACAAAGCTGTCAAACAACAGCTAATTTACATAATAATTGATAACATCACATAAAAATTACCGTTTCGGTGCTATTACTAGTTCCTTTGTGTCGTCAAAGAACATGAAATAAAAAGACAAAATACTCGGATGCAAGAGCCGAGCAGCCAGCGCCCTCTAGCATCACTCGACGCCGCAAGTTACCGACGCCGCGTCGCAACGCCTCACGGTGGCGCCACTAGGCGTCGAGACGGCGGCGGCAGGAACTAGCAGCGTCGCCGGCCGCGCGGAGACTCGAACCCCGGTGTTCACATGTCGCTGGTCGCAGGATTCAAGCTGAACGGACAAGCGACTTTCCAGGGGAAATTAAGCGAAGAACTTGGATCAAATTTCGTTTTAAATGCGAACACACTTTTGTAGAATGGTTCTAATCAATCTTAAACAGTTAGGATCTTTTCAACTATCAACAAATCGAAGCAAAATAACCAACCTATGCCTCCTCAAAAAAAACCCAAACACCAAAAAAACCAAACTAATATATTGCCCCAGCTATTCAAAAAACTAAAACCTGAAAAAACTATTTGACTCCCTTAAGCCTTTAGTTAACATTAGTCTAAAGTTTTACTGAAAAGTTTTTTCGACCCTTATGTGCACTATCTATGCATGTAAGTACAGGGTTTGTTTGCTTAATTTGTTATTATACAATTTTTAAATCAACACATCAGCACAAGAAAAAATACAAATTATAATGAAATAAAACCCATATAAGCAAGGCTTCAGGCTTCAGGTGTCCACGATCCTTGCAAAGTACAAATCTCCGTACAAGCAACAAGTCGGCACCTTGCTATGTTGCCAACGCGGAAGCTGGGAATCTCTTCGCGGGCAGATTTCGCGTAAAACCGAGCCAGAGTCACCGAAAAGAACGGCTGTTGAACTTTCCCGTGTCGAATTCCTCGCACGCATGCGTGTGTCAGACAGAGACAGCGTCACGACGCGGGCAACGAGCGCGAGAGAGAAGGAAGATACACGCTGTGTGTGTGTGATTTTTTTTTATCTAGTGGTCTTGGACGGTGTGCAATCTTCGGCAAAGTCCGGAAATAACTCGACTCGTCGACTCGGGGCTCGTCGAATGATGTTCGGGACGTTTGCTGCGCGTTTAGCGGTGCTGGATGATTTCAATCAAACTAGAGAACATACTGGATTGAACGCGGATGCTGAGCAGGAATGATGCCTGCTCTTCCTTGCGTGATTAGGTCCATGTCAAGCTTTTGTTGAACATGTCGTGGCTGATGGAACTATACTTTAATATTTGCAGAAATATTGCAGAAATATTGCTGAAATATTGCTGAAATATTGCTGAAATATTGCTGAAATATAACTGAAATATTGCTGAAATATTGCTGAAATATTACTGAAATATTGCTGAAATATTGCTGAAATATTGCTGAAATATTACTGAAATATTGCTGAAATATTACTGAAGTATTACAGAAATATTGCTGAAATATTGCTGAAATATTACTGAAATATTGCTGAAATATTGCTGAAATATTGCTGAAATATTGCTGAAATATTACTGAAATATTGCTGAAATATTGCTGAAATATTGCTGAAATATTGATGAAATATTACTGAAATATTTCTGAAATATTGCTGAAATATTTGCAGAAATATTGCTTTAAATTGCGACGACGGTATCTATTAAAAAAATAACCGTTGTCGTTGCCTTATAAGTTGGCTTCACAGATAATTTTGGGCAATTTTCGCTTTTTTAGACAATTTTCAAATTTAAGAATCGCCATTTGAATTAAAGTAACAATGTAAATTTTTCTTCGATAAAATCAAAACGACTCAAAACTCGGATCATCCAAGTTTGCGACCGTTCCCATATAGTTTCTTTGAGTTGTTGGGCTCCATGGAGATAGATGCAGTAGTATGAATGAACAAAGAATGCGGTGAATCTAGTGACGCTATGCTACAATTTGACATCTTTTAAAAAAGTATCTTTTCCGGAAGATAACAGCTTAAGTAAACTATAACTTCACCCCGGTCCGCCAGATTTGCCACCAGCGCTTTGTCGCCAGATTTCACCGCAAGTTTCCTGCATCCTACAGCCTGGTGAGATGTGTAAGAAAAAGACCCGAAACACAGTCAAGATAAACGTATGAAATTGGCAACATTTCGTAGCAATCCCGCCATGACTTGCACTGCAAGCGATTCAAGTCGCGGCGTTTCGTTTCGCGGTACGGAAATAGCCGACTTATAACTAATAGCTGCTAGCCTCGCGTGGGCAGCAGCAGCAGCAGCAGCAGCAGCAGCAGCAGCAGCAGCAGCAAGCAAGCAAGCAAGCAAGCAAGCAAGCAAGCAAGGAAGCAAGCAAGCAAGCAAGCAAGCAAGCAAGCAAGGAAGCAAGCAAGCAAGCAAGCAAGCAAGCAAGCAAGCAAGCAAGCAAGCAAGCAAGCAAGCAAGCAAGCAAGCAAGCAAGCAAGCAAGCAAGCAAGCAAGCAAGCAAGCAAGCAAGCAAGCAAGCAAGCAAGCAAGCAAGCAAGCAAGCAAGCAAGCAAGCAAGCAAGCAAGCAAGCAAGCAAGCAAGCAAGCAAGCAAGCAAGCAAGCAAGCAAGCAAGCAAGCAAGCAAGCAAGCAAGCAAGCAGCAGCAGCAGAAATATTTCCAGTTTATCAACATCACTTTTCTCACATTATAGGCCACACTCCAAATAGAAACCAAATAAAGATTCCAGACATGTCGACCTTCACGATTTCATGTTTGTGTATAGAAATTTCATTTCTTTATTCTTGAAAAAAGCGTTTTTACTACATTTTTACGACGCTCTTTTGGCGTCTTCGCAGTTTTCTTCGCAACTAAAGCCATTTCGGCACCACCTAAGACAAAATTCATCGTGTGCATTACACATCACAAAAAGAAGGTGCTGCGCTCATTTTAAGCAAATCTACCGAATAATTTTCTTTAAAATTGGCTTATTTCTTAACTGAAAGAATATTTTTATCATAAATCGAACAAAAATTCAAATACATTATTTTATAATTATACTCCATCAATAAACCTGGTCAATGCAAACCGCAACCCCTTATTTCTGTAGACTTTTCCATCATATTTTCCCCCAGCCCAACACACGATGAACCAAACGCCCCCGGTACAAACGCACGCACGTTTCCCGCACGGCCCCGCACGCGTGCTCCGCGCACGGTCCCGTCTAATTCTGTACCAGGATGTTGCCGGCGAGCGTCCCGACGCCGTGCAAGCGTCGCGCTCAGTGCGAGCCGAGCGAGCGTCGACTTGGGTAGCGAGAATTCGACCGAATTTAACACGGTGCCACGCGCGTTGGAACCGTTGTGTTCGTGTTTAGCGTTCGGTTTTGTTAAGTCACTCTCAGTCGTCGTTGGTAAGTGTAAATCACAAGCCCTCGTCTTAATGTGTGGCTCGTTGGAATGCCTTAGTTGGTTAGCGTAGAATTTAGTGATTAAATCGTTTTGATGAACCACAGAATGATGGGATAGCTGAGCAGAAACAATGTGCTTCCGAACCTTGCTATCAGCTATCCCATCACCAATTGCCTACTGGCGTATGCTTCCAACATGTAACACTGAATTCTCACAGATATATTATATTAGTATTAAAGGGATGATAATCGTGTCATCTTGCAGGAATGTAGGGGGTAAGTTTGTTGGTTTCGTGAGCTTTTCTGCAAACTGGACTGGAAACAAACAAAACACGTGTGCTCTCTGTTGTTTCTCGGTTATTTTTCTATACCCTAAGAGACCTGTTTCACTCGGAGAAATATGACGTCAGATACCCACTGGACGTACTACAAGTTTGGAATAAAATATTAATTAGCTCTGCTTAGTAACAAAGGAAGATAGGGAAATCACAACCCGAATTGCTCTGCCTGGCTTTAGCGAGTGGGTAACATGACGTCATTTTGATTGAATGTAATAGGTGTATTAGGTATTTAAATGAGAATTTCTGGCTCAAGGTTTCCCTCAGGTGGCGGACACAAAGATGAGGACGTAATTGACAAAAGGTCGAAGGAAAGAATCCCTGACGTCAAGTTCAAGTGTCTGTGCAAGTGTTTCTCCCCGTTGCCCCGTCATTCCTGTCACAGAACGGTTTGGCAACGTTGGAAACACCGGTTATCGTGACATTACCCAAGTTAAGCAACATCGCGCCAAGTCAGCTGTTGGATGGGTGACCATCATGCTCAGTATAAGATATGTACGTGAGATAGGTCGGAGGGTTTGAAGTTAGTACGACAACTTCACTCGCCTTGCTTGTCAACCTCTCGACATCACGGATTAGCGGAGGAATCCTGTTGTTCGAGTTGCACCGTCCTTCGGAAGGGACGTAAAGCCGGTGGTCCCCTCGGTGCTTTTCGACAGGAGGAGGCTACGTGCCGGTACCGGGTTTCCCCTCCTCCCTTCTAGCCATAGGTTCAGCTTCATCATCACCCTTTCATGATAGACCAGTGCCACAGGGCCAGTTGTCAAAACAGAGCGTCATTAAACACCGGTAATCATCATCATCCCCGACTCCATTTCACACCTGATGTGGCTTCAACGGATCGACGCCCCCCCCCCCCCCTAAAGTTTGGCAGACGGCCCGAAAATATGATCTGATGACGTGAGCTCTGCGAGGAAAAACCCAGAATTCATGTTGCTTCTCTCTCTGTTTCTCTGTCTCGTTCGCTCTCTTGATTCGTGGGGGAAGGGAATTGCCAAATTAGACACCGTCACGGCCTTGCTGAAAATTGCCTAATTTTCAGTGAAGTTTGGCAAAATTATTTGTTATATCTTCAGGCAAAATGGCCGACGACATAGAACTTTTATAAAAAAAAAACGCCAGAGTCGAATTTTATATCTGTTTCGTTTGAAATTAACATTAAAACTATTTAATATAATAAAGAATATTAGTAAATTGACCGTTATTCGTGAAATTTATACCCTATTCCGCTACGGAGACAGCCTAAGATGTCCTTGTGGTTAACCATCTCTGACAGCTGCTACATTTCGGTCCTATATCGTTAAGTTAACAAAACATTGTCGAACAAGCCGAGGTTCGCTTTGCCGGAGAACCGAGTTCGACGTCTGCCAGCAAAACACAGCTCGCCATTTCCGTCGCCCGTTGTTTCGAAAGACCGCCTCGATCCACCGAAGCAGCGGACAAAGCTTCAATTTACATAAACTGTCTCACGTGACAGAAGATGACACTAGTCTCTTAGAGCGTGAAGCCGGTCGCGACCTTGACACGAATCCGGCGTAACCCCGTCTTCTGACAGCCACAGAACAGAGAGATGACAGCGACGCGGAAACTCACGTGTTTTTCCCATTCACTGCTAATTCTTACTGCAGCTAAGAACTCTTCAAGTAAGACGCACAATGAGCCAAGTCTTGGATAGGGTTGTGGCGCTGGCTTCAAGCAGCGCCTGTATGGCTTCGATCAAATCACAGCTAGCTCCGAACGAAGCCTCATCAGACAGAATGTAACTTGATAGAAACTTGAACTTTGAGTTTCAACCGTGCGCTCTATGACGCTCTTGGAGGCTTTAGAAAGCTCTAGGAGGCTCTATGAGGCTCTAGGAGGCTCTAGAAAGCTCTAGGAGGCTCTAGGAGGCTCTAGGAGGCTCTAGGAGGCTCTAGGAGGCTCTAGGAGGCTCTAGGAGGCTCTAGGAGGCTCTAGGAGGCTCTAGAAAGCTCTAGGAGGCTCTAGGAGGCTCTAGGAGGCTCTAGAAAGCTCTAGGAGGCTCTAGGAGGCTCTAGAAAGCTCTAGGAGGCTCTAGAAAGCTCTAGGAGGCTCTAGGAGGCTCTAGGAGGCTCTAGGAGGCTCTAGGAGGCTCTAGGAGGCTCTAGGAGACTCTAGGAGGCTCTAGGAGGCTCTAGGAGGCTCTAGGAGACTCCAAGGCCTGTCTTGTGAAACAAAACCAGAATGTCGGACCATAGCAACAGTAATAACAATCAGCGCCTTCCCGGCTCCGTGTTTGTTTGCGATGTGCATTTGTTACCAAATATCAGATTCATTTTGCAAAAAATCACCCAATTTTCCGAACATGGCTGCCGCCCCTATAGAAAGTGTCGGCCTAAACGGCACAAATCAGCACATTAGCAATATTCGACAACTCGGGGCAAAGATCAAGCTGACAGATACAAACGAAGGTCGGTGCACGTGCACTCATGGGGTTGAATTAAGCTCGAATACCGCTTCAACCCGGACGTTGGGAAACCCCTGATGACGTCACTGCACCTGGCTCTTCTTGTCGATGACAGTTCCAAGTGACAAAAGAAGTGGAAATAAGACAAGGGTGTACAAAGCGGCCTTGACACGGTTTCCTTGTGTCCCCATTTCTTGTTCTAATCGCAACCAGGAAGAATTAGGTGACAGTTGGGAAATCTTACAGCTGCCTTCTATAAATATTAAAGAATCTTTAATTAAGGTTGGCAAATGTGTGATGACGGGGAGTCGAAACCTGGATCTTTCACGTTGCCGGGGTCAAGCATTACCAACTGTGCGACACGAACAACCGAATTTCAAATGGATATTAATTTTATTTGAGTTGTCGGGCTCCATGGAGATAGAAACAGGACTGTGGATAAACATAGAAGGCGGTGAATCTAGTGACACTACGCTGCAATCTCACACGAACAACTCGACTAACCCCGATCATGACGTGTACGCATGAATTAGTGTGATTCGCATATTGCTAATGTTGTAAGTTTGTTTGGGTGACAAATAACAGCCTCCTCGCTGCAAAATGTACAAAAATTACCGACGTTGACTTCAGAAAGTTGAGCTGTTTAAAACGGCGAAAGATATTGGGGAAACAAACAACGTATTCCGAGGTTAAGCAACACTGCGCCGGTACAAGACACCGGTTGTGTGACCGCCTTGAGAAACAGTCGGTTCTGGTGGCTGCTAAATTAACTCAAGGACTCGTTGGACTCTTTTGTGAAAGTGTAAGACCGAATATACTCAGAATTTTGGCTGTAATGGACATGAAACACTGTAGTCTCATTTGCCAGGTACTTGATAGAAGCAGATAGCTCAAATAATGGAAAGTCAAACCATAAAGCACCCACATTATTACGTGCTTGATGTACCAAAGTCCCATCGCATCGCATCGCATCGCATCGCATATCATCGCATCGCATCGCAACACATCGCATCGCATCGCAACACATCGCATCGCATCGCATCGCATCGCATCGCATCGCATCGCATCGCATCGCATCGCAACGCAACGCATCGAATCGCAACGCATCGCATCGCACCGCATCGCATCGCATCGCATCGCATCGCATCGCATCGCATCGCAACGCAACGCCTCGCATCGCATCGCATCGCATCGCATCGCATCGCATCGCATCGCATCGCATCGCATCGCATCGCCTCGCATCGCATCGCATCGCATCGCATCGCATCGCATCGCATCGCATCGCAACACATCGCATCGCATCGCATCGCATCGCATCGCATCGCATCGCATCGCATCGCATCGCATCGCATCGCATCGCATCGCATCGCATCGCACCGCATCGCACCGAGTATCGGATTCCCAGCTAGCACCACGAAGCCCACGAGCTATTTCCATCGACCACGCTTCGCCGCTGGCCGTGGTCCAAACAGACATCTGCCCGTGTGACGTCGGCCCGAGACGGACAGAGAGAGCGAGAGAGAGAGAAAGAGAGAGGAGAGAGTCATTACTCGAGCGTTATTACCGAGTATTTCCATCCAGGCTGTTTAGAGATATGAGAGAATATCTCGCAATAAGTCAATGTGGCTTCCTGCCTCGCCAAAAGTTTTATGGGGAGGTTTTCGTTGTCGCGGTGCAACTGGTCTTTTGGCTGATGAAGCTAACCTAGCAGCGAGCTGAGGGTGAAGCTAACCTAGCAGCGAGCTGAGGGTGAAGCTAACCTAGCCTAGCAGCGAGCTGAGGGTGAAGCTAACCTAGCCTAGCAGCGAGCTGAGGGTGAAGCTAACCTAGCCTAGCAGCGAGCTGAGGGTGAAGCTAACCTAGCAGCGAGCTGAGGGTGAAGCTAACCTAGCAGCGAGCTGAGGGTGAAGCTAACCTAGCAGCGAGCTGAGGGTGAAGCTAACCTAGCAGCGAGCTGAGGGTGAAGCTAACCTAGCAGCAAGCTGAGGGTGAAGCTAACCTAGCAGCGAGCTGAGGGTGAAGCTAACCTAGCAGCGAGCTGAGGGTGAAGCTAACCTAGCAGCGAGCTGAGGGTGAAGCTAACCTAGCAGCGAGCTGAGGGTGAAGCTAACCTAGCAGCGAGCTGAGGGTGAAGCTAGCCTAGCCTAGCAGCAAGCTGAGGGTGAAGCTAACCTAGCAGCGAGCTGAGGGTGAACCCTGTGCCGGTGAATGACAGGCTGATGATGAAGCTAACCTAGCAGCGAGCTGAGGGTGAACCCGGTGCCGGTGAATGACAGGCTGATGATGAAGCTAGCCTAGCAGCGAGCTGAGGGTGAACCCGGTGCCGGTGAATGACAGGCTGATGATGAAGCTAGCCTAGCAGCGTGCTGAGGGTGAAGCTAACCTAGCAGCGAGCTGCGAGCTGAGGGTGAAGCTTTGGAATACCAATCGAAATACTTTTAAATCCAGCTGATTTGAGTCAGTTTTTAAATGCTGGTAGCGATGACAAATAGAAAGCAACGTAGTATTAGCAGAAGCCCAACAGTTTCAATATTTTGTAAAACACCGACATGTCTTACAACATCAGATGCAACATCTAGAAAGATAGAAAGATAGAATGAAGATAGAACATTTCCTCATCATGTTGCCGATGTAATCTGGCCCGACTGTCCAGACTACAGGTTGCTGCCAGTGTATTTGAATTCTTCTAGGTCATTAAAAACATCAACAATCGCAGATAACGATGCAGCAGGATACCGATGTTCCATCCAAGTACCTTGCAGCGATGCCAGCTAAATGATAAAGTTTGCTTGTCAATGCAACGCGATAACAGATGACTGTCGACAAAGGGATCTCATATACCACGGAGATACGACTGCTGTGCTGTTTTTAAACACGGCCTAGCGACCGATTCGTGATGATCGAGAACTATTATCAATGACAGCATCATCGCATCATGCTAACAGCATGAAATACACACATGTTACAGCAACCATGGAAACCACAACGAACAACATTACAATCCGTGAATAAACGGAGTCGTAAATAGATTTGACGACTTATTTCTGCAACTAGGGAGTGCACCTCCCTATTATGAACCTAATTATCGAGCATCTTTAATGTGTCAGCTGTTCGCTGTTACGGCCCTTGTCCGATAGAAAGCCATTGCAACTCCGTGTCCGTGTCTGTAGCCACTGCCATCCAAATAACCACATTCACCAATGAAAGTGAAACGCACACAATAAGCAGTGATTGTAGACATGACGACCGATAAAACACTTGTGCACTGCTTGCTGCAACAAGTAGGCTTCAGAATGCAACGAGATAATGTTACTAACCTCGCCATGCCGTGCACTGCATTCCAACGTACAGCTCCAGGAAGTTTTGGACAAAGAACCCGATCACTGCACGCCGCCATTACACAACAATCACTGCACACTACTGCATTAACAAACCGAACACTGCACACTGCACCGAAACTACACAAAGACAGTGACTTGTTGCGTTGCTGTGAAGCATTTTGATTTGTAAAGCTAGTCGAGTATACGGTGAAACAGAAGCTGGATGAGTTACTTGTTGATGCATGCACAGCGAGCGAACGCGCGACCACCCGGTATGGCCACCTGTGGACTACTGAACGTGAAGGCAGCAGGTTGTCGTTATCATAGCGGCGATATGATGAAGCACACAGCCAATGCACACCTGGGCATGGATTCGTTCATTTTTTAGCAGATTGCAGGGAAAACACCGAAATGCAGTCTGTCAGAGATGATCACTTTAAAGAATTGGGTCCGTTTTACACGTTTATAAATTTCATGCAGTGAAAATCAAAATTAAATGTAGCAGCTGTCAGAGATGGACATTTACATGACATTTTTAGTCAGTCTTTGTTACAACTTACAGAACTAGGTAAGACTTACAAGCATACATCGAAGATGACTCAATTTTAATATAAGTCACATAAAGAATCGATAATGACGGCTTTGAACACAAATTCTACGTCATTGACTATCAGATCGCACGAAAAAAGCTACTATTTTTCTAATATTATGTGCAAAATAATGCTATTGTCAGCCAATACCAATAACAAAATTCTACAAGTAGTTTTTTGACTAGCGCGGCTTTAAAAAACAGATGTTTCGTCGCCCATCTCGTCCGAAGGGGTATCTAGCCCGGCGAGGAGGGCTGCTCAAGGTCGCTATCCCCATAAACCCTCGACTACAGCACGACACGATACACTGTCCAGCTGTTCATGTGTTGATACTGCATCAAGCAATAGCACATGGGAAATATGGATTAAACGCAGGGATGTCTTGCTTTGCTTATCTAATGCCACACAAAAAAACATTTGTCTTCTAAAAACACCTTCTGAGGTCTATCACATCCCCTTATACCCTTCAAGAAAATAGTATAAGAAATTTCTGCTTTCAAAATGTGTTAAATCTGTTAGTGGGCGAGGTCTTCTCGGGAAATGAGTAGAGAGCCATGAAGCTTCCTCGCAGATAAACGGCATAAATCAATTAAGTAACAGTAAGGCTTGCATCACTTGTAATCGTGACCGAACAATCCTGAATTGTGGTGTTTTGCGCGGCATATTAGCATGTTGACGGTGTATTATACGTCCCTCATCTATACCTTCTGTAGGGGGAATGCAATATAGCAGATGATAATAATTGTAGATGATGCACATGCATCTTGTTTGGTGTTTGGTGTAAGCATTAAGAAAGTTATCGAATAGGACACCAATTCCATTCAATCAAAATTCTATCAAAATTTCATCACTCGCTAAAGCCAGGCAGAGCAATTCGGGTTGTGATTTCCCTGTCTTCCTTTGTTATTTAGCAGAGCTAATTAATATTGTTTTCCAACCTGTTAGTACGTCAAGTGGGTGTCTGACGTAACTTGTCTCTGAGTGGAATAGGTCAACACCGTGGCCGCGCGTTGCAAATTGTTGACCCGCGTCGTTCTGCGCATTGTTCTAGGCGGCGGCGCGCGTGCGCAATGGAGCAGTTCGAGCAGTTGCTCACCTGTGCCATCTGTCTGGACCGCTACAAGAACCCGAAGCTGTTGCCATGCCAACACTCGTTCTGCATGGAGCCGTGCATGGACGGCCTCGTCGACTACGTGCGGCGACAGGTGGGGTTAAGCAACAGAGCTTGGACGGGTGACCGCGCGACACGGATAGCGCTCTGGCGGCCGAACCGCAGGAGATAATCCGATGAAATTTTGTAGATGTGTTTGAATTTACAGCAGGATGGCATTTTCATTGCTTCATGTTCAATGTTTCTCTTGAAACGACATTTTTCTTCAACGTCCTTGGGTCGATCAAGAACATGGTCGTTGGGGATGTATTACTGACGAAGCCCGTGTAACAATTAGCTTGTTACACACTTTACCTAGATACATAATCATAAAGTGGACTTTTGCTCCTAGCAGCATACTATGCGGACTATACGATGCTAAGATACCTGATCTACTCTTGTCAGTGCCTGGCAACCTTTCGAACTAGCAACATCTCCTGGTATCAAACCTCTAAAATAAAAAGTTATCTAAGAATCAACGATTTAAATTTAAAACCAATACATCTCATCCGATTTTTTCATGCTTAGCATGCATAGTGTGTAACGGACTCGTGCCTTGCACAATGTGGGCCTCCTGCTAGCACGCATGCGCGAGCCTGACAAGCTGGCTGCGCGTGTCAACAGGTGAAGTGCCCGGAATGTCGCGCCGAGCATCGCATCCCCTACCAAGGGGTGCAGGGGTTCCCGACCAACGTCACGCTCCAACGCTTCCTGGAGCTGCACATCGAGATCACCGGCGAGCTGCCCGACCCGACTAGCGGACAGGTGCGTCATGCAACAAGTTGTACATGTTCGACATGTAGGATGAAGGACACTCTGCCAGCAAACATCTCACCAGGCTGTAGGATGCAGGACACTCTGCCAGCAAACATCTCACCAGGCTGTAGGATGCAGGACACTCTGCCAGCAAACATCTCACCAGGCTGCAGGATGCAGAACACTCTGCCAGCAAACATCTCACCAGGCTGTAGGATGCAGGACACTCTGCCAGCAAACATCTCACCAGGCTGTAGGATGCAGGACACTCTGCCAGCAAACATCTCACCAGGCTGCAGGATGCAGAACACTCTGCCAGCAAACATCTCACCAGGCTGTAGGATGCAGGACACTCTGCCAGCAAACATCTCACCAGGCTGTAGGATGCAGGACACTCTGCCAGCAAACATCTCACCAGGCTGTAGGATGCAGGACACTCTGCCAGCAAACATCTCATCAGGCTGTAGGATGCAGGAAACTCTGCCAGCAAACATCTCACCAGGCTGTAGGATGCAGGACACTCTGCCAGCAAACATCTCACCAGGCTGTAGGATGCAGGACACTCTGCCAGCAAACATCTCACCAGGCTGTAGGATGCAGGACACTCTGCCAGCAAACATCTCACCAGGCTGCAGGATGCAGAACACTCTGCCAGCAAACATCTCACCAGGCTGTAGGATGCAGGACACTCTGCCAGCAAACATCTCACCAGGCTGTAGGATGCAGGACACTCTGCCAGCAAACATCTCACCAGGCTGTAGGATGCAGGACACTCTGCCAGCAAACATCTCATCAGGCTGTAGGATGCAGGAAACTCTGCCAGCAAACATCTCACCAGGCTGTAGGATGCAGGACACTCTGCCAGCAAACATCTCACCAGGCTGTAGGATGCAGGACACTCTGCCAGCAAACATCTCACCAGGCTGTAGGATGCAGGACACTCTGCCAGCAAACATCTCACCAGGCTGCAGGATGCAGAACACTCTGCCAGCAAACATCTCACCAGGCTGTAGGATGCAGGACACTCTGCCAGCAAACATCTCACCAGGCTGTAGGATGCAGGACACTCTGCCAGCAAACATCTCACCAGGCTGCAGGATGCAGGACACTCTGCCAGCAAACATCTCACCAGGCTGCAGGATGCAGGACACACTGCCAGCAAACATCTCACCAGGCTGTAGAATGAAGGACACTCTGTGTTCGGTTGTCAAGGTGATGTAGCAAGTGATGGTGGTTGTCAAGGTGATGTAGCAAGTGATTGTGGTTGTCAAGGTGATGGAGCGTTGCGGCGTCTGCTCGGAGAAGGCGTATTGCGCACCCTGCGTGCACTGCGACAAGAAGATCTGCGCAGACTGCAAGGGCGCACACATGGACATCCTGCGCAGAGAGATCGCGCGCATCAACAACCAGGTACCTCTCTCTCTGTTGCTAGGAGCTGGGGAGCTTGGAGCTAGTAACTAAGAGCTAGGAGCTAGGAGCTAGGAGCTAGGAGCTAGGAGCTAGGAGCTAGGAGCTAGCAGCTAGGAGCTAGTAACTAAGAGCTAGGAGCTAGGAGCTGGGAGCTAGGAGCTGGGAGCTTGGAGCTAGGAGCTTGGAGCTAGGACCTAGGAGCTGGAAGCTGGGAGCTTGGAGCTAGGAGCTAGGAGCTAGGAGCTAGGAGCTTGGAGCTAGGAGCTTGGAGCTAGGAGCTAGAAGCTAGGAGCTGGGAGCTTGGAGCTAGGAGCTTGGAGCTAGGAGCTAGAAGCTAGGAGCTGGGAGCTTGGAGCTAGGAGCTAGGAGCTAGGAGCTAGGAGCTAGGAGCTAGGAGCTAGGAGCAAGGAGCTAGGTGCTAGGACCTAGTAACTAAGAGCTAGGAGCTAGGAGCTAGGAGCTAGGAGCTAGGAGCTGGGAGCTAGGAGCTAGGAGCTAAGAGCTAGGAGCTAGGAGCTAGGAGCTGGGAGCTAGGAGCTAGGAGCTAGGAGCTTGGAGCTAGGAGCTAAGAGCTAGGAGCTGGGAGCTAGGAGCTAGGAGCTAGGAGCTAGGAGCTAGGAGCTGGGAGCTAGGAGCTAGGAGCTGGGAGCTAGGAGCTAGGAGCTAGAAGCTAGGAGCTAGGAGCTAGGAGCTTGGAGCTTGGAGCTAGGAGCTTGGAGCTAGGAGCTAGGAGCTAGGAGCTAGGAGCTAGGAGCTAGGAGCTGGGAGCTAAGAGCTAGGAGCTGGGAGCTAGGAGCTAGGAGCTAGGAGCTAGGAGCTAGGAGCTGGGAGCTAAGAGCTAGGAGCTGGGAGCTAGGAGCTAGGAGCTAGGAGCTAGGAGCTAGGAGCTGGGAGCTTCGAGTTTGTTACATTACTGACCCTGCGCGTCAACAGGTGCGCCGAGCGCTGCACCGTCTGCAGGACGCGCTGGTATTGGTGGAGAAGAACACGGTGTCGCTACAGGTGAACTGCTCTTCGGTGGCCGAGGAGGTCGACGAGATCTACCGGCGGCTGTCCAAAGCTCTCAAGGACCGCACCGAGTTCCTTCGAGTAGAGGTACGCGCTCTGCTTTCTTCACTGAGGGTGTCTGACCGCGTCACGTTGCTTGAATGGAATCGGTGTATTGACTCTGCTTATTCAACCAAGGAAGACAGGGAAATCACAAGCCAACTGGCTCTTCTTAGCGGGTGTCTGACCGCGTCACGTTGCTTGAATGGAATCGGTGTATTGACTCTGCTTATTAAACCAAGGAAGACAGGGAAATCACAAGCCAACTGGCTTTTCTTAGCGGGTGTCTGACCGCGTCACGTTGCTTGAATGGAATCGGTGTATTGACTCTGCTTATTCCACCAAGGAAGACAGGGAAATCACAAGCCAACTGGCTTTTATTAGCGGGTGTCTGACCGCGTCACGTTGCTTGAATGGAATCGGTGTATTGACTCTGCAAATTCAACCAAGGAAGACAGGGAAATCACAAGCCAACTGGCTTTTCTTAGCGGGTGTCTGACCGCGTCACGTTGCTTGAATGGAATCGGTGTATTGACTCTGCTAATTCAACCAAGGAAGACAGGGAAATGCACGCGTCACATGACTTTGTATGACCTACAGGTGGACCGGTACCTGTGCACCGAGCTGCGTAACCTTGGCAACCTGAAGGAGAACTTGGAGACGGAGATCTCAAACATCACGAGCAACTGCGACCTCGCGGACAAACACATGACCGACTCGGTAGAGTGGGACGACTGCGAGCTGGTCAGTGACACATCCTCTTCACCTTGTGACCTTGTGACATTGAAACCTCATGACCATGTGATCGCATGACCTTATAACACTGTGACCTCATCGCCCATTGGTCAGCCGGCAGAGGGCGAGTAACGTCATCTAACTTGAAGAGATTTCTTTCACCGGAGAAACAATAGCGAGAATTACTCCCCCTAAACTCGAGTCTGTTCCTAATCTTAATTATAGCACGTTAGTTTTCTGCTGAACAGACTGCAGCTTTGCGAAACGTTGGAAAATTTATTTATTTTTTATTTATTTGTTAAAGTCAAAGAATTCCCATGCTGTGGGGTACAGCGGAATGTACAGACTAAAACTGTTTAATTTTTAATGGTAGTACTAATTATAAGAATAGGAATAATATTTATAATAATCATAAACATAATCATACTGACAGTAAAAACAATAATATATACATAGTAATAATGATAAAATATTTTATAATAATAACAAAATAAGTATAGTCTTTACATTTCTAGCTTAGGATTTCTAAGAGCTAATTTAAATTCGTCTATGGTATAACATACATTTTTTACAAGGATTTTTTTAAATCTAGTTTTGAATTCATTTACATCTATTTCTTTTAGTTTCATGTCATGGGGGAGTAGATTAAATAAATATAACCCCGTTGATTTTACTTGGTTTTTGATTTGTATCGTGCTAATTTAAAGTCATATTTATTCCTAGAAGCTTGGTCGCTCCAGCTTTCAAAATCCTAGTTTCCCACTAAAGTCTTGCAAACCACATCTCAACGCTTGCCAAGGGTCAAGTCACCGGGTCACCTTAACGGCCAGCTACAGTCTTAAATTCTACATAGCCAAGCTTCAGTGGATGATTCACGTTCACCTAGAGTCAGTTTCACATTGAACCGGAAGTCAAGCAGTATCTACAACAGTATAGATCCAGGAAGCTTGCAACATCACAACAGTCGTGACAGTTTCATTGTAAAGCGTGCCACTGGAACCAAATGATGGCGCCGATGCTTGGCCCTTTGAGTATCAGTACCATAGGCTCCAATGTCCCAATGCCTGCAGATGGACGCCAAGGAGATCTTCCTGAAGACGGTCGAGTTCATCCGGAACTTCGAGTACGAGAACGCCGACTACAACCGGCGCGTGCGCTTCGCGATGGCGCACGACCCGAACCAGCTGGTGCTGCACGTGGCGGGCTACGGCGAGTTGAACATCAACATGCCGCACCAGGCCATCTTGCCGTCGGCAGGCAACTCGGCGCTGTTGCAACCTCCCGGAGCAGGTACGCGTTTTACACGGTTTGCAGAGAATGACTGGATGGAAGAAGCTGAATTTTATAGAGCAGCTTACAATGGTAATGATTGATATTACTGGAAACTTTCGTGGCGTTATCTAAATTAGTGCGGTCAGGAGAGGGCGTGCGGCTTTTGCCGAGCGGAAAATGATAAAATGTCGGTCTCGTCGGTCCCGTGGAACACCCGACAAGACGCGTCATCCGTCGATTTATTGATAGATTGCCGGTGTTTAACGACGCACTGTTTTGACAACTGGCCCTGTGGCACTGGTCTAACGGCGTCGGTGAATGAATGGGTGATGATGAACCTAACTTATGGCTAGAAGGGAGGAGAGGAGACCCGATGCCGGCACGTAGCCTACTCCTGTCGAAAAGCACCGAGCGGACCACCGGCTTTACGTCCCTTCCGAAGGACGGTACAACTCGAACAACAGGATTCCTCCACTAATCCGTGCTGTCGAGAGGTTGACAAGCAAGGCGAGTGAAGAGGTCGTACTAACTTCAAACCCTCCAACCTCTCTCCCGAACAGAACTGACCATGTACATGACGGTCACCCATCCAACACCACGATGTTGCTTAACTCCGGTGATCTCACGAGAACCGGTGGCGAACCGATCTGTGCGTCATCCATGAACGTTGTGCGCAGGTCCGGGATTGATGCGGTCCAAGAGCGACCATCGGCTGGCAACGCAGTTCCGGCAACAGGAGGAGCGAGGAGGATACGGCGACAGGGACGACGGCGGCTACGCGGGGGACGCGCTCGGCGGCCGGAAGTTCGGCGAACGGTGAGGCCACCTCGCCTGAACGACACCATCTGGAATAGCACCTAATCGGCCATTTTCGGCTCCACCGGAAAAATGTCATATGCCATCCAGTGGATTTATCTCATGTTGAAATATGATTTTGCTCCCGTAAAATGCACTGTACTAACGCCATCTGAGTGTATGGTGTTAATCCAGTGGATTTATCTCATATTCTAATATGGTTTACATCCAGTGCTGATATTAGCAACATGTAAAATTGGGTGTAATACCGAAACTAAGCCAGACTGTAATTTTGGATAAGTCCACATTATTAAAGCCACGTGGCTTAAGGCTTCATTACAGTGGATCAGAAAATGACCGATATGTGTTAATCCAGATGGTGTTACTCAGCTCTCCCCTATGACGCAGCGGCAAAGGACCTAAGGACTCCTCACTGCTCGGCAAACGAGCTGCCAGTGTGTCTGAGGAAGTCGTCCACAGCGCGCATTGAGCTTCCCAAGCTTTTGGCATTTGACTGCCAACTCAAAGCTCATGGCAACGCAACGTTCACCATGGATCCACCTCCCGACAGACTCCAACGTGTGCCGATAGGGGTGAAGTTAATGTCAGCCTGAGTAAACTGTGCCTGGAGTACACTCTGTTTTGAAATGCAGTTGACCAAACTTGTTAATTTCCAGCAAAACTCGCACTATATTTCCCGCCCCCTTTCTAATCCTACCTTTCCTGACCCCACCCAACTTCCCAACCCAATTTATGTATTTGAATGTTGTCCAATCCATTTAAGAGATGAGTTGACAAATATCAGATTCATTGACTTTGGAGCACAGAAAACTAATGCACACTAAATGGTCTTCCGGCCGACAGCTACCCGAACCGGTCTTCGGCGGCGGTCGGCTACGAAGCCCCGCCCTCGCGCTACGGTCGTACCTCGACCAATGACTATCCCGAGTTCGAGTCCCCGTACGACAACGAGACCCGGCCACGGAGATACCGGTCCCGGTTCGCGCGGCACACGGACGACGCCGGCTCGGACAACGACCAGGGAACCGGCCGATCCGTACGTAACACACCTGTTGCTAGTGATTAAATACCTGAACTTACATGTTGCTAGCGATAAATACCTGTTGTTCAAAGTTCCCTTGATAGAGCAGTTGCTTGATAAAGCAGAGAAAAGCTAAAGTTTGGAAGGTTTAGGGTTCTATAACCCAGTGAAATAGTTCGTCAATGTACCTTCACATTGCCGGGTGCTGCTATACCAACTGAGTTACCCCAACAGCCGGTTTTTCATAAAATATTTGAGTTTTTGGGCTCCATGGAGATAGAAAAAGAACTGTGAATGAACAAAGTAGGCGGTGAATCTAGTGACGCATTGCTGCAATCACACACCAACAACTCGACTAACCCCGATTATAACGTGGCTCCATGGAGATAGAAACAGGACTATGAATGAACATAGAAGGTGGTGAATCTAGTGACGCATTGCTGCAATCACACACCAACAACTCGACTAACCCCGATTATAACGTGGCTCCATGGAGATAGAAACAGGACTATGAATGAACATAGAAGGTGGTGAATCTAGTGACGCATTGCTGCAATCACACACCAACAACTCGACTAACCCCGATTATAACGTGGCTCCATGGAGATAGAAAAAGAACTGTGAATGAACAAAGTAGGCGGTGAATCTAGTGACGCATTGCTGCAATCACACACCAACAACTCGACTAACCCCGATTATAACGTGGCTCCATGGAGATAGAAACAGGACTATGAATGAACATAGAAGGTGGTGAATCTAGTGACGCATTGCTGCAATCACACACCAACAACTCGACTAACCCCGATTATAACGTGGCTCCATGGAGATAGAAACAGGACTATGAATGAACATAGAAGGTGGTGAATCTAGTGACGCATTGCTGCAATCACACACCAACAACTCGACTAACCCCGATTATAACGTGGCTCCATGGAGATAGAAAAAGAACTGTGAATGAACAAAGTAGGCGGTGAATCTAGTGACGCTATGCTGCAATCACACACCAACAACTCGACTAACCCCGATTATAACGTGGCTCCATGGAGATAGAAAAAGAACTGTGAATGAACAAAGTAGGCGGTGAATCTAGTGACGCTATGCTGCAAGTGCAATCACACACCAACAACTCGACTAACCCCGATTATAACGTGGCTCCATAGAGATAGAAACAGGACTGTGAATGACCATATTAGGCGGTGAATATAGTGAAGCTTCACTCGATGTCAGTTTGCGTTAAAAAGTTATCGGTTGAATATCGTCACGGTCACCCACCACTCGCGCAAACCGCCGCAATGTTGCTTAACCTCACCACCGTGGCTCCACAGGTGCGCTTCTCGGGCGGCGACAAGCCCGGGGGCGGCGGGGGAGGCGGCGGGGGCGGCGAGTCGAGCCGGGAGCGCGTCCTGGACACCGAGGACGTTGCCAAGGGGCCGTTGTCCGGCATCTCGCGGCTCTACGACAGTCCGCGGGTCATGAAGCGCCTTCAGGAGTCCGAGCGCGGCAAGCGGGAGAAGAAGGAACCTGCCGTCGCGACGCCGCCGCCGCCGCGGCCAACCGTGCAGGTAAGCACGTGCTGCTTCTCTTAGCTCCTGGCAAGCCAGGACACGACGCGTCTGCATCCCGGCTTTGAGACGATCAAGCACACAGCCAATGCACACCTAGGACACGACGCGTCTGCATCCCGGCTTTGAGACGGTCAAGCACACAGCCAATGCACGCCTAGGACACGACGTGTCTGCATCCCGGCTTTGAGACGGTCAAGCACACAGCCAATGCACGCCTAGGACACAACGTGTCTGCATCCCGGCTTTGTGACAGTCAAGCACACAGCCAATGCACGCCTAGGACACGACGTGTCTGCATCCCGGCTTTGAGACGGTCAAGCACACAGCCAGTGCACGCCTAGGACACGACGTGTCTGCATCCCGGCTTTGAGACGGTCAAGCACACAGCCAATGCACGCCTAGGACACGACGTGTCTGCATCCCGGCTTTGAGACGGTCAAGCACACAGCCAATGCACGCCTAGGACACGACGTGTCTGCATCCCGGCTTTGAGACGGTCAAGCACACAGCCAATGCACGCCTAGGACACGACGTGTCTGCATCCCGGCTTTGAGACGGTCAAGCACACAGCCAATGCACGCCTAGGACACGACGTGTCTGCATCCCGGCTTTGAGACGGTCAAGCGCACAGCCAGTGCACGCCTAGGACACGACGTGTCTGCATCCCGGCTTTGAGACGGTCAAGCACACAGCCAATGCACGCCTAGGACACGACGTGTCTGCATCCCGGCTTTGAGACGGTCAAGCACACAGCCAATGCACGCCTAGGACACGACGTGTCTGCATCCCGGCTTTGAGACGGTCAAACACACAGCCAATGCACGCCTTGGACACGACGTGTCTGCATCCCTTTAACCTCGGGTCTTCTCTACGTTCTACAGGTGAAGGCTGCGGTCGGCGCGAAGAAGGCTGCGCGCCAGGTGAGCGAAGAGGACGAGATCGCGAAGATCAAGAAGCAGAACAAGAGCGGAACGTCCGTCGAGACGCCGCCGTCGCCGACGCCGTTGCCGACGCCGACGCCGACGCCCGTCGTAAGGAGGACTCCGGTGCCAGAGGTCGAGCCAGAGGTAAGGGGTGTGTTTGTTGAAGTAGGAGAGTAAGCAGGCAGCACAGCTTTGCGAAGCGAACTGCTTTGCGAACTGCAAAAACCGAATATAAACGTAGGGAAATGGTCTGTATCTGTTCTCCGTATGCAGGATTAGACCGTTACAACAGTTTCCCTGCGATTTGAAGGGGATTTATATGAAAATTATTGAAAACCCTACTTGTCGTCTAGGCTGGAAAAAGTTGACAGCTTCTGATTTCGCTTGGCCGAAATTAATTGCCTCTGGATTCGATAGGCTTTCGCCAGAGGTAATTGTAAAAATGCTTGAATCTTTAGATCTCTAGGTAGAAATTCCAGTTGCAGTGACGACTTCCATATAAAAGAAATGCCATAAAAAAGTAAAAGGCGCAATCACATAATAGTGCCGGAGGCACGGGTCTCCGCTGCTAGTAACCCATTTAAATGGTTTCTTTTAAACTAACGCGCTAAGATAAGAAAAAACACAAGTCTTCAGAATGTTTTAAGGAAAGGTATCCTTTACAGCTCACCAAAAATGGGTTGAGGTTGAACTGTACAACGTGAACAAGCAGAGTACTAAAAACAACAGGATTCGTTCAGCAGTAAGTGTGATGTCATGTATTCGAGTGATTAACACCCCCGGCTGTCCGGCAGGTTGCGTCGAGCTCGGAGTCCGACGAGGAGGAAGCGGAACCCGTGTCCTCGCTGCAACGCAAGACGCCGGCCGCCGCGACGGCCGCGAAGTCCACCGTAGATTCCCGGCGCAGTTCGGCGTCGTCGGACGTCGGCGTCGGCGTCGCGAGCGGCGTCGCGGGCGGCGCGCACAAGAAAGCCACGAGGTCGGCGAGCTCCGACTCGAGCACTTCGTCCGAGTCTTCCGGCGGATCCAGCAAGGTGGCCATCTTTATACTTGTAGCCTTCTAGATACTTTCTGCCTTCTAAATACCCACGCCTTCTAGATATATACTGCCTTCTAAACTGCTGCTTGGTTCTTGTTTCTGGATTAACCTCAGATTGTTGCTCAGGGCTGTCATAAAGTTCGGGGTTACAATTTACGATATCACAGGGCTTTCGGTGCATTTCATTGGCTGTCACCTTGGTGATGACATTTTGATATCTGGAGCTGGGCGCCAGCTGAATCAGCAACTGTAAATTAACTTGGATAAATAATTTAAAAAAAAGTTTTGGGGGAGAAAGCTTGAACGCATGACTTTATAAATTTGACACGAGATTCCTTAGGCGCTGCAAAATATGTATTCGTTAAATTTTCTTCATTATTTCGGCCTGTAAAGATTGAAACAGAGTTCATTATTACATTCGAATATCCTAAATTTAAATTTTTGCTAAACGCTGTAAAGGAATCAAGCCGACAACCCTGATCGTACCTCAGCCAAGAGATGGTCAACGCGACTAACCAAGCTTCCCCGCTCCGCCACCAGGTGGGACACACCGGCGCCGCCTTCACCACCGAAGAAGTCAAGCAGAAGATCCTGGCGCGCGGCTCCATCGACAAGGGCACCGCCCCCGAACCCCCGCCCCCCACCACGCCCCCGGCCCGCGTCCGCCCCGACCCCGCCCCCGCCCCCACCCCCGCACCCACCCGTCCACCCTTCCAGAGTCGTTTTTTAGGCGCAGGTAGGCCGGCTCCTCCGGCCGAGGTCGCCAACAAAGAGGAGTCCGAATCTTCGTCCGAAGAAGACACATCTTCCGACGAAGACTCGGAGGAGGAAGCGAAACCGACGAAGCCGACCACAGCAGCGGCCAAGATGGAGAAAACGGACATCGGACCGCTGCTGGCGCGATCCGCGCAAGCGCGGGACACGACGGCCGAAGACAGCCGGAAGAACAGCCGCGACGAGGGCGATTACAAATCGAGGTACGGCAGCCCGACGGCGTCCCGAGCTAACGATACTAACCCGCGCACGCGCTTCGGCAGCGGCTACGCCAAGGAGGAACCGACGCCGACGCCGACGCCATCGCGCTACGGCACGCCTGGCTACACGTCGCGGTTCCTCAACAAGTCCAAGTCTTCGGCGGCGCTGTCGCCGGACGACGAGGTGGAGGCGTCGTTGAACCGGAAGTACGGGCCGGACGGCGACATGGCGAAGAGGTTGGACGAGACGCGCTACCCGAGCGGCAGGACGCGCTACGCGGCGCTGAAGGACCGCCGGTCGCGGCTCAACAGGAGCAAGAGCTCGCACGACTTTGCCGACGACGCCGCCGCTGCCGAGGAGGACGTCGCCGCGATGCCGGCGTCGTACTTGGCGTCGCGGTACGGACCGGCGGCGTCGGCGTCGGCGTCGGGCAGCGAGTTGGCAAGGTGCGGGTTGTCTGGGTGTGATAACGGATTAATACTTGTTTGTTGTTGTTTTTGTTGTTGTCTTGCGTACGTGATGTCGATGGTGTCGATGGTTTGGTGATGTTGGCGTGTCTTCGAGCACAGAGGTTGCAGGGGATGCTTTCTCATAGAGTAAGAATTTGCCTGGTAGCACCATGGAGTAAGCAGTTTTGTTGCACCTTTATACCCAGTAGTGGAACCGAGCTCGATGCAAATAGTTACTTTATTTTCCATTGCTTATTTAGATTGCTAATTATTCTTTACTTATAAACATTTTTTGGCCCTTGTTTAATGATGCAGACCACAACATTGTTTATCATCTTGACACCCGCAGCTAATTCTATTTTTTATTCCATGCCAGTAGTCAGTGAGATAAGCAAAGTGTTTTCTTGGAAACGTGATGTGTGCCACGAAGAGAGCCAGCTGAGAGCTACAAGTGTATGACTTCCTGCATGGATTAGTGGACGCCATTTCCTACACCCTTGTTAGAAACTCCAAGAATTATTTCACAGACTGCATCATGCTCCTCGTAGATTAGACCGCCTTACGTGCATCGCCATGAATTAGAATGCAAATGCTTGGTTTTACCTCAGTTTAATATTATGTTTATCTCGGCAACCGCGAGTCGGAGATAATATCCGACGGGACACGCGTGTAGGGGACAAAAATTGGGTGTGCAGAGTGAATTTCAGCTTCCCAGCGTGATCGGCTCAAAAGTTGGGGCCATCAGGGAAGTAGGCGATCGTGGCTGGATTTGGGTTGATTTCAGGTTTTCCATCTCGGCAACCGCGAGTCCGACGGGGCTGAAACTCAGCACGGGGGTAAAGGACGTCTGGGGAAGACGATCATGACAAGGAATTTTTGATTGGAAATAATTTGCAAATTTAACAGCCATATTTCGATTTTGCTACGTTGATTTGTTCCCTATCTCCTGGCCTAGCCAAGCATAGGAGCAAGCTCAGGGTGAGCCTAGTGCTGTTACGGTTGATGGGCGAGACGCGCGTGTAGGGGATGAAAATTTGGGTGTTTAAAGGGAATTTCGGCGTCCCAGCGTGCCTTGATGCAAAGTTGAGTGCTAAGAGCCGACACCACGTCCGCGTCCCAGCGTGCCCGGCTCACAGAGCAACGCTTGTCCCCAGATCGCGGTCCACGCACGCGCTCAAGCCCGCAGAGGCGTCGCCCGAGCGCGCCGGCGCCGGCGAGAAGGACGGCGCTGCGCTCAGCTCGTGGGCGCGCTACCTGAAGAACAAGTACGGCAACCGGAAAGACGCCGCCGCCGCCGGCACTGCCGGTTCCGGCGTCGGCGTCGGGTCCAGCGCCGCCAGCACCACGGCGTCGCGGCGTCTCTCCATGGGACTGCCGCTCAGGAACTCCCTAGACAGTTCTGACGACGACCAAAAAAACTCGGCAGGCTCCCCCGTGTCCCCTACAGCAGCCCAAGCAGGTGAGTCGACCTTTGACGCTGTTTGATGTGTGTTTTACCATAGATTAGCATAGCTGATACGCTCTGTACGTTGTACGCTGAACGCCGAGCAGCGAGCTATGTGTTCAAGCTAGCAGCTAGCAGCTAGCAGCGAACTACGGGTTTCGCTAGCAGCTAGAATCTACCAGCGAGCTACGGGTAAAGCTATAACCAAGCCAAGCAGCGAGCTACAGGCATGCTTCAGGACTTGATTTCTGGGTAGCTTGGAGTGGAGCAGAGATTCTCTGAAAATCTGTACTAAAGTATCAGAATCTCTGAGAATGGTACTTAAAATCTGTTAGTAGATGCAGATGAAGCATATTATGTAAATTAAAAAATATTAAATAAACTAGCAGCTAGCAGCGAGCTGAGGGTGAAGCTAACCTAGCAGCGTGCTGAGGGCGAAGCTAACCTAGCAGCGAGCTGAGGGTGAAGCTAACCTAGCAGCGAGCTGAGGGTGAAGCTAACCTAGCAGCGAGCTGAGGGTGAAGCTAACCTAGCAGCGAGCTGAGGGTGAAGCTAACCTAGCAGTGAGCTGAGGGTGAAGCTAACCTAGCAGCGAGCTGAGGGTGAAGCTAACCTAGCAGTGAGCTGAGGGTGAAGCAAACAGCTAGCATTCTAACGTGGCGTGCCTTTGCCTGTGCCGGCAGCCGGTATCGCAGCGGCAGCAGCCGGTACAACTCCTAGGAGCCAGTACCTGGCCAAGCGGCGGCAGCAGTTCAAGATCGGGGAGCGGGGGAGCGAAGCCGGATGTTTCACCTGGCCGCGCGGCATCGCCGTCGCGCCAGACAACACTATCGTGGTCGCCGACAGCTCGAACCATCGCGTGCAGGTGCGTGGACCGTGTACCTTGTACCTTGTACCTTTCACCTTGTACCTTGTCCTGGTACCTTGTACCTCATGTACCTTGCACCTTGCACCTTGTACCTTGTACCTCGACCCTGGGTTGTCCCTGTGTCAAGACTCGTTTCTGGCCCTCCTGGATCCCCCTTCTGCGACCGCTTTCTGCCTGACCAGGGTGTCACAAAACTTTTCACACCCCGAAGAATTCGCTACAGACGGTTCACGCCTAGGACACGACGTGTCTGCATCCCGGTTTTGAGACGGTCAAGCACACAGCCAATGCACGCCTAGGACACGACGTGTCTGCATCCCGGTTTTGAGACGGTCAAGCACACAGCCAATGCACGCCTAGGACACGACGTGTCTGCATCCCGGCTTTGAGACGGTCAAGCACACAGCCAATGCACGCCTAGGACACGACGTGTCTCCATCCCGGCTTTGAGACGGTCAAGCACACAACTTGGCAAGACTGACTGACAGATGTTGGGTGTGATAGTGACGGTGATTGACAAGTGTTTGGACGGCCGACAGGTGTTTGATTCGCACGGCATCTTCGTGAAGGAGTTCGGGACGTACGGCAACGGAGAGGGCGAGTTCGACTGTCTGGCCGGGG
Source organism: Nemurella pictetii (assembly GCA_921293315.2). Lineage (NCBI taxonomy): Eukaryota > Metazoa > Arthropoda > Insecta > Plecoptera > Nemouridae > Nemurella > Nemurella pictetii. The sequence goes on along the minus strand of OV121125.1, from coordinate 3,136,732 downwards.
TGGCTGTTAACCGCATCGGACAATACATCATCGCAGACCGGTACAACCACCGGATACAGGCAAGAGCACACGCTTTGCATGTAGTTTCGGACAGAGTTGATTAAGTGGATAACAAGCTCGAGCTTCGCTCAACCTTGGTGCCCATAGGGCACAGACACATGCGCATAGCGCAAACATATGCGCATAGCGCAAACACATGCGCATAGCGCAAACATATGCGCATAGCGCATATGAAGTGTAGGTAAGTGTGTTGGTAAACAATATATGCTTACTCAAGCTTACGCCCCTAAAAATACAGCCGCTCTGAGAAATATTTCCTCGTTCAATCACTATATACCTAGTTATCGTTACCAGTTTCTGTATTAGGGCCTACGGCCTACTACTACTTAGCGCAGCTGTTTAATTATAAATGCGGTAGTAGAGATACCATTTCCAACCGATTTCAGTCAAATTTCTATTGTATAGGAAGACCTAATGTATAATATGACAGGTTCTGTTCTAGATATTATTTCTAAGTATTTCAAATTCATTGGTTCAAGGAGGCAGAGGAAAAGTAAACAACATAATTGCCTGCTCATTTTACCATTAATTAATTGCTTATTTACTGGTCATTAAACTATCGCAGCGCAATAGCAAATAATTAATCATTCAAAATTCTTCATTTGAATGTCAGAAACAATGATGAGTGTAAATTTCTATAACCTCAAGTTTTGACACGGCATGTTGCTACGATACGGAGCTCGGATCATCGCTTTACCTTCGCAATCACTGCTGTAAAGATACTTTACGCTGATGATGCTGCGCTAAAAAATGGAAAGAGTTTTAAAATCCAACATAAAAAGTATTTCTTAGTAGAAGACAGTGAAATTTTCACACTGTCTTGGGGTTAAAAGGTTTAACGTGTCTAGAAAGTTTCGTTGAAATATATCTAATGGCTTGCCCTCTAGAATGATAAACATTTTGATTCGAAAAAACATAATATTGCCAGAAAATCTTAAATACAAGAAGAGATGTGAATGAAACCAGCTGGTAATAAAATAGGAACCATTTGTGAACGAAAATTCGAGTGTTTTCTGATTGATTCCTGAAAACCAGCCCAGTTGTTCGGCCTGGAGAGCGCGGACCAACAGGCATCGAACGCATGCCGCCGTGCTTATATCCTCTGGTTTCTTGCAACAGGTGCTGGACCCGTCCGGACGGTTCCTCCGGGCGTTCGGCAGCCAGGGCACCGCCGACGGCCGGTTCAACTACCCCTGGGGCATCACCACCGACGCGCTCGGCTTCATCTACGTGTGCGACAAGGAGAACCACCGCGTGCAGGTAACCCACCCGCCCGCCGGCCCAACATCTTGTTGCTTAACCCCGTCTGCCAGTCAACGTGCGAGGAGGGAAACTAACCAGACATTGCATTCATCCTCAACTCTTGTCCCATGGCCTTGTGAAACATTTAGATCCAATTTATTTTCTTATAACAAAGCTTTGTGAAGCAGCACAACTTAACACTGAGGTCGGAGGTCGGAGAGGTCGGAGAGGTTGGGGGATTGAAGTTAGTACGACAACTTCACTCGCCTTGCTTATCAACCTCTCGACAGCACGGATTAGCGGAAGAATCCTGTTGTTCGAGTTGTACCGTCCTTCGGAAGGGACGTAAAGCCGGTGGTCCCCTCGGTGATTTTCGACAGGAGTAGGCTACGTGCCGGCACCGGGTTTCCCCTCCTCCCTGCTAGGCTAGAATAGGTTCATCATCACCCTTTCATTATAGACCAGCGCCACAGGGCCAGTTGCCAAAACAGTGCGTCATAAAACACCGGGTCCGGTTTTCCCCTCCTCCCTTCTAGCCATAGGTTAGGTACATCATCACCCTTTCATTCACCGACGCCGTTAGACCAGTGCCACAGGGCCAGTTGTCAAAACAGTGCGTCGTTAAATACCAGATCCGGTTTTCCCCTCCTCCCTTCTAGCCATAGGTTCGGTTCCTCATCACCCTTTCATTCACCGACGCCGTTAGACCAGTGCCACAGGGCCAGTTGTCAAAACAGTGCGTCGTTAAATACCAGATCCGGTTTTCCCCTCCTCCCTTCTAGCCATAGGTTCGGTTCATCATCACTCTTTCATTCAACGACGCCTTTAGACCAGTGCAAGACTGCTTACTCTATGCCAGTACCACAGAGCCGGTTGTCAAAACAGTGCGTCGTTAAACACCAGCCATGAACGAATCAATCGCTGTTTGCAGGTATTTCAATCGGACGGGATGTTCGTGGGCAAGTTCGGCTCGTGCGGCAACAAGCCGGGCCAACTGGAGCATCCTCACTACATCGCCGTGTCGAGCACGAACCGTGTGATCGTGTCCGACTCCAACAACCACCGCGTGCAGATCTTCGACGTCAACGGCAGGGTGCTCACCACGTTCGGCACCGAGGGCTCCGAGGAGGGACAGTTCAAGTTCCCACGGTGAGTGACAGGACTCAGGGAATACTCATCGGGAAATGCAAGTTGTTTGGTTTTGCTCTGCACGTAGTGGCGGTCCTAAGAGGACCTTGTCGAGTGTCGACGTTTCGTCCGCGATGGCGTGGACATCTTCAGACAACCGACACTACGTTCTAACAGATCGTTCTAACCGAACACCTGCAATTCTACAAATCGCGGGTCTAAACCGCTCCGCATTTCAACTCATCGGAATCTTTTGGAGCAAATATATAAACTTTTCAATGCGGGACGCAGCTATTTAAAGGACCATTCAAAACCAACTTATGCTTGAAACTTAGACGTCATGGTAAAATATTTAGTACAAGCGTTCGTAAGAAACTTAACAACTTAAGCTTTACGCACCGTAGTCGAAATGTTTTCGAAAAATTTAGTCAAGATTTAATATTTCTGCATCCGATGCAATCTTCTTTCCGTCTCCCAGTCCGCAGCAAGTCTCTCGGTGGCGTTGCCCAATAGACGTATTCCACTCAGAAAAAAATGACGTCAGATACCCACTGGACGTACTACCGGTTTGGAAAAAAATATTAATTGGCTCTGCTAAATAACAAAGGAAGATGGGGAAATTACAACCCGAATTGCTCTGCCTGGCTTTAGCGAGTGGGTATCATGACGTCATTTTGATTGAATTCTGATCAAATGGAATCGGTGTATTCCCAGCTTGCTCGTTACTGCAGCTTGATTGGTGGCGCCAGGGCTTAGCACACTTTAGCACACTTTAGCACACTTTAGCACACTTTAGCACACTTTAGCACACTTTAGCACACTTTAGCACACTTTAGCACACTTTAGCACACTTTAGCACACTTTAGCACACTTTAGCACACTTTAGCACACTTTAGCACACTTTAGCACACTTTAGCACACTTTAGCACACTTTAGCACACTTTAGCACACTTTAGCACACTTTAGCACACTTTAGCACACTTTAGCACACTTTAGCACACGATAAAGAGGTTGAATGCGTGCGTTGTGCGTGCAGGGGCGTCGCGGTGGACGACCAGGGCTACATCTGCGTGGCCGACTCCGGCAACAACCGGATCCAGATCTTCCACCCGGACGGCACCTTCTTGCGCGCCTTCGGATGCTGGGGCTCCGGCGACGGGGAGTTCAAGGTCAGCCTTCTTACAGTTTCCAAATAAATATCTATTCCGAAATGTATCCGTCTCGGAAGATGTGCCATGCTGGTGCGAGCAAGGAACGAGGTACGATGGGGAAACAATTTCCACAATATAAATTCTCCCAGAAACAAAGGAATTTTTGTAGGTTTCATGGATAGCTAGCATCGAGTTTCCCTCATGTTGCGAATCTTACTACTCTAGGAACAGAGTACTTAAAATTAGAGCATTGTAAATTACACGGATTTTGTCGCTTTGTCGATTTCGTTTAGAATCAACTGCAAGTGAAGCTTATAATGAAGAATCAGCGGTGGGTATAAAACAACGGATTTCATGCCAGCTTGAAGATCAGAGACTTGAACGCGAGGACCCCATTATCCAATATGTTTTCCAGTTTCTAACACTTAGGTGCTAGGACAATTCGTGGTTTTCTTTACCAAATGAAGTACAGGACAGTGTGCACGGCATAAAGGTACATCTACCAATACAGATGCTAATTTATAATTGATATTTTTCGTCTATAACAGTAAATAGCTCCTTAACTTGAAGCTGTGGCATTGGTTTGGTTCGATGTAATGTTTGTCTCTGCAGATGTGAGCTCTGATCAGATCCCTCGTATTGTACTTTTTAACATCTTAAAAGCGTACAGCGGTTGTACAATGGCAATCAACTTTATCGGAAGGATAAAGACAGCACGGCTTTGCAAAAAGTTTCAGTGGAAAGCTCTGCATTTGAAACCCCAGTTCACTAGTTTTTTTGTTAGTATTGTGTTATTGAGGGTTGTTTTGCTTGCTTGCAGGGTCTGGAAGGTGTGGCTGTCATGTCGAACGGCAACATCCTTGTTTGCGACCGCGAGAACCACCGCGTCCAAGTGTTCTAGTCGGACTAACGGAGCCGTTGAATCCTGGGTGTCGCGACATAACCACGCGAACGTAGCCGCTCGTTCGTTGCAAAGCCGGCCGGACAGAAAATCCAACCGATTTCACGAGTTTAACACAACTGGAGGTTGATGTGTACTCATTTTCAATTTCAAGCCCGAAATTTTACGTAGATATCACTTATTTTTTTCTGGCATTAAAATGGGCAGTGATATATGAAAAGGAGAGGTTTATTTTTCGAAATTGTAGAATATAGCAAGCAGTTCTTACTGCAACTGTCTATGTCTACAATGGACAGTGAAAAGAAAAAAGTCTTCATCAATTTTGCAAATTTTTAACAAGATAGATATTTTCTGCATTAAACTTCCCCATCTGTAGATATGTAATCATCTTGCAAAGCACAATCACCTATTTAAAATATCAAACCTAACCTAGCTGTTGGTTGTGTGTCCCAAAGTAAACATCGTCGGTTTTGCCAACGGATCTGAAGGCATGCTTCTAGCGCTGCGCCGAAACATCGAAGAGAATTCTAATCCAGCGGGATCGCAAGTTAGTTTTTAGATGGAATTGTCGGTTTATTTGTCGTTTCTTTTTCTACTGCTCAGCATTTTCATTAACTAGTGATTTGTATCCGCTCTAGGACATGATTGGACCCTAGTCAAGAGTCGTGATGGTTCCTTCGTAGAAGTGAAGTTATCGCAAAGTGTAGTTGTTTAACCCATACCTTGCCCAGCCCAAATAACAGTGATCATTACAATGCTTATCGTGTCGGTTTTCACACGGCGGTTAAGAACTTAACGGTTCGTTAGCTTCCTAGCTCGCCCCTAGCAACAGCTAATCGGAAGTCAAGTTTGAGCTAACGACAGATTAATTTGTTACCAACGCATTGAAAATTCGGCCACTAAACAGTTAACTAATTGAGTTTATTAATGAGTCGAGATGTGAATGAAAACTATGAACACAAACTGGATTTCATTGTAACAGCTAATTTACATGAGCACTAATCTTTACAAATGATAATTTAGTATAGGTATGGAAACAGTATTTCTTAACTGATAGCAGCGGAATATCTTTTAATATTAGACGGCTTAATGCAGTTCTAGTTTGTGTTGATGGCTTTTGACCAAGTGCTAATCTGTCGATTAAAAACTCTGAACGGGTTTTGACTAAGTTAGAGGATACGTAACAATTGGTAGGACTCTAGTCGCAACGTTATGCAAATATCTCACCAGGCTGTAGGATGCAGAGAATTCTACCGAAATGGCATTGTGGAACTCAGAATTGTCAGCTTGGTTAGGAATTGGAGCATCACAGCCATCTAGGTACAACTTAAAACAACGTTACTTATGTCATCTTATGTAATATCAAGGGGGCTTTGTTTGCCACTGATGCTCAATCTCAAGTGTTAACTGTCAGTTGACATATAAAAGAGTATCTTTTCCGGATGATAACAGCACTTCCACCAGAGTTTTGTCGACCAATTTCTCCAAGAGTTTCCTGCATTCTACAGTCTGGCGAGATATCTCTAATAATCTCTCGACGGTTTGCTGGTTAACCAAACCGATCGAACAGAAACGGCTATTTTGTTGTTTGTAATCGCCTTACTACTAAATTTGTTGGCGTTGTTGAGTTTTTGAATGGTTGATATTCTATCAAATAAATCGATATTTGTCTGTTTGTTCTGCGTTCTTCATTGCATTCCTCTATCACACATTTTATTTCTTGTTCTCGCTATCAAATCCTACGAAGTATAATTTTTTCTCACGCTTACAGAATTTATTCTTTGGTCCGATTGATTAAATCATTACAGCTCCTTATCAAAATATAAAGCAGGGATGTTTTATTGTTAACCTAGCACAGGAAGACGCTAGGCATATCTCTCATTCCAAAGATTCAACTCAGATAGAGTTTAACACCTATCTTAATTCCTTCCTTTTGAAGGGAATTATTCGATCACTTTTCCACGCAAACACCCTGCGACTAGTCCCACAGACTTAACGAATTTCAGTCTCACTGCAGTAAGATCAATCTCTTTTACTCTCTCTACTTCTCTATGTCAGCATTCAATGGTTCATTAGTTTGTTAGCAAGCAGCCAGGTACACAACCAGGGAGGTCACCCAGCGATCAAAGTCATGCAAGCTAGCCATAGATATCTTATTAGGCCCCAGCCTCACATAGGCAGTAGGATATTTTAGACAAGACAGCGATATTTAGGTTTGCGTTAGAATTAAGGTTTATCTGCAGCTATTGGACGAGGGCGGCAGAGACAGTAAAGGGGTAGCCGGGAGAGAGAGAGAGGTTGATGGTTTGGCGTGGGTGTTCTTATGTGAGGGAATGAGTTTGTGCGTTATCAAATTTTGTTGTTAGGTGTGAACCGTGTTACTAGTCAGACATCAATCCTATTAAACTCAACACGGCTGCTTGTGAATCATCACTTTTATAAGTACCTATAGAGTAGTGAAGGTAATAGTGAATTATCAAAATTTAAGTAGGTAAATAGCTATTGTGGAAAAGGTTTGAGCTAGCCGTCGTTCAAAGTTTGCCTTCATTTGTGATTACACTAATTTTCCCAGAGCAATGTCGTGGATTTATAACTGAACATTTTAATTTTTCTCCGTGTAATGAATAAATCCATCCACAGTTCGCCTAAAATATCCATCGCATCGCATCGCAACGCAACAGGATGCAACGCAACGAAACGCATCGCATCGCTACACAAAGCAAAGTAACTTAACCCAGCCCGAGGGCGTTACCTTGAAGGGCTTCACGCGCGTGTCAGTGCACCTTTGAGCTTGCTGTGTATTGTTTCCAATGCTCTAATTGTAGGTAGGTAGCATGTTCCTACATGGATCTTCTTCAGCATGTCATTGTTTCTGTCAATCTGTAAGAGAATGAAATCTTGAATTAAAACTCACGGGCATAGAATTCCAGGTCTGACAGTTCAACGCACACATGGGTGATTGAGTATTAAAACAGAAAAATATATTGCGAACTTACTTTTAAATATAGGTAAGTAGCAATTACTTCAGGCATCAGGCATAATCAGGCAGATATAATTTTAATTCCATGACAATTGATTGGGTGTTCGGTTTTTGACAACCACACAGCATACACGACTTAGAGCCATGATTGATAATCACAGAGATAAAATAATGGAATGAATATCGTTCAATGATTGAGACTCAGAGGAATTAGCGAAATATCCAGGAAAAACACATGCAACAACAACTGACAGCCGCCATTTTGGTTTGGGTGAAGACAGCTGATGACAGAAAACTGGCGCGCCCTCAACTGTCACTTTTAAACTTGTACCAAAAACCAAGAACAAAAATATTGTACGTCTCATTGATGATAAGGCATTATATTTATTGACCTTAAAATAAAAATCGAAATGTTGCAGAGGCCACACATTGAAAACGAAAATTTTTATGAGAACTTGACAGGATACTTAGACAATGTAACGGATGTAGATGAAAATCGGAACACTCTCGCCGAAGCCGAGCATTTGCTTGAAGAAATGTTGGACATCGAAGTTCAGACAAGCACAATGATATCTCCAGTTTTTGCCGAAAAATTGAAGAAAGTCAAAGAGTTGTGCTACCAACTCTTGGATTTGAGCAAGAATGGTTCAAAGCCGTTGGTAAAAGATCCAGTCCCAAGCAACTCGGAGAAAGAAAAGGAACCGCTCAACACTTCGCCAATTCAAAGTGATTTATGAAAATAATGACATTCTTAGATTATCCATGTAAAGTAACATATTTTAACTACTAAACACTAATTCAAACATTAATCTTTTAATGAATTATGTACACCTCTGGACACTGAAAACCGTCCACCTGAAATTTTTACAAGTCCCAATTTCGTCTTGCTTGACAATAGTATAGGTAGCCAGGTAGAGGCTGAGCACATGGCATATGAAACCACTTGCTTGGGAGGCTGCCTAATGGTGGAAAACCAGTTTTCTTATCAGTGGGGCCAGTGGCGACGCCAGAAATAAATCAGTAGGGGGGCAAAGCAGGGGCAAGCGAATAGGTGAAGGGGGCAATAAACACCCCCCCCCCCCACGGGCCCACACAGATCGAACTACCTGAAGAGTGTTTTTATTTCTCATGCTGTAAATGAGGCCAGTGCAATTAGAAGATTATTTTCAGAAGGTCTAATCCGTAAAAGCTTAAAGCTTCGTCACACGGACGGGGCTGGTGCAGCGTTCCACGTAAAAGCAGTTAGTTGCCCCTACAATAATCACTATATTTCTGAAAAACATTCAGTTGATAGTTGAAAGAAATTCTAACTCGCAATGAGAAGTCTCGAGTCGATCGGACGTCTACTTTGTTCACAAGAGATATGGAATTTGGGACTTTTCAGCGGGGGGGGGGGCAAGCAGGGGGGCAAGCCAATTTTTGGGGGTGCACTTGCCCCCCCATGCACCCCCGTAGCGCCGCCACTGAGTGGGGCTTTTAACAATTCATATGAACCGTGCATTGCGAATATTCGTTCACAAGAGTAGCCCTTTTGGCAGATCGAGCTCCAGCATTTGTCACAGAGTCGCCGAGGAAGATTTAGACGGTTTCGACGAATTTCAATATCTTTGCTTTAACTACACTACATTTACTATTGATACCTTATATTAATGGTTAAAAAACATTTATTCAATGGTAAAAATACTAAAAATGACAACCGTTTGAATTTCCTCCACTGCATCGTAGTAATAGACGTCGTTTGTTATCTAATCTCCCGTACTTGATATAATATATCCGACCCGCCAGGACAAGGTAGCCTACAGCCATCAAAAAGGTCGGGTCTCGGAGCCAACCATTGACTTGATCCAAAGATAAGATAAGCAATTAAAAGGAGAGCAAATTAAATCGTGCCATGGAAACAAACTTTTTCCAGAATACTGAAGAAGTGATGAGATAAACGTGTTTGCTGTAGAGGGTAGACACAGGAAGTTTTCGAATTATTTCTGCATCTTCAAAATTACGAGTTATAGGTAATTGGGGGTGCTGAAATGGTGTGCAAGACTCGCGAGATATCATATTTGTGAGCTTGGTCGATCCTCATTTCACTGGGCAGGCATTACTGATAAGGAAAACTGGTTTATCATAACGAGGTATAGGTTCAGAAAGCACATGGCATACAGCATGGTGTGTACCCGACTTACCTACACTATTTTTCAAGCCAACCTCCCTCGGGACTTGTATAAATTTCTAGTGGACGGTTTTCAGTGTCCAGGAGTGTACCTACATATTATAATAAATGGAATATTATATGGTTATTTATTTGGATGTTTCAGACATCAAGTCAACTTTCTATAGTTCCCAACAACAGATATATTTCACCGCGAGGTAGCTTGTGCCTCTGCCATACATTATTTTACTCAAACAAACAATGTAAGGCAACTAAAGCATCCCAAAAACATGAAACAACAGTGTTATTTGCATCACCAAGAAATATGTTTTTAAATATAGCTACAGTTAATTTCAGGTTCACACCTAGCTATACTAGTGACAATTAAGGATTATCTCCTCTAATTAGGCTTCAAGAAAAACCATAAGACACTTTTGATTTTAAAAGTTATTCCATAATATTCAGATTTATTTTCAGGAAAGTCTGCTCAAGTTGAGAATTGGATGAATGCTTTTAGCGGCACTTCATTTTTACAAGTTTGTACGTATCACCATCAGTTTGAATAACAATCTGCATTCAAGTAATCTTATTAACGGAATACTTTTTTTAATGGTAATATACTAAACTATTCTTTGAATTATTATGCTGAATTACAAATCAAAATTCATCAAATGCCTTGAAACTTGTCATTATAGGAACTATGGAAGGAAATCGAATAACAATGTATTTGTTTATTTTTTTTTTTTTCTCCAAACAATTACACAGTAGGTATTTGTGTGAGATAAATGAATTAAACATGAACTTGGATATGTTATAATAATGGTAATGCATAGTTAGCCTGACTAAGTTGAGTCTAATTTAGATTATGGTGATAATACTAGTTTATAAAATATATAATAAATAGATAAAAAGATAAATTTAATCTAGTAACTCTTTGTTATATTACTATCGAGCTGATTGTGGTGTTCCAATTTGCTTTTCTTTCACAGAATGATTCTTCTCTGCAACTTCTGCTGCAATCGCCGCTGCAAGGCACCAGATTGAGAGGTTAAACTGAAAACACGGCATGTTTTCAAGAAATCTCTTTCTGAAACTGGATACTTTGAAAGATCATCTTTGCATCATATTATACATTATTTGGACAGTTAAAACAGATTTGTAAACATAAGTTTACGTTGTCTGAGTTTTGGAATATTACAAATTACAGAGGAACTTAAACATATTTTCTAAATACTTTTCAGCCTTTGAGTCAAAAATCTAAATCTTCTCTCTCCCATAATCTTGCATTTTAATTTAAATGCATGTCCATTTTTGCCAAAAAATTTTGCTTCTTCCAATTGTTCATCTAACTCTTTGAATTAATATTATTATATATGACAACTGCCACACTGCAAGCAGCAGGCGATCAATTTTAATGTCATTACCTTCTGATGGTGGGACTAGTAATCCCAGCAGAGCCCTTCAGCCTCTGGATAAGAAGAGTTCTTAATAACGCTGGCAGTGTTGCTACGCTGATAAGACTGCTGGCATTTGACCGGCTAAATTCACTGGCTTCACCCAATCCCATGCAACATTATTCAATAGACTTGGCCCAAAGGGTTTTATTTCAAAGGAATTTTAACTTTAAAATTCTTCCTGGTAAACTCCGTGAAAACTTGATTCTCGGATGCTGTGATGCTGCGTTGGATCCAACGACATCTGCCTGGTGGTCTCCACCGAGTGACCCCTGGTGACGTTGACGACGAGTTCGATGTTTGCCAGCTGCTTGTCTGCTCGCGGTTGCCGAGGTAAAAACCTGATATCAACCCAAATCCAGCCACGACCTCCTGCTTCCCTGATGTCCCCAAATTTTGAGCCAAGCGCGCTGGGACGCTGAAATTCACTCTACACACCCAACTTTTCATCCCCTACACGCGCGTCTCGTCGGATTTCACCTCCGACTCGTGGTTGCCGAGATAGAAAACCTGACATCGACCCAAATCCAGCCACGACCGCCTCCTTCCCTGATGTCCCCAACTTTTGAGCCAAGCACGCTGGGACGCTGAAATTCACTCTACAGACCCAACTTTTCATCCCCTACACGCGCGTCTCGTCGGATTTCACCTCCGACTCGCGGTTGCCGAGATAGAAAACCTGACATCGACCCAAATCCAGCCACGACCGCCTCCTTCCCTGATGTCCCCAACTTTTGAGCCAAGCACGCTGGGACGCTGAAATTCACTCTACGCACCCAACTTTTCATCCCCTACACGCGCGTCTCGTCGGATTTCACCTCCGACTCGCGGTTGCCGAGATAGAAAACCTGACATCGACCCAAATCCAGCCACGACCGCCTCCTTCCCTGATGTCCCCAACTTTTGAGCCAAGCACGCTGGGACGTTGAAATTCACTCTACACACCCAACTTTTCATCCCCTACACGCGCGTCTCGTCGGATTTCACCTCCGACTCGCGGTTGCCGAGATAGAAAACCTGACATCAAGCCAAATCCAGCCACGACCGCCTCCTTCCTTGATTTCCCCAACTTTTGAGCCAAGCACGCTGGGACGCTGAAATTCACTCTTTCATAAAATAAGCGGACATTTTCGACATTAATGAATATCCCATGTATACTAAAACCATTTCTGATTCTGATAGAATTTAGAACCATCGATTTTTCAAGTGTTCTGCAAGCAAATGATAAGTTTTTTATATTTAAAGATTAAACATCTATGAGATCGGCTTCAAGCCGTCTTCTTGGCACCAGTTAATCTCGTTGAGCAAGTCATCAATAGATAGGTGACTGAGTGCGAATTGATATGATTTTTTTCATGCTTATCTGAAAGATAAAGACAGGTAAAGTGTGGGGTTGGGTTTCGCTGAACGAAGCTGAGCCGGCATCACAAGCTCGTAACAAATTGATTGAAACGCTGCGTCACGTGTTTGCTCCTCTCCGACATTTCATCGCTGACGGTCTTCATTTGCATCTTGATTCTGATGCCGAGGGAGAACGAGGTAATTTTAATTATTATCTAGTGACAGATATTTCACTTATACACAAAATATGGATTGTTGGACGCTTCGAGAGAAAATATAGACTCTGACAGCTGACTTTCAAGAAAGATCCACCGCCACTTGGCTCGACTAACGATTGAAATGCAGCAGGCTGTAGAGAGGACGAATCCGATCACTTAAGAATATTTACATACAGCTTAGACAAATGGGCGAAATTTTAATTTTGTTTTGTACGCTCTTCGGTGCCTGTGTACTAGTTCTTAACGTTAACAGTATAAGTTCCTTGTGAACGAGCCTTCAGTTCTCATAAGTATATTCATGAATGTAACTTTGTGTTTTTTCGTGAAGTGGATCTTGATTTCTCCAACTGATGCCAAACGGTCGGCAGAAACGTCTGTATGTTTTGCCTGCCGATGCCGTGAGCTTTATGATTGGCCGAGCCAGTCATCTGATGAACTATTCAGCTTTCTGATTGGCCGAGCCAGTAATCTGATGAACAATCCGGCCTGCAGGTCTCAGCTCCAAGGTCAAGACTCGGCCGGAGGTCAACCAGCCGACCTTGAAGCCGACGGAGCCGCCGGTGTTTCTGCGTTTGCTGCTCGACAACAACAACAACAACAACAACAACAACAACATCGTCTGCTTCAGCACACGGCCAGCAAACCAGGTGAGCTTCAACTTCGACTGACTGCGACTTGGTCATAACACATGTTAATGTTAAGTTAATACCTAGTTGTTTCTGTTAAAAGTTCAACTAGTGCTATTTGCTGGCGCTTGAAGATCTTTCAAAACAAGCAAACAAAAAATTTGGCGTTGTTTCATGCAGGATATGACATTAAAGATTCACTTTGCTTGTTGAGCTTATAAATTAGTCATTTGTGAAGAATGGGACTTTTAGTTCTCTCTCCCAACAGAAGGAAATCGTTTTTTCTAGTTAAAGTTCAGGTAACATTGTGACTTCTTTTACATAGATCCCTATATCAGATTAAAATCCAGCCGTTTCAAGTGTTTATTCTACAGTCTCGTGTTATTTCAGAACTCTTATGACGAGTGTCTTGCTTCCAAAGTCTTCTAATATTCTGCCGAAATCTTATCACTTAATTCTTGTAAAAAAACACGCGAGATAAACAGTATCAGTTTGTAGGCGGCAGCAAGGTTTACTTGGACTCTATCTCCAGCCGAGATGTTTACCTGCAGCTTCTAAGAATCACATTCTAAGCAGCAGAGAGAACAGCTTTTAGATGACAAAGTCTCCCTTGCCACTTGCCTCTTGATGCTTTAACATGAGCCTAAAAAACAAGCAGAGGAAGAAAATATTTAAGGTCACTGACTGCTGGAATAATTGTCATACATTCATACAATTGGTAGTTTAAAATCGTCAAGTTTTACGTTGGATGATGTTGCAATTCTTGTCGGATGTTGCTATCTTGTTGCTGGCTGCTATTATCTTGCCCGCGGCTTGAAAGCTTGTTTTTGACAGGAATTTGATGGCTTGCAGGAAGCAGGGAGCGCTGTGAGTTGGACGCTGCTTCCATCGCCAGCTCGATGCAAACATCTTTCTTCTGCTTCCATCGCCACCCAGCTTCAATCGTGAGTCTACACTTGGCTCACACAATTCATTAGAATCGCACAACACTAATTAGCAGTTCCATTTCATTGAAGGTATAGATTAAACTCAATAAATAATAATGTTGCCACTTTTTGGAGAGGTCACGGAATCTCTGATGGTCATCCTTGCAGCCCGTGATCTCAAGAAGCAAGTCAACTTTAGCAATGTGTGTGGACTCAGTTTTATCAATGCAAATAGAGATAGTGATTGCTGGATAGTAGTAGGTTTTGTGAAATAAACGATCTGTAAGATGAAGCCAGGTCTTTTGGTTTTAGCTATGGTCCTCTAGAGTTGGGTTCCAATTCGTGACCTACGATCTTCATCTTGCAGGTTCTGAGGACCACTGATCCTGTTACTTTAATACATCAACCCATCTCGGTTTTCCCAAAATTAAACCACTTAAAGTTAAGCAATACCTAGCACAATTCCTACGTGAATCGGTGACCGCTTCAGCAAGCTTCACGGATTTTGCCAAAAGGGTGTTGTGGGTCTAGGGCTGGGTAGGCTTAGAGGTACTACTTTATCTAGCAATCTCTTAAGGGTCATTGATCTTGCGAGTTACATCCATGTACGCGGCACAGTTTATCTGTAATTAATTTAATAATTTCCATGGCGCATGGCAGGCAAATCGATTACATGGAAATGATTAGTTTGGGGCTGGGGAAATTAAATGCGCCAACTTCATCATTTAGCAAGTCCTCATGACCATGGATCCTGCAAGTTTCATCGAATTACCCATCACAGTTTTCCCGTAATTAATTCAATCAACAAAGTTAAGCATCACCCAGCTAGATTATGATGTGAATGGGTGACCGCTTTGGTACTCAGTTTGCAAACTGACGTTTCTCAGCAATGGGGAAAACACGACTCGCCGCCTCCCAACTGCTTAGCCTGGCGCAAATACGATGTTGGTGAAAAATAAACAGTAGCATGAATAAGTTGGTCGAGCCGGTGGTGCTATTGGT
This sequence comes from Nemurella pictetii, assembly GCA_921293315.2. NCBI lineage: Eukaryota > Metazoa > Arthropoda > Insecta > Plecoptera > Nemouridae > Nemurella > Nemurella pictetii. The sequence goes on along the minus strand of OV121125.1, from coordinate 3,121,557 downwards.
GTCCGGGTGCAGAACTAGCCTGTCGTTGAGGCTGGAGATTTGAGAGGTTGGTGTGTTGTTGGCAGAAGCAGCGCGATGGCGACGTACAAGAAGACGGCGGGGTTTGCTACGACGGAGGGCCAGGACTTGGAGGTGAAGATGTGCGCCCTGCTTCTCCTACGCGGCCTCGCCAGCGGCCTCGACTTCCAGCTGGCCACCAACGTCGCCGGCGCCGGCGCGCTGGACGACATCGTCTTCCGCTTCAAGCCGCCAGACAGCGACAAGGTTCAGTGGACCACGATCTTCATTCAAACCAAACATAAACAGAAACTCGTCTTGAGACCAGACAACTTCACCGGCACAGTCGGGGACTTTGCGCTGTCCAAGTATTTTAAGTCTTACCAAACAATTAAAGCTGCCATGGCGACAGAAAGAGTTGCTCAAGATCACTTGATGGATGGGAACATTGAGAACGCTGTGTTTGTAATCTTCACCAATGCCAAGCCGGGCCCGTCGATGGGAGAAGGACGTAGACAGGCTGAGGGACAGACCGAGAGCTTCTTGACCACCGGCGCCGACGGCACCATCTATGACTTGAGTCCGGGAAGTCACGCAATGATAGACGAGGCCATGAGTGAGTTGGGGTCGGAGGGGGAGACGTTCAGGAAACAGCTGAAACTTTTCTGCGGTCAGCAGAGTGTAGCAGGTCTCGATGACTCCATCAGGGCCGAGCTGTCAAAGTTAAGAGTGGAGCCCACGGAACTCGACTCCGTGTTCAAGACCTTCTTGCTCCTCGTCAAAGAGTGGTGGGAGATGAAAGGTACCGATGTCGCTATTTTGTCGGGAGATGGAATGTTGGTCCTTGCAAAAAACAGGGTTTCGGTGGAGAGATGTTTGCTGCGGGAGAGAGAGAAATGGAATCTCGACTTCAGCTTCCAAGACGACACTCTTTCCACTCTAAGAGAAGTTCAGGCCTCGGTGAAAAACTCTTTGCTTCATGTCGATAAGTCGAACAAGCTGAACGTTACCTTCGAGCCGTCAAGTCTCAAGGAGATGAAAGACTATATCGGCAAGTTCCCTGTGTCCTGCATCGAGGGCAGCGAGGGTTCCTTGCGGCTGAGCTGCACGAAGCTGGCGCAGGCTGTCGAGGGCTCGTACTTGCTGCTCGGTGCCGACGCGTTGCTGCAGAACCGGGAGGCCGTCCTCTCGGAGTGCAGGCTCGGCCGCTACCACACCCTGGTGCTAACAGACAATGCAGCCGACAAGATCGACCGCTTTGTACACGTTGTCAACCAATTACAAACCGATATTGCCGTCAACTTCAACCTGCGGCTGGTGGTTTTGACTCGCAAGGACAGTGCTATAGCAGTTCATCTTGCTAAAGATATAGAATTTAACTGTTTTAAAGATACTTTCGAGCTCTCCCAGCTTGAAGAAACATCTTTCAATAGGGTTCTTGGTTCTGAAGTCTGCCTGCAAGGTCATAACATTTCTTTACAAATATTTTTTGAAGGAATAATTGGGAAGGATGTTTTAAGTGCTTCATCTTTTGTAGAGCTCTTGGATAGTAGACAAGGTTTGACAGTCGGGTCTGGCTTGGATGAAGGCATCAGTTTCTATGTCCCTCGCGCGTTGGAAAGAAGCACGTTGAAACCCAGCTTATTTCACGGCTCTCCTGACAGCATGACGATAGTCCGTTCATCGGTGGATGCCATCCAGTCTTTGCTGCTACAATGTGACCCGTCGCTTTCCCGTCATCGCGTCCACGACTCTCTGAACGACAACTTGCCCCTGTTGCCCTCTGAAAGCTCTGCTGAAGATAACGATGCCGTCAACGCCGGTGAAACATTCCAACTCGGGATCTTCGATTGCAACTTCCTGTATCCACGAACTGGCAGCAACGTAGAAGCCAGCGCCCTGCGTATCCGTCCTCATCAGGCCACCTCGACCCCGAACCCCCTGCCCGGCTGGTTCCTCTTTGTTTTCACCGGCACAAGTGAACTCGACACCAAGAAGCTGTCCGAGTTCCACGGATCGAAGCACCGGCTCTGCTTCCAGGACGGCAAGGTTTGCTGGATCCAATCCGACGTTGGAATGGGAATCATACGCAAGCACATTGACGAGCAGCAGGTGGCTTCGTTGGATCCCGAAGAAATGTCTGTTGCCAGCGACAGGTTGGTGCTGGTTTGCGGAGAGCCAGGCATTGGCAAGAGCACCCTAATGGTCCATGTCGCTACGAAGATGAAGAAACGCCGACCAAACTTCTGGGTCCTTTGTCTGTCTCTAAGCAACCACACCAAGCTGTTTGATGAGGGTAAACACAACGATGCTTTTGGATTTCTGTTGGCCGCAGCCGGGATTCACACTCCGCTGGAGCAGGCATTGTTTGAGTTTGCTCTCAACGTCTCGGGGAATATGATCGTTATTCTAGATGCGTGCGACGAGATTTCCCCAAAATACTCTAAGCCCTGCTTTGACCTACTGGCAAATATTCTCAAAACTAATGCTAAGAAAATATTGGTTACATCGCGGAACTCTTTGAAACAGAAACTCGAAGAAAAGTTTTCTACGTTTGCAGTGAGACTTCGCAAATTCAAGGAGGATGATCAGAAAGATTTCTTGAAACGGTTTTGGATGAGCAAGTCGAAACTGTCCAAGGAAGAGTTAGATGCTGTCATCACTTGTGTGCTGGAGAAGTCTTCCAAAGCCATCAGCAACCGAGAGAGAGATTTTCTTGGAATTCCCCTTCAGTTGCTGATGTTGGCCGAAGTTTTTGAGGAGCACGTGATTGGCCCGTCCGGGACGGCCGACCTTCCAGACAAGCTGGACTTGCTCCACCTGTTGGAGCAGTTCGTCGAGAAGAAGCTCACTGTTTACGTCCAAGACAAGCTGAAGATCAAAGAAACAGATGCTGCCTACGATCCTGTTATTGACATTCAGAGAGAAGGTTTTATTAAAAACCATATGAATGCTGCTCTCTTTTTACTGGTTGGTGAGGATCATCTTGAAGAACTTCACAATAAAAACATTGTTTCGAAGGCAAACAAGTTCTTCGAGGACCTCGCAAGTTGTAAAGACAACACGGGCATCATCGACAGCATCGTTGACGGCAGGCCACGCTTCATTCATCGCGTGTTTGCCGAGTATTTCGCTGCAGTTTGGTTCGCGAAAAATTTCGCTGAGAACTCGCGGTTCCTGGAGGCCAACCTGTTTGAAGCCGACTTCGGTGAGATTCGAGTCATCTTCGACCGGCAGCTGGCCAAAGACTGCCTGCTTCACACCGTGGTGCTGAACGAAGACATCGACGGAGTCCGCGCTTCGCTGGATCGCGGAGTCGACGTCAACGGCAGGGACCTTGGTGGACGGACGCCGCTGCATTTAGCAGCCGCCCTCGGTCCCAGCAAGCACAAGAAGGAGAATGCCGCGAGATGTGCGATATTGGACCTGCTCAACAGCGGGACTCCTGACTTTAACCTCCAAGACCAAGTTCTCAAAGTGTCGCCCCTACGACTTGCCGACGTGACCCAATCCTGGACGGCGATCGATAAGTTACTTCCTCACTACGAGGCAGCTGACACCACGTGCCATCTCCTGAAGACGTCAGCAGATGTAGAGAACAAACAAATGGTGGAAAGCATCTTAGTCAATGACTTGGACAGGTTACTGTCATTCTGTCAAGGACAAGGTCTTGACATCATAGAGAAGAAGGAGGATGATAATGATGAATCTATCAGTTTTTTGGTTAAAGCCGTTAAAAATAGCAGCACACGCGTCCTTGCCCTCGTGGGTGGTGGTGGAGTTCCCGATTCCGAAGCCTTTCCGCTGCACGAAGCCGCCCACCGCGGTGACGTCAAGCTTGTGAAACGACTCCTGCAGGACGCCGGTGTTCGGAAGCCCGGAACTCATCTCAACGAGCCAGCGTCACATCGCCAGGCCGACATCGCGGAGGCTCAAAGCGGGGACGAGCCAGGAGCTGTCTCCCGGGTCGTTCATCATTACGAATCATTATTCGTTACTAATAACAAGCCAGGAGCTGCCGCTGGGACTGACTTCATCAACATGCGAGACAAGGATAGACGGACCGCACTTTATCACGCTAGTTATCAGGGCCATGCTGCCGTAGTGACTGTCCTGATCGAACATGGGGCGGACTTTCTAGACAATCAAGAAGTCTTAATGGTTGCAGCCAGGATGGGACACCCGGATGTTATCTCAGTATTGGTCGGTGCGCTGGGCGATACTGAGAGAGATGCTTACATCATGGCAGGCGACAATGACGGGGTCACCGCGTTGCATTATGCGGCTTTATTAGGACACCCGGATGTTATCTCAGAATTGGTCAGTGCGCTGGGCGATACTGAGAGATATGCTTACATCATGGCAGGCAACAATCACGGGGAAACCGCGTTGCATTGGGCGGCTAGAGCAGGACACCTGGATGTTATCTCAGAATTGGTCAGTGCGCTGGGCGATACTGAGAGAGATGCTTACATCATGGCAGGCAACAATGACGGGGAAACCGCGTTGCATTGTGCGGCTTTAGCAGGACACCCGGATGTTATCTCAGTATTGTTCGGTGCGCTGGGCGATACTGAGAGAGATGCCTACATCATGGCAGGCAACAATCACGGGGTCACCGCGTTGCATGCAGCGGCTGCAGCAGGACACCCGGATGTTATCTCAGTATTGGTCAGTGCGCTGGGCGATACTGAGAGAGATGCTTACATCATGGCAGGCGAAAATGACGGGGTCACCGCGTTGCATTGTGCGGCTGCAGCAGGACACCCGGGTGCTATCTCAGTATTGTTGGGTGCGCTGGGCGATACTGAGAGAGATGCTTACATCATGGCAGGCAGCAATCACGGAAGCTCTGCGTTGCATATTGCAGCAGAGTTCAGGCATCCTGATGTTGTGGCATGTCTGCTGGGTTCACTGAGCGAGACAGAGAGGAAGTTGCTAGTGAACTCAGCTGACAAGGACGGCGACAGTGTGTTGCATTGCGCGGCGTTGGGCGGATGTCTGGAGTCGGTGGATCTTGTCTTCAACGCGGGCGGGAAGTTGCTGTCGAAGAATCTCGCTGGACGAACGCCGTTGATGTCTGCGGCAGAGAAAGGCCATTTTATTGTAGTCATGCGTCTGTTAGATTACTTTGATGAAGGTAGGGGAGGCATGAGCAAGCTTCACTTTGTAAACTTACGTGATAATGAAGGTTTGAATGTGTTTGGCTTGATGGAGCAGGCAGGTCCGGGCTGTCTTGCTGAGTTTATTGCTTGCCTTGCTCATTTATTTGACCAGTAGTGAAGAGTGTTATTACTTACGTATATTTTATTATTGTATCTTATTGTGTTATTGTGATAAAGGTATTGATTTTCTTGTTATAACTTATTTGTTATTTTTAGTTATAATTTGTATGCAACTCAACTTAGTTATATAACTTAGTAACTAGCAGCGGAGCCCGTGCCTATGGCACTAAGTGTTTACGCCTTTTACTTTGAGATTTGTATTTTTTTTTCATATAATTTAAAGGCCATAACGGAACCCCTTTTCCCATGCCCATAAGGCAAAACACTATGCTCCAAACGCAAAACACTATGTCCATAAGGCAAAGCCCTATGTCCATAAGGCAAACCCCTATGTCCATAAGGCATACCCCTATGCCCATAAGGCAAAACACTATGCTCCAAACGCCAAACACTATGCCCGTTAGGCAAAACACTATTCCTATATGGCATACCTACATGCCCATAGGGAAAATCACGGCGCAACGTTTTTATGGCGGGATCTTTTAGTTGTCTTCAGTGAATCAAGCCTGGAACAGCCACAGTGAAAAAAAACTGGAAATCAGAGTTGATAAGAAAAATGTGGAAATTTGAATGAAAATCGCTAGTTTTTTGCATTTTTCACCTTGAAATACTTGACGGATTGGCACAAAATACAGCCTATACAACGTGTCGGGAAATACTACACATTATTCTCCCAGTAGGAGGGTACGAAATCGCGCGTAAATATGGTTGAATCGCTGAAAGCACGTAAAATCCAGAAAAAAACAGTTGTAAAAATGAGCGTCCAGCCAGCCAGACACGAAAAGTTGAAAGCTACTAAAATATGGATTTTATATAAGGCTGTTTGTTTCAGTCAAATTTGTGTTAAATTTTTTGTAATCAATGTTGTTTGAATTGGGAAATTTATTTATTTATTTTTATTGCATATGTAGTTAATATTATGCATATTATGCATATGTAGTTCTGTCAGAGAATCGATCGCGACCGCACGCGTGTACCGCGAGCTCCCGTGTGCAGTTAACTATACCTAACCATTAAATATAAGGCTATACAACATCATGAGTTTGTGTGCCGGGGTGGATTGCGGCGAAAACTTGCCAAAAGATGGTAATTGTGTTCAATGTCAGACTTGTAAACGCAGTTTTCACTTCAAATGCAGCTCGGTGACTGAAAAATCTTACCGGTCAATGTCTAAAGCTCGAAAATGTGAATGGCTGTGTTGCTATTGTGACGGCTCAGAGGAGCCAACCTCGCCAGCTTCCGAGTTAAACTTAAAGGTCATCGAAAAACATTTTGCTGAACTAAAAAATGACATCGAGAAAAGCCAACAATTTCTAGCCGATCGCTATGAAGAACTCCTGCAAAAGGTAAATGCCAATATAGAAATTGTTTCGTCGCTGAATAAGACTGTCGAAACTCTCGTTGGCAAAGTGAAAGATCGTGATGAAACCATAGAGCACTTGTCCTCGCGTGTCAATGAACTTGAGCAATATGGGCGTAATCACAACATTGAGCTCGGTGAAGTCGACGAAGATGACAAAGAAAATTTGGAAGAAATTGTGATCGAAGTAGCGAAGATGATGAAAATTGATTTAGAATCTAGTGACATCGAAGCCGTACATCGCCTTCCGGCAAAACGCGGGAAGACGAGAAGTATCATTGTACAGCTGGCGTCGCGAAAGACTCGAGACGCGTTCATCACGAAGAAAAACAAGGTCACAATTACGAATAATGACATCCTCGAAAACAAAAATAAGTCTAAAATTTACATTAATGAAAATCTAACACCTTTCTACAAAAACTTATTATGGAAAGCCAAATCAAAAAAAACAAGAAAAGGGCTTTGAATTCGTCTGGTTTCGTTTCGGGAAGCTATTCATGCGTAAGAATGAAAAGACCCCTGCTATCAGAATAATGAATGAGAGTGACCTAGAAAATCTAGACAAACCAGGCACAAAATGATGACCTGCTGGGTCAAAGTATTTATTGTAAACATGTCAAGTATTTATAATCATGGATCGGGAGGACGAACCAGAGACTTTACCTGCGCTAAAAGAGATTAATACATTGGAAATAAATGACGATGTGCTAGCGGCTTTCGCGAGCACATTCAACGTGTTGTTTCTAAACATCCGATCTATGAAATTAAATTTTGACCAGCTACTGGCCTATGTAGATCCAATGCTAAACAAGCTTGACATCATTGTACTTGGCGAAGTAAATATAAAAGATCACGAAAGACAGCGATTTAAACTAAGAGGATTTCATATGTATTCTAATTTGCGGAAAGCAAAGAGAGGTGGAGGACTAATATTGTACGTTAAAGAACGTCTAGATTTTGTGATTGCCCGATCAGTGTGCAACAATTTTGAAGGAATAGTAGGAACTTGCACTTTAAATGACTGTAAAATAAATGTAATAGCGATTTATAGACCTCCTAGTAATGACACGAGATCTTTTATTAATGAATTGAAAGAGCTCTTGAACTCACTTGATAGCAAGCAACAGATATTGATAATTGGAGATGTAAACATAGATATCAACGACGATAAAAATGCCAATGTAATTATGTATAAAAATGTAATGGCATCAAATGGTCTGCGGAGATGTATCTATACAGTGACACACGAGTGGAAATAAGAACAGGTACGATGTCCAATACCTGTATCGACCATATTTATACACGTGTGAAGAACATTGATAATTTGATTCATTCTGCAGTTTTTGAAACCAAAATATCGGATCATTTTGTTATTATGATTGGGATTAATAAGCTCAAGTCGGTGGCTAACTGTGTCAAAAATATAGTTAAAATCGAAGTAAAATGCTTAAATGAAAAAATAGTTGCTAGAGAATTAAGAAAGATCGATTGGGAAAAAATGCTGCAGATAAATGACCCTAATTCTCTGTATAATAAAATAAGCTCAATCTTTAATGAGATCTATAAATTAGCAGAAGAAATCAGATTTACCACAAATGAGAAATATGCCAGAAATTGTAAGCCTTGGGTAACATATGAGATCAAAAGTCAAATGAAATATCGCGATAAACTCTATAAAAATTGGAGAAAAAATACATCAAATTTGGAATATCGAGCTGAGTACAAGAAATGTAGAAATGAGATAAACAAACAATTGTTCAAATCTAAAATGAAGTATTATCAGAAATGTGTTGATGAATGCAATCAGGATAAGGGGAAGTTGTGGAATGTAATTAATAATATAATTGGTAAACGATCCACAAGCTCCCCTGACGAGGTTATTACAAATTATATTGGCAAAAACTATGAATCTCAAACGATTGTCGAGGAATTTGCAAATACATTTCTCGACGAAGTTCAAATAGCAAGTCACGACTGCAGAATAACAACTAGCTACCCGAAATTAATCTGCTATAATAACACAAATTCATTTTTTCTCCCCAAATCAACAACAAATTCTATAAATGATATTATTAAAAAATTAAATACAAAAAAAAGCCCAGGCATAGACAAGATCAGGATGAAAGATGTCATTGCAGTCTCAGATAAATTTAGCCCTGTGATTTCAAAACTGATTAACCTTATACTTACAACAGGTACTATACCTAATGGGCTCAAGCATTCAATTATTAGACCAATTTACAAATCGGGGGACCACACTCAATTTAATAATTACAGGCCAATTGCAATTTTACCGGTGATTGAAAAGATAATGGAGAGGTATATATCAACCCATTTAGTGTCCTATCTAAATGAATTTAAACTAATTGATGATAGACAATATGGATTTCAGAAAAACAAAAGCACTGGTAAACTACTTACCGATTTTTCAGATCTAGTTTATGGGGCATTAAACAAAAATTTATGCGTAATTGTAATGTTTATAGACTTTTCCAAAGCATTCGATACCCTTCTATATCATAAGCTCATTAACGCAATTGAAAACATTGGAATTCGCGGTCCTTTACTTACTTTCTTCCGAAATTATTTGAGTGAAAGACATATTTCAGTTAAATACCTTAACTATTTTAGCAAATTAAAGAAGTGTCAATCCGGTGTACCACAGGGATCCATATTAGGGCCAATATTATATTTAATCTATGTAAATAATATGCTTAAGCAAATAAATAACTGTAACATTTTCCTATACGCCGATGACACGGCGTTAGTAGCAATTCATAAAAATTTCAGTGAAGCTAGTAACATGTTACAAAATGATTTTAACAAATTACTTTGTTGGTCTCATGACAATGGGCTATCTTTAAATTATAAAAAGACGTCTACCATGGTAATCCAATCGCCGTCTAAAATACAAAAAGATGTAGCCAACATTGTTTACCATAATTACGCCTGTCTCCATCGATCAGCGTCGAGTAGTGTGTCCAATGCATTCAAAAATTGTGATTGTAAACAAAATATTAATAATATTGATAAGCATAAATATTTGGGTGTCATAATTGACTGTCAATTTAAATGGGAAAGTCATATCAGTGCTTTATGTGGTAAATTGAGATCTGGTCTCTATAACATTCGGCTTTTGAAGTATCATGTTAATAAGAATCTTTTAAGAAATGTATACTTTGCTTTGATGGAATCGCATATTAGGTACGGGATACTGTCATGGGGACGCACTTCGAAATCAATATTAAAACAAATCAGCAAAATTCAAAATTCGGTCGTCAAAATTTTAAACCCAATAACACCTGAACTAAATAATACACCAAATTGCAACGATACAACGATTATGACAATACAACAACTTCATTATTTTAATTTTATTCTGACATATTATTTCACAAAAAATCATAAATTATACCGAAAAACCAACCAATTCACAAGAAATAAAGATAAACTGATTATACCCGACGACGTCTTCAACTCATATGGATTTCAGCAAAGAAGTTTTTTAACGCCTCATTTCTTTAATATTCTGCCAGAAAATCTTCACAAAATCAAAAAATATTCAGAGCTAAAATCAAAATTAAAAAAATGGGTTATAAAGAATTTTGAATAATGTTTTATTTACTTTTTTATTTTATTTTTATATATATATAGGTACTTTTAATTGTACACCTATTATTATTATTATTTAGTTACGTTGATCTGTGACAAGAATTAAATTTATGTTATGTATTATTATTTATGTTATGCATGTGTCCCTCAGACAAGCAAAACGCTTTGAGGGGCACAGTTATCAGATGTATGTCAAAAAAAAATTGCTATAATAAAAAAAAAAAAAAAAAAAAAATGCCAAGTTGGTTAGCATCACGTTGAGAGATGATAAAGCTACGACGTTGACTCGCGCACAACGTTGCTTTGGTCAGCAGCAGGACACCTGGATGTTGTCGCAGAGTATTGCTTTCAAGCGGCTGATTATTGGAATTGTAATTTTTGTATTATATCGTTAGGTTTTGATCTTGTGAGTCTGGACTTGCTGAAGGGTGTCTTTAATCAAAATGTATTGCTGGTGGTTATTCATACATATTAATATATATCGTAACTTTGGCTTGAATACTTGTGAAAGAAACGACTAAAAATGTGAATTGTTAATTTCATCTTGTTTTGTGTTATCTCTTTAAATTTGGTTATAAACAATTTTTTCCTCCATCCTTATGATAAACAATCCCATCCTCTTATTCTTAAGGATTGAGCCGCCTGCCCAGGCTCTGGTAAATCGTGTGCTTTAGGGGGTTCTAGAAGGCTCTAGGAGGCTCTAGGAGGCTCTAGGAAGCTCTAAGAGACTCTAGGAGGCTCTAGGGGGTTCTAGGAGGCTCTAGGAAGCTCTAGAAAGCTCTAGGAGGCGATAGGAGGCTCTAGGAGGCGATAGGAGGCTCTAGGAGGCTCTAGGAGGCTCTAGGAGGCTCTAGAAGGCTCTAGAAGGCTCTAGGAGGCTCTAGGAGGCTCTAGGAGACTCTAGGAGGCTCTAGGAGACTCTAGGAGGTTTTAGGAGGCTCAAGGAGGCTCAAGGAGGCTCTAGGGGGTTCTAGGAGGCTCTAGGGGGTTTTAGGAGGCTCTAGGAGGCTCTAGGAGACTCTAGGAGGCTCTAGGAGACTCTAGGAGGTTCTAGGAGGCTCTAGGAAGCTCTAGGAGGCTCTAGGAGGCTCTAGGGGGTTCTAGGAGGCTGTAGGAGGCTCTAGGAGGTTCTAGGAGACTCTAGGAAGCTCTAGGAGGCTCTAGGAGGCTCTAGGGGGTTCTAGGAGGCTGTAGGAGACTCTAGGAGGCTCTAGGGGGTTCTAGGAGGCTGTAGGAGACTCTAGGAGGTTCTAGGAGGCTCTAGGAGACTCTAGGAGGTTCTAGGAGGCTCTAGGAAGCTCTAGGAGGCTCTAGGGGGTTCTAGGAGGCTGTAGGAGGTTCTAGGAGACTCTGGGGCCCGTCTGGTGAAACAAAACTAGAATGTCGGATGTCACCATAGCAACAGTAATAACAACCAGCGCCTTCCCTGCTCCGTGTTTGTTTGCGTTGTGCATTTGTTGCCAATTATCAGATTCATTTTGAAAAATCACAAACAATTTTGCAGTAATATTCCACCCCTAGAATAGTGTCACCCTAGCGGCGGTTAAACGGAGCTTAGGCCGTGATCCAGCCTTCAGTTCTTGGTCCATTTGAAGACGTAGACGGTCTCAGATGAACCGGGTGACGTTTGTAGATAGAGCATGGTATGTTTATTAAAATAGTTTGTTTATCAATCAACAGAGCAGATTCACAGGTAAACATGGGCATTAGTAATAACAGAAACATGACATTTATCGGATCAAATAAATAAAGCATTTAAAATTAAATAAATTAAGCGTTGAGAGTATTGTGACTAAAAGTAAAACGTGAATTCATAAAATCATAAAACTTATAATGGAAATAGTAATAGAAGAGAAGACAAGTATAAAGCTGGGATTAGCTTTGAGCAGTTGTAGGTGATTAAACAGTTTGTTGATATTGAAATAGTCGGACAGGTTGTCGATAATTTTTTTTCACAGAATTTTCCACAGCAATTTCCACTGTTTTTGTCACCTCGCACCATTTGGATGGGTGACCGTCAGGTTAAGCAACATTTCACCAAGCCACCAGCTGGACGGGTGACCGAAAAGGTAAGAACTTAGCCACAGTGCAAAGACTTAGAAATTAGGCTCCGTTTAATTTGGGGTAGTCAAATGAGAGCAGTTCCAAAGGAAAGCACTGCTCCCTATCGAAAAGTTATGCCACTTATAAAGTCTATTAAGAGTCAATCACAGAGTGCGCTGTTATCATGACGTGATGCCACTTTCACTTCTTTGCGTTCAAACGTGATAAACGTATGGGATGAAGGTGAACGAATGGTTTGGCAACGTCGGAAACACCGGTTCTCGTGAGATCACCGAAGTTAAGCAACATCGCGCTGAGTCAGGTGTTTGATGGGTGACCATCATGCATATGATCAGTTCTGTTCGGGAGAGAGGTTGGAGGATTTGAAGTTAGTACGACAACTTCACTCGCTTTGCTTATCAACCTCTAGACAGCACGGATTAGCGGAGGAATCCTGTTGTTCGAGTTGTACCGTCCTTCGGAAGGGACGTAAAGCCGGTGGTCCCCTCGGTGCTTTTCGACAAGAGTAGGCTACGTGCCGGCACCGGGTTTCCCCTCCTCCCTTCTAGCCATAGTTAAGGTTCATCATCACCCTTACAATCACCGACGCCATTAGACCAGTGCCACAGGGCCAGTTGTCAAAACAGTGCGTCGTTAAACACCAATTATCATCATCGAAGAGAGGTCGAATTGAACAACGATTTCATTGGACAATAAAATCAAGTCTACAGTCTCTTTGAATTTACATGCGGGTAAGCCTCTTTTTAAAACTTTAAATTTACTATAACCATGATTTACAAAGCTTTTTTCGATATTTTCGATATTTTTACTAAAATGAACCTAAAATGATATAGAAATAGCAACAAGGGATGTATGATGGCAGAAGATTTGTATGATTGTTTTGGTGATATTTATTAAATTTTCGGTGCTGATGAGGTATAAGGCTTGCAGTTCTACACTTGGAGAACACTTGGAGAACACTTGGAGAACACTTGGAGAACACTTGGAGAACACTTGGAGAACACTTGGAGAACACTTGGAGAACACTTGGAGAACACTTGGAGAACACTTGGAGAACACTTGGAGAACACTTGGAGAACACTTGGAGAAATAAGTACCGTATTCCGTTGAAAACTTTGTAGATAAGTAATAGTGCAGAATGATAGTAAATAGATGTATAAACTAGAAAATAGTAAGAATTAAGAATTGGTAAACAAAGTAATTTGTAACAACAATAACAAAACAAGTATCTAAATCCACCGCAAGGACTCCAAGCAAATCGTCTGGAAGAAAATTAATTGGCAAATTAATTAATGGGAGTTTCCTTGAAATAAACACACTTATTTAATTTTATTCCTTTACTCGACCAGTCGGTTTAACACCCCGCTATCGAAGCCAGAAGTTCGGGAACTCGGTGGTGACGTCATCATCGAAAAAATAGAAAAAAATCAGGGAAGGAGGCGGTCGTGGCTGGATTCGGGTCGATGTCAGGTTTTCTATCTCGGCAACCGCGAGTCGGAGGTGAAATCCGACGAGACGCGCGTGTAGGGGATGAAAAGTTGGGTGTGTAGAGTGAATTTCAGCGTCCCAGCGTGCTTGGCTCAAAAGTTGGGGACATCAGGGAAGGAGGCGGTCGTGGCTGGATTTGGGTTGATGTCAGGTTTTCTATCTCGGCAACCGCGAGTCGGAGGTAAAATCCGACGAGACGCGCGCGTAGGGGATGAAAAGTTGGGTGTGTAGAGTGAATTTCAGCGTCCCAGCGATCTTGGCTCAAAAGTCACCAACGTTTCCGAACCCATGCATGATGTATGCTAATATTCAAAGCGAATAACAAGTTGCTGACTTTGACACACATAAAATTGGCACTGTATTTGCATCTTAGACGTAATGACTACAGATTTCTTACATTGTTTGACAGCTTGATGTGTTCGACTGGTAAGAAATTCACATGATAATTTGTCGTTATATAACTGCCATAAAAATATCATTTTTATCCTTGTAGACTAAACTAGGCTCAATTAAAAACATCGTATTGGCCCAACGTTCAGTGCTAACTAAACATTTCTTTGATGATCAATACTGACTCTTACTTTCTCAGCACGTTGGTTTCCAGAAATCTATTACCTGGGTTATTGATGGCCAAGCTCTCGAAATCAACCTTTTCCCAGCGTGTCGCAAAGCTGTGCTGCCTGCTTGATCAAAGGTCTCTTAAACTTAGACCCGATTTTACAATTTTGCCAACTCCAGGTTAAAGTGGGAGTTAAGTTATTTGTTATGGCAACGGCCAATGGGATGCAGTGGAATTTATTTGTTTCAGGGGATTAGATGCTTAACCCAGAGTTGAAAAAAGTTGTAATACCGGCCCTAATTAAACTAATAAACTTAATATCAATTCAACAGTTGGTTGTCCGTGTAGCACAATTGGTTAGTGCAGTGTCCCGGATAGACAAAGATCCGGGTTCGAGTCCCGGCACGGATGTATATTTTAGAATTGATATTTCGTTTCTAATTATCGGTCTCTTTGATGTTTTACTAACGGTGTCTGTTCAGATATTGTTATTTTTGTAAAATTTAAGTGCTAAGTACAGAATAAAGTCTGCATTATTACTTTCTTACACCTTAAGACTCATTTCTTTTCAAATCTAAGCACGACCCAAGCAAAATTCGAGTGCCAATTAGCAAATCGAACGGATCCAAATCGAAACAAAATAAACAACATAACCTAAGACTCCTGAAAGCAAAACCCAAAACCCCAAAAAGCAAAACAATATAATATTGTATTGACCCTGCTTTTCAAGAAACTAAACGCTGAAAAAAGTATTTGAGTCTGTCCCTATGTCTTCCTGACCAACTATTTCCAGCCTGCTTATCTAATTTCTCCCTTTCTTCTCTCATAAACTATCTTTTCGTTTATATCTTTCTGTTTTTCTTGCTGATTGGCACTGGATTTTAAGCCGTTGATAAAGCACAGCTTGGCGAAACGTCGAGGAATGTTCTAGTTTTCAATAATCCAGTCAAATCGTTTTTCTGCATACTAACTCAACTCGAACTAATAATTGTTATTTGTGATACACACATACTCACATACTCACATATTTCAAGCACATCTATTTGCAATATATTTTATACATACGTGTTATACCGATTTCTGATACCTTACTATAATATTTTTCATTAAATGTCACAAAATATCAGATCTTCATCTGAGGCCCGTCCGACTTCGATCAAGATGATCACTGGCTCTCTTGTTTTCAGTATTTAAACTAGGGTTAACATTCATATGCATTTTGTACGAAAAATATTAGTTCTAGTATTTACTTAAGTTTATATCTCTCCTAGCGTTGACTTTGACTTGAATAAAATCAACACTTCATGACAATACACCGATTCCATTCAATCAAAATGACGTCATGATACCCACTCGCTAAAACCAGGTAGAGAAATTCGGGTTGTGGTTTCCTTATCTTCCTTTGTTATTTAGCAGAGATATATCATATATTTTTTCACATTGGTAGTATGTCCAGTGGGTATCTGACGTCATTTTTCAGTGAGTGGAATCTGTTTATTGATCGTATTATGAGCCTTATTAACACATAAAGCTGATGGCACTAAAGCATCTAACAGGAAATCTTTTCCGAGAGACTTTTGACCAGATGCCTGGTTCTCTCACCTTCAACATTGCTGAACGAGGTTTGTGGTTGCATCTTCTCTTGTTACCTAGGCTGTATCCACATTTAAACCGATTTCTTGTCGGTAAGCAGCCAAGAACTTTATGAAAATGCTCTTAGATACAACTTTCCGAGATTATTCGTAACATTTCGAATTACTTGATCAATGACCATTGTAGCTGTTTCAAATAATTTTCAGACATTTTGTTGGGTTTTAACTGCTAAGCCCGGCTATAGACACCTTTTCCATTCAATAAATTTTTTATCAAAATGACGTCATGATACCCACTCGCTAAAGCCAGGTAGAGCAATTCGGGTTGTGATTTCCCTGTCTTCCTTTGTTATTTGGCAGAGCCAATTATTAAATTTTTCCACACTGGTAGTACGTCCAGTGGCGTTCTGACGTCATTTTTCCCTAGAAAAGGTCTATTATTAAAAGGTCGGTTAAAACAATATCGAGGCATCTCATTGGCGGTAGCCATGGCAATAACACAATAACGGTCTGTTAAAACAATATCGAGGCATCTCATTGGCGGTAGCCATGGCAATAACACACTAACGGTCTGTTAAAACAATATCGAGGCATCTCATTGGCGGTAGCCATGGCAACAACACACTAACGGTCGGTTAAAACAATATCGAGGCATCTCATTGGCGGTAGCCATGGCAACAACACACTAACGGTCTGTTAAAACAATATCGAGGCATCTCATTGGCGGTAGCCATGGCAATAACACACTAACGGACTGTTAAGAAGTTACTGATAAACAGGGCCAAATTAAATTTTTACTTCACTTTTTTTACAACACAACATGGTCCTACAAACAACTAACACTCGAAAGTGTCAATCTGATATTTAGACACGAAATCGCAACACCAAACACAAGTTGTTCACAACACAAAGCGTCCTGTTTCCGTGAAAGATTCTCATGTCAACTCACTCATGTTAAGCGACCTCTCTGACCTCTGTGACCTCGGAAAAGTATCAAACTGCACATCGATGGATAGCCCTCATAGATGCGCTTCTTTTATATAGTGTAGTCTTTTCCTTTGAAATTCAATTTGAAAGAGATATAAAGGATTCAGTTTCTCTGTGGCCTGCTCAGACTTGGCTGACGTCGACACAGGTGACGCGGCCTTCATCGGCGGCGGCGGCGGCGGCGGCGGCGGCGGCGGCGTCCCACCTCCGGGCGTTCCGCTTGGTGAACGTCTTCAGCGGCAATCAGACGTTGTCTTCGCTGCCACCCCCCGCCCCCCCGTTGGTCGAGCGCACGAACTGTGGACAGAAAACCTGCTGAAATCCACCGCCTTCTTGAGCGACCGGCGGCAGGCAAGATGGCGGCAAGGCAAGATGGCGGCAGTCAAGATGGCTGCAGGCAAGATGTCGGCAGGCAAGATGGCGGCAGGCAAGATGGCGGCAGGCAAGATGGCGGCAGGCAAGATGGCGGCAGGCAAGATGGCTGACACGGCTGCCACACGAACACTCACTGGCGCATTTACGTCCATTTTGGCAATCTTACAGGAGGTGAAGTCTATTTAATTTAATAATAACCTTGTCCACTCTGCGCTATTTATTTGTTTCTTTTTCTTTTTATCCAATACACCTTTTCCATTCAATCAAAATGACGTCATGATACCCACTCGCTAAAGCCAGGCAGAGCAATTCGGGTTGTGATTTCCCTATCTTCCTTTGTTATTTAGCAGAGATAATTAATTACTGATATTTGGCGTTTTATTTATTTATTAAGCAACATGAAACTTTGTTTTTAAAAGAAGTATTGAAAGTAAAGCAATGAAACTTTTACAGTCTTCGTGTTTTAAGGCTTAACATTTATGGAAAGTTTTGTTTAAATATTTCAAATTGTTTAGCCTCGAGCTAGAAACGTGATCAGACAAAAATTAAATTTTTGTAAAAAACATATTTATATCAAAAGTTTAAAGGAATTTGCTTAAAAAAGAACAGAGTCTTAGAAGAAAATTATAGCATGGTAAAAAATTCATAGAAATCAGCTGAGTCGTTTGGCCGCTAGAGCGCGAAAAACCAGACAAGAAAAGACAAAACAAAAACAAAAAATAAAAAAACAAAAATAACGCAAATCGATAAATTGTCAGCAACAAGTTAAGTTGAAGATCCGCTTCACTCGCCTCGCTCATCAGCAAG
Organism: Nemurella pictetii; assembly: GCA_921293315.2. NCBI lineage: Eukaryota > Metazoa > Arthropoda > Insecta > Plecoptera > Nemouridae > Nemurella > Nemurella pictetii. The sequence goes on along the minus strand of OV121125.1, from coordinate 3,103,431 downwards.
ACTCTGCAATCCGCTGTTCGGTTTTTTTTATCCACAAAGCCTCGTTAGTACGTTCTAATGTTAAGTATACCAAAAAAACGCACTAACGAGATAAAGTTTACAGCACGGATATAGGAATCCGGTTTTATGTCACAGATCCCTTTCTTTAACTTTGCGATAGAATCAGTGTTGGGTCAATTACTTTTGAAAAGTAATTTAATTACATTACCCATTACATGACTCTAAAAATAATTAAATTACATTACAAATTACCTAAAACCAAAAGTAATTCGTTACATTACTAATTACTTACAAAAAATACTCAATTACTTTTCAAATTACTTTTTTTTTGTATTTTTGCATATCTCTGCATATCAACTACCCATAACAATATTCGGTTCTTTGAGTAGTTTCGTGTTTTTTACTTTTTTAATACAATTCCTGCCAAATAAAATGGTTTTCACGTCAAGTCCGTTCAGAAAATTTGCCCGAGCTCACCTCAGAGTTAATACGCGTAATCTGGCCATGGGAGCCTCTTTAACGTGGGCCACCTCCACAATATCATCTAGGTTCTAGGCAATCGTCTTTTTCTGAATCAGACATGTTTGAAGCTGATCACTTGTCACTAGAAAATTTTCGAAGATCCGAAAATATGTACGATCCTAACATAGAGAAAATCTGACTCACTGTAGTAGAAGAGCTCATTCACAGCGCAGCAGGTGCAATAAATCCCGATTAGGCAGTTCTCCCATCTATTTTTGCTTCACACATCACATTATCACATTGAAAACCATACTAGCAGTGACTGCATCCCGGTCGGCTCTCGGGTGAATACTGAATGAACATCGCGTAATATTTACGCATGGAGTGGAAGGCATTCGTAAGAGAGGCAAAATTTATTTAAAAAAACTTACAAAACAAGATAACTCTTGACTAATTCTATTCTAATTTCCGAATCCGTCAAAATGCCGACCGGCTGGCTGGCACCAGCAAACTCAAGCTTAGTCTGCAAATCTCACGTCGAAAATTCCTCAATCTCATGAAGGACCAAAGCCCAAAGCCTCGCAAGGTTGTGTGAGATTGGTCTAACAAGCACATGGCATGGGAAAAATTTCACTATCGCTGTGATACAGATGTAGACGTAGTATGGCTGTTCGGGAATTAGCTTCGACTGCAAAACGAGGGATAATGTTGATTACAGAAGCCAGCTGCGAGTAAAAAATATCGACTCGAAAGAAACATTACGGTTTAAGATATTGGACGGGAAAGGGAATTCTGAGTGCACGGGCCACTCCTTGATGGCCCGACAGCCCGATGGCCCGACGGCCGGGGATGTCCGGTCCGAGCCTGGCCCGACATCTCAGATTCAAAATCCGGCCCGGCCCGAGGCCCGAAAGTTGAAAAAAAAATCCGGCCCGGGCCGGGCTTTCGGGCCGTTTGGGCTTTTTTCCCATCTCCACTTGTCACAGTGCATGGAAGAAAATTTCACATGCCTCACCGCGTCAAAGCACGCGAGACTAAATCCCGGCAAACAGCAACAGCAAGGCGCTGGCCGGCCGGTGCGTGCTGGGGATGAAGCGGACTAGACGCCACATAGGAGAGCGGGAATTTAAATTATGCTAAAAATAGTTGCTTAATCCATCCATTGTTATAAAAATAATTTTAGACAAGCCAAAATGTAAAGTAATTCGGGATTTTTATAACTTTTCAATTACATTACATAAAATAATGTAATTAAATTACATTACAAATTACCTCCTCTTAAATGTAATGCATTACATTACAAATTACTGAAAAAAGTAATTCATTACAGTAATTCAATTACTTTTACTCAATTACTGCCCAACACTGGATAGAATAGATTTTTATAGAGGGTCAAAAGGAGAAAAGAAATATCTCTTTAAATAATATTTAATATTTTTTTAAATAATATTGCTTTAAATAATCAAAATTTCTATTTTATTATCACATATCAAGGCAAGGCAAGGCAAGGCAAGGCAAGGCAAGGCAAGGCAAGGCAAGGCAAGGCAAGGCAAGGCAAGGCAAGGCAAGGCAAGGCAAGGCGAGGCAGTGAGACGTCCAACACGGAGAGTTAAGCGTAGCGAGCGATGCTGACCTTACGTACCGACACCGTGGTCGCCGTGCAGCTGTTGGCTCGAGGTCGGTTGAACATCAGGAACTGCCAACGACGCTTCACTTGCGCGATCACCTGTTGGATGCCAGGTGAGACAGTCACGTGACGGAGACAGCGTCGTTAAGTCTGTTTGTTTACAGCGAAGCAATTGCAAAAACCGTTTTCTTCCAAATTCATTGTGGATTTATTAGATTTTGAGCGATTAGTTACATCTAATATGCAATAAAGCAATGCTAAATAAGATTAAAATTGTGATTTTTACTGATTTCCATATGTTGCCGAAATTTTCTCATACTGCTGGCAAAATCTTCGTTCATTTATCGGTATAAACGAAATTTTGGAGACTTTGTGCATTTATATTTTCTCCAGTCCCATTTACAAATTAAAAGAGTGATGGAATTTTGATTCCTTAAGCTTGAAGCTGTCTGTGAGACAGCAATATTTGAGCAGTCTCATGTTTAACAACAGCTTGAAATGCAGCTTATTAAGAAAGGAAGAGCAGACATCATTTTTAGCTTCAAAATCTGCGTGTAAAAATGTATTTTCTAAAGTTTGATTTCCATCAGACCGATCATAAAATGAGTCTTCAAATTGTGTCGATCCAGCAAACACTTAGAGTCAAAGAATATTTAAAAAACCAATGTGAATTAAAATATTAGGCAACTAGCTTATTTAAGGAACAAACCGAACAAGAATACATCGAACAAGAACAAATTTGGAATGAATATTTCCTTGTCTTCAATTGAGTCACCGGACAACTTACTTCCCCGTTGCAGAAACAGAAGAGGGTCGCCACGGCCAGTCCCTGCAAACACCAGCCAGGAATTACTACCCAGCGCCTCGCTAAGAAGCAACGGCAGATACAAGAACTAGACCCAGGGTCCGTGCAGGATAAAATTACATCAATTACCAATCATTCATCATTTGGCTCGAGTACTTTTGATCCTTGGTTTAAAGGAACCGAAATACTGTAATAACTGCTTATTCAACCAAGGAGGACGGGGAAATTACAAGCCAACTGGCTTTTCTTAGCGGGTGTCTGACCGCGTCACGTTGCTTGAATGGAATCGGTGTATTGACTCTGCTTATTCCACCAAGGAAGACAGGGAAATCACAAGCCAACTGGCTTTTCTTAGCGGGTGTCTGAACGCGTCACGTTGCTTGAATGGAATCGGTGTATTGACTCTGCTTATTCAACCAAGAAAGACAGGGAAATCACAGGCCAACTGGCTTTTCTTAGCGGGTGTCTGACCGCGTCACGTTGCTTGAATGGAATCGGTGTATTGACTCTGCTTATTCAACCAAGGAAGACAGGGAAATCACAAGCCAACTGTCTTTTCTCAGCGGGTGTCTGACCGCGTCACGTTGCTTGAATGGAATCAGTGTATTGACTCTGCTTATTCAACCAAGGAAGACAGGGAAATCACAAGCCAACTTGCTTTTCTTAGCGGGTGTCTGAACGCGTCACGTTGCTTGAATGGAATCGGTGTATTGACTCTGCTTATTTAACCAAGGAAGACAGGGAAATCACAAGCCAACTGGCTTTTCTTAGCGGGTGTCTGACCACGTCACGTTGCTTGAATGGAATCGGTGTATTGACTCTGCTTATTTAACCAAGGAAGACAGGGAAATTACAAGCCAACTGGCTTTTCTTAGCGGGTGTCTGACCGCGTCACGTTGCTTGAATGGAATCGGTTTATTGACTCTGCTTATTTAACCAAGGAAGACAGGGAAATTACAAGCCAACTGGCTTTTCTTAGCGGGTGTCTGACCGCGTCACGTTGCTTGAATGGAATAGATGTATTGACTCTGCTTATTCAACCAAGGAAGACAGGGAAATTACAAGCCAACAGGCTTTTCTTAGCGGGTGTCTGACCGCGTCACGTTGCTTGAATGGAATCGGTGTATTGACTCTACTTATTCAACCAAGGAAGACAGGGAAATCACAAGCCAACTGGCTTTTCTTATCGGGTGTCTGACCGCGTCACGTTGCTTGAATGGAATCGGTGTATTGACTCTGCTTATTCAACCAAGGAAGACAGGGAAATCACAAGCCAACTGGCTTTTCTTAGCGGGTGTCTGACCGCGTCACGTTGCTTGAATGGAATCGGTGTATTGACTCTGCTTATTCAACCAAGGAAGACAGGGAAATCACAAGCCAGCTGGCTTTTCTTAGCGGGTGTCTGACCGCGTCACGTTGCTTGAATGGAATCGGTGTATTGACTCTGCTTATTTAACCAAGGAAGACAGGAAATCACAAGCCAACTGGCTTTTCTAAGCGGGTGTCTGACCGCGTCACGTTGCTTGAATGGAATCGGTGTATTGACTCTGCTTATTCAACCAAGGAAGACAGGGAAATCACAAGCCAACTGGCTTTTCTTAGCGGGTGTCTGACCGCGTCACGTTGCTTGAATGGAATCGGTGTATTGACTCTGCTTATTCAACCAAGGAAGACAGGGAAATCACAAGCCTACTGGCTTTTCTTAGCGGGTGTCTGACCGCGTCACGTTGCTTGAATGGAATCGGTGTATTGACTTTGCTTATTCAACCAAGGAAGACAGGGAAATCACAAGCCAACTGGCTTTTCTTATCGGGTGTCTGACCGCGTCACTTTGCTTGAATGGAATCGGTGTAGTGACTCTGCTTATTCAACCAAGGAAGACAGGGAAATCACAAGCCAACTGGCTTTTCTTAGCGGGTGTCTGACCGCGTCACGTTGCTTAAATGGAATCGGTGTATTGACTCTGCTTATTCAACCAAGGAAGACAGGGAAATCACAAGCCAGCTGGCTTTTCTTAGCGGGTGTCTGACCGCGTCACGTTGCTTGAATGGAATCGGTGTATTGACTCTGCTTATTTAACCAAGGAAGACAGGAAATCACAAGCCAACTGGCTTTTCTAAGCGGGTGTCTGACCGCGTCACGTTGCTTGAATGGAATCGGTGTATTAACTCTGCTTATTCAACCAATGAAGACAGGGAAATCACAAGCCAAATGGCTTTTCTTAGCGGGTGTCTGACCGCGTCACGTTGCTTGAATGGAATCGGTGTATTGACTCTGCTTATTCAACCAAGGAAGACAGGGAAATCACAAGCCAACTGGCTTTTCTTAGCGGGTGTCTGACCGCGTCACGTTGCTTGAATGGAATCGGTGTATTGACTCTGCTTATTCAACCAAGGAAGACAGGGAAATCACAAGCCAACTTAGCGGGTGAGAAATTGAGAAGCGTCAGAACGACTACCTGGAATGAGGCGGTGATGGCAGAGGTCACTTCGTAGACCTGCTCCCAGGGATGGTCCTTGGCCGGGCGGAACGGGGTGAGCAGATAATGCAGCCCCAACAGCGGAACCAGCAGCAGCGTGGCTCGAAACGCCTGCGCAGAGACCGGAAACACGATCAAGGACAGCTCGATGCTCAGAGACTTCACTATGTTCCATGCATGATGTCAGCAAACACCGGTGTCACTGCTGTTGCTAGTGTTGCCACGCTGCTACGATTGTTGGCATTACTATGCGCCTTGCCTGATGTCAGCAAACCCCGGTGTCACTGCTGTTGCTAGTGTTGCCACGACGATTGTTGGCATTACTATGTGCCTTGCCTAATGCCAGAAAACACTGGTGTCACTGCTGTTGCTAGTGTTGCTACGCTGCTACGATTGTTGGCATTACTATGTGCCTTGCCAAATACCAGCAAGTACTGGTGTCACTGCTGTTGCTAGTGTTGCTACGCTGCTACGATTGTTGGCATTACTATGTGCCTTGCCTAATGCCAGCAAACACCGGTGTCACTGCTGTTGCTAGTGTTGCCACGCTGCTTCGATTGTTGGCATTACTATGTGCCTTTCCTAATGCCAGCAAACACCGGTGTCACTGCTGTTGCTAGTGTTGCTACGCTGCTACGATTGTTGGCATTACTATGTGCCTTGCCTAATGCCAGCAAACACCGGTGTCACTGCTGTTGCTAGTGTCGCTACGCTGCTACGATTGTTGGCATTACTATGTGCCTTGCCTAATGCTAGCAAACACCGGTGTCACTGCTGTTGCTAGTGTTGCTACGCTGCTACGATTGTTGGCATTACTATGTGCCTTGCCTAATGCCAGCAAACACCGGTGTCACTGCTGTTGCTGCTGTTGCCACACTGCTACGATTGTTGGCATTACTATGTGCCTTGCCTAATGCCAGCAAACACCGGTGTCACTGCTGTTGCTAGTGTCGCTACGCTGCTACGATTGTTGGCATTACTATGTGCCTTGCCTAATGCCAGCAAACACCGGTGTCACTGCTGTTGCTAGTGTTGCTAAGCTGCTACGATTGTTGGCATTACTATGTGCCTTGCCTAATGCCAGCAAACACCGGTGTCACTGCTGTTGCTAGTGTTGTCACGCTGCTACGATTGTTTGCATTACTATGTGCCTTGCCTAATGCCAGCAAACGCCGGTGTCACTGCTGTTGCTAGTGTCGCTACGCTGCTACGATTGTTGGCATTACCATGTGCCTTGCCTAATGCCAGCAAACGCCGGTTTCACTGCTGTTGCTAGTGTCGCTACGCTGCTACGATTGTTGGCATTACAATGGGCCCACAACTAAGGGTGTCCAAGGCGTAGAAGGAGGTACCTGCAACAGAGCCCCCGATGGCCGAGCCGAGCCGACGACCCGCGGACCTGCCCGAAGCTTGATGATGATCACTCGGATGATGTTGCAGAGGAAGACCAGGTTGAGCACGACGGACGCGCACACCGGCACCACCAGCACCGTGTTCCAGTGGCCCTCGTTCATCCAGCATCTGCACAGGTTTCACCAAATATCCACTTTAATTGTCGAAATTAAGATTTTTTACTTGTTAGGGGTTAAGCATTGCCAGTTGTGCTACACGGCTAACCGACTGTGGAATGGATTTTAAGTTTATTTGAGTTGTTGGGCTCCAGGAATACCAAAATACACCTGTTAGTTTTTAATAATTATTTAGAAGTGTTGAATCAATAATCAAAGTACATGTTAACAGTTAACAGGGGACAATTATAGGTTACAGGTACCGGTTACAGGTTAAACAATTTAAGCACGTGAAAAAATTCAAAGTATAGAAAAATAAATGTGTACATAAATTAATCAATTATTTCTAACATGAATCGTGGTACAGCGGTCATCCTATTGTCATTCAGCATCTGTCAAGGCAAAGATAGAAGACAGTATGGGAAATCGAACAAAATAAAATCTGATAAAAATGTCGGTCCTCTGGAGTTTCTGTCCACTGCGTTAGCAAGATCAAGTCTGTTTGGAAAACAATTGACGCCCCAATCTGCACGAAGCTGTCAGTGCCAAGCGGAAGACAAATTTAGAATCGAATAAAACACACATTTTTGGAAGCAATGCATCTATTCCATTCAATCAAAATTCAATTAAAGTGACGTCATGATACCCACTCGCTAAAGCCAGGTAGAGAAATTCGGGTTGTGATTTCCATATCTTCCTTTGTTATTTAGAAGGGCCAATAAATATTTTTAAGCAAATTGGTAGTACATCCAGTGGGTATCTGACGTCACTTTTCTCTGAGGTCTTTTACCTTTTTTTGAATCGATTTGCATCGTCCAACGATCACAGTGTTTATTTATTATTTCAAATAGAACAGTTCAAAGTACAACGGAGTTATATTCACTATTTAATCTTCACAGTGGGTTATCTCATCATTAATTAAAATACATGTTATATTCTGCAAATAATTATTAGCATATACGTCTTCAAAGTACAGAATCAGTCACTGCAAATGGGTTTAGAGAAGTGATAAACATTTCGAATGATAAGACGATCAAGTCAGCTTAGGAAAACAAAAGTCGCTCCAGCCAGCTGTCAAAAAGATCAGACAGAAGTCAGAAAGTGTTTCTAAGATGACAAGATTAGATTAAAATCAACGAAGTAAACGCAATTATTTCCAGCTGAAAGTCAGAATGAGCCATCCATCCTCAGCGGCCGTCGTTCAGCCTGCATTAGCGACGGTTGAACAAGATTAATCCTGATTTCAATGGAAAAGTTCCGATATTTCAGTCGGAAGTCGTTCGGTCGAGCCAGCCAACTCGGAATATCTTGTTCTGTTCACAGGGAATCATTCAGCGATCTCGGCGGACTTGTCTTCGATAAGAAAAGCTGCACAATAGCTTTATAATCTACTCAACAACTTCAAAGAGAATGCTCAGTGATTCTCTGGAGACACCGACAGTTCTTGCAGGAAATTTCTACCCAAAGAACCCTTGCATGCGTAATTCACAAAAGAGGTCCACCTTCTGTATTGTCAACCGGTTTCTTTTTTTAGCAATTCGTTATCTCTTTGTAAATATCAAAGCGAGGTAACCTTCATGTGATCTCGTTAAGCATTAAATTAAAAACACTATTGACACAGAACTGTGTAAAAGTCCGTGGAATTCTCTGCTCGGATCTTTGTACTTGAAGCGTTGCCTTATGAGAAAGTCTTCAATCACGTTGGCTTTAATGCAACGAACGGAAACAGCCAGGTGAAGTTAATTCCAGTCAACAGCTGCTTAGTCTATTTTACACTAACGTTTCTTGAGAAGACTCTCAGATCACTCTCAGATCGCAGCTTACACTCAGCGTAAGCTTCGATCAGGGTCTGTCACATGGTCTATCACACGGTCTGTCACATGGTCTGTCACATCAGCAAGCAACCGACACAAAGCCGAGCACGGCACACCGATTCGTTCCCCGCTCGAGCAACCAGCCTTTTGTCTGCATCAAACGTTCCGTCGTGTTTCGTTGCCATGCGACGGTCATTGTTGCTGGGGATGATATTCTCCCCCCTCCCCCTCACCACTCCCCACGGGACTCGTCCAACAAGTTAATTACTCGAGCCTTGTACCCCCCCCACCCCGACCACACCCAACATCACAAACACACCATGGAAACATTCAGAAGGCTTTGTCAGCCGAGACTTTTATTTTGTTCACGTGTTTTTGTGTTTGACGTATTTTCTAATTATATCATCTGCAATGCCTGGACATTTTGACAAAATATATTATTTACATTTACGCATGAAACCCACGGATTAATATCAAACTACAAAAGCGAGAAGATTCGCGTGAAACTGTTTAAAGAAATTATTGAACGACTGATGATTCGTGATATTTTGTATCGGACCGTTTGAAACTTTAAACGCAATTTGAAATCAATAAATACAAGTGTTGTGACGGGTATGATTTATATGTATCAACATTGATTGTGGTTCTATGTATCAGAAATTCAATACAACATTCTGTGTATCAACAACATTTCAAATGTAATTATTGTGTGATTCAGTGATCTCACGAGAACCGATGTTTTCCAACATAACAAACCGTTCGGTCAGTTCTGGGCAACTGAACGCGCTGTGGGTTCTGAGGAGAAATCCGCTGAGAATATATCATTAAGAACCTAGCCCAGACTCGCTGCTAGAAACGAATGAATGGCAACAATCTCTCAGCCAGGTGGGCGAAATCATTTTAATTAATCTCGCGCGAAGCTGAAAAAGTTTTCGTTTATGTTCTGCTCGAGCTATTGTATAGACTTGCCTTCATTTTAAGCCGGGCGCGTTGCATCACATAATGGCTCCCGTCGCGCGCTTTGCTGAGATGTAATAACTTAAAACACAACTGCATTACGACAGCCTTTATTTATAACAAGAATTGTTAGCAATTGCTGATGTGTAATTATAAATACACACGACGTGCAAAGCTTGAGACGTCAGCTGCTCAGAATACGAATTTCAAACAAAGATTAGAAACAAACGCAAGTCGCGTTGATTCCAGCGCCGGCTTGGTTCGATGCGAAGTGTTAAATTGTTCGGATGAAGTCGGTTGAAGTCGGATCCAAGCATCCAGGCTGTGAGCTTTTAGAGCTGTGAGCTACTCGGCTTTGAGACGGTAAAGCACACAGCCAATGCACGCCTAGGACACGACGTGTCTGCATCCCGGCTTTGAGACGGTCAAGCACACAGCCAATGCACGCCTAGGACACGACGTGTCTGCATCCCGGCTTTGAGACGGTCAAGCACACAGCCAATGCACGCCTAGGACACGACGTGTCTGCATCCCGCCTTTGAGACGGTCAAGCACACAGCCAATGCACGCCTAGGACACGACGTGTCTGCATCCTGGCTTTGAGACGGTCAAGCACACAGGCAATGCACGCCTAGGACACGACGTGTCTGCATCCCGCCTTTGAGACGGTCAAGCACACAGCCAATGCACGCCTAGGACACGACGTGTCTGCATCCTGGCTTTGAGACGGTCAAGCACACAGCCAATGCACGCCTAGGACACGGCGTGTCTGCATCCTGGCTTTGAGACGGTCAAGCACACAGCCAATGCACGCCTAGGACACGACGTGTCTGCCTCCCGGCTTTGAGACGGTCAAGCACACAGCCAATGCACGCCTAGGACACGACGTGTCTGCATCCCAGCTTTGAGACGGTCAAGCACACAGCTAATGCACGCCTAGGACACGAAGTTTCTGAATCCCGGCTTTGAGACGGTCAAGCACACAGCCAATGCACGCCTAGGACACGACGTGTCTGCATCCCGGCTTTGAGACGGTCAAGCACACAGCCAATGCACGCCTAGGACACGACGTGTCTGCATCCTGGCTTTGAGACGGTCAAGCACACAGCCAATGCACGCCTAGGACACGAAGTTTCTGCATCCCGGCTTTGAGACGGTCAAGCACACAGCCAATGCACGCCTAGGACACGACGTGTCTGCATCCCGGCTTTGAGACGGTCAAGCACACAGCCAATGCACGCCTAGGACACGACGTGTCTGCATCCTGGCTTTGAGACGGCCAAGCACACAGCCAATGCACGCCTAGGACACGACGTGTCTGCATCCCGGCTTTGAGACGGTCAAGCACACGGCCAATGCACGCCTAGGACACGACGTGTCTGCATCCCAGCTTTGAGACGGTCAAGCACACAGCCAATGCACGGCTTGGACACGACGTGTCTGAATTTCGGATTTGAGACTGTCAAGCACACGGCCAATTAGCTAAGAAAAAACTTGAAACAATTTTCAAGAGAATTCACTTGTATCCCACGCCGATGGCACCATTGTAGAGCACTACTTTGGTGACAGCAAAGTGGGATTTGATGATAACAGCTTTGATACGCTGCTTTGATCGACAACGTGTCTGCATCCTGGTTTTGAGACGGTCATGCACACAGCCAATGCACGCCTAGGACACGACGTGTCTGCATCCCGGCTTTGAGACGGTCAAGCACACAGCCAATGCACGCCTAGGACACGACGTGTCTGCATCCCGGCTTTGAGACGGTCAAGCACACAGCCAATGCACGCCTAGGACACGACGTGTCTGCATCCCGGCTTTGAGACGGTCAAGCACACAGCCAATGCACGCCTAGGACACGACGTGTCTGCATCCCGGCACAGCCAATTAAAGCTTTTTTCAAGTTCTTTATTCAAGTATTTTTATTCATGTTTTAGCAGATCTCAGGATAAAAACATAATGTGGCAGCTGTCAAAAATGGTCAACTGGCATTTGCAAGCCATTTAAGTGACACTCCGTAACAGAATAAGGTAACACTTAAACAAAATTTGAAGAGAAATGGTTCTGCTGGCAAGTTTAATATTTATCACACAAAAGCTTTATTTCTAGCTTCTTCACGCAGATTCCACTAAGTTATATCACTTATCGCTTGGTCTTTGTGAGTTATTAAAAATAACTTAACCCAAGCAAACTTCTAGAACTAGCACATCAAATTTTATTCTTTCAGCAAGTAAATTGACAGAATAAATTAATTTCCTAATAGGTTCCATGTTGCTACTTTTAAAACCAGCGATAATATTATGTTTGCACTCCACTGAAAGAAATGATGACGGTCGATGATGAATAAACCATCAGAATAAATTATGCAGGCGTTATGCGAGGTTGATGAGCGACGATCCATCCATCATTAAGACACCCCTTAAGCAAGCACACGGCGCGTGATGCTAAAGTGGATAGAACCTTTCTGCAGATAAGTGTAGTCGAGGTAAGTCAAGTTGTTGGCGTGTGATTGCAGCACAGCGTCACTAGATTCACCATCTTCTATGTTCATTCATAGTCCTGTTTATATCTCCATGGAGCCACGTTATAATCGGGGTAAGTCGAGTTGTTGGCGTGTGATTGCAGCACAGCGTCACTAGATTCACCATCTTCTATGTTCATTCATAGTCCTGTTTATATCTCCATGGAGCCACGTTATAATCGGGGTAAGTCGAGTTGTTGGCGTGTGATTGCAGCACAGCGTCACTAGATTCATCATCTTCTATGTTCATTCATAGTCCTGTTTATATCTCCATGGAGCCACGTTATAATCGGGGTTAGTCGAGTTGTTGGCGTGCGATTGCAGCATAGCGTCACTAGATTCACCATCTTCTATGTTCATTCATAGTCCTGTTTATATCTCCATGGAGCCACGTTATAATCGGGGTTAGTCAAGTTGTTGGCGTGTGATTGCAGCATAGCGTCACTAGATTCACCACCTTCTATGTTCATTCATAGTCCTGTTTCTATTCCCAAGAAGCCCAACAACTCATAAAAACTTTATATTATGAATTCAAAAGTTGATTGTCCGTCTAGCATAATTGGTAATACCTAACCATGGCAACGGTGAAATAATGGATGTTTCGTTTCGAATAAAAGATGAGACGACGTTAGGATTTTAATCGATGACGATTGTATCGTTGAAGGTTGTATGTTTCGGTGTCGACGGTGTTGCCGATGTTTTGGCCGAGTCCAGGCTGATGTTGAATTGCAGCAGGACTATCATGTAGGTGACGATCATCCCGACCGTCTGCAAGCAGACAAGTCACCGGTGACAACACCAACTTGTCGACACAAACAAGCAACGGCTCGAGTGCCAAACAAAGCCCCCACAGTTTTCAGATTACAGATTACAGTTTCTAGATTCAGATTCAGATTACAGATTCAGATTAAAGTTTGCAGTTTTCAGTTTTCAGATTAGAAAAAGGTATGAGTCTTAAGCTCCCTCAAGCTTACGTTAGGTGACATGAGTAAAGTTGTGTTAAGTTGTACCAAGATGGATTTAATTTCAACAACCAAGCTGATGATTACGTCGCAAGCCCAACAATGCTATTTCAGCAGAGTGTCCTGCATCCTACAGCCTGGTGAGATGTTTGCTGGCAGAGTGTCCTGCATCCTACAGCCTGGTGTGATGTTTGCTGGCAGAGTGTCCTGCATCCTACAGCCTGGTGAGATGTTTGCTGGCAGAGTGTCCTGCATCCTACAGCCTGGCGAGGTGTTTGCTGGCAGAGTGTCCTGCATCCTACAGCCTGGTGAGATGTTTGCTGGCAGAGTGTCCTGCATCCTTCAGCCTGGTGAGATGTTTTCTGGCAGAGTGTCCTGCATCCTACAGCCTGGTGAGATGTTTGCTGGCAGAGTGTCCTGCATCCTACAGCCTGGTGAGATGTTTGCTGGCAGAGTGTCCTGCATCCTACAGCCTGGTGAGATGTTTGCTGGCAGAGTGTCCTGCATCCTAGAGCCTGGTGAGATGTTTGCTGGCAGAGTGTCCTGCATCCTACATCCTGGTGAGATGTTTGCTGGCAGAGTGTCCTGCATCCTACAGTCTGGTGAGATGTTTGCTGGCAGAGTTTCCTGCATCCTACAGCCTGGTGAGATATTTGCTGGCAGAGTGTCCTGCATCCTACAGCCTGGTGAGATGTTTGCTGGCAGAGTGTCCTGCATCCTACAGCCTGGTGAGATGTTTGCTGGCAGAGTGTCCTGCATCCTACAGCCTGGTGAGATGTTTGCTGGCAGAGTGTCCTGCATCCTACAGCTTGGTGAGATGTTTGCTGGCAGAGTGTCCTGCATCCTACAGCCTGGTGAGATGTTTTCTGGCAGAGTGTCCTGCATCCTACAGCCTGGTGAGATGTTTGCTGGCTGAGTGTCCTGCATCCTACAGCCTGGTGAGATGTTTGCTGGCAGAGTGTCCTGCATCCTACAGCCTGGTGAGATGTTTGCTGGCAGAGTGTCCTGCATCCTAGAGCCTGGTAAGATGTTTGCTAGCAGAGTGTCCTGCATCCTACAGCCTGGTGAGATGTTTGCTGGCAGAGTGTCCTGCATCCTACAGCCTGGTGAGATGTTTGCTGGCAGAGTGTCCTGCATCCTAGAGCCTGGTAAGATGTTTGCTAGCAGAGTGTCCTGCATCCTACAGCCTGGTGAGATGTTTGCTGGCAGAGTGTCCTGCATCCTACAGCCTGGTGAGATGTTTGCTGGCAGAGTGTCCTGCATCCTAGAGCCTGGTAAGATGTTTGCTAGCAGAGTGTCCTGCATCCTACAGCCTGGTGAGATGTTTGCTGGCAGAGTGTCCTGCATCCTACAGCCTGGTGAGATGTTTGCTGGCAGAGTGTCCTGCATCCTACAGCCTGGTGAGATGTTTGCTGGCAGAGTGTCCTGCATCCTACAGCCTGGTGAGATGTTTGCTGGCAGAGTGTCCTGCATCCTAGAGCCTGGTAAGATGTTTGCTAGCAGAGTGTCCTGCATCCTACAGCCTGGTGAGATGTTTGCTGGCAGAGTGTCCTGCATCCTACAGCCTGGTGAGATGTTTGCTGGCAGAGTGTCCTGCATCCTAGAGCCTGGTAAGATGTTTGCTAGCAGAGTGTCCTGCATCCTACAGCCTGGTGAGATGTTTGCTGGCAGAGTGTCCTGCATCCTACAGCCTGGTGAGATGTTTGCTGGCAGAGTGTCCTGCATCCTAGAGCCTGGTAAGATGTTTGCTAGCAGAGTGTCCTGCATCCTACAGCCTGGTGAGATGTTTGCTGGCAGAGTGTCCTGCATCCTACAGCCTGGTGAGATGTTTACTGGCAGAGTGTCCTGCATCCTACAGCCTGGTGAGATGTTTGCTGGCAGTGTGTCCTGCATCCTACAGCCTGGTGAGATGTTTACTGGCAGAGTGTCCTGCATCCTACAGCCTGGTGAGATGTTTACTGGCAGAGTGTCCTGCATCCTACAGCCTGGTGAGATGTTTGCTGGCAGAGTGTCCTGCATCCTACAGCCTGGTGAGATGTTTGCTGGCAGAGTGTCCTGCATCCTACAGCCTGGTGAGATGTTTGCTGGCAGAGTGTCCTGCATCCTACAGCCTGGTGAGATGTTTGCTGGCAGAGTGTCCTGCATCCTACAGCCTGGTGAGATGTTTGCTGGCAGAGTGTCCTGCATCCTACAGCCTGGTGAGATGTTTGCTGGCAGAGTGTCCTGCATCCTACAGCCTGGTGAGATGTTTGCTGGCAGAGTGTCCTGCATCCTACAGCCTGGTGAGAGTAGAGTGCTTCTATCTTTGCCCACACGTGCACACGTGCAGTCATGGACTCACGGAGAGGAAGAGCGACTTGTTGACTGCAAGGAATCCGCCTAGTGACACGCACAGCGGCTGCGCAGTTGCGTCAGCGAACGCCACCAACTGAAAGCGTGGACACGACCTCAAGGTCACCGTCAAGGTCACGACATGAGACTTGCGACTCGAGACTCGAGACACGAGACACCGGGACTTCCTGGTACGCTTGCGCATTTAAAAGCAACGTTCTTTTTGTTGCTGTTACAGATTTCCCACCTCGAACCTGTGCTTTTCATTTGGAAATCTTTCTTATCAATCAGTTTCTACCAAAATTTTCAGTTTTTATAAAATCCTATTTCTCGCTCCCAAGTTTCCAGAGATAAGTTTCCTAACGACATTGTTAGACAGGCTGTTGAACGTTCAGGGCTGTCCAAACATCACCCTTCGAACAACACTCATCCTCAACACGATTAACAAACAACTTTGGAGTCTGCGCAGTACCTCGTCCTTGACCGGCGAGGCGAACGATGACGGAGACAACGACAGCAGCACTCTTTGAACTTCAGATTTCACCTGTAAACATTCAAGATCTCCTGCATTTTCTTTCAAGGCCGTGGCCCGAGCTCGGATTATTTGATGAAGCTGATTATTGATTGATTATTGGTGTTTAACGACGCACTTTTATGACAGCTGGCCCTGTGGCGCTGGTCGATGAAAGTGTGATGATGAAGGAAGGAAGGGAAACCCGGTGCCGGCACGTAGCCTACTCCTGTCGAAAAGCACCGAGGGGACCACCGGCTTTACGTCCCTTCCGAAGGACGGTACAACTCGAACAACAGGATTCCTCCGCTAATCCGTGCTGTCGAGAGGTTGACAAGCATGGCGAAAAAGTTGTCGTTCGAACTTCAAACCCTCCAACCTCTCTCCCGAACAGAACTGATCGGGTGCATGATGGTCACCCATCAAACACCTAACTCAACGCGATGTTGCTTAACTTCGGTGATCTCACGAGAACCGTTGTTTCCAACATGGCACGTCACAGGTTGACATCACGTGTTTGTGACGTACTCTCATCGGCGCCGAGTGGCCGGCGTTGCAGAACGCGTAGAACGGCGCGATGGAGAAGAAGACCCACATGGCGAGTATGTAGAGCATCAACCGGTCGCCGGAGAGGCTGCAGCTGCAGAATCCGTAGAGCGCAGACGTGGCTGCCCAGAGCTGCGCAGCGGCCAACGTGGCAAACACGCGATGCACGGCCGTCCCGAAGCCGTCCACCAACGCAGCCAACTGCAGCCAGAGCAGCCGCAGCGCAGCGACGCGCGCAGCGGGCAGCTCGTCGCGCACGCGCACTTCGCGCTGCGGTTACAACTTGCATCATGAGTTGGATAAAATAATTGTGTTTGGTCGCGTTCTACAGGCCAAACGACGAAACAGATGCTGATTACATTTTCATAAGACCTTGCATATCTTTTATTTTAGTTCTGGTACTAATTTTAGCATAGTGCATTGAGTAGTTTTCTTACTTATTTAGCTTATAAGGTCTTTTTTTGTGTTTTCTAATTACGTTTCTCACCTCGGCAGCCCAACGATTTGATAAATTTCAACTAAACTTTCCAGAAACAATTGATCGCGCCGCCCTCGTTGATGAGCGTTACGAGCGAAGCGAGTGAAGCGAATCTTCAATTACACTTACTGCTAAAAAAAATCCATTATGTGTTTTTTTTTGTTTTTTTTTTTTGTTTTTATGTCTGTTTGTTCGCGCTCTACAGGCCAAAAGACTTAACGGATTTTGATGAAATTTTCAAAATATCTTCGTTTTCTCTCAACTTAGACCCTGTACTATTTTAATCTCATTTCATTTGCAACTTTTCTTTTAAATAAATTTTTACGAAAATTTTCAGTTTTTCAAAATCACGTTTCTCACTCTAGAAGCCAAGCCTATGAATATAATTCAACCAAACTTTCTAGATATGTTTACTCTCACGATTTCATGTTTGTGTAAAAATTTTAATGTTTTTGGTAGGAACTTTTCTTGAAAGTGGCGCTTTTATGACGCTTTTTAAGCGTTTTTGCGGTTTTTTGGAACTAAAGCCAATTTATTTTCAACTGATGTTGACAAATTTAACTGTGTGCGTTAAAAATCTTAAAAAGAATAAACTGTGTTATTTTGAGGCAAATCATGACAATAGTTTTTCTTTAAAACGATTTTTTCGTTTTTAAACATCCGAATAATTTCTGGACGACTAAATCATGATATTTTCAGGTAACTAATGTTATCAAGAAAGCTGCTAAATTAACGCCGAACATTTTAAATTGATCATAAAAGCCTCTAGGCTATGCGCACACGCAATAGAATCGCGTTGAGGATGAGCGTAAATATTACGCTCATTCACAACACGATTATATGAGTGTTCGCATAGCCTAGTTTGTAGATAAATGGTCTAACAGGCCGTTTTAAGTTTTTGATTCTCTATATTAAGCTATTTTCTTGAAAGTGACACGATTGCGATGCATGTAGAACTTTTTTTTTCATTAACGCAATTTTGATTTGAACGAAATTTACCGTGCACATTTAAAATCTTAATGCTATAAGACATCGAAAGAGATTCAAGAATATTGAATGAATATCTTTCATTCAAATCGGGTTTTACGCCTCAAAATATAACTATCGCGGCTGACTGCTGAAGATAAATCGTGTAGGAACCTCCAGGCTCTGTGCGATGCTCTGTCCGGCCATCTCGAACGCCTTGCAGTTGTAGTGCCACAGCAGGTGCAGCGGTACGGTGTGCATGATGCAGCAGAAGTAGTAGACCGCCGCCTGCATCGCTGTCAGGTAGGGCGGCACGTGCATCCATAGCAACACCGGAAACAGCGCCGTCACGCCGTTGCCAAGGCTCACTAGGTCGCAGCGCCGCTGGAAGTCCAACGGGACGTAACTTCCGGTCACGGCCAGGTGGCTGCGCTGCGGCAGGCGAGATGTGGGCGTCACTTGCCGGTGCAGCCTCCTTATTGTCGTGTCCTAGGCGTGCATTGGCTGTGTGCTTGACCGTCTCAAAGCCGGGATGCAGACACGTCGTGTCCTAGGCGTGCATTGGCTGTGTGCTTGACCGTCTCAAAGCCGGGATGCAGACACGTCGTGTGCTAGGCGTGCATTGGCTGTGTGCTTGACCGTCTCAAAGCCGGGATGCAGACACGTCGTGACCTAGGCGTGCATTGGCTGTGTGCTTGACCGTCTCAAAGCCGGGATGCAGACACGTCGTGTCCTAGGCGTGCATTGGCTGTGTGCTTGACCGTCTCAAAGCCGGGATGCAGACACGTCGTGTCCTAGGCGTGCATTGGCTGTGTGCTTGACCGTCTCAAAGCCGGGATGCAGACACGTCGTGTCCTAGGCGTGCATTGGCTGTGAGCTTGACCGTCTCAAAGCCGGGATGCAGACACGTCGTGTCCTAGGCGTGCATTGGCTGTGTGCTTGACCGTCTCAAAGCCGGGATGCAGACACGTCGTGTCCTAGGCGTGCATTGGCTGTGTGCTTGACCGTCTCAAAGCCGGGATGCAGACACGTCGTGTCCTAGGCGTGCATTGGCTGTGTGCTTGACCGTCTCAAAGCCGGGATGCAGACACGTCGTGTCCTAGGCGTGCATTGGCTGTGTGCTTGACCGTCTCAAAGCCGGGATGCAGACACGTCGTGTCCTAGGCGTGCATTGGCTGTGTGCTTGACCGTCTCAAAGCCGGGATGCAGACACGTCGTGTCCTAGGCGTGCATTGGCTGTGTGCTTGACCGTCTCAAAGCCGGGATGCAGACACGTCGTGTCCTAGGCGTGCATTGGCTGTGTGCTTGACAGTCTCAAAGCCGGGATGCAGACACGTCGTGTCCTAGGCGTGCATTGGCTGTGTGCTTGCCCGTCTCAAAGCCGGGATGCAGACACGTCGTGTCCTAGGCGTGCATTGGCTGTGTGCTTGACCATCTCCACCTATTGTCTACCTGGAAGTCGACCCACAGGTTGAAATATTGGGCGAGGTCAGCACAGTGCGACCAGAAGGTCAAGGGCACGAACAAGAAGGGCAGCAGCAAGACGACGTAGAGCTGCACGAAGAGTATCGAGGTGAAGCTCGACGCCTGCGCGCTGTTGCCCAGCTCCCAGCCGGTCTTCAAGGCCAGCGCGGCGTACGTGGCGTAGACCGCGCATGCGTAGACCGTCTCGCGCGAGCGCCAGGCAAAGGTCACACCTATTGTGGACGTGATGCGTAAATTTATGATTTTTTCTTCTGATGATTAGTGAATTGCGGTTTTACATGTTCAGTTGTGCAAAGCTCGTGCTATGAATGCTTGGGTTTAGACGGTTATATATATTGACCCTGCTTTTCAAATAACTAAGAGCCAAAAAATATTTTAATCTGTCCCTATGTCTTCCTGACCAACTTTTTCCAACCTTCTTATCTAATTTCACCAGTTCTTCTACATCAAAGTTTTCTTCTATTTTTTCTATTCTCTCTTTCTGTTTCTGTTGGTATTTGACACTCGAGTTCAGACCGTTGATGAAGCAGGCAGCACAGCTTTGTGAAACGTCGGGAAAAGTTAGACTTTAAGACTTATAATTTTATAACCAAGTTTAATAGATTTTCTTAGCTTTAACTAACGTGCGAAGATTATGAAGACTGATGTAATGATTCCATGTCTTAGTCAATACTTAAGTACTATTGGTGCAAGAACAGTTGAGTTTTGGTATGTCTTGGCCCAATGACTCAACTGATTTTGATAAAAGTCATCGAATACGTTTTTTACTCTCGTATTTGACCATTTTCTATTTTCAGCACATTCATCTAACAAGAACACCCATTCCATTCAATCAAAATGACGTCATGATACCCACTCGCTAAAGCCAGGCAGAGCAATTCGGGTTGTGATTTCCATATCTTCCTTTGTTATTTAGCAGAGCTAATTAATATTTTTCTTCCCAAGCTGGCAGTACGTCCAGTGGGTATCTGACGTCAATTTTCTCTGAGTGGAATAGGTCTATTGCAACAGGGTGAGAATCAACTGAGAAGGTTGACCTTCGGCGGTGATCCTAAGCGGCAAGATGCCCAGCAGCTTTGCTCGCAACAATGCAGACCGCAGCTGCTGATGCAGAAAAAGTCGCTGCTGCTCGGCGTCGGCGCCGTAGAGCGCGTCGACGAACCGG
This sequence comes from Nemurella pictetii, assembly GCA_921293315.2. Classification (NCBI taxonomy): domain Eukaryota; kingdom Metazoa; phylum Arthropoda; class Insecta; order Plecoptera; family Nemouridae; genus Nemurella; species Nemurella pictetii. Next base: position 3,082,813 of record OV121125.1, on the reverse strand, counting down.
AACCAGCGGCCCGGCAGCCGGAAGCGCGTGGTCATCGCGTCGGACACCTGTTTGCCGGGCGCTGAGTAGACGACGGTGATTGGTGGCATCGCAACGCTCGCTTGCTTGTCTAAGATTTGATTGGTTGCGCTTAGAAATAATGATAATTGTTTTAATTATGTTTGTTGGCGTTTATACATACCAAACGGAAAGAGCGATGTTTATGGTTTTTATCAAATTCTTTTGTGTACTTTTAACTCGGACTCTGTACTTTTTTCAGAACATTTCAATTATAACTTTTTTTTCCAAATTTGTTTTTACTTAAATTACTGTTTTATTTTAGACAGTGTTTGTCTCTCTATCGATTAAACTGCTTATAGTACAATTTGACTTGATTTTGAAGATATGTAAACCCCACGATTTTGACGATTTGGTTTTTTTTTTTTTTGTTGACTCTTAAACATCCCTTGAATGACACTTGCGTTTCGTTTTTGCCTTACTTTTATTCACTAAATCGGTGCTAGCTTTGACAGTTTTGATGAAATTTAGAGAGTCCCTTTGAAATTCTTGTAAATATCTTACACTGAATAATTTTGAATTAAGTTTTATGGTTAGTTTTGCTTGCAACAGACAGTTTCGTTTTTTTCTATTTTTATTTATTTTCACTTTTAATTCGCGAATAATATTCAACCAGAATCACTACTAACCCACAAATTCAAGTGAAATATGCTTGATACAATTTCAAACCACGGATTGTTTCGAGTTGCTTTGAAAATAATGTAAATTCTCAGAAGAGAATTGCAATCATCGTATAATATTCTTCAGCTAGAATTCAACGGCTCGAGAAACATCTTCAGAATCTTCAACAAGAGTTCTCTTTTACTTGAACAACTCGATAATTTAAAACGTAATTTGTGTTTCTTACAACAAAAGCGCAGTCTTTCTAGCAATAAGAATTCCTTTCCTTCGATAAAATTCACTTTCCTCGCTGTATTTTGCAGTCTAACATCAAACACTGATATTGCCAAGCAAGAATTTGACAGAACTTTGGCTGAGTAAAGTTGCTTGACAAGAAACAACTAAGCATCACGTGTTCAAGGCCTGCTTGATAGTTAGCGAAGTTATTCACTTGTCAAAACACTCGTTTCAAAGCAACCGAACAAACTATCCGTTTCACATCATTTTTATAGCCAGCTATCAATTTGTAAAATAAATATCAACAAATTTGCTTACTGCCAACGTATAGGCATAAAAAACACTGTGCCCAAAAAAATCTTAGTGGATTTCGTGAAACAACGAACTGTCAATTAATAAAAATTCTTGAAAAGAAACAGTCAGATCAAAGTGAATATAAAATGTGCTATGAATCAACTATTTTTTCTGAAAGTTAAGCTGGTAAGAGCTGGTTTTACAACGGCCAGTCAAGTTGCTAACCTCCAGATAACATCTTATCTCCATGGTGATAACCCGGTTGCTTCCGTTTTCTTCATTACTAGAAGATAAATATTTAACTGTAAAACCCGTCCTCAGATAATCAAATAGCCACATGTCTTAAAAAAGAAGTGAGATTGACGATCTTCACAGATGAAACTATGAAGGAATCCAGAGGGTCACGTTGTCCCAATCAGAGTCGTTGGACGAGATGTCCGAATCAAAGGTCCACAGCGTAGTCCCAACCTCTTCGGGCGCCAGAGTCATGTTGAACTGCAGGAGCACGATCATGTAGGTCAAGGTCATCGCAGCCGTCTGCAAGGACCAATAGTGTTCAAGTCTAGGACCAATAGGAAGCTGTGTTCCAAGTCTAGGACCAATAGGAAGCTGTTTTCCAAGTCTAGGACCAATAGGAAGCTGTGTTCCAAGTCTAGAACCAATAGGAAGCTGTGTTCCAAGTCTAGAACCAATAGGAAGCTTTGTTCCAAGTCTAGAACCAATAGGAAGCTGTGTTCCAAGTCTAGGACCAATAGGAAGCTGTTTTCCAAGTCTAGAACCAATAGGAAGCTGTTTTCCAAGTCTAGAACCAATAGGAAGCTTTGTTCCAAGTCTAGGACCAATAGGAAGCTTTGTTCCAAGTCTAGAACCAATAGGAAGCTTTGTTCCAAGTCTAGAACCAATAGGAAGCTGTTTTCCAAGTCTAGAACCAATAGGAAGCTTTGTTCCAAGTCTAGAACCAATAGGAAGCTGTGTTCCAAGTCTAGGACCAATAGGAAGCTGTTTTCCAAGTCTAGAACCAATAGGAAGCTTTGTTCCAAGTCTAGAACCAATAGGAAGCTGTGTTCCAAGTCTAGGACCAATAGGAAGCTGTTTTCCAAGTCTAGAACCAATAGGAAGCTTTGTTCCAAGTCTAGAACCAATAGGAAGCTGTGTTCCAAGTCTAGGACCAATAGGAAGCTGTGTTCCAAGTCTAGAACCAATAGGAAGCTTTGTTCCAAGTCTAGAACCAATAGGAAGCTTTGTTCCAAGTCTAGAACCAATAGGAAGCTTTGTTCCAAGTCTAGGACCAATAGGAAGCTGTGTTCCAAGTCTAGGACCAAAAGGAAGCTCCGTTTCTCGTCGCGTGACTCACTGCCTGCAAGAGCGGCCTGTCGACCACCAGGTAGCCTCCCAGCGAGATGGACAGCGGCAGACTGGTCGCCGTCAGGAAAGACTGCAGCTGAAAGCCCAGAAGCCTCCATTCATTCAGCTGCCATTCAAAGCTAAATGAAAGAAGATTTCACTCCATTGAAAAAGTATTGAATTAAGCGTTCGATGGTTTCATTCGGTTATTTTTGATCCAATGATTAAACAATTAAATTCAATGTCGGATTAATTCAATTTACTGGACCATTGAACAGTGGAAATCAGGCAGCAGAGTGTGACGGGCGACCGCCATGTTTTCACCAAACAGCGCTCCGGTGTGCTTGTTTTATAGAGATCCAACTGGCGCGTGGCCGCCATGTTTTCACCGAACAGCGCTCCGGTGTGCTTGTTTTATAGAGATCCAACTGGCGCGTGGCCGCCATATTTTCACTGAAAAGCGTTCCGGTGTGCTTGCTTTAAAGTAATCCAACTGGCGCGTGGCCGCCATGTTTTTACCGAACAGCGCTCCGGTGTGCTTGTTTTATAAAGATCTAACTGGCGCGTGGCCTTGTAGAATAATGTCGGAACTCAGCTGTCGTTTCAAGAAAGCAGAGGGTACCTCGTCTTTGACGTCCGGCGCGAATGAAGACATCTTGAGTGAAAGAAGAATTTGTTGGATATCACCTTTCACCTGTTGATAAACAAAATGTTGGAAAATCTACGGTTATTGGCATCAGAAGTCAAATTATCAGTTCTCCCACATCACATTTCATCCTGGAGAGGCAAAAACAACCAACGAAATCATGTTGGAATTTCTTACTGTTTGTTAAGTACTTTTCTTGTAGGTACACAAGACTTTTATGTTGTCTAGTAGCATTTTTCCATTTTCCCTACTGCCATTTATATTTCTTGACGATTGTTCAACCAACATCATTCTGAGCAAAGAGCATTCACAACATAAATAAAACGAGTACCCGAAAAGGCCTTGTTCTATTTACTAGGCTATGCAAACTCGTGTTGTGGATGAGCGTAATATTTAAGCTCACCCTCAACGCAATTATATTGCGTGTGCGCATAGCCTAGAGGCTTTTATGATCAATTTAACATGTCCAGTAAGAATTTAGCAGTTTTCTCAATGAAATTTGAATATTTCAAAACGTAAAAAACGATTTAAAGAAAAACTATTTAGTTAATTTGGTTCAAATTAATACAGTATATTCTATTTACGATTTATAATGTACACAGTAAATTTTGTGAACATCGGTTGAAGATAAAGGTGCTTAAGTTGCAAAATACTGAAAAAACGCTAAAAAAAACGCAAAAAATCGTCATAAAAGCGCCATTTTCAATAAAAGTCCTTAACATACAACAATGAAATTTTTACACAAACATTAAATCGTAAGGGTCAACATTTTCTGAAAGTTTCGTTAAATTATATTCAGATGTTTGGCCTCTAGAGTGCAAAACGTGTTTTGGAAAAACTGAAAAATTTCGTAAAAACTTAATGACATAAAATTTACTCGTCCGATTTGCTTCAAAAACGTGGCAGATCTAAGTTCAGAGAAAACGAAGGTTCACAGAAATTTTCATCAAAATCCGTTTTGGCGTTTGGCCTGTAGAGCGCGAACAAACACACAAAAAAAAAAAAAACATTCCGGATTTTTTTAGCAGTAAAGTGTAATTGAAGATTTCGCTTCACTCGCTACGCTCGTTACGCTCATCAATAAACTTCAATGAATGGCGTCCAATAGAGCATGGCACTAATATAAAATTTATGCCAAGAGTGGGATTTTGTAAAAAAAAAAAAAATGGAAAAGTCAATCTCGGGGAGAGCGTCCATTTTTCCATTACCAACATTGACAAAAATGAAGATCTCGTACCAACTCACCACAAAAAAAGTTACAAAACCACCTTCCCAATATCTAGCAGGATCAACTAATAGATTATTGGCAAAATCTTCTAGGTGTTAAGGCCCATTCACAACCATCTTAGCATCAGCCGTAAACTCAATGAAAATGCGCAAGTCCAAAACAACTGACGTAGCCGTAATAGATACGCCGATAAGGCTGACTCTGAACCAGCGTCGTTTTTCACCTTGTTTCCATCGCTAATCGTTGATCGATTGACGTTTCAAGAGAAAATGCTAGCTACGGCTAATCTGACAGCTGACTTGAAACAAAAATCCACCGCCACTTGACTCGACTAACCATCGAAATCCAGCAGGCTGTGGAGAGAATGAATTTTATATCAACTTGGTTACACGTCAAACTTAGACTGACCGGCGCAAATAGCCATAGCTGCTGACGCGCCGTAAAACCCACAATTCATTCATTCATTCATTTCATTCGACTACGCTGCGTAAAGATTAAGTTAAAAAGTTTGTTGTGAACGCTCGTACGTGAATGTGTGCTAAGTATTTGAATATGTTAACGGCAAAGAGTGGTTGTGAATGGGCCTAACGTCTTGCCGATAAACTCACTCTCAACGGTGCCCAGTGCGCCGAATCGCAGATGACAAAGAAGGTCGCGTAGGGCAAGAAAATCCAGACGGCCAAGGCAGCGAGCATCTCGTACTCTTTCAGAAAGCAACAGCTGCCGAAGCCGTAGAGCGCAGACGTGGCTGCCCAGATCTGCGCAGCGGCAAACGCAGCAAACACGCGCTGCACGGCCGTCCCGAAACCGTCCACCAGCGCAGCCAGCTGCAGCCAGAGCAGCCGCAGCGCAGCGACGCGCGCAGCAGGCATCTCGTCGCGCACGCGCACTTCGCGCTGCCGGCACCGTGGACCGGCGGGCATGGTGCTAGTGTCAGTTTTGTACCTTGCTAGCAAATGTCTCACCAGACTGTAGGATGCAGGACACTTTGTCAGCCAACATCTCACCAGGATGTAGGATGCAGGACACTCTGCCAGCAAACATCTCACCAGGCTGTAGGATGCAGGACACTTTGCAGCAATCTCATCAGAGTCGATATTTGATGGGAACTGTTTGCTATTTGTTGGAAATGTAACGGTAGGAACGTTTGCAAATATAACTAATTTCGTTCGTGGTGCTGTCAAAATCACATTAAAGTCCAAAAGAACAGCTGTTTGGAAATAAACCAGAACTGGTTTGAAAGCACTAAACTGCTGAAGCAGTGTCAACGGCAAGATCAGTTATTTTATTCGAATCCCGCTCCGCTGCCACCAAAGTAGCACACTACAATGGTGTCTGTGGTGTGGGTTTATCTTAATTTCGATTTATTCCCCAGTTACATAATAAGTGGAACTTTGTCCCAGCAGGTACGCCAGCAGCACTTTCAGCTGAAGGTCAGTGTATCACGGCTACCTTGAAGCAGTCAGCGATGCTCCTGCCAGCTGTTTCCAAGGCCGAACAGTTGCCCCGCCAGACCACCAGCAACGGGAAGTAGAGCAACAGGCAGCAGCAGTACAAAATGGCCGCTTGGCCGACGTCCAAGTGCGGCGGTACCAACATGAGCAGCCCGACGGGCAGGAGTGACGTCATCGCGTCAATCATGTTGGCAACGTCGTATTTGCGTTGGAGACGCAGCGGCAACGTCGATCCGAGCACCAACAGGTGCTGGCGCTGGAAGGGATTTTTGCACGATGGCTGACTGGTTTACACAAGACCGTGCTAAGGGATTGTTGCACGATGGCTGACTGGTTTACACAAGGCCGTGCTGATTCAACTAGTTTCTAAATGTATGTGTTTAAAGTACCTCTTGCGATACGTCATAGGAACTAAATATTCCTGATGTTTTGTGAGGCACAAATCAGACATTCATGACTGTGTTTGACTTACAAGCAAGTCACGTGATCAATTGCAAGAGGTACTTTAAGCTTCACAATAAGTGAAAGAAAAGTTGTCTTCAATTGTAATAAACCAATAAATTGACAACGTCGTTTGTAACTGATTGTTTTTGATCAATTACAGCATACAAAAACCAACAGCAACAATAATTTGCAAAAGTATGCGAAATTTGCTGGGCATTCGTTTAAGTTTCAGAAACGTTGCTTATGTGCAATTGTTGTATTCAATGTATCAAGCGAGCTTTCTCACCAAGCCAACAAGACTTCCAAAGAAGTTTTATCGGCTTTCAGTACACCAATTCCATGCAATCAAAATTCTATCAAAATGACGTCATGAAACCCACTCGCTAAAGCAAGGTAGAGAAATTCGGGTTGTGATTTCCCTATCTTTGTTATTTAGCAGAGCTAATTAATATTTTCTTCAAACTGGTGGTACGTCCAGTGGGTATCAGACGTCATTTTTCTTCGAGTGGAATAGGTCCATTGTGAATCGGTCTTAAGCAAGCGTAGGGGTAAAGCAGGGACATTTGGACCAATATAAGTTTGTGCAGAACACGGGGATGAGTTTTAACACATAGTAGACATTTGTAGTGTCTGGGTGCTTATTAATTACCTAATTATTTTTTCTAACTGTTAGTACGTTCAGTGGGTATCTGACATCTTTTTTCTCTCAGTGCAATACGTATATTAATTCTCAAGAATATCTTGTCAGAATTTGACAACTGACAGTTATCAAACTTTATCATTCAATCCTAAGGCAGGTTGATGGTGTCGTGCGAAAGTGTTAAGTTGCAGTGATTTGCGAGAAACAACAGCCAGTTGCTTCAGTGGAAAACGTCACACGGTTTAGAATTCGGCTTGCAAACGTGCGAGTTTCTGACTTCGTTCACCTGAAACGCTACCCAGTTGTTGAAATAGTCTGCAACGTGTCTCGCCTCGCACCAGAACGTCAACGGCGTCAGTAGGTAGGGCAAGAGCAGCGAGCAAAGCAGCTGTGCCACGAGGAACGTCGAGAACTTCATGACTGGTTGGGTTATCACATCCGAGCGCCAAATAACGAGCAAAAGGAACGTGACGTAGACCACGGCAGAGTGGAGCATCTCCCAAGACAGCACCTTGAAATTGACGCCTGGAACGTGGTAGAAGTCTTTTAATGTTTAAAAAGTCCTTGCGTTTTTGAAACCACGTTATTTAGAAATGTATAATTCTGGCTTTGAGACGGTCAAGCACACAGCCAGTGCACGCCTAGGACACGACGTGTCTGCGTCCCGGCTTTGAGACTGTCAAGCACACAGCCAATGCACGCCTAGGACACGACGTGTCTGCATCCCGGCTTTGAGACGGTCAAGCACACTGCCAATACACGCCTAGGACACGACGTGTCTGCGTCCCGGCTTTGAGACGGTCAAGCACACAGCCAATGCACGCCTAGGACACGACGTGTCTGCGTCCCGGCTTTGAGACGGTCAAGCACACAGCCAGTGCACGCCTAGGACACGACGTGTCTGCATCCCGGCTTTGAGACGGTCAAGCACACAGCCAATGCACGCCTAGGACACGACGTGTCTGCATCCCGGCTTTGAGACGGTCAAGCACACAGCCAATGCGCGCCTAGGACACGACGTGTCTGCATCCCGGCTTTAAGACGGTCAAGCACACAGCCAATGCACGCCTAGGACACGACGTGTCTGCATCCCGGCTTTGAGACGGTCAAGCACACAGCCAATGCACGCCTAGGACACGACGTGTCTGCATCCCGGCTTTGAGACGGTCAAGCACACAGCCAATGCACGCCTAGGACACGACGTGTCTGCATCCCGGCTTTGAGACGGTCAAGCACACAGCCAATGCACGTCTAGGACACGACGTGTCTGCATCCAGGCTTTGAGACGGTCAAGTGAACAGCCAATGCACGCCTAGGACACGACGTGTCTGGCATCCCGGCTTTGAGACGGTCAAGCACACAGCCAATGCACGTCTAGGACACGACGTGTCTGCATCCCGGCTTTGAGACGGTCAAGCACACAGCCAATGCACGCCTAGGACACGACGTGTCTGCATCCCGGCTTTGAGACGGTCAAGCACACAGCCAATGCACGCCTAGGACACGACGTGTCTGCATCCCGGCTTTGAGACGGTCAAGCACACAGCCAATGCACGCCTAGGACACGACGTGTCTGCATCCCGGCTTTGAGACGGTCAAGCACACAGCCAATGCACGCCTAGGACACGACGTGTCTGCATCCCGGCTTTGAGACGGTCAAGCACACAGCCAATGCACGCCTAGGACACGACGTGTCTGCATCCCGGCTTTGAGACGGTCAAGCACACAGCCAATGCACGCCTAGGACACAACGTGTCTGCATCCCGGCTTTGAGACGGTCAAGCACACAGGCAATGCACGAATAGGACTCGACGTGTCTGCATCCCGGCTTTGAGACGGTCAAGCACACAGCTAATGCACGCCTAGGACACGACGTGTCTGCATCCCGGCTTTGAGACGGTCAAGCACACAGGCAATGCACGAATAGGACTCAACGTGTCTGCATCCCGGCTTTGAGACGGTCAAGCACACAGCCAATGCACGCCTAGGACACGACGTGTCTGCATCCCGGCTTTGAGACGGTCAAGCACACAGCCAATGCACGCCTAGGACACAACGTGTCTGCATCCCGGCTTTGAGACGGTCAAGCACACAGGCAATGCACGAATAGGACTCGACGTGTCTGCATCCCGGCTTTGAGACGGTCAAGCACACAGCTAATGCACGCCTAGGACACGACGTGTCTGCATCCCGGCTTTGAGACGGTCTAGTACACAGGCAATGCACGCCTAGGACACGACGTGTCTGCATCCCGGCTTTGAGACGATCAAGCACACAGGCAATGCACGCCTAGGACACGACGTGTCTGCATCCCGGCTTTGAGACGGTCAAGCACACAGGCAATGCACGAATAGGACTCGACGTGTCTGCATCCCGGCTTTGAGACGGTCAAGCACACAGCCAATGCACGAATAGGACTCGACGTGTCTGCATCCCGGCTTTGAGACGGTCAAGCACACAGCCAATGCACGCCTAGGACACGACGTGTCTGCATCCCGGCTTTGAGACGGTCAAGCACACAGCCAATGCACGCCTAGGACACGACGTGTCTGCATCCCGGCTTTGAGACGGTCAAGCACACAGCCAATGCACGCCTAGGACACGACGTGTCTGCATCCCGGCTTTGAGACGGTCAAGCACACAGCCAATGCACGCCTAGGACACGACGTGTCTGCATCCCGGCTTTGAGACGGTCAAGCACACAGCCAATGCACGCCTAGGACACGACGTGTCTGCATCCCGGCTTTGAGACGGTCAAGCACACAGCCAATGCACGCCTAGGACACGACGTGTCTGCATCCCGGCTTTGAGACGGTCAAGCACACAGGCAATGCACGAATAGGACTCGACGTGTCTGCATCCCGGCTTTGAGACGGTCAAGCACACAGCCAATGCACGCCTAGGACACGACGTGTCTGCATCCCGGCTTTGAGACGGTCAAGCACACAGCCAATGCACGCCTAGGACACGACGTGTCTGCATCCCGGCTTTGAGACGGTCAAGCACACAGGCAATGCACGAATAGGACTCGACGTGTCTGCATCCCGGCTTTGAGACGGTCAAGCACACAGCCAATGCACGCCTAGGACACGACGTGTCTGCATCCCGGCTTTGAGACGGTCAAGCACACAGGCAATGCACGAATAGGACTCGACGTGTCTGCATCCCGGCTTTGAGACGGTCAAGCACACAGCCAATGCGCGCCTAGGACACGACGTGTCTGCATCCCGGCTTTGAGGCGGTCAAGCACACAGCCAATGCGCGCCTAGGACACGACGTGTCTGCATCCCGGCTTTGAGACGGTCAAGCACACAGCCAATGCACGCCTAGGACACGACGTGTCTGCATCCCGGCTTTGAGACGGTCAAGCACACAGCCAATGCACGCCTAGGACACGACGTGTCTGCATCCCGGCTTTGAGACGGTCAAGCACACAGCTAATGCACGCCTAGGCCACGACGTGTCTGCATCCCGGCTTTGAGACGGTCAAGCACACAGGCAATGCACGAATAGGACTCGACGTGTCTGCATCCCGGCTTTGAGACGGTCAAGCACACAGCCAATGCGCGCCTAGGACACGACGTGTCTGCATCCCGGCTTTGAGACGATCAAGCACACAGGCAATGCACGCCTAGGACACGACGTGTCTGCATCCCGGCTTTAAGACGGTCAAGCACACAGTTTATGACACGCTTTTCTTCGTGGTTCACATACCAATGTGAACCAGAATTATTTTCAAAGTGATTGTTTTTCTTAAGTTTTGGGTACCTGCGGACGTCAACTTGACGGGCAGGATGCCGAGGATCTTGCCGCGCAAGAATGCTGCGCGGAGCTGAAGATGAAGGAACCGCGGGTCCTCCACCGGGCCCGGGTCCTGGATCCCCGCGCTGAAGACAGCTTCCAGCCAACTACGCATGCGTCCGACGAAAAGGCGCGGCGCTTCGTGATCCTCGTTGTCCTGAGGTGACGGAGGTTGACTTTGAAGCCTCGACTCAAACTAGTTTCAACAACTGTTCTCAAGAACCGATATAGCGCATCGTTTTGAGGCAATGTCGAGTAGAGTGAAGCCTGCTTGGTCATCCCAATTATGCACTTTAAATGCTGAAATATCGACTTTTCATTCATTTGCAAGAATCATGATCTGAAAATATTTCTTAAAATATAATTTTTTCTTCACCAAATTTAATTTTCACTTATAACCAAGCCTATGAATTTGATGCAAATCGGAAATCGAAGGTGCCAAAACTGTACAAACCTTAAAAAAAAGCGTTATTTAAGTGCAGTTGTTAAGACTAGGTAAACGATTAGCAGAGCCTACACTCGTTGCAGGATGAGCGAGCCATAGTCTCCCAGAGGAAATCCAAAAGGAAAACATTTGACAATCATATTGTTGAAAACGGTGCTTTAATGATCAAGTATATTTTTTTATTTAAGATATTTTATTTTTCTGATTAGCAAAATACTCCATGCACGAATCTGAAACTTAGGCAATTCGTTTAACTTGTTATCATATATATTCAATACAAATTTGGTGCGGATCGGTTAATTAGTTACGAAGCTAGTACCAAAAAACTGAAAAATTTTCGGGTTTTTGCTCATAAAAACAAAGTGGCTGAACAGATTTTTCTCAAAAACTATACAGCACCTCGCTGAGTCACCACGAACGTTTTTGCCAAATTTCGTAACGATCTGTGACCTTTAAGTAGGGCTGCTCGTTTTTGTTACAAACAAAAAAAAAAAAAAAAAATCCAAATGCTTTTTTTTCCCCTATGTTGTGAAATTGAAGGATTTCGCTCGCTTCGCTCGCTCATCCAAAAAAGTGCTGATAGTAAAACAAACGATTTAACTCCGTCCTAGAGATGGAAAACTCATCAGGAAAAAATAACAGTGTACGCCTAGACGGTGGTTAAACGTCGCTTACGCCTTGATCCGCGCTTGTCGAGTGTCGTCCACCCTGTCCAAGTGACGCGACGCGGATTGTAGGACCGCGTTTCTTTCCTCGGTCGCTGATCGAGCTGTTGAACATTTCAACTCAACTCCGCAAAACACGATGTCGTTGATATCCTGCTTTCAGCTTCAGCAATGGGCTCGCAGCAGTTTCGCAGCGTTCAACTCGTCATTTTGTACTTTGTACGTCTAGATTTCCTGGTTCAAGCGAAAGCTAGCCAAAATTCCACGGCTTACACCCTGCTATCACATGCACTCACTATCTTTTGTTTCTGTCAGAATTGGCTGGTAGCTGAAAGTTGAAATATTTAAGAAATATATTTTTTAGAATATTGATGTTAATATTGGAGATTTTATTGATTTTATTATAAGATATTGAAGATTAATTTGAGAATATTGATGTTTGTTATAGTTGTACTTTTCCCGACGTCCGTGCTGCCTGCTTTATCAAAGGTTTAACTGCTTTGTGAGAGTTCACGTCTTGCTGTGTCGCTACACATGCATGTTCCAGTTCAACCTATCAACTATTTATTGCAGATGCAAATTAGACATTGACATCATCAGTGGATCGCAGGTAATAATCAAATGCTTTTTATTACATACAATGTTGTAACTAGCAACCACCTTTCAAGCAATTACACTGGATTACCGTCGATTTCATAGATATGGCTTTAATCTGAGGCAAGATCGCAGTTCTTGAATGTCAAGAGCGAGCGTATTGCAAATGGAAAACAAACAAAAAAATGTCAATTATCATTGATAGCGTGCGTGCAAGACGAGCAATTGCAGTCAGGCTGGTATCAACTCTAAAAAATATCAAGATTGTTGTCAGTTCAGCAAAGATAACGTAGATTTTAACGATTGGTTACAGAAGTTCTCATTACAAGATGGTAATCGAAATTGATACCTAGGTTTTATTGATTCAATGCATTCTAGGAATGCACTGCCAACCGTTGTCGATATAATCGAATTGATTCATTCACAATGGAGCAGTTTATATAAGATTCATTTTGCTGAATCTAAATTAAAAATATAGCAAAATAACAGTGGTCGCGTTACCATTTTCAGCGATTTTTTGTTTATTTTTTGTAAGCATTCATTGTCTAATGTTAAAAATTTGATGCCAACGCAATCTACCAGACAAAAGAGTGATCTTTTGTTATTTAAGATCCAACTTAAATATTCATTAAAAAATAAACACAAATTTATTTATCTTTTTTGTCAATGTTTAAATCTGGCAAATTCTTCAGAAATGGCTCGGGTGGCTAGTCAAAGTGTTGACCCCTAGAGTCAATCCAGGATAAGGTCATACTTAAAAAATGTCCACCATTTATACATTTCACCACTAAATCCACAAGGCGCTGTTTCAAAATATTAACGTCAAAATCTAGAACAATGGCTAAACGTTTTATGTACCACTCGCATAGGTTCTAGAATTTACAAGCAACTTTATTTTTACAGTTATATGCACATGCAGTTAGAAAAAAAATATATATATTGTTGACTGCAAATTTATGTCGCCTCATATTGGTAATCGGATGCGCGAGCGTAAACGCAGGGCGAACCGGGTTCTTCTCAAATTAAATATACCTAAGCATGTTGTTCTGAGTACGTGGTGAAAAATGCATTCTGTTTAACCGGCTTCTTCGGCGCTTGTTGCTTCGCCTGTAACAATGTCGTGGTCGCTAGGCGACGTTGGCCGATCCGAAGCTGATCTTCAGCTGCAGCAGCACCACCAAGTATGTGAGCATGATGGCGCCAGTCTGCAAAACCCAGCCAACCTCAGCGACAGCTGGCAGAGTCATGCAGCACGTGCTTTCCTGGCTGGCACTGGTGTCCAATGCATTGATGCTTGCTGTCATAAACATCTCACCAGGCTGTAGGATATCGGACACTCATCCTATTCTGGGAGAGTGTCATGCATCCTACAGCCTGGTGAGATATTGCTGGAAGAGTGTCCTGCATCCTACAGCCTTATGGGATGTTTGCTGGCAGAGTTTCCTGCATCCTACAGCCTGGTGAGATGTTTGCGGGCAGAGTGTCCTGCATCCTACAGCCTGGTGAGATGTTTGCTGGCAGAGTGTCCTGCATCCTACAGCCTGGTGGGATGTTTGCTGGCAGAGTTTCCTGCATCCTACAGCCTGGTGAGATGTTTGCTGGCAGATTGTCCTGCATCCTACAGCCTGGTGAGATGTTTGCTGGCAGAGTGTCCTGCATCCTACAGCCTGGTGAGATGTTTGCTGGCAGAGTGTCCTGCATCCTACAGCCTGGTGAGATGTTTTCTGGCAGAGTGTCCTGCATCCTACAGCCTAGTGAGATGTTTGCTGGCAGAGTGTCCTGCATTCTACAGCCTGGTGAGATGTTTTCTGGCAGAGTGTCCTGCATCATACAGCCTGGTGAGATGTTTGCTGGCAGAGTGTCCTGCATCCTACAGCCTGGTGAGATGTTTGCTGGCAGAGTGTCCTGCATCCTACAGCCTGGTGAGATGTTTGCTGGCAGAGTGTCCTGCATCATACAGCCTGGTGAGATGTTTGCTGGCAGAGTGTCCTGCATCCTACAGCCTGGTGAGATGTTTGCTGGCAGAGTGTCCTGCATCATACAGCCTGGTGAGATGTTTGCTGGCAGAGTGTCCTGCATCCTACAGCCTGGTGAGATGTTTGCTGCTTTTATCTAAGTATATTGTTGAATGTAGTAGAATAGAATGATTTATAATGTGAATGTATAAATCCCGTGCTGATTTCATCTCCTCGTCGCTGGGTAGAACTCACTGAGTGGAACAGCGACCTGTTAACCCGGAAGTAGCCTCCAAGGGAGATGTGTAGCGGTTGGTTGGTAACGCTCAAGAAGGCGTCCAGCTGAAACAAGACCTCGTTGACTCCCGTCCGAGAGACCAGAGACACCTCTCTACTCGCTTTGAAAAGCCAGTTGGCTTGTGATTTCCCTGCCTTCCTTGGTTAAATAAGCAGAGTCAATACACCGATTCCATTCAAGCAACGTGACGCGGTCAGACACCCGCTAAGAAAAGCCAGTTGGCTTGTGATTTCCCTGTCTTCCTTGGTTAAATAAGCAGAGTCAATACACCGATTCCATTCAAGCAACGTGACGCGGTCAGACACCCGCTAAGAAAAGCCAGTTGGCTTGTGATTTCCCTGCCTTCCTTGGTTAAATAAGCAGAGTCAATACACCGATTCCATTCAAGCAACGTGACGCGGTCAGACACCCGCTAAGAAAAGCCAGTTGGCTTGTGATTTCCCTGTCTTCCTTGGTTAAATAAGCAGAGTCAATACACCGATTCCATTCAAGCAACGTGACGCGGTCAGACACCCGCTAAGAAAAGCCAGTTGGCTTGTGATTTCCCTGTCATCCTTGGTTGAATAAGCAGAGTCAATACACCGATTCTATTCAAGCAACGTGATGCGGTCAGACACCCGCTAAGAAAAGCCAGTTGGCAATTGTGATTTCCCTGTCATCCTTGGTTGACTAAGCAGAGTCAATACACCGATTCCATTCAAGCAACGTGACGTGGTCAGACACCCGCTAAGAAAAGCCAGTTGGCTCGTGATTTCCCTGTCTTCCTTGGTTGAATAAGCAGAGTCAATACACCGATTCCATTCAAGCAACGTGACGCGGTCAGACACCCGCTAAGAAAAGCCAGTTGGCTTGTGATTTAACATAACATTTGTTGTGGACCTTTTCAACCAGAAAAAAAAATAAGAAAATCAAAACGTGGCTTTTCTTAGTGAGTATTTGACGTTTATTGAATGGAAAAGGCCCTTTTGCTTCATGCTTCATGCCAGGAAAAGTGTTGTTTGAGTTTTATCCCGCCATGTGGCAGCTAGTGTCACCATTGAGCTTACTAGAGTTAACAAACTTAAAGTCCGGTTATCTCAGCCTTCTGGAAACCTCACAGAAAACATTTTGATTCCCAACGCTTCAAGTTCATACAAGGTGGTGCTGCGAGAACAACTAGCGGCGGTCCAGGCTGCTTATTGTGTTTAAGAAGTATGAAGGTAGGGCCATTGTGAACGTGTGGATCGATGCTCAGTTGACAATACCTCGTGTCTCACAGATGCCGTGTATTGAGATGGAGAAAGTGATCTTAGAATCTTCTGGATTCCTTTCTTTACCTGCAATTAGAAACATTTACGTGGACGAGTGGAAAAATGTCTGTTTTCTGTGCTGGTTACAAATTACTTGGTGCCAACAAAACAAAAAGGAAAAATTACATTCACTAAGTCCGGTGGGGTCCGGTGCTTTTTCAACTGGCTAGAACTTTCGCAGAAAATGTTCAAATTTTGAAATACTTTAAATGTATCATGAAAATTTCTCAAAAGCTGATGGAAATGCAAATAATTAACTTTAAGAAAATATTATTTGTCATCAAATAATAGGTACACATATTTCATTAAATCAAAATTCTATAAAAATGACGTCATGATACCCACTCGCTAAAGCCAGGCAGAGCAATTCGGGTTGTGATTTCCCTGTCTTCCTTTGTTATTTAGCAGAGCTAATTAATATTTTTTCCAAACTTGTAGAACGGCTGCAATATTTCGTTACTACTATAAGCCACCATGAAAATTGACTTCACCAAAATTTCCCAGTGGGCTTGTGACTTTATTTTTCTTTGAAGGTAGAAAAATGAAATCAAACTCCCTCTTAGAAAGCCGCCCGGGTTTTGATTTCCCTATCTACCTTTATTGAAAAGAACCACAAAAAAATATATCATCTCTGCAGTTCAACTAAGGGCCGGTATTACAACTTTTGTCAACTCTGGGTTAAGCATCTAACCCCTAGAAACAAATGAATTCCACTGCATCCCATTGGCCGTTGCCATAACAAATAACTTAACTCCCACTTTAACCTGGAGTTGGCAAAGTTGTAAAATCGGGTCTAAGGAGTACCGGAAACCCAAGTCCAACACGAGTCTTAGTGGGTACATGACGTCATATCATTCCAAGTGCATCAAGGTGTAAGGAACTCCGAGTCGCGGCTCACGCGGATTGGCGCCCAGTGTGCGCAGTCGCAGAACACGAAGAAAGGCGCGAGGTTGAAGAAGACCCAAGCGCAGAAGATGCTGAGCTTCTGCCAGTCGCCGCTGATCAGCGCTGTCAGACACCCGAAGGTCGATGACGTCACGCACCTAGCCGAGCCACGAGATATCGATAATAGTCGATATCCATATCGATACGAGATATCGATACGAGATCATTATTATTTAATGGCCCATTCACAACCAACTTATGCCGTTAACTTAGACGCTAACGTTAATTATCTACCGAATGACGTCATGATAGCCACTCGCTAAAGCCAGGCAGAGCAATTCGGGTTGTGATTTCCCTGTCTTCCTTTGTTATTTAGCAGAGCTAATCAATATTTTTTTACAAACTGGTAGTACGTTCATTGGGTATCTGACGTCAGTTTTATCTGAGTGGAATAGGGGTCTATTTCAAACCACGGATTGTTTTGTGTTGCTTTGAAAATAATTGCAGTTTTCGTAAATGCTCAGCTAGAAGTCAACAGATCGCAAAAAATTTTCAGAATATTCATCAAGAGTTCTCCTTGAAGAACACGGAAAAGTCTATTTCCAGCCGACCTACAACCGTAGTTCTCCGGTTTCCAATACAACTGAAGTCAACTGAAGTCAACTGAAGTTAACTGAGGTCAACTGAAGTTAACTGAGGTCAACTGAAGTTAACTGAGGTCAACTGAAGTTAACTGAGGTCAACTGAAGTTAACTGAGGTCAACTGAAGTTAACTGAGGTCAACTGAAGTTAACTGAGGTCAACTGAAGTTAACTGAAGTTAACTGAGGTCAACTGAAGTCAACTGAAGTTAACTGAAGTCAACTGAGGTCAACTGAAGTTAACTGAGGTCAACTGAAGTCAACTGAAGTCAACTGAGGTCAACTGAAGTTAACTGAGGTCAACTGAAGTCAACTGAAGTCAACTGAAGTTAACTGAGGTCAACTGAAGTTAACTGAGGTCAACTGAAGTCAACTGAAGTCAACTGAGTTCAACTGACGTTAACTGAGGTCAACTGAAGTTAACTGAGGTCAACTGAAGCCAACTGAAGCCAACTGAAGTCAACTGAAGTCAACTGAAGCCAACTTAAAAAAAACAGCTGTCGACGCACCACAGCTCGATGAAGCCGAGCGCGGCGTGAGCCCGGTAGAGCGTCGGGCCGGACTCGTCGACCAACTCGGCGAGAGACAGCCACAGGTTCTTGTAGGCGTTGACTCCAGCGGCCGAGATGGAGGCGTTCAGCCGCTTCTAGAGTCACGTCACGATGGCGTTGTTCAATGATTGCCGGTGTTTAACGACGCACTGTTTTGACAACTGGCACCGTGGCACTGGTCTATAATGAAAGGGTGGTGATGAACCTAACCTATGGCTAGAAGGGAGGAAGGGAAACCCGGTGCCGGCATGCGTAGCCTACTCCTGTCGAAAAGCACCGAGGGGACCACCGGCTTTGCGTCCCTTCCGAAGGACGGTACAACTTGAACGACAGGATTTCTCCACTAATCCGTGCTGTCGAGAGGTTGATAAGCAAGGCGAGTGAAGTTGTCGTATTAACTTTAAACCCTCCGACCTCTCTCCCGAACAGAACTGATCATGTGCATGATGGTCACCCATCAAAAACCAGACTAAACGCGATGTTGCTTAACTTCGAAACTTCAAAACTTTGAATTCAATACCCAGTTAAATAGTTCATCTGAAAAAGCAATTTTAATGGTTTTTTCAAACAAATTCTATGTTATTGACCATCTTGTCCAAGAAAATAGCTTCAATTTGTTTTAAAATCCGTTTCAGGATAGAAAAATGTCGAAAAAATGTACAAAATCTTGTGAAAATGATTGCTTCAGAATGACAACATGGCTATTAAGTTCCATCGCTTGATAGGAGAATAAATAAACTGATTTGTGAACAATATCAAGTAACGAGTCGGTACCGTTTGGAAAGTCACCCTTCAGGTATTTAGACAGTGAAATCCACGCCTCTCAACTCTTAAGTTGACGTTGAAAAAACGAAATTACAAGTTTCTGACAGCTCTCGTGCAAATTGGAGCGACGTTTGTTTTCCTAAGCAAGCTTGATCATCACACCTTGACGGAAGAAAATTACATGATTTCCCAAGAAAGACGCCGTTTCAATAAATCAGAGTCGATTAATTAAAGTGCCAGGTTGCATGACGCGTCCAGGGTGGTAAACTTCTAAATAATCACACTGAAATTTATTGTTGGTAAGAACTACCTAATCTAGTGTCAGAATTTCTCCCATACTTCGATAAAACCTTGAAAAGTTTCCAAGAGAAGAAATTTTTGTAAGTGAATCTGAAAACCTTTGCAAATACTTTAATACGCGATAAAAATCTGTAGTTAAATATTAAATTAAATAATATTTTAAATCATTTTATAATAAATACAGCTCTCCTCTCTTCTAGGCTAGGTTAGGTTCGTCACCACACTTTCATTCCCCGACGCCATTAGACCAGTGCCACAGGGCCAGCTGTCAAAACAGTGCGTCGTTAAACACCAATAATCAATCTTAGCGACAATCCTGGCTCATCGACAACGAAAACATAACATTATGACAATGTCGCCATGCCCAGCAGTTCTACCTGGAAGCTATCTGCCAACGCGGCAGCAGCCTTCTCCAACGCCACAAGGTTGCAGACCCAGGAGAGCTGCAAGGGCAGGATGTAGAGCATGGCACAGAAGTAGTAGTTAGCCGCTTGCAGGACGGTCACGTAGGGCGGCTGGTAGATCCACCAGACGGCCGGTGTCAGCGAGCCCAGCACGTTCAATGCGGTCACTAGCGTGCACTTGAGTTCCAAGTTGAGTCGGAGCGTGGAGCCGGTGACGTGGCGGAAACGTCGCTGCGGTGGGTGTAAGCATCTTACTAGGGGTGTCGATAGCTTTGATTTCATCTTTTTACATCTCTACTTCTTACTTATAGGGGTGTTGATGGCTTATATTTCATCTTTTGACATCCCTACATCTTACTAAGGGTGTCAATAGCTTCGATTTCATCTTTTGACATCTCTACATGTTATCGCAAGTGTTAAACTCCGTGCAAGCATCTTTACTCGATGCAGGGAAAACCATACCCTAGGAAATGGACGCTATTTTGCTCGTACTGACTCCTAAGACCACACTTCAACGGTGGAAAGTCAAAGTGTCAAAAGTGATGGCCATATGCCATAGAGCCAGCTGTCAAAACAAAGGTGGGTCAAATATGCATTTGATTTTCGATTCGAGAATTTAGGTTGACTTGTTGATTCCAAATTGCTTGATTGTTATTTGAAAGTCCCAGACACAGATTTGAAATCAGAAAGATGTTCAGAGAGACATCATATCCCTCAAAAACAACAGACTGTACATTTTTATACAAAAATCTATTATTTCATAAAAATCGATTAAATATCGATTTTCATCAAATAAAAAAAATTATTTTCGATATGATTTTGGACTAACATTTGGAGCGGACGGTTTTCCGGGTCCAATGTACCTGGAATTCGATCCAGTGATCGTAGAAGGCGACCACGCCGCTGCAATCCAACCAGAAGGTGACCGGTATCAGGAAGTAGGGCACCAACATCGCGATGTACATCTGGATGAAGATCAAAGCCTCGAAGCTGCGACCCTCCCCGTTGAGAATCAGTTCGCAGGAGGTTTTTATGGACAACGCGGCAAACACCATGTAGACCAGCAGAGAGTACAGCGCCGGCCACGATCGCCAACGTAGCGTCAAGCCTGCAAGGTCGTCGATGCGTTGGTGATGGACAACGCACTGGCGTCGATATGAAAGATGCTCTAATAAAACCCCTTTTACACGGTCACATGTTTCGTCAAAACCTTGTACAGCAGTCTTGTATACAACCGCCTATGACCGTGTTAAGCCCCTTTTACACGGTCACATGTTTTGTCAAACCCTTGTACAGCAGTCTTGTATACAACCGCCTATGACCGTGTTAAGCCCCTTTTACACGGTCACATGTTTTGTGAAACCTGTGTAACAATGCTATTATGTGTTAAAACTCATCCCCATGTTCTGCACAAACTTACACTGGTCCAAATGTCCCTGCTTTACCCCTACGCTTGCTCAAGCCCGATTCACAAAAGACATATTCCACTTAGAGAAAAATGACGTCAGATACTTACTGGACGTACTATCAATTTGGAAAAAATATTAATTAGCTCTGCAAAATAACAAAGGAAGATGGGAGAATCACAACCCGAATTGCTCAACCTGGCTTTAGCGAGTGGGTATCATGACGTCATTTTGATAGAATTTTGATTGAATGGAACCGGTGTATTGTGAATCGGCCATAAGCTGGCACAGTGACCTGGTTTGACCTGAGAGTTTGACCTGAGAGTTTGACCGTGACGGGCAACGCGCCCAGGAATCGTGCCCGGAGCAACGCAGCGCGGATCTGAAAGTGCAGCGCCTGGGTGTCGCCCTGGTGGCCGACGGGCGAGCCACCGCCCAGCGAGCCGCCCAGCACGAAGACACACCAGTCCGCCAGGCGGCGCCACTGGCTGACTGTGACGTCACGACGCGTCCACGCGGCCACTTTGCGGACGCGAAGCTCTTCCATCGAAGACCGGTCAGCTTCCGGTTTACAGGAAACACTGTTTCACTCCGTGAAAGCTGCTTTAGTTATGCTTTTCTGTTTTCTGGTTCGTTGAATTGCTTGCTTCGGATGGCTGTCAATAGTCGAGGTCTGATTTTACTGTGTTAATTGACTCTGACTTGCAGTTGAGGTAAATTATTCACGGCAGAAAGCGAAAATATTCTGCGAAATTAAATTGTTTCTTTCAGTTTGGTATCAGTTACGAAGATAAAGTTTTTGAATCGATTCTTCACAGTCCAGACAGTTTTTCAGTTTCAGAAATAATGTTTAACTGTTTTTAATTTAAATGAAAAGTTCGACGAATTGCTTGCTTTGAATGAACGTCAATATCTGAGGCCTGGTTTCACCGTGTTCGTTGACTCCGACTTTCGCTGAGCTGAATTCCACTGCAAAAACTGACAGTTTGCAGCGTCCGTCAATTGTTTTTGTCAGTTAGCTGTCAGTTAGCTGACAGTTAGCTGTCAGTTAGCTGTCAGTTAGCTGTCAGTTGGTCGAACAAATTGAAATGACCTGCCGCTTCAAAGCCATTTTTCTTCAGACGATCAAGAAGAAATGAAACTATTGTCATTATTGAAATGATATCCATCAAATAAATTGCACGACGCTTTGAAAGAAACTAGGCCGAAAACAAACATGTTTTTTCGATTAAAATTAGTTTGTTGCTTGCGATTAAAATTTAATGAAGTGCCCTCAAGTATCAGAGCAGAAAGAAACAGTTGTCATTACGACAACAACAACAACAACAACAACAACTTGGAAAAATCAACAAATTACTTGTTTACAAAGTTATTAGATTAAAGTAGAGTTAACCGATCGATTCCAAGTCGACTGATCGGACAAAACTTTCGATGATAAGTAGCATGTTATTGCAAACTCAAGACATTGGATGCGATGAGTTTCACTGTCTCTTTCCCAACGCGTAGCTTGAAGCGGGAGTCGAACTAAATCCCACGCTAACACTCTTGAAAGTTGACGCTTGTGATTGAACATCAGTCTCAATTAAAGCCCTCTCGATTTTATGTATTTTATGTAGGATGACGTAAGCAACGTTAAGAATATAAAATGTATAATAGATTCAATTACTCTCGATAGCGATGCCTCAACGCCATTCATCTTGATTCGATCCTGAGACAAGTATTGTTTTCCAAACATCAAAACACCGATGTGGATTTCTCTCAGCACCATCGTGAAGTCATCAGAACCTATTGGTATAAGAGAAAATGCATCCATGGCATCCATGGGAACTAACTGACCGTTAAAGCTGCTAGTTTATAGCAACGCAGTCGCAGCTACAATTTCTATGTCTACTAACATACTCTTTTGAAGATCTCAAAGCACTTTTCTTTTCTCAGAAGCCTTTAATTGCAGTGTTATCAAGCATACAATGGCCGCTATGGTTTCTCATACTTGAGACGGTGTATTTAATGCATATTTAAGTCAAATTTAAGTCAAACGCTGGATGTTGTGAACATTTTCAAGGTATCGTGCCACTGCAATAACTTTTTGACAGCAAGGAGCGGTGGAGCGTTGTAAGCCACCGGCAACCATGGGTGATAAGCACATGTAAGCACAGGTAGGACCAGGCAGTGTCTGAAACCCGCCGCCAGCATGGATACACCACGGTCGTTGTTAAGACTTAGATGATATTTCAAGTCACGTTGCACCCTCCATTGCCTAGGTGTAACGGACATGCCAGGGTGATACAGCAAGTTCAGCGTGGCTTCGGCTTTAAGGACCTAGAACCTGGCATTGAAAGCCAGGGGTATCCCTAGAAGTCATAGTCGCTGTCCTCGCTGGAACGTTAACACCTTTTACAAGGGACTCCGCCATGGGGCAGTCAAGTGAACTTAGTACCTATAATGAAGCCACGTGCAAAGTTTGTGTACCTATTAAGAAAAAAAATCGGTTTTCCTAGACATAAGTGTCCATCGCAGCTGCAGGGTATTGTATTTGCAGACGGGTTTTTCGCAAGTAAGCCTGTACCTTGCATGGTAACCTGTACAAACCTGTACACTGCAAAATATTGGGTACAAGACAGAACCATGTCAGCATGGCGCAACCCTATGAACCTTGAAGGAATAGCAAGCCCACACAACCCACCTACAAGCACCTGTAAGAAAAGGGCAATACCGTAGGTAAGACCATACCAAAGCTGGCTCCTCTATGAACCTAGAAGATACAGCCAGCAATGCGCTTCAAGGGTACCTACAAACATATCTGCAAGAAAAGTACAAGATTGTATGTAAAACCATGCACGCATGGCTACTCACTGCACGTTGTCCGGTCCGGCATGACCGGCTCGCAGCGCGGCGTACAACACGATGGCCACGCCGGGCATCGCCCAGCCCAACACCAGCAGCCACTTGACCAGCAGCGACTCGGAGACGAACGCCGACACGAGCAGCGTGTGTAGATAGAAGCCTTCGCAGAGCATCCACGCGTAGTTGGTGAGCAGGAAGTAGTGGAGCACCACGTGCAGGGCACGGCACCAGAGCTGTAGGGGCACAAGGACAGTGTGGTTAGGTGCTTTCTTGCTTTCTTGCTTGCTTGCTTGCTTGCTTGCTTGCTTGCTTGCTTGCTTGCTTGCTTGCTTGCTTGCTTGCTTGCTTGCTTGCTTGCTTGCTTGCTTGCTTGCTTGCTTGCTTGCTTGCTTGCTTGCTTGCTTGCTTGCTTGCTTGCTTGCTTGCTTGCTTGCTTGCTTGCTTGCTTGCTTGCTCGCTTGCCTGCTTGCCTGCTTGCTGCTTGCTTGCTTGCTTGCTTGCTTGCTGCTTGCTTGCTTGCTTGCTTGCTTGCTTGCTTGCTTGCTTGCTTGCTTGCTTGCTTGCTTGCTTGCTTGCTTGCTTGCTTGCTTGCTTGCTTGCTTGCTTGCTTGCTTGCTTGCTTGCTTGCTTGCTTGCTTGCTTGCTTGCTAGCTAGCTTGCTTGCTTGCTAGCTTGCTTGCTTGCTTGCTTGCTTGCTTGCCTAAAATGTCTACATCCCACGAGAACCGACAAACCGATATGGTAAACACGGCAAACCGTTCGGTGACAGCAGTGACTTATGAATGATAGCAGTGACGTAGGACAGCAGTGACGTAGAACAGCAGTGACGTAGGACAGAAGTGACGTAGCACGTACCCCATTCTCGACGGTGACGTCAGGGTCCTGCACGACGAGGCCGTACCAGAGAACCCAGAGGGCGTTGTTCACGGCGAACGACGCGAACAGGTTCATATGCAGCGTGATGCGCGAGCAGCGCAGAGACCTGCGCAGAACGTAGAAAACACATTTCAGGACACATACACTTAACATCTAAACAGGCTGTAGGCTGGTCCTATGGCAGAGTGTCCTGCATCCTACAGCCTGGTGAGATGTTTGCTGGCAGAGTGTCCTGCATCCTACAGCCTGGTGAGATGTTTGCTGGCAGAGTGTCCTGCATCCTACAGCCTGGTGAGATGTTTGCTGGCAGAGTGTTCTGCATCCTACAGCCTGGTGAGATGTTTGCTGGCAGAGTGTCCTGCATCCTACAGCCTGGTGAAATGTTTGCTGGCAGTGTCCTGCATCCTACAGCCTGGTGAGATGTTTGCTGGCAGAGTTTCCTGCATCCTACAGCCTGGTGAGATGTTTGCTGGAAGAATTCCTGCATCCTACAGCCTGGTGAGATGCTTGCTGGCAGAGTGTCCTGCATCCTACAGCCTGGTGAGATGTTTGCTGGCAGAGTGTCCTGCATCCTACAGCCTAGTGAGACGTTCGCTGCTGGCAGAGTTTCCTGCATCCTACAGCCTGGTGAAATGTTTGCTGGAAGAATTCCTGCATCCTACAGCCTGGTGAGATGCTTGCTGGCAGAGTGTCCTGCATCCTACAGCCTGGTGAAATGTTTGCTGGCAGTGTCCTATATCCTACAGCCTGGTGAGATGTTTTGCTGGAAGAATTCCTGTATTTTACAGCCTGGTGAGATATTGGTCATGAATACAAAGCGCCTTTTGAAGGATAATAAAAGATTGCATTTCATGACTGTAATTCTCCAAGTTGGTGGAAGTGCCAAGTTTTGCTCTGCGGGCTGCGTCTAGGAGTGGAATTGAAAGTCTATCTTTGTGATGAAAAACAAGTGTAGTGTTTCTCGAGGCACGGCCTGCTGGACTCACTTGAAGTAGGAGAGGATGCCGAGCGACACGAGCAGCGCCACCAGCGAGATCATGTAGCCGGTCTCGTAGATCTTGATCACTTGCTGCCGCCGCTGCAACAATTGAAAGCAACACGTTACTTAACAAGTAACTCAGTCTTCATGGTCATTACTGGGACAGGGGCAGGGACAGGGACAGGGACAGGGACAGGGACAGGAACAGGGACTGGGACAGGGGCAGGGACAGGGACAGGAACAGGGACTGGGACAGGGACAGGGACAGGAACAGTGACAGGGACAGGGACAAGGACAGGGACAGGGACAGGGACAGGGACAGGGACAGGGACAGGGACAGTGACAGGAACAGGGACAGGGACAGGGACAGGGACAGGGACAGGGACATGGACAGGGACAGAGACAGAGACAGGGACAGGGACAGGGACAGGCAAAGGGACAGAGACAGGGACAGGGACAGAGACAGGGACAGGGAGGGACAGGGACAGGAACAGTGACAGGGACAGGGGCAGGGACAGGGACAGGGACAGGGACAGGGACAGGGACAGGGACAGTGACAGGAACAGGGACAGGGACAGGGACAGGGACAGGGACAGGGACAGGGACAGGGACAGGGACAGAGACAGAGACAGGGACAGGGACAGGGACAGGGACAGGGACAGGGACAGGGACAGGGACAGGGACAGGGACAGGGACAGGGACAGGGACAGAGATAGAGATAAAGAAAGAGATAGAGACAGATAAAGCGATAGAGAGGTGAGAGAAAAAAGCTTCGAGTCGCCAAGTATGAGCACACAGAGATCGCTTTCCCAGCCCGCATTTTCACGCAGCGCCCTAAAGTCTGTCGACGACAACGTGTTTGCCAGAGGAAAATAGCGGTCGGAAAATTGGCACGATTTTCTTGCTGTAATCAAGAAGGCCGGTTGAGGGTCCAAACTGACTTGAGAACTTTTCGTGTGTGGAGTGGGGGTTGAAGAAATTGGGGTGAATTTTAGCGGGTGATATTGACTTTGTGGTGGATGAAACGTGGCGGTTTTTGTAGATAGGGTTTGTGACGTCAGCGTCGGGGAAAATCATTTCCGTGTTAAAAGTGACGTGGTTTTGATTTTTAATTTGAAGAGACTTTTTAATGGAAAGTTTTACTGTTTTTTCAACTCTGATTAAAGAGATAATTTAAAAAAAAACAATTGAATCCCACTGCCATCGAGTCTCGCTCAAATATCAATGAAACTCGGTCATGGTAAAATCGACCCTTGAAACCGACGGATCTTCACTACGCGCTTGACCCCGATCACAACGTTTAGAAATGCTGCTTGAAATCTCAATGACAGGCGTTTACTGCTGGCATTTGATCACCGCCAGCGACGAATACTGAAGCCGGAAATTCACTGCATGAAATAAGTTGAATCCAGCATTCCTACGCAACATAGTACACCTCCTACAATTTTCAGCGCAATGTTTTTTCAATTATGTTTTGGATATCAATTTTCATGATTTTTTTTCTAAAAACGTTTCTCATTCTTGAGGCCATACTATTTTTTACTATTTATAGCTACTTAATTTAATTAATATTTATTACCTCTAATCGATTTTAAAACTTAAAAAAACAAATACGTATTTAAAAGACGTATTCCACTCAGAGAAAATTGAATTCAGATACCCACTGGACGTACTACCAGTTTGATAAGAAAATATTAATAACCTCTGCTAAATAACAAAGGAAGATAGGGAAATCACAACCCGAATTGCTCTGCCTGGCTTTAGCCAGTGGGTATCATGACGTCAATTTGATTGTGTGGAATAGTAAAAGGCCAGTCTGCGCATGCTCACGTTTAGGTCCTCAAGGTTCACGCATGTCGTGTAGTTCGACCAGACGTGGCCAGAGTCCGGATGCCGGAACCAGGAGCCGTTTCCGTCGCAGTCTTTGTGCGCCATCCCTGAAACATTGCAACACCGCCAACATCGCGTCAGACTCAAGAAGGCCTGGTTTACACGGTTCAATTTTTCGTTCAAGTAAGTTGAGCTCAATCTTTAGCTCAACTAACTTGAGTGAAAATTTTGAGACGCCGTTTACACGACTTAGTTTAATTAAAATATAAACGCCCACAAAACTTGGATTGTTCAGCTCGAACCACTGCTAAGAAGGCAGTGAATTATGAAAAACAACTTGGTGTCTGCAAGTGACAGTTATTTGGAAAACTGTGCATTAGTAGTTGTATTGATGGTGCCTGCTCAAAACAATGACCAGCCACGTTTGCCACATTGCGGATCTTTGACAAACTCGATTGCGTAGTATACTATATCAAAATAGTACCACCAGTAAACAGGATATTCGTCGCTGCGACTCCTAGGAAGCCTAGCCTAGCCTAGAAGTTGATGGTATACGTAAGTGTCCTCTGATTGGTTGGTTTTCGCTCTAGATTAATGAAAAATATGTATCGTTCTAAGCAAAAAAGTTGAGGCAAATAAAAAAGCCCCAGAAACGATGTTGGTGTTTGTTTGTATTTAAGATTATTTGTTAAGCAAAATTAAATACAAATTATGTTGTTAAATGTGACCTAATTCTGTCACGGAAACTGACTTGTGCCTTTACACGATCAACTTTTCCCGTCAACATGTTGACTCAACATTGATGGGAAATGTTGACATCAAGTTGGCCTAGGTTAAACAACATACGAATTGCCGGTCAGCGCTCACACGATCAACTTTCAGGAAATATTGATGGGAAATGTTTTCAAAATGTTGACATGGTTCAACTTCTCGTCGATATTGACGACGATCAGCCAATCACGTACAGCCATTTTTATCACGTGGCATGTGTCATTGCTGTCATTCTGACAGTCCAGCGCGAATTTCGAAATGGATACAGAGGACGAAGAAAACGTTGTAACTATTATGTTATCAGCAGCAATTCACATTATAAATAAAAGAAGGAAGAGAAGAAGAAGGCACCGAGTTATCTGGGCTCGGTTTTTCTTCGCAGGCTTCGTATAATCAAGAGTGTTGTTACATCGTATAAAATTGTGTTTATAAGCTCCAAACATTTATTAAAGTTTCTAAATGGTCCACGTATCCACGCTTTTAGACAGTTTTCCTATCAATGACGAAGTCAAGCTGTCAAAAATAAGATATCACATGTGATTCGAACCTAGCCAAACCTAACTGTCAAAATGTGAACAGCTGACAATCGGTAAGCGATCCAAGGAGCATGTTTCAAATATTGACGGGAAATGTTTTTATTTCGTTCACACAGGGCAATATGTTGAGTCAACATGTTGACGCAAAAAGTTGATCGTGTAAAGGCACCTTTAGGGTTCGTGAAAATGTCTATCTCTGACAGCTGCCACATTTTGGTCTGGAATCTCTGTGTTTGCTACAAAAATCGGACTCATTTCTATGAGTTGCTCATCGTTTCAGTATTAATTATGTAATAAATTGATTGCTGTCTGAAACATACTATAATGTTTGTAGTATTCCATTCTACCAACTTCAAATTGTGATTTACAATCCTAATGCATAGCAATTTGGTCCGAGGTTTAACTGTAAGTAATCGACTCTGACCATAACTAGCTAATGGACGTTGAAATTATAATGAGCACACAGAAAGCAGACCCGATTAATGGACAATGGCCAGGCGACGAACTAACTAAATGATGAACTGCGTTTGCGCAGTGAGTCTCTCATTCACTACCAAACATGTTACGCAAAATGTGGGAATAAAAACATATGAACGGCATAACGTCACTTGGTTTCAAGCTATAATGTACACCGGGAATATATATTGCTTTTATTTGCAAAATTATCAATGATTTCTTGCCAAGTTATTTGAAAGAAAAATTAACACATGTAAACTTTGTACTTAATAATCGACAAGACACAATTCCAATGGAATTTTTTTGTTAGTCTTAACAAAAATACGAGCATCCAGAACTCGCTTTTTGATAAGAGTGGGTAAATCAACAATAATTTACCATGAAGTTTAAAATAATTAAATAATGTCAAAATGTTCGCAGATGGCCTTATTTTCGAAATCACCGAAACAAAATACCTGCAACCTGTTATGTTTTTGTTTTCCCGCGACCTTCCCGGGTTGTTGCCTGTGCCGTTGATAATTTTGCTAATGACGGGGTAGCTAAAATAAAATCTCTGAAAGCACGAACATTGTTTCCAGAATATTTTTAATGGGAGCTGGTAATTGGTGATCGGGCTGATCCGCTAATGAGTTTTTAGCTGGTATCGTCGTGGCTGCGGTCACGATAGACCTCTGTCGCTTTTCTGCCCAAAGTTGGGTTCATTTCAAAAAACTTCCATTCATGCTATAATTTGTGTCCGCAATTCCGGTACGGATACAAAATTTGGACTAACTAGCAAATATGCAGCGATTATTCAGAGTAATTTTCATTCTTCCTTCGGTTTAACAAGAACTTTATCAAGTATAGGTTAAAAACCAACTGAAATATATACATTTTACAAGTAGGTATTTCTTATTTAAGTCAAGGACGCATATTTTCACTGTTTCAAACAGAGAGACAGCAAATTTGATATGCTAACGTTTAAAAAAATGTATCTTCTTCAAAACATTGGAAATTCACTTAGAAAAAAAATAGCTATAATCCTAGGATTCGCGAACAGAGGTCGCTCGTGTCTCCTTTTTTAATTTTACCATTTTCAAACACACACAAACACACCCTAGCACACACTCACATAAACAACAAAGCCCGGACGATAATTCACAAAATCTGACAGCAAAGAACCGGCGAAAATTCCTATTTATGTGACAGCTGTCATGGATTTCACCACCGCCTTGTGTGTGGTGAATCCAGAGCCCGCTGAGTTCCCTCAGCGTTGCCAGATTGTTTAGAATAAAGCGTTATCAGATGACGTCACGTCTTTGCTCGACATGAGACAGGCTTTCATTCGATAAACCGATTCCATTCAATCAAAATTCTATCAAAATGGCGTCATGATCCCCACTCGCTAAAGCCAGGCAGAGAAATTCGGGTTGTGATTTCCCTGTCTTCCTTTGTTGTTTAGCAGAGCTAATTAATATTTTTTCCAAACTGGTACTACGTCCAGTGGGTATCTGACGTCATTTTTCTCTATATTCACAGGACTTGAGAAATAAACCACGAAATGATCAAATAAAGTCCAAGAAGAATGCATTGAAGCTTCAACAGACAACAATCAGCAACTAAATTGACCGAGCAGGCAGACACGGTCCTTCGATCGTTGCCAGGTAAACCAAATACAAAAAAAAACACAAAAACCAACCCCCAACCCCCGGCACCGCGCTGTCAGCAACAAGTAGCATGAGTCTGGAACAGCTGACGACAACACTCAAGAAAGATGACTTCCTGGCCAAGATCCTCAAAGACCTCGAGTGTCCTGTTTGCTACGAGTATTACTTTCAGGTGCGACTTCAGCCAAGATACTTTTTAGTAAACATCTCACCAGGCTGTAGGATGCAGGACACGCGGCCAGCAAACATCTCACCAGGCTGTAGGATGCAGGACACTCTGCCAGCAAACATCCCACCAGGCTGTAGGATGCAGGACACTCTGCCAGCAAACATCTCACCAGGCTGTAGGATGCAGGACACTCTGCCAGCAAACATCTCACCTGGCTGTAGGATGCAGGAAACTCTGCCAGCAAACATCTCACCAGGCTGTAGGATGCAGGACACTCTGCCAGCAAACATCTCACCTGGCTGTAGGATGCAGGAAACTCTGCCAGCAAATATCTCACCAGGCTGTAGGATGCAGGAAACTCTGCCAGCAAACATCTCACCAGGCTGTAGGATGCAGGAAACTCTGCTAGCAAACATCTCACCAGGTTGTAGGATGCAGGACACTGCCAGCAAACATCTCGCCAGGATGTAGGATGCAGGGCACTCTGCCAGAAAACATCTCACCAGGCTGTAGGATGCAGGACACTCTGCCAGCAAACATCTCACCAGGCTGTAGGATGCAGGACACTCTGCCAGCAAACATCTCACCAGGCTGTAGGATGCAGGACACTCTGCCAGAAAACATCTCACCAGGCTGTAGGATGCAGGACACTCTGCCAGCAAACATCTCACCAGGCTGTAGGATGCAGGACACTCTGCCAGAAAACATCTCACCAGGCTGTAGGATGCAGGATACTCTGCCAGAAAACATCTGATCAGGCTGTAGGATGCAGGACACTCTGCCAGCAAACATCTCACCAGGCTGTAGGATGCAGGACACTCTGCCAGCAAACATCTCACCAGGCTGTAGGATGCAGGACACTCTGCCAGCCACATCTCAGCAGGCTGTAGGATGCAGGACACTCTGCCAGCAAACATCTCACCAGGCTGTAGGATGCGGGACACTCTGCCAGCAAACATCTCACCAGGCTGTAGGATGCAGGACACTCTGCCAGCAAACATCTCACCAGGCTGTAGGATGCAGGAAACTCTGCCAGCAAACATCTCACCAGGCTGTAGGATGCAGGACACTCTGCCAGCAAACATCTCACCAGGCTGTAGGATGTAGGACACTCTGCCAGCAAACTTCTCGCCAGGCTGTAGGATGCAGGACACTCTGCCAGCAAACATCTCACCAGGCTGTAGGATGCAGGACACTCTGCCAGCAAACATCTCACCAGGCTGTAGGATGCAGGACACTCTGCCAGCAAACTTCTCGCCAGGCTGTAGGATGCAGGACACTCTGCCAGCAAACATCTCACCAGGCTGTAGGATGCAGGACACTCTGGCAGCAAACATCTCACCAGGCTGTAGGATGCAGGACACTCTGCCAGCAAACATCTCACCAGGCTGTAGGATGCAGGACACTCTGCCAGCAAACATCTCACCAGGCTGCAGGACACTCTGCCAGCAAACATCTCACCAGGCTGTAGGATGCAGGACACTCTGCCAGAAAACATCTCACCAGGCTGTAGGATGCAGGATACTCTGCCAGAAAACATCTGATCAGGCTGTAGGATGCAGGACACTCTGCCAGCAAACATCTCACCAGGCTGTAGGATGCAGGACACTCTGCCAGCAAACATCTCACCAGGCTGTAGGATGCAGGACACTGCCAGCAAACATCTCACCAGGCTGTAGGATGCAGGACACTCTGCCAGCAAACATCTCACCAGGCTGTAGGATGCAGGACACTCTGCCAGCAAACATCTCACCAGGCTGTAGGATGCAGGGCACTCTGCCAGCAAACATCTCACCAGGCTGTAGGATGCAGGACACTCTGCCAGCAAACATCTCACCAGGCTGTAGGATGCAGGACACTCTGCCAGCAAACATCTCACCAGGCTGTAGGATGCAGGACACTCTGCCAGCAAACAACTCACCAGGCTGTAGGATGCAGGACACTCTGCCAGCAAACATCTCACCAGGCTGTAGGATGCAGGACACTCTGCCAGCAAACATCTCACCAGGCTGTAGGATGCAGGACACTCTGCCAGCAAACATCTCACCAGGCTGTAGGATGCAGGACACTCTGCCAGCAAACATCTCACCAGGCTGTAGGATGCAGGACACTCTGCCAGCAAACATCTCACCAGGCTGTAGGATGCAGGGCACTCTGCCAGCAAACATCTCACCAGGCTGTAGGATGCAGGACACTCTGCCAGCAAACATCTCACCAGGCTGTAGGATGCAGGACACTCTGCCAGCAAACATCTCACCAGGCTGTAGGATGCAGGACACTCTGCCAGCCACATCCCAGCATGTCCTGGCTATTTGCAGGAGATCTACATGTGTGAGAACGGACACAACGTGTGCTGCAACTGCCGTGCGCGACTCTCCGAGTGTCCGCTCTGCAAGGGCGCCATCTTGAACACGCGCAACCTGTTCGCTGAACACCTCATCTTGAATCTTGACGTGTTGCTGCCTTGCAAGTATTCGTCCAAGGGGTGCGTTCACACCTGCTACTTGTTGACTTGATGCACTTGCTGCTCGTTGCTACAGTTTTGTGTTCGTGCCTATGGGATGAAATATGACCAAAATGCAGCCAAACATAAATGTGAATATGCCAAAGGCAGGTTCAGGCAAAGCCTGTGCCCACAAGGAAACCCGATTCTCATAAGGCAAACCGAATGCCACTGTGAATTAATATCATGCAAAAAATTCCAATAAGCCCATACAGCTAAAGTTTCCTGATATTTACCGTCGAAATTAAACTTTATTGCAAAAAATCGCGACTTATTTCTTGCTTATACTATGGAAGTCCAGAATCACTGAAATTGAGCATTTTGTTGGCGATGCTTGTTGTTGCCTTCCAAGAATCAGAAATTTTCAACATTTAAAATTTAAAATTAAATTCCTCGCAACCTGTCATATTGAAACTATGCAACTGTTAACAATCTTTTTGCATGTGTCATGTGTCATCTGTCATGTGTCATGGTGTCATGTGTCATGTGTCATGTGTCACGTGTCATGTGTCATGTGTCATGAGTCACGTGCCATGTGTCACGTGTCAAAACTAGAGCTAGTCGGCACCGAGGGTTTGTGCGATTGCGCCAATTGATTCCGTGTCCGTCGCTCAACAGGTGTCTGGAAAAGCTGGCCGGGAAAGCGATGGAAAACCACCTGCAAGCGTGCGAGTTCGGCTACAAGTGTTTCCACTGCGACCAGGGCGTTCCCGAGAGGCAGTGCAAGTGGATGGGACACTTTTCTCAGTTGCTAGGTAACCGCATCTCTCAATACACACCGATTCCATTCAATCAAAATTCTATCAAAATGACGTCATGATACCCACCCGCTAAAGCCAGGTAGAGCAATTCGGGTTGTGATTTCCCTATCTTCCTTTGTTATTTAGCAGAGCTAATTCATATTTTTTTTAAACTGGTAGTACGTCCAGTGGGTATCTGACGTCTTTTAGAGATTAAGGTGGTTTGGACATGTGAAGAGAATGGTTGATATGCGAATTACAGGAAGGTATGTTTGAGAATTCAGCAGTGGGATGACGAAGAGTGGGAAGACCTAGGGAAAGATGTAGAGAGAAGATAATAGAGGATGTAGAAGGACGTGGAAAGTGGAGTGATGTGGATGATAATAGATTATGGGAGAACAGAGAGCAATATAAGGAATAAGTAGAGAGGATGGACTAAAGCAATGAAGAAGATTAAGAAGAGGAAGATGTAGAAACAACAGAATCATCCGGAGTGGCAACCCGCTAGTACAACCTGAGGTCCTTGATTTAGGTGAATCATTCCACCCTTTGACCCAATGTACATTTCGAAATGAAGAAAAGAAATTATTTTTATTATACCTGATACTTCTTTTGGGAACGACTTTTTTATTTTTATTTTTTCACTTTTTTCAAGTTTATTTCCCACTAAATAATTTCTGCCTGAAGCTATTCAACCTAGAATCTTGTCCAGTGCGCATGACTGAAGCACCGCACCACCGACCACCCCTAGCACACGTGGAGGGCAGCCACCCTTCGATCACCAGCCCCGGACCGCGTACCGAGATGGTCTGCAACACGTACACCGTGTCTCGCTGCTTGGAGACGCGCCTGCTCTACAACTGCTTCGGCACCGAGATGTTCTGGTGCATCCTCTACTTCCGGCCGGCCAGCAACGCGCACTACGCATACGTCAAGTTCGCAGGGCCGAAGGTAGACGGAAATACCCGACGCTTGATTTGAGTAATTGTGTTTATTGGTTGTGCTGTTTGTTCATGGTATGAGCATTGGAGATATCAAAATAAGTATTTGAAATATTGTTAAAGACACTACATTGGGTCATGTTATAATCTTTTATCTGTCAAATCCATTCCGTTTCATCAGCTTTCACTATTTAATTTAAAGCCTATTTGATTTAAGGATAACCTTGTCCGCTTAGCGCCAGTAGTCAATACTACGATTACCAACAAGATGCAAAATAAAATTTCACTGATTTACCTTCATTTTTAACTGCATTAGTAATATAACTGTGATAATAAAGTTACTTGTACCTCGTAAACTGCTACTAATTTGTCCTGTGACCTGTGTCCCTGCTTCCTCGGCCAGCACAAGTCTGCGCATGTCCACAACATCCGCAACATCCACAACTTTGTCCTGTGTCACAAAGAACTACAACTCTGTCCTGTCCTGTTTTTTCTGCAAGCCTTGCATGATGTCTGCTAAAAGCTTTGTGTCCCTGCTCCCTCGTCCAGCACAAGTCTGCGCCATGTCCTATTTTCAACACATTCCTCTAACAAACATCCACAACTTTGTCCTGTGTCCTTGCTCCCTCGTCCAGGACAAGTCTGCGCCACGCTTCGAGTACGAAGTGGTCTTCCGCAGCGAGGACGGACGACACGCGCTGGTGAAACGCGGCCTGGTGTTGTCGACCACCGAGAGCGTGATCGGCACCAGCAAGGTGGTACCCCTGGACGACAAGATCCTCGCCTTCTACGTCAACATGGGCCAGCTGCGATGCTCCGTGCAAGTCTTCGACAAGCCCATCGCTGTCTAACCGAGCTTCCACCAGCACTAACACGCCTTTTACCAGAGATTACTCCTATTTTCCAGCTTCGATGATGTTTTACAAGGGTTTTAGCAACTTCTTTGGTGTCACTAGACAGGATTGACAGCGAAAAATGATGAAATGAAATGGATGTAAGAGATAATAGATGAAAATATGACACAATAATAATTTCTAAAAGCTTACTATACTTTTAAATGTTTAAATTGATGTTTCTATTGCTTATAACGCAATGAAAGGCCCTTTGTGTAGAAAACTAGAACCGTCCAGGCGGCGACGGCAAAGCAATGAAACACCATGAAACGCCGCGTTGTCAACATCAACGGGAATCTCCCCCGGGCGCAGAGCCGCCATAACCATCCCTCCCACTCAGCCTGCATGCAGACACCGTCTATAGAGTTAATTTCCCTTATCTTAGACGCAGACGCAGCGAGTGTAATCCCCGGCGGCCGGGGGCTAAGTAATTGATTAATTGATGCTGGGATTAGGAACGCGCAAGGCGGTGGAAAAGCCGGCTGGATCGCAGACAGTGGAAAAAATAGGGGGCGGTATTAAAGTTTTCTTTGAGACATGGCTCCCCGGAAAATATACGTTTCATTTAATATAAGTTCGTTGAGTTATTACTGTCTTAAAACAAGGGTTTTTCCACATCTTAGCATAATAGTTTTCATAAAAACTATTTGACTGAGTAAGTGAACGCTAAGTTCCCAAACTCAAGCTTTTTCCAACGTTTCACCAACGGTCTAAACTCGAGTGCCAATTAGCAACAAATCTAAACAAGGGAACCACAAGTTAACTTGTTATTTGAGTTAAGTTGTTGAATAGCGTGCGCCGCAATGGCATGATGACGTCAACAAGGCCGATAAGGTCAGGGTCGGTGTCGTCCCATCGCTTGGCAACGGAGTGGAAGGTGGTGAATGTGAGAATTCACCGCTCGCCGCTGGGCAAAGCCACGACGCCGACAACTAAGTGTCCTCCCCGCTAAACAACCCCGGCGTCTCGGCGGCCTGGAGGGAGGCTAGCGACAGGGCAGAGGTTGACTCTACGTGTATCGTTCAACACTTCATATAATTGGCACGAAGCAGATCAACAATCTTATCAACCAAGTGATTGAGTATGTGAGTGAAGTTAATCTTCCATTACAAATAATGCTGAAACAATACGGTGTTCTTGATAGCTTTGCCTGTCCATGATATACAGGCTAAACGGACAAATCATTTGTGATAAAATTTTCAGAATATCTATCTTGTCTCATAACTAGAACCTAATACTATTTTCAGCTATTTTAAACGACAGTGTTTATTATAAATCTATTTTTACTAAATATTTCAGATTTCTCAAATTCCGTTTGTTACTCACAAAGCTGTGAAAACATGGCGGCCACACCCCAGTTAGATCTTTATAAAACAAGCACACCGGAGCGCTGTTCGGTGAAAACATGGCGGCCACGCGCCAGTTGGATCTCTATAAAACAAGCACACCGGAGCGCTGTTCGGTGAAAACATGGCGGCCACGCGCCAGTTGGATCTCTATAAAACAAGCACACCGGAGCGCTGTTCGGTGAAAACATGGCGGCCACGCGCCAGTTGGATCTCTATAAAACAAGCACACCGGAGCGCTGTTCGGTGAAAACATGGCGGTCACGCGCCAGTTGGATCTCTATAAAACAAGCACACCGGAGCGCTGTTCGGTGAAAA
The DNA here is from genome assembly GCA_921293315.2 of Nemurella pictetii. Classification (NCBI taxonomy): domain Eukaryota; kingdom Metazoa; phylum Arthropoda; class Insecta; order Plecoptera; family Nemouridae; genus Nemurella; species Nemurella pictetii. The sequence continues at coordinate 3,045,023 of OV121125.1, read as the reverse complement.
CATGGCGGCCACGCGCCAGTTGGATCTCTATAAAACAAGCACACCGTAGCGCTGTTCGGTGAAAACATGGCGGTCACGCGCCAGTTAGATCTTTATAAAACAAGCACACCGGAGCGCTGTTCGGTGAAAACATGGCGGCCACGCGCCAGTTGGATCTCTATAAAACAAGCACACCGGAGCGCTGTTCGGTGAAAACATGGCGGCCACCCCACACGGAAGCACTTATATGAATTTTATAAGAAAAATATAAGAAACTTATATGGCGTATAAGGTTTATAGAAGGATGAATTTGGAAAATATACAAAACTTGTATTTTAAAAATATACATTTTATATAAGTTTTATTTTTATATTTTTCTTTAGAAAAAAATATATTTTTCTTTAATTTTTTGTATATTATTCCTACAAGACAAACTTATATTTTTTTAATAGGTGATTTACGCCATAGAAAATATAAGAAACTTGTATTTTCAAAATATAAATTTTTATTAAGTTTTTTTTTATATTTTTCTTTTAAGAAAAATATATTTTTCTTTAATTTTTTGTATATTTTTCCTACAAGATAAACTTATATTTTTTTAATAGATGATTTACGCCATAGAAAATATAAGAAACTTGTATTTTCAAAATATACAATTTTAGTAAGTTTTGTCATTATATTTTTCTTAAAATTAAAATATTTATTACTTAAATTTTTTGTATATTTTTTCTACAAGACAAACTTATATTTTTTTTAAAGGCGGTTTACGGCATGGAAAATATAAAATACTTGTATTTTCCAAATATAAGTTTTAGTAACATTAATTAATTAATTCGATTCATGATTTGTAAGTAATTTCTACATTAAAACTTATATTTTAACCTTTAAATTGGCAAAAGACGCTACAAGTGACTGCTATCTATGTTCAAAATTTCACCAATATCTAACATAAAGTATTCTTTTTATATGCGAAATTTCTTTTCCCCCATAAGAGCCCATGCTTATGGACTTAGCCGAAATCGCCCCAACATTTCATTCACCACTCGTTCCACTTATCTCTGCACTATCGTAGTGCCATTATCGTAGTAGCGTAGGGCTAAGATATCTTTTGACTCCATGTGGTATACTGTTATTTGTTTTAAAACTAACCATAGGGCCTAATGCCATCATTTTACTTTTTATTTCCGAGATTTTTCCTTAATTTCAATATAGCGCTTCTATTTGAACACGTCCATCACAGCCAATCACAGCGCTGGCCTTGGCGCTGTCATGTGTCGAACTCACAATCCAATATGGCGGAATTGACGGTGACGGTTACGACGCCACAAGTGTTTCTTTTCTGATTTCAAAGGAATCTTGGCACGTTCTCGCCGTGTAATATCACTGCTGATAAAACTTATAGTGTGCTATTCATTTAGTGAAAAGTTTGTGACCTGGATCGTATTCTTCTCAGGTATGTTATACAATTAAATTTGTTTGTGAGTTTGTGGGCATGCTTGTGCTTTGGTTGTTTGTGGACTAACATTTATTTTTCTGCAGATGCTGATGCTGAGAGTTCTGATGCCACTACTAATTGATGGCCTACTGATGTGCTATACCAATACGATTACTAGGATGACGAGTCATTGCAAGAATTCACTTCTCCATCTAGATGACAACATACACCTTGGCTCAAGATTGTCACAAAATTTTGGTGAGTGTTAACATCATACCGATCATTCAACAAACTCCCAGCCTAGATTTCTCATTCTTGCATTGGATTCGAGAATTGTCACCACCGAGTAGAGGTGAAGCGTGTTATGAATGGGCGCCAAATCTGGCTGACGGTTGATACACTTGAGAGGCTGAATTCTTCGATGATCTAGTGCACGAATCGGCAATCTGAGTAAAGTGCTAATAATGATTATTGACTCCAGTTGAGTCAAAGTTGAGGTTAATAGGCATTACATCTAAAGTCAGTTTGCACTGCACCACATTGAATCAAGCTTAAAGATACGTGCAAGGTATCATGCATTGGCCCGAGTTCGGAGCGTTGCAAGCCTCACGATTGCTGCATTTGCTACATGTCTCAAATGTTGAATACGGTTCAAAATTTCCAAGCGTTGCGCTGAGTTTTGGCCTATTGCTCCGTTTATCTTTACCGTACGATTCGAAAAATATCCCAGTATTTAGCAAACTATGGTTTTGTGTTAAAATATTATAATCTAGGAAAGAAAAGCTATTATCTACAAATATTCAAATGAGACACTTGAGCTTGATTCTCTTACTAGATTTGTAAACATTTATGGTGCGTTTCAAATCATTTGCATAAATACGGCAATTTCTCATTTATCTGCGTTTCACTTGCCACTCTACCCCAGGATAATGAGGATCATCTTACAATAAAATCAGCTCATAATGTTTGATTATCTTTTGCAGAGGCTGGAGTGAACACACGCTTCCCTTTCAGAAGTAGTTGTTCAGCACAGTCGTTTACTTGAAGAGCCAAGGGCTGCGGAAAAGCCTCAAAATGATAGCGAGCTTCGCCAAAAAGAAGCGGAAGCCGTCGCCTCTAGTGAGTCCAATGATTAGAGATTTTAATATGTTTTATAATAGATAAGTGGGTACATTTCACTTATACTCTAGTGCTTTTAATTTAATAACAATAATTTTCTAAATGTTTGAATTGGATTAGAATTTCTATAAAATTCATTTTATTCAAAAATAAATTGTTCTTATTCTGAAAGTTATGTTTCTGAACTTCAATAACTTTATTTATTGAGATACTAGTTTAATCTTGTGTGTAAAAATATACACAGTTCAATTTAATTTTCAATTTTTTAGTTACTTAATGCCTGTTCCTGAAATCTTTAGATGGTGTAGTTTTGTTTGCCCAATTGCCATTGCTCAATTTTGTGGTAAAAACACTATTTTCACATCACTTTGAATAAGATGTATAAAATGGTACAATTACATGTAATAAATTTATTTTTTTCACATCATGTGCCAATTATTTTGTAGATAGGTACCTAAAACTTTTTCTATATTCTCTCCTTATATTTTTTCATCATATTCCCTATATTTTTCTTCCATACTACATATTTTATAATCATATATTTTTTTGAGGGGTATTCTTGTATTTTTTATACAAGAATTCTATATTTCTTCCTTATATTTTAAATCTATTTTCCATATATTTTTCTTCTACAAAACTTACATTGCAAAAAAATACATATTTCTTTCTTAATTTTTATACTGAAAAGTCCAAATGTCTTGTAAGTTGAAAATATAGAAAACTTATAAGTTAACCTTACATTTTCCATACATTCTTATAAGAAAAATAGAAGGTAAAAAAATATATTTTTTGTATAAGTGCTTCCGTGTGGGACGCGCCAGTTGGATCTCTATAAAACAAGCACACCGGAGCGCTGTTCGGTGAAAACATGGCGGCCACGCGCCAGTTGGATCTCTATAAAACAAGCACACCGGAGCGCTGTTCGGTGAAAACATGGCGGCCACGCGCCAGTTGGATCTCTATAAAACAAGCACACCGGAGCGCTGTTCGGTGAAAACATGGCGGCCACGCGCCAGTTGGATCTCTATAAAACAAGCACACCCGAGCGCTGTTCGGTGAAAACATGGCGGCCACGCGCCAGTTGGATCTCTATAAAACAAGCACACCGTAGCGCTGTTCGGTGAAAACATGGCGGCCACACCCCAGTTAGATCTTTATAAAACAAGCACACCGGAGCGCTGCTCGTTGAAAACATGGCGGTCACGCGCCAGTTGGATCTCTATAAAACAAGCACACCGTAGCGCTGTTCGGTGAAAACATGGCGGCCACGCGCCAGTTGGATCTCTATAAAAAAAGCACACCGGAGCGCTGTTCGGTGAAAACATGGCGGCCACGCGCCAGTTGGATCTCTATAAAACAAGCACACCGTAGCGCTGTTCGGTGAAAACATGGCGGCCACGCGCCAGTTGGATCTCTATAAAAAAAGCACACCGGAGCGCTGTTCGGTGAAAACATGGCGGCCACGCGCCAGTTGGATCTCTATAAAACAAGCACACCGTAGCGCTGTTCGGTGAAAACATGGCGGCCACGCGCCAGTTGGATCTCTATAAAACAAGCACACCGGAGCGCTGTTCGGTGAAAACATGGCGGCCACGCGCCAGTTGGATCTCTATAAAAAAAGCACACCGGAGCGCTGTTCGGTGAAAACATGGCGGCCACGCGCCAGTTGGATCTCTATAAAACAAGCACACCGTAGCGCTGTTCGGTGAAAACATGGCGGCCACGCGCCAGTTGGATCTCTATAAAACAAGCACACCGGAGCGCTGTTCGGTGAAAACATGGCGGCCACGCGCCAGTTGGATCTCTAACGAACAAGCACACAGGAGCCATTGAGTTTATTCCCGAGCACTGTTCAGTGAAAACATGGCGGCCTCGCGCCAGTTGGATCTCTAGTAAACAAGCACACCGGAGCGCTGTTCGGTGAAAACATGGCGGACTCGACATTCTAAGCCCCTGAGACGCTCTCAGCGTGCGACGCGTAAAATAATTATGATAATGAAGAAAGTTTTGGAGCGCTGAGGGATTAAGCTTTTGAGAACGCCGGGGTGGGCGCTGGGAAAACAGGTTTTTCATGCCGCTCGTTACGCGCGAGTCTTTGCAGAAAGAGCTCGTCTTACGCGAGGTTAAGCGCGCAATTTGGGCGGAGATAATCACGTTATTAAATCTCAGCGCGCTGGTTGCGTTCCAGTGCTTCATGCCTCCTACAAAGACTGATTTTAAACATTTTCATGGAGAAAATTTCGAGCGTCATTGATGATGTCAGTTATTTAAGGTGTTGCCGGCTAGAAAAATCACGTTTAGTGTGCAAAGAAATGATAAATTGATTGTGATACTTTCATACCATTCTTATATTGATGGCGCGATGGATTACGGCCTTCTCCCAGATTACCGTTGGGGTGTTTGAGATGCCCGTAATTTTAGGCGAACCTGGCAGACCGGGGTGAAGTTACGGTAAGCAAGTGCAATCATCATCAGTAAAATATACTTTTTTATTAGTCAACCTGTCAGTTGACACTTGATATTGAGCATCAGTGGCACACAAAGCCATCTCAATAAAACGTACGATGAGGTTAAGTAAAGTTTAACATCATTCGGTGATTTCTTGCAGATGACAAGTCTGTCAAACTGGCCGAGCTACACACAAATCCGGACCAGCGGAAATTAAAATCTGTAAGATATCAAATTCTAAGCGCCCCGTGAGACGAGCTCTTCTGGCAGCTTTCGATCCTTGTTACCATCAGATACGCGATCTCCGAGCAGCGACGGCAAACTCAATTTGGCTCATCGAGCTACCAATTTGCAGAATCTTTTCACCGGCACGGTGCATGCAAAGCTTTGAGGGAAAGATCCCGGCTTTCATCATTTTTATTCGGGGGTAGAAAAAACAGAATCTGTAAAAGCTTCGTCGCAGATAATCCTTTGAGCACGTGCCGAGACGCATCTCATGTCGAAATGAGTCGATATATTATCCTTTGGCGAGCTACGCTGGCGGGTCTTCGAGGGCTTGCTGGCGATACAGATCGCTCACTTGACGATTTACATAGAAAAACTTAAATAAAAATATTGATATTTTCTAGAATTTATGTTCTAAAAAATTACTAACAAAAAATATTCTTAACAAATATTGACTCTATGGACCGTTCTTCATCCTCGGAAAACGGACGTCATATACCCACTGAAAAACGCTTGTGATTTTCCTGTCTTCATTGGTCTAAGCAGTCAATAAACCGATTCCATTCAAGCAACGTGACGCGGTCAGACACCCGCTAAGAAAAGCCAGTTGGCTTGTGATTTCCCTGTCTTCCTTGGTTGAATAAGCAGAGTCAATACACCGATTCCATTCAAGCAACGTGACGCGGTTAGACACCCGCTAAGAAAAGCCAGTTGGCTTGTGATTTCCCTGTCTTCCTTGGTTAAATAAGCAGAGTCAATACACCGATTCCATTCAAGCAACGTGACGCGGTCAGACACCCGCTAAGAAAAGCCAGTTGGCTTGTGATTTCCCTGTCTTCCTTGGTTGAATAAGCAGAGTCAATACACCGATTCCATTCAAGCAACGTGACGCGGTCAGACACCCGCTAAGAAAAGCCAGTTGGCTTGTGATTTCCCTGTCTTCCTTGGTTGAATAAGCAGAGTCAATACACCGATCCCATTCAAGCAACGTGACGCGGTCAGACACCCGCTAAGAAAAGCCAGTTGGCTTGTGATTTCCCTGTCTTCCTTGGTTGAATAAGCAGAGTCAATACACCGATTCCATTCAAGCAACGTGACGCGGTCAGACACCCGCTAAGAAAAGCCAGTTGGCTTGTGATTTCCCTGTCTTCCTTGGTTTAATAAGCAGAGTCAATACACCGATTCCATTCAAGCAACGTGACGCGGTCAGACACCCGCTAAGAAAAGCTAGTTGGCTTGTGATTTCCCTGTCTTACATGGTTAAGAAGGGTCATTTATAATAGGTAAGTTTGATATAAAAAAAATTGATTGAATGGAATAGGTGTGTTCTAGACATCTCTCAATGACACCACACTACGTAGCATCACGTAGCATCACGTAGCATCACGTAGCATCACGTAGCATCACGTAGCATCACGTAGCATCACGTAGCATCACGTAGCATCACGTAGCATCACGAAGCATCACGTAGCATCACGTAGCATCACGTAGCATCACGTAGCATCACGTAGCATCACGTAGCATCACGTAGCATCACGTAGCATCACGTAGCATCACGTAGCATCACGTAGCATCACGTAGCATCACGTAGCATCACGTAGCATCACGTAGCATCACGTAGCATCACGAAGCATCACGTAGCATCACGTAGCATCACGTAGCATCACGTAGCATCACGTAGCATCACGTAGCATCACGTAGCATCACGAAGCATCACGTAGCATCACGTAGCATCACGTAGCATCACGTAGCATCACGTAGCATCACGTAGCATCACGTAGCATCACGTAGCATCACGTAGCATCACGTAGCATCACGTAGCATCACGTAGCATGGTATACTCGCTACGGAGCGACTTGCAAGTGATATAACTCAAATGTACTCGCTTGCAAATAGAAAAGTTTACCCGTTTGCGTCGCCCGACATTTGGAAGTCGCACATGTCCGGAATGAAAATGTGATAAAGTTTCTTCCGGAAGTCTGCCTCGCAAACTTTTATATGTTTTGGCATAAATTATTTGCAAACTGTATTTTCTTCTGCGTATGCAAGTGGAGCGGGGAGGTTGGGGTTGTTTTTTATGAGTAAGTTACGAGATACTTGATGGGGGGTTGGGCAAAAAGCAGCCAATAAAATCATTATCAATCCCTTAGCGCACAACTTGGCAAGAAGAGCAATGCTGCGGACAGGGAAACCGACAGAAAATTGCATCGACTGCTATTTCTACTTACTTTCTTATCGAGCTTCTAAGCTTCCTCCATACTTTGTTATATTTTTTGTCTTGAAACACTAACATTAAATACACCTATTCCAATCAAACATAATTCTTTCAAAATGACGTCATGATACCCACTGATGTTTGCTGGCAGCGTGTCCTGCATCCTACAGCCTGGCGAGGTGTTTGCTGGCAGTGTCCTGCATCCTACAGCCTGTTGAGATGTTTGCTGGCAGAGAGTCCTGCATCCTACAGCCTGGTGAGATGTTTTCTGGCAGAGTGTCCTGCATCTTACAGCCTGGTGAGATGTTTGCTGGCAGAGTGTCCTGCGTCCTACAGCCTGGTGAGATGTTTGCTGGCAGAGTGTCCTGCATCCTACAGCTTGGTGAGATGTTTGCTGGCAGAGAGTCCTGCATCCTACAGCCCGGTGAGATGTTTTCTGGCAGAGTGTCCTGCATCCTACAGCCTGGTGAGATGTTTGCTGGCAGAGTGTCCTGCATCCTACAGCCTGGTGAGATGTTTGCTGGCTGAGTGTCCTGCATCCTACAGCCCGGTGAGATGTTTGCTGGCAGAGTGTCCTGCATCCTACAGCCTGGTGAGATGTTTGCTGGCAGAGTGTCCTGCATCCTACAGCCTGGTGAGATGTTTGCTGGCAGAGTGTCCTGCATCCTACAGCCTGGTGAGATGTTTGCTGGCAGAGTGTCCTGCATCCTACAGCCTGGTGAGATGTTTGCTGGCAGAGTGTCCTGCATCCTACAGCCTGGTGAGATGTTTGCTGGTAGAGTGTCCTGCATCCTACAGCCTGGTGAGATGTTTGCTGGCCGAGTGTCCTGCATCCTACAGCCTGGTGAGAACACTGATGGAACCACGGCTCACGAAGCTCGATGCTGTCTGCAGCTAAGCGAGAGAAGTAAATGCGATTTTCGTCTTGTTCGAGTTTATTTGGGGGCAAGACTCATGACGACGCCAAGGGACAGCTCACGGCGACGTCTGCACGATAACTTTTCAATCCTCGCGTTGTTCTGCCTCCGGGGAGTTCGCTGCTTGGGTCACTCGTGCATTCCCAACGCGGCCCCAGCCACGAGATTGAAATACTTTTTGTTTGGATTTGTTTTCATATCTGTCCATGCAGAAAGCAACGTTGTTTGTGTGAAATTGTTTTGTGTTTTGGGACTCAGGTTTGAGTTGCTAGGACTTCGCGATCGGTTGCTTCAGTCGCGTTTGTGGATGAGCGTTTTTTCCATGGTACTGAGCGTCAGTAGACCTATTACACTCAGAGAAAAATTACGTCAGATACCCACTGGACGTACTATCAGTTTAAAAAAATATTGATTAGCAATGCTTAATAACAAAGATAGGGAAATCATAACCCGAATTGCTCTGCCTGGCTTTAGCGAGTGGGTATCATGACGTCATTTCGATAGAATTATGATTGAATGGAATAGGTGTATTATATGAAACTTCTTTGTGGGTCTGAACTGATCAAGTAGTGTGTTCACCAGCTGATTCAGCACCTGGAAATGGTTTAGTGGAAAAAAAAGTTTACAGGCGTTAAAACAGCTACAAACCAGCGTTGATTTTAAACAATTAAAATCTTAAGCTGTTCCATGTGACAAGTTGTGTAAAATTATTTCGAAAATTAAGTCTCATAATTGAAAATTACTTGGCATCTAGAATGAGAAACTTGATATCAAAGAAACGTAATATTTCTGTGAAAACTGATCCAAAAATTAAGTTTTTTTTTTAAATATGCAAGTAGTAGGAAGTATAAGTTGCAATCTTGGGAGTATTCTACAAATTTCGTGAATGATGCCAAGTTACGCTGCTTTAATTTCCAGATGGAAATACTATTTCTTGGTACTTGTTTTGACACCGGTACATGCAGACTAGCAAGATGAATGCATTGTAAACGACGTCATAGTGGTATTTGTAACATACATTAGTTTGCAGTCACACGGAAACTGTCTTCAAGCTGTTATTTGAATCCAGCTTGTTTTTAGTTCGAGTTCCTTGTTTCCAGTGCAATCTGAACTGAGTTCCAAGAAGAAATATTTGTGTGTGCAAATTGACAAAACACAATTTAAAACCCGAAGACAATATCACCGTTTCCTTCACTTGAAACGAGTCCGCATAACGAAGGCTGTGATACTGATATTTATATAGACTCTTTTCACCCCCCGGTTTTGGCTTACGCTTTTACACAACATTTGGTGGCCATCTTGCGGTAATTTCACGGCGCATGTGAAACTCAAGCGAATTTGTCCAGCGTTTCTTAAAGAGAAAAAGAAGGAAACAAACTTTGTCTTCTAAATCCAACGGGCAGTGAGTCTCAGTTCATCGCTTTTCACTGGAGCCGTTTCACATTTTGACTCTTCCACAAAGAGGTTTTAAATAATACACACATTGCATTCAACCAAAATGACGCCATGATACACACTCGCTAAAGCCAGGAAGAGCAATTCGGGTTGTGATTTCCCTGTCTTCCCTTGTTACTTAGCAGAGCTATTTTTTTCCAAACTGATGGCACATCCAGTGGGTATCTGACGTCATTTTTCTCTGAGTGGAATAGGTCTACAACAAACATATTTGTTTTTTTAGATTTAAAATTCATAATCAAAATCATGCCAAGTTATGTATTTCTTGAATTAAACTTGAAACCTATTCATCCAAAGCCCGCGTTGCATAATTGATGATGCTTAACGCCGTCAAGGAAGGATCCAGGTTCCTAACGCCGAGATAACGTAGGTAACTCGGGCGTCATCGAGTCCATAATCCCCGCTAAGAGCTTGCTGCCAAGTCTCATATCGTCTCCAGCCCCGGCCTAAAGGCCGCTTGTCTTTGAACCATCCCTTATTGAGTCAATACCTTCGTCCCCCGGGGTCGGTCCTCGCTGCTCTCGGCTCACCCCACGATTATCCTGCACGATCGAGTCGCAAACAGGACATCCGCGAAAAGAAGGCAGTTTTTTGTCAGAAAAAACTATTAACTGGGTATTTAATGGTATGGCCTTAACTCAGAAACTATTAGTTGCAATAGTTTTATTATTCTACCATATTATTCTATTAATCTTAATATCCTAACACTACCCTGTCTTTATATTTATTGTACATTTGTATTTTTAGAACAACACGACAAAGGTTTGTTATCGACAGAAAGCATTTATCATAACCATGATATGAGAAATAAATTGAATAGGTATTCGAAGTGACTTATGTGAGGTAAACACATGGTCACACGGCCCATTGTCTATGGGGAAAAAATTTTTATACCCGATTACCTCGACATATTAAAGAAAAAACTGGCGCTGCCTTCAAAAACGAAGTCAAACGGTACCTGATTGAAAAATGTTTTTATTCCATTGACCAGTTTTTTAATGTTTATCATCATGTATATTGTATGTATGTATATATTTATGTATATTGGTGCTGAATGTATCTATATATTGGACTAGAGGGCTTACTGTCTTGAAATCATGTCATTGATTAATACATGGACAAAAAACAAATTATTATTATTATTATTATTATTATTATTATTATTATTATTATTATTATTATTATTATTATTATTATTATTATTATTATTATTATTATTATTATTATTATTATTATTATTATTATTATTATTATTATTATTATTATTATTATTATTATTATTATTATTATTATTATTATTATTATTATTATTATTATTATTATTATTATTATTATTATTATTATTATTATTATTATTATTATTATTATTATTATTATTATTATTATTATTATTATTATTATTATTATTATTATTATTATTATTATTATTATTATTATTATTATTATTATTATTATTATTATTATTATTATTATTATTATTATTATTATTATTATTATTATTATTATTATTATTATTATTATTATTATTATTATTATTATTATTATTATTATTATTATTATTATTATTATTATTATTATTATTATTATTATTATTATTATTATTATTATTATTATTATTATTATTATTATTATTATTATTATTATTATTATTATTATTATTATTATTATTATTATTATTATTATTATTATTATTATTATTATTATTATTATTATTATTATTATTATTATTATTATTATTATTATTATTATTATTATTATTATTATTATTATTATTATTATTATTATTATTATTATTATTATTATTATTATTATTATTATTATTATTATTATTATTATTATTATTATTATTATTATTATTATTATTATTATTATTATTATTATTATTATTATTATTATTATTATTATTATTATTATTATTATTATTATTATTATTATTATTATTATTATTATTATTATTATTATTATTATTATTATTATTATTATTATTATTATTATTATTATTATTATTATTATTATTATTATTATTATTATTATTATTATTATTATTATTATTATTATTATTATTATTATTATTATTATTATTATTATTATTATTATTATTATTATTATTATTATTATTATTATTATTATTATTATTATTATTATTATTATTATTATTATTATTATTATTATTATTATTATTATTATTATTATTATTATTATTATTATTATTATTATTATTATTATTATTATTATTATTATTATTATTATTATTATTATTATTATTATTATTATTATTATTATTATTATTATTATTATTATTATTATTATTATTATTATTATTATTATTATTATTATTATTATTATTATTATTATTATTATTATTATTATTATTATTATTATTATTATTATTATTATTATTATTATTATTATTATTATTATTATTATTATTATTATTATTATTATTATTATTATTATTATTATTATTATTATTATTATTATTATTATTATTATTATTATTATTATTATTATTATTATTATTATTATTATTATTATTATTATTATTATTATTATTATTATTATTATTATTATTATTATTATTATTATTATTATTATTATTATTATTATTATTATTATTATTATTATTATTATTATTATTATTATTATTATTATTATTATTATTATTATTATTATTATTATTATTATTATTATTATTATTATTATTATTATTATTATTATTATTATTATTATTATTATTATTATTATTATTATTATTATTATTATTATTATTATTCCCTGTTAGTGTCGGGAATAGTTTGAGCTTGGAACTAAGCATTCAATACTTTGTTAAGTAGTTTTTCTTAAAACTAAAGTGCAAAGATTAGGAAAAGTTATGAAGCTTAATGAAGTAATAATTAGCTGGTTTTTTTATGCAATACTTTAGACGGACATATATATATATTCACAAGGTCTACGAAAGCATTTTTTTGAGGATTTCATCCTGTAAAAGTCTCGCCTTTCCCTAAACCTCAAAAACAATTCGGGGAGCGACTTTGTGAATAAATATTTTTTTTGTGAAAAAGGGATTCACTGTCTGTCATGCAAATCTCTCTACTCTTCTCTGTTAAACTTTTCCCGGTGCCACGCAAAGCAGTGCTGCCTGGATTCTTATCCGTAACGGGGTCCGAACCCGGATATTTTCGCCGGTCCGAGGCTGTGCGCGTTATCCGTTTCCAATAATCAATATCTTCTGAAGATGCAACATTAAGGATCGAAGAACAAGAGTGCTTTCTGCTTAATCAAGGGTCTTCAGTTAAAGTAAGCATTCCCCTCATGAACTTAGCAAAATAGTTCAAGAAATATTAGTAGAAATGCCATGTTTCTATATTCAGGGGGGAAAACCGGTTTATTTTAAAGAAAATTGGTTTAAGCCACTGATAATTCGTGATTCGATAATTCGATAATCCGCTGATTCATAACTTGTGCATTCATCATGAAATGTTACCACAGCTAACATAGTTACCAGTTACCATAGTCCATAGTAACCCATAGTAACCATAGTAACCATAATTAATTCATTGCTTGCTGAAAAGTTAAGAAAGCTATAATTGGACACAAACAAAGCCCCTGGGACACATATGTAGGTGTTCTTGTATAATACTTGTTAAAAAATAAGGTGATTCTAGCCTCAGATGCAATCTTCTGTCTGTATCCCAGTCTGTATAGCAAGTCACCCTTCTCTGCAAGCTCCTCGATGGTTACAACTCAACCCTCGTAGCCCCAGCACCGATGGTTAGATTCACCCATTACACCAGCCAACGCTAACAGCAAAATACTCAGCCAAAACCGACATAAAACCAAATTTCCCAAGCCAACTGTAGATATTTTCCCTCGAATTTTCCTGGCCGCGCCGTGAATGCCACCCTGGGCAATTGGACGGATGGGAAATTTAACGGTGCAGAAGATTGTGGTTGTTTTCTTACATCGTTCACCGGTGCTGTCTTCCGAGGAGACACATTACGGCCGAGGACACAAGAAATAGTTCGCGAGAGACGCGTAATGGGTTTGAAGAAATGGATGAAATATCGCTCCGGCTTTTTTCGCTGTGGTGGTCATCTGACAAAGTTTTACTGACCGAGATTGTCTGAGATCCATGGCCACCTGGATGAAGTATATAACAATCGACGAACTTAGAGGATGACGCAGCGAAGAAAGGAGCACAAAGAATGTTTTGGATGGAAATAAAATGGAGGCGAAACGAGAACAATTATCTTAAAAAACAGATACTGCTGAAAATAAATCCAGGATGTGATTTAGTATGTCTGTTTGGTCTATACAGGTCAAACGACTGAACTGATTTTGATCAAACTTTCAGAAAAACTTTGCTTACTTTTAAGTTAGATACGGTACAAATTTCAGCACATTTAACCGTCAACTTTTTATAAAAATCAGTTTTTACGATAAGATTTAGTTTTAATAAATTCACGTTTCTCACTCTAGAGGCCAAACCGTTAATTATATTTTGACTAAAATTTCCAGAAATGTTCCGCCCGTAACCATGGAAACTGTGTAGAAATTTCGTTAATTTCTGTTGAGAACTTTTCTAGAAAACGAAGTTTTTTCGTTGTTTTTTTTTTGTCAAACGATTTTTCCAATTTAACAGCTATGATCTCTGGCTATTTCTATCGAAACTTTGCGACGGCCGAGCGCGCGAAGGAAATGTTTTATGTATTGTTGCTCGAAGTGCGGCGGCGCGGAAAGGCGCGAGGGGGGGAGGTGAAATTGGCGGCGTGTAAAATTGGAAATGAATTGCTTTTGTTGCAGAAGGCCGGGCAGCAGGAATCTGCGATGAATCCAGGAGGCGGTTGTTCGGGTTGTTCTCCATCTGCGCAGATCGCGTCCGAGGGACCGGGGTCTCGGGAGGGGGGAGGTAATTTATTAAAACGACCTGTGGATTTGGGGTTACGAACCGCGACGGGAGTTATGGTTTGCTTAGCGCTTCGAAGCTTGATGAAAACTTACTGGACTTTTTTGCCATTGCAACCTTTTTCAATTCGGTGCAACGACGTAACTAAAGGCCCATCCACAACCAACTTAGCAGAAGCCATTCTCGAAACGTACACCTAATTAAAAAGTCAACGTCCATGACGTAGCCGTAATAAATAAGCCAATCAGATTGTCTCTGAACCTGCGCAATCTTTTCAGCTTGTTTCCATCGCTAATTACCACAAAAGTAGACGATGAACCCGATCGCTGATCGTTGGAAGCCTCAAGAGAAAATATTAGTTTAGGCCATTCTGACAGCTGACTTGAAACAAAAATCCACCACCACCTTGACTCGACTAACCATCGAAATCCAGCAGGCTGTGGAGAGAATGAATCTTATTGCTTCTCCCTTACGTCAAACTTAGACGTAGACGAAAATCTTTGGCTCTGTCAAACATTTCGACTTCGGTGCGTTATGTTCAAGCTATAAAGCTTGTTGTGAACGCTCTTATGGCCATTTGTACTAAATATTTTATGTTAGCGTACAAGTTTACGGCATAAGTTGGTTGTGAATGACATTAAAGAATAAATATCGGAACAGGGAAACCTCCTGAACAGCATCTGACTGTATGTGCCACGCTTCGATCTTTCAGTTTCTGTGTGGGGGGGGGGGGGGGGCGTTGAGAGAGTCGTGAAAAGTGCAGGGCGTTCGAGTGGAAGTTCTTCCCGAGGAAGACGGATCGTCGCCTTCCTTCGCTGCGACAGACCGACAAAGACAGACATGGCCAGAGAGACAGAGAAACGATCGAGACAGGTGCACTTGGGGCCGATAAGAAAACAGCGAGTATAAGAAAAAATTTATAATCCAAAATGTTAATGATTTGTTATAAACTCGTTCTCGAGGTTCGCTATGCTGACTACAACAGAGTCGGGGGCGTTCACCCGGCAGTAATCTGTCTCGTCTTCTGTTCGTCAAGACAAGTTTTGTGAGAAGTTCGTTAACTTCTAGATTTCATTTGTTGTATCCAGCGATTTGCTGGCTCGGTTTGTCTAATTGGAGTTGCCGAGTTTCGGCCGGAAGTGGATGTCACAAGAAACTTACTGTCAAAGTGAGACGCGAATGGAGAAGACGAAGCTTGTCAAGCAAACGTGACGGAATAATCCAGCCTGTGCCTTCCACGGGACCACGATTATAAGGAAAAGTGAAATACTCCGATTCCATTCAATCAAAATTCTATCAAAATGCCGTCATGATACCCAACCGCCAGGTAGAGCGATTCGGGTTGTGATTTCCCTATCTTCCTTTGTTATTTAGCAGAGCTAATTAATATTTTTTCCAAACTGGTAGTACGTCCAGTGGGTATCTGACGTCATTTTTCAGTGAGTGGAATAGGTTCATTGTCTGCGTCTTTGGACATAGACATGAACGGTAGCGCTCCTTCATTCGAACTATTCAATAATTGCAGTTTATGAGCAAACTTTCTATCATTTCAAGAAGCCAGCCAAGGAGAAATCTAGAAACGCGTGCCAAGAAGTGCAATGTATCGATCTGATTCGGATGGTACTTAATAAACCCAGATTTTGTCTTTGTAATACGAGCGCCCTGTCAAGAGGTTTGAATCAAGCGGCGGTCCAGGCTGCTTAGTTGCCGCTGCACAACACCGGATCCAGCAAGTTCATTTCCGTTTTTTCCACGGCCCCGTCGACCACTCCACCGCCTTGCAAAGCCCTGCCACCGCCTTCCAAGGCAACTCATTCCATGGCATGATTGATGTCGACGCAACGTTTGAATCTAGGGACATGATAAATATCCAGGTGGCGCTGACTGACAGAACGTTGTGATGGATTGCCGACACTAGTGCGCAGTTGATTGATTGCCGGTGTTTAACGACGCACTGTTTTGACGACTGGCCCTGTGGCGCTGGTCTATAATGAAAGGGTGATGATGAACCTAACCTATGGCTAGAAACGAGAAGGGAAAAACCCGGTGCCGACATGTAGCCTACTCCTGTCGAAAAGCACCGAGGGGACCACCGGCTTAACGGCCCTTCCGAAGGACGGTACAACTCGAACGACAGGATTCCTCCGCTAATCCGTGCTGTCGAGAGGTTGATAAGCAAGGCGAGTGAAGTTGTCGTACTAACTTCAAACCCTCCGACCTCTCTCCCGAACAGAGCTCATCATGTGCATGATGGTCACCCATCAAACACCTGACTCAGCGTGATGTTGCTTAACTTCGGTGATCTCACGAGAACCGGTGTTTCCAACGTTGCCAAACCGTTCCGTATATGTGGAAGATGAAACTTGCTTCTGTGATCCTAAACGCTTTGCGTGCAAGTGTTGAGCATTCACCAACGGCTGTTGTTAGCTTTGTGACAACATTTTGCATTCACAACGATTAGCTCCTGAATGCAGCCCGCAGAGCAGACCCGGCACCTCCACCCATAACTCCATACAGTGTCAACAAGTAGCAATTACTGTTGATACAGGTTCATAACACGATTACAACCGTTCTTGATGCTGCTTAATTATAATTTGTACTACTACTAGAACAACTATGCGACAGCGACTATGCTGACAACTGAGTGTGAGACGGACTATGCTGACAACTGAGTGTGAGACAGACTTTAGTTCCAAATCCTTTGGTAATGCTTTCAGACCAAAGTAAAAACTTTTTGCTGGAAACGACTCTATCTCTGGCTTGATGTTACTTGAGAACGAGACACAAGTAAGCAGTTTGTATTCGGCGCGTGGGCGGCAAAAAGCAGCAGAAGAAATTGCTGCTGCGAACCGAGATGCTGTTGTTGCGACACGAGAAATTTCCGGCTCAATTTCATCCAACAAAGGTGATAAAAAGAGAAATGATTTTTCTGCGAAACCAAACTACGACAGAAAACCTTTTCTTAGAACTAGCATTGTAACAAGGATTGGAAAACATGTTTGCAGACACGGTGTCGAACCCGGATCTTTCACCGTTGCCGGGGTAACGCATTACCTGCAAATTATGCTACAAGGACAACCAACTGAGGAATGGCTTCTAAGTATATTTGAGCTGTTGGGTTCCATGGAGATTGAAACAGGACTATGAATGAACATAGAAGGCGGTGAATCTAGTGACGCTATGCTGCAATCACACACCAACAACTCGACTAACCCCGATTATAACGTGGCTCCATGGAGATAGAAACAGGACTATGAATGAACATAGAAGGCGGTGAATCTAGTGACGCTATGCTGCAATCACACACCAACAACTCGACTAACCCCGATTATAACGTGGCTCCATGGAGATAGAAACAGGACTATGAATGAACATAGAAGGTGGTGAATCTAGTGACGCTATGCTGCAATCACACACCAACAACTCGACTAACCCCGATTATAACGTGGCTCCATGGAGATAGAAACAGGACTATGAATGAACATAGAAGGCGGTGAATCTATTGACGCTATGCTGCAATCACACGCCAACAACTTGACTAACCCCGATTATAACGTGGCTCCATGGAGATAGAAACAGGACTATGAATGAACATAGAAGACGGTGAATCTAGTGACGCTATGCTGCAATCACACACCAACAACTCGAATAACCCCGATTATAACGTTAGGTACGCTTGTTGCCTGTGATTTTCTTTGGGGTGTTGGTTGGTGAATGATGAGAGTTTGCTTATAAATTTAGAGATCATTTGTTATAAGATGCTTCGAAAAATTCAGTGGCAATGTTTCAATTATATTTTTTCTAACTTGTGCAATGAATGCGATTAATTGAGAGAGAAAATTTGATAAATATTTTTTTACTTTTGAAATAAAGAAAAGGCTATTTGAATCTAGTTGTAAAACGTCCAGTCAAGTAGCTAACCTCAGATTAAACCTCGTCTCCATGGTGACAGTCTATCAGTTGCTTGTGTTTTCTATTCTTCCTGAAGGGAGGATCCATATTTCACTGAACACTTTAAAACCACCCCTGATAAATCAAAAAGTGGGGAGTTGACGGTGATTGTTGCCAATTATTCTTGCTCACCTACAAACAACATACCAAAAAAAAAAAAGTTCAGAAATTTGGGTCTTTAACACAACTAATGGCTAAATTTCATGCCATTTCGAGCGTTTAATAAATAATGTTTTACTAATTCGGCAGCTTAATTGAAGATGAAGAGCTTAAATCAACATCAAGTGTTAAAAGCAACAAAAAAAACACAAGAACAAACTTAGGTTTGCTCGCAAATATCGTTATAACTTTTCTCAATGACCTGCAAAGATTATAAATTAATTGAGTCTTAAGTTTTCCAAAGCCTCCCCACCCCCACCCCCTGTTATTCCGACCCCTACGGATTTATCGACAGGACGCCGTCGGCAGCGAGCAAAGTTAGCGCAAGGAATACAAAAACTTGAGACAGATTTGCCGCCCTTGACGGTATAATTGGAAAAACAAAAGTCAGTCGCGTCGTGCCTCTTGGTAATTTCTTCGCTCTGAGGTATCACATCGCGCTGCTCGGGCCGTTTGCTAACTGCTAGTTAATGCACATATTCCATTCAATCAAAATGACATCATGATACCCACTCGCTAAAGCCAGGCAGAGCAATTCGGGTTGTGATTTCCCTGTCTTCCTTTGTTATTTAGCAGAGATAATTAATATTTTCTTCAAACTGGTAGTAGGTACGTCCAGTGGGTATCTGACGTCATCTATCTCTGAGGGAAACATGTCTTTTGATAGGTTCATTTTATGACTTTGAGTAGCAGCTGGCTTGTTTTCCTATAGGGTCTTTTCGAATTCAGAGAACTATTCACATTCTTTCACCACTTCTGTTTGAATTCTCTTCTTAATTGGACCCTTTCCGGTAAGAATAAGTACATCGGAAATGTGACAGGGTATTTTTTGTTTGTAGGAACGCTGGTTCCATAATTGGGGGCTGCTCAAAACATTAGGGTTTAATATTCTATTTTAGTCATTTTGTGTCTCAAAGCTTTAGAAATTGCTAAGGTTTTTTTAATTATGATGAGCTTTTTTGTAAAGAAAATAATCATTATCAATATGACGTCTTCACTGTCATTAACTAGGACATATTTCAACCTGGTTTACCTCAGTTTAATACCCACTCGCTAGAGCCAGGAAGAGCAATTCGGGTTGTGATTACCCTGTCTTCCTTTGTTATTTAGCAGAACCAATTAAATTTTTTCCAAACTGGTAGTACGTCCAGTGGGTATCTGACGTCATTTTAATTTGATGGGAATAGGTGTAAAGAGGCCGAACAGACAAAAGTCAGGCCACGGTTTTGCAACATTAATTGGCAATTAAAACTAATCATCGTCCAAGTCAACGTCAAGCCCGGTGAAAATATTCTCATCGATATTTAGATCGCCTGCGGCTGGATGGTAATTGCGTTTCATTGCAATTAACAGCGTTTCCTGAATGCAGATATTTTGTTAATTAAATAACGAAATAATTTAATGTCATGTTAATTGACTTGGACTTGCGATTGCACGGCACACTATTACCAGTGAATAATTAATACTCGATTGTATTGATAAACAGTAAGTATAATTACTTATTACTAATTACTATTAAGTATTACTATAAACGGTATGTACTTAATATCCTGTCATAACTAACTACGATCAAGACGTCATAAGACCAAAAAATTTTAAATTTTTGCTTTAATAATAAAATAATCAAAATAAGAATTGAAAAAAAGAGACTTGTCAACAACGAAAACAAGTGCACAAAATGAAAATTAAGTCTACCAAAGCCTTCAAAATTCTTCCAGCGAATGTTGGACACAACTATAGACGACTTTGTTGGCGTTTCTTAGCAACCAGACGTTCGCAAACAAACATTTAGATCTGAGTTTATCAGAATAAAATAAATAATGTTGTGATTATGAAATTATAACTTGAAATTTACCCGCAAACGAACACAGCTGATAGTTTGGAATGGAACTGTGTCCGTGAGATTTCCAGAAGGCTGAGATAAACGGAGGTTAAATTTATTAACTCTTGTAAAGTCAATGGTAGGCCGTGACACAAGCTGACACCTGGCGGGAAAACAAAAAAAGCAACACTTTTCCTGACAATACTTAGCTAAATCATCAACACAAGTTGAACAAAAATAAATAAAATACAAATTAGTGTCACCACTTGTAAACGCATTGGCTCATTATTCAACCAGAAACAAAGCGTCGAAACTACGGCGAATCACGCGAACAGATCTCATTGAAACTCAGTTGAAAGCCAACTCTTTGAAACGCGGATTTTTCTGACAAGTGTTCGGTGGCAGCAAGCAATTAGCGTTGATCGTGGCGAGGTGGGGACATCAAAGCGAGGACCTCCGAACAACCGACAACCCCCGAGTCCGTCCGAGCATTCGTGGACTTCGAGTGCGATACAGTCCGCACAGAAAAAGCTCACTTTTAAATGGCTGCCATTTCCGTTCAACGTTGAAACTTAAATCCAGGAGGCGCTATTTCAAAATATCCACATGAAACACTAGAACAGTGTCTAAGCGTTTTATTAAACGCTCGCATAGCTTCTATCAAATATCTTACTACTTTCATGTAGCTACAGAAATAGCTTTTTTGAGCTTGTGACAGAATCGTCAGCTTGATTTGAAATAAAGGCAGTCCAGCCATCCAGGTACAATTTGAAACAACGTAACTTAAGTCATCTTACGTCAAATTGAGGAGGCTTTGTTTGCAACTGATGCTCAAGTGTCAGTTGACATTGAAAAGAGTCTCTTTTCCGGATGAAAACTGCATATTTGCCGCAAGGTTCGTCTTGTTCGCTGTTGTCAGATATTTGCTTCTAAAATTTTAGCAGGAACTTAAATATGGATTTTGTTAATATTACCTAATGCAGACAGAAATAAGAGTTAGGAGGAAAATGAATTTAAATTTTTTTCGTATGATGTTGGTACTAGTGTTGACTACTAGCGCTGAGCGGACTGGTGGTTAGATAAAATTGTGTAAACGCGTTGCGCGTTGCAAATAATTTCAGCGGCGCTTCAGCAGCTGGCTTTGAACCTGTAAAGCCTGTAAAACTTGTTAAACCTGTTGAAAGGGCTCCGTGGTCCTTGAATTACAAAATCAGTCCACTCGGTGCTCTGACCCGCGGCCCCGTGGATTCAATCAGCGACGGCGATTGTTTTTTATTGTTTTTTTTTGTGTTTTTCAAGTTGTCGGTCTGTCTGTTTGACGGCAAGCAATTATCTCTCGTTGAGTCCAGCTGCCAGCTTCACTGAAACACTTCTGTATGCGAGGGTTTGAGGGCAGCTGTGGAGAATGTTGTAAAGGACGATGTTTAGAACGAGTGCCGGTTAAAAAAAACCTTTTCACATTGGGACACCCAATGCACCCAATGTTTGGTAGCGGCTTTATGGGGTTGGCAATCCTTCAATTTCAGCCTAGAGCCTGGAAACAATTCTGTGATTGAATGTTTGTTCGCGCTCTACCGGCCAAACGAGTAAACTAATTTTAACTAAATTTTCAGAATACGTTGAGTAAAGCTCTGAAATTAGTGCCTGTATGATTTTCCCTGAAAAGTATTCATAACTTTTCTAAAAAATCATTTTTCTTAAATTTACAGACTGTCAATACCACGTTTCTCACTCTAAATGCCAAAAAATTCAGTCTATTTCAATAAAACTTTCCAGATACATTAAACCTTATCACATGACGCCTGTGTTAAATTTTCACTGATTAATTTAAATTGCTTCTTTAAAAAACGACGATTTTATGTTGATTTTATAACGTTTTCCCCACTAAATCAACTCAATCTCAGCTTAATGAACCTTACAGCTTGTCCAATCAGCATCATTCAACCAACACTCATCTACAACACAATTAAAACAAGCGATCGCGAAGCTAAGACTGTGTTTAAACCCGCAATACACCTATTCCATTCAATCAAAAATCTATCAAAATGGCGTCATGATACCCACTCGCTAAAGCCAGGCAGAGCAATTTGGGTTGTGATTTCCCTGTCTTCCTTTGTTATATAGCAGAGCTAGCAAATATTTTTCTCCAAACTGGTAGTACGTCCAGTGGGCATCTAAGGTTACTTGTCTTGAGTAGAAAAGGTGTAATGCACACAAGGTCGCTGGGGAAACTTCGACCAACACCAGCTAACGAAGCAGAACGATTGCCGAATACTAATCCAGCAGAGAAACGCCCGGCCGCCGATATCTGAAGATGAAACACGTTCGTTCCGGGCTTCCCACCCGCGGGGCATTCCATTTGCCGGCGCCAAGAAATTCCCAGGCTCTCTTCGAGAAGAATCCAGACGTGGAATTCATTGATTGGCGCCAACACGACGCAAGGTACAGCCAATGCCAAGGCAGGACTTCCGCCGGAAGATGCGTTGTAGATGAGCGTTGGCTGGATGATGCTGATTGGACAAATTTAGCAAATGATTTCGGGTGAACAAAAATGCAAAAAATCTGACAGTTAAATAAGAAATCTTCGAGACGGATTAAGATTGATGTCCATGAATTCGCCTGATGATGGAAAAGTTCTTCCTCTAATTTCTTACTCATGTCAGTCACTTTTCCCATGTCTTTAGTTTCAAACCCTACCGCAAACACTTTGAAAGCTCTAAAGGCTTCCTTAAATTGACAGCTCTTCCAGGCGAACACAAGAAGCGTTTCAACTGTTTCTCTGCGTGTCGATAGCTGATGACAAGCAGTTGCTGTTGCTAGTTTAACGACTCATCGCCTTGCTGATGGAGATAAGCCAATCAGTAAACAGGGAAATTATAAATAATTGGCATCACAAATCCGACTCAAGTGAACAGAACTAATAGAAAACGATAAAAACTCTCAGCTTTTACAGAGATACATTTAATTGATTTGTGTTACAGTTATGCTCTTTACAGAATTTTCATTTTCAGTAATATTGCATGGTATTGAAATATTGTAAATATTAAGTATTTTAATTTCTGAGTAGGGCAATGCTTCTGTCTAAGAAACGATGCAAGCACGGCATAGTCAAGACATTTTCGAACACTTAAAATAAATTATGACACACAAATGTACCAACGAGACCGTGTTTGATACAAATTTTTACTTTCTGACAGGTTTTTAGCCCGTTCGAGAATGCAAAGAGAAGTATTGAAATTTCCCTCACAACATTTCCCAAGTCATCTTCGACGCTGAGCAAATATTGGCCCAATCATTGGCTTTAACTTCAGAGAAAATATCCGGCCGCGGTGTGGCCGAAATACCGATCCCAAAAAATACATTCAAATTTGTTATTCATGTGAGCTATTATTAGGTTAGAAACACAGAACTCGCATGCCCTTCTGACATTTAGAACGCAAAACACCCCCTCAGCGTACAACCCCCATAAAGTTCCGCTTCCCCGCAGCCCCCCACCCCTTCCCACCCCACAAACCACCCACAGTTACACCCCCTACGCACAGAGAGCCCAATCGCCGCTGGGAGTAGGCCAACTCGGCGTTTGCTCGATGATAGCTTGATGACAGCTTGATGACAGCTTGATGACAGCTTGATGACAGCTTGATGACAGCTTGATGACAGCTTCAAGCTATCATCGATCACACTTTTAGGACATATACCTTTACCAAAGCTTTGCACCTGGATAGATCTGGTGAGATGTTTGCTGGCTGAGTGTCCTGCATCCTACAGCCTGGTGAGATGTTTGCTGGCAGAGTGTCCTGCATCCTACAGCCTGGTGAGATGTTTGCTGGCAGAGTGTCCTGCATCCTACAACCTGGTGAGATGTTTGCTGGCAGAGTGTCCTGCATCCTACAGCCTGGTGAGATGTTTGCTGGCAGAGTGTCCTGCATCCTACAGCCTGGTAAGATGTTTGCTGGCAGAGTGTCCTGCATCCTACAGCCTGGTGAGATGTTTGCTGGCAGAGATTCCTGCATCCTACAGCCTGGTGATATGTTTGCTGGCAGAGTTTCCTGCATCCTACAGCCTGGTGAGATGTTTGCTGGCAGAGTGTCCTGCATCCTACAGCCTGGTGAGATGTTTGCTGGCAGAGTATCCTGCATCCTACAGCTTGGTGAGATGTTTGCTGGCAGAGTGCCCTGCATCCTACAGCCTGGTGAGATGTTTGCTGGCAGTGTCCTGCATCCTACAGCCTGGTGAGATGTTTGCTGGCAGAGTGTCCTGCATCCTACAGCCTGGTGAGATGTTTGCTGGCAGAGTTTCCTGCATCCTCAAGCCTGGTGAGATTTTTTTCCTGGCAGAGTGTCCTGCATCCTACAGCCTGGTGAGATGTTTGCTGGCAGAGTTTCCTGCATCCTACAGCCTGGTGAGATGTTTGCTGGCAGAGTGTCCTGCATCCTACAGCCTGGTGAGATGTTTGCTGGCAGAGTGTCCTGCATCCTACAGCCTGGTGAGATGTTTGCTGGCAGAGTGTCCTGCATCCTACAGCCTGGTGAGATGTTTGCTGGCAGAGTGTCCTGCATCCTACAGCCTGGTGAGATGTTTGCTGGCAGAGTGTCCTGCATCCTACAGCCTGGTGAGATCCCAGACTTTAGCGTTGCTCTGGGAGATGAGAACATGGCAGACAACTACTCCCTCGCTACCAATACCCTCTAAGGCGAGCAACAAGCCACCAAAACACGCAGTGCGTAGAGCGTAGCGTAATATGCGTGTGTTCGCAACGCGTCTCGCCCCTGGCTGCTGGATCCTCTGTGTGGATCGCGTCGTCGGCAACCCTCCACCGGGCCGGGGAATTAACATGATTAAAATACCGACGTAAAATACGTCGTTGCCATGGTAACTAGCGACACCTTCCGGCGGAGTGATCAACTACAGAGAGTTTTTGAACTAAAACCACCGGAAACGACGTTTGCATTTGTAAACTGGAGTTTAATATTGAAATTGAGTCATCAAAGATGAATCCAGTTACGGAGACCGACGAAAATGGCATGCAAATATCTATGTGGTTGGCCATCTCGAACAGCTGAAAGCCGGGCGTGCATTGGCTGTGTGCTTGACCGTCTCAAAGCCGGGATGCATACACGTTTTCGATCAAAGCAGCGTAAAAAGTGAAGCTGGCGCAAGTTTAAAGCTGTTATCATCAAATCCCACTTTGCTGTCACCAAAGTAGTGCACTACAATGGTGCCAGCGGCGTATGATACACGTGAATTCTCTTCAAAATCGTTTTAAGTTTTTTCTTAGCCAAATGGCTGTGTGCTTGACCGTCTCAAAGCAGGGATGCAGAAACGTCGTGTCCTAGGCGTGCATTTGCGTTGTGTTTGACCGTCCCAAAGCCGGGATGCAGACACGTCGTGTCCTAGGCGTGCATTGGCTGTGTGCTTGACCGTCTCAAAGCCGGGATGCAGACATGTCGTGTCTTAGGCGTGCATTGGCTGTGTGCTTGACCGTCTCAAAGCTGGGATGCAGACACGTCGTGTCCTAGGCGTGCATTGGCTGTGTGCTTGACCGTCTCAAAGCCGGGATGCAGACACGTCGTGTCCTAGGCGTGCATTGGCTGTGTGCTTGACCGTCTCAAAGCCGGGATGCAGACACGTCGTGTCCTAGGCGTGCATTGGCTGTGTGCTTGACCGTCTCAAAGCCGGGATGCAGACACGACGTGTCCTAGGCGTGCATTGGCTGTGTGCTTGACCGTCTCAAAGCCGGGATGCAGACACGTCGTGTCCTAGGCGTGCATTGGCTGTGTGCTTGACCGTCTCAAAGCCGGGATGCAGACACGTCGTGTCCTAGGCGTGCATTGGCTGTGTGCTTGATGGTCTCAAAGCCGGGATGCAGACACGTCGTGTCCTAGGCGTGCATTGGCTGTGTGGCAGTTACGTTTCGCAATTATAATGAAAATTGTTGAAAATTGCTTAGATGAGAAAACTCATCGGGCTTCATTGCCTGCAACAAAAACATCACACGCAGCTACCTGGCTCAGCTAACATCGGAACCGTGTCAACTGAAAAGTGTATTTTAATTGTTGGAGACTGTCGGACAAAACGCTCATCCCAACACGCGTTAATACAAAGCGTGCGCCCCCCCCCCCCCCCCCCATTTGCATCGCAAAAGCAGACACTCAACACAGAATGTGCAGCGCGTGCGGTTTGCGGAAAAGCGGCGATCGGAAAATCGGAAAAGCGGAAAATGTGAACCGAGTCGCCGTCGATCGGTCGGAGCGGCGGCGAACATGCAGTCGATATCGGCAAACAGCGTGGCATCGGCGGGACCGTGTAATCAGTTCAACATTCTTCCTTTTGTTTTCTCCTCGCGTTGTTTGCAGTGATGATCCAGGAGGCAGTTAGAGCGCGTCTCTAGTTGCCAGTCAGAGTTTAGAAATTGGCAATTTTAGAGACCAAATATACATTCAAAAGTTTTGTACGCCATCTCCATGTCCGTATGGTTATTCCGTTTCTATTATTATATATCATAAATATTTGCCGAACATGCAACGAGTCTTTGCATTTAAATTCAAATCACACAAATACAAGCGTACCTATAACGTTATAATCGGGGTTAGTCGAGTTTTTGGTGTGTGATTGCAGCGTAGCGTCACTAGATTCACCGCCTTCTATGTTCATTCATAGTCCTGTTTCTATCTCCATGGAGCCACGTTATAATCGGGGTTAGTCGAGTTGTTGGCGTGTATTGCAGCATAGCGTCACTAGATTCACCGCCTTCTATGTTCATTCATAGTCCTGTTTCTATCTCCATGGAGCCACGTTATAATCGGGGTTAGTCGAGTTGTTGGCGTGTGATTGCAGCATAGCGTCACTAGATTCACCGCCTTCTATATTCATTCATAGTCCTGTTTCAATCTCCTCAACTCAAATATACTTCATATCGATTACACAGTCGGTTGTCCATGTAGCATAACTATTGAACAATTGAATAACTCCGGTAACGGTGAACAGAAACAATTGAATTTCACCGCCCGAGTGGCCGTTGCCATGCCAACTAGCTCGTTGTTAATAAGATGGTAAGACAGCGGCAGGTCAATGTCAAGGTCAAGGTACTCACGGCTGGGGTCGAACCCGGTGACGAACTCTGGGCACGGGGCGAAGGCCGTGCGCCCGGCGGGCGTGTCATCCCAGCACGCCCAGCCGTCGAACACGCCCGGACACGACAGCCCGCCGCCTGCAACGAAACATTAGCCGTTAAACATTCGCCGTTAAACAGTAGCCGTTTAACTCATAAGTTAGACACTCATATTAACCACTGTCGTTAAGCACTGTCGTTACACATTTTCGTTACACATTGTCGCTTAGCAGTGTCCTTACACACTGCCGTTAAACTCACGCCGTCAAACACCGCCATCAAAATATATCGTCGTTAAGCACAAGCCGCTTAAACACGCTGTTAATTTAACACCACTTAACACTGCCGTTAATCAAAAGCTGTCAATAATCGCCGTTAAACATCGTCGTTAAACACCGTCGTTAAACACCGTCGTTAAACACCGTCGTAAAACATAGTTGACGAACACTAAATCAGCTTCTTCAACAACGCCCATCCACAACGTGTAAGTTACACTTCCTAGTCATCGTAGCAAGGTGTATCTTTTCCGGATGATAACTGCACTTGTTTACTGAAACTTCACCCCGGTCCGCCAGGTTCGCCACCAGTGCTCTGTTGCCAGATTTCTGCATCCTTCAGCCTGTTGTATTTAAATTTATTTATTTCCGTTACATAGTTCATACATGGGTATCGTCAAGTATGCAAAATAAAATAAAAATAATAAAACAAAATAATCACAGAATAATGAAGCAGAATAAAAAAGGAATACAGTATTTTGGTTGTCAACTAATGAAATACGCTCCAAGCGAAGCCCTCGTCCAAACAGCCGACAATCATCATAATCTTCTAGAGCGTCGCCATTAAGACTTTATCTCCAGCGCTTCGCGCGGCGCAGGAAACTTTCACCGAAGACAAACTCGAAAACGCGCAGACTGTGTAAATACTTCGCCAAGTGACTGCGCCCGCAGCGCTCCACTCGTACAAGTCTTCAACTAACGGGCATCGTGGAAAAACTAACATTCCTTCGACGAAGAATTCGCGTCGAGACGGTTGTTAATGAAATCACGGTCGTCCTGGCGGATGGAATGCGAAACAATCGGAAGCTTGGAATTAAGTTAAAAATATTCGCGTTAGCAGAACGACACGGCTTGCTGGATAACGGCTTCGTCCATCTTTTACTTTCTGTGTTTTCAAATAACTTCACTCGAGAGAGTCAACTTTGCTTTTTAAACATCTTGAAAAGTTGGACGAAGAGAGAGTTGGGGAAACTAAACGTGGCTACGGACTGAGAAACAAATGGAAGATGGAATAAAAGCATGAAATTCTAGATTATTTTCAAGATAAATTAAATTATGTGAACATCTCTAGGATTTTCTTGTGTTATGTGCTGATAATTAAGCAAATTAATGCCAAGAAAAGGGTTGTTCATCTGTTTTTCCACCAGGTGGCAGCTAACTCTTGCAAAGGACTGAAAAGCAGACAGAATCTTGCATTGGATGCAATATTATCTTTGCTTTTTTAAGTTTTTTATGCATTTAAACCATGTACCCAACAATGTATTAAGGTCGTGTTTGTATCCAAATCAAACATCTTCCTGATTCCCTGTCCAAAGCATTAATTTGGAGATGACAACAGGCATCAACAAAACAAACTGGATGACTTTAAGGCGTTTGAATACTTAGCACTGATCTTGTCATCAGGTAAAATATTTGTAAATATCGATTCCATTCAATCATAATTCAATCAAAATGACGTCATGATACCCACTCGCTAAAGCCAGGCAGAGCAATTCGGGTTGCGATTTCCCTGTCTTCCTTTGTTATTTAGCAGAGCTAATTAATATTTTTTTCCAAACTGGTAGTACGTCTAGTGGGTATCTGGCATCACTGATCTCTGAGTCGAATAGGTCTATTATGTAAAAACACACCCAAAATGCAGTACAAATTATAATTAAGCAGCATCAAAAACGGTTGTAATCGTGTATTGAGCCTGTATCAACAGTAATTGCTACTTGTTGACACTGTATGGAGTTATGGGTGGAGGTGCCGGGTCTGCTCTGCGGGCTGCATTCAGGAGCTAATCGTTATGCATGCAACATGTTGTCACAAAGCTAACAACCGTCGTTGGGGAATTCTCAACACTTGCACGCAAAGCCCTTTCATTCACCGACGCCATTAGACCAGCGCCACGGTGCCAGCTGTCAAAACAGTGCGTCGTTAAACACCGGCAATCAATAATCTTCCACATCGCCGTCGAGTAGAGACTTCTGACAAAACTTTTTCCGGGCGCCACTGTACCCCCCCCCCCTTCCCAAACGTGTAATCTCACAAGAACGATTCCCCGCAGAACAGCCTCCGTGTATCTCCATGACGACGACAGTGTGATTGTCACAGATGAAACATTCCACCTTTATTAGAGTCGAATCCAGGCAGCCGGGAGAAGGACCGCCATTTGTTATCAAGCAAACAATGGAGGCGTAGCAACGCTAACAATGGCGGCGTAGCAACGCTAACAACCGCGTCGTCATGAAGAGATACGCCGTGTGCATGTTCGTATCCAGGCCGATAACTTGATACGCTGCGTGCGTCTTGTTTAGCGGCGAGCTTTGCGCTGTCTCAACGCCAGTTGGGGTCGTTTCGAGGTTTATTTCGATGGAAATTGCCGTGAATTGTGATCAATGTGTGTAGGGTTTAAAACAACGTAGTGTCTTCCAGGGAATATAAAGTCAAATTAGTACCGAGGAGCGACATAAAAAGCAGTTAAGCTTATTGTTTGTCTTCTTGTTGGAAAGAAGGCAGAAGCAACCGATCGTGTGAGTTTATATCTGAAGGTAAGCCATTTTATTGGACAATGGCTTTAAGACACTAAGAAAAGCCAGTTGGCTTGTGATTTCCCTGTCTTCCTTGGTTGAATAAGCAGAGTCAATACACAGATTCCATTCAAGCAACGTGACGCGGTCAGACACCCGCTAAGAAAAGCCAGTTGGCTTGTGATTTCCCTGTCTTCCTTGGTTGAATAAGCAGAGTCAATACACAGATTCCATTCAAGCAAGGTGACGCGGTCAGACACCCGCTAAGAAAAGCCAGTTGGCTTGTGATTTCCCTGTCTTCCTTGGTTGAATAAGCAGAGTCAATACACCGATTCCATTCAAGCAACGTGACGCGGTTAGACACCCGCTAAGAAAAGCCAGTTGGCTTGTGATTTCCCTGTCTTCCTTGGTTGAATAAGCAGAGTCAATACACCGATTCCATTCAAGCAACGTGACGCGGTCAGACACCCGCTAAGAAAAGCCAGTTGGCTTGTGATTTCCCTGTCTTCCTTGGTTGAATAAGCAGAGTCAATACACAGATTCCATTCAAGCAACGTGACGCGGTCAGACACCCGCTAAGAAAAGCCAGTTGGCTTGTGATTTCCCTGTCTTCCTTGGTTGAATAAGCATAGTCAATACACAGATTCCATTCAAGCAACGTGACGCGGTCAGACACCCGCTAAGAAAAGCCAGTTGGCTTGTGATTTCCTTGTCTTCCTTGGTTGAATAAGTAGAGTCAATACACCGATTCCATTCAAGCAACGTGACGCGGTCAGACACCCGCTAAGAAAAGCCAGATGGCTTGTGATTTCCCTGTCTTCGATTTTCCTGAAAATATCAATTCCGTGTTGTATTATGAATAAATGCAGTTCCCTGGATCCGAGTCCCGGTAAGGATACAAATTTTGTAATTGATATACTACGAGTATTTGCAATCAGGTTTAAAGTCACACTAATCGTGTTGTTTGCTGTTATCACACGTGAACATGATAACCACAGCGCCCTTAATGCATGTTGGTCTGAATGTTAGCTCTTAGCCCGTTGCACGATGCAGACAGAAGGCCGTGTCCCACCGCGCAGTTCCAGCACAAAACTGGGTCGTGTTTTTTAATTTGAAACTCAATAACGTGCCGCGGATGCTGGATTAAAAACAGTGACGTGTATTTTAGGCGCATCTTTGTTTCCCGGGGCAACAGCGGATGCAGTCGGCGCGGGGAGAAACTTTTTAATTCCGCCCGCCGCCACAAAGCGCTACCAACCACCCGCTTCCCTCGGGAGGGTGGTGAGAGGGGAGGTGGGGAGCACGGAGCGATGCGATACAGTCAATCCAGGTGAAGAAAACACTAAAAAAAATGGCCGCCATTTACACTACACCAACGCATGAAACTAAATCCACAAGGCGGTGTTTCAAAATATCACCATCAAACACTAGAACAGTGGCTAAACGTTTTATTTAACACTCGCATGGCTTCTAGCTGTTTTCTAGTAGTTTCATTATTACAATTTTTAGCGAAGGCAACTAGAAATGCAAATAAATTTGTATCTGCTTATTTATTCTATGTTTTTTTGGTGTTACTATTGATTACATAGCGCTGAGCGAACTGGGTTGTTCTCGAATTAATTACAGTAGGTACATGAGGTTGTTTGCTGTATATTATAGGCAAACGTTATGCTATGCTGTATACTCGGTGATTATTAAATCTACGTTACTACAACGACAAAATGTCATTCTGACACGTAAAAAACGTGTTTCAGTCAATTAATATTATTTTCCAAACTGGTAGTACGTCCAGTGGGTATCTGACGTCACTTGTCTCCGAGTGGAACAGGTCTATTCCCTGAGCGCAACAAGTCGTAAAGCAAGCGTCTAAGTTCATCTCCGCTACATTTGCAATGCATCGTCAGTGACGTCAGCAGCGTCCGAACAAAGCACGAGTTCAATCATCTGGCGACTGGTCGAATAATTCACACCACTTCTCGACAGCCAATTGCGTAGCTCTAACTTTACTTCCCGGCCAATGGCGCTGCTCATAACTTCACATCGAATCGCCGAACGCGCCATGAAATCAATCTGAAATATTAATTCCTCGATTTCATATCAACAAAGTTTCCGGGCGAGATGAAACAAAAGGCAGCGCCGTCCGAAGCGAGCTGATCTGTTTCTCACAGCGGGATTCCAGGCGGCGGTGGTCCAGCTTCAATCCAAGGTTAATTAATCGACTCTTGTCCAAACTTTCCTAATTATCTTCCACCAAATGCTAGTAACAACACCAAGGCGTGGATGGGATTAGGAACTAGGCCTTAGCGGTCTTTCATTGATATCGTGTTGTGGATGAGCGTTGGTTGAATGATGCTGATTGGACAAGCATCAAGGTTCAACAGGTTGAGTCGGAGATGATTCAATGGGATTCAAAAAACATTAAAAATCACACTTAAATAGTAGTTTTGAAAAGAAGTACTGGACATAAAACAACGAAATTTGTACACAGTCTTCATGTTATAAGGTTTAACATATCAGGAAAGTTTAGTTGAAATATAACAAAAGTTGGGCCTTTAAAGTGAAAAACGTAAGAATTTTAATTAATGTTTTTTTGTACACCCATCTTTGATCGATTTTCCGAAAATGGTAACCCATCCAACCATAACCCGAGTGCTTAACGTCTGAAAACCAAATCCGGTCGTCCCTCGTCCAACCGTCCGACCCTCGCGTTCCAATCAAAATCAATGTCAATCGAACAAAACCACGGCCCGTTGTCTAAAAATAGCAAAGCTGTCAGCGGGGCGCATTATGAAACACTCGCTGCACAATTAACCCCGATATTGTTTTTAGTTCAATGAGATCCCGGTCCAGACTCCAGCATCGTGAAGCTAACAGGTGGTTCTTTAGCCACCCCTACAGAATGTAATAATGTCGCGCTGAGATATTATATTAGATCAAGTAAGGTCGTACACAGGCCGCTAATATTGCTGCAGCTTTATTACGTTTTTCCCCCGTTCCGGTCTCTAAAAATAGTCGGAAAAGTTGCAATGAAAAAGAGATGAGAATCATTTTCTTTTTTTTCTTTTGTTGGAGAGATGTAATCATTTATCTTTGTGAGAATTTCCCGTCTTAATAATGAAAAGGAAAATGAAAATGCGTGTAATAATAAAAAAAAAGTTTTCGGCTTTGGAAAATGATGTCTTGGCTTTCTATTCTGGAAGTTGAAAACGTAAATACTTTCTTCACCAGTTGCATGTCGCCGAGAAATAATATATTGACAGCTTCTTCGGCGAAATCTCTTCTTCTAGGAGAAAACTAGAAGAAGAAAATTATTCGTCTTTTTTAGAAATTCCAACAAGAAATTTCATAAAATTCTACGTTCTTTCTGGAATATTTTCAACTCCACAAAACCGTGAATGAACATCTCGGATGCATCAAACGCCACAAAAAAAACGCTCTAAATTCCAACCAAAACACTTTACAAAGCAAAAAACACAAACAAATTCACGCGAGTCGCGATGCTTCACATTTCCACTGCCCGTCGGAGCCAACGCAAAAACAAAACAAGGACTTCGCTTGCAAAGATATCGATGCCAATATTCTCGACTTGTTTACCATTTTCTTTCGTGCAGTTTAATGTGGCGCACTTAAAGAAGCCCGACGGCTCGAGTTGTAAACATTTCCATCAACGTTTGCTGGCAATATCGCGTCGCTTCGAGCTGCGCGTGTTTGTTTTATCAAGCCATCGACTGTGAAGCTAACAGAGACAACATCTGTGATATTTTCAGACTTTTGGCAAGCGGAGAGTTTTGCAATGAACTGCACTGTAGATATTAATGCAAACAAGAAAGCAGTTGCCACATATTTCACTGCCTGGTGTCTGAATCTAGGCTTTGAGACGGTTTTTACTCATTTCTGGCGGAAATAATGTGTAGAATTTAAGAACGCGTGTGCTGCAAATTGAATATAGAGTGAATCTTTCAAATATTAAATGTAGAAAAATGTAAGAAACCATCTCATTTTCACACAGCTTACCGATTTTATTTAAAATTTCCATCTGGTGGAGTTTTCACGAGAAAGATCAGGAGAAAGATCAGGAGAAACGTTCCAGACACGACTTTTATTAAAAAGGTAAAACGTCAGAGATTAAATTATTTTCATCCGAGAAAATTAATTAAATACGAAGCACAAGGCTTTAACAAGAAACGCGCGGTAAAACTGCTGGTGAGCAACAGTTTCAAGCCATTGTTTAAAAGCACACCAGCCAGTAAGTGATGACTATTCACAAAGTTTTACAGTAGCTAATACACCTATTCCATTCAGTCAAAATTCTATCAAAATGACGTCATGATAGCCACTCGCTAAAGCCAGGCAGAGCAATTCGGGTTGTGATTTCCCTGTCTTCCTTTGTTATTTAGCAGAGATAATCAATATTTTTTTCCAAACTGGTAGTACATCCAGTGGGTATCTGACGTCATTTTTCTTTGAGTGGAATATGTCTTTTCTACGGAATTGAGAAAATTTCGGCTTTTCGAAGAAAGTATAGGAAACAAAAGCCGGAATTCACCCAATTTATTAATTGCGTAGAATTAAGCCCGGCTCACGCTTCAACCCCGGCGTTGGCAACAATGCTGGCTTCGCCAGGAAAATACTCGTCAACCAATCGTTGCATAATGCATTGACATCTGGCATTTTCCAATTTTCGTTCCGACACATTTTCCACCGGGCTCTGTTTCTCGGAGTCACGACCGCGTGGATTCCAGACACACGGCGACGTGATCCTTCAAACTTCGCGTCGGTTATGAAATTATTTTATGCAGAAATCCGTCGCCGACACGAAAACTTGTTAAAAACCTCGTCGGCAATGCGATTAGCATTCTGCGGACAAAAAAGATTGAGAGCAGAGAGCGTCGATTCTTTTAGTGAAGCAAGCTTCATCTGTTTCTCGCTGTCAGATCGGATCGATGACGTCACGCGGGAAGATGGATGCCGGATCAAGCAGGCTCGTGCTTTTTACTATCTTCTGTCTTGTCAGCCTCTCATGGACCGAGGGCCGACTATATTGTTTTTATTTAGCTCGCCATTTTGTGCCAAATTCTTCAGAAGGCTGAGAAGCAGTTGCAAGCTCGTATTAATACACCTTTTCCATCCAATCAAAATCCTATCAAAATGACGTCATGATACCCACTCGCTAAAGCCAGGCAGAGCAATTCGGGTTGTGATTTCCCTGTCTTCCTTTGTTATTTAGCAGAGATAATTAATATTTTCTTCAAACTGGTAGTACGTCCAGTGGGAATCTGACGTCATTTTTCTCTGCGTGGAACAGGTCCATTGTGAATCGGGCTTAAGCAAGCGTAGGGGTAAAGCAGGGACATTTGGACCAGTGTAAGTTTGTGCAGAACACGGGGATGAGTTTTAACACATAATAGACATTTGTAGTGTCTGGGTGCTTTGTATGTTGGCAGGAATTACACAGAGTGTTAGATTTGTTGCTAATTGGCGCTCGAGTTTAGACCGTTGATAAAGCAGGCAGCACAGCTTCGAGAAACGTCGGGAAAAGTTTGAGTTTGAGAGCTTAGTTAAAAGCAGGTACTGTTTTTTTTTAATTGTAGGTATTATTAATCTGAGGTGTGCATAAAGAATGGGAAGTACCTAATTATAAAATGAAACACTTCATTGAAAGTGTTTGGTGAATACTTTTCCGCGTCACGTCGGCGTTGCATCGAAAAGCGAATTGGTTTCTAAATATTCAGTAACTAGTCAGTGAATTACAGGCTATAAAGCGAGGAAAAACAAATAAAAATATAAAACGGTAAAATATGATATCGATCAAAACTTTAAGCACTCTTTGAATGCACAAAAAAGATACAATTATTTTCCCATGGATATTTCGCAACAAATAAAATAATACACTGCTAAATCTGAAAATATGTGTATTTCCATTCACTGGCGAGAATATCTTCCAAAACGCATCCGAGTGTGAATTAGGCTCCAGCGTGTTTGAAGAGCTGAACGTCCGGCATTGTTTCTAGCTGCTGCATCCAGCGAGCGGCATCGATTCTACATTTCCCCTGCAGCAGCAAATGCATCCAGCCCGCCGTGACCCGGACGTGTCGAAACAAAGTCTGTCCTATTTCCGTTGTACTGCAGTCAGATGCACTGGGTCTCACCGCCAGTTGGAAGCCACTAGCAAAACACTGTGTTATCCACCAGGGGGGCGGTTTTGTTAAAATTTCGTTGAAGTCATTTGACTTTTTGATGACTGCGTACATTTTTCCATCAAAAACATTGAAAAAAATGACGATCTTTTCAAACGAAATTTGTAAAAAATCATCCTCTAGGAGAGGCAACAGAATTGGAAGCATGTAGATTTAGAAAAATTATGGGAATATCGAGAAGCATGGAAGCTGCGATAGTGGAAAAGGAATAAGAAAATAAAAGTGCAGAAGAGGAGGAGGAATGAATATCGACAGGCTTGGCCAGCCGGATGACTTTCAAAAGGCCTGAATTTGTGTTTTTGTAAAACCCGTTTCACCATAACGGTCAAATAAATTGGTTATGTTTATTAACAAACAACTTTGAGGCTAGAAGAACTCAATACACCGATTCCAATCAATCAAAATTCTATCTAAATCAGGTCAAGATACCCACTCGTTTATGGATGTAGAAAACTGTCCACCTATCCGGTCAAAGCGCTGGTGGCGACCTGGCGGACCGGGGTAAAGTTAAATTAAACAAGTACAGTGTTATCATCCGGGAACGATTCTCTTTTATATGGCAACAACCAGTTGACACTTGAGATTGAGCATCAGTGGCAAACAAAGCCTCCTCGATATTCCATAAGATGACGCAAGTAACGCTCTGTTAAGTCGTATCTAGGTGTGGTTCTTTAATTCCCTACCAAGCCACCAACGCCATTCTGAGCGCAACAGTGCTATTTGAGCAGAGTGTCCTGCATCCTCCAGCCTGGTGAGATGTTTGCTGGCAGAGTGTCCTGCACCCTACAGCCTGGTGAGATGTTTGCTGGCAGAGTGTCCTGCATCCTACAGCCTGGTGAGATGTTTGCTGGCAGTGTGTCCTGCATCCTCCAGCCTGGTGAGATGTTTGCTGGCAGAGTGTCCTGCATCCTCCAGCCTGGTGAGATGTTTGCTGGCAGAGTGTCCTGCATCCTACAGCCTGGTGAGATGTTGCTGGCAGAGTGTCATGCATCCTCCAGCCTGGTGAGATATTCGACAAGAATCTAAAGCCAATAAAAGACCCTAAAACTTTACCCTTAACTACCCCGCCCCCGAGTCGTTCCGTCGCGAACAAGTCGTTTAGGGGGTGGGGAGGGTTGAAACCTACCCCTCAGTCCCCACCCTCCACCCACCTTCCCGTTAAATCCCCAATTAAGGGTGGATCGATGCACGGCCAGCGTTAAGTGGAGAGCCACGAGAAACAAAAGCGAAACAAGGGGGTGAGTTTTTAGGGGTGCTGTGTGTGAGATGTTTAACGCTGCAGCTCGTTTTTGATGGTCAGAGCACGGGGTGTACGACGGGGCTTCTCGAGTCCGTCGTGTATCATACGTCATTGCTTTGTGGGGCAGATGCATCATGCATAGCGCGTGCTAGGAGTGAGGAGGACTTCTTCTCACGTTTCTTATTGACTTGTTCATTCTTATTCAACGAGATGGGTTCTGACGCGATTATTATATTTTCTGAATTCAAATTCTAGGTACTGGGGTACAAATTCTAGGTTTTGGTACTTTTCTAGCCCCATAAGACCGATGATTATTAGAAACGAAATATCAATTCCAAAATTTACATCCGTTCCGGGATTCGAATCCGGATCTTTGTCTATCCGGGACACTGCACTAGCCAATTGTGCTATACGGACAACCAACTGTGGAATTGATATTAAGTTTATTTGAGTTGTTGGGCTCCATCATCTTCTTCTTCTTCATCTTCGCAGCATAGCGTCACTAGATTCAGCGCCTTCTATGGTCACTCATAGTCCTGTTTCTATCTCCATGGAGCCCAACAACTCAAATAAACTTAATATCAATTCCACAGTTGGTCGTCCGTGTAGCACAATTGGTTAGTGCAGTGTCCCGGATAGACAAAGATCCGGATTTGAATCCCGGTACGAATGTAAATTTTGGAATTGATATTTCGTTTCTAATAATCATCATCTACCGTACATGCAATGTGTATTTGCATTCAGGATTAAATTCACACTAAAGACAGATGCTATTTTGATTTTCTTTTATGAACAGTTCTGTACTGTATACAGTGCGTTTAGTGTTACGTCAGTTTATTTTCGGTGGGCGGTTCAGTTCAAGACTTTTAAATAGCGGCATAATACACCTCGTCCATTCAATCAAAATGACGTCATTATACCCACTCGCTAAAGCCAGGCAGAGCAATTTGGGTTGTGATTTCCCTGTCTTCCTTTGTTATTTAGCAGAGCTTATTATTATTTTTTTCCAGCCTGGTAGTACGTCCAGTGGGTATCTGACGTCACTTTGATCAGAGTGGATTAGGTCTAGTCATCACTAAACATTCAACGAAAAATATTCATGATGTCCACAGGAGCCAGTTCTCGGGTCTATTTAATGAAATGCTGGCGAGCTTTAATATCTCCCATTAGCACCACAATATGTCACTATTAAACTAGATAATTGAAGATGATAAAAAACCTGACAGTATTAATTTAAAACCCATTATCATTGTCAGCCAGTAATCACATTAAAGCTTCACTTTATATCCGACTAAATGCGTCCTGCAAAATTAACTATTCTTCATTTTAATAAAAGCTAGAAAATAAATTCACTATATTTTCAGTCTAAAAAAAATAACTTTAATGTGTTGATAAGCATGTCACTGTTTTTAGTTCGATTGACAATGAAGGTTATAAATCATTGGTGTGGTGAAATGCTCAGTGGAGAGCAGCACAGGCTTGTCAGCGTGCGGCGAAATGATCAAGCGGGATGTGCTTGTGCTTGTGCTTGTGCTGGTCACCATGTTCACGGTAAAGTTCACTGTCGCTAGCTTTGGGAATAAGTATTTTTTTAAGCTTCTATCGTTCAGGAAAAAATGATACAGTCCAAAGAATAGATTTCAATTATGTTTCACCAAAAGCCAAATTTTTTCTCGAGTCATCAGGCGTCGTGATTTGAGTCATGACTTTGACGGCGACGGATTGAAGCCGTGGACTTTTTAGCATTACAGTTGTCATAATTCTAGCGAATTGCTTAGAGAATAAATGTAATAAGATTTTAAGAAGTGTAAAATATATCACAATAGAAGTGAATATCATGAACATTAATTTGCGGTGAAACCTTCATCTGTTTGTGTCTGATTGTTAACCTTTCCCATTGTTTTTTCTTTACCCCAACAGCAGCGCGAATTTTTTGCCGGTTTATGTCGAAATACTCCTAAATTCCATCCAATCAAAATTCTATCAAAGTGACGTCATGGTACCCACTCGCTAAAGCCAGGTAGAGCAATTCGGGTTGTGATTTCCCTGTCTTCCTTTGTTATTTAGCAGAGCTAATTAATATTTTTTCCCAAACTGGTGGTACGTCCAGTGGGTATCTGACGTCATTTTACTTTGAGCAGAATACGTCTATAACTGTGTACAATTTCCTGATTGCTACTTTGCGAAATAAGTGAGCTACTTTTTATTTCAAGTTGACACTGCATCTGTATGACGTACGCAGGTGACGGGAGGATATAACTCCAGGGAGAGCCACCGGAAGTCTACCGAAGAGTGTCAGTACCTCGAGAGTGCCTCCGACGGTGAGGAAGTGACGTCATCGAGAGCAGAACTTAATGAGGAACTTCGGGTTAAGCTCGGGTTAAGCTCGGGTTAAGCTCGGGTTAAGCTCGGGTTAAGCTCGGGTTAAGCTCGGGTTAAGCTCGGGTTAAGCTCGGGTTAAGCTTGGGATAAGCTCGGGTTAATCTCGGGTTAAGCTCGGGTTAAGCTCAGGTTAAGTTCAGGTTAAGCTCAGGTTAAGCTCGGGTTAAGCTCGTGTTAAGCTCGGGTTAAGCTCGGGTTAAGCTCAGGTTAAGCCTTGGGTAAGCTCGGGTTAAGCTCGGGTTAAGCTAGGGTTAAGCTCGGGTTAAGTTCGGGTTAAGCTTGGCACGCAGAGCAAGAATTAAGAGCCAAATAACCAGAAGCTTGTGGATGGGAGAGAATATCGGAATAGATTTTTATAAATAAACAAATAAACAAGATGGGAAATACTACAAGTGACTGTAATTGTAATTGAACGAAAAATATTAAGTAAAGCAATGAATGGCATTCAAAATTCTTCTATAAAATAAAATACAAAATCTAATATCTAATATACTACTGTAAAAGGTTAGCTCGGACTTAGCCGGGGTTATTCTTGGTTTAGCTCGGTTATAGCCGGGGTTATTCTTGGTTTAGCTCGGTTATAGCCCGGGGTTATTCTGGGTCCAACCCGGGCTGGCCCGTTGATGGTGATAATGGTGTTTCAAGGTGGAAAAAAAGTAAAAATTATTGGTTCAACATTATTGTATTAGAAGTTGTTTATAAAATCAACTGCCCAAGAAATGCGCATCGCGTCATCGCATCATCAGTGTGCAGTGAATTAAACGGATTCCCTATCTTAGCACGTGAGCATCTTGAGTTAAGACGCAGGCAGCTTTGCGAAGCATCGGGGAAAAATTTGAGTTTGTGAGCGAAGCGTTCAAAAACTATGTTAATTTATATTATTTTCTGCAAATCATACGCATTATTTATGAT
Organism: Nemurella pictetii; assembly: GCA_921293315.2. Taxonomy (NCBI): domain Eukaryota; kingdom Metazoa; phylum Arthropoda; class Insecta; order Plecoptera; family Nemouridae; genus Nemurella; species Nemurella pictetii. The sequence goes on along the minus strand of OV121125.1, from coordinate 3,003,762 downwards.
AACACGCCTCTCGGGCCGACCGTTAACGGACTGTTAATATCCTAGCAACAACATGATAAAATCAGGCGTTAACTTTCCAGACGATGTCGACGCGTTCTACGATCCGAACCGCAGTCTGGAGACGCTCTCGTCGCGTGTGAGTTGCCGACCTTGACCTAGGAAAGCCCCTTTTACACGGTCACATTTTCCATCACATTTGGTCAAAGCCTTGTACAGCAGTCTTGTATACAACTGCATGTGACCGTGTAAACAGTCCATAGCACGGCAGTCCGTCACATAAAAGTCTTGTATGGCAGACTGTGGCACATTTTTTTCGGATAGCCCAGGCTCTATTTCCATCACATCTTGTATGGATGCAGCCAATCAGAGATTGCGTGACGTCAAACTTTTCAAAAAATCTTGGCGGCAAATGTCAGTGTGCAGTGCAAAATTTGAAATGGCTGCAATTAACATGAATTAAAAGTTTATAAAGGTTTATTTTTAAATAGAAATCACACCCATACCTGACGTCTGACGAAAGTAGATCTAAATTCACTCTCATTTGTTTTTCTGAAATGTCAGCTGACATCACTTCCATGGCCTGCTGTGATAATAAATGTGATACAATGATTATTGTATCGTGTAAAAGGTCGTCACATTTTTCATCAAATCCGTCACACAAAACCTTGTACAATGTTTATATTACAGACTGCTGTGCAAGGGTTTGACGAAATGTGATGAAAAAATGTGACCGTGTAAAAGGGGCTTTAGACTTAGCCTTGATCTGAATCTGTTTTTTGCCAGTGTTTCGCGGGCTGCATGTTCGGCCACGAGTTCGAGTACAAGTTCATCGTGCTGGGCGAGTTCAACTATGACAACTACTATCGCTGGCTGCAGACGATCCCTAACATCAACAGCCGGATGGTGGCTGACTACTGCTACAACGCCACAGGTTCTCTTATAAAACGAGATGGAATTTATTTCATGATGTTCATGGTTAAGTTTGTTTGTTTTATGGTGCCAAAGGGCCAGTTGCCATACCAGTGCGTCACTGGTAAGGCACCTGGACCTTTGGCATTGGTCTTATGGCGTCGATGAATGAAATGGTGATGATGAACCTAACCTAGCCTAGAAGGGAGGAGGGGAAACCCGGTGCCGGCACGTAGCCTACTCCTGTCGAAAAGCACCGAGGGGACCACCGGCTTTACGTCCCTTCCGAAGGACGGTACAACTCGAACGACAGGATTCCTCCGCTAGTCCGTGCTGTCGAGTTGACAAGCAAGGCGAGTGAAGTTTTTGTATTAACTTCAAACCCTCCAACCTCTCTCCCGAACAGAACTGGTCATGAGCATGATGGTCACCCATCAAACACCGATCATGGTTAAAACAGAACTTATGCATCGTGAACTTTTATCACACTCCACACTACTCTATTGGCGTCTATAGGGGTGGAAAAGGGGATGACACAAAGCAATACAGTGGGATTGAACAAGCTCGATGACTCGAAGGTCGCGTGCTAGCAAGATGCATCGGCCAGCATTCAGTGGGCTGTGCAAACTGAATTATTTAACCATGTTCTCAAATTAGAGAATCTCTGATCACGTTCTGAAATGTGTATGTGTTATAAATACATACAGAACTCTTCCACCATCTCCGCTTTTCAAAAGAATGGCAAGATCCATGAAGAAAGGCCAAATCCATCCTGGCTGACTTTCAAGCTTTCCTTTGTTTTGTTTTGTTTTTCAATGTTTGTAATAATTTTGATACCATGTGGCAGGATTCTTACAAATAGTTTTCAAATTTCTTTTTGTTTTTGGAAAAAAACCTTGTAATTTAAGTTCTTAATTTTGGCCTGAAGGAGCAAGGCCTAGCGAAACGTTGGCTTTCTAAAATGAAGTTTTCTTCGTGGCATTAACCGCTATAATGACTTATATATATTTATTTTTTTATATTTTTATATATATTTATATATTATAAAATATATAAAAATAAAAAATAAAATAAATATAAATATATAAATATAAAAATATAAAATATAAAATAAATAAATAAATAAATAAAATATATAAAATATATATATATATATAAGTATAGGGATGTATAGAACAAGAACAATAAATACGGTTTTAATCCTCCTGTTCTCTCTTCAGTTGTAGAACGTCCGTTCCGATGCATCCTGGGCGCCGCCATGCGATATCATTGCCTCACGCCGCTCAGTCCTATTGTAAGTTCCCGCCAAGACCAACTTCACCTCGTGCCGCTCCCTCCTGTCAAGCGCCAGCAGCGCGCGCTTGTCGAATGTTTCAGGGTGAGACGAGACGAGGTCGCTCGTTTGTTCCGGTAAAAACACTGACAAAAGATCTCATCTCATCTCAGCTTGAAACTATCCACAGAATCGCTTGTTTTCATCGTGTTGCGGATGAGCGTTGGTTGAACGATGCTGATTGGACAAGCCTCGAGATGCAACAGGTGGTTGCAAGTTAAAATTAAATGTGAATATGTTGGTTTTGTAAAGAGAAGTCTTTAAAATGAAATAGTTGATTTGATTTAAAGTTGTCATGTTTTACTAACTGAATAATGTCAACAATTATATGACAAAGCTTCCAAGTGAGATACGTGGTTTGATGATTTAAAATTAAGTTTTTTTGCTAAGCCCGATTTATAAGAAAGTTTGTTACTGGAATGGTCGTAGTTTAATGAAAATTTAATCGAAAACAGTTGCAAGTTGTTGAAAAAAAAAAAAAATTGCTAGAATATTTTCGGCAGCAAGATTAAGTGAAGATTTGTATCGCTCGCTACGCTCCTCGACAAAGAGTGTGAATTTTCATTCACAAAAGAAACAAAACCTAAGATGAACAAACTTCGGGTAAAATATTGTGGCCTTACCGTCGAAGTCAATTGTCGGATTGACAAATTCAACGAATCATCATCAACCAATCGGAATCAACGCAACAGATAACAAAATGTTGTTCTCATTTCAGTTTGTATATTACAAAAACCAGCAGGAGGCAAAGATGACGTCATCGACGACGACGATCAAGAGTGACTGACGTGACGTCATCAGAAAATAACTCAAATCTTAAGCCAAAAAAATATTTTCATTGTTTACATTTATATCAGTCTAGAAAATTCATGGATTTGTATAACGTAAGGCTTAAGACCTGTAAACAAGGGCAATTCCCGCACGCTATTTTGAATGATTGATAATAAATATTAAGATTTTGAGAATATGGAGAAGGAAATTTTGTAGAATATCGTACAAAACGATTTTAATTTAAAATATTCGTTCAATAACAAAACATCTGCCAGTCTGTTTTATTTAAGATTTCTTAAGATTGTTAATTTCGTCAAATATTTGCTTCCGTCTGTCACGCGAAAGTGAAAACAATCATGAAAACCAGAGTCGAAACCAAAATTCAAAACAAGTCAAAACAACGAGTCAAAACAAACTGGGCAAAATCGGGGAGGCCGTGCATAAGGAAAATAAAACAAAACCAAGCAGTGTGCAGGAGCCTGATTCTATAACTTTTTTTCCATGGGAGACGAGACGAGACGAGACGAGAACGCCATTCGGTATTCTATAACGTCTTCTCGGGCGTTGTCGTATCGTTTCGATCTCTCGGGCCGATTGGTTTGGGAGATCTCGGGAGATCTCGGGAGATCGCGGGAGAAGCCTCTCTCGTTGGCAGAACAGCTGGTTCTGTCAGCTCGTGCGTTTCTGTTTGTGTTTTGTAAGGTTAGACTCTCATCTCGCGTATTTAAGAGCTTTGTTTTGAAAGTTTTTGTTTATTTGTTCGTAGTATCGTATCGCATTTTGCATTTTGGCGGTGAAAAGTAATTCAGGTATAAGCAATGGTCATGGTTAAATACCGTTTTTATTTGGTGGCACAGATGAATAAATGTATGGTTAAGGTATAAATGAGAAGTGCAGTCAAAAGTTAAGACGAAGTAAACTCTGTAACTTACGAAATAGTCAGAATACTGAATCCCCGCTCACTTGTCGATGACAGTTAAACGTCATAAACGTCAGATTCAGCGCCATGCTTGACAAACAAGTGACAGTCTACGATCTGTGATTGGTCGAATCGTGAATCTCGCAGTTTACGATAAAACAGTTCTCCCAATTCGGTATAGAATACCGAAAAGAAAAAGGTGGGAGACGAGACGAGACGAGAGGATCTCCCAAGCCGGGGAGACGAGAACTTTTTAAAAGTTATAGAATCAGGCTCCTGAGCCGGCGAAATAATGTTTCCAAAATTTCATTATTTTAAATGTTTTGTTGTAATAAATTGTCCGAGCTTGCACTAGCTAACACTATCATAGTGGAATATTTCGTCGCGATATGAAACCAGTTCACCGAGCTCGTTTGAACTTGACTTGACGCTGAGACACTGTCTTCGAACCGAAAGTAAGACGACCAGCGTTTAGTGGGTCACTGTCCCACCAAGTGAAACTTGCTGCTTGCTTGCTTGCTTGCTTGCTTGCTTGCTTGCTTGCTTGCTTGCTTGCTTGCTTGCTTGCTTGCTTGCTTGCTTGCTTGCTTGCTTGCTTGCTTGCTTGCTTGCTTGCTTGCTTGCTTGCTTGCTTGCTTGCTTGCTTGCTTGCTTGCTTGCTTGCTTGCTTGCTTGCTTGCTTGCTTGCTTGCTTGCTTGCTTGCTTGCTTGCTTGCTTGCTTGCTTGCTTGCTTGCTTGCTTGCTTGCTTGCTTGCTTGCTTGCTTGCTTGCTTGCTTGCTTGCTTGCTTGCTTGCTTGCTTGCTTGCTTGCTTGCTTGCTTGCTTGCTTGCTTGCTTGCTTGCTTGCTTGCTTGCTTGCTTGCTTGCTTGCTTGCTTGCTTGCTTGCTTGCTTGCTTGCTTGCTTGCTTGCTTGCTTGCTTGCTTGCTTGCTTGCTTGCTTGCTTGCTTGCTTGCTTGCTTGCTTGCTTGCTTGCTTGCTTGCTTGCTTGCTTGCTTGCTTGCTTGCTTGCTTGCTTGCTTGCTTGCTTGCTTGCTTGCTTGCTTGCTTGCTTGCTTGCTTGCTTGCTTGCTTGCTTGCTTGCTTGCTTGCTTGCTTGCTTGCTTGCTTGCTTGCTTGCTTGCTTGCTTGCTTGCTTGCTTGCTTGCTTGCTTGCTTGCTTGCTTGCTTGCTTGCTTGCTTGCTTGCTTGCTTGCTTGCTTGCTTGCTTGCTTGCTTGCTTGCTTGCTTGCTTGCTTGCTTGCTTGCTTGCTTGCTTGCTTGCTTGCTTGCTTGCTTGCTTGCTTGCTTGCTTGCTTGCTTGCTTGCTTGCTTGCTTGCTTGCTTGCTTGCTTGCTTGCTTGCTTGCTTGCTTGCTTGCTTGCTTGCTTGCTTGCTTGCTTGCTTGCTTGCTTGCTTGCTTGCTTGCTTGCTTGCTTGCTGTCATAGCAACACGTTAACCGGATCTCTATCATGGCCTCGTCAAACAAACAAAAAACCCGATCATCTTTGAGAGGCAAGTCGTTAAACTGGAGGGGAGTCAATGAAGGCACTTATTAATAACAATACGCCGGTCTAGACGGTTATAAATTGGATCGGAGCGCCAAAGAGAGATCACTCAGTTGGAAGTCTCCGGTCTTACTGGTCGAGTGCTTGACGATCTAAAGAACATGAAGACTTTCGTTGGATTCGTCTTCGTGGTGTGCGCGTGCCTGGCTCTTGTGGTAATTCCATTGATTTTTATATTTTACTTTAATTTGGTAGGTATTTTTAAGCAGTGTTGGCCGAAGAGACCGATCCCGGCTTGTTATTTCTCTGTCTTCAACAGAGCCATGCAGAGCAGAGTTTTTGTGGACCCTTTCACCCAAGCAAGACAGGAAACGAACAAGCCAAGTAGCGTTTCGCAGGATTGATTTGGTCGAGTCACTGCCTTCTTGAATGTTGTCCAATTTTGTAGGCAGAGTAGACAAATATTTAACTATTTTTCTATGCAATTTGATAGATTTATGAAGTGACCCTGATCTTTAAACAAAGCCCATTAGAAGATATTGAATTGTCTATAGCTCTGTGATCGAATAAGCTTTGAAAAACAACGCACCGCCATTGCAGAAACAGCTGTCCTAATGAAAAATTTAACAGATTCCTGTGTTTTAGGCTAAAAAAAGTTAAAATTACTCCCTGGTTGTATCTCGTATCTTGTGCAAGGTAATTAGAGCATATAAAAAAACAAAATGTAAGATTAAAAGGCGAAATGCTTTAGTGCATTATTTGATGGATCGGGTGCTGGTGGTCTTGTCTCTTGAAGAAACTCGGTCGTGCGTTTTACCGACCGCTCTCCTCCGCGCGTCATCTGCGATCGCGCCGTGCTCCCACGAAGCATTGTGCATCCCGCGGATTTATGGAGGAAGCAACATTGTGTTCCTGAGAGGGTTCTTTTGTCGGCCCGTCCCCGTTCACCCTCCCGGCGAAGCTTCCAGCCCCATATCCCGGGATGGGTGGTGGGGGGGGGGGGGGGGGGGCGTGTGTGGAATTCAGAACATGCAGCGGAAAGTTGGCAAATTCAAGTCGGATGAGTTAGTGTTTTTCTTGTGGAATTATGAAAGTAAGCGTAGAAAACCCAGGTAGCTTAGAAACACAAAAAAATATTGTTACAGTTATTTTTATAATGAATGAAAGCAAACGGTAAATGCTTAATTATTCCAGCAACGTGACGAGGTCAGACACCCGCTAAGAAAAGCCAGTTGGCTTGTGATTTCCCTGTCTTCCTTGGTTGAATAAGCAGAGTCAATACACCGATTCCATTCAAGCAACGTGACGCGGTCAGACACCCGCTAAGAAAAGCCAGTTGGCTTGTGATTTCCCTGTCTTCCTTGGTTGAATAAGCAGAGTCAATACACCGATTCCATTCAAGCAACGTGACGCGGTCAGACACCCGCTAAGAAAAGCCAGTTGGCTTGTGATTTCCCTGTCTTCCTTGGTTGAATAAGCAGAGTCAATACACCGATTCCATTCAAGCAACGTGACGCGGTCAGACACCCGCTAAGAAAAGCCAGTTGGCTTGTGATTTCCCTGTCTTCCTTGGTTGAATAAGCAGAGTCAATACACCGATTCCATTCAAGCAACGTGACGCAGTCAGACACCCGCTAAGAAAAGCCAGTTGGCTTGTGATTTCCCTGTCTTCCTTGGTTGAATAAGCAGAGTCAATACACCGATTCCATTCAAGCAACGTGACGCGGTCAGACACCCGCTAAGAAAAGCCAGTTGGCTTGTGATTTCCCTGTCTTCCTTGGTTGAATAAGCAGAGTCAATACACCGATTCCATTCAAGCAACGTGACGCGGTCAGGCACCCGCTAAGAAAAGCCAGTTGGCTTGTGATTTCCCTGTCTTCCTTGGTTTAATAAGCAGAGTCAATACACCGATTCCATTCAAGCAACGTGACGCGGTCAGACACCCGCTAAGAAAAGCCAGTTGGCTTGTGATTTCCCTGTCTTCCTTGGTTGAATAAGCAGAGTCAATACACCGATTCCATTCAAGCAACGTGACGCGGTCAGACACCCGCTAAGAAAAGCCAGTTGGCTTGTGATTTCCCTGTCTTCCTTGGTTGAATAAGCAGAGTCAATACACCGATTTCATTCAAGCAACGTGACGCGGTCAGACACCCGCTAAGAAAAGCCAGTTGGCTTGTGATTTCCCTGTCTTCCTTGGTTGAATAAGCAGAGTCAATACACCGATTCCATTCAAGCAACGTGACGCGGTCAGGCACCCGCTAAGAAAAGCCAGTTGGCTTGTGATTTCCCTGTCTTCCTTGGTTGAATAAGCAGAGTCAATACACCGATTCCATTCAAGCAACGTGACGCGGTCAGACACCCGCTAAGAAAAGCCAGTTGGCTTGTGATTTCCCTGTCTTCCTTGGTTGAATAAGCAGAGTCAATACACCGATTCCATTCAAGCAACATGACGCGGTCAGACACCCGCTAAGAAAAGCCAGTTGGCTTGTGATTTCCCTGTCTTCCTTGGTTGAATAAGCAGAGTCAATACACCGATTCCATTTAATAGATTTTCGGTGCACGTGCACGCAAAGTGTCAGCGTGTAATTCAGCTCGAATCACGCTTCAACCTAAACAATGCGGTAAAGCAACCACTATAGACCTATTCCACTCAGGGAAAAATTACTTCAGATACCCTCTGGACGTACTACCAGTTCGGAAAATAATATTAACTAGCTCTGCTAAATAATAAAGGAAGATAGGGAAATCACAACCCTTATTGCTCTGCCTGGCTTTAGCGAGTGGGTATCATGACGTCATTTTGATTGAATTTTGATTGAATGGAATGTGTGAATTCCACGCATTGAAATGTGACCTTCCTGACCTGCAGGCGGCAAAGAGCGACCAGAAGAAGAAGCTGAAGAAGTACAAGGACGAGTGCAAGGCGGAGGTGAACGCTACGGACGGTGAGGCGACCAATCAACGTTAAGACAGCTGTTTCATTCATGGAAATCATTCAATGTTGGCCAATAGGATTCCGAAGCCGGCACCAGGGAAATATGTCCCCTTATCAACAATCGAGAACACTCAAATAAAAAGGAAAAGTCTCACTGGATTGAAAATATATGTAAAATAAAGAGACCTATCCCGCTCAGGGAAAAATGACGTCAGATACCCACTGGACGTACTACCAGTTTGGAAAAAATATTAATTAGCTCTGCTAAAGAAGAAAGGAAGACAGGGAAATCACAACCCAAATTGCTCTCCCTGGCTTTAGCGAGTGGGTATCATGACGTCATTTTGATAGAATTTTGATTGAATGGAATAGGTGCATTTAAGCTGCTGGATTGAAGCGACAGCTTTTTTACTTGTAACTTTCGCGAACTTTCTAAGCCTTTCTGATATGAAGACATTGACATGGCACGTCGCTTCACAAGGGAAGTCTGTCAAGCAAATATCCTGATGAATTTTGACACTAACTTTCGAAGATATTGACAGTAAATTATTATTTCAGAAGAACTTCAATTACATTTAAGACAAGAGCCTAAACTTCAATAACAATTATATTCAATTGTTGTTTGCAACCGGAATGATAGCCATGTTGCCAATGGACTGAATTAACTGTGATATGTTTAATTGACGGGTTGACGGGTTGACGAGTTGACGGGTTGGGATTAAAGTTGCATGTTTTGTTGTTAAAACCGAGTTGATTGTTGCTTGCAGCCGACGTGAAGATGTTCTTCAACAACAGCAAGGACCTGACCACGCCCACCGCGAAGGTAACACTCTGCATTGATTGCAGGATTGCATCATGTGCATAATGGTCACCCATCCAAAACCAAGATGTTGCTTAACTCCGGTGATCTCACGAGAACCGGCGGCGAACCGATCTATGTGTCATCCATGAATTCATCAAATGTGTCATCCAAAAAGACAGACAGATACATAGACATGTTGCTGCTTAGTGTCTAGAGCTTAATTGATTGATTGCAGGTGTTAAACGACGCACTGTTTTGACGACTGGCCCTGTGGCACTGGTCTATAATGAAAGGGTGATGATAAACCTAACCTATGGCTAGAAGGGAGGAGGGGAAACCTGGTGCCGGCACATAGCCTACTCCTGTCGAAAAGCACCGAGGGGACCACCGGCTTAACGTCCCTTCCGAAGGACGGTACAACTCGAACGACAGGATTCCTCCGCTAATCCGTGCTGTCGAGAGGTTGACAAGCAAGGCGAGTGAAGTTGTCGTACTAACTTCAAACCCTCCGACCTCTCTCCCGAACAGAACTGAGCATGGGCATGATGGTCACCCATCCAACAGCTAAATCAGCGCGATGTTGCTTAACTTCGGTGATCTCACGAGATCCGGTGTTGCCAACATGACGAACCGTTCGGTCCTATGTCATTAAGTGCAGGGCTATGAGATGTAGGGCTATGTGATTTAGGGTCATGTAGCGTTATAGTGTCCCCACCAAGGCCAGCCTGTTGCTTAACTCTGTTCGGACATGCGCAGTGCTTCGCCGGGTGTTTCTACGAGAAGAACAAGATAATCCGCGACGGCGCGCTGTCGGTGGCCAAGTACGAGAAGCTCATCAAGAACAAGTACACAGAGGGAGCGCGCAGGACGCATGCGCAGACAATGCTGGCCGGGTGCGCGGCGGCGAGCGGTAAGATGGCGCCCGGTGGGACACTGATTGATTATTTGTGTTTAACGACGCACTGTTTTGACAACTGGCTCTGTGGCACTGGTCTAACGGCGTCGATGAATGAAAGGGTGATATATGAACCTAATCGTGTTCTTATTCTGCAGCCGCCGTCGGCAAAGACAGGTGTCTGATGGCTCCCATCCTCCGTCGCTGCATCCCGACGATCTTCAAGAAGGTATAACAACCACCGACAATTTGGATGCTGAGCATAAGCCGGCACCGAATCCAGGCTTAAACCACGTTGAAACGCCGTTGTAGCCCCACACGCTTCTAGTGGCAGCATTTTCAGTATTCAAATTTTGTGATTTTTCTAAATACATTTGATAATTGGCAACAAATGCACATCGCAAGCAAACACGGAGCAGGGAAGGCGCTGGTTGTTATTACTGTTGCTATGGTGACATCCGACACTCAGTTGTTTCACCAAGTGGGCCCCAGAGCCTCTTAGAGTCTCCTAGAGCCTCCTAGAGCCTCCTAGAGCCTCTTAGAGCCTCTTAGAGCTTCCTAGAGCCTCCTAGAGCCTCTTAGAGCCTCTTAGAGCTTCCTAGAGCCTCCTAGAGCCTCCTAGAGCCTCCTAGAGCCTCCAAGAGCCTCCTAGAGCCTCCTAGAGCCTCCTAGAGCCTCCTAGAGCCTCCAAGAGCCTCCTAGAGCCGCCTAGAACCTTCTAGAGCCTTCTAGAGCGCACCTCTCACACATTCAAACACTTATATTTTGCTACTTTTTCTTCTAGAAACAAGACGAAGACGACGACGACGATGACGACGATGATGATAAATAGAATGAAGAAATCGCAGATCGAGTCTAGTTCGTTGTTGATTGATGACATTATTATTGTTAATTTTATAATAAAAAAACTGTATACAATTAAAGCAATGGATGCTCTCTTAAGACTTTTCTTGCAGGATTTAGCCTCTCACCCAAAAGAAAGTGGAATTCGATCCTCCTTGTATTTTTGTATTTCTTAATACCCGTAGTGCGTTTACAACTAAAGATCACAAAAAGAACAAAAATAAAGACCAACCCTTAACCGTGTGAAATGAATCCACCCTTTGAGTTATTTTAAGTTGAACGTATTAAATTGCAATCCCCAAAGCGTCAACATCACGCAACAGTTTTTGCTGCGGTAATTATGGAATCTATTTCAATGCCGCGACTCAAATGGCTTATTTGAAGTGAATTACAATTTCGATTGACGGTGCTCCCGACTAATGACTGCCATATGAGATGACGAAATCGCATCGATGATGATGATTTACATAAAAACCAGTCGCCGGTAATGAATTTCCTGTATGTTGCTGTCATTACTCCCAGACACTAAACTAAAAAACAACGAAAAAACCCGCACGATATTTGTGACTCGATGCGAGTTTGTTATATAAAGAGACATGTGAGCATCGCTCGTCGGCAAGTCGGTATCACTGCTAACTGGATCACCGTTCGACTTCAAGATGGCGAAAATCATCCTGGCGCTCGTCATAATGGCCGTGGTCGCTTCGCAATCGGTAAACTGCTTTTGTTACAACACTTGACAGCATTTAGTTTGAAATTCTCGTTCACAATTCATCGATATTTAAACCTAATGCTAAACCAAGTTTGGTATATCTTAATGGTAATGATTTTTTATTGACCATTGAAATGTTGGTGACTTTTGAACTTTAAGTACATTTATACAAAATAATATGGCATCCAGAATTTCCTATAAACTGTCAAGGTATAAAGTTCAATAGGATAAATTTTTGGGAGTCACATTTCCTCTCGCAGTAAATTGAGTACCCTAGAGCTTAGATCTCTTGATAAATTTATTACCCAAGAATTTAGTGTCTAGTACTAACTGAACGAAATGAGCCAAACTTTCCGTCGCAGTACGCTGGCAATATCATATTTTAAGTAATAACAAATTAAAATTATGAAATCTCTACACACATTAAACACGTGATTACCGCGATGTTAATACGATAAATTAACCACCTAATTACTGTTGATCGCGGCCATCTGACCGCGTCACGTTGCTTGCATTAAGAATGTGTCACACATTTGCCAAGAGCCGTACGTTTGTAACATGCAATACACCGATTCCATTCAATAAAAACTCAAACAAAATGACGTCATGATACCCACTCGCTAAAGCCAGGCAGAGCAATTCGGGTTGTGATTTCCCTGTCTTACTTTTTTATTTAGCAGAGATAATTAATATTTTTTGCCACACTGGTAGTACGTCCAGTGGGTATCTGACGTCATTTATCTCTGAGTGGAATATGTCTATTATTAAACGGTCTGTTAAAACAATATAAAGGCATCTCATTGGCGGTAGCCATGGTAATATCACACTAACGAATTGTTAATAAGTTACTGATAAGACTGGGCCTAAGTAACTCTTTCACTTTTTGTGACAGTGCATCCAGTGGGTATCTGACGTCAAATTTCTCTGAGTGCAATAAGTCTATTCAAAGCAGAGGGTGATCGTTGAGATAAAAACAAACAAAGCTAGAAATAAGTTTAACCAATGAAAGTAATGACGTCTGCTGGACGCAGGCTGGCCGCCGAGCGACACGCGAACTGTCAGAAGCCGAGAACGACCAGAAGATCGAAGCCTGCATGAACGAAACGGGCGCTACATTCGGTATGGTGACATCGCACCTTTAGTACAAGACTGCCATAAACGAAAAAAACCATTTTTTTTTTTATTACATTAATAAATCGAAAAAAAAATAGAGTTGTTTAGTGCAAAACCGCCACTACCGCCTGAATTCATTCAATAGGGTTTAAATGCTAATATTCTCTTCTGACTTTCACGATTTTGTTGAAAATATCTTAAATCTTTGTAGCTATACTGCCACAACTCCTATTGGTAGAACGAATTTGTTCAATTTAGAGAAATAGTATACATAAAAAACAGCAATACCGCCTCATGTGAGTTTGTGGCGGAATTAGCGATAATTTTCATGCTCACGGTGTTCGAACTTTTTCGAGCAATACTGCCACATGTACCTTTATGGCGGTCTTCTTATAAATCTTTGTATCAAAATGAAATAAAGTGAAATGAAGCTTTGCGCTGCAACAGAACTTATGGCAGTTTAATTGTAAAATTTTACGCAATTCTCAGAATTTTTTGACTTTGGACTTTGTAAACTGACCCATAACCATTGTGGAGATACTAGTTCATGATACAATTTAAATAAATCTCGCAAATTATAGACTGTCATACTGCCACAAAAGTAGTTATGGCACTATTGCATTTAGTGTAATTATTACCTTTGTGTTATCAGAAAGCATAACAGCCACAAATACCTTTATGGCACTGATGAACTAAACCATGTGGGCAATTTACAACCACCCTTTAAAATGCAAGGCTAAAAAACTGCAAATATTTAATTTCCTATCAATCGGAGGCTTATTACAATGACAGATTACATTGCAAACCAATATTTTCCATGCAACCTAAATACTTTAACCCTTGCTTGTTATCCCAAAAAAATTATAAACGGCTTTTCATCTGTTTCGTTGATTACTCAAAACTATCATTTTTCGTTTATGGCAGTCTTGAACTAAAGGTGCGACATTAAGTCAAATCCTACCTCCGTGCGCCCAAGAAACATAGCCACAACTTTTGAGCCAAGCACGCTGGGACGCTGAAATTCACGCTACGCACCCAACTTTTCATCCCCTACACGCGCGTCTCGTCGGATTTCACCTCCGACTCGCGGTTGCCGAGATAGAAAACCTGACATCGACCCAAATCCAGCCACGACCGCCTCCTTCCCTGATGTCCCCGACTTTTGAGCCAAGCACGCTGGGATGCTGAAATTCACTCTACACACCCAACTTTTCATCCCCTACACGCGCGTCTCGTCGGATTTCACCTCCGACTCGCGGTTGCCGAGATTTTAGAATCAATAAAAATAACCTTCAAATTACCACGTTTTATTTGATATTATTCCTGAATTCTAGACGACCTCGACGATTTCTTCTTCACCGATTCACCGGCCCTCAACGAAACAGTTCAACAGGTGAGAAACACGAGATCTTTTCACCGGATTTGACCGAAGTTGGCCGAAGACGCATGTTCGTCAGTTAGCTCAAGCTAAAAAAATCTCGTTAGTACGTTTCCTCTGTCAAGCACTAAATCAGCAACATCGGCGAGCCTTGTGGATAATTCACTTGCATCAAACGCTAACCATTGTTCATTTCGTTTCTCTCTATTTTTACTTTATATAATCCTAGAAGGAACCAAGATTTCAACCATTTTTAAACGGTGCATAAAATATTACTAAAAATTGGCTTAAATTTTCAAAACCAAGTCTTCATCGACATTCCGCCCAACGTTTCGCCCAAAATTTCGGCCCAACTTGTCGCCCAACGTTCCAGTGCTTCGTGGGCTGCCTGTACGAGCAGTACGGCGCGCTGCGCGCAGGCGCCGTCTCGCCGGAAGGCTTCGACGAGTACATTTCCGGTATCGCACCGGAAATCGCTGAGCAGGCGGCGAGCTGCGTCGAGCAAACAGGTGGGCGTGGTTCATTTGTCTCGACACCCCAGCTGTCACATCGCCAAGACGTTGTGTTGTCAACTTCTTTATACTAACTCTTACATGCAAAGAAGCAGAGAGGGTTGTGATTTTCACAAATCATTATAGTAATGGATAAGCCACTTAATAATTTTGTGTTCCTCTTCCTAAACCATCATAATCTTCTTCTTTATCAACTTTAGTTGCTATTCAAATTCTAGTTACTTCTGCTCCATCATTCTTCTTCTATAACTTACTACTGAACTAAACAAGCATTACAATGGTATTACTTTGTATTACTAGCTAGTATTACAAGGTAAACGCAAGAAATTATCTTCCACCACTCAACTCTCTCCTCAAAATCTCTTCCATCCTCGTCCAATTCTTCGATATATTGGTTAAATATTCTAATCGAATGCAAACGTTGGAATTTGTCATAAAATTTAAAAAAATAACTATAAAAATGTCCTTACAATAAAGGCTCTCGTCAATTTTGTAATAAAGCTCGCTCATCTAAAATGATGGTACGATGATGAAATGATTATATTCAACGTCGTGTCAATTAATTACAGCAGAGACAATAATATTGATGATAATAATAATAAAATATTGGATGTATTCAAGTGGCTTTAGCTGGGCAGTAAATTTCGACTCCTCCGATGCAATGTTGTTGTCTTTTGTCCTTCAGCCGAGCTCGGAGATGACAGGTGTGTTACCGGACCGGCGCTACACAAATGCATAGCAAGCTTCTTCGAGAAGGTACGACGCTGGGGCCTTACCTAGCGCGGCCAACGGGCTGGTATTACGGCGGTGCTAGTGCTAAACTGGTTTTCCCTGTCCTTTTAACTCAGTAAAACCTTGTGCTACTGTAGCACCACCGTAGCACCGATACGTTGGTCGCGCTAGGTATTTAGGCTCATGTTACTTACTAAACTTTTACTTACTGTTTATCGCTATTTAGAGTTATGGATGCATCAGATTATTAGATCACAGATAAGTGTTTATCGCTATTTAGAGTTATGGATGCATCAGATTATTAGATCACAGATTATCATCATTTCAAACAGATAAACACTCTTAAGTTGTATATTTGTCACGGAATCAGGCCCGGATTTGTTAAGCTTTTTTTTCCATTATGCCATGGACTTTTTATGTGGGAAATTCGTTTTGTTTTGGTATAAATATATTCCTAAAATGCAACGAATTTTGCAGTTTGGACATTTAGCAATTTGATGTTTTTTGTTCATTGCTTTCAGATCGAATAAAGCCAGCTGTCCAAATCTCACGCAAAAACCAATGATGAGCTATTGACTGAGTTTAATTATATTAAAAAAGCTTTATGTTGATTTTTGTTTTATTCATTAAAATAAATAATGTGGAAATTATACGAGAAAAATAACCGTGTTTTAATGATCCGAATTCAAATATAGTTATCTAACTCTTGAACCAAGCACGCTGGGACGCTGAAATTCACTCTACACACCCAACTTTTCATCCCCTACACGCGTGTCTCGTCGGATTTCACCTCCGACTCGTGGTTGCCGAGATAGAAAACCTGACATCAACCCAAATCCAGCCACGACCACCTCCTTCCCTGATGTCCCCAACTTTTGAGCCAAGCACGCTGGGACGCTGAAATTCACTCTACACACCCAACTTTTCATCCCCTACACGCGCGTCTCGTCGGATTTCACCTCCGACTCGCGGTCGCCGAGATAAACAGGAAACGTGTCAACGAAGTTTTGAGAATGTCAGTGATCCTCCGGAAAGATAAAATTCAAACTATTTTAAAAAATCACTCAATTCTTCTACTTTCCTTTTCTGCGGAAATGAATACAATTTGGCTTAAGTTTCCAATAGTTTTTGAGAGGCTTTTGATACTTCCTTTGAAAACAAAAGCCAACTATCACCAAAATCCGCTGAGTAGGAAACAGAAAAAGTATGTTAATATTGGTCCTGTGGGCCATAGACGGAATTTAAAGAAAAATTACAAATTTTTTTACTGCGGTAATTGTAATTCGACATTCGCGTCTACTAACAAGCTTAAAACTGAGTTCCCGCACAGGTAACACTAACCCTAAGACAAAGACACGCACGAAACGCAGAGACAAGTGAAGCTGGCCCCACGACCACCCCAACGCAACGCAACGCAACGCAACGCAACGCAACGCAACGCAACGCAACGCAACGCAACGCAACGCAACGCAACGCAACACAACGCAACGCAAAGCAACGCAACACAAACCAACCAATTACAGCCCACAACAAAGCTTCGACGAGTTCCCCCTCCCCCATCCACGGGGCTTTGTCGGCTTGCTACGTGCTAGTTAACAACCCAGCCACCAGAGCGTGCTGCTCCAATCAGAGCGGCGAGAGTGGCGCTCAGAATGTTAATGTCGCCACTCTGGTGGCGCGGTGGGTAGTTCTCAACTTCTTCCTCTGTCGCCAGGTACGCGGTTGGAGGAGACTTGTTTGTTTCCAAATGTCTTTTGTGTCTTATGTTTGTTGGGAATGGGATGCGCTCTTTGGGTGAGGTTCTTGAATAAATAAGAATGATTCGCGTAACTAACCAGTGCTGCTACCTGTCGTGTGCTGCGAGGCATATTTGGTGGAGTTCAGGTGCTGGTAGCACCGGAGTTCGATCTCTTGAAGCAGGGAGTCGGCCGAGAACGTCTCTGTGGCGTTCTCCATCTGCAAGCATCAAAATTAATCGAAATTAACACAACATCCATATCAACAAGCAAGCAAGCAAGCAGGCAGGCAGGCAGGCAGCAAGCAAGCAAGCAAGCAAGCAAGCAAGCAAGCAAGCAAGCAAGCAAGCAAGCAAGCAAGCAAGCAAGCAAGCAAGCAAGCAAGCAAGCAAGCAAGCAAGCAAGGAAGCAAGCAAGCAAGCAAGCAAGCAAGCAAGCAAGCAAGCAAGCAAGCAAGCAAGCAAGCAAGCAAGCAAGCAAGCAAGCAAGCAAGCAAGCAAGCAGCAAGCAAGCAGGCAAGCAAGCAAGCAAGCAAGCAAGCAAGCAAGCAAGCAAGCAAGCAAGCAAGCTAGCAAGCAAGATAGCAAGCAAGCAAGCAAGCAAGCAAGCAAGCAAGCAAGCAAGCAAGCAAGCAGCCAATAGCAAGGAAAGGAAGCAAGCAAGCAAGCAAGCAAGCAAGCAAGCAAGCAAGCAGCACGGTGGTAAGCAGCTACTAAATCATCCTAAAGCTCTGCCAGAGGTAAATTGACAAAGGTTTGTCAACCAACGCTCTGAGCAGCTAGCGGATGGAGATCTAAACATTTACTTCTGACCATTCAACACTTGCAGACAAACCGTTCATTTGTCTGCTTAAATGTGGCTTATTTTTAGTCAACATGCAACTCTCCTAATTAGTTTTGATGATGCCAGCTACTTGTGAAGCTATTTGTGTGCAAGTATATTTGTGGTCTGTAAATCCGACAAGCTAGGTAGCAATTCATAGGTACATAAAGTCTCTTTCAGCTTTCTGGCTAAATTACATTTATAGATTTCAGATATATTTGATATATTTAGATTAAACTTGAATACCGTTTTAAATAACAATGATTTGAATGACTTGAATGACTTTGAATGACTTGACAATGACTTGAAAAAGATTTTTTTTTTTCATTTTTCTAGTTTTTTTCAAACTAAATCAACTCTGTCTCAACTTGCTGCATCCTGAAGCTTGTCCAATCAGAATCTTTAAAACAACACTCATATTATTTTCAAAACATCTACGTGTTTCTTCAACTTAGACCCTGTGTACTAATTTTCAGCTCATTTCAATGGCAACATTTCATTTAAACGAGTTTGAAGTGCATTGATCAGCCGTGTGTGCAGATCAAATCGTCCCCGGCTACCATCGTCTCCATCAAGCAGCGAACCCTTGCTCGGACTTACTGCTCCTGACGCCGTCTCACGGCCATTATCAAGTGCCACGCATTGTGCGTCATTCCCTGGCAACATGGCGCATCGAGCGAGCTGCTTGCGAAGCTTTCGTTGGACACAAAGGCGATTTGGTATGTCGTCGGGGGTTGATTTTCATGGTACTTAGCGTGGTGAGAGTTCTGTAATTACCTATAGGTACATGGCCACGGCTTGGGTTTAACTATTATTTCAACTCGGCTGTGATAGGTTGACTGACAGAAATGTCAGAAAGGTGGGTGTACGTGCACGCAGGGTGAAATCAAGCTCGACTACCCAGACGTTAAGAACTAACTAGGAGCTATAAATAGGGGTTGATAATATCAAGGCTTCGTTGAATTTAAGATTTAAAATCATTGGACAGTTGAACCGTCTGCGTCAATTTTAAGCGATAAAGTTTAAATGCTTATTATCTAGAAACGAAATATTCACTCTAATATTTGTACTAGTACCGAAACATTCCGGATTTCTTAGCAGTAAAGTGTAATTGAAGTAATAAAGCATGAAAAATGCTTTTTTCCAATGATGATTTTGAGAAAAGTTGAGAAAAAACAGGAAGTTTTAATAATAAATGATTACCATGCTACCGGTGGTAAGTTACGTGGTCAAATTGGAAAATTATGAAGTTGATTTATTTTATATGTATCAATTACATTTTTGTATGGAGTTTGACGGCAGCATGCAAACTAGTAAATCAGCTTGGTGATCGAGCTGGAAGAATTATAAGAAAGAAAAAAATACCAGAGCTCCTGTACATTCCAAGATCTCATTTCAAATCTGATTTTATCTCACGAAAGGTCTAATAATATATCCATGGTGCATCCCAACAAACCCGTAATTACATTTACATTTGCAATATCTTTCCAAGAGTCAAAACTAATGTTTCACAAGAAAAGAACACTATGCAATCTACGTAGCGACGTTGTCAACTTATTCAGGTTCTTCTTTTTGTTTCAAGTCAGCTGTCAGATTAGCCTAAACTATAAATATTTTCTCATGAGGCTTCCAACGATCAACGATCGGGCTCATCGTCTACTTTTGAGCTAATTAGCGATGGAAACAACCTGAAAAAATGGCGCCGGTTCAGAGGCAATCTGATTGGCGTATTTTTTACGGCTACGTCACTTGTTTATGACTTGCGCATTCTCATTAAGGTTACGTTTACGTGAATAGCTACTGCTGAGTTGGTTGTCAATAAGCCTTTAGTAAGGTGACATAATGAAATGTAGCTACAGTGTCTGGCATCCAGGGCGGCATTGCCAACGAAATGCACTGTGGTCTTAATGATGTCATCACGACGCTGATGACGTCACGGATCGGCGGCGATAAAAGCATGTCAGACGGTGACGGGGGAACAAGAGACGACGCGACGGACAGAAGACGGAGGCTCGTCAAGACCCGCGCTTTTTTCCACGAGGCCTTGGCGTCGGCGACGTCGCTTTCCGATAGAGTTGTGTTTCGAATGAGAGATGTGCAACTAATTCCTCGTTTAAAAACTAACTAAGAAAATAAATACGCAGCGTGAGTTTGTGGTGAGCTGTGTGACGTTTGCAAAGATGGCAGACAATCGCTTAGCTGTCAGATTGCGGCGAACAACATTGTGTGTGTCTTGCTGTGCGTCAATAAAAAATACAAGCAAATTTAGCCATTTTTCTAATAGGTCCGAGACAGATACATTGTCACGGCCGTCCAATTTAATGAATAGGCGTAAACAAGGATTCCTCGAAATCTTGTTGCAGAATTCAGGTTCAAGTGACATGCGCAAACTCCTTCGTGCCGCGAATAAAGTTCTACAAGGTCACATGTTGGAAACACCGGTTCTCGTGAGATCGCCGTAGTTAAGCAACATCGCGCTGAGTTAGGTGTTGGATGGGTGACCATCGTGCACACGATCAGTTCTGTTCGGGAGAGAGGTCGGAGTGTTTGAAGTTAGTACAACAACTTCACTCGCCTTGCTTGTCAACTTCTCGACAGCACGGATAAGCGGAGGAATCCTGTCGTTCGAGTTGTACCGTCCTTCGGAAGGGACGTAAAGCCGGTGGTCCCCTCGGTGCTTTTCGACATGAGTAGGCTACGTGGCGGCACCGGGTTTCCCATCCTCCCTTCTAGCCATTGGTTAAGTTCATCATCACCCTTTCATTATAGACCAGCGCCACGGGGCCAGTTTTCAAAACAGTGCGTCGTTAAACACCAGTATCACTCGATTAAGGTGCCTTGCCGTCACGCAAACCCGGCTTGATGTGCTGTGCTTGCTTGCTCTAGTCCGTGCTAAACCCCGTTTAAGACTAAGACGCTTATCTCCGACTGCTGCATCACATCTCCATCGCAACGATATAACGAGGAATAAAAAGATGAACGCAGATCAAAGTTTGCACGGCCATTTGGGCGGCTTGATTGCGTCATGAAGCGCTTCGAGGAGAGCGAACTCCGTGGCCCGCTAATGTTCGAACTTTCATGACGGATAATGGGATCTTTCTTCTCTCTCTATCTACTCTTTAGCTCTCTATAACGCTCTCCTTTCAGCATCGCAACTCAAAGACTAATATTTGTCTCGCCGAGATGTTTGACCTGCGCACTCGATGTTGGGTGAAGAGAATAGACGTATTCCACTCGGAGAAAAGTGACGTCGGATACCCACTGGACGTACTACCAGTTTGGAAAATATATTATTTAGCTCTGCTAAATAACAAAGGAAGACAGGGAAATCACAACCCGAATTCCTCTGCCTGGCTTTAGCGAGTGGGTATCATGACGTCATTTTGATAGAATTTTGATCTAATGTTTTCGATTTTTTTCGATTTTTCAAATTTTAGCTACAAGGTTAGTGATTTTCTTATTCTTTGAGAAATATTTGCTAAATACTTCCGTGAAAGATAACACGTCTTAAAGCTGTAGGGTAAAAGAACGATTCTGGATGGGGTTTTTTATTTTATTTTTTGGGAATGTTTTCAGCAATGTTGCGCCCTATTTTATATTTTTTTTGAGATGAGCAAAGATCAAAGGTGAATTAAAAAATTTAAAACACAGATTCAGGAAAAATTGTACTTTTAATGATTAAATCAATAAACTGGAAAATTATCCACAACCGGGCAGGCCTGCCCGGTTTTGGATGTGTCAATATTAAAAAACTGAAAAATTTGGTGTTGTTGCCCCAGACATAGGAAACCCATTTTTGAAGACCGGAACAAAATAAAATCGAAATTGAAAAAGATATGAACATGGTAAGTGCAAAAATGTTGTGCCATTTCTGGATGGTTTTGAATTTGAATAACAATGAAATGATACAATATTAAAAAATAGTACAGAATGCCCATTACCACCATTTGGAGTGCTTCCTTGGAGTATTTACGGGGCATTACTATTGTTCAGGCAAATATCGTCATTATGCAATGCATCTAATTAAAGGAATTATGCAATGTATCTAATTATAGGCATTATGTAATGTATCTAAATTTAGGTGATGATGTCATCACTATAGTTTACCTGTCGACTGATCAAGTCAGCATAATTCAGTATTCTCACAGACTCAGTTCTGATCAGTTCTCTCTCTAAAATCAATCAAAGTTCTCTCTCAAGGAAGTCGCAGTTCGGACTTACTCTTGTATCATTCTCTACTACTCTTATAGTTTGTTGCTGAAACTAACATTAAATCTTTTGTAACCAGTGCAATAAATATTATGTACTATACATAAAGTTGGTCCCTTGAGCCGGAGCAACAAGCTATACCAAAGCAAGCCGTTTATCGGGAAGAAATTTAATTTATTCGAAATTCGGAAATGGCGACTCCGCAAATCGAACATCTACTGGAACATCAAGGAGAACTGGCTGGCATTATCGCACGATCCGTGGAAAATCTGAAGAAGGTCGGATTTTTAAAAATCTCTGTGGAAAGAATACAAGCACGCCAAAAGGGACTGTCCGACAATTGGGATAAATTCAAACTGCAGCATGAGAAATTGAGCACTGTGTTGTTCTCACTCAAACCTGAGCACAGGGAGAAGGTAAAGGAGCACGAATACTTTCAACAATCCTTATACGCCTTATGCGAAGAGAATTATCTCGACGCATTCGAAGCAATGGCAGGAATGCTGAAAGGGAAGATCGACACCGCAACGACCACGACCGCGCTGGATTCCGGGACGCAATACTCGAACATTCGGTTACCTCAACTCGACCTCCCGAAGTTCAGCGGCGATTACGTCGAATGGGTCGAATTCAAGGACCTGTTTACGTCGATGGTCGGCTCAAACTCGTCATTATCCGAGGTAATAAAACTACAGTATCTAAAGGGGTGTTTGATCGGGAATGCCGCTCTCCGCTTAAAGAACATCACGCTCAATGCAGCTAATTATCAAATCGCTTGGAATGATCTAGTGGCTTATTACGACAACAAGCGAGTCCTGGTAGATTCAGCATTACATGCACTGTTTTCCGTGAAATCTGTCACTCAAGAATCAGCCGAGGATTTGGAAAACCTCTACTCAGATTCAAATCAAGCAATTGGATCGTTACGCGCACTCGAACGACCCGTCGATCAATGGGATGACATTCTTGTCTACCTAATTACTCGGAAGCTGGACGCAACCTCGGTGAAAGAATGGGAGAAAACGCTGAGTTCATCCACTGAATCACCAAAATGGAATGATCTCGACAGGTTCTTAATCTCTCGAATCCGCTCCCTGCAAGCTTTCAATCGCGTGACGGACAAACCCTCAATAAACAGTTCAATGCCCACATCAATTTCAGCGCGCAGCCAGCGTAATGCTCGCGCCAACCACGCATCAGCTGCCAAACCAGTTGACACCGCGCGCTCAATGACGTGTTCGCAATGCAGCGGTCCTCATTACATCGCATCGTGTCCTAAGTACCTGGGAATGAATATCTCTCAACGCCGTGATCTAATCAATAAAAGGAATCTCTGCTATAATTGTTTAGGTCCACATAGAGTTCAAGCGTGCCGCTCTCAAAAGAATTGCCGTGTGTGCAGCGCACGTCATCACACGTCGATTCACACCTCTGCAACTACTCTGATGCCTCCTCGATCGACGTCGCCTACAACGACGCCGCTCTTCAAACCCGGTCAACCGACCGCCACAGAGGCGAGCTCTCATCACGCCCTTCCTCGCGAAGTCCGGAAACGGGTGCAAGTCCTGCTCGCAACTGTTCAAGTAAGGATATGTACGCCTCAAGGAGTCATTCACCATGCTCGCGCCCTCCTGGATCAAGGCTCGGAGATCTCCTTCGTGTCTGAGTCCTTAGTACGACAACTCCATCTCTCTCGGCGCCGCGCGGCGGTACCGCTCCTCGGCATCGGTGCGCAGCACGCTGGAACAACTCGAGGCGTAGTCTCGCTCAGTCTACGTTCACACTACGCATCGGAATTTAAGTGTGACGTGTCTGCCTTCATCCTGCCGAATCTCACAGCTCTTCTGCCAAGTGCCGCAGTGCTATCATCCGATTGGCCTCATCTCGCTGGTTTGACACTAGCGGATCCACACTTCAAGACTCCGGGAAGGATCGATCTCATCTTGGGTGCTGACATCTACGGGCAACTTCTCGAGGATGAACTAATCAAAGGTCCCCCGAATAGTCCAATCGCACAACGCACACATCTGGGGTGGATTCTGTCTGGTCCAATCGCGTCCTTTGAAAACTCATCGAAACAACTGCCAGCTCAAGGGTTTCGGTGTTCTATAGACCACGATCTACACGATCTACTCGAACGATTCTGGATCCAAGAAGAAACACCGAAAACATCTCCTCGTGTATTGTCTCCAGAAGAAGCGGAGTGTGAAGCTCACTTTCTATCTACCCATGCCAGAGATGCGACTGGTCGCTACATTGTTCGTCTCCCTTTCAGAACAACACCAGAGCATCTCGGAGATTCTCGCACGCCAGCCTTACGAATGCTCTCTCGCTTAGGGCCGGTATTACCATCTCCAGACAACTATCCGAACTAGTTCCTGGCACCAACTCGCCAGACTAGTCCCAGACAAGCTACCCTCCGAACTAAATTGTTTTGCGTTTTATGACCTCTGAAATACCTCTGGGTTGCAACCCACTGAACTACGCTATTTTGTCGGGAGGAGTCGAGATATCTGGCAACAGGGCTCCACATTTCAGTCTCGTAGCGAAGATTAAAATGGCGCCAAAGAAGTTCGTTCGAGCCGTCAATTTTTCTTTAAACGAGGAGCATCGACTGCTAGACCTCGTGGAGAACCAAACGAATATTATAGAAAATAAGAAAACGGATGCCGTAACATGGCGTGAGAAGGTATGTTTCATTTACATTTTTAGTTCTCATGTAAAACGTGTTGGCATAACGTACCGTACCTACATAACCTTAAAACTCGGCATCACATAATTTCAAATCGAATGTCAGCAGACTATTTTCAGCGTGCTATGTAAGTTGTAACTGTCTCAGCTGAATCTGAAGCTTTATACAATTGATTTTTTCGATTTTCTAGGACGAGGCTTGGATTGCGTTAGCGGGCAGGTTTAATGCTGGCGTGCTGACGAGCCGCACTGTTAAGGAGCTGCGCTCGAAGTACGATTGTTTAAAGAAGGCGGCTAAAAAGGAATCTGCTCGGATCGTACAATCCCTTCGGGGCACAGGAGGTGGTCCTCCACACAAGCCCGCTCGCAATGTGGCAGTGCTGGAGCGAGTGCTGCAGATCGTGCCGCTAAGTGCGGTCGGCATGCCGTCGACGGTTGACAGCGATGCTCTTCAGCCAGCTCGTGCCTCTAGCCGTACGTTTATTTCCTCTCACATGAATTTTATTTGCTCAATTTGTCATGCCTTGTGTGAAATACAAGCATTTGTAGGCTCATGCTTCTTTTCTTGTATTTCAGCTGAATCCCAATGCAGCTCGACATGCGATGAACCAGACCATTCTGGGCTTGAGGATGATTATAATATGGTAAGATTTTATTTCCCAGCTTATACGTAATATATTTAGATACATATCCTGAGATCCCAAATAAAAAATCACTGGTATCATTGACTTTTCTCAGCTAGGTATTCTCTGATGACTGATATGCACAGCTTCATTTCCAATATTATTCCAGGAGGAGATGCAAGAGCTGCAAGTCACCGAGTTTGACGAGCTAGGGTGCAGCGGGATGGTTGTACTTGCGAAGGCACAAAACCCACGGAATGCCTCGAAAGCAGTTACGGCCAAGAGTGAGTCCAATGTTTTTTCATCCACTAGCTTTTTCATGTATGCATTTTTACGGGATCAATTAATCAGATTCTGGGTTAATGGGATTCTCGATGGATTGTTGTTGACCGAAATTGTCGTTCGCCTGGATGATATAAATGGGAACACTGAACTGTCATAGACGAGAATCCGTCGAGACTTGCCCCATATGAAAAGCGTAAAATTGACAACTTCTTCCCTATCATGTAGAAATCATATTCATATTGAATACCAAATGCACATAAGAACTTAATATATCATTTGAAGCGTTAGATTTTTTTATGGTGTATGCATTGAAATTCAATTCCTAGTAATGGCAATAATTTTGACAGTGTAACTATCAATATCTTATTATATGTTATGCTAGGCGGAGGACCTATCAGTGATCACTCGCCGATGGGTGACGAAAGCGAGCCAGGCTGCAGCGGTGTGGCTGACACCGCAGAAGGACGTTCGGAAACAATTAGTAGGTTCATGTGTTGATTACTGCTAACTACAGCTTTTGTCTTCTTGTTTTGTAGCAATTAAAAAGACCAGTTCATATCCTGTAGGACAAATTATAAATGAATTTAAAACTCTAATTTACAAACAAGTATTCTGACACTTGTGTGATTACATTTTCGATTTGGATTTTGATTTTGTTATTTACGATGACAGAATGGGACCACTACTCCCCGGCCATGCTGCAAATGCCAAAGCACCCAGCATTGATGGTGTCCAATACACCGAAGGCATCATCCACGATCACCAAACTAAACGCTTCTGCAAGTGCTTTGTTGTCAAAGAGTGAGTACCTACTAATTTTCTAGCAAGTCGAGAATTCTCTTTTCCAATTTCTCTTTATTCCAGTCAAAGGACCAGGTAGAGCTTACAACTTGGGCTTACATAATCCTTCTTGGTTTGCCAGGCCAAGAAAGAATTTCACAATATAGTATATAAAATTCCCAGGGATCAGAGAAGTGAGATGTTAAGTGAAGATCCCGTTACACATAGCTAAGGCTTAGCTGTCAGTCAAATTTCAGTCTACTTGAGGATTTAAACACCAGAACGCAGATAATGAAACCGTATCGTATGCACAAAGATTTTGAGAGTGTCCGATAGCTGGACGAGAAAAGCAACGATAAAAGTTAGTGAAAGGGGTCCAAGGGGTACGGGGTTCAAAGCCTCTTATTCCCCCATTTTCTCCAATGTCTCCTTGTTACTGTGTTTCAGATGTGACTAATCGCAGCCGGCGCAGGCCAGTCATTGCTCAAAAGGAGACGGTGTTTTCGGCAAGCACCTCGAAATTTGCAAAGTTAGCGGCCACAAAAACGGAGCTCGCAAAGCTACAAATGCAATTGCTCTCTAATGAGCATGATCGTACCCAGAAGCGGCTCGACGAGCATCATGTGCTTGATATAAAATTAAAAGAAGCAGACCTGGAGCTCAAGAAAACCAAGCTGGAAACCAAGAGGGCTAAATTATTAATTTTAAATGAAACTATCAAGCAAAATACCCAAATATAAGTTTAAAATAGATTAGGTATCGATGAGTACTTTTTTTTTAAAATAACGGCTATTGAATGTAATTTGACGCAGTGATAGTGCCTAGTAGGTATAAATATTGTAACTTTATATTTTTGGTACCTAGGTACCTTACCAATAATAAAAATATTGACAAGAAAAGCATACTCAAAGTGCATATTTAGCAATTCTCCCAGTGGTTTTCAGATTCATCCTGTTTTACAACAGGTTGCGGAAGTATTCTACTAGCTCTCTCTGGACAGCACCAACTTCTTGAGGGGCGTGCTCTCGTGGAATCTGATCTCTAGGGACGTCGAGTTCTGGAAGTTCAGGGTCAATGGGGGGCTCTGCTTCCTTCATGTCGATGGCAATGTTGTGGAGAACGGCACATGCGACTATCACTTTCTGCACGGTTTGCAGAGCTAGTCTTATACCGAGAGAGAGCACGGGGAACCGGCGCTTCCACGTTCCATATTGCCTCTCCACTGTACTCCGTGTTCTGATCTGCGATTCGTTGAACAGATGTTCTTCCGGGCGTACTGGGACGCGAATTGGTGTAACTAGGTATGGCCTCGATGCGTACCCCGAGTCACCCAAAATTAGGCTGTCTCCAAACTCTCCGTTTTCAAACCGAGCTCGGATAGCCGAATGGTTAAAAATATTTTGATCATGCGACGATCCTTGCCACCTGGCTACAATGTCCGTGATCCTCATGTCTGGGTCGCTAGTCGTCTGCACGTTAAATGAGAAAAAGTTCTTCCTGTTCCGAAAGTCTTCTGCGTTATTTCCGCCTGTAATGGGATAGAAGCGTATTGTAATGTTTTGTTACTTGCATTATTTGTTGCTGGAAAAGTGAGATGGTAACTGGGTGGTCGATTGTCCCGATGTCAAAGAAATATCTCCGCGTTTGTTTCAAATCAAGGAAAATCGGAACTAGAACTGTCGGTGAGCAGGATTGCACCTGCAGGGCCCAATGAATGAGATACATTGTATGCTGACGTACCTGGGGACTGAATTTTAATGTGCGTACAATCAATCGCAGCAAGTACTCGGGGGAAGCGATTCATTCGGTAAAACCCTAGAATAATTCGCTCCCTTTCTTCGGCCGTTTCTGGGAACCGCACGAATTGAGGCCGAAGCTGGGCAATTGCCAGGGAGACTTTTTTGATGACTCTCGATGCGGTGCTTTTATGCACGCCTGCAAAATCTCCTGCAGCAATCAGCATGCTGCCCAGCGCAAAAAAACGTAGAGTCAGGAGCAGCTGGTTGATGGGCGAAAGGGAATTGTTCCTGAGAAAGACATTCAGTGATGAAACTCCTAACCTTAGATCATCTCACAAAACTAAGGATTAGATATTAGCATTTTATTACCTAACCTTAACTTACCTGTCTGTGTCATACTCCAGCTCGTGCTCTACAAGCTCTAACACGCTCAAAACAGTTAGTTTCGTGAGGCGAAACCTCATAAAGAACTCTTCATCGTTCCACAAATTAATATGGTCAGGACGTTGCCTAAAATTTCTTGCTATTCGGCCATGAACAGCGATATTCATAAACATTTCGTCTTCATAATCTGAGTCATCTTCGACAAAGTCAGCCATTTTGTAAGCTATTTGTCTGCCGGACTACTCTAGTCTGCTAGTGAATCATCCAGACAAAAATCTGTCGAACTTCGTGGACTTTGTCTGGCGAACAAGTGCAGTCCAGAGGTCATAAAACACCGAATAAAGTTGTCAGCCAAACTAAATTATTTGTCCGGAGGACTACTTTGTCTTGAAGTAGTCTGGAGGTGGTAATACCGGCCCTTAATCAAGCAATTCTCGGAAGACGCCCTCTACTTCCAGCGCTACTCCGATTTCCTCGCCGAGTACGAGAAGCTCGGGCACATGCGTCGAGTGCAGACATCTGAACTCGAATCTCAACCTGTGTGCTACTTGCCACATCACGGAGTTGTACGGGAAGGAAGTGCGACAACCAAGCTTCGCGTTGTGTTCAACGCCTCGTGCCGCTCATACAACAGCACGTCTCTCAACGAACACCTGCACATCGGAGAGAAACTGCAAACTGATTTAGCAGACGTAGTTCTGTGGTGGCGTCAGTTTCGGTTCGTATTCTCGTCGGACATCGAGAAAATGTTCCGCCAAATCTTGGTACATCGCGAAGATTGGGACTTTCAACGAATTCTGTGGGCTCCGGATCTGTCTCTCTCCCCACTCATCTATCAGCTGGTGACGGTGACCTATGGCCTCGCATCAGCTCCGTATCTCGCCTTACGTGTTCTTAAGCAGCTAACCCAAGACGAAGGACACCACTATCCTCTCGCCGTCGACGTCTTTCGACATGGAATGTACGTAGACGACGCGTTCGGTGGCGCGGACACTCCTGAAGCAGCTCGGCAAGTTCTACAACAACTCGATGATCTCTGCACGGCGGGCGGCTTCAAGCTACAAAAGTGGACAGCCAACGACGACTCAATTCTTGATCAACTTTCTAGCGAACGAAAGGCAACGTCGTCGTCTCGGGAGTTCAACTCCCAACCTCTCTGCAACGCACTCGGCATCTCCTGGCAACCACAATCGGATGTCTTCGTCTTCACAACGAGCCAGGAGGATGTCTCTCCGCCTACTAAACGTAAGGTTCTCTCGAAGATATCCCAACTCTTCGACCCTCTTGGCTGGTTATCTCCTGTAACTGTCAGAGCAAAGATGCTGTTGCAAGAAATTTGGCTACTCAAACTTGGCTGGGATGAAACCCTGCCACTATCTCTCGCTAATCAATGGTCTCAGTTCTTGGACCAACTCGAAGACATTTCAATCGTCATGATCCCACGTTGGCTCGGCACCTCCACTGAGAAACATGTGGTCGAACTTCACGGATTCTCGGATGCATCTCAACTCGCTATGGCTTCGGTGATCTACCTCCGAGTCATCTCGGAAACCAACAACGCACGCATCACCATCGTCGGAGCAAAAACAAAAGTAGCGCCTCTCAAGAGAGTTACAATTCCTCGCCTCGAGCTCACCGCCGCGGTAATGCTCACCCGGCAGATGGAGCACGTTCGAAAAGTTCTCGACCTCTCGCATGTGTCTGTCCACTTGTGGACCGACTCCTCCGTGACACTCACTTGGATTCGCAGTCACCCATCTCGCTGGAAGGACTACGTTCGCAACAGAGTGTCCGTGGTTCAAGAAACTCTACCCGACGCTCATTGGCACCACGTGCCAGGTAAAGAAAATCCCGCAGACTGTGCTTCACGAGGTCTGTCACCTCGACAACTACAGGAAGAATCGCTGTGGTGGACCGGACCTGCCTGGCTCTCTCAACCGTCGACGTCGTGGACAGAATCTTATCCTAAAGCAGAAGACGGAGTGCAACTGGAGGAAAGAAGCGCCGTCGTCGCTTCGGTCGTAAAAGAGAATCATCCACAGTGGAGCCTGCTAACTCGATACTCGAGTCTCACTCGACTTCTTCGCGTCACAGCGATATGTCGAAGAGTTATATCACGAATGAAGCGAATTCCAGCGTCTTCACTCTGCCACCCTCTCACGCCTGCTGAAATCGAATCATCTCGTCTCTTCTGGGTGAGAGTCACACAGCACACCTCCTACTCTAATGAGCTTAAAACACTCTCTCAAAATCAAGTTCTGCCTCGGAGCAACTCGCTGGCTCGTCTAACCTCGTACCTAGATGAAACAAATCTGCTTCGCGTCGGTGGTCGCCTCAAGAACGCTCTCCTCGACCCGGACGCCAAGCACCCTCTCATTCTGCCTCGTGACTCACCGTTCACTCGACTAGTGATCGCTGACGCTCACACCAGAACCCTGCATGGTGGTACTCAGGTAACCACTTCGTATATTCGTCGAATCTACTGGATTCAAGGTGGACGAGTTCCAGTCCGTTCCTTTATCTTACGATGTGTCAAGTGCACCCGCCACCGAGGAGTTACCGCGAAGCAACTCATGGGACAACTGCCTGCAACGCGAGTGAACCCATCACGGCCGTTCCTTCACGCGGGCGTCGACTACGCTGGGCCATTCACCGTAAAAACTTGGAAAGGGCGGGCGGCGAAAACCTACAAGTGCTACATTGTCCTGTTCGTCTGTTTTTCAACTTCAGCAATCCATCTCGAAGTTGCCACTGACTACTCTACGGATGGTTTCCTGGCAGCTTATAAGCGGTTCACCGGGCGCCGCGGAATCTGCGCCTCGCTTACTAGCGACTGTGGAACAAATCTCGTGGGCGCAGACGCAGAACTACGCAAACTATTCTCCAAAGCGTCAGAAGAATCAAATCACATAGCAAATCTCTTGGCGAACGATGGAACTACGTGGAAATTCAACCCACCATCCGCTCCACACTTCGGAGGAAAATGGGAAGCGGGAGTGAAATCAGTGAAATTTCATCTTCGGCGAGTCATCGGGGAAACTTTCCTAACCTACGAGGAATTCTCTACACTTCTTATCCAAATCGAAGCTGTTTTAAACTCTCGCCCACTCTGCCCAATTTCAGACGATCCCGCTGACGTCGCAGCTCTCACTCCAGGCCACTTTCTCATCGGCGCAGCTTTGACAGCAATTCCAGAACCAACACTCGCTGACATTGCCATCCCTCGTCTCTCTCGGTGGCAACTCTTACGACATCTGCTGGAACGCTTCTGGACTCGCTGGTCTACAGAGTGCCTGCAGAGGTTTCACGCCATCGGCAAGTGGCATCAACCAACCGACACAATCAAAGTTGGGTGCTTAGTGCTCCTCACGGACGAGCGCTATCCCCCGGCGAAATGGCCTCTTGCTCGTGTCATCGCAACCCACCCTGGAGCCGACGGACTAACTCGCGTCGTCACCGTGAAGACGGCGACAAATACATTCCGACGACCAGTCGTCAAACTCTGTTTATTGCCCATCTCTGGCTTTGAATAAAATTAATTTCGTCAACTCTATTGACGAGACGGGCGGTATGTTCAGGCAAATATCGTCATTATGCAATGCATCTAATTAAAGGAATTATGCAATGTATCTAATTATAGGCATTATGTAATGTATCTAAATTTAGGTGATGATGTCATCACTATAGTTTACCTGTCGACTGATCAAGTCAGCATAATTCAGTATTCTCACAGACTCAGTTCTGATCAGTTATCTCTCTAAAATCAATCAAAGTTCTCTCTCAAGGAAGTCACAGTTCGGACTTACTCTTGTATCATTCTCTACTACTCTTATAGTTTGTTGCTGAAACTAACATTAAATCTTTTGTAACCAGTGCAATAAATATTATGTACTATACAACTATAACGAAAACAAACCAAAATCAGCACATGTCATCCTACACACCTCAACATTAACCTCAATCGCACAAAATAATGTTGCAAAATGAACATTTTTCCAGCCTTCTGCGTTTAATATAACAACTTCCCAAAAATATGTGATTGCATTTCTAATGTTGTGGTGATTTTCATAAATCTATTACCAAAAGAAATATAACATTGCGTTCATAATTACATGAGATATTAACTGTTTTATCATCAGCTGTAATCTGCTAAATCTTCGCAGCCATAGAAAGACATCATCTGACCAGTTGATTTACATTTCTGCGATTTTTTCTTCGCAGGAGATAGCGGCACTTGGTAGCAATATTTAGAACCAACGCTTATTGACTGAGCAAACGATTAGCGCAAAATTAAAAACTGTAGCGGGTCGTCTCAGTTCGCTACGCGACGAGAAGAAAACCCATCCAGATACGGGCACGAAATCCAGAATCGTTCTTTTACCCTATCTAATGCCAAATATGGAAAGAGATACTGCGAATACCGACCCCCCTTTAAGAAGAGCAAACAAGTGACGGTCAAGCCACCTTAGCTCCACCTCGAGACATTTAATTCGAAAAGCAAAAACGCCTAAAAAACTTTTCTCAAACAGATTCACTCAAATATCTCAAACGTCCAGCAACAGTCAATCAAAAACGTACACCCTTTCAACAAACTTCCCCCACCTTCTCCTGTACAAAGAGCTTGTCAAAGCCAACAAGAGCCGCATATGTCAATCACGCGTGACAGCTGTCAAGTTTCAGCTGTTTTTTCCAAGCATTCAATCTCGCGTCGAGATGGCGCTGGTTTTTACCAGCTGGGATCTGAGAGACGTGAAGAAAAACAGCTGATGTCACGGCCAGTGTGAAATTTCGAATCGAGTCTCTGTTGACTTGGTCAGTTCACTAATCTAACGCTGAGGTCGATTCAGTTCTTTTGATGAAGAATCCATACTCTGCCGTCATTCTGCTTGCTTCGCGGGAAAACAGTTGAAGAAAAACCGGATGTTTCAAACAGCGTTAAGAGCATGCAATGATGTTCAAGACCCTTTGCCAAACTATACACATATTCCATTCAATCAACATTCTATCAAAATGACGTCATGATACCCACTCGCTAAAGCCAGGCAGAGCAATTCGGGTTGTGATTTCCCCGTCTTCCTTTGTTATTTAGCAGAGCTAATATATATTTTTTCCAAACGGTAGTACGTCCAGTGGGTATCTGACGTAATTTTTACGAGTGGAATGGGTCTTTTGTGCTTGTAGCTCATTTTCACTTTCTTAATTATTATTTTTAAAAAAAATTTGGTGACGTTTTCTTGATTTCTTAATTAATTCCAGGATTAAATCATAACGCAGTCTGACAGAGATTTTCGACACAAAGAAGCGAGTCCGATTTAGACGTTCAGAATGATTTTTGTAGTTAACTCAGTATCGGACCGAAATGTGGCAGCTGTCAGAAATGGTCAAACGCAAAGAAAATTGCATGACATTTAAGACAGTCTCCATTTAGGATGACTCAACGTATGAGTAATTGGGTGGTTTAGGGTATAGCCATAGAGTAAGTAAAGGCTGGTTCACAATCAACTTAGCAATAGACATAACTTAAAATTAGCAGTAACTTAAAAGTTTGACATGGTCAAACATTATGTTTAAGTCATGTCAAAGTTAAGTCCTTTCGTTTGTTGTAGACAGTCTAATGGAGATCCATATGTCAAACTTTTAAGTTACTGCTTATTTTAAGTTATGTCTATTGCTAAGTTGATTGTGAACCTATGGTATAGCTATCAGAGGGTGGTAACATGGATGGCCGTGAAATTCCTTGGCACTGTCCGTAAGGGGCGCTGGGGCGGAAGGAATTTCCATTTGGCACTTGTTTTCCACTTGTCCTGAAATGAGCCCCTTGGATCACAAAAGCAAATGGCCGACATTATAGCTTTAAATTCCAGGCATCTGCTTTAATCATATTTCCATTACGATGAATAAAATGGATTCGAAAAGATTTGAATAACCAAATTTGATATCCTTCCGCCGATAGTGAGATGGAAAAAGCAATCCCACGCTCGACATGAAGATAGATTCCTTGATAAAAGCGAGCCGAAAACTTGACACAAAGATTATGTAAAACAGCCGCCGATCGGCAATTGCGGTCAACATATTTCACAGCGCGCTATGATCGCTCGGGTCGCGTGCATTTCACAATGAATGTGCAGAAAATTGAAATATTTCATAATAAACAAGGATGAACAGTAGAGCAAACTTTCCACATAAAACCTTTCGGCGGTGCACGTTACACGTGCCTGAATTCGCTGGAAATTCACACGCTAACGTTCCAGTGTTTGAAGCGAAAAATAAATGAAAAAAAGCTCAGTGTAATTTAGAAATATTATTTCGCCGGGCTTACTGGCTGGCTGGGTCGGTATAACAGCTTGCGTTACCGACCCTTATACACGCCGTCTGCAAATTATGACCCGATGCACAAAAGCTTTATTAAAATTTTTCCCTCACTACTCTTCCGCGGAAAATATTTCATCGTTACAGTCAATATTTGAGACGGGTTTTTAATCGAGCTTTACGAGGTGCATCGCTCGTTCGCGCACGTCCGTTGCAACGAGGGCAGCCGCAAAACCCGGCGAAGTTCACTTGCCAGTCGAACAAATGCTAGCTGCAAAGTGCGAAAAACAAACAGTTTGAGTCCGCAGGAATCTTCTGCAGTGACGGTAAGGAGGCTGGATTGTCGCTTGTTTAGCAGCCAGGGACAACCTCAACCCACTGATTTCTATAGCCATGGATAGCGCTTCGTACAGCGAGACTTTGATGCCGTATTGAGCCACTTTATCATGTCTTCCCACTGATCTCTATAGCCCGGATAGCGCTTCGTACAGCGAGACTTTGATGCCGTATTGAGCCACTTTATCATGTCTTTCCACTGATCTCTATAGCCATGGATAGCGCTTCGTACAGCGAGACTTTGATGCCGTATTGAGACACTTTATCATGTCTTCCCACTGATCTCTGTAGCCATGGATAGCGCTTCGTACAGTGAGACTTTGATGCCGTATTGAGACACTTTATCATGTCTTCCCACTGATCTCTATAGCCCGGATAGCGCTTCGTACAGCGAGACTTTGATGCCATATTGAGCCACTTTATCATGTCTTCCCACTGATCTCTATAGCCTGGATAGCGCTTCGTACAGTGAGACTTTGATGCCGTATTGAGACACTTTATCATGTCTTCCCACTGATCTCTGTAGCCATGGATAGCGCTTCGTACAGTGAGACTTTGATGCCGTATTGAGACACTTTATCATGTCTTCCCACTGATCTCTATAGCCATGGATAGCGCTTCGTACAGCGAGACTTTGATGCCGTATTGAGTCACTTTATCATGTCTTCGCAATGATCTCTATAGCCATGGATAGCGCTTCGTACAGCGAGACTTTGATGCCGTATTGAGCCACTTTATCATGTCTTCCCAATGATCTCTATAGCCATGGATAGCGCTTCGTTGACTTTGATGCCGTATTGAGTCACTTTATCATGTCTTACCACTGATCTCTATAGCCATGGATAGCGCTTCGTACAGCGAGACTTTGATGTCGTATTGAGCCACTTTATCATGTCTTCCCACTGATCTCTATAGCCATGGATAGCGCTTCGTACAGTGAGACTTTGATGCCGTATTGAGCCACTTTATCATGTCTTCCCACTGATCTCTGTAGCCTGGATAGCGCTTCGTACAGGGAGACTTTGATGCCATATTGAGACACTTTATCATGTCTTCCCACTAATCTCTATAGCCATGGATAGCGTTTCATACAGCGAGACTTTGATGCCGTGTTGGTCACCCTAAATATGGCTGACGGCTGATTCCTCCTGTTCGTGCAATTAAAAGCCACGCACGTTGGCACGTTTGATTTAATGTCACTCCTGGAATATGAGTTATTTACAAAATTTGACACCTAATATGTTAGCCAAGATGTTAACATGCTTCACATAATATTTTTTCTAAGCAGAGGTTTTCCCAGGCCATGGTTCCAAGCGGAAAACCTCAACATAACACAAATACCAACTAAATACAAAGAGATCGAGTAGAATTACAGAAAAAGCTTCTTGGGACAACCATTGACGGTGGCCAGCACCGCAATATGGAATCAAAGTCTCGACATACGAAGCGCTATCCATGTTACAGAGATCAGTGTTCCAACCCCCCAGAACAACCCACCCCCGGCCAATGCAGCCACTAATTGCTTGCCACGTGGCGCCGTTAGCGCCGTTGTTTATTACAGCATTTACAAACGTGGCGATGACTCGAAGGAGGCTGGCAGACGTTTGGAGCACGGACAATTACTGCTAATGGTTGCCAGCAGCGTTTTCAATTAACTCTAGGGCCAAGCGGAGGTAATTATCATTATTAACTCTCCGTCATTATAAAAGGCATCAAAAGTCTATGGGATGCATTTGCAAACACCCTTGTTGATATCTCCGAAATACATTTAAGCTGAGTTTTGAATTCTATGCAACCAGACTCAAACTTTTCCCGACGTTTTTTGAAGCTGTGCTGCCTGCTTTATCAACGGTCTGAACTCGAGTGCCAATTAGCAACAAATCTAAACAAAAGAACCAACCATAACCTAAGCCTCCTCTAAAAACTTCAAAAATATAAAAACTAAATCAATATATTATCAATATCAATAAGGGTATCTTTTTTCATGAACTTGCTAAGATTAAGAATAAACATGAATCTGATGAAATGATAAGCCTAGATACTGACAGCAAACACCCTGAAAGATAAGGAACCAATAAAATAATGATATCACATTTATCACCAAATGCAAACACTCAAAAACTCATGAAAAATGCAGAATTTCATCAATAAAATGTTATTTCGGCGTCCCACAAGGACGCGGTCAAGGACACGTTCCACCCTGAAGCCGAGTCCCTCGCTGCGGAGAGTTCAAGGCCGAAACAGATGCACAACGCTGTTAATTTCAACTTGATCCCGGCCATCACGCCCCCGAGACTCGCTCCGACGTTTCATGGTCTCCGAGGAAATCTAGCCGAGATGCGACCCCCCCCCCCCCCGTTTCCCCCATCCAACCACCTCCACCCCCATCAAGATCGTCTGCTTGAGTGGGACACCTGCTGGGCCGTGTTAAAGTCGCCGATGATCCTCAGCGTTTAAAGCTACGTTGCCGCAGCGACGGAAAACTTTTTGCCGAAACGGCAACAAAAAAAAATGTATTACATTCTCAAATACTCATACTTTACCCGACGTTTCGCAAAGCTGAGCTATTTCATAAAGAAAATTTTGAGTTTTGGGACTTGGCATACATTCATTACCCAGTTTAATAATTTTTCTGAAAAAGAAAGAAAAATAGTTTTCAAAAAACGATTTCACTGGGTTGCAAAGCTCCCAAAATAAAACTTTTCCGGGCGTTTCTGAGAGCTGTGCTGAGATGGAGTTGATTTTGTGGGAAGAACGTATAAAAAACAAGTGTAAAACGTTGATTTCTTGCGAATTACTTAACATGAAACAAGGAAATTTTTACACAGTTGTCATCCTACCCAGTTCAACATTTCTGGAAAGTTTGGTTGCAGTTTATCAAAATGTTTAGACTCTAGAGTGAAAAACATGATTTAAAAAAAGGATCAGCTAATAAGCAGGCCCTAGGCTCCAATGACGTCAACATCGTTTGCAAAGCCGTTTAAAAAAATTGTAAGTGATTAAACTTTTATCATTCCATGCTTAACAAGAAATGCTGCGCATCGTGAAGCATCAGTGTGCAGTGAATCCAAGATGGAGCGGAGAATTCTGCATTTTTACCGCCATGCCGCAAGATTGTTACCGAACGTCGCACTGTTGCCAGATCGTCACGCGCGTAGCGGCAATCAGCGTCAAGTTGTCGGATTATAAATTAAATATTATCGCAGCGTCTGTCTGTTGTTCCACGCCCGTCATGCCGACGGTAACGTGTTAGTTTACTCTCACGACTTACCGTTAGCATCGCTAGCGCAGATTGATTAGTTTCTCGATGTAATTAATTCCCTGGATCGTGCTAAGCAAGCAGGGATATGTGATGCAGGGAAATTTGATGCAGAGTTTATAGCTTCGACTCGAGTGGCTGGCAGGAATTATTGCGTCAAGGTACGAAGTCTGATACATAAATGATGGGGGCGAATCTGTTTCGAATGAAGATGAATTGAAGAAAGTTTGTGCTTTGCTACGTTTTGCTTAATTTATTAATAAATCCGAGCTTGTCGCAAAGAAACTGAAGCTTAAAGACATTGTTGCCATAGCTTTCAGGGTCAGGGTTGAAGCAGGAGTCTAGCTATATAAATAACTCCACGCTTACATCCTGCGTGCACGTGCACTCACCTTACATTTTTTCTGTCTATTCTGTCTAACGCACTTTTAAAATTAATAACATCAATATTATTTATATAATAATGAGTCATAATGGATAAATGAAATTAATTTGTGCCCTAGGCATGTGACTGTGTGCTTGACCGTCTGAAAGCCGGGATGCAGACACGTCGTGTCCTAGGCGTGCATTGGCTGTGTGCTTGACCGTCTCAAAGCCGGGATGCAGACACGTCGTGTCCTAGGCGTGCATTGGCTGTGTGCTTGACCGTCTCAAAGCCGGGATGCAGACACGTCGTGTCCTAGACGTGAATTGGCTGTGTGCTTGACCGTCTGAAAGCCGGGATGCAGACACGGTATGCAGACACGATGGGACACGTTGTGTCCTAGGCGTGCATTGGCTGTAATTCTGGCTGAAATTGAACTTAAACTTGGCTAGAAACCTTCCCCAAGCGTCGGCAATTAGTTGGGGTGGAGAAGGGGGTAGAGGGGGGGGGGGCTGTTAGCAGATTGTTAGCCCTCTGGCTGTTCGAGTATCGGGTATGTTCAGCTCCAGGCGACCATTTCAGTAACGGTAACACTTCGTCTGACATCGGAACCCAGTCATCTTAAGGTAACTAGCAGCCAAAATAGAGGGAGGTGAAATTAAAGCATTGCCATCTCAGTGAGTTAAATTATCACCTCTTCTCTCCAATAAATGAACCGGACGTTTGGCAAAGCTTTTGTGCCTGCGATATCAAGGTCTTAACTCCAAGAGCTTGAAATACAGCGTGCTACGGGCTTGAAACACAGCGTGCTACGAGCTTGAAACACAGCGTGCTACGGGCTTGAAACACAGCGTGCTACGAGCTTGAAACACAGCGTGCTACGGGCTTGAATCACAGCGTGCTACGGGCTTGAAACACAGCGTGCTACGGGCTTGAAACACAGCGTGCTACGAGCTTGAAACACAGCGTGCTACGGGCTTGAAACACAGCGTGCTACGAGCTTGAAACACAGTGTTCTACGGGCTTGAAACACAGTGTTCTACGGGCTTGATACACAGCGTGCTACGGGCTTGAAACACAGCGTGCTACGGGCTTGAAACACAGCGTGCTACGGCCTTGAAACACAGAGTGCTACGGGCTTGAAACACAGCGTGCTATGGGCTTGAAACACAGCGTGCTACGGGCTTGAAACACAGCGTGCTACGAGCTTGAAACACAGCGTGCTACGGGCTTGAAACACAGTGTTCTACGGGCTTGAAACACAGCGTGCTACGAGCTTGAAACACAGTGTTCTACGGGCTTGAAACACAGTGTTCTACGGACTTGAAACACAGCGTGCTACGGGCTTGAAACACAGCGTGCTACGGGCTTGAAACACAGCGTGCTACGGCCTTGAAACACAGCGTGCTACGGGCTTGAAACACAGCGTGCTACGGCCTTGAAACACAGCGTGCTACGGGCTAGAAACACTATAAAACATTTCGATTTGTGTTTACATGATTATAACGCATGCTAGAAACACATTTGATCCATGCAACACCTGTTTTACGACTGTTTACAAGACGAGAAGGAAATAATACTTTTCTTGGCTGGCGCAGAGTCAATGTCAAGGCGTTAACGCATGCGCAAACAAACTGACAGGAATTCCATTTCTTCATCAATGAGCATTAAAGTGATGGTAAACGTAGCTATTACGACGAGCTAAATCTTTGGTACTACTTCGAAATTCAGTTATTTTTGTCATAGTTTTTGTCACACTTGCGATTGAGCATCAGTGGCAAAAAAAATCCCCTCGATATTACGTAAGTTGATTAAGGTAACAATGTGTTAAGTGCTGCTTTAATTCCTCACCAAGCTGACGATTCTTTCACCAGATCAATAATGTTATTTCGGCTAAGTTTCCTGCATCCTACAGCCTGGTGAGATGTTTGCTGGCAGAGTGTCCTGCATCCTACAGCCTGGTGAGATGTTTGCTGGCAGAGTTTCCTGCATCCTACAGCCTGGTGAGATGTTTGCTAGCAGAGTGTCCTGCATCCTACAGCCTGGTGAGATGTTTGCTGGCAGAGTGTCCTGCATCCTACAGCCTGGTGAGATGTTTGCTGGCAGAGTGTCCTGCATCCTACAGCCTGGTGAGATGTTTGCTGGCAGAGTGTCCTGCATCCTACAGCCTGGCGTGATGTTTGCTGGCAGAGTGTCCTGCATCCTACAGCCTGGCGTGATGTTTGCTGGCAGAGTGTCCTGCATCCTACAGCCTGGTGAGATGTTTGCTGGCAGAGTGTCCTGCATCCTACAGCCTGGCGTGATGTTTGCTGGCAGAGTGTCCTGCATCCTACAGCCTGGCGTGATGTTTGCTGGCAGAGTGTCCTGCATCCTACAGCCTGGTGAGATGTTTGCTGGCAGAGTGTCCTGCATCCTGCAGCCTGGTGAGATGTTTGCTGGCAGAGTGTCCTACATCCTACAGCCTGGTGAGATGTTTGCTGGCAGAGTGTCCTGCATCCTGCAGCCTGGTGAGATGTTTGCTGGCAGAGTGTCCTACATCCTACAGCCTGGTGAGATGTTTGCTGGCAGAGTGTCCTGCATCCTACAGCCTGGTGAGATGTTTGCTGGCAGAGTGTCCTGCGTCCTACAGCCTAGTGAGATGTTTGCTGGCAGAGTGTCCTGCATCCTACAGCCTGGTGAGATGTTTGTTGGCAGAGTTTCCTGCATCCTACAGCCTGGTGAGATGTTTGCTGGCAGAGTGTCCTGCATCCTACAGCCTGGTGAGATGTTTGCTGGCAGAGTGTCCTGCATTCTACAGCCTAGTGAGATGTTTGCTGGCAGAGTGTCCTGCATCCTACAGCCTGGTGAGATGTTTGCTGGCAGAGTGTCCTGCATCCTACAGCCTGGTGGGATGTTTGCTGGCAGAGTGTCCTGCCACTGACACTGGAAGCTTTTCAAGATCTCTTATGGTACACAACAGTGACAATAATAAATTTTCCAGACGATATTTCACTTCTAGTAATAAATATTTGCGGTCATGCAACCAGTATTTGAATTTGGGTTCGAATCACACAAATACAAGCGTACCTATAACGTTATAATCGGGGTTAGTCGAGTTGTTGGTGTGTGATTGCAGCATAGCGTCACTAGATTCACCGCCTTCTCTGTTCATTTATAGTCCTGTTTCTATCTCCATGGAGCCACGTTATAATCGGGGTTAGTCGAGTTGTTGGCGAGTGATTGCAGCATAGCGTCACTAGATTCACCGCCTTCTATGTTCATTCATAGTCCTGTTTCTATCTCCATGGAGCCACGTTCTAATCGGGGTTGGTCGGGTTGTTGGCGTGTGATTGCAGCATAGCGTCACTAGATTCACCGCCTTCTCTGTTCATTCATAGTCCTGTTTCTATCTCCATGGAGCCACGTTATAATCGGGGTTAGTCGAGTTGTTGGTGTGTGATTGCAGCATAGCGTCACTAGATTCACCGCCTTCTATGTTCATTCAGAGTCCTGTTTTTCTTTCCCCATGGAGCCCAAAAACTCAAATAAACTTAAAATCCATTCCACAGTCGGCTATCCATGAAGCACAGTTGGTCGTGCAAAAGACCCCCTGCTTTTCTAGAAAAGCCTCGTAGAATATATTCTTTATTCCTCGAAGAATTTTCAGAATTAGATTATCAAGTAGATATTTTGTTCCTAACAATAAATGGGGCAATGTTTTGCTGTCAGGCTCGGTCCACGACAAGATCTAGTTGATCATAATTTTTGTTTACAGTACAGTATAAAAGCAGGTACACAAAGAAATCTGAGACTGCGTCAAGAGCAGAAGTAAGTCTGAGCCAGAGACCAAAGCAGAAGGGGATGATTTATCATTCACAGAGAACTGATCACTGAATACCGAGTCTTGTACGGTGATTTTTATGTGATTTTAGCAGCTGATGAATCCTGTGTCTCCTTTGTTTGATGCTCTAAGCAGCCTGGACTGCCGCTT
This sequence comes from Nemurella pictetii, assembly GCA_921293315.2. NCBI lineage: Eukaryota > Metazoa > Arthropoda > Insecta > Plecoptera > Nemouridae > Nemurella > Nemurella pictetii. Next base: position 2,960,913 of record OV121125.1, on the reverse strand, counting down.
GTTGCATGTTGTATGTAAAAATTTGCAGCGTGGCCGTGGTTGCATCCCAGTTGTTTCCCAGTCCGTAGCGTAGTCCTTCTCAGCAAGCTCTGTTCTCATTGGTCAATCTTTCCTCGGGGTTACCAATGGGACAGACTGGAGAAGGAAACCTTCACGGCGCTCCAAGAATGTTTGGAAAAGAAAAGAGCCAAGAATAATAAATGTTTACTTGATGGTTTCCAACAGCAACGCGGTTCAAAGTCGATGAACGTTTTCCAAAAACCCGAATTGCGTCGTTAAAGTACGGTTTTTATTACACAAACATTATTTATCGTTTGCAAGAAGCCTGGACGGCCGAGTATTTCGATATCATAGAGATGGAACGTTGTCAGAAATTGATGAGCGAAGCGAGTGAAGCGATTACTCAATTACTCAATTACTGCTGAGAATAAACCCAGAGGTATTTTTTCCTTAAATATCTGTTTGTTTGCGTTCTACAGGCCAAACGCCTTAGACGATTTTTTTGAAATTTTATGGATATCTTTGTTTTCTATCATGTAAGACCCTGTACAATTTTCAGCACATTCCATTCACGACTTTTTCCAAAATTCAGTTTCTACGAAAATTTTCAGTTTTTGCAAAATGAAACGCAAAGTCAGTAAACGCAACAAGCGACGTTCTAGGCTGCTTAACGGACAAATGTTAATGATTGCTATCTTTTTTTATCGGAAAACGCGAAAGACGCGGGATTTTAGTGTCCATTTGAAACTTCATGGAACACAAAACAAATGAACAGAGTGCGACTCGGGCGGGGCGTGATTACATCTTATCACCGTGATAGCAACCCCCCGGAAAACATCTTAACTCGAGTTTATTTCCATAGCAACGCTGGCCGACAGTCCGTAGATTGTGTTGCTCGTTTGGGGTGTGAAACATTAGGGGTTGTGAAGTTTTAGGGATAAGAAATGTTAGCTTCGTTCCTGATGACTTATGAGTCGTACCAGATCATGGTTCTTTGCGGATAAAAGACCTCAGGTTCTCATCAAATATCTTGTGGATCAAAACATTGATCCCAAAAAAACCATGAAGCACGATTCAAAACTTAATAAAGTTAAAAACGATGATAAACTTTAACGCCCCACCGTTAAATTCATCTTACGTGTGAGATTATTTTCAATTGCAAGTCATAAATCGCTGAGCCAACATCAAACTTGCTGCGTGTTTTATGGAATATCTTTGGGAAACATAACTCATCTGCAAGCAGCACTGAGCCGGGCGTAAGTACTTTTTACTCCATCCGTCAACTTTTATCTCAATTAATTTCTGTACAAGTAGGTTGGTACTAACATTCTGAGGTTGATTTATTTCTAAGAGTCGCCTCTGGATCGCCACCAGAGAACTAAATTGTGAAAAGCCCACCCGGTGGTAATTTTTATTCTTGCCAAGCTTGTGATATTTACCTGGTTTTGTGTAGTTTTCTGCATGAAATACTTGACGGATTTACTCGATTGAAGAAACAACACAAGCGACTTCAAAATCTACACAATATTTTTGCCCTAACTGACAAAAATCAGTTGCAGTTTAACTCCGTAAAACGCTGCTGAAGTAAGGAAATCAATAAACCTATTCCATTCAATTAAAATGATGTCATGATACCCACTCGCTAAAATCAGGTAGAACAATTCGGGTTGTGATTTCCCTGTCTTCCTTTGTTATCTAGCAGAGCTAATTAATATTTTTCCAACCTGTTAGTACGTCCAGTGGGTATCTGACGCCATTTTACACCGAGTGGAATACGTCTATTGATAAAGCTAGCTGCCATAAAACAAAAAGCTAAGGGCCACTCATACGTAATGATTTTATCAGAAGGTTGCATCTTGGCAGACGTCCACAAGGCCCTCGGAGCCAACTGGGCACTCGACCTCCCCGCGTGCATCCCAATGCACCGCTTAGTGGGTCACGCTGCCCCCCCCCCCCCCCACCCTCCTGCCACGGCCACGAAGTGCTTGCTTGGACGCCGATGCAGCCAAAGCCTGCAGGATCCACACGTCGCTACACCATGTCTCACCGCCACTTGGATAGCGCACGGTAGTTTGCTTGGGTTGTGGTATCCCTGTCTTCCCTGTCAAAAATATTTTTGTGCACCCTTAAAACAGTACCAGAGAGAATAAATAGCAGAAAAAACCAAGCGGCTTTCATTAGCAGGTGTCAGCCGCCATTTTAACCTGGATGCAATATTAATTTGTCAATATTAAACCGTAATTTATAATAAAGCTACATTATTCAAGTGCCATATCGTCTTTGAGAACTGATTGCCTTTAAATTACACTTCAAGGGTTGACTTCATTTCATGCAGCAATTATAATTACTAATTACTTTACAAGCTGGCAAGGCAACAAAACAAACACCGAGCGCTTAAGCAAATTAGATCGCAACTCTGTCATTCGAAAGTACATCAAGAACACGTGTAATATTATATACATGTATCTATAGTCGGTTTCACGCTCAAAAGCAACTCTGCTTATTAAACCAAGGAAGACAGGGAAATCACAAGCCAACTGGCTTTTCTTAGCGGGTGTCTGACCGCGTCACGTTGCTTGAATGGAATCGGTGTATTGACTCTGCTTATTCAACCAAGGAAGACAGGGAAATCACAAGCCAACTGGCTTTTCTTAGCGGGTGTCTGACCGCGTAACGTTGCTTGAATGGAATCGGTGTATTGACTCTGCTTATTTAACCAAGGAAGACAGGGAAATCACAAGCCAACTGGCTTTTCTTAGCGGGTGTCTGACCGCGTCACGTTGCTTGAATGGAATCGGTGTATTGACTCTGCTTATTTAACCAAGGAAGACAGGGAAATCACAAGCCAACTGGCTTTTCTTAGCGGGTGACTGACCGCGTCACGTTGCTTGAATGGAATCGGTGTATTGACTCTGCTTATTCAACCAAGGAAGACAGGGAAATCACAAGCCAACTGGCTTTTCTTAGTGGGTGTCTGACCGCGTCACGTTGCTTGAATGGAATCGGTGAATTGACTCTGCTTATTCAACCAAGGAAGACAGGGAAATCACAAGCCAACTGGCTTTTCTTAGCGGGTGTCTGACCGCGTCACGTTGCTTGAATGGAATCGGTGTATTGACTCTGCTTATTCAACCAAGGAAGACAGGGAAATCACAAGCCAACTGGCTTTTCTTAGCGGGTGTCTGACCGCGTAACGTTGCTTGAATGGAATCGGTGTATTGACTCTGCTTATTTAACCAAGGAAGACAGGGAAATCACAAGCCAACTGACTTTTCTTAGCGGGTGTCTGACCGCGTCACGTTGCTTGAATGGAATCGGTGTATTGACTCTACTTATTCAACCAAGGAAGACAGGGAAATAACAAGCCAACTGGCTTTTCTTAGCGGGTGTCTGACCGCGTCACGTTGCTTGAATGGAATCGGTGTATTGACTCTGCTTATTTAACCAAGGAAGACAGGGAAATCACAAGCCAACTGGCTTTTCTTAGCGGGTGTCTGACCGCGTCACGTTGCTTGAATGGAATCGGTGTATTGACTCTGCTTATTCAACCAAGGAAGACAGGGAAATCACAAGCCAACTGGCTTTTCTTAGCAGGTGTCTGACCGCGTCACGTTGCTTGAATGGAATCGGTGAATTGACTCTGCTTATTCAACCAAGGAAGACAGGGAAATCACAAGCCAACTGGCTTTTCTTAGCGGGTGTCTGACCGCGTCACGTTGCTTGAATGGAATCGGTGTATTGACTCTGCTTATTTAACCATGTAAGACAGGGAAATCACAAGCCAACTGGCTTTTCTTAGCGGGTGTCTGACCGCGTCACGTTGCTTGAATGGAATCGGTGAATTGACTCTGCTTATTCAACCAAGGAAGACAGGGAAATCACAAGCCAACTGGCTTTTCCCGAAAGCAATTCCCGACAGAACTATGCTACAGCATCGTCTCTAAGCCTTGTATAGACTTACAATCAAAAGAGTGAATCTCGCTGCAAGAAAGCATGGCAACAGTTGTGCTTCCTCTGCACAACACGAGAACACCTCGACACCCACGCAGTTGTCTCGCTGCGGCCCACATTGATGCCTGCCTCATGGTGAGACCGCCATAAAAGCCCGTGTTTACCCCAAAGACTGGAAAACAGCACGCGTCCAAAGAGATGTGATCGACTTGTTGGTCTAGACTACTCAGCGCTGGTGCGCAGGAACTGAAATGACGTCACTGGCAGGACTCGACAATTGTCTGATTGATTGCTGGTGTTTAACGACGCACTGTTTTGGCAACCGGCCCTGTGGCGCTGGTCTAAAATGAAAGGGTGATGATGAACCTAACCTATGGCTAGAAGGGAGGAGGGGAAACCCGGTGCCGGCACGTAGCCTACTCCTGTCGAAAAGCACCGAGCGGACCACCGGCTTTACGTCCCTTCCGAAGGACGGTACAACTCGAACGATAGGATTCCTCCGCTAATCCGTGCTGTCGAGAGGTTGACAAGCAAGGCGAGTGAAGTTGTCGTACTAACTTCAAACCCTCCAACCTCTCTCCCGAACAGAACTGATCGTGTGCATGATGGTCACCCATCCGACACCTAACTCAGCATGATGTTGCTTAACTTCGGTGATCTCACGAGAACCGGTGTTTCCAACGTTGCCAAAGCGTGCCTACACACAAGGCACGTTGTCTGCCACGAATCTTAGCGTGAATCCTGATTCACAAAATTAAATATTCCACAAATGCCCTTTTTTACCCTTTTTTCTCTTGATTAGGAACCTATGTGTACTCATGTCAGCACGTTTCACTCAAACCTTTTCTTACTAATTAGTTTTTAAAAGATATTTTCAGTTAATTAAAATCGCACGTTTTTCACACTACACACCAAACCATTTGATATTTTTCAACTAAACCTTACAGATATGTTAAACCTTATAACACGACCACTGTGAAAAAAAAAATTTCTTTTACTATAAATACATTTCTTGAAAACGACGATTTTGTGTTTGCTTTCTTAAATTTATCTTCTATCAATCTTGACTCAACTTGTTGAACCTTGAAGCTTGTCAAATCAGCATCATTAAACCACCGCTCATCCACAACGACCTTGCGTCATCACAAACTTTACAAAAAATCGTGAGAAATCTGTCAACAACCTGTCAGCTCGTGGGGCCTACAAAGGTCTAGCCCCGGCGAACGCGACGTCTATGCAGGCAACGCTCCACGCGGCCGATACAAGCAACAACGCTGCTTCGCCCACGATAAACAAGTTTAACGACGCGGCTATTTCGGTGTTTAACGGCGCATCGCGGGTCAAGCGAGCCTTCTTTACGACGCAGAGTAATGATGTTACTATAGCAACGCACCGGCTAAAATCAGAGTCTTGGCGATTATTTCACAAATTCATGTGTTTACATTATTTACTGCCACGGCTTTGTGGACGCTTTTGTTTATCGCGTTGTGGATGAGCGTTGGTTCAAGCTTGTTGATTGGACAGTCTTCAAGGTTCAACAGGCTGTTTAGACAGAGTTGATTTAGTAGGAAAAGATGGACAACTCTTCAAAAAAATACATAAAAGCTTCGTTCGCAAGATAAATAAATAACATACAACGATGCACCGATTCCATTCAATCAAAATTCTATCAAAATGACGTCATGATACCCACTCGCTAAAGCCAGGCAGAGCAATTCGGGTTGTGATTTCCCTGTCTTCCTTTGTTATTTAGCAGAGCTATTTTTTCCTAACTGGTAGTACGTCCAGAGGGTTTCTGATTGAAATATTTCTATAAAATTTTTACAAAGTTGCCATGTGCTAAGTTTTGACATATCTGGAAAGTTTGGTTGAAATTTATCAAATAGGTTGGCCACTAGAGTAAGAAGCGTGATTTATAAAATAATAAAAATTGAGGTAAAAACTGAATCATAAGAAAACTGGGGAATGGAATGTTTTGAAAATAGTACCGTGTCTTAGCGGAGTTCCATCGAATGTTTGCTGAAAATTTCATCAAAATCAGTCGAGTCGTTTTGTCTGAAGAACCCAGAAGGATCAGCGAGTGGAAATGAAGATGAACTTTTCTTCCCAACTCTCACAGAAGCAGTTGAATTTCCCGTTGCTATAGAACTAGGCTTGAATCATACACCAACCCAGAGTTAGAGAACTGGTGAAACCAGCCCGTGGGAAATGGTTTCCTGTCAGCTGAAGATTTCTACCCCGCATACCGCAGAAGTAATGCCCTGACACCCTCGATACTGACACCCTCGATACTGACACCCTCGACATTGACACCCTCGACACTGACACCCTCGCTACTGACACCATCGATACTGACACCCTTGCTTTTGACACCCTCGATACTGACACCCTCGATACTGAAACCCTCGATACTGACACCCTCGATACTGACACCCTCGATACTGAAACCCTCGATACTGAAACCCTCGATACTGACACCATCGATACTGACACCCTCGCTTTTGACACCCTCGCTTTTGACACCCTCGCTTTTGACACCCTCGCATTTGACACCCTCGATACTGGCACCCTCGATACTGACACCCTCGATATTGACACCCTCGATGCTGACACCCTCGATGCTGACACCCTCGATACTGACACCCTCGATACTGAAACTCGCAGCGTGCTGCGTGCGGCCGACGAACCGAACGACAAACACAATTAACCATTACGAGCCGTCATTAAACATAACCACGTGCCGCGTTGCCAGCGAATTACAAATCGACTAAATTGTTATTTCATTGCACGGAAATCTGTCAACACCATCACGGTGTGTATCAACACCGCGGTGGAATCTAATCAATTAGCGTTTCGGTAGCAGTGTGCAGTGTGCAGTGTGCAGTGTGCAGTGTGCAGTGTGCAGTGTGCAGTGTACAGTGTGCAGTGTGCAGTGTGCAGTGTGCACTGTGCACTGTGCACTGTGTAGTGTGCAGTGTGCAGTGTGCAGTGTGCAGTGTGCAGTGTGCAGTGTTCAGTGTGCAGTGTGCAGTGTGCAGTGTTCAGTGTTCAGTGTGCAGTGTGCAGTGTGCAGTGTGCAGTGTGCACTGTGTAGTGTGCAGTGTGCAGTGTGCAGTGCGCAGTGTGCAGTGTGCAGTGTGCCATGTGCAGTGTGCAGTGTGCAGTGTGCAGTGTGCACTGTGCAGTGCGCAGTGTGCCATGTGCAGTGTGCAGTGTGCAGTGTGCAGTGTGCAGTGTGCAGTGTGCAGTGTGCAGTGTGCAATGTGCAGTGTGCCATGTGCAGTGTGCAGTGTGCAGTGTGCAGTGTGCAGTGTGCTGTGTGCAGTGTGCAGTGTGCAGTGTGCAGTGTGCAGTGTGCAGTGTGCAATGTGCAGTGTGCCATGTGCAGTGTGCAGTGTGCAGTGTGCAGTGTGCAGTGTGCAGTGTGCAGTGTGCAGTGTGCGGTGTGCGGTGTGCAGTGTGCAGTGTGCAGTGTGCAGTGTGCAGTGTGCAGTGTGCAGTGTGCAGTGTGCGGTGTGCAGTGTGCAGTGTGCCATGTGCAGTGTGCAGTGTGCAGTGTGCAATGTGCAGTGTGCAGTGTGCAGTGTGCAGTGTGCAGTGTGCATTGTGCAGTGTGGAGTGTGCAGGATACAATCTTTCAGTTTTTTATTGCATTTTCAGCGTTTATTTGAACCCAAAACTTTAAATCAAGCTGCTGCATCCAGTAGCAAGCTTTTATCCCCAAAAAGCGTCATCGAATTCCAAAATATCGTTACTTCTTAGTGAAAAACTCTGATTAGATAGATAGATGCATTGGAACATTAGATTTATGCAACAGGCTAGATAAGGCGTATCAACGACCTGATACAAGCTCCAACCCATCATAATTCGCAACTTTCTGCGTCGCCGGGTTCGCCAATTTAAATTATGACGGTTGACAGTCGGCGGGGTCCATTGCATAATTAACGGAGTAAAGGGGTGGGGGGGGGGGTGCTAATTGCCATGGCAACCTAAGCGTGCGGAAAGGTGGGGGACAGACATAGACATCTGATGCGCTTGCTCTAGACGCACGAAAACAATGGCCGTGTCATGTTCTAGTCGCGTTGTGGATGAGCGTTGGTTGGATGATGCTGATTGGATGATGCTGATTGGATGATGCTGATTGGACAAGCTGCAAGGTTCAACAGGTTGGGACGTGGAGATTTAGTCAGAAGAAACTGGAAAAACGTAAAAAAAAAAACTCAAGTTTGTCGTATTGTTGACAACTTAATGATTATGAGATTCATGATACAGAGAAATGATTCCTAAAGGTAAAGTTCGGTTTGTTCTCGCTCTAAACGCCAAGCGCTTCAAATTATGTTGGTGAATTTTCAATATACCTTTTAAGGATAGGTTAGGTTCATCATCACCCTTCGTTCACCGACGCCGTTAGACCAGCGCCACAGGGCCAGTTGTCAAAACAGTGCGTCGTTAAACACCCTTTATTTAGAATCATCATACCTTAATTTTTATCGCTGGCGGGTGTATGAGTTGACAAAAAATTTAAAAAATTGAACTTGAAATGCAGTCTAGACTCGGTTGATGACATCTCTATGTCCGGGGCGCGAATCGGGAACAAAGTCGAGCGTGTACTTGGGGAAATCACGACCGGCAAGATGTTCTTCGCTCAAAGTACACATCGGGTTCCAGGGGGCGGTGGGGGGCGGTGGGGGGGGGGGGAATACCCAAGTGTGCCCGGCACAAAGTATTGTCGCTTCAGGGGATGCTTTTCAGTTCCCTTGTTAAGGCTTAACCGGTCGTTACCACGCAACGGCCGATTGTTGTCATGGAGTTACATTGTTAACGGACTGTTACTTGCTTCGCGGAGGACATTTGAAGCAAAAACTTTGATGTGTTTACATCCATAATTCTCGATGGAAATTCTAAAGAGAAATATTATAGCATTGTCTTTATTTTGTTATATGTTTTGTGTATTTTGTCCCCGCGCTAAGCTGACAGGATACAAGAGCAGGTTTGAAAGACAAAATCACACAATCCCTATACTAATATTATCCCTGTGGTTCGGTGTGTTTTCATCACTTTCAGACATGTCTATGCACGCCTAAAGTTACCATCCGATTCTTATGAAATTTTGGAAACGCACTCGATACACCGTAAATGGGTGCAACGAGGGGGTCTCGCTGCGGTTTGACCAAAATGGGCCCTTTTTTGGGGGGGTTCACCTACCAAATTTGGACTTGGAGGATTGAAAATTTATACCCGTGTAGCAGCGACCATTTTCAATTCAAATTAAAATTTTCAAATCAGCCAGCCCAAAATTGGGCCCTTTTGAGGGGGTCATTTAGCAGAAACAAAAACTTGCGATTACACTTGGCAGTTATTTTCCTAACTTTATGAAATTCTGGAAACGCACTCTGGAAACACATTCTACAAGTCACTGCTGGGATCTCGCTTCGGTCTGACCAAAATGGGCCCTTTTTTGGGGGGGTTTACCCGTCAAATTTGGACACATAGAATTGAAAATTTGTACCTGTGTAAAAGTGTTCATTTTTAATTCAAACCTATAACTTTAAACCCGTCAGCCCAAAATTGGGCCCTCTTAGAGGGGGTCTTTTTCCAAAAACAAAAACATGCGACTCTACACTTAGCAATTACGCTCCTATCAATATGAAACTTTGAAATCGAACTCGATCCAACATTCTACACCTCACTTATGGGGTCTCGCTATGGTTTGGCCGAAATGGGCCCTTTTTTTTTTGGGGGGGGGGGGGTTCAACCACCAAATTTGAGCATCTATTTTTATTACAAATCCACGCCTTAAAATTAGCCAGCCCGAAATTGGGCCCTTTTTTGGTGGGTGTGGGGGGGTCTTTTCGCAAAAACTCCCGACTTGCGGTGTGGGCATTTTGGAAGATATTGAAAAGTGCATGTCCGTTGGTAGCATGGTAAAATTGCGCTCATATTGACATTATTTCCCGTCAAATGTATGAATTTCTTAAACTTATTTCGTTGCGTTCAACGCTGACTGCTAGATGAGCGCTGTGGTCTGTTTTTGAAGTACTTTGTCCAAAAACACATGGCCCCACCAAGTGCATATAAATCATCATGGAGAGAGGGGGCTCGCTACAGCCAGCCGCATTTCGGGGAAGTCCCGTGATTGCGCAACTGATCATAAACATTGAGCTTTTTTTTTGAGCACATTTAATTGAAACTAAAAATGAATCTGAAAATTACTGACGATATTGTGATTTGTTTTCGTAAGGCGTCGGTATCGAGAGTTCGCGAACATTGGTCAACTTTGCGCGTTACGACACCAATTTCGCGTTGGTTCGCGAAAAGCAGCAAACACACAGCAAACATAGTAAACATCAACCTTCAATCATCATCCACCTTAACTAAAATCCTTAAATTTGGCTCCGCGTAATTCTTTATAGAAATTGCGAAAACGCGATGAAAACGCGTGGGTCAAGTTGCGTTGTGTTCGTGCCACTGGGGACTTGCGCGCTGCAATATTTAGGCAGCGATTTGAGCAGGGCTTGATAGGGCTTTGATAGGGCTCGAAAGGGCTTGATTGGGGTTCACGCGGCCGAAATTCGTCCAACTTCGAGACAAATTTCAAAGCAATTCATCGCCTCTGGCTTGAAGTTGGGTTGGGTCAGGAAAGGTAGGATTTTGGAGGGTGGGGGGGGGGGGGGTGAGGAATTCTGCAAAACCATTCCTGAACCAATTGATGGTGGACGTCTGTGTACCTGAGTCACGAAAACATATAGCCATCATTAGTAGTACCCATAAGTTCGCATTTGAGCAGTGAATATGTGGATAAACACGAAGTGTTAGGTAAGCGTGGCAGAAGGGTCAAAGACTAATTACCGGAAAACAAATCAACACAAGAAACAAATATCACCTACAGGGGGCGAAGCCCCCTGCAAGGGGGCCCTACGCAGAGGAAGGTTGGGAAGTTGGGTTGGGTCAGGAAAGGTAGGATTAGTGGTGGGGGGGGGGGGGGAACTCTGCAAAACCATGGTTGGGAGGTTAGTTTGGGTCATGAAAGGAAGTCATAGAAGAAACACGTGTAGCGGCACGTGAGAACTCATGCTTCGGCGACACCACACCACTCGCTTTTCTTGGATCAACTACTGATGGAGGACGCATGTGTACCAGAGTCATGAAAATATAAAGCCATCATTAGTATTACTTTAAAGTTCGCATTTGAGCAGTGTATATGAAGGTAAACACAAAGTGTTAGTTAAGCGTGGCAGAAGGGTCAAATAACAATTACCGAAAAACAAATCAACACAAGAAACAAATAAAACCTACAGGGGGCGAAGCCCCCTGCAAGGGGGCTCTACGCAGAGGAAGGTTGGGAAGTTGGGTTGGGTCAGGAAAGGTAGGATTAGTGGAGGGGTGAGGGAGGGGGATGGGAAAATCTGCAAAATCATGGTTGGGAGGTTACTTTGGGGCAGGAAAGGAAAACATAGAAGAAACACGTGCAGCGGCACGTGAAAACTCATGCTGTGGCGACACCAAGCGATGGTGGACATCGGTGTATCTGTGTCACGAAATGAAACCCCCCCCCCCTCCTTTAAGCAACACCCAACAATGAACAGGCGGGCAGAGAACATGCAGAAAGGCACTAATTGTTGGGCAAGGGGAGTAGCAAAAAAAACGCACGAAAGGCAGGAAAGGCATCAGGAAACAAACAACACGGTTGGGTTGGGAGGTTGGGTTGGGTCAGGAAAGGAAAACGGGAAAAAAATGTCCTAAGCATTACATGCACTAAAACCCATCTGTCCTAAAGTCAATGTTTTTGCTTTAAAAATAATACGCAGAGGCAGGTTGGGAAGTTGGGTGGGTTGAGGAATTGTAGGATTAGTTGGGGGGGGGGGGGGGAGGGGGAGTGGCAAAAAACTACGCTCGAAAGGCAGGAAAGGCATCAGGAAACATACAACACGGTTGGGTTGGGAGGTTGGGTGGGGTCAGGAAAGGAAGACTTAGAAGCAGCATGTGCGGCATCACATGAAAACTATCCTTTCCTGGGTCACCAACTGATGGTGGACCTCTGTGTACCTGAGTCACGAAAATATATTGCCATCATTAGTAGTACCCATAAGTTCGCATTTGAGCAGTGTATATGTAGGTAAACATGAAGTGTTTGGCAGGCGTGGCAGAAGGGTCAAAGACCAATTTCCAAAAAACAAATTAACTCAAGAAACAAATAAAACCGACAGGGGGCGAAGCCCCCTGCAAAGGGGCTCCGAGCAGATGGTGCTTTGGGGCGAAGCCCCAAAGCACGCCGGGCGGGCTGGCGGCCGGAGGCCGCAGGGGCAGAGCCCCTAGTTAGAATCATAAACCCCTTAATTAATTAAACTAGGTAAACGATTTAGAGAGCCTACACTCGTTGCAGGATGAGCGAGCCGTAATCTCCATTAGGAAATCCTAACGGAAAACATTTGACAATCATATAATAAACCGAATATAAATCGGTATTGAAACCGTTTGGAGGCAAAAAAAACTATTTTTCTGATTAGCAAAACACTTCATGCACGAATCTGAAACTTCGGCAATTCGTTTAACTTGTTATCGTATATATTCAATCCAAATTTGGTGCGGATCGGTTAATTAGTTACGAAGCTAGTACCAAAAAACTGAAAAATTTACGGGTTTTTGCTCATAAAAACAAAATGGCTGACCAGATTTTGCTCAAAAACCATACAGCACCTCGCTGAGTCACCACGAACGTTTTTGCCAAATTTCGTAACGATCTGTGACCTTTAAGTAGGGCTGCTCGTTTTTGTTACAAACAAAAAAAAAATCCCAATGCTTTTTTTCCCCTATGTTGTGAAATTGAAGGATTTCGCTCGCTTCGCTCGCTTCGCTCGCTCATCCAACAATTAGATTAATCCAGCGCCGGTCTGATTACTTAAGCTTGCAATCAGAAACCATTTTACTCCCAGAAAGTTGACAATCCTTAAATTTCCATCAAACTGAGTGGATGACAAAATAAAGCCTCCCAAAATAAAGCACGGCTTGAATTCAGTAGCTCGTGGTTATTGATGATTTTTTAATTGTTTCCAAGTAAAACCGATTAGCGTTCTCATCTCAAGCAAATTGTTTTATCTTCCCAGCCTCGTGGATCAACGCTGTCGCGTGTAAAGCGTCTGTAGGCGAGATCGCCTTCCTGTAGTTCGCGCGCTTCCCGCTAATCGAATCAGCGCCGATCAGAGTAACACTATGTCCTCGGTGGTGGCAGGAAGCTCGACAAGATGGCGGCTTGGCGGGGCAAAGATCACGGGGGCAGTGGCGGCTGCTGCTCGCTGCGTCTCACAGCCGAGACACTGAGAAATGCAGCTTACAGCAAGCTGCAAGCTTACAGCTTACAGATCACAGATCACAGCGAGACATGTATTATTGTCAGGCCTAACGATATCGCCAAACGGTTTGGCAACGTTGGAAACACCGGTTCTCGCGAGATCACCGAAGTTAAGCAACATCGCAAAGAGTTAGGTGTTTGATGGGTGACCATCATTCACATGATCGGGAGAGAGATCGGAGGGTTTGAAGTTAGTACGACAACTTCACTCGCCTTGCTTGTCAACCTCTCGACAGCACGGATTAGCGGAGGAATCCTGTTGTTCGAGTTGTACCGTCCTTCGGAAGGGACGGAAGGTAGACCAGTGCCAAAGGGCCAGTTGTCAAAACAGTACGTCGTTAATCACCAATAATCAATCAATCTGACTATATCTGTGTACTGTGTAGCTTCTTAATAGGCCTAGAGCCTTCTGGAGCCTCTTATAACCTCCTAGAGTGCCCGATTCTTACACAAAGTACTATAAGTTTATATAGTTTTTTAATGGGGACACATGCACTGTCCAAAAACCCAGAGAGTCCAGTGTGCATCTACGAGGGGGCCTAAATTATATTCCCATGGGCCCATGCTATTCGAGCACCCGAATATCTTTAATATCTCGCTCGAAAACAGTTTCCAACAAAGAAACTCAACGGATTACAACGTAACACGCGCATCGTTCAACACCAAAACACCGCACATTGAGTATCCTTCCGCTAAACTAGGATTAAACCCGGACGTTGAAATCAGAGAGACAAAATCTGAGATCTCAGCACTCACGGCCGGCTGGATCCACCGCCGCCACTGTCCCACTTGGAAAACAAGATGGCTTTTCTCCCGGCGAATTAATCGCATTTCGCTCGCGCGATTTACTTCGCGCCTCGCGCGCTCCCGGCGGCGACTAATCGCATTAACTCCGCGGCGGCGGCGGCGGCGGCGGCGGCGGCGGCGGCGGCGGCGGCGGGACTCCATTGTTGGAACGCGCACGCGCATAAGACACTCGAGGGAAATTCACGAGCGGAAATTATGTCTTGGTTTATCGTCGTCGCCAGGCGCGGTGGAAGCTGTGTGAAAGCGTCGGCGTTCCCTTGGCAACAAGCTGTACAGTCATAATTGAATTTAATTATCGCAGAATATTAGGTTAAGACAGAAAATATCATCACAGAAGATGACTTCGTTCTGCAAAATACTCTTTGACAAAATGTTTAGCATTTGCGAGGCCTGGTTTTAATCGTGTTGTGGATGAGCGTTGGCTGAATGAAACTGGTTGGACAGTCTTCAATGTTCAACGAGTTAGGGTTGATTTAGTGGGAAAACTGTATAGCATTAAAAAGTCATTTTTAAGAGATATCATTGACATAAAACGATGAAAGTCTCACAGAGCCTTAACGTTGTGAAGTTTAACATTTCTGGAAAGTTTAGTCAGTTTATATTTAATGGTTTTGTCGCTTGACAAAGTAAAGTAAGGTTTTAGTAAAATCTATTTAAAAAAGTGAAATGTCCTGAAAATAGAAAGGGGTCTTAGTTGAGAGAAAGTTAAACTTTTCTGAATAAATCCTGCTTTCGAAGGTAAGCTTTCCAATCCAAACAAGCAACGAAATGCAACAAAAAGGCTTCCAGATTTTCCAGAAGCGGAGAAACCTTCTAATTTAAAACCACGTTTATTCAACTCTTAATTGTCAATCATTCGCTCAAAACTCAACAGCGCATCCCAAAATAAACAAACAACTAATTGATATGACACCGGGACCACCATTGTTCGATTTTTAATTGAAAGCCCCAGCAATTTGATCAGGAAACTTGAAAAGCAATTACGCTAAACTAACCGACTGATAACGAGAACAAAACATGGCCATGTAGACAAGCGGGAATCGAACCAGGCGTGTTTTAAATTCATCCCAGAGACCGTGTTACGGCTGTAACCATGGAAACTAGAGGTGGCTGTAACCATGGAAACTAGAGGTGGCTGTAACCATGGAAACTAGACGTGGCTGTAACCATGGCAACTAGACGTGGCTGTAACCATGGAAACTAGACGTGGCTGTAACCATGGAAACTAGACGTGGCTGTAACCATGGCAACTAGAGGTGGCTGTAACCATGGCAACTAGACGTGGCTGTAACCATGGCAACTAGACGTGGCTGTAACCATGGCAACTAGACGTGGCTGTAACCATGGCAACTAGACGTGGCTGTAACCATGGAAACTAGACGTGGCTGTAACCATGGAAACTAGACGTGGCTGTAACCATGACAACTAGAGGTGGCTGTAACCATGGCAACTAGACGTGGCTGTAACCATGGCAACTAGACGTGGCTGTAACCATGGCAACTAGACGTGGCTGTAACCACGGCAACTAGACGTGGCTGTAACCATGGAAACTAGACGTGGCTGTAACCATGGAAACTAGACGTGGCTGTAACCATGGCAACTAGACGTGGCTGTAACCATGGCAACTAGACGTGGCTGTAACCATGGCAACTAGACGTGGCTGTAACCATGGAAACTAGACGTGGCTGTAACCATGGAAACTAGACGTGGCTGTAACCATGGCAACTAGAGGTGGCTGTAACCATGGCAACTAGACGTGGCTGTAACCATGGCAACTAGACGTGGCTGTAACCATGGCAACTAGACGTGGCTGTAACCATGGAAACTAGAGGTGGCTGTAACCATGGAAACTAGACGTGGCTGTAACCATGGCAACTAGACGTGGCTGTAACCATGGCAACTAGACGTGGCTGTAACCATGGCAACTAGACGTGGCTGTAACCATGGCAACTAGACGTGGCTGTAACCATGGCAACTAGACGTGGCTGTAACCATGGAAACTAGACGTGGCTGTAACCATGGCAACTAGACGTGGCTGTAACCATGGAAACTAGAGGTGGCTGTAACCATGGAAACTAGACGTGGCTGTAACCATGGCAACTAGACGTGGCTGTAACCATGGAAACTAGAGGTGGCTGTAACCATGGAAACTAGACGTGGCTGTAACCATGGCAACTAGACGTGGCTGTAACCATGGAAACTAGAGGTGGCTGTAACCATGGAAACTAGACGTGGATGTAACCATGGCAACTAGACGTGGCTGTAACCATGGCAACTAGACGTGGCTGTAACCATTGAAACTAGAGGTGGCTGTAACCATGGAAACTAGACGTGGCTGTAACCATGGCAACTAGACGTGGCTGTAACCATGGCAACTAGAGGTGGCTGTAACCATGGCAACTAG
This sequence comes from Nemurella pictetii, assembly GCA_921293315.2. Taxonomy (NCBI): domain Eukaryota; kingdom Metazoa; phylum Arthropoda; class Insecta; order Plecoptera; family Nemouridae; genus Nemurella; species Nemurella pictetii. The sequence goes on along the minus strand of OV121125.1, from coordinate 2,944,402 downwards.
AGGTGGCTGTAACTATGGAAACTAGACGTGGCTGTAACCATGGCAACTAGACGTGGCTGTAACCATGGCAACTAGACGTGGCTGTAACCATGGCAACTAGAGATGGGTATAAACAGGCTGAGAGAGCCAATGGAGAGCCATCAGGCCAATTATCGAGCTAATCAATCAGAGAAATTACCGGCGCTAATTGGAGGACGACAGGCGACGTCGAGTTCGATGTCATCACCTGTCAGAGGAAGGTGATGGATTCACAGGTACTCTCTGTACTCACGTTGGCAGCGCGCGTCACGGGGTTTGACAGATTCGTTGTCCGCTCATCTCCCGCGGCCCTTCGCTGTTTAGTCGCGTGAAACGTGTTTTGAGTTTTGTGTTGTAATTAGCGAGGGCTTTTCTTTTGTTTGCCATCCAATAGACCTAAGCCACTCAGAGAAAAATGACGTCAGATACCCACTGGACGTACTACCAGTTTGGAAAAAAATATTAATTAGCTCTGCTAAATAACAAAGGAAGACAGGGAAATCACAACCCGAATTGCTCTGCCTGGCTTTAGCGAGTGGGTATCATGACGTCATTTTGATTGGATTTTGATAGAATGGAATATGTGTATTAGGCACCTTTGGATGGGCGCAGCGAGTGAAGCGAATCATCGATTACACTCGCTAATAATACAAATATCGTTTTTAATGACTTTTCGCGCTCTAAAAGCCAAAAACTTCGACTGATTTTGATTAAATTCTTGGAATACCTTTATTTACTCTCAACTTAGTTCTCATATTATTTTCAGTTCATTTAACGAACAACTTTTCTTATAAATGACTTTTTACGCATTTTTTTCAGTTTTCTTCTGACGTTCTACGCTCGAGAGGTCAAAGAATTCAAAATATTTCAACGAAACTTTCCAGATATATAAAACCTTATAACAAGACCACTGTGTAAGAATTTCAATTATAAATGTTACTTAATTATCTTGAAAACAAAGTTTTGTGTTCATTTTTAAAGTTTATCCAGACTTTTTTTTGCAATAAATCAACTCCGTCTCAAGCAGTTGAACCTTGAAGCTTGTCCAGTCAGCATCATTCAACCAACGCTCATCCACATCGCGACAAGAAACAAATGACACGAGACAGGCATGCTGTTCGCAGTTAAGCAACATCGCGCCGAGTCAGGTGTTGGATGGGTGACCATCATGCTCATGATCAGTTCTGTTCGGGAGAGAGGTCGGAGGGTTAGAAGTTAGTACAAAAGCTTCACTCGCCGTGCTTGTCAACCTCTCTACAGCACGGATTAGCGGAGGAATCCTGTTGTTCGAGTTGCACCGTCCTTCGGAAGGGACGTAAAGCCGGTGGTCCCCTCGGCGCTTTTAGACAGGAGTAGGCTACGTGCCGGCACCGGGTTTCCCCTCCTCCCTTCTAGCCATAGGTTAGCTTCATCATCACCCTTTCATTCACCGACGCCATCAGACCAGTGCCAAAGGGCCAGTTGTCAAAACAGTGCGTCGTTAAACACCGATAATCAATCAATCTCGCTTGCTGTTGAACGAATCATGGAAGGCAAGTGACACATTATCAAGAAGGCAGCGAGCAGCGAGCCAGCGCTTCCTGTGTCGAGCTGTCCCTAAAGTGACAGTCACTAAAGTGACAGGCGATGCGTGGTCAAGTTGTCCGGTGCTAGCAACGGATTGAAATGACACCGGTGACAGCTTGATTTGCAGGCTGGCCACGGGGCTAACTCGCATCCAGGCATTGTCAATAAACCTATTCCATTCGATCTAAATTCTATCAAAATGACGTCATGATACCCACTCGCTAAGGCCAGGCAGAGCAATTCGGGTTGTGATTTCCCTGTCTTCCTTTGTTATTTAGCAGAGCTAATTAATATCTTTTTCCACACTGGTAGTACGTCCAGTGGGTATCTGACGTCATTTATCTCTGAGTTGAATAGGTCTATTACAAGCTCACTGAAGAAATGTTTGAAGTTATCGTCCTGGAAATGGATATAATAATACTAAATGTCTTATCAGTGGGATTCGAATCTTATTTCAAATACTCGTTGCAAATGCGGTATGTTATGCATTATTATATAAAACCAAATATTAATTCAAACATTTGTATCAGTAAAATTTCAATTTGGTTCACTTATAGATGCACCACATTCTATATGTTAATTTGCATGGTACTGTTTCTATCTCCATGGAGCCCGACAACTCAAACAAACTTAATATCGATTCCACAGTTGGTTGTCCGTGTAGCAATATTGGCAACGCTTAACCCCGGACAGGTGAAAGACCCGGGCTCGAACCCCGGTACGGACACTAATTTTGAAATGGATATATCGTTCTTAATAATACATGTTTAGAGTTGTTATTATTTGTAATTAATGTTGAAATTGAGTAATCATAGATGAGTTTTATTAAATTTGACAGATAATTCTGTTACGGAGACTCATTAAAATGACGTGCAAATGTCTGTGACGTTGACCATCTCTGTCAGCGGACACATTTCGGTGTTTACCCCACGGTGAGATCGCACCTAAAGCGTGCATCTTTTCTCTGAAACCCTTTAGTATCCAAGAAAGCTCGCCATATAATATTTTTAGCGCCCAAATTGCAGTTTCATTTCCATCACCTCTGATAGAGACAAATGATAAGAACCAACAAAAATTCATAGCGCATACCTTGAACTCCAAATCAAACACCAAGCACACGGCAATTTGAAGAAATACTATAAAAATTCCGAATAAAAAGCAGAAATTTAATCAACTAGCCTAGAAATAAAACTTTAGCAAATATGAGCTGCACTACAAAGCTTTATTACCTTCGTAGATGTAATCAGAGATGCGAGTTAACAGCTGCAGCGAATGAAACAGAGCTCTTCGAGCAGCGCGAGTCAATCGCGAGATTAACTCGAATTGAATGCTAGTGTTATAGTCCGTGTGACGTCACGCTATGTTTCGTGTGTCGACGGTGAATCCAGCTGGCGTTGTTTCCGTGTTGAACAAGGCTCAAGTTTAGCAAGCAGATGTTGTCGGTTGCTAGGACACGCTTGTGTTATTCGTGTTGAGGATGAGCGTTGCTTGGATGATGCTCATTGGACAGTGTTCAGAGTTGAGACGGAGTTGATTTAGTGAAAATTAACGTGAAACAATCAATATAAAAATGTTGTTTTATAGAGAAGTACCGAACAAAACACAATTAAATTTATACACAGTAGTAATGTTGAAGAGTTGTCAATTTCTGTAAAGTTAAGTTGAAATTTAACTAATAGGTTGGCCGCAAGAGTGAGAAACGTGATTTGAAAAAAAACTAGAAAAAAAATCGTAAATACTGATTTATTATAGAAAGGTTGAAAATGAAATGTACTTAAAAACAGGACAAAATCAACGTAAAGAGTAAATGAATGTATTTCCTGTGAATTTCATCGAAAGCAGTCGAGTCGTTTGATCTGTGTGGCGTGAAAAAACTTACAAATTTGTAATAAACAAAAAAAACAAACCGGATTATTTCACCAGAAAGTGCAATTGAAGATTAGATTCACTCGCAACGCTCGTCAATTATAAATATATATAAAAACAAATATTTACGAAAAATTCACACCTATTTGAAAATAATCGTGGATGCAATCGAGCTGCTAGTGATGTAATCAAGGTGGCGTGGTTCGAAGCCCGGTGATCACCGGGGCCGGTCTGCACTGGAACAACGGCGTGCTTTAGAAGGCTGTGGCTGCAGCGAGGTGACGCTACAATGCACCGCCTTCTCGATACCACCTCGCTGCTCGATGCAAGTCACGTACACGACGTGCAATTGTCGCCGCGGTTGAATGCACAATTACCGGTCGATGCCAGCTTACTAATTGCACCGCCGCCTGCTGATACGCGTTACCTGATACCTGATACCTGATACCTGATACCGATTTGTCGAACGAGTCAGGCGCTGCTAACACCGATTTACATGCCAGTTATACTGAGTTACTGCCAACATTTCAACGAAGGCATGGACAGAGTTTACTGCAACAGCATTTAGCTTGGGGTTCAATTAAGTTTGGTACCTGATTTACCAACTATTTTACTGGGTTTAACGTCGGATTCACCTTCGCTTAGACTGGGATTAACTAAATTTAATGTCAGATTCTCCAACTTTTAAAATGGGCTTTAAACGGAGTTAAGAGCCGGATTTCCAATGGCTAAACAGTGATTTAAAACAAGTTTGGTTTATCAAAATTTAAGCTGAGTTTGAGCCTACGCCAAAATATTAGTCAATTCCGGGCCATGTTCTTGACCAACTGTTATAATAATGACCATTTCGTTCCGAGACACTCTAATTTCCAATGTTCATACAAAAAAACACAAGGTAGCTTGTATTGTATAGAAGAGGTAACTCTTTCAGCCCGCGGTTTCCCGACAAAATGGCCGCCACCTGGGCAAAAGGTCACGACGCTGGCGCAGTGCATCTAAGGACGACGCAATAAAGGCGTAAAAAGTTAATTGACCATCTTGACGAGGCCACTAACTCGGCGCCGTAAAGCCGCGAGCTCCACGCGGCCGTGCTTTAAGACGGGCCGAGCTTTACGAGCCCTTAATGCAAGGCGCACCGTGCGGCCGTCGCCGGAACTATCGTCTAGCATCGCACTGTTGCTATATCATATTGCTTCTAATGATTCACAAACATGGGAAACTCACATGGAAATCGGGCTACAAAGCGCTGGTGGCGATCCTGGCGGACCGGAGTGAAGTTAAAGAAAACAAATGCAGTTATCATCCGGAAAAGAAACTCTTTCTATGTCAACTGTCAGTTGACACTTGAGATTGAGCATCAGTGGAAAAAAAGCCTCATTAAGAGTGCTATGCATGAATCGTCGCATAGAATTTTCCGGCGGTTTTATGAACTACGAGGTCTCAACAGCCAAGACTAGCAGCGTTCTAGGTTTGAAAAAAAGGTCGATCATTTACGGTCCGGCGACTGGTGTTTAATTACCCTTCCATTGTCATCGAATGATTTGGGTCTCGAGGATGAGTTGTTATCTCATCTATCTGGGAATAACCTGTTTGGACGAAATTAATGGGAGTAATCATTCGAAGGATGCCGTTTTCGACAAGCATCGACTCAATTCAATACGATTCAATATGACTTATGATGAGCAAACTTATAAAATCGGAAATGAATACAGGCACAGATAAAACTCATTTGCCAATAAGCATTTACCAAATGCTAATTTGGCACATTTTGGTGCAAACGCTGATAGTCCCTTCAATGAGACACCGCGTCCAAATTTTGGATATTTTAGTAAAAGAATAATAACACGATAAGAAATTGCCAAATATAATTTGCATAGTAACGAAAGAGAGTCAGTACATGCTCAGTATCTTAGTTTTCCGCTCTGTGGCAATATTTCCTCTTCCGCTGCTGGGCTGTAGGGGTATACAGAGTCTGGGGTAGCGTCTACAGGCAGTGATTGCTGCCGGGACCCCGAGCCAGTCCTGGGGCTTCGGTATAGGGATGTCTTTAAACAAGTTTTTCAATATTTGACCCACAAATCAGGGCTTGAAGAATAAGTTTCAGATTTTTTCTCAGATCATTGTAATAGTCGCCTTCAGGGCCGAATTTGCAATGTCATAGCTAACTATATCCTCCAGATCAAAACTCAACTCCATGGTTACAACATATCAGTTTCATTCTGTTTTCCTTCCTAACTGGAAGATAACTATCTAACTGTAAATTGTAACACTCGCCCTTCGTCGAAAGTCGACAGTCGATTTTTGATGGAAATCTTATCCTGTTCCACGGTCCTCAGCACCGAAACTGACTATAGGACGGGCCCCATTCCAGTAAAAACTAGACGTAATTCATCCACATGGGCCCGAATATATTATTTGTGGATGAATATATCCATAAAATTTCAAACTAAACATTACTCAAGCTGGATATAAACGCGAAGATTTGTTCCAAAATTTATATCGAGAAATTAATTTCTTCGAGATGTGCCCCCTAACCAACCTATTTGTTTGGACCACCTTTTTATGGCAAAGCCACACATGATAAGAAAATGGGAAATCCTCACATCCGCACAGTTACGAAAATTATGCAAAAATGTAATAATTATATTTTATTAATAAATAAAAAAAACATATATACATACAAATGAATGTGGCGTACGGTCTTAGTGTGGGTGGGACTTTGAGACACAGACACAACTTCCCCTATACCGCACCCCACCGTTTTCGGGGTCTTCAAAAGTGTCATCGCCGCCGGGGCCTTTTTCGAACCAGTCTACCACTTTGTGATAGTGGCATGGACATGGATCTGCGATGGCTCGAGTCCACCAACTCGGGGAAGAGGCATAATATATATATATATATATATATATATATATATATATATTTCATGGTGTAAATTCTCGTAGCCTATTTGATTATTAAAAGACATATTAGCGGTTAATTAACCGCTAATATGTCATGTTAATGTAAAGACATTAACCGCTAATATGTCTTTTAATATATATATATATATATATATATATATATATATATATATATATATATATAGATAGATCGCAATTTTATCAACAAGGTGAAGTTAACACAGTTCAATATTATGTTATTTCTTAGCCGGTCTTCTGCTATAGTTCATGGAAGTAAATGAACAAAATCACTTAAAATGAGTTCTTGGATTAGTGAATTAGTTATTGATTTTTTGATGCCAATATGATTTCAACGGTATCCTTTTCTCTTCAACAGTCTTGATAACGCTAAATCTAACTAGATTTCAGATTTAAAATCCATATTCAATCTCAGCTCACAACCAACACCAAAGTTTACCAATGAAATATGTATTTCAACGCGCGATGCTCAGGTTCGTTTCCGCAGGCTTCTGATAGCCAGGGTTCTGTTATCACAGGGACAGATCTGAGAACCGGGGCTATTAAGAGATAACCGTCGACTAGACGGAATATCGACGCTAGCGTTCCTATCACAATTATCGTGAACTACTAGCACATAATTTTTGCCAAAATCTATCGGAATATGCTGTTTACCGAGGTCTGCGAAATTCGTTTTCATCGAGCCAATTTTAAAGATAATTAAATTCGGAAAAAAGGACCGAATTGTTAAAAGTGAGTAGATAGGCGCTTGCTTTTTAGATTTTGCGAAAAATTCTTGGGTTGCTGTCAATAAAATCGAGAAAATCACACATTTTTTAAAGTTAAAATTACGAGATGTTAACAAAAAAAAGTAAAAAACTGAAAAGCAAGCGCCCATCGAGACACTTTTGTGAACCATATTCTAAAAACCGTGTGGTTCTAAAGCCCGTAGCACACTGGTGTCAAACGTACGTCTGACACCGAGCGCTCCGTCTGCAGTCCACGAGGAGCGTCAAATTGCCAAGCTAGATACGAACCGTTTGAAAAGTTCCGCCGAGATTATTTGTCACATTTCTTTCAGCCATCTTTAAAACCGCTCAGCTGCTTGATATTTGGCACTGACAGTAGCGGCTCGCATCGAACTTCATATTTAAATTAATAGATAATAATGCAGAGAAAGCAGCGTTTGAAGCGAAGAAAAAGACTGTTAAAAATTGCTGCGGCGTGTATTGTGGTGATGGGGATTTAAAGAAGTCTGGATTATATGTTTCCCACATAAATCTTCTTGGCTCCATAAAATCAATCATAAGTAACTCCTTTTCTACCGTCCACAAAGGATTTTTTTGAACTTTAGGCATTTCTCTCTATAGTAATTATTTTCGCCGTTTTGACACAAGAAAATATCTGACAATCGATGCAGCTCCTGTAGATTTGAATAACCGCCACCTTTATCCCGTGATATTTTCGTGCTCTGCGATTGGCCAATCATGGTCTGTGTGACACGCACCTACCAAAAAAATAGGAAGTTTCCTATTTGAATATTTCACGCGGACCGGCACGGAGCGTGTCGACTTTCTGAAACTGCGCATGCGCATGACGGAGCGCTCGGTGTCAGACGTACGTTTGAGACCAGTGTGCTACGGGCTTAAGACAAACGGTATGGAAATGAGAGCGAATATTGCGAAATCCGTCCGTCCATAGCACTCTTAATATTATGACCTAAGTAAAGTTGTGTTAAGTCATGTACCTAGATGGCTGTGGCACTTTAATTTCCAGGCAAGCTGACGATTCTGTCGCTAGCTCAACAATGTTATTTCTGCAGGGTGTCCTACATCCTACAACCTGGTGAGATGTTTGCTAGCAGAGTGTCCTGCATCCTACAGCCTGGTGAGATGTTTGCTGGCAGAGTGTCCTGCATCCTACAGCCTGGTGAGATGTTTGCTGGCAGAGTGTCCTGCATCCTACAGCCTGGTGAGATGTTTGCTGGCAGAGTGTCCTACATCCTACAACCTGGTGAGATGTTTGCTAGCAGAGTGTCCTGCATCCTACAGCCTGGTGAGATGTTTGCTGGCAGAGTGTCCTGCATCCTACAGCCTGGTGAGATGTTTGCTGGCAGAGTGTCCTGCATCCTACAGCCTGGTGAGATGTTTGCTGGCAGAGTGTCCTGCATCCTACAGCCTAGTGAGATGTTTGCTAGCAGAGTGTCCTGCATCCTACAGCCTGGTGAGATGTTTGCTGGCAGAGTTTCCTGCATCCTACAGCCTGGTGAGATGTTTGCTAGCAGAGTGTCCTGCATCCTACAGCCTGGTGAGATGTTTGCTGGCAGAGTTTCCTGCATCCTACAGCCTGGTAAGATGTTTGCTGGCAGAGTGTCCTACATCCTACAGCCTAGTGAGATGTTTGCTAGCAGAGTGTCCTGCATCCTACAGCCTGGTGAGATGTTTGCTGGCAGAGTGTCCTGCATCCTACAGCCTTGTGAGATGTTTGCTGGCAGAGTGTCCTGGATCCTACAGCCTGGTGAGATGTTTGCTGGCAGAGTGTCCTGCATCCTACAGCCTGGTGAGATGTTTGCTAGCAGAGTGTCCTGCATCCTACAGCCTGGTGAGATGTTTGCTGGCAGAGTTTCCTGCATCCTACAGCCTGGTGAGATGTTTGCTGGCAGAGTGTCCTACATCCTACAGCCTAGTGAGATGTTTGCTAGCAGAGTGTCCTGCATCCTACAGCCTGGTGAGATGTTTGCTGGCAGAGTGTCCTGCATCCTACAGCCTGGTGAGATGTTTGCTGGCAGAGTGTCCTGGATCCTACAGCCTGGTGAGATGTTTGCTGGCAGAGTGTCCTGCATCCTACAGCCTGGTGAGATGTTTGCTGGCAGAGTGTCCTGGATCCTACAGCCTGGTGAGATGTTTGCTGGCAGAGTGTCCTGCATCCTACAGCCTGGTGAGATGTTTGCTGGCAGAGTGTCCTGCATCCTACAGCCTGGGGAGATGTTTGCTGGCAGAGTGTCCTACATCCTACAGCCTGGTGAGATGTTTGCTGGAAGAGTGTCCTGCATCCTACAGCCTGGTGAGATGTTTGCTGGCAGAGTGTCCTACATCCTACAGCCTAGTGAGATGTTTGCTGGCAGAGTGTCCTGCATCCTACAGCCTGGTGAGATGTTTGCTGGCAGAGTGTCCTGCATCCTACTGCCTGGTGAGATGTTTGCTGGCAGAGTTTCCTGCATCCTACAGCCTGGTGAGATGTTTGCTGGCAGAGTGTCCTGCATCCTACTGCCTGGTGAGATGTTTGCTGGCAGAGTGTCCTGCATCCTACAGCCTGGTGAGATGTTTGCTGGCAGAGTGTCCTGCATCCTACAGCCTGGTGAGATGTTTGCTGGCAGAGTGTCCTGCATCCTACAGCCTGGTGAGATGTTTGCTGGCAGAGTGTCCTGCACCCTACAGCCTGGTGAGATGTTTGCTGGCAGAGTGTCCTGCATCCTACAGCCTGGTGAGATGTTTGCTGGCAGAGTGTCCTGCATCCTACAGCCTGGTGAGATGTTTGCTGGCAGAGTGTCCTGCATCCTACAGCCTGGTGAGATGTTTGCTGGTAGAGTGTCCTGCATCCTACAGCCTGGTGAGATGTTTGCTGGCAGAGTGTCCTGCATCCTACAGCCTGGTGAGATGTTTGCTGGCAGAGTGTCCTGCATCCTACAGCCTGGTGAGATGTTTGCTGGCAGAGTGTCCTGCATCCTACAGCCTGGTGGGATGTTTGCTGGCAGAGTGTCCTACATCCTACAGCCTGGTGAGATGTTTGCTGGCAGAGTGTCCTGCATACTACAGCCTGGTGAGATATTTGCTGGCAGAGTTTCCTGCATCCTACAGCCTGGTGAGATGTTTGCTGGCAGAGTGTCCTGCATCCTACAGCCTGGTGAGATGTTTGCTGGAAGAGTGTCCTGCATCCTACAGCCTGGTGAGATGTTTGCTGGCAGAGTTTCCTGCATCCTACAGCCTGGTGAGATGTTTGCTGGCAGAGTGTCCTACATCCTACAGCCTGGTGATATGTTTGCTGGCAGAGTGTTCTGCATCCTACAGCCTGGCAAGATGTTTGCTGGCAGAGTGTCCTGCATCCTACAGCCTGGTGAGATGTTTGCTGGAAGAGTGTCCTGCATCCTACAGCCTGGTGAGATGTTTGCTGGCAGAGTTTCCTGCATCCCACAGCCTGGTGAGATGTTTGCTGGCAGAGTGTCCTGCATCCCACAGCCTGGTGAGATGTTTGCTGGCAGAGTGTCCTGCATCCCACAGCCTGGTGAGATGTTTGCTGGCAGGGTGTCCTGCATCCTACAGCCTGGTGAGATGTTTAATAATAATAATAATAATAATTAGTTTATTGTCGAGATCAACATAAAATGTTATAAGACAGTCATAGTTTTAACACATAGGTATAAAGAATACAAAGTAGTCAATATACACTGCAAAAACAAAAGTCTGACACTTTAGGCATTCAGACAAAAAAAATCACTGAAAATCAGAGCATCATGTCTGAAACCCTTAATTTGGTCTGATTACTTGTTTTCGTGACTGCTTTTCAGAAAGTGTAACTGTCTGATCTAAATCAGACTGTTAAAATCGGTCTGATTGATTAGTTTTGCTCGTCTTGGAAAGGAAATCCTGTGGTGATCTGCTGTTGGACGCCTGTTTTAGTAGGTTTACAAAGTACAGGTACCAAAAAGCGAGATAACAAAAAACACTCTTTAAATTTTTTTTAAATTAAATTTGTATTGAAAAAAATCTAATTGCATAATGTAACAAAGAAGGTTTATCCCAAAAAAAAGTATAAAAAAACACCAAAAAATTCAAGTATTAAAATACAGAGCATAATATAGTATTATCATTTATAATAACAGGAAAAAATTATGTAAAAATTCCTAGTTCTATTTCGCTTGCTTGCACTTTTAACAAAGCTACGCCTGCCAAAATTCTGGTTCTAAATGCAAGTTCAAAAAAATTCGTTTCTGCTGTTGTTTAGCAAGATAACAAAGATTCTGGTCTTTAGCCTGAACGCAGATAATGCATGTTTGTGTATTAACCTTTCAATACGTATTGTACTTATCGTTACTGGCTCACTTGTGCTTACCTCGTATGCATTGTACTTTCGGATATACACATTCGTTGTAAGGTTCATAAAAACCAAAATCTTTACGTTGTTACTCGCTACGATGTCAATTATCTGACCAAATATGGGTAGTTCACTATCGTCACTGCGAAGTACAATCATGCCACCAATTTTGTATGTTATGCCATGTACTGTGACACTCTTTGTTCTCGTTATTTGTGCTTCTGCATCATAAACATTCAAACTATGTGACACAGAATCCGAATGCTCGTACTCCCCTAGCCTCATTGACATCCCAGGTGAAATTACATCACCTTTGTACAATACATTCCTACATGGCTCATGTGGCAGGGCAAACAATTCAGCACACCGCAATGATTGATGTCTGTAGGCCAAAGTTAGAGGGATATTTTTGAAGTTTTTTACAACTGTGGCCAAATGCTTAAACCTACAGTGCGCTCCCTCAAATCGCATGCACCACTGATGTCGAAGCGGCCCAAATTGCAAAATTTGAGCCGGCATATGGATCAAAAAATGAAATTTAGGGGTTGGTGGTCTGTACAGATCTACAAATTCATTGTGATGAATTTCAATCATTGTTTTCAGTAAACCAACCTCCCATTCCGATATTTGGAATGACAACATGCCGTTTAATATTTGAAGGTACAAAATCAGGTTTTGAAGATGTCTATCATCATCATCGAAACAATCGTTAAGCAGAAACGGCAAGACGTTACCCAATGTTATTAGCTGAGCACAATTCTGACGAAGCTTATTGTCTAAGTGACGTCGCTCGATGGGTGATGGCTTGTCCTTCGCCAGATGCCCGTAGATGAAAGATGAAATAGCGTTATTTAACTTCTTCAATGTAAAAAGTCTATTGTTGACCAAATACTTTAAAAAATACCTCAATTCAAGTTCAAGGATTCCTTCTATGGCCACATGCATCATGTCCTGGACCAAACACTTGGTAATGTCAAACGTTTCAATGTCGCATAATATGCTTCTTCCTGTGATGCCATATTCTTTTGACCAAAACACTTTCTCTTCTTGCATCAAACCTGGATTTTCTACAACTGCACAATGTTCAGCGTGCATCACCTTATCTCTGAGCACAAACTCTCTCTCATCAAATGATAATTTGATAGAAATTTTGGTTCCAAGACATACCCTACAAGGTGATTGAGCAAAGGCAACCCCTTCCTTGAATCCTCCAACATAATTCGCTGCTAAAGTGTCCCCCGTAAACATCAGTAAAGATCCTCGAAATCTTCGTTCCACCCCGTTTACTAAAAAAAGCTTTCCTTTGGGAGATTCTAAGATTTTAATGTCTCTCACAAAATTTTTAAGAATTTTGTTTACACCAAACTTTTTTAAATGCAAAGATTTCACAATGCACAGGAGATTAACCACCTTTAAAGTTGATCGAAATTCGGGGTAAATATTTGCTAATGTCCAGTAAAACATAGCTAATTTATGCGTTTTCACTTTTGAGCCAAGAGGATTAGCAACTTCTACATCATCATAGTACAGGATTATCTTAATTGATTTCGAATCATTTCCAAAGATAGGATGAGTTTTCACGAACTCACCATCTGAATAGTCTCTTAGCAAGCCGTTTCCATTTGGTGGCCTGGGATTGTCAATACAATTCAAAATATCACTCTGATTTAAAAGCTGTTTTAATGCTGGAAAGAATGGCACTTCGACAAATTCTACCGGCTTTCTGATCAAATGCATTCTTGGTGTTTTCACCCAGACCCAGACCTCATCAAGAAGAACACGTTCAGGCTTAATCAAATGTCCACCTTCAATTAAGAACTTGTCAAGTTTGTATTTGCTGTTGATGTCTTCAATGGCAGTGGTCAGTGTGAAGTCATTCATTATTTCATCTACAGTGGCAATGGAGATCATACCATCCTGGTTAGCGTCATTATGCAAGCGTGACTGGAAACAAAAATGTTTATATAGATGCAAGACAGTCAATCTCAAACGTCATTATATAAGGTTATGCCATGGAGTTATTAGATAGAGTACGTGTGTAGGAACAATGATTTACCCACATTCAAAGCCTGCATGGTGTCATCAGAAAACTGAACAATGCCGTCAGTAACTCGATCGGTTGCAAGCTGGGATATGTTACAACCTTCTCGAATGTTCTGAATGTACTTCACGTACTGGCTTCGTATGACGTTGTTTTGGTACGCTTGATGTAATTCTTCGGGATTTTCCGGCAGGTGAGCTGAATAATATCGTAATCGTTATATATTAGGTTCAGCACACATTTGAAGAAGTGGGTATGCAGGTAGTTTAGTAGGTAGTAATAACATATGGTTCATTAATCTACGGTAGTAATTTATAAACTGTCTCAAGAACTTACCACCATTGAAATCTTCGTTGTCTGATTCGTTTCTACTACCAAACTCTTGCATTGGCTCAGGCATTGGCTCAGGCATTGGTTCCTCAACCATTGCTTCATATCTGTGTTTTCTAGCAACATGTTTTTTATATGACTGCCAGTTATGGTAAGATGCATCACAATTAGGATAACAACATGTTGCTAAGAAATTCAATTCAAACCTATGGAGTCTTACTATATGCTGAGCCGTATCAATACTACTCAATGATTTAAAATCACACATTCCACATGGGAACATAATTCCCCCTCTTTCCATCCTTTCAATGAAAAAAATACATCGATTTCAACTACTACAAAGAGTAAAGATGCTAATATTGGATACCAAAACTGAAACATTCCAAGCGAGCACTGTCCGAGTGACGTCTGACTGACAGATGACAGCTGCCTAGTAGTGAGCGCCTAGCGCTGAGCGCAGAGAGGCGAGCGCCGAGCGCAAAGCCTAGCGGTAGCCGGGTAGACGCCATCGTTGCCGCCAAAAGCTGTCTAGTGCTTACAGTTAGTGAATAGATTGTGGAACAGTGGAATTCGCGTTACAACCAACTTTATTTCTGGCTACACAAATTGTGTGTTGGCAATTGGCATGGCGGATAAGTTTACTCGCGATCTCCTCCGAGATTGGGGCTTAGAAATTCTCATAGAATCATTTCGCGGTAAGAAAACTCAAAATCTCTATTACGCCTCATGGCTATAATGAGGCACTGAATTATGGTGGCAAAGGTTACGGGCTAATTGTGCGAAGTTCTTTTCTTGTATTGAGTGCTTTTTTTTCAGATGCTGACATGAACGAAGATGCAATGAATGCCTTGCTTCCCACTGATGTTGGGATTATTGACTCACTAATCCCTTCCATCGGGAAAAGAATTATTTTCAAGCACAAGTTGGCTTTATTGAAGAGTGATGTCATTTTTGTGGAGCCTGGAAACATTTCAGAGGTAAGTGGTAAGATACCATTGCGGTACCTACCTACCCATGTCTTTTCTCCTGCAAACTACTCACTTGCTCCGAGTCCTTTTTGTGTTAACGCTTCGTAATTGTCTCGTTTGCTATTGGCTTTTCGAAAGGCTGGCTCGCATGCTTACCGGGTGTGCTTCGACAGGGATCTGTACGTTGGGTTAGTTTTGTGTCACAGCTCCAGTGAAAAAAATGTGTCTGACTGGCAGGGTTGCTTGTTCTCTACTCACTTATGGTGACATCAATAGCTTGTTTTTTTCATTTAAGGCATCAACATCAACACAAGACACTTTTGTGTTTGAGAGACCCGAGCCATCTATATCACTGGCCTCCACTGTTGAATTGGTTGGAAAGGTGAATGCTCGAAACCAAATGTCTGGCCCAGTAAAACAGACAAGGTTCTCGAAAAACTCATCAATGCTTCCGGCACTCCCAGAGCTCACGGCAAATTTGCAGGCCGCCCTGGATCAAGGGATACTCCAGAAGAGCCGACCACAGCAACTGGCCTTGATACGGTTCTTTGGGACGTACGTTCGGGGTACAATTTCAGATCCCCGGCGAATTGATTATACCGCTTTCAGCTTGGCGATAATACAAAAATATCCTTTCGTAGCTGACAACTCTGAGAATGGCAACGTAAGTCTGAAACGGACAAGTTCGCTTATCTACACATCTATACCTACATGCTTATGAGATGAAGTACAATCACTTAGACGTTAATCTAGAATTTTTTCCTTTTTAAAAAATAGGCAATAGTTCGAAACCAACTCAGTAAATATGTCAGAAATCAAAATCATGAACAAAATCTTCGTTTGAAGGGAATTTGTCGAAAAAGGCCTGGCAAGAGACCGCTACAGACCAAGGCATCTGTAGTCTGTCAGAAAAAGTAGGTACAAAAAATCTAGCTATAGACAAACAAACTGCAAAACGTACTTACATAACTAAGTGCACATCTTCATGTTTTCTGTTAAAGACCTCAAAAATCAGACTCACTGTTGATCAAGGAACTGATCAAAAAGGGGGCTAAAAGTAGCTCGCATATTGAGCAGCTACTTAAACAAACAGCCGTGGCACGCCGAAAATTTGTGAGTGCAGCGAACAGCTGCCATGAAATTCTCCAAAAATTTCCTCATCTTTCAAACATTCGGCTGGTAAGTACATGACATAGAGCGCTTTCTGCAAGTTCAGTAGTTCCATCCATTTTAATTCTGCTTTTGTTTCAGTTCATGTATGACTTCGGACTCATGTTGGACATCACTAATTTAGAGGCCACTTTCGACACGGTGACTTCAAAGCTCTGTGGCGTCTTTCGTTTGCCGGAAGACGAAGTGACGAGTGAAGTGACGAAACTGAAAATGTTCATCAGGCTGCTGTGCTGCCTGCATCCTCGGCCTAGGAAGGATAATAGGCCGGTACTTGAGCTTTTTGAAGTGAGTCTTTAACAAATCATACCGTGATACTATTGGTTGTAATCAATGTTATTGTTTAGTCCATGGAATTGCACTAAAGAAAGCAATTTAAATGTTTTTGCTTTTGCCTTGTCATGTAGGATATTAATTCTAATGTACCTAAAAATTGTGGAAACCAAGATTTAGTAGGTGCCGTCATGAAACTGAAAGTTTGAAAATTCTTGCTGTTAAACCAAAACCTAGTTTGTTTCATCTATTGAACTGTTATGAAAACAGTTGCTAATTAATTTTTGAATCTGTTGGAACCAAAATTTTTATTCTCGAACCAGAACCCATATTAGAACTAGAAGCTCATTTTGGTTAATTTTAAGCTAAGAGACCTAACGGTGAATGGTTTTGTTTCAGGCTGGGGAAGAATTCGACATGGAAGCGCTTGACATGCAGGGGCCGTGCGTGTTGGTGTTTCACAACAAGGAAGTGTGTGATGCGTTCCTACTTTGCGAGAAAACCGTTGGGTGCCACGCTCCGCTGCGCAAAGCCTTCGAAGTAATTATGTTGCTAATAGGAGCATATTTTGTGATGGATCGGGCCTACCCTGCTCCGTACAAAAACTTTTTAAACTTTCTGCATTGTGAGGTTCTTGGGCTAAAGAACTCTGGCTTTGTACCAACTATCGCATACCTGAACTTTATGAAACAATTTAACCGTGCCTAAGTGACTGACCGTTCAGAAGTGATTTTTTTTACGTAATTTATGCAAATTGCATTCTATGATAGTTTTGTATCCATTTTGTGTTCAGGCCATGTTTCCAAAAGGACACGCATTTCCTTAGTCTGCTTTGGGGCGTAATTTTTAACGTAAACACACAGCTTAGCCTATCTTGCTGTCTTAAGGCCTACCCACAATTGACATAAGCATAAGCACAACGCATAGTCGTAATGTAATGCACAAGGAAATTAAACATGGGTTAGAGGATAGGATTGCCCACAACTGACATAGCAGCGACACTAGCGACCTTGAGCGCACAAGGCATCGACACAACGCACAAGGAATATGAAATATTTTAACTCCTCATGTGCTATGCGCTATGTCAACCAATCAGAGGGCAGAGAATTGAAACGCGGGATCTTGGCAACAGCTGAGCAGCGATCCTTGGTCGATGGTCATGTTTTGGGGTTATGTATGCGAACGAGTTTTCGTTCATGGAGCAAATCGTATATTTATTTTTGAATCTATAACAAAGGAAGACACAATTTGTATTGGAAAATGAGGGCGCATACGAGGTTTTAACTTTTAATACACCTCGTGCATCAACATCCAGCTCTGTTGAACTCATTTTGTCAAAGTTGGAAACGAGCTATAAATAAGAATTATGGTTATAGTCTCCAATTCATCCATATAATTTCGTCCAAAATTATTCGCAAGATTTCTTGTTAGTTAAAACAACGCCGCTGTATTAAACAAATAGACGATCTGAAAAGGTTGTGAATCAGGATTGACAGCTCTATGACACCGCCTCGTTCGCAGACAGACACACAGACATAACCCCAAAACATGACCATTGACCACGGATTGCTGCTCAGCTGTTGCCAATATCGCGCGCATTTCAATTCTCTGCCCTCTGATTGGTTGACATAGCGCATAGCACATAAGGAGTTAAAATATTTCATATTCCTTGTGCGTTGTGTCGATGCCTTGTGCGCTCAAGGTCGCTGTGTTGCTGCTATGTCGGTTGTGTGCAATCCTATCCTTTTAGCCATGTTTAATTTCCTTGTGCGTTACGACTGCATTGTGCTTATGCTTATGTTAATTGTGGGTAGGCCTTTACGTAATATGGTTCCTGTTTGTTTTTATTATATAGTAGATATAATTTGTTATTTTATATCTATTGCAAAGTTCCTTTTATATTTAAATGATATTGGCTATAGTATTCTCTGATAGTTTTATGTAGCTAAAGTTTAAGTAAACACCAAAAAGTATGAATGCCATCAATAATTAGATTTACGAGTTAATCAAGCGGTTTTTACCATGTGAAATATGCAGGTAAAAATAAAGCTATACTTATTTTGTATTTCATATGACTGTTAATCATAACACCTTGTCTACCATAATATGTGAATCCTGAATTAATCCTTTCCTCCTGAAGAAATATTAATTATTATGCAGTAATGTGTGAGTAAATATTTAACCATATCTAAATGTCTGACACAAAGAACAGACTACTGTAAGCGCCTGATTTTAATAATCAGACTCTTTTTAACCGCCTCATAAATTATTCAGACTCCTTTTAACCGTCTGGCAGAAAAATTAGACACTTAAAATGTGACGTAATATCGAGGACAACTTTAGACGCGTAAATCGGCTAATTTTCAGACATATGTGTTGATTTCCAGACTTTTGTTTTTGCAGTGTAGGTAAAGCACATTTTCGTGTCACAGGTGATCGCAGTATTCAGTCACAGAATAAAAACATTTCTCAATTAGAAATTGTTTTAGGCTGTTTGCAAATTTCTGTGTTTCTTTAATATTTTTAATTTTTGCCGGTAGCGCATTGTATAGTTTCGCTCCCGCATACACTGGATCCTGTTTCGTCAGTTTTAAGATCGGCCTCGATGTTTTTATATTACCTTTATCTCTAGTTGGATATTTATGAATAGCGTTGTCGTCATCATTAAAATTATTTATAGTGTTTAAAATCGTATTGTATATATATAAGCAGGGTAAGGTCAGTATTTTAAAATTCCTAAAAAGTGGCTTGCAAGAGTCTTTGGTATATATCACTGCTGTTGGGTTTGCGCTTGCGCCTGCCATGTATCTTAGGGCACGTTTTTGGAGTGTAAACAGTCTTTTTGTATCTTTGCTGTGTCCCCAAAGTGCTATTCCGTATTGCAGCTTGGATTGGATATAGCTGAAGTATACTAGACGGGCAGTTTCCACTGTGGCTATCCCCATCAGTCTCTTTATCAGGAAGCAACTTGAGGTTATTTGCGGTGCTAATTTGCTAACATGCACATTCCAGTTTAGGGTATTATTTAGATAGATTCCCAAGTATTTTGTATTTTCCGCCTCTTTGATTGTATTTTTGTTTACTAATATTAAAGGACTACAGATTAACTTTCTCTTTTTGTGGTGGAATTGCATGTAAATGGTTTTGTCCCTGTTTATGACTAGATTGTTTCTTTGGCTATAATCGTTCATTTCAGTGACCGCCACATTACACTTTGAGACAAATTGCTCATTTGTTCCCTCATAATTAATATCTGCTCCAGTCACATGTTGTGTTGTGTCGTCCGCGAACACCGTGAGATTACCAGTCGGGACATTTTGCTTCAGGTCGTTAATATAAAGCAGGTACAATAGTGGGGCAATCGTACCGCCCTGTGGGACACCTACTTTAATCGTTTCTTCACGGGAGTAGTACAACTTATTATTTTGGTCCTTAATGCACACTACCTGTTTCCTGTCTTTTAGATACGAGCTAATCCACATGTATGCTTGTCCTCGTATGCCAAAGTTTTTCAGTTTTTCTTCGAGTTTATTGTGGTTCACGCTGTCGAAGGCTTTTGAGTAGTCGTAGAAGATTCCCACCGAGTTTGTTTTTTCTTCAATTGACGTCGTTACCTCATGGATGAGTTTTATGAGAGCTGTTTGCGTGGATTTCCCTTCCGTGAACCCGTGCTGGCATCCGTCAATCACATTGTTGCGCTTCAGAAATGATGCCATTCTATTTCCCATGGCCTTTTCCAGGATTTTGGAAAACCCACTTAGCAGGCTTATTGGTCTGTAGTTTTTTGGGTCCGTTTTAGTACCTTTCTTATGTATTGGCTTTACGATAGATTTTTTAAGAGCTGTTGGAAAGGTTCCTTGCTCGAAGGATGCATTTATTATGCTAATTAGCGGTTCCGCTATGTACATTTTCACATTTCTTATTACAGCACATGGTATCTCATCATAGCCGGCCGACATTTTCTTGCAGACTTGGTCCACTATTTCTGTGAATTCTTTTGCTGTCACTGGTGCGAGGAAAATGGTCTTCTCCGTGCGCTTTGTCGACGTAGTCTGTTCTTCATTGTCGTTTCTGTTTTTTTCCTTCACCGCGATGTTTACAAAGTATTCATTTAGTAGGTTTGCGTTTTCTTCCGCTGATTCTATAATAATTCCTTTAGACTGTAGTTTGATCTCGCTGTGGGTTTCTTCTTTCTTTTTATTGCCGTGTGCTTTTATCAGCGCCCAGGATGCCCTTCCTTTATTGTTCGCCTTTCGAATCTTTTTATCGTTGTCTTCCTTTTTTGCATCCCTTAACGCATTTCTGTACTTCCTCCTTGCTTCACACAGATATGTTCGATTGCTTGGATCTGTGTCACGGATTTTTGCCGCTGCGAGTTGAGAAATCTTGGTGGCCATTTCTTTCATTTCTTCGGTATACCATGTCTTTCTTCCTTGGTTTCTTCTTTCCTTGTTCTCCTTCCTTCTCCTATATGGGAAAGCTTTGTTATATTCTCTGTTAAATATTTCGAAGAATGCACTGTATTTTTCATCAACTAGCTCCTTACTGGTGACTGTTTTCCATTCTATCTCTCTCATATTTTGTATGAATGCGTTGACTTGCTTTTCACTAAACGATCGTTTTGTTTCAAATTTCTTGGTTTCTGTTGGTCGTTTTTCTTCTTTAATGGTGAGCAATTGTATGCAGTGATCCGATATACCCACGTTTTCTATTTTAATGTTGCTGGCAGGGTGTCCTGTATCCTACAGCCTGGTGAGATGTTTGCTGGCAGAGTGTCCTGCATCCTACAGCCTGGTGAGATGTTTGCTGGCAGAGTGTCCTGGGCCCAGATTCACAAAGGGTATTAACTTTAGTACCGAATAAGAGGTAGTACGTACTAGCTAATACCACGCTAATACCGTATTCCCTATTACGGTATTAGCACTATTCCGATAAAACGTCACGCATTTAGAAGTGACGTCATGACATTTGAAATTTCGGTCAATCACAAGCAGGTTCACATATAAACGAATTCATTTCGGCCAATCACAGATGAGTTCTCAAAGATGCAAATTCATTTCGATCTTCGTCTGTTTACGCCAATCTAGCCGGTAAGTGACAGCTCGTTTTTTTAACTTATTTCAACTTGAAATCATATTTTCATTAACAATAACTATTTCACAGTATAAAGCAGATCTTATATTAAACGCTTTATATTTATAGAAACACAAATGGAGAAGAAAAACTAATTGGACGAGAAAAAGACCCGCCAGCCCAATTTCTTGCCAAACGAATTAAAAGCTTTGGTTAATGTTGTGGCCGATAGGAAACTTGTAATAAATGGAGCTTTTACTCCCACTATTGATAATATTTCTTATTAATCTACGATTTGGTCTTGAGCAAAGATTCCTATACTGTTTCCTTTTGTCTTGCCACAGGGTGACAGGCACGCCCCTTCGCAGCTGTCAGAAGGTTCGAAATTTGTTTGAAAAAAGCGTAAATATGAACTAATAAACTTCGTGCTTCGTAGTAAAATGATTTTAAAGATATTTGTGAACAGATAAACGAAAATATCACTGAAAATAAATATCTTACATATTCATGTGACGGTATTATCTTCGCTAGTACCAGTCTGAGATGGTACTAGACTTAATACCATATTGTACTGGTATTAGTGGCCATTCCTGCATTACCTTCAAATTCGTACTAAAGTTAGTACGTATTAGGACTTAGTACCCTTTGTGAATCTGGCCCCTGCATCCTACAGCCTGGTGAGATGTTTGCTGGCAGGGTGTCCTGCATCCTACAGCCTGGTGAGATGTTTGCTGGCAGAGTGTCCTGCATCCTACAGCCTGGTGAGATGTTTGCTGGCAGAGTGTCCTGCATCCTACAGCCTGGTGAGATGTTTGCTGGCAGAGTGTCCTGCATCCTACAGCCTGGTGAGATGTTTGCTGGCAGAGTGTCCTGCATCCTACAGCCTGGTGAGATGTTTGCTGGCAGGGTGTCCTGCATCCTACAGCCTGGTGAGATGTTTGCTGGCAGGGTGTCCTGCATCCTACAGCCTGGTGAGATGTTTGCAGGCAGAGTGTCCTGCATCCTACAGCCTGGTGAGATGTTTGTTGCCAGAGTGTCCTGCATCCTACAGCCTGGTTGTTGGTTGTTGGTCCAGCCCTTGATTGTTTCCACGCTGTCAGCCACCCTGAAGGCCAGGGCGGCCGCTAAACCAACCCCGGGCATCAATAGCCGATAACGACATTAGCATAAAGTGCTCGGGTAACGATGCGGTCGGTCGCGCAGAGGGTTTATTGCGAGATCAACCCTAAAATCTCGTGGTCTCGTCGCTTAGCTGCGACGGGGCTGGATCCGGGTCAGAGGCACTTCCGGTCTAAAGTGATCGTTAATGATTGCATTAAAGTCGGCTCCTCCGGAGTCGAGTACCTTCTTATCTCGGGCTTAACTCGATTGCAGGATGCTTACTTTAAACAAGCTGAAATTACGACTTGCCGGCGTCTGAAACGACTCCAAGCTTGAACTTTTCATGGGCGCCCAAGATATACGAGATTCGCTCTCTGGTTTAAAGGAGCTCTTAAGATTTAAGATTTGTATTTCTATAAGTAAAGTATTACTTAGCGTAGGTACTACACAAAACAAGTATTTTCATTTAGGTTACAATCAACACGAGATTTAAAGTTTCTGTGTACCAGGTTGATATCATTTTATACGACAAAAATCTGACAATCAACCGAATCAACCTAAGTATCACCAGGACAATCAACCAGACAATCTCCTGACATTCAAGCAGACGTTGATTTTAATTTAAAAACATCGCCTTTGGAACGGCCCCAGTGAACTTGGTGGGTGAAACAAGGTCCGATCGATTTTTTAAATATTTGCTTAACCTGTGTCAACGACAGGGTTTTTTGTATTTTTCTCCATGAAATAGTCGACGGATTCGCACGATTGGAACTGCAAAACATGCGCCTTGAATATCTTCGCATTCTACCAGACAGAATCCGGCAAAAAGTTCGGCTTTAAAAGCCCAGGATGGCTCATAGAGTACAAAAACAGTGGGAAATACGAGCAGACACGGATAAGTTAAAGGTTATACCGAATTAGAGATTCTCATCAAGGTTTCATACTCTCTCTCAGTCGAAGGCGCGAGCAGCGTGGCCTGGCTGCCAACTGGCGGTGAGACACAGCATAGCATCCCCCCTACCCCCCACCACTAACCAACAAAACCGCCAGTTAGACTCGCAAATTGGTCCATTGTCTACATTGCACACGGCGGGGTTGATTGGGGTTCGAATCGATAATCTCCACACAATCGTCGATTATAATCCGATTATCCCCCCCCCCCCTACACCTCGGTGGACCGAAACGTGCCGACGCGACCCGAAGCAGAGTCAGCGGACGTCCGAGTCTCGGCGGTCGGTTAAAGTGATGGTTAATCTAGCGGAAGTGCTTGCTCAGGCTTCCTACCAACACGTTCTATACGACTTGCAAGCTCGGCCAGCAAACATCTCACCAGGCTGTAGGATGCAGGACACTCTGCCAGCAAACATCTCACCAGGCTGTAGGATGCAGGACACTCTGCCAGCAAACATCTCACCAGGCGGTAGGATGCAGGACACTCTGCCAGCAAACATCTCACCAGGCTGTAGGATGCAGGACACTCTGCCAGCAAACATCTCAACAGGCTGTAGGATGCAGGACACTCTGCCAGCAAACATCACACCAGGCTGTAGGATGCAGGACACTCTGCCAGCAAACATCACACCAGGCTGTAGGATGCAGGACACTCTGCCAGCAAACATCTCACCAGGCTGTAGGATGCAGGACACTCTGCCAGCAAACATCTCACTAGGCTGTAGGATGCAGGAAACTCTGCCAGCAAACATGACACCTGGCAGAGTTGACTGAATCCTACAGCCTGGTGAGTTTTGCTGTACAGCTTTTTATTCCTGTTCCTTTACAAAGTAAATTCTGTGTCGGTCCAGGCCTCCCAGCATTGACTGAGCAGGGTGTGTCCAGCTGTGTTCCTTCTCTCGAAGTGCTCCGATTAGAAATTTAAATATAACTCATCCCCACACCGAGCAGCGAGCACCGAGCACCGAGGAGAGATCAGCGAATCCCTGCAAACCAACATCCACATTTCGCGAAAGCGGCTTAAAAAAGCACGTCTCGTTAAGCGCCGTGCAATTAGCCGATGCTCTCGTGTTTCTGCCTACCGGTGTTTAATCAGCGAAATCACTGCAGCATTTCGTTGCCAGGCAACCATACGTGTCGCGGACGTAAAGAGAAAGGATTAACGGGTTGCAATTACAAGCTGATATTTGTCATCTTTCAGATACAAAATAACCATTCCATATTTTGTACCTGCCGGGATGGATCATTGCCAGGTTGGGCTCCATGGAGAAAGAAACAGGACTGTGAATGAACAGAGAAGGCTGTGAAACTAGTGACGCTATGCTGCAATCACACACCAACAACTCGACTAACCCCGATTATAACGTGGCTCCATGGAGATAGAAACAGGACTATGAATGAACATAGAAGCCGGTGAATCTAGTGACGCTATGCTGCAATCACACGCCAACAACTCGACTAACCCCGATTATAACGTGGCTCCATGGAGATAGAAACAGGACTATGAATGAACATAGAAGGCTGGGAATCTAGTGACGCTATGCTGCAATCACACACCAACTCGACTAACCCCGATTATAACGTGGCTCCATGGAGATAGAAACAGGGCTATGAATGAACATAGAAGGTGGTGAATCTAGTGACGCTATGCTGCAATCACACACCAACAACTCGACTAACCCCGATTATAACGTGGCTCCATGGAGATAGAAACAGGACTATGAATGAACATAGAAGGCTGGGAATCTAGTGACGCTATGCTGCAATCACACACCAACAACTCGACTAACCCCGATTATAACGTGGCTCCATGGAGATAGAAACAGGACTATGAATGAACATAGAAGGCGGTGAATCTAGTGACGCTATGCTGCAATCACACGCCAACAACTCGACTAACCCCGATTATAACGTGGCTCCATGGAGATAGAAACAGGACTATGAATGAACATAGGAGGCGGTGAATCTAGTGACGCTATGCTGCAATCACACGCCAACAACTCGACTAACCCCGATTAAAACATGGCTCCATGGAGATAGAAACAGGACTATGAATGAACATAGAAGGTGGTGAATCTAGTGACGCTATGCTGAAATCACACGCCAACAACTCGACAATAACCCCGATTATAACGTGGCTCCATGGAGATAGAAACAGGACTATGAATGAACATAGAAGGTGGTGAATCTAGTGACGCTATGCTGCGATCACACGCCAACAACTCGACTAACCCCGATTATAACGTGGCTCCATGGAGATAGAAACAGGACTATGAATGAACATGAAGGCGGTTAATCTAGTGACGCTATGCTGCAATCACACGCCAACAACTCGACAATAACCCCGATTATAACGTTGGGTACGCTTTTATTTGTGTTGATTTGAACATAAATCCAAATATAAACCCCGGTCAGGTAAAAGAAGCGAGTTCGACCCCCGGTACGGACACAATATTGGAATATATTTAGTTTCTAATAATCAATATTTATCCTGCAAGCAACAACAGTAATCGCAGTTAAGTTTTTATCAAGTCAGTGTTGCAATGACTTCGCTCCGCGTCGCAATTATTTGCCGAGAGCCGGGATTAACGTGTTGGTGTCATTTCAGATGTGTTTTTCTGAATAACAAGTTTAATATTTGTGTTCCGAGCAGCCGACGCCCTCGCCACGCTGTTAACCTCTTGACGCCGGCGGCTCCACCTAATCCGAGTTGGTTTTGAAACAACAACAATTACCGCTGTCTTTAATAAAAAGCTTAGAAGAATCCACGTCTCAATTTGCATTCCAAGCGGCGCTGATTTCGAAACAATGTTGCGTGAAGGCCTTCAATTGGTGTGTACAGGTGGAGTTATTTTTTCTATGACAAGTGATTCGTGGACAAGTGTGTTTATCGTGTTGTGGATGCGCGTTGGTTGAATAATGCTGATTTGACAAGCTTCTAGGTTCAAAAAGTTCAGCCAGAGTTAATTTAATGAGAAAAGACTCTAAAAACGACGAAAAACGTCTTTTTCAAGAAAGGTGTAGATACTGGACATATAGAACAATGTAATTTATACGCACTTGTTACGTTATATGGGCTTAAATATCTGCGAAGTTTGATCCAAATTATTGAAACTTTTGGCTCGTGATTGAGTATGATAGATAGAAAAAAATTATTTCGACAAAATCAGTCACTCGCATCCAGATACCGACGCGGTTTCGATTTTTTTCTTCTCTATTTTGACTCAATTTCAAAATAAATGGTAAATCAAAGATAATCGGACATCGAGTCGGCAGTGGAAAACAAGTTCCGCGCTCGACTCCGTCGCGAGCATCTATTTCCGACGCCGACGCCGAAAGACGGATGGACGGCCAGATGGCGATGGCGGCGTCGGCGTCGGCGTCGGCGTCGGCGTCGGCGTCGGCGTCGGCGTCGGCGTCGCTAAATTAGCCGGCCAATTTGGCGCGTCGACGGCGCGTCGACACGAGATGATCCGCGAGGCGGTGAGATGACGTCCGGTGGTCCAGCGGCAACATGTTGCGATGGATCGACGTCATTATCTCGACCATCTAGCGACGCATCCGCTTCCGGCATGCATTACTTGGCCTCAACGCCCGACCATCAAGCGCAGAGCACAGAACTTGCCGAGAAGGGCAAAGCTACTGGACGACCGGCTAACGATGCTGATGATTACTGGTGTTTAACGACGCACTGTTTTGACGACTGGCACCGTGGCGCTGGTCTATAATGAAAGGGTGATGATGAACCCAACCTATGGCTAGAAGGGAGGAGGGGAAACCCGGTGCCGGCACGTAGCCTACTCCAGTCGAAAAGCACCGAGGGGACCACCGGCTTTACGTCCCTTCCGAAGGACGGTACAACTCGAACGACAGGATTCCTCCGCTAATCCGTGCTGTCGAGAGGTTGACAAGCAAGGCGAGTGAAGTTGTCGTACTAACTTTAAACCCTCCGACATCTCTCCCGAACAGAACTGATCGTGTATACATGATGGTCACCCAACCAACACCTAATGTTGCTTAACTTGGGTGATCCCACGAGAACCAGTGTTTCCAACGTTGCCAAACCGTTCTGTCGACCGGCTAACGGACTGAGAGATAGAAAGACAGAAGATTGCATCGTGTGCACGGCCACAGGGATAACTCTCTCGATGCAAGAAAGTAAGATCAGCTTATTAATCAACAAGGCCGGGCATCCAATGGACCACATCCAAAACTCAATTCCAGGGTCGATAATAATTTGTGAGGCAGAGCATTTCTCATGTGAAAGTTTGTTTTTTATAATCTCTTAATGACGGCCAGGAATGTTATTTCTGGATCGATGTCATCTGCGACTGAAGTCGAATTTGTAGCTTGAAGCGAGCGAGAGAGATTTTTCTTGTTTTTTAGGTGTTTGGTTGCTAAGGTGGTTGCTAAGGTGGTTACTAAGGTGGTAACTAAGGTGGTTACTAAGGTGGTTACTAAGGTGGTTACTTAGGTAGTTTCAAAGAAGGTTCCTAGGTTACCAAGATTATTGATTATGTGGTTGCTAAGCTGCTTTGCTGTTGTTAACTCATCAGTGAATAATTATGCCATGGATACCATTAATTTCCATGCCTCAAAATTTCGTAGAATAATATAAATAATAATAAGGCATAATCACATGAATAATATAATGATGATGTTTACCCCGGGGCAGATCCGTGTTTGCTTAGCTCGGTGGTAAAACCGAGTAGAACCGACAACACCCGAACTGTGTCTCGCTCCGAGGTGCCGGTATTCAAGATTACGGGCAACCCAACGTGTAATCACTTAAATTGGTGTAATCCGCGTAATCCGTGTAAGCACTCGGAGCCCGGGGTCGGCGTTAATCGTAGATCTAAGCTCCGATCCGTCGAACTTTCCCCGGCGCCGTTAGGCGAACCTCGATATCGAGCGCCCGGGGTTCGAGTCCCTGGGTTCGAGTCCCTGGGTTCGAGTCCCTGGGTTCGAGTCCCTGGGTTCGAGTCCCTGGGCAGGATGTTTCGACAAGATGAAACAATCGAGCGTGAAAACAGCTGACATACCTCGAGGGATGGAATCTCGGTGGGCGCGGCCATCGGAAACTCCTGAAACAAAAGAAAAACGAGCTCAATCATAATTACAAAATTAGTATTCAACTTATACAACTCCAAATATCTGTATTTGGGTGTAGGCTCTCCACTATATGGGAGTCGAACCACGATCTTCCAAGAACAACGGACAACTGACTGTGGACATTTATGCTAAGTTTATTTGAATTGTTGGTTTCCGTGGAGATAGAAGCAGGACTGTGAATGAACATAGAAGGTGGTGAATCTAGTGACGCCATGCTGCAATCACACGCCAACAACTCGACTAACCCCGATTATAACGTGGCTCCATGGAGATAGAAGCAGGACTGTGAATGAACATAGAAGGTAGTGAATCTAGTGACGCCATGCTGCAATCACACGCCAACAACTCGACTAACCCCGATTATAACGTGGCTCCATGGAGATAGAAGCAGGACTGTGAATGAACATAGAAGGTGGTGAATCTAGTGACGCCATGCTGCAATCACACGCCAACAACTCGACTAACCCCGATTATAACGTGGCTCCATGGAGATAGAAGCAGGACTTTGAATGAACATAGAAGGCGGTGAATCTAGTGACGCCATGCTGCAATCACACACCAACAACTCGACTAACCCCGATTATAACGTGGCTCCATGGAGATAGAAGCAGGACTTTGAATGAACATAGAAGGCGGTGAATCTAGTGACGCTATGCTGCAATCACATGCCAACAACTCGACTAACCCCGATTATAACGTGGCTCCATGGAGATAGAAGCAGGACTTTGAATGAACATAGAAGGCGGTGAATCTAGTGACGCCATGCTGCAATCACACACCAACAACTCGACTAACCCCGATTATAACTTGGCTCCATGGAGATAGAAACAGGACTATGAATGAACATAGAAGGCGGTGAATCTAGTGACGCAATGCTGCAATCACACACCAACAACTCGACTAACTCCAACGCCATATTTCTAGAAG
The DNA here is from genome assembly GCA_921293315.2 of Nemurella pictetii. NCBI lineage: Eukaryota > Metazoa > Arthropoda > Insecta > Plecoptera > Nemouridae > Nemurella > Nemurella pictetii. The sequence goes on along the minus strand of OV121125.1, from coordinate 2,915,015 downwards.
GGCTAGAACAGCTAGAACAGCTGGGGGCTACAATTAGCTTGATGTATAATACATCACACCAGCGTGTGGATCAATTTAAACTTGTTGCATTGCACGCGGGGAGAGCGCTACAAGTTTCGACCCAACATAGCAACAAAAACAAACCAGGTTCCCTTTGTTTAAAAATCGAGCCGGTGGCGCCACCACAAAGAGACGCGAGCTGGCTGGCAATTAGAAAAAAGTGCTAATCAAAACAAACAACCTGTCGATTCGATCCGAGATTAATGCCGGCCAATAACAGAAGCTGTAATAACACCGCACGCGACGGGCGAAAAACATCTTTCTCTCGCGGCAAAGCTCCGGAAATAGACCTTTTTCACTCAGATGCAAGTGATGTCAGATACCCACTGGACGTACTAACAGTTTGGCAAAAATATTAATTAGCTCTGCTAAATAACAAAGGAAGACAGGGAAATCAAAATCACGTCAAATGGACAACATTTTGATAGAAAGTTCATTGAATAGAATGGGTGTATTGATATTAGTGAGAACTAACTCCAGAAAAAGTCAAAAGCAACTTTAAAACACAGTTTTTCAATAGAAGTAGTGAAAATAAAAGGTTGAAATTTTTACATGCTCGTTATGTTCTTACGTTTTACACATCTGGAAAGATAAGTTGAAATATATTAAATAGCTTCGACTCTAGTGTGAGAAATGTGATCGAAATTGAGAGAAAATGAAGGAATTCTGAAAATTTAATTAAAATCAAGTCGTTTGGCCCTTAGAGCACAAACAAACAAACAAACACTGGATAGTTTACAGCAGTAATTCAAGTCAGGAATTCCAAACAATTTGGTGGCCGGAAGTCGCCGTTTCATCGCCCATTCCCCGCTACCAATAATATGATCCGGACGGGAGGTGGAATTTACTGGCTTCGGCCAACATCTTAAAGCTCTCAAGACCAAGCACTTGAATGGCCGATAACACACACCAGAGAATCCTAATGCATTGCCGAATCTATCTGAAACACAAAGGTCGAAAATATCCCTGATGTTACACTGTGTCTCACCGCCGGTTGCCAGCCAGTCGCCACCGAACGGTAAAGTTGCAAACACCGGTTCTCGTGAGATCACTGAAGTTAAGCAACATCGGGCTGAGTTAGGTGTTGGATGGGTGACCATCATGATCAGTTCTGTTCGGGAGAGAGGTCGGAGGGTTTGAGGTTAGTACGACAACTTCACTCGCCTTGCTTGTCAACTTCTCGACAGCACGGATTAGCGGAGGAATCCTGTCTTTCGAGTTGTACCGTCCTTCGGAAGGGACGTAAAGCCGGTGGTCCCCTCGGTGCTTTTCGACAGGAGTAGGCTACGTACCGGCACCGGGTTTCCCCTCCTCCCTTCTAGGCTAGGTTTCATTCACCGACGCCGTTAGACCAGTGCCACAGGGCCAGTTGTCAAAACAGTGCGTCGTTGAACACCGGCAATCAATCAGCCACTTGCTACACTGTATCTCACCGCCAGTTGCCAGCCAGTTTATTTCCTCTCTAGCATCTGAGATGAATATAAACTAGCTAACCATATCAATTATTCAATTGCCCTTTCGTCTTTGGGAAGTGATTGCCTTTACAATATAATTGCAGAAGTGACTTAATTTCATTCAGAAATTACTAATTACTAATTACTTTACAAGCTGGGAAGGCAACAAAACAAACACCGAGCGCTTCTACAAACTAGATGGCTCTAACTTACATCAAGAACACGTGTGATATTTTACATGTATCTATAGTCTGTCTCGCGTGCAAACTTCTAAAGTGTATTTTATTTTAGAATAACCTTGTTTTCTCAGCGCTAGTAGTCGATGCAATTACCAACATGATATCAAATAAAATAGCAGTCAATGATTTACATTTATTTTAACTGTATTAGTTTATAACTGTCACAGTAAAGTTACTAGTTTAAAGCTAGAAGCTATCCGAGTGTTATATATAAAACGTTTAGCAACTGTTCTAGTGTTTGATGTTGTGATTTTGAAACAGCGCCTTGTGGATTTAGCTTCATGAGCTGGTGAAATGGAAATGGCGGCCATTTTTTGAGAATGTCTTTATTCTGGATGGACCATATGTATCTATAGTCTGTGTCACGTGCAAAAATCTGTGACCGTCGGACATTACATATTTAATATACTGAATATCATTGCTTAGTATTATTGCGTAGAAAATATGTGATTTTCAATCCTTCCAACCGATTTGATGCTTTCAATCGCGATGAATAAATCCTTAAAATAATAAATTACCGAATCATAAAGCCCGCAGCATGGGAACGTCATTGTTTTATACAATTTGCATCATTTGTATTTAATTTTCGTTCAATAATTGATATATTTCCGTCCGGCTCGGAACTTTATGAGCTTCTGGTGAAATATGGACCTCTTAAAAAACATTGAATTGTTAAAAATGTAAAATTTATGGAAAACTGCAGGCATTTTTCATTTGACAAAATCTCGTCACTTAACTACTCGAGCGTTTCGTACTCGTAGCTCGCGGCAAGAGCCGAGTCATTTCAAATAAAAACATTTCAACAATTAGCACATTTTTCCTGCTCAGCTATCCCATCAATTCAACATTATTATTTCTCTTTATTCATTACTTCTCTATTTTTAGAAACACAATATCCATAACAAAATTTGCATCCTTACGGCGGTTTGAGCCCGGATCGTTTCACCTGTCAGGGGTTAAGCATCGCCAATTATGCTCTAGGTTATGCTAAACAGTCAACCAACTGTGGAATCGATTTTTAGTTTATTTGAGTTGTTGGGCTCCATGGAGATAGAAACAGGACTATGAATGAACATAGAAGGCGGTGAATCTAGTGACGCTATGCTGCAATCACACGCCAACAACTCGACTAACCCCGATTATAACGTGGCTCCATGGAGATAGAAACAGGACTATGAATGAACATAGAAGGCGGTGAATCTAGTGACGCTATGCTGCAATCACACGCCAACAACTCGACTAACCCCGATTATAACGTGGCTCCATGGAGATAGAAACAGGACTATGAATGAACATAGAAGGCGGTGAATCTAGTGACGCTATGCTGCAATCACACGCCAACAACTCGACTAACCCCGATTATAACGTGGCTCCATGGAGATAGAAACAGGACTATGAATGAACATAGAAGGCGGTGAATCTAGTGACGCTATGCTGCAATCACACGCCAACAACTCGACTAACCCCGATTATAACGTGGCTCCATGGAGATAGAAACAGGACTATGAATGAACATAGAAGGCGGTGAATCTAGTGACGCTATGCTGCAATTACACTCCAACAACTCGACTAACCCCGATTATAACGTGGCTCCATGGAGATAGAAACAGGACTATGAATGAACATAGAAGGCGGTGAATCTAGTGACGCTATGCTGCAATCACACACCAACAACTCGACGAACCCCGATTATAACGTGGCTCCATGGAGATAGAAACAGGACTATGAATGAACATAGAAGGCGGTGAATCTAGTGACGCTATGCTGCAATCACACGCCAACAACTCGACTAACCCCGATTATAACGTGGCTCCATGGAGATAGAAACAGGACTATGAATGAACATAGAAGGCGGTGAATCTAGTGACGCTATGCTGCAATCACACGCCAACAACTCGACTAACCCCGATTATAACGTGGCTCCATGGAGATAGAAACAGGACTATGAATGAACATAGCAGCCGGTGAATCTAGTGACGCTATACTGCATTTGCATAAATATGCTCGTTTTTAGGAAAATAAATTTAACGATCCCCCCCCCCCCCCCCCCCCCACCCCACGCGCTGGGTTAACATCCCCCGGCGGCGATGTAACGAACTACCACAGCTTCAACGCAGGGTTCGGCAACGAAGCAACCCGTCGCACGCTTCACAAAACAACGTGCTGTTCATTTTCCTGCTGCTTTTCCTCCTCCATCCGCCCAATAGACCTATTCCACTCAGAGAAAACTGACGTCAGATACCCACTGAACGTACTACCAGTTTGGAAAAAAAACATTTTTTTACCTCTGCTAAATAATAAAGGAAGATAGGGAATTTACAACCCGAATTGCTCTGCCTGGCTTTAGCGAGTGGGTATCATGACGTCATTTTGATAGAATTTTGATTGAATGGAATGTAGCACGGCCAAGTGACCACAAAGGCATAGATTAAGCTAGTCAAACTCGTGTCTAGCACCAAGCACCTAGCACCTAGCACCTAGCACCTAGCACCCAGCACCCAGCACCTAGCACCTAGCACCCAGCACCTAGCACCTAGCACCTAGCACCTAGCACCCAGCACCCAGCACCTAGCACCTAGCACCTAGCACCTAGCACCTAGCACCTAGCACCTAGCACCCAGCACCCAGCACCAAGCACCTAGCAGTAGCACCTAGCACCGAGCACCTAGCACCTTGCACCTAGCACCTAGCATCCAGCACCTAGCACAGGTAGCACCTAGCACCCAGCACCCAGCACCCAGCACCCAGCACCCAGCACCTAGCACCCAGCACCCAGCACCCAGCACCCAGCACCTAGCACCAAGCACCTAGCACCTAGCACCTAGCACCTAGCACCAAGCACCTAGCACCTAGCACCGAGCACCTAGCACCTAGCACCTAGCACCTAGCACCTAGCACCTAGCAACTAGCACCTAGCACCTAGCACCCAGCACCCAGCACCGAGCACCAAGCACCTAGCACCTAGCACCCAGCACCCAGCACGCAGCACAGGTAGCACCTAGCACCGAGCACCTAGCACCTAGCACCTAGCACCTAGCACCTAGCACCTAGCACCTAGCACCTAGCACCTAGCACCTAGCAACTAGCACCTAGCACCTAGCACCCAGCACCCAGCACCCAGCACCTAGCACCTAGCACCCAGCACCTAGCACCCAGCACCTAGCACCCAGCACCCAGCACCTAGCACCCAGCACCCAGCACCCAGCACCTAGCACCTAGCACCTAGCACCTAGCACCAAGCACCAAGCACCTAGCACAGCTAGAACCTAGCACCTAGCACCTAGCACCTAGCACCTAGCACCAAGCACCAAGCACCTAGCACAGCTAGAACCTAGCACCTAGCACCCAGCACCTAGCACCTAGCACCTAGCACCAAGCACCAAGCACCTAGCACAGCTAGAACCTAGCACCTAGCACCTAGCACCCAGCACCCAGCACCTAGCACCTAGCACCCAGCACCTAGCACCTAGCACCCAGCACCTAGCAGCTAGCAGCTAGCATGGACGGGCAGCTTGAAATCGGGCAGCTATTGAAACTGGGAAGGCAAACAGCGTACAACACGTAGGGATCGTTACAACTTGTCGGTCGGCTATGTCTCTTCACGTAGTTTCTCAACTTGTCCAGCCGCTAATTCATCTATTTCATTCCACGCTTCGAATGATAACAGGACATAACCGTATCATCTGCATGCTGGGACTACGGGAGGGCACACACGACCGAGAAACGTGGTTTGGGGGGATGAATTTATACAAGTATTTGTCAGTTTTGTTCAAGTTTTCGTATGAACAGACTGTTTTCCACTTCCAAAGTATTGGATTCATTGCTTCCTGCCGCGCTGTCAAATGAATAGAACAAATTTAAAGAGCCAGTGACCAGTGTAAATCAGTGTAAACACACGAACGAGCTGTCGAGCTCAGCAGCAGCAGCAGCAGCAGCAGCAGCAGCAGCAGCAGCAGCAGCAGCAGCAGCAGCAGCAGCAGCAGCAGTGAAATTAACGTCGTCCTGTCACGCAATTCAGAGCTCCAGACGCGCTCCCTGCTGCGTCCTGGCTCGCTCCAACCAGGTACAACGTACAACGTACAAACACGATCTACGACACGATCAAACCCACGGTGCTGGCTCGAGCTCAACACGTCATTACCATCAAACTTTTTAATGAGATGCTAAGGATCTGAATGACAAGACGGATAATTCACTAATTCTAATTTATTTCTTAGGAAGCATATTCAATGACTGAAGTATTAGTTTCTATGCACATACTATATTCTTCTGGCTATAAGAGTGGATTGTGTCGTCATTATTACAAGGTAGACAAGGTTTCCATGAAAATGCAGCGTTCCTATTGGTGGGATTAGCGAATCATGATAGAAAGTGACGTCGTCACACCCTATGTTTTCATCTCCAATTAAGAATGTCGAATTTGTTGATATTTGTAAGAAGCGATACAACTTTACAACCCAGCTAATCCCAGTTTCAAGGCGCCATACACCAACTCCAAAAACTCTGTCTAGAAAACACAACTATTCCTTCAAGAGGTTTCTTCTTTATGCACTGCTCGCTGCGATTTCATTAGCTAGCAGATTCAAGATGCCCGACACTTTGGCCCACTCGGAATTAGCATAATCTTTATTTACAACCACGTCCAGCATGAATCTGAAGCCGAGTAAGACTCGGGTTATTTGCGAGCTCGTAAATCCGCGCGGCATATTTTTACTCCCGCGTCGGCGCCGATTTGAAATAATAATATCTATGCCGGCGATGCATCGATTTGAAAACATTTCCATGATTTATTCCCGATCTTCTCTGGCATCAGAATAATTGGCATCTCGTGCGGAAACTGGGAATGCAGAGCGATTCTACGATCCTTTATTTTGGAAAAACGCGCGTGATTTCTGTGTTTAAAGCTGAAGAAACTTCAACGTTCATTTTTATTTTTGTATCTGTCTGTTTACGCTCTAGGGGCGAAGCAACACAACCGATTTTTATGAAACTTTCAGAAAATCTTTGTTTTCTTTTCACTTCAATGTCTTGATATTTTCAGCACATATCCATTCATAACTTTTCTAATGAAAAATGTTTTTATGGAATTTTTTTGTTTTTTCAAACCACGTTTCTCACTCCAGTGGTCTAACAGTTGAACATATTTCGATCAAACTTTCCAGAAATGTTAAGCCTTTCAACATGAAGACCGTGAACAAAATTCACTGTTTTTTGTTGAGTGGTTCTATTGAAAACGACGCTTTTACGTTGGTTTTAGAACAAATTTTCCATTTTTGTCCCAGTAAATTTAACCCGTCTCAACCTGTTGAACCTTGAAGCTTGTCCAATCAGCATCATTCAACCAACGCTCATCCACAACACGATTAAAACAAGCGATCGCGACGCCCACATCTGAAAACATTCGCACGTGATTTATTCACTTTATTTCCCACAGAAGAAAAGCCGACGCTTTTCGCGGGAAAAACTACGAGTATGAGCACGAATTTACGCATCGCTTTATTTGAAAAGCATGCGTGATTTATCTTTTGATATTATCAAGGCTGGCGAGATGGCATGGATACTGCACGATATTGCGTTGCGCGCGGGAATCTGTGACAAATCAAATTGGACCGGTTCCAGAGCTGTGGGATGATGGATCGCTGCTCGCAATGCAGACTCGTTCGGTGTGCTGCCTCTTTATATGCTTTCCAGTTTCCAGCCGCGCGGAAATCTGGATTTCAAATAAAAATTCGCGTCGCTTCACAGCCTTCTGAACGCGTGTTATGTGCTAATCGTCTTGCAGTTGCAGGTGGCTGTGCCTGTCACTTGACGTTCAATTCTCTCTATAGGTCTCTACTTATCTTCGTGCAAGCAGCATAATAACATTCTAGGACAGGTATTAAAAGCCAATGCTTGTATTTTATTTAAGTAATGTTCAAATTAATTCATCATTGATACACGCTGTAAAATGTACCCTAATTCTGTGGCGGATATTGACTTAAATGTCATGCAAATGCCTATTTGTTGACCATCTTTGACAGCTGCCACAATCCATCTTCATTTGACAGGTGGGAAGAAATCTAGAACAGCCCGTGTTTAAATTACTTACATGCACATACTCACAAATTGCTTGCAAAATCAAAACATTTACATGGCAAACATTTCGTGTTGGCGGCCTCCGCTAAATTCAATTCGTTCCGATGTACTTGATTGAATTGCACGTTGTGCATTTTGCAAACTCGAATCGAAACGTTGTTTATCTCTGCTCGTAGTACATCAATCAACATTCCTCGATTAATTGTTTGCTATTGTCCAGGCAGGCTGTGGCTGTGGAATGACGCTCCCTCCTGCTTTGGCCCGAACACGGCTCACCTGCATTCTGCAAACTTGTGTCCCAACCGAGTCCAATTATTTCGCCAACTCCCTGCACTGGTTCATTTCAATGATTTCCGCAATGTTTTCCTTGGCTTCTGCTTCGCGCCTACAGCATTCTTGTTTCAATTAAGATTTAGTCTGTGTTCTGAGTGTCTATATTACCGACAAAGTACGAAGTCTTGATTATGATTAAAACTATAACACAAAATACGCTAACAACTGGAATTATTACCGTTGCAAACGAAATTACATTTCTTAGCCGCGAGAACACAGGGATTATCAAATTAAACATGCGATCCGTCGTTTGTTTCCAATCTCGTATACAACGAGATGAGATTTCTAAAAAAAAATGTGTTTTTTAGTTATAATTTCAACTCACCTCGCGCTGTTCAACCCCTGGACACCATCCCTTATTCGCGCTTGAGACCAAGCTTCAAAACATGCATCCAAACATCGCGCAGATTCGCTGGCAATCAATTCTTCGCACTAACGATCAAAGAATCACGAATCGGTTCGAATCTTAGCTGACAAAACGATAAAAACAACGCATTATAATCACTCCGTTTGGTCAGCGAAGTTAGCTGAATGCAACGCAGCCAGCGTTGAATTAGTCCCGCGAAAAACAAAGATTGCGAAAACAAACAGCAAACTTTGAGCAAGCGTCGCTCCTTCCCAAACCAACACACGGTAGACAACTGAGATATAAGTCCGAGTGGTTCTAACCCCCGAAAATGTGACTTGAACTGTCAAAGTCTCAACACACAATGTAATTCCACGCTCACTTCCGCATGTCAGCCAGCAGCAGCAGAGCAAAAAATCCCACACAAATTGACAACAATATCGCGCGATATCACCCCCGGTCGTGCCACTTGAAACTATAGATAGAATTCGCACAAAGTTTTACTGAACCACAATGTCATTCCAACGTCTTACAGCCCTTGAACAGACGATGTCTTCGATATGACACCAAATAGTTCACACCACGAAGGCATGCCAAAGAATTGCCGTCACTTGGAACACAGGAAGCCACCTTGACGTTCACAGCAGATCGACCCTAGCTACAGCAACGAACCTAGCATGAAGCCTGAACGTTGAAGACAGCTTATCACTTGTTAAGGAGTACAGCGAAGCTTCTTTCAAGTCAAAGACAGTACCGCTGTGCTAGCTGCTAGCCGAGGGTAGCCTGCACGGATCGGTATCACAGGTAATCAGCGTAGGGTACAGCGATACGAGCTGATGAGCCAAGCCTGCTGCAGCGTGCACGCCACGTGCCAGCTCGTGTCGGACCGCGTCCCTACCAACGTTGTGTAGCTGCTAGCGACGCAGCCTCCGCGAGACGACTGACTGCTCGCTGCTCGCTGCTGCTGCTGATGATCGTGCGTCGTGCAGCGGAGCGTCGCCAGGTGGTTGCCGCCGTCGCCGCGTGGCGCTGTCTCACGACGAGGTGGTCTCTCGGGGGGAGATGTGTCTCAAGATGAGATATCGATGTGTACGAGATGTGATGCTAATGTAGCCGAGAGATAAGTGAATCTACAATTACTAAGTTACTCTGTTCGATGAATACCTAAAATATCCTGGAAAAGTTGATTCGTATAGCTTGATGCCCAACTTATAAACAAAAATTCAACCCAACACACTGAACGAAATCCTGTTTCTTATCAATTCTGATGTTATTTCTCCTGCCTTTCCGCTCAACAAGTCATCGCGAATGTCAAATTCTGCAGGTAAGCAATCCTTTAATGGACTTCTAGGAATGAAATCAATTGAATCTTGCTCGACTCGCCAACCTATTTGATCAACGATGATGATAGCAAAGTCAGCCACAGACGTTAGCTGCATTTTGCTTTCACACAAACTGACGATTGTACTCGGTGTGTAAATCTTTCGCTCTAGGAGGCTCTGGGAGGCTCTAGGAGGCTTTAGGACGCTCTATGAGGCTCTAGGAGGCTCTAGGAGGCTCTCTAGGAGGCTCTAGGAGGCTCTAGGGGGCTCTAAGAGGCTCTAGGAGGCTCTAGTATACTCTAGGAGTCTCTAGGAGGCTCTAGGAGGCTCTCAAAGGCTCTAGGAGGCTCTAGAAGGCTCTGAGGCCCGTCTGGTGAAACAGCAATAGAATGTGGGACGTCACCATAGCAACAGTAATAACAACCAGCGCCTTCTCTGCTCCCTGTTTGTTTGCGTTGTGCATTTGTTGCCAATTATCAGATTCATTTTGAAAAATCACCAAATTATGGTTAGGCCACCCCTTTAGAAACGTGTCTAATCGGCGGTTAAGCGGGGATGAAGCCTGGATCTGAAACTGCCTCGTTTTTTGACACGGATGTTTCAAGTTATACGCCAGATATTTATTATTAGAAACTAAATATCGGATACAAATTCTGTATCCGTACCAGGGATTGAACCCAGACTCTGCACTTGTCCGGGGTTAAGCATTATCCAGTTATTTGCTGCAAGAATTTTAAGATCATTTAAGTTTTCTGCTCACGACGATAGGAACAGGAATATGAATGAACGTATGAATAAATTAAAGATGGATCGATCCTGGTTCAAATCCCGGTACCGATTCAAATATTGCAATGAGTATTTCGTGTCCCATTATAAGTTTAATTGTTTATTTCTAATTCAGCCATTAATTCGATCCATTTCAGCATGTGTATCCTAGCGTGCTTGCAACTAATGATATAGAGGTCAGGTTCTGTCCCAAATTAGCATGGACAGCAAACACTATTTCCTGTGGGACTCGGGGATATGGGATTCACACTCGATTAATCGGAATGTTGAGCAGAAGCCACAGTGGCGGAGGCCAGCTGGTTCCTCTTCCCGAGTCGACAGACAATTTGACACTCAGTTCAGAAGTGAATTTGTATAAAAGGGATGCGTTTTTGAGGTGCACACAAATGCATGAAGGTAGGGTTTAGAAATGTGTATAGCGTCGCTGTATCATTGTGCAGTGAATTCATTGCTGCCTGGAGCTTAGAGGCTGCCTGAATGCCATATGACGATATAGGTACTTTGTTGATGTTTGTTTATCATTGAAACATCCCCTATACATAATATCTTGGGCTTGAATGTACTTACAAGCAATTCAACCCGGTGCACTGACTTTTAGTGTGTCTGCACTCTTTTTTCACATCGTTGTATGTGTTTTATGTGAAATGTAACTCCGATTCCCATTATGCCCTTGGGCATACCTATATATGCATTTATGGGTGAAACTTTATGTCCGTTTTATGCCCATTAGGCAAAAATCTGTGTCATTTTATTGAAAACCTTTAGGTCAACAGCGCAAAAACCTGGCTCACTGAATTTTTAGCGGGAAAATAATATCCTGGAACGGCCCCAGTGAATTTATTTGCGAAAACACCAGCCAGTGGACATTTTAGATTTGCTAAACCATGCGATAAATTAATCGTTTTTGGCAATTTTCTGCACGAAGCACTCGACGTATCCGCTCGCTTTCAAGTGCTACACACGCGTCTTTAAATTCTACGCATTATTTTAGACAGAAACCGACCGAAAAATCGCAGCCAAATAATCACTTAAACGGAACTCGAGCAAAGAAAGGAATTTGACAGGCGAAGACAGAGGGTGAAGACCAGGTTGGATCAGTGGTCAGTCAGTGTTGACCTCCTCGGGGCTTGACCTCTGACCTGATCACACACCCCCCCCCCCCCCCACACTCGAATCGATATGTGCTAATGAAATGAATCTATTCTCAATGTTGTTAATGCAGGCGAGTCGTTTGCACGAAGGTACTCTAACTTTCGACGGAGCGAACACATAGCCAGATATTTATTGTGCATTTTATGACGTTTTATCCCGAGTCAACTTGGTCTGAAATGGAGGTTAATTTATTTTTATTTCCTATTCAAAGCAACGGTCATTTTTATAGTGGGGGGTAAAAATAGGAATACTCTTTGCAGCAAGTGTTCTCGAATGTTTTGAGTTATCGGGCAAGAGTTCACAAGATCACAATTTGTGTTCAGAGTTTGACAAACTCTTGCCATATTTCTTGCCAATTCTCGGTGCACCAAAAATTCGCAATGATTCTGAAAAACTATGTAACTGGGTTATTGAAGCTCCCAAAACTTGTCACGAAGTTTCGCAAAGCTGTGCTGCCTGCTTTACCAACTGTCTAAACTCGAGTGCCAATTAGCAACGAATAGAAACAAAAGAACCAACATTAACATAAGCCTACTAAAAACCAACCCCATTTAATGACTCTGCTTTTCAAAAAACTAAACCCAGAAAAATCTATTTTACTTTTGGTGGTTTGGCGCTCGAGTTTAGACCGTTGATAACGCAGACACAGCTTTGTTAAACGTCGGAAAAAATTTGAATTTTGGGAGCTTAGCTGGGACCCACTTAAATAGTTCTTCTAAAAATCAGCGTGCTAAGATATGGAAAAGACTTGAATCTTCAGAAAGTAAAAATAATTCGCCATGTTTTCGCTGTAGCCGAGGTATTGGCGATGAAACCTGAATGTATATTACCAACATCGTAAATCGTTCAACAACAGACAGCGTCCACGATTTATGAACTGCATGCAGCTAATCAGATAAACACCAACTGTAAAGCAATTGGAATCATTTGAATATTAATTACATAGACATGCAATAAACAACAGGCAAATTTCAAGGGATGTCCAAAAGATCCACAGCATTTTTGAATGTTAAACTGTTGACGGCGGTTTGGCCCGAAATTTACGGCGCTCTTTTGTTAAAATATCGGCTCGCAATTTGGTGGACGCCAACAAGTTTTACAATAAAAACCGTTTTAGATTAGATTTTTTATATTCTATGACTGACAATGAAAGAAACATTTGCAAGGTCGAGAACTGACAGCGAAACTGTCAAACAAATTGACAAGATTACTGTTGGCTTACCCAGTTCTAACTTTTGTTTGGCAGTATAGAAAGGTATCCTGATTGCAGGGTTACTTCTTTTTTTTTGGTTTTTAAAGGCGCTTCAACCTTTTGGTCATTTTGCGCCTGCAGGGTTACTAAAAGTTTAGATTTTTATTAAATAAAACCATAAAACTGACGAATTAGATCATATTTACAGAGAATTTCTGGAGGGTCTTTCCTTATTGGTAAACAAACAAATAAAATAATGAAGCATCGCATTTATATTTCCTGCTGCCATGACTCAAACGAAATGAGTTTTTTTTTTCACTTAAAATACATTATTTAAGACAGAAATTTATATGAGCAGTCAAATTTTTAACACTAGCTCATACATAGAAGAGCAGACATAATTTCAAGCCCCAACATCTGTGTTCAAACATGTATTTCATACATCATAATCATGATTAAAATCAATCCTGCTGCAATCAGCGAGCTACCAGCTCCGAGCTCCGATCAAAGCCCAGGTGCTGTCCATAAAAATCCCAATGAGACAAAAATGAATCAAATATAATTGCCCTGTGCACATTACACCATGCCTGTGACAGTGATTAGAGGCAAATTAAGGTCGAAAGCCGGCCAATTAAGCATCGGCTAATAAGGCAGTGTCTTTCTGTTTCGACACAGAGCCGACGGATTTCGTTATGATATTATTACAGGCTAGGAGCGAGCAGTTTGTGATACAATAAATCATAATATTAGCATAGTTGAGAAGCATGCACAATGCTGGTGCCTATAGAACAATGGCCATACGGCGTTGTGATATCCAAGACATTATGCTCGATGCCTTAAGCTGCGCTCGAATGGGGTATGATATAGGTTAGGATGTAATGTGTCTCACCGCCAGTTGCCAGCCACTTGCTACACTGTGTCTCACCGCCAGTTGCCAGCCACTTGCTACACTGTGTCTCACCGCCAGTTGCCAGCCACTTGCTACGCTGTGTCTCACCGCCAGTTGCCAGCCACTTGCTACACTGTGTCTCACCGCCAGTTGCCAGCCACTTGCTACACTGTGTCTCACCGCCAGTTGCCAGCCACTTGCTACACTGTGTCTCACCGCCAGTTGCCAGCCACTTGCTACACTGTGTCTCACCGCCAGTTGCCAGCCACTTGCTACACTGTGTCTCACCGCCAGTTGCCAGCCACTTGCTACACTGTGTCTCGCCGCCAGTTGCCAGCCACTTGCTACACTGTGTCTCACCGCCAGTTGCCAGCCACTTGCTACACTGTGTCTCACCGCCAGTTGCCAGCCACTTGCTACACTGTGTCTCACCGCCAGTTGCCAGCCACTTGCTACACTGTGTCTCACCGCCAGTTGCCAGCCACTTGCTACACTGTGTCTCACCACCAGTTGCCAGCCAATTGCTACACTGTGTCTCACCGCCAGTTGCCAGCCACTTGCTACACTGTGTCTCGCCGCCAGTTGCCAGCCACTTGCTACACTGTGTCTCACCGCCAGTTGCCAGCCACTTGCTACACTGTGTCTCACCGCCAGTTGCCAGCCACTTGCTACACTGTGTCTCACCGCCAGTTGCCAGCCACTTGCTACACTGTGTCTCACCACCAGTTGCCAGCCAATTGCTACACTGTGTCTCACCGCCACTTGCCAGCCACTTGCTACACTGTGTCTCACCGCCAGTTGCTAGTCACTTGCTACATTGTGTCTCACCGCCAGTTGACAGCCACATGCTACACTGTGTCTCACCGCCAGTTGCCAGCCACTTGCTACACTGTGTCTCACCGCCAGTTGCTCGCTACTTGCTACACAGGGTCTCACCGCCAGTTGCCAGCCACTTGCTACATTGTGTCTCACCGCCAGTTGACAGCCACATGCTACACTGTGTCTCACCGTCAGTTGCCAGCCACTTGCTACACTGTGTCCCACCGCCAGTTGCCAGCCACTTGCTACACTGTGTCTCACCGTCAGTTGCCAGTTGCTACACTGTGTCTCACCGCCAGTTGCCAGCCACTTGCTACACTGTGTCTCACCGTCAGTTGCCAGTTGCTACACTGTGTCTCACCGCCAGTTGCCAGCCACTTGCTACACTGTGTTTGTTTTTTATTAAAATCGTTGATTATTTCAATCACTAGGTGACTGAAGAAAAAAAAAACTTTTATTGTATCTTTTTGCGGTCCACACGACAAACGACTCGGTTTATTTTGACGAAATTTTCAGAAAACATTTTATTCCTTTCGACGAAGACGCCGTACGATTTTTATCTTATTTCAGCATCAAGTTTCCATTTAAAATCAGTTTGAAATAAAACTTTCAGTTTTCTCCCTCTAGAGGCCAAACCATTGAATATATTTCAACTAAACTTTGCAGACATATTAAGCCTTACGACAAAAAGACTGTGTTTTAATTTCATTATCTTATTTCAACCACTTCTCTTGAAAACAACGTTTTTTATGCTGATTTTTTTTTTAATTAATCCGTTTTTTCAACTAAATCAACTCTATCTCAACCTACTGAACCTTGAAACTTGTCCAATCTGCATCATTCAAGCAACGCTCATCCACAACACGATTCAATGTAAGACCCGCAGAGCCCTAGTATTTTATATCACGTGACTATGACGATATACATGTGTACGTTGACAAGAACTTGTTTCCATGACAACATCAATGCAACAGATGATCACACCAAGGCTTCTAGGGGTGTGTAAAATGAGGGGTTTCATGAACCACAGCGTGGTGTCTGCTGACAAGTGAGCGTGAGACGTAGTTTAGGTTGGCACCACTTGCGGAGGTGTCGCGTAGGAAGCCAGCTCGATGTTTATTGATGAGCTGCATTAGAAAGAGAAAGGAGAAAATTGAGATCCATGTTGCGCCTAGAAATGGGGAATTGTTGGCTATTTATATCGTGTTTTTTTTTCCTTGGAATATGAATAAAATTATATTTCATCATCGGTCGTGTTTTTTATTTAAGTGATTGTGTTGTTTAAGAAGCCTGGATCGGCGCGCGTTTCGCTGCGTCAGCGAAGTTCAGGCTTAAGATAAGTTTAACCACCGATTAAGCATCAACTTATTCACATCAACTTATCCTCACAACAAAACCACCTCACAACAACTTCGCCTCACAACAAAACCGCCTCACAACAACTCACCTCACAACAAAACCGTCTCACATCAACTTCGCCTCACATCAACTTAACCTCACAACAAACCCGTCTCACATCAACTTAACCTCACAACAAACCCGTCTCACATCAACTTAACCTCACAACAAACCCGTCTCACATCAACTTAACCTCACAACAAAACCATCTCACATCAACGCACAGAGCGGCGCGTTGATGTCGATGGCCTGCGACAACTTGGACACGACGTTCAGGTAGAACCCGCTGAGATGCACCTCGTAGAACACTCGTCCCTCAACGCGCTCCTCCTCGTCCAACACCAACGCGAACGTGACGCTCTCCCCGCGACAGATCTTCAGGTCGACGTCGGCTTCGAACCGAGGCTCGACGAACCGGCACACGGCGACCGGATGTCGGCCGTGGTCGCCGGAACAGGAAGTGGACATCGTGAGCAGCTTGGGCGCGGCCGCCGCCGCTGCTGAAGATGGAGTCTTCCGGGTGTCGCTGGTCGGCGGTTTGGCGACGAGGATGATCTTGGTGATCTGCACGGAGTGCGGGATGCTGTACGGCGCGGAGGTGAACTCGGGCGGCGTCCACTTGTTGACCACCATGCCTGGGATGCAAGCCATTGGACGCGTTACGCTCCGTTCACAACCAACTTAGCAGCAGCTGTTCACGCACCTTTAGGAAATGCGCACGCCCAAAACAGCTGACATAGCCGTAAGAAATAAGCCAATCAGATTGCCTCTGAACCAGCGCTATTTTTCCAGCTTGATTCCTTCGCTAATTACCTCAAAAGTAGACGATGAACCCGATCGTTCATCGTTGGAAGCCTCAAGAGAAAATATTTATAGTTTAGGCTAATCTGACAGCTGACTCAAAACAAAAATCCACCGCCACTTGACTCGACTAACCATCGAAATCCAGCAGGCTGCAGAGAGGATGAACCTTTTCTTTTTGGTTATCCGTTATCGAGTAAACGTAGCGCTTACTATTCTCAAACTTAAAAGATCCTATTTTAAAGTAATCGTTGTTTTCAGCTTAAAAAATCAATTGGTGAGCTTCACCTTGAAATCAACTCACCGAAGAAAGAAGACATGCTGGAAAGAGTCTCCAGGAATTGCTTTGACTTGCAAACAGTTGTTTGAAGCAGGAAGCAGGAAGCAAGCAATCAAGCAGCAAGCAAGCAAGCAAGCAAGCAGCAAGCAGCAAGCAAGCAAGCAAGCAAGCAAGCAAGAAGCAAGCAAGCAAGCAAGCAAGCAAGCAGCAAGCAGCAGCAAGCAAGCAAGCAAGCAAGCAAGCAAGCAAGCAGCAAGCAGCAAACAACAAACAGCAAGCAAGCAAGCAAGCAAGCAGCAAACAACAAACAGCAAGCAAGCTGCGACAATTACAGAGTGATCAACTTCGATCAATGCGACTGATCGCATCAATGCAATTTCTGCACTCGCCTTCATCAATGAAATCTGATTGCGATAAGACCCAAGGACTTACGATAACTGACAAAACCAGCCACCAATGAAATGTTATCAACGAAGCCTAGATTCACTCCCGCACAATCAGACATATCATACAATTACACACCTAGGTGCTAGTCACTTGCAAAGCTATACTCACATTATGTCGACTGTCAGTTGACACTCGAGATAGAGCATTCATCTACGTCACTAGCATTACTCGAGATCATCTCTTGGCCCTGCTGCGATAAGACGATGTTGTGATGAGACCACCAGGTAAAGATAACGTGTCATCGATGAAGTTATCAACACAGAACTCGGCGGGAGGATGATGAAAGAGCGTCGGACGTTGCAGGGTCAACTCTGTTGCAGGGTCAACTCTGTTGCAGGGTCAACTCTGTTGCAGGGTCAACTCTGTTGCAGGGTCAACTCTGTTGCAGGGTCAACTCTGTTGCAGGGTCAACTCTGTTGCAGGGTCAACTCTGTTGCAGGGTCAACTCTGTTGCAGGGTCAACTCTGTTGCAGGGTCAACTCTGTTGCAGGGTCAACTCTGTTGCAGGGTCAACTCTGTCGCAGGGTCAACTCTGTTGCAGGGTCAACTCTGTTGCAGGGTCCGATGCACTGATACGCCAGACAATACGCCATGCACTTGACACTGACAGCAATGCAGCTTTCTCATCTCATTATTTGTGGGGCTTCACGCCAAGCCAGCATCGAGGCTATTTGTGCCGATTTAATGTTTTAACTGTAAAATTTGAAGCAAGACTCGGTCTTGCTAAGCTAAGTCAATGTTTAAAATATAAAAACGTAAGATTATCTAGACGCATTCTTCATAAATACTTGCGAAAAGATTTTAAGTAGGCATTAAGTGGATAAGATAATTTAAAATTGTTAAAAGACTCGATATTGTCATACAACCCAGCCTCTTTCAGGAAGCGACCGTCGTCTTTCAGTGCCTCTTGCATATTCAGAGGGAGTCTTAATCTTAGCTGCAAATGCAAAATGCAAATGCAAATGCAAACTCGACTAATGTGTGTTTCTCACCTTCAGTAAGATTGCGATGGTTGTTCTAGCTGTTGAATTGCTGTCATGCAAACGTGTTTTTGTCACCGTACCGCATGAATAGTCCAGAGCTGCGTATTTTAAAATACTTGGAATTGGCGATCGCTTAATTTGTCGCGTTGAGGATGAGCGTTTGGTTGAATGATGCTGATTGGACAAGCTTCAAGGTTCAGCAGCTTGAGACAGAGTTGATTTTGTGGGAAACACAGGACAAACGTTCAAAACGCTTTCAAAAACGACGTTTAAAAGAAAATTATAAAATAAAACAATGGAATTTTCTCACAGCTGTCATGATCTATTAAGATAAGACGAGGTAGATCCAAATCGGAAGACCATTTTCTGTGCTTGAGTTTTCCGTGCTCCAAGGTCAACTATCCAAAATGTGTAAACTCATGGATCGGGCAACAGATGATTCAAAGATATTATATTTACACAATAAATAACACCTGATTTATCTATTTAATAAAGAGGAACTTAAAGTGTCAGTTTTGCTAGAAATGTAGAGGTTGAATTGGTCAGGACAACTGCATTTCAAATCAGGCGCAGAATCAGCCGTCGCCCGCGAGATGGCAGCTGTGTGTTGTTTAGTTCTCACCTAGCGATGCAGATCGCGCGAAAGTGTTGTTTTCTTGGTCTCCTAGCAACCAGACCAGGTGTCAACAAGTGTGCGTCGCTAGGCAACCCAACGTGCACGCCTGTGTACCGGGCTGCCTAGCAACCCAGGAGAGGTCAGGCTGCTGCTAAGATTGATTGATTATTGGTGTTTAACGACGCACTGTTTTGACAACTGGCCCTTTGGCACTGGTCTAATGGCGTCGGTAAATAAAAGGGTGATGATGAACCTAACCTATGGCTAGAAGGGAGGAGGGGAAACCCGGTGCCGGCACGTAGCCTACTCCTGTCGAAAAGCACCGAGGGGACCACCGGCTTTACGTCCCTTCCGAAGGACGGTACAACTCGAACAACAGGATTCCTCCACTAATCCGTGCTGTCGAGAGGTTGAAAAGCAAGGCGAATGAAGTTGTCGTACGAACTTCAAACACTCCGACCTCTCTCCCGAACAGAACTGATCATTTGCATGATGGTCATCCATCAAACACCTGACTAATCGCGATGTTGCTTAAATTCGGTGATCTCACGAGAACCAGTGTTTCCAACGTTGCCAAACCGTTCGGTCTGCTGCTAGGACACAGCTCAGAGCAAAATATGTTTCCAAACGACATCACACCTCGCCTTGGTCACACTCAAAAGCACGGTCTTAAAAATTTCATTCAAATAAGGGTAATTTTTTTTCTTTTATTCTATATTTTTAATATTATAATATTATTTTCTATTAACGGGGCATCCACCCCATCCATCCCTACAGCCTGCTGACTGACGCCAGCTTAAATAGAAGAATGCTGATCTGGCCTTGGAAATAGCCAGTCATTAAGTACGATGGCTCTCTAAAAGCCACACATGACCATTCTTCGCGTAGGAAGGCTCTCTAAAACAGACAGATCGCCACTCTCCGGCAACGAAGGCTCTCTCTGCGGTTACATAAGCAAAGCTCACGGCTTGCTTGAGTCGGTGTTCCCGGCATTGTTGATCGGGCTGCCGGCGAGGGAACATCTCGACTCAGTTCGTTGCTAGGGACCGGTAGGAACCAATAGGAGCTGAGTAGGGACCATTAGGAACCAAAAGGTACCAATAGGAACCGAGACCGAGAAGGTACGAGCTACGATTGGCCATTGTGCCTCGAAGTGCAAATATTTTTGTCAAAAGAATAGAAATCGAAGCGGGAACCACCGGCTATGATTGGACGTAGCGAGCTCCTACAGCTATAGTAATCAATGATAGCAAACTTAGCGAGACCAACTTGAGTTTTTCTACCTGTTGGGTGCGAACTGTACTTAGGGGTAGAAATACAGCAACCCCTACGCCGAGTGAAGTAAAGTGACGTGAGATC
Organism: Nemurella pictetii; assembly: GCA_921293315.2. Classification (NCBI taxonomy): domain Eukaryota; kingdom Metazoa; phylum Arthropoda; class Insecta; order Plecoptera; family Nemouridae; genus Nemurella; species Nemurella pictetii. Next base: position 2,894,464 of record OV121125.1, on the reverse strand, counting down.
CAAGAACAACACGTGATCCCCGATTCAATCCTGCGACTTCGTCCGCACGGCCTTCTGGAGTCGTTCAGTGAAATCGCGCGTCGCGTTTGTTTCCGGAAGTGAATTTGGTTTTCCGGGAGGCTTAGTGCCGGTCGCCGATGACGTATCTCGGGACGGTGGTCAACGTGCTCGTGTGGCTCGTCATGGTGGTCGCCATCATGGTCCTGGCGATCTGACTCGCGTTTCCCGCTGGGAAATCCGGGCAGGGACAGTTTCCCGCTGGGAAATCCGGGCAGGGACAGTTTCCCGGGCTGCCATGCTGGTTGTCAAGCGTTGTTCCAGCTGCGCGGCTTGAAACACGCAGTGGTTCTGATCTCTGACAACGAAACAAGTGTCTTTACCTTCAAAGTCTTTGCTGCGATGGGTTGTCCATCGTGTTTATGAAACAGAACTGAAGATAATCCGTTTTTTCCTATTGATTAAAACGTTTTCAATGACATTTTTACTGCTGTCTCTTGGAAAATAACATTCGTGCGAGTTTCACTGACTCTTCAAAACCGCCGAGTGTTTCCTAGTTTCAAACGTTTGCAAGTAACTTTTTTAGCACAATTCAGTGGAAAACTTAATTGTTTTCAGAGCAGAACTCGTAAAAAATCAAGTGTTTCCTTTTTGCCAGCGTTTCCAATGACATATTTACATTTTACTGCAGGAAAATAACCTTCGTGCGAGTTTCAAAGACTAAAATCTTCAAAACCACCGAGTGTATCCGAGTTTCGCACGTTGGCAGTGACTTCCCAAGGCCAAGTCCACCCCACAGTGCGTATTGGCGCGTGATCGTGAGACAGACCTAGGACAGCCCGGCGCGCACGTGTCCGAACCCCGGCACGAGGGTGCATGCACCGAGCAGTGCCCGTGCACTGGTTCTACACGCTAGCAGCGCTGCTCGTGCTGTTCCTTCGGCGGATTCTAGACGCAATCACGATGACGGTCACGCAGGGCGAGAACGAGCCTCTCATCGGGAAGAGGAACACCTCCTACAGCGCCGTCACTTATGTGAGTAGCTGTCTCGATCCAACACAATTACCATTGCTTTTTATTAGATTGATTGCCGGTGTTTAACGATGCACTCTTTTGACAACTGGCTCTGTGGCGCTGGTTTATAATGAAAGGGTGATGATGAACCTAACCTATGACTAGAAGGGAGGAGGGGAATCCCGGTGATTCATTGATTGATTGACGGTGTTTAACGACGCACTGTTTTGACAGCTGGCCCTGTGGCGCTGGTCTATAATGAAAGGGTGATGATGAACCTAACCTATGACTAGAAGGGAGGAGGGGAATCCCGGTGATTCATTGATTGATTGCCGGTGTTTAACGACGCACTGTTTTGACAACTGGCCCTGTGGCGCTGGTTTATAATGAAAGGGTGATGATGAACCTAACCTATGGCTAGAAGGGAGGAGGGGAATCCCGGTGATTCATTGATTGATTGCCGGTGTTTAACGACGCACTATTTTGACAGCTGGCCCTGTGGCGCTGGTCTATAATGAAAGGGTGATGATGAATCTTACCTATGCTAGAAGGGAGGAGGGGAAACCCGGTGCCGGCACGTAATCTACTCCTGTCGAAAAGCACCGAGGGGACCACCGGCTTTACGTCCCTTCCGAAGGACGGTGCAACTCGAACGACAGGATTCCTCCGCTAATCCGTGCTGTCGAGAGGTTGACAAGCAAGGCGAGTGAAGTTGTCGTACTAACTTCAAACCCTCCGACCTCTCTCCCGAACAGAACTGATCGTGTGCATGATGGTCACCCATCCAACAGCTAACTCAGCGCGATGTTGCTTAGCTCCGGTGATACACGAGAGCTGATGTTTCCAACGTTGCCAAACCGTTCGGTGCATGCTATATGTTTTACGTTATCTACAATTAATATCTACTTAATATTTTACGCAGATAAATTATGTCCGAAAGTTCGACCAGCTACACCCTCCCGATAATATCCGACGTCCACTTTTGCTTGTAAAAACAAGGAATGACCATCGACTTGCGAGTAGTCAGAATCTAAAGGTAAAGTGAGAAACGTGATGGTGAAATACTGAATTTCTTATAAAAAGAAACTCATTTTTTTTATAGAAAACAATTCTCTTCCGATTTGCTTCAAAACCGTGTCAGATCAAATTTAAAATATTTTCAACTTTCCTATGAATTAATGTGCAAATCAGCCCAGTATACACTTGGTATGTAGCGCGCTTTGCTCGCTTCGCTCTCGACAACACAAATCCACGAGACACGGTCCCCATTAAACTTTGATTGACTGCATTTTACGTATCCTTGCCGAGAGCAATAAACAATTGCCAGTCGATTAGGGGCTACGTGTTGAATGGACGCACTGCGTCAAGATAATCGACGAGCGCGTGCAGAAGTCATTCATTATCCTCGGTCCAATTAGAAGCGAACCTGTTTGTTAGATTCGGCTCGATGGGAGACCCTATCATTCTTGGACCATTTTGACCATCTTGGACCACCTCGAACCATCTCCCTTGAACACCCTGCCTCGTGGGCCCTTTTCCCATGTTGAAATTTTGAAGAAATATTTAATTGGTGAGCGTAGCGAGTGAAGCGAAATCTTCAATTTCACTAAACTGCTAAGAAAAAATCCGGAATGTTTTTTTTTTTCGCGCTCTACAGGCCAAACGCCAAAACGGATTTTGATGAAAATTTCGGTGGACCTTCGTTTTCTCTGAACTTAGATCTGCCACGTTTTTGAAGCAATTGGGACGAGTAAATTTTATGTTATTAAGTTTTTACGAAATTTTTCAGTTTTTCCGAAACACGTTTTCCACTCTAGAGGCCAAGGATCTGAATATAATTTAACGAAACTTTCCAGATATGTTGACCCTCACGATTTCATGTTTGTGTAGAAATTTCATTGTTGTATGTTAGCGCTTTTTTTGAAAATGGCGCTTTTATGACGCTTTTTTATTGATTTTACAGTTTTTTAACTGTATTTAATTTGATTTACTTGATTTAACTAAATCAACTTTATCTTCAACCGATTTTATCAAAATTTACTGTGTGCATTATAAATCGTACAAAGAAGATACTGACTTAATTTCAAGCAAATCTATTGAATATTTTTTCTTTAAATCGATTTTTACGTTTTGAAATATCCAACTAATTGCACGACGACGACATCACGATTATTTCAGGTAACGAATGTCATTATAAACCTCTAGGCTATGCGCACACGCAATATAATCGCGTTGAGGGTGAGCGTAAATATTACGCTCATCCACAACACGATTTTATGAGTGTGCGCATAGCCTAGTTAGGATATAAACTCTTAATTAATGTTTTAATAATATGATATTTTAAATATGGAAGTATAGTCTATTTTATTTTCGTAAATCATACTTGATTTGCATTGTTATGGGCATTGAATTTTGTCCAATGGGCGTACGGTTTTGCCTTCTGAGCATAGGGGTTGCCTTCTGAGCATAGGGGTTGCCTTCTGAGCATAGGGGTTGCCTTCTGAGCATAGGGGTTGCCTTCTGAGCATAGGGGTTGCCTTCTAAGCATAGGGGTTGCCTTCTGAGCATAGGGGTTGCCTTCTGAGCATAGGGGTTGCCTTCTGAGCATAGGGGTTGCCTTCTGAGCATAGGGGTTGCCTTCTGAGCATAGGGGTTGCCTTCTGAGCATAGGGGCTGCCTTCTGAGCATAGGGGTTGCCTTCTGAGCATAGGGGTTGCCTTCTGAGCATAGGGAATGCCTTCTGAGCATAGGGGTTTCCTTCTGAGCATAGGGGCTGCCTTCTGAGCATAGGGGTTGCCTTCTGAGCATAGGGGCTGCCTTCTGAGCATAGGGGTTGCCTTCTGAGCATAGGGGTTGCCTTCTGAGCATAGGGAATGCCTTCTGAGCATAGGGGTTTCCTTCTGAGCATAGGGGCTGCCTTCTGAGCATAGGGGTTGCCTTCTGAGCATAGGGGTTGCCTTCTGAGCATAGGGAATGCCTTCTGAGCATAGGGGTTGCCTTCTGAGCATAGGGGTTGCCTTCTAAGCATAGGGGCTGCCTTCTGAGCATAGGGGTTGCCTTCTAAGCATAGGGGTTGCCTTCTAAGCATAGGGGCTGCCTTCTGAGCATAGGGGTTGCCTTCTGAGCATAGGGAATGCCTTCTGAGCATAGGGGTTTCCTTCTGAGCATAGGGGCTGCCTTCTGAGCATAGGGGTTGCCTTCTGAGCATAGGGGTTGCCTTCTGAGCATAGGGAATGCCTTCTGAGCATAGGGGTTGCCTTCTGAGCATAGGGGTTGCCTTCTAAGCATAGGGGCTGCCTTCTGAGCATAGGGGTTGCCTTCTAAGCATAGGGGTTGCCTTCTAAGCATAGGGGCTGCCTTCTGAGCATAGGGGTTGCCTTCTGAGCATAGGGGTTGCCTTATGGGCATTGATAAATAGAATTTTATCATCATATCATCATATTCATAACCAACTGCATATCCCAGCAGCGAAGCGAGCTGAGCAATCCTGTCCCGATGCCGTTAGGTAAGGGTCCTTGGTTCGAACGACTTGATTGCATAAACACACCGAGCCGACCGACGCATTAACATGAAGCAACGCAAAGAAGCAACAGTTTGATGCACGGAATGCAGTCGTACACTTGTTGCACGCCGCAGCCTCCCTCGGCTGTGTCTTCGCTGCAAGAAGCTTGACTCAACATCCTGTGCAGTGGGTTAAAAAACAGACCTGTTTCCCTCGCTCTGTGATGAGCAGCAGCAGCAGCAGCAGCAGCAGCAGCAGCAGCAGCAGCAGCAACGCATCTTTGCCTAGCACGTGACTTGGCAGTTGGCAATCAGATGCAACTAATATCACACTACTCTATCATTAGAAACTAAAAATCCAATCAAAAGTTTGAAAGCCCGGATCATTTCACCTAGCCGGGGCTATGCACTATCCAATATACCTATTCCACTCAGAGAAAAGTGACGTCAAATACCCACTGGACGTACTACCAGTTTGAAAAAAATATTAATTAGCTCTGCTAAATAACAAAGGAAAACAGGGAAATCACAACCCGAATTGCTCTACCTGGCTTTAGCGAGTGGGTATCATGATGTCATTTTGATTGAATGGACTAGGTGTATTAGAAGCGATCACGCCGTCTTCCACGAGGAAGTACTTAACAATTGAACCAACAAGCGAATTGCGCGCGAGAAATCGCTAACGAGCAGCAAGAAATCCTGGAGCGTCGAGTCTCTCGAAGAGCGATTAGATGCAAGCAAATAAAAGAGTGCAGCGGAGTCGAGTTAAGATTGTAAACCAGTTTGTTTATGTAACCGACTGTTACGTAAGGTGGCTCCACGCTGACAGAGTCGTGGTCCATGGGCAGCAGCATCTCCTAGGAGCAAGGTCTTGCCGCCAACCAACTGGGAGACCTTCCTACTGCCGGTCTAACAGAATATTTGTACTGCCATCAGAGATTTGCTCGCAGTAATCACAGTTCATTGTATTTTAGTGCCCAGTAATCGTGTTTTGTATTGAGAATACTGCCTTGAACATTCAGGCTTTTGAGTGCATAATATTTGTACTGCCCCAGTAAAGCAAAAATAAATAAAAATTATTACTGACCAAAATACAGGGTTACCCAAAACAAAAACTGGCAGTAATAATAAAATTGTCGTGGATCATAATAATATTAATTCCTCAACAGAATTAAGTGCATCTTAATAAATGAAATCGAACTAGATGCACTACAGGGTGACCCAAGACAATGAAGGGAGTAATAATATAATGGCCAAGGGGCATAATATTATTACTCCCCTAAAGTCAAGAAAATGAGTTTACTTACTTACGCTCGATTTCATTGATGAGTGTCAGAAAATTCAGTTTCTTGACTTTAGAGGAGTGATAATATTATGCCCCTTGGCTATAATATTATCATTGTCTTGGGTCACCCTCTGTCACTAGTGCATCTAGTGCGCGAAACTATCGAGCTTCGCTCTTGTGTCTTTCAACTCCGCATTTCAATGTCAAAGAAATGTTTTAAACAAAACGATGTCGTGTTAATTCGTCCACTTAATAGAAACGAGAGATTGTATTTTTAATTCGGTTCAAACGCGTTTCAGTAAATACCTATTTGATAACATCTTTGAATTCATTAACGTAGAAGACGTATAACTGAATTGTGCAGCGTTGTTTTGACAAGTTCATAGAATATCGAACATTTCCACCGGCCGGGTTTGTCAAGATTTGCATCAATTGGACCGTTTTGACTGGTGATTCCTAAAAACAACTATACGTCTGAAATGCAATTTATTACTTGGCAAGGATTTAATTCTGTAAACATCAAACAGTGGGCAGTGCAGCCACATAATCGACACAAATGAACAAGTACAATCTGAATCACTGTAACTTGTCTCTAAAGCCGAGCAATGATTACTCACATTACACACGAAGCCAATTGAAATGCAAACCAAGAAAGACATTTGATATGCCCGTGTTTACATCACCGCCATTACACGCCGTGTTGTTTAGCCGTAGATTACAGTCATTAGTCATCAGCCATCGGTCATTATATAGTCATTATCAGCGTGCGCTCATTGTTAACGCCCGCGTAACGAGTGGTTTAACAGACACTTAAGCCTTGATCGCCGATGTTTCACTGCGCCGTCGCACGCTCTGCTGTCAGCAGACGACGACGCTTTGGTTTCCCTGAAGAGTCCCTCGTTTTAGACACCCCTAAGACCCGAGTTGTAGAAATTTCGGGTTTTGGTAATCTCGGCCTTTTGGACACTCGGACTTTTAGTGACTCGGCCTTCAAGACGCTAGGCTTTTTGATACGCACTCCAAACTCGGATTGCTGTCATGGTAACATGTTCTTGTTTACCAAGAACGCTTGTTTTAATCACCTTGAAGGATGAGTGTTGATTGAGAGAAAAACTTGGAAAATGTTGGGCAATCAACAGAAAAACGTTGATTTCTAGAAGAGTTCTTTCAACATCAATATAACCAACAACAACAGAACAAAAACAACAACAGAAACTCTTTGAAGTGCAAGGAAACACAAGGAAACATAAGGAAACACAAGGAAACACAAGGAAACACAAGGAAACACGAGGAAACACAAGGAAACACAAGGAAACACAAGGAAACACAAGGAAACACAAGGAAACACAAGGAAACACAAGGAAACACACGCAAACACAAGGAAACACAAGGAAACACAAGGAAACAAAAGGAAACACAAGGGAACACAAGGAAACACAAGGAAACAAAAGGAAACACAAGGGAACACAAGGGAACATAAGGGAACACAAGGCAACACAAGGAAACACAAGGAAACACAAGGAACACAAGGAAACACAAGGAAACACAAGGAAACACAAGGATAACAAGGAAACACAAGGAAACACAAGGAACACAAGGAAACACAAGGAAACATAAGGAAACACAAGGAAACACAAGGAAGCCGTGTAAGTGGCGAGTCGAGCACGGTCCGTGCGATGTTGACTTCCGAGTTCCGACTGCTCGACTGCAGCTGTCCGGGGCGGAAGTCCTAGGGGATGCCACCCACATGTCACCATTACACTTGATATCGATGAACGCAAACACTTTCAAGTGGTATCCACGCTACCAGCAATCATTCGTTGCAATTATCACAAGGAATTTATCCACAACATCGTATGATTTTATTTTGCCAAGGCAAAAGATCTAGGTTCGACTCCCGATGATACAAATTTTGGAATTGATATTGCGTTGCTTGTAATCATTGTCCACCGTAGATGCAACGATTATTTTAATTTAAGATTAAATTCACATTAAAAAGCTTGACACGGAGCTTATCACGCGAGAAAGAGCGTGAAATCATTTCTAGCTTCAACAGTTTCATTTTAAAACTAGTATTTATATATTTTCATTCTAATCAATAATTTTCAAGAAGAACATCACCCGATTCATTGAATCAATCCACCAGAGCGGTTGTGCAATGTATCACATTGAAACCATTTCATCTCCGCAGAATTAACACTCCTTAAAACTAAGTGACCTGAAGTTTATTTAATATAAGAATAACCCTGTCCGCTCAGCGCTAGTAGTCAATACCACTACCAACATGACGCGAAATTAATTTTCAGTCACCGATTTACCTTTATTTCTAACTGCATTAGTTAACCAGGGCTACGCGAACGCTCTTTGTCGCGTTGTAGATGAGCGTACTTGTTTAGGGCTTGAGGATAAGATTTAAGACCTACGATAATATAAAGGTTATCGCACCTAAACCTTCCACTTGCATCTCGAGGGATAAATAGCTAAGAATCATAAAAAATTGTCGGAAAATTGCAAATAAAAAGCGCATCAGGTACGTTATAGATCCAAAAACTTCAGCAAAGCTGAATTACAATTTGCTAAGGGCCGGTATTACAACTTTTGTCAACTCTGGGTTAAGCATCTAACCCTTAGAAACAAATGAATTCCACTGCATCCCATTGGCCGTTGCCATAACAAATAACATAACTCCCACTTTAACCTGGAGTTGCCAAAATTGTAAAATCGGGTCTTAGTATGTTTCTCGAGTTTGGTGTATAGCCAACCTTGCGGTTAAACGGCCGCTACCTGCCACAAACAGGCCACGAGCCATGATGTTGCAAACTATATCGCTCGCTTCGCTCGCTACGCTCGTCAGTAACTGTGATCATAAAGCTTGAAGCTATGCGAGTGTTAAACACTAGGCTATGCGAACACTCATATACTCGTGTTGTGAATGAGCGTAATACTTACGCTCACCCTCAACGCGATTATATTGCGTGTACGCATAGCCTAGAGGCTTTTATGATCAATTTAACATGTTCAGTGATAAATTATCAGCCTCTTCAATGACATTCGTTACCTGGAAATATCATGATGTAGTCGTCGGGACATTGTTTCAATATTTCAAAACATAAAAATCGATTTAAGGAAAAACAATTCGACTGATTTGCTTCAAATTAACACAGTATCTTCTTTTTACGATTTATAATGCACACTGTAAATTTTGTAAAGATCGGTTGAAGATAAAGTTGCTTTAGTTGCAAAAAACTGCAAAAACGCTAAAAAAGCGCTAAAAAACGTCATAAAAGCGCCATTTTCAAGAAAAGTGCTAAACATACAACAATGAAATTTTTACACAAGCTAGAAGCTATGCGAGTGTTAAATAAAACGTTTAGCCACTGTTCTAGTGTTTGATGTTGTGATTTTGAAACAGCGCCTTGTGGATTTAGCTTCACGAGTTGGTGAAATGGAAATGGCGGCCATTTTTTGCGTAGACCTTCTCCTGGATGGACTGTATCGGATTTGAAATTTCAACACCGCCTCGTTGTGCGAGCCGGGGGTGCGTGAGCTGCGTGCGTAGGGCTTCGCTACGCACCCCACCCTGCGTCCTACGCACTATACGCACCCGTATCGCGTTACGCGTCCTGCTCCCCACTCGACGGAACCTGCGCCTTCGATTTCACCACGGAAACAACGTTTCGACGCATTTCTTAAAAGTCGCCCGCTTCTACGATATTGCCTGCACGGGTAATAAATTACTAATAGTCCGTTCTAATCTACACTGGTTTCATTCAAGCAACGTGACGCGGTCAGACACCCGCTAAGAAAAGCTAGTTGGCTTGTGATTTCCCTGTCTTCCTTGGTTGAATAAGCAGAGTCAATACGCCGATTCCATTCAAGCAACGTGACGCGGTCAGACACCCGCTAAGAAAAGCCAGTTGGCTTGTGATTTCCCTGTCTTCCTTGGTTGAATAAGCAGAGTCAATACGCCGATTCCATTCAAGCAACGTGACGCGGTCAGACACCCGCTAAAAAAAGCCAGTTGGCTTGTGATTTCCCTGTCTTCCTTGGTTAAATAAGCAGAGTCAATACACCGATTCCATTCAAGCAGCGTGACGCGGTCAGACACCCGCTAAGAAAAGCCAGTTGGCTTGTGATTTCCCTGTCTTCCTTGGTTGAATAAGCAGAGTCAATACACCGATTCCATTCAAGCAACGTGACGCGGTCAGACACCCGCTAAGAAAAGCCAGTTGGCTTGTGATTTCCCTGTCCTCCTTGGTTGTATAAGCAGAGTCAATACACCGATTCCATTCAAGCAACGTGACGCGGTCAGACACCCGCTAAGAAAAGCCAGTTGGCTTGTGATTTCCCTGTCCTCCTTGGTTGTATAAGCAGAGTCAATACACCGATTCCATTCAAGCAACGTGACGCGGTCAGACACCCGCTAAAAAAAGCCAGTTGGCTTGTGATTTCCCTGTCTTCCTTGGTTGAATAAGCAGAGTCAATACACCGATTCCATTCAAGCAACGTGACGCAGTCAGACACCCGCTAAGAAAAGCCAGTTGGCTTGTGATTTCCCTGTCTTCCTAGGTTGAATAAGCTGCAGAGTCAATACACCGATTCCATTCAAGCAACGTGACGCGGTCAGACACCCGCTAAGAAAAGCCAGTTGGCTTGTGATTTCCCTGTCTTCCTTGGTTGTATAAGCAGAGTCAATACACCGATTCCATTCAAGCAACGTGACGCGGTCAGACACCCGCTAAGAAAAGCCAGTTGGCTTGTGATTTCCCTGTCTTCCTTGGTTGAATAAGTAGAGTCAATACGCAGTTTCCATTCAAGCAACGTGACGCGGTCAGACACCCGCTAAGAAAAGCCAGTTGGCTTGTGATTTCCCTGTCTTCCTTGGTTGAATAAGCAGAGTCAATACACCGATTCCATTCAAGCAACGTGACGCGGTCAGACACCCGCTAAAAAAAGCCAGTTGGCTTGTGATTTCCCTGTCTTCCTTGGTTAAATAAGCAGAGTCAATACACCGATTCCATTCAAGCAACGTGACGCGGTCAGACACCCGCTAAGAAAAGCCAGTTGGCTTGTGATTTCCCTGTCTTCCTTGGTTGAATAAGCAGAGTCAATACACCGATTCCATTCAAGCAACGTGACGCGGTCAGACACCCGCTAAAAAAAGCCAGTTGGCTTGTGATTTCCCTGTCTTCCTTGGTTAAATAAGCAGAGTCAATACACCGATTCCATTCAAGCAACGTGACGCGGTCAGACACCCGCTAAGAAAAGCCAGTTGGCTTGTGATTTCCCTGTCTTCCTTGGTTGAATAAGCAGAGTCAATACACCGATTCCATTCAAGCAACGTGACGCGGTCAGACACCCGCTAAGAAAAGCCAGTTGGCTTGTGATTTCCCTGTCTTCCTTGGTTAAATAAGCAGAGTCAATACACCGATTCCATTCAAGCAACGTGACGCGGTCAGACACCCGCTAAGGAATCACTTGACGACACTTGACAGCAAGGAGTACCAATCAACATTCTCCCTTCCCTCGCAAAGATCTCCAACTCCGAGCCTGTCGCGAAAAACTTAATAACGTTGCGGTTAGCAGACAGGTTTCCACGGCGCCTGGTTGCTATGGTGAGCAACGTGGGATTTAATTGTCTCGACGGCTGCTCGATTCATCGGCTTGTCTAGTGTCTAGTGTCTAGTGTCTAGTAGAGTCTTGCATCTTGATGGTAGACCTATTATTCAGAGTGAATAAGTTAAGCCCCCTCCACCCTATTATTTTGTATGGCGTTTCTCCCCAAGAAAAGCTTTGAAGAATTAGAAATGTGAACGCTGTGTATAGATCGTGTGCTCTAGGAGGCTCTAGTAGACTCTAGGAGGCTCTAGGAGATTCTAGGAGGCTCTAGGAGGCTCTAGGAGGCTCTATTAGGCTCTAGAAGGCTCTAGGAGGCTCTAGGAGGCTCTAGGAGACTCTAAGAGGCTCTAGGAGGCTCTAGGAAGCTCTGGGGCCCGTCTGGTGAAACAAAACCAGAATGACGGACGTCTCCATAGCAACAGTAATAACAACCAGCGCCTTCCCTGCTTCGTGTTTGTTTGCGATGAGCATTGTTGCCAATTATAAGATTCAGTTTGAACAAAATCGCTCGATTTTAAAACGGAAAATGCTGCTTTAGAAGAGTGCGGACCTAAACGGTGGTTAAACGTCGTTTTACACCTGTCTCTCAGCTAACCAGCTTAGTGAGACGCAGTTATATATTTGATTTCCATCACTTGCTCTAAATGGCAACATCTTGGTTAGAATTCACAAGAGGCTCTGCTGACTTCCAAAGGCATGTCATGATGAACAACACAACAAGCCGTGTGTTTCAAGTTGGCCGGGTCACGTGTCACCGAAATCCGTCGCTATCAGTTGTTTGATTGCGCGCGTGTTTGCCGAGAGATATAATTAGTCCTCGGTGTCAACAGCGAGGCAACTTGTGGCCCGCGAGTTGGTCCAGCAAACACATTTTAATTCGTCGCGCAAGATCCGTCTCGGAAACGCTTCAGTACTGAGTTACATTGAATTTCTTGGGCAGAGCGGACGCTTAATCGCGTTGAGGATGAGCGTTGGCCGAAAGATGCTGATTGGACAAGTTTCAAGGTACAAAATGTTGAGACGGAGATTCGATATAATATATTACGCTCATCCACAACACGATTACATGAATGTTCGAATAGCCTAGTAATGAATATCCATCGTAGATGCAGCGAGGAATTTCATTTAGGTTCGAAACAACTCTAATGCAGTCCTCACGCTGTGAACACGGCGTCGTATCGTGTGTCACGCAGCGAGCAGCGAGCAGCGAGCAGCGACTTAATTCACTTGAAAAGATACAACGCGACACAATTCAGTCGACCGCTGACACCGAACACCGCGACGATTAGGTTACCTACTAGTCTAGGAGACCGCTGAACAGGGACAGGGACATGGACAGGGACAGGGACAGGGACAGGGACAGGGACAGGGACAGGGACAGGGACAGGGACAGGGACAGGGACAGGGACAGGGACAGGGACAGGGACAGGGACAGGGACGGGGACAGGGACAGGGACAGGGACAGAGACAGGGACAGGGACAGGGATAGGGACAGGGACAGGGACAGGGACAGAGACAGGGACAGGGATAGGGACAGGGACAGGGACAGGGACAGGGACAGGGACAGGGACAGGGACAGAGACGGGGACAGAGACAGGGACAGGGACAGAGACAGGGACAGGGACAGGGACAGGGACAGGGACAGGGACAGAGACGGGGACAGAGACAGGGACAGGGGCAGGGACAGGGACAGGGACAGGGACAGGGACAGAGACAGGGACAGGGTCAGGGACAGGGACAGGGACAGGGACAGGGACAGTGACAGAGATAGGGACAGGGACAGGGACAGGGACAGGGACAGGGACAGGGACAGGGACAGGGACAGGGACAGTGACAGAGATAGGGACAGGGACAGGGACAGGGACAGGGACAGGGACAGGGACAGTGACAGGGACAGGGACAGGGACAAGGACAGGGACAGGGACAGGGACAGGGACAGGGACAGAGAGATGTGGAGGGCGTAATGGTCGGTGCGTGGACTCGCCTCCAAGGGGCGGTGTATTAGAGAGCTATGGACGGTAAGAGAGCGGCTGTCTGCTGGGGTCACCACGGCCTGCGTAGAAGTCGACTTGACAGCATTTTTCCCTGATTTTACCCACCCTTTGTTCTCTCGTTGTCAAGTGGCAACCGAGAGACGAGCAACTAGTGTCTAGAAAGTGGTTTTGGCTCGGGTCAAGTCATGACGCATTGCTTCCTACCGAATGTATTTTATGGATTGATTAAATCAAACAGGTTGGCGAATTTCATGGTTAGCTTCGGTATTTTCAATTTAACTTTGTATTTTTTCTTATAATTGTGTCACATTTCTGGCAACCAGAAGTTTCAACAATGGCAAAGTCAGTTGCAAAAAGAATGCATTGCATGCGACGCGTGATGACGCGTGACTAGCACGCGTATTTACTTACAACACTTGCACAACGCGAACGTTGCATAGAAGGCGCGTGGATCAGGGTAAATCAGCGTAATTCGACGTTTAACGACGCATTCCACGCGGCCGCGCGGCGATCACAGTCACAATGGCCGGACGGGGTGTATCACGACGTATCACGTTCACGGCGGAGCCCCGTTCCCGAGGAAATCAAGCAAGACATTCGATTAAAACAATCGCCGAGCAAACTTGTCAACGCTGTCGATTGGACAAAGGTTGTTTCGTTTGCTCGGCTCAGTACATCCTAGCAACAAGCAAGTGTTTTAAGGAGGACTTCGACTGCCGCTGACTCTAAGACCCCGGGGCAAAATAGCGCGCCGGTCTCCGATGGAGCACTGCCCTCGTGGCCAGAAGTTCTCGAAGTTCCCGGGGTTGGCGCACGTTTGGCACGTCTAGAAGCCGTCGCCTTCCGGGGGGGGGGGGGGGGGGGGACCTGTTGCAATGACCCCGTGTTACGTTACTGACTCTACGCTAAGAATCCCCGAATTTCCCTACCTAATCCAAATCCTATTCCTCGCCCATACATAGATTTCCAGTCTCTGACTCTTTTTGCAGGTCACGTCTTTCTTCCGTTAATCCATCCCAAGTTTCCCTGATTTCAATTCCTATCGCCTTCCCCCAAGTGGCTGTTCCTAGTCCTCGATCCTAGTCCATGCAAAGAATCCTAGGCGTTGTTAATTCCTAGATCTCGCGAGATTCACCAGGTTAAGCAACATGGCGCCGTGCAAACGTTGCATGGGTGACCGTCGCTTGAAGCCGGTGCATGATGGTCTCCAGGCAATGTCATCACATAAAATACTCCTTAAGTAACCCTATACCCCTAAAGTACCCCTATAACCCTATACCCCTTTACACTAATAGTATAGATATAGCGACAGCAAGGACAAGTAATTTATCTACTATTCCCCAGTTCCCTAAGAAAGCTATACTTTTGAGACTGGACAGCACGGATCGGTGGAGGAATCCTGCTGTCCGAGTTGTTCTGTCTGTTGAGAGGCTCAGGGTTTCGAGCCCGCAACCTCCAGCTAGTGCAAACTCTTCGTGTCTAGCCGCTAAAAGCGAGGGAAGTTCTAGCAAAAGCAAGGGCCGGGCGTTGGCAATGAGATGAGATGGACTCCTCCTCGTCGGAAACCTGGAGCCGGAGGAAACTGGAAGGCAAGAGACGCCCCGGAGGGTGAATTTATCAGTGATTAGTGCATCCTAAATTTACCCGGGTAAATGTTGCAGACGCTGCTCTGTTCGTTGGCTAAGAAATGGGAACCTGATTCGACACGCAATTTCGCGAAGCTGACTGTAACGGGCCAAACAGTGATTAGGGTTAGCAATACAGACAGAGTATGAAATCCTCCTGAAAACAGTGCACAATAAAGGTCCCCAGTCAGCGGCAAGTCTCGATCCATCCTTCACCTACCGTTTCTCCGGCCAGCGTCTCAGCGGCTGCGTCTGAAGATTGTTGGGCGCGCATAAGAAAGGGGAACTGGCCAAGTGACCAGTGGCCATATCGGGGCCCTAATACAGGTCGTCCACTGAGCTCTTGGCTAGTCCAATTATCGTGGCACGCCTGACGTTCCTCCTCTCTGACTGGTCAAGCATTGCAAGACACATTTACAGACTTAATTGATCGATTCGCGGTCGTTCGACAGCGACAGTCGTGCCGTTGGTGTCTCCCCTGCAACCTCCGTCTCCGCGATGGCTTCTTTCTTGCGCACTTTGTCCATGACACTGCACTTAACACTCAATTCACTTTGTCTTGTCACTTTCATGGAGGTCTTGACCAGGTTTCCTGAAACGAAAGATACAAAATTTCTTAAAATCAAGAATTTGTAAATAATTAATTGTAATGTAAAATCTACAATAAATGTTCGATTTCATTTTCCTTTGTGGGTTATACTTTTTTTATGTCCTTTCCTTTCTCCCCGTGCCGAGTTTCAGCCCTGTCGGACTCGCGGTCGCCGAGATAGAAAACCAGACATCAACCCAAATCCAGCCACGACCGCCTCCTTCCCTGAAGTCACCTACTTTCACCCAAGCACGCTGGGACGCTGAAATTCACTCTACACACCCAACTTTTCATCCCCTACACGCGCGTCTCGTCGGATTTTAATTCTGACTCGCGGTTGCCGAGATAGAAAACCAGACATCAACCCAAATCCAGCCAAGATCCTTGTGGTTTTCGGCTTGACCTTGCTCGGACCGATCGAGCGTCGAGTGCGCCCCACGCTCTGTCGCCCATCCCGCCGCACGGCGCGACACAAAAACAGCCCCCACGGGCAAACTAAAACTTACGCTTACACTTGAAAGAAGAAACTTGTTCAAAACAGATTGACGCACCAATCGAAAAAATTAATCGACAATTTTATAGACGAAACATTTCTTGTTTAAGGGGAAATATATTATTCAATAATTTTTTTTTGGGCAAGACGAGGGCCCAAAATAGCAAACGAAACCACTGAGACCATTTATTTTATCAGAAGAGTGCCTCTGATACACTTAAAATAGTTCATATAAACATATAATGTGAATAACTCCGACTCAGCCGCTCAAACAGGTGGATTAATGCAGAAGGCAACGACTCGAACTCCGGCATTCAGAGCAACATTCCGAACCAGATTAGAACATTCAGGTGTCGAGCTGCTTTTAGTTAATTTAAATTCGTATCGACTTATTGACCATGAAACGAGCAAGTTCCCATCAAGGGGTCCATTCCGTACGTCATGAGATACGTCATACAGACTCGGTGACTTTATTCAATCTCAATCGCAATCTCCTCGCTTAACCATTTCGATCTGTCATTCAATACACTATCCAAGAAAAAGAAATATGCAATTTGAAAACTTTTATTTTCAAAAAAATATTAACTGTGTTGATAATTTAGCAACTAACTGCCAAAAAAGTGTTGTTTGTGTGTTTTCCCGCCAGGTGGCAGCTTGTGTGACGGCCTACTACTGACTACTAGAGTTAACAAACTAAACCTCCGTCTCGGCCTTCTGCAAATCTCACACACAACACTGGCATTCACAACGACTCTAGAAATTAACAAGTCCTGGATCCAGATTCCGTCGATATTTGTATAAAACTGCGGCAAAACAGGTCTTCGAGCGAAAAGCTTGCATAAACCGGTGGCCTGCTTGAGTGAGACTAGCAAGGCGCATGCGTGGACAAGTGCACCTCGCTCGTAGAGACGTGAAACAAGATCCTCCCTGCGGAGGCTGGAGTCAAGGAGGCGCATCTTTCATGCGAAGAACACTCACCAGGGTTTTCAGAATAATTATTAAAGTAAGGAATTGAATATGCGAAGTCCCAAACTCAAACTTTTCCGGCGTTTCGCAAGGCTGACTAGAGATCATCGGAGTGCAGACGTCATTGGAAGGACTTGCACGCAAGACCAGGCATTTTAAGCAGCGTGCGTCCCCAAACGAATTGTACATGGCTCTAGGAGGCTCTAGGAGACTCTAGAAGGCTCTCCGAGGCTCTAGGAGGCTCTAGGAGGCTCTAGGAGGCTCTAAGAGGCTCTAGGAGGCTCTAAGAGGCTCTAGGAGGCTCTAGGAGGCTCTAGAAGGCTCTAAGAGGCTCTAGGAGGCTCTAAGAGGCTCTAGGAGGCTCTAGGAGGCTCTAGAAGGCTCTAAGAGGCTCTAGGAGGCTCTAGGAGGCTCTAGGAGGCTCTAAGAGGCTCTAGGAGGCTCTAAGAGGCTCTAGGAGGCTCTAAGATGCAAGCAAGCAAGCAACAAGCAAGCAAGCAAGCAAGCAAGCAAGCAAGCAAGCAAGCAAGCAAGCAAGCAAGCAAGCAAGCAAGCAAGCAAGCAAGCAAGCAGCAGCAAGCAAGCAAGCAAGCAAGCAAGCAAGCAGCAAGCTAGCTAGCACGCTAGCAAGCAAGCAAGCAAGCAAGCAAGCAAGCAAGCAAGCAAGCAAGCAAGCAAGCAAACAAGCAAGCAAGCAAGCAAGCAAGCAGCTAGCAAGCAAGCAAGCAAGCAAGCAAGCAAGCAAGCAAGCCAGCAAGCAAGTAAGCAAGCAAGCAAGCAAGCAAGTAGCAGCAGCGATAGTTTGAACGGCTGCCAAGATCGCAGGTTGTTCTGCAACGTCTGCAGAATCCGGGCCACGCGAAACCGGACTGGCGACACCGCGGCGGAATGCAGAATGCAGATCTCACAATCTACCTGTTGCCCTGTTGGCTCGTGTGTCCATTGGTGGGAAGGCGACAGAGGTAATGATGAATGACATGCCGTCATTACAATATGTCTTCATGAAGTACAGAAGGAATTATGCTCGGCCTTTCTTTGCTAGAGAGTGTCTTTAACATACTATGTGTTATGTTGTGACAGGCTAAAGCATTGTCGGCCTCACTTTGCCCTGTGCATCATCAACATGAAGAAAATCAACTGGTCTCCTAGGCAACCATTGTTGTGATTGGAAAACGCTGCCCGGCGAAAATGTTAGATTCGTTCCGTCTCAAAATGGGAAATCTACAAGAAAATTGAGCGCCGTGACGGATAAATCATTTTGCCGGGACGTAAAGAACGTTTCGCCGTGCTAGTGGTGCTAGACTAACGTACGCGCGTCGCGCTGTTTCCCCGGCAGGATCGCAAGGTGTCGAGGTCGGAGGCCAACGGGACCCAGGACACCGCCTTCTGTTTGGACGACCTCAACACCGGAACCGCGCAGGCGCCGCTCAACGGAACCAGCAACGGCCAGACGGAAGTTAACGGCAAGCACAAAGGTAGCCGATTTTATTTTTTCATTGAATATATTCAATCAAAATTCAATCAAAATGACGTCATGATACCCACTCGCTAAAGCCATGGGTAGAGCACTTTGGGCACTTCGTGGCATTAGGTCTTAGACACAAGAATCCAGCTAGAGATAATAGAGATGCTAGATGAGAAATTAGTGCTACTTGTGGAACCTTACGCCAGTAGGCAATAGCGGATGGGTTAGCTGAGCAGGAAAAATGTGTGTCCGAACCGGGATACGAACCCGGGACCTTCCGCTTGCCGGGCGGTTGTTCTGACCACTGAGCTATCCGGCCGCACAAGATTCCAGCCTTCGCTGGGTGAGGAAAGGGCTCTCTCGGGAGAGAAGGGGAAGAATCGACTCGTAATGCTACGAGTTCTACACAGTTAGAGATGGTAGAGGTGGTAGAGATTCTAGAGATTCTAGAGATGATAGAGATGCAAGAGAGACTTGGAGAACATCATGTGACCAGCGCTGCCTGCCCTGCTACAGAGAACGGTGGGGGCGGCGGCGGCGGGGGCGGGGGCGGCGGTGGCAACCACGTGACCATCGCGGCAGACAGCATCAGCTACACGTGGCACGCGATCGACGTGTTCACCACCGCCCAGGAGACCCGGCGTCGAGGCTGGTGGTGGGCGCGCCGGGAGACCAGCACCGGCGAGCGCAAACACATCCTCAAGAACGGTGAGTCGTCGCCCTTGTGACCTCCCTGGACACCACTAGTTGGTGCGACCACCCTTGACACCACTAGTTGGTGCGACCACCCTTGACATCTCTTGTTGATGCAAAGAAAGATCCCGACTAGGTTTAGCAACACGGTAACCCCACCCAAGGTTAAGCAACACGGTCACCCTGCCGAGGTTAAGCAACAGGGTAACCCTGCCGAGGCTAAGCAACACGGTCACCCTGCCAAGGTTAAGCAACAGTGTCACCGTTGAGGGGTGTGTTTCAGTGAGCGGAGTGGCGCGTCCCGGCGAGCTGCTGGCGATCATGGGCTCGTCTGGCGCCGGCAAGACGACGCTGCTCAACACGCTGATGTTCCGGTCGGGCGCGGGGCTGGCGGTGAGCGGGCAGCGCGCGTTGAACGGCGTGCCCGTCGCCAGCTCGGCGCTCGCCAGCCTCTCGGCGTACGTGCAGCAGGACGACCTCTTCATCGGCACGCTCACCGTCAAGGAGCACCTCATCTTTCACGTGAGTACCGCTCGCTGGTCTCTGTACCCTGGGTGCTTCGTACAGCGAGACTTTGATGCCGTATTGAGTCACTTTATCATGTTTTCCCACCGATCTCTATAGCCATGGATAGCGCTTCGTACAGCGAGACTTTGATGCCGTATTGAGCCACTTTATCATGTCTTCACACTGATCTCTATAGCCATGGATAGCGCTTCGTACAGCGAGACTTTGATGCCGTATTGAGCCACTTTATCATGTCTTCCCACTGATCTCTATAGCCATGGATAGCGCTTCGTACAGCGAGACTTTGATGCCGTATTGACCCACTTTATCATGTCTTCCCACTGATCTCTATAGCCATGGATAGCGCTTCGTACAGTGAGACTTTGATGCCGTATTGACCCACTTTATCATGTCTTCCCACTGATCTCTATAGCCATGGATAGCGCTTCGTACAGCGAGACTTTGATGCTGTATTGAGCCACTTTATTATGTCTTCCCACTGATCTCTATAGCCATGGATAGCGCTTCGTACAGTGAGACTTTGATGCCGTATTGACCCACTTTATCATGTCTTCCCACTGATCTCTATAGCCTGGAAAGCTAATCTCTGGCTTCGATTGTTTTGCAGGCTCTGGTGCGCATGGACCGAGGCATCCCCTACAAACAGCGCATGCTCAGAGTCGACGAGGTCATCTCAGAGGTAAGCCGTCAGCATCATCATCATCATCATCATCAAACTCATCAGCATCACGACATCTACGTGTTGGAATCCTCAGCAGCCAAACAAATACCTCGGACTTTCAACCAATTAGAAGCAACCGGGCGCAGGTGGCGAACCTGGCGGCAATTTGAAATTCCATAAAACAAGTGCAGCTATCACTTGCTAATAGACCCATTCCACTCAGAGAAATATGACGTCAGATACCCACTGGACGTACTACCAGTTTGGAAAAACAATATTAATTAGCTCTGCTAAATAACAAAGGAAGATAGGGAAATCACAGCCCGAATTGCTCTTCCTGGCTTTAGCGAGTGGGTATCATGACCAGGGGCGGATACAGGGGGGGGGGCGGTGGGGGCGATCGCCCCCCCCCCGGGTCACCGTGAAATTAGAAAGAAAATACGAAATACGGATAATTCAACTGCGATATTCGGTTGAAAGTTAAGAAATGCGACATTGATTCAACTTCAATTTTGATTTAATTGAACAATGAGAGCATTGATGGGAAGTTGAGCGCCCACTCTTGTGCCAGTGCGGATTACTTTTAGCTGACTGAGACTGACAGTGACTTCGTAGGCAAGCTTAGAGTATAAAGAAAACACACAGCTGCGATTCCATGCGTGTCAGCTCGTGTCGAGTATTGTGTCACACTCACATCTCGACTCTCGAGATCCAGAACAGTTGGTGCGGTGGACACAGTGGGTGGGCAGCAAGCTACCGACGCTGGCATATTGATATTATTTGATTGCCATTACATTTACACTCAAATCGGAAGATTGTCCTCTCAGAAAGGTAACCTCGTCATTGAAATTTCTCCCTCAAACTACTTCTAATGAATTCGGACAGCACGATAGTTGGCGTTGTGGACGACTTCACCAAGTTCATCAGAGCCGTGGAGCTGCAAACCACCCGAAAATAATGTTTCTTGCCATTTTAGACCTATTCAACGCAGAGAAAAATGACGTCAGATACCCACTGGATGTACTACCAGTTTGGAAAAAAAATTAAATAGCTCTGCTAAATAACAAATGAAGATGGGGAAATCACAACCCGAATTGCTCTACCCGGCTTTAGCGAGTGGGTATCATGACGTCATTTTGATAGAATTTTGATGTGTAATGGGTGAATTGTATCTCGACCTTTTTCCTTGGCTTGAGTATTCACCAGCCAAGGAAGGATCATTTCGCAAGTATATTGATTGTGCCCTCTTCATTCATGGATTCTCGGCTTGGAGGGCAAACCATAAAAATATTCAAGTTGATGTTGTGTCTCCTCTGACGATGATTGCTGAAATTCTGGGGAAAACATTTAGACTATTTATTTTATCCGAAAAGTGACTCTCATACGCTTATAATAGTTTATATAAACATTGTGCATAACTCCAAAAAAAAAAAATCGATATTTCCCCCCCCCCCCCCCCCCCCGACAGACAGCCTAAATAAAATCGCCCCCCCCAGAAATCATGGCTAGATCCGCCCCTGATCATGACGTCATTTTGATTGAATGCAATGTGTGTATCGACAAGATCTGGCAACGTTGGAGGCTGCATCAAGAAGGCTTGCTGCTTGTCAGGGGCGGATCTAACGGTCAGCATTTCAGCAAATGCTGACTGGGCCCCTGCCTTCTGGGCCCCTCTGGCAGGGGCGGATACAGGGGGGGGGCGGTGGGGGCGATCGCCCCCCCCGGGTCACCGTGAAATTAGAAAGAAAATACGAAATACGGATAATTCAACTGCGATATTTGGTTGAAAGTTAAGAAATGCGACATTGATTCAACTTCAATTTTGATTTAATTGAACAATGAGAGCATTGATGGGAAGTTGAGCGGCCACTCTTGTGCCAGTGCGGATTACTTTTCGCTGACTGAGACTGACAGTGACTTCGTCGGCAAGCGTAGAGTATAAAGAAAACACACAGCTGCGATTCCATGCGTGTCAGCTCATGTCGAGTATTGTGTCACACTCACATCTCGACTCTCGAGATCCAGAACAGTTAGTGCGGTGGACACAGCGGGTGGGCAGCAAGCTACCGACGCTGGCATATTGATATTATTTGATTGCCATTATATTTACACTCAAATCGGAAGATTGTCCCCTCAGAAAGGTAAAATCGTCATTGAAATTTCTCCCTCAAACTACTTCTAATGAATTCGGACAGCACGATAGTTGGCGTTGTGGACGACTTCACCAAGTTCATCAGAGCCGTGGAGCTGCAAACCACCCGAAAATAATGTTTCTTGCCATTTTAGACCTATTCAACGCAGAGAAAAATGACGTCAGATACCCACTGGATGTACTACCAGTTTGGAAAAAAAATTAAATAGCTCTGCTAAATAACAAATGAAGATGGGGAAATCACAACCCGAATTGGTCTGCCTGGCTAGTGGGTATCATGACGTCATTTTGAATTTTGATAGAATTTTGATGTGTAATGGGTGAATATGTATCTCGACCTTTTTCCTTGGCTTGAGTATTCACCAGCCAAGGAAGGATCATTTCGCAAGTATATTGATTGTGCCCTCTTCATTCATGGATTCTCGGCTTGGAGGGCAAACCATAAAAATATTCAAGTTGATGTTGTGTCTCCTCTGACGATGATTGCCGAAATTCTGGGGAAAACATTTAGACTATTTATTTTATCCGAAAAGTGACTCTCATACGCTTATAATAGTTTATATAAACGTGGTGCATAACTCCAAAAAAAATCGATATTTTCAGAATTTGCCCCCCCCCCCCCCCCCCCCCCACAGACAGCCTAAATAAAATCGCCCCCCCCAGAAATCATGGCTAGATCCGCCCCTGCCCTCTGGGCCCCGGCTTGTGCGTCGATATTTATTGCGACAAGAAAATAAATGCTTATAAATTTGATAATATCATAATAATATAATATTTTAACGTACACATAACTATGAAAAAATATGAGACTAACTTCTAGGGCCCCAAACAGCTACTACATAATATTGTAACGTTAGCTTGGCTAACAGTGTATTCGTAGATTCTCTAGAATATCCATACTTAGTGCTCCGAGTACCGACGACTCGCTTGTCGCGCCGCTATACCCTTTGTCGGTCAGCGCCGACAAAGGGTTGCGACAGTGTGGAAAGAATTACTATGTAGGTATTGAGTGGAAATTGTTTATAGTTACAGAATCTGATATAAGAGGCAAATGTAGAACTAGGAAATTTGCTCGAGTTTTGCTCACATAGAAATTAAAAAAACCATGCAGTCAGTTCGGGTTAGAATTCCACCTCGTGCGGACGTCGTTTCAAGTGCCATCTTTAAGACTATCGCCGTTCGACGATGACCCAACAGAGGACAAGCAACACTGCTATCCTTTCCATTGAAATGGATGAGGCAAGGAAGCTGGACTTGTCGCTGGTAGATACCTTTGCAAATACAAAATACAAAAGCCGCCGCTGTGCCACATTCACGTAGATGGGGTGAGTCAACGAATTGAAATAACTAGGGCTTCGCGAATGCTCAATATCGCGTTGTAGATGAGCGTACTTATTTCGGGCTTGAGGATGAGATTTAAGACCTACAAGGGTATGAAGGTAATCGCACCGAAACCTTCCGCTTGAATCTCGACGGATAAATAGCTAAGAATCATAAAAAATACGGTTTCATGAAATTTTTATCAAAATCAGAGCAGCTGTTTGGCCCGTAGAGCGCGAACAAACACACATACACAAAAAACACTCGTGTTTTGTCTCTACGAAGTGAAATTGAAGATTTCGCTTCGCTTATCAACTAATTAATATTATAGGATGTATTGCCGTTTAGGACTGACATTTTTTTGCGTGAAAGATCACCCCCCCCCCAACCCCCCAACACCAACCCAAAAAAGAGGGCCCCTTGGATACGTTTGCTGACTGCCTTTTGAGTCTTAGATCCGCCCCTGCTGCTTGTGTGCTTCCAGCTGGCGCTGACCAAGTGCCAGGACACCGTCATCGGCATTTCCGGTCGCATCAAGGGCATTTCCGGCGGCGAGATGAAGCGCCTGTCGTTCGCCTCCGAGGTGGGTATCTGAACAGACCTTGACATGACCTTGACCAATCAGGACCGACCTAAACATGACATTGACCTACCATCACCACCCTTGAACGACCTTGAATGACCATTAAACCTAGAGACGAAAAGTGGACATTTATTACAAAAGTCAGTACTCCCGAAGATGTCAGACCACGTTCTGTCGAAACGTCGAGACACTTCAGGATCCTTCAGGACCATCAATCTACTCGAATCAGAGCAAATTCGAGGAAACACCAACGACAGACTTGAAATTTGATGATAATTTTAACAATAAAAACCATGTTTGTTTGAACAAAAGAAGATAAGGAAATCACAAAATAGAATTGCCCTACCTGGCTTTAGCGATTGAATCTTATGAATCTCATGAATCTCATGAATCTCATGACGAATCTCGTGACTATTGAATGTTAACTTAATAATTATTACGATCAACGACCGCGATACCGAAGATACTCCATAGCAAGAGAAGCCGCCGCTTGACCTGCTTGTTGACCTGCTTGTTGACCTGCTTGTTGACCTGCTTGTTGACCTGCTTGTTGACCTGCTTGTTGACCTGCTCGTTGACCTGCTTGTTGACCTGCTTGTTGACCTGCTTGTTGACCTGCTTGTTGACCTGCTTGTTGACCTTCTTGTTGACCTGCTTGTTGACCTGCTTGTTCACCTGCTTGTTCACCTGCTTGTTGACCTGCTTGTTGACCTGCTTGTTGACCTGCTTGTTCACCTGCTTGTTCACCTGCTTGTTGACCTGCTTGTTGACCTGCTTGTTGACCTGCTTGTTGACCTGCCTATTGACCTGCTTGTTGACCTGCTTTGTGTCTGCAGGTGCTGACCGACCCGCCGCTGATGTTCTGCGACGAGCCCACGTCGGGGCTGGACTCGTTCATGGCGCAGAACGTGGTGTCCGTCATGAAGGGCATGGCGCTCAAGGGCAAGACGGTGGTGGCGACCATCCACCAGCCCTCCTCCGAGGTGTTCGCGCTCTTCGACAAGCTGCTGCTCATGGCCGAGGGACGCGTCGCATTCCTCGGCACCGCCGCGCACGCGTGCGCTTTCTTCAACGAGTAGGTGTCTTACGTCTCTCTTTCTCGCCTTATCTATTTATCTCTCTCTGAAGTTTACTGGTGTACTACGCACTGTTTTGACAGCTGGTCCTGCGGCACTGGTCTATAATGAAAGGGTGATGATGAACATAACCTATGGCTAGAAGGGAGGAGGGGAAACCCGGTGCCGGCACGTAGCCTACTCCTGTCGAAAAGCAGCGAGGAGACCACCGGCTTTACGTCCCTTCCGAAGGACGGTACAACTCGAACGACAGGATTCTTCCGCTAATCCGTGCTGTCGAGAGGTTGACAAGCAAGGCGAGTGAAGTTGTCGTACTGACTTCAAACCCTCCAACCTCTCTCCCGAACAGAACTGATCATGTTCTTGATGGTCACCCATCCAACAGCTAACTGAGCTGAGCAGGAAAAATGCACGTCCGAGGCAGCGAGGCAGGGATCTTGTGCGTCCAGATAGCACAGTAACAGAAAACAAAACTGACTCGGGTTTGTGTCAAACATCCAAGACTCCCAGCAGCCAGGTTAAGCAACATGGTCACCCATCTATATCTTAGCAGCCGGGTTAAGCAATATGGTCAACCATCCAAGGCATAGCAGCCTGGTTAAGCAAGACGGTCACCCATCCAAGACACCCAGCAGCCGGGTTAAGCAACACGGTCACCCATCCACCTAACACCCGTGTGCTCGTCTGCAGGCTTGGCGCGCCCTGCCCCAGCAACTACAACCCGGCGGACTACTTCATCCAGCTGCTGGCCGTGGTGCCGACCCGCGAGCAGGCTTGCCGCGAGACCGTCGAGATGGTGTGCGACGCCTTCGACCGCAGCGACGCCGGGCGACGCCTGGCCGCCGAGACCGAGACGCTGCCCGAGATACAGGTAAAGTTGGGTGTGTAGAGTGAATTTCAGCGTCCCAGCGTGCTTGGCTCAAAAGTTGGGGACATCAGGGAAGGAGGCGGTCGTGGCTGGGTTTGGGTCGATGTCAGGTTTTCTATCTCGGCAACCGCGAGTCGGACGTGAAATCCGACGAGACGCGCGTGTAGGGGATGAAAAGTTGGGTGTGTAGAGTGAATTTCAGCGTCCCAGCGTGCTTGGCTCAAAAGTTGGGGACATCAGGGAAGGAGGCGGTCGTGGCTGGATTTGGGTTGATGTCAGGTTTTCTATCTCGGCGACCGCGAGTCCGACCGGGCTGAAACTCGGCACGAGGGTAAAGGACGCCCGACGGAGACGATGCTGACAAGGAAATGATGATCGAAGCATGATTTGCTGGGTTTCACGAGCCGAGTCTCCAAGAATCGACAGCCTGTTCGACCTAACCTCCACGATGCGCAGATTAACAGCGGTAGAGACGTGTGGCCAGACTTCGAGGAACGCACGCTTTGAGCCGTCGGCTTCAGCCTCTTGTTCTCAACGACTCGTTGACTCTACAATTCTCAGAAGATTCTTATCACCAGGAAGGAGACCGCGTCAACATATAGACCACTACCTCTCTGTTGATAATAGATATCAATCCTCTTTCACAAATGTCCTACTTTATTTTCCCAGTGGAAATTTCAGTGAATTATCTAATTTGAAACATTTAACACCACGCTCTGCCCCCCAGGTTAAGATGGCGCTGGGCGGCGGCGTCGGGGGCAGCGTCGGGGGCGGCCTCGGGGGCGGTCTCTGGGGAGACGAGTACTTCCAACTGGGGGGCGCCGAAAAGCGGAGGTCGCCCTACAAGGCGTCCTGGTGCGCTCAGTTCAGCGCGGTCCTCTGGCGTTCCTGGCTCAGCGTCGTCAAGGAGCCCATCCTCATCAAAGTCCGACTGCTGCAGACCGTCGTAAGTCACCGCTGCTGCTTGCTTGCTTGCTTGCTTGCTTGCTTGCTTGCTTGCTTGCTTGCTTGCTTGCTTGCTTGCTTGCTTGCTTGCTTGCTTGCTTGCTTGCTTGCTTGCTTGCTTGCTTGCTTACTGCTGTTGCTGCTGCTGCTGCTAGGATAAGCAAATGACATCAGGCTAAACCTGCTAAGCCAAAAAGTCGACGTTGTCTGCAGATGGTCGCTGTGCTGATCGGAGTCATCTACTTCGGCCAGCAGAACAACCAGGAGGGCGTGATGAACATCAACGGCGCCATCTTCATCTTCCTCACCAACATGACCTTCCAGAACGTGTTCGCTGTCATCAACGTGAGTCTCCCCCCGTCGCTCCCCCCCGTAGCTACCCCTAGCTCATGGTGTAGGGCACCCTCCCTAAAGCCGGCAAACACCGGTGTCACTGCTGCTGCTAGTGTTGCTATACGCTGCTACGACTGTTGGCATTACTATGTGCCTTGCCTAATGCCAGTAAACACCGGTATCACTGCTGTTGCTAGTGTTGCTACGCTGCTACGATTGTTGGCATTACTATGTGCCTTGCCTAATGCCAGCAAACACCGGTGTCACTGCTGTTGCTAGTGTTGCCACGCTGCTACGATTGTTGGCATTACTATGTGCCTTGCCTAATGCCAGCAAACACCGGTGTCACTGCTGTTGCTAGTGTTGCCACGCTGCTACGATTGTGGGCATTACTACGTGCCTTGCCTAATGCCAGCAAAAACCGGTGTCCCTGCTGTTGCTAGTGTTGCTACGCTGCTACGATTGTTGGCATTACTATGTGCCTTGCCTAATGCCAGCAAACACCGGTGTCACTGCTGTTGCTAGTGTTGCCACGCTGCTACGATTGTTGGCATTACTATGTGCCTTGCCTAATGCCAGCAAACACCGGTGTCACTGCTGTTGCTAGTGTTGCCACGCTGCTACGATTGTGGGCATTACTACGTGCCTTGCCTAATGCCAGCAAACACCGGTGTCACTGCTGTTGCTAGTGTTGCCACGCTGCTACGACTGTTGGCATTACTATGTGCCTTGCCTAATGCCAGTAAACACCGGTATCACTGCTGTTGCTAGTGTTGCTACGCTGCTACGATTGTTGGCATTACTATGTGCCTTGCCTAATGCCAGCAAACACCGGTGTCACTGCTGTTGCTAGTGTTGCCACGCTGCTACGATTGTTGGCATTACTATGTGCCTTGCCTAATGCCAGCAAACACCGGTGTCACTGCTGTTGCTAGTGTTGCCACGCTGCTACGACTGTTGGCATTACTATGTGCCTTGCCTAATGCCAGTAAACACCGGTATCACTGCTGTTGCTAGTGTTGCTACGCTGCTACGATTGTTGGCATTACTATGTGCCTTGCCTAATGCCAGCAAACACCGGTGTCACTGCTGTTGCTAGTGTTGCCACGCTGCTACGATTGTTGGCATTACTATGTGCCTTGCCTAATGCCAGCAAACACCGGTGTCACTGCTGTTGCTAGTGTTGCCACGCTGCTACGATTGTTGGCATTACTACGTGCCTTGCCTAATGCCAGCAAAAACCGGTGTCCCTGCTGTTGCTAGCGTCGCCACGTGCTGCTACGATCGCTGTGCCTGCAGGTGTTCTGCTCCGAGCTGCCGGTGTTCATGAGGGAGCACCTGAACGGCACGTACCGCGTGGACGTGTATTTCCTATGCAAGACGCTGGCCGAGGTGCCGATATTCGTGTTCATCCCGTTGCTGTTCACGGCCATCACGTACCACGTGATCGGACTCAACCCCGCGTTCAACAGGTTCTGCATCGCCGGCGGCGTCATCATGCTCGTCGCCAACGTCGCCACCTCGTTCGGTTCGTTCTCTTTCTGTCTCTCTAAACTCTCTCCCATCTCACATCTCTGACTCTCCAGTCTCTAAACCAGCCCTAAGCCAAATCATATTATTATTAGTTGATCAATTATCTAACTTTTAGAAGTATTTTTTTTTCAAGCATTAGCACCTTCACCCTATGCCAGGGGTGCGAGGCTGGCATCAAACTCAGTACCTTGATATGTGCCAACCCAAGCAGGTGTCATGTTGCGATTATTTGTATCGAGCAAAACGTGGAAATCGACCGATTGGTGGATTACTGGTGTTTTAACGACGCACTGTTTTGACAGCTAGCCCTTGGCACTGGTCTCACGGCGTCAATGAATGAAAGGGTGATGATGAACCTAATCTAGAAGGGAGGTGGGGAAACCCGGTGCCGGCACGTAGCCTACTTTTGTCGAAAAGCACCGAGGGGACCACCGGCTTTACGTCCCTCCCGAAGGACGGTGCAACTCGAACGACAGGATTCCTCCGCAAATCCGTAATCCGAGCAGGGAGTCTAGCAAACAGCACGGCTCTGTATCTCAAGGGTCGACAGACTACAGGCTAGGATCGCCAGCCAGCTTGTTTGGCCCGCGTCGAACAGCAGGGAGTCTAGCAAACAGCAAGGCTCTGTATCTCAAGGGTCGACAGACTACAGGCTAGGATCGCCAGCCAGCTTGTTTGGCCCGCGTCGAACAGCAGGGAGTCTAGCAAACAGCAAGGCTCTGTATCTCAAGGGTTGACAGACTACAGGCTAGCAGCGCCAGCCAGCTTGTTTGGCCCGCGTCGAACAGCAGGGAGTCCAGCAAACAGCAAGGCTCTGTATCTCAAGGGTTGACAGACTACAGGCTAGGATCGCCAGCCAGCTTGTTTGGCCCGCGTCGAACAGCAGGGAGTCTAGCAAACAGCAAGGCTCTGTATCTCAAGGGTTGACAGACTACAGGCTAGTATCGCCAGCCAGCTTGTTTGGCCCGCGTCGAACAGCAGGGAGTCTAGCAAACAGCAAGGCTCTGTATCTCAAGGGTGGACAGACTACAGCAGGCTGGTTCAAGCGAGCCAAATGTTTGTTTACATTCTAGAGATTGGAATGCAATATTTGAAACACTTAGCAACTATGACCAACCCATTTCTAGCCTTACTCTGCACCCTGTACAGACATAATGCATGATCGTAATAGTCTCTCATCAATCCACGGCATTCAATAGACAAAAATATTAATTGCTGATACTCAAGGAGAGATTTGCTTTGTTTCGACCACAATATTCATCTCTAACGTTGTTTTAGCAGCACATTCCCTCCAGCACTCCAGCCGAGTCTTCATACCTACAAGTGGTTTCATTACATTGGCTCTTTAGACGAAATGTCGTTCAAGCTTTCTGACTTGTGTGAACTTGTGTGACAGCAGACAACAAACAAGCAGACAGCAGACATCAGCCCTCTGTCTCCCAGTGTGTCAGGAGATTGCGTTCCATTGAAAGCTGGTGTTACCTACCTTTTATTAGCGGACGTTATGTGTACAGCTTTGGCAGCCAGGGAAGACAGCTGACCAAGTCACACATTTCACACATTACACAAATTTCACGCGCGGCGTGACACACACTGAACACGAATTACTGATCACAAGCTACGCACGCACGTTTGTGTAATATTGCAAGCGATTCACTCAAGTACCTACACGCAGTTTTCAAAATGTCGGGACTATTTGCCTGTCAGAACATGAGAAACGAGATGAAACCTTTACCACGCAGGCCACAAATTGTACACAGAAGTTACAATAGAAAATAAGACTGTGACCTGTGAGCAATATTGCAATATATTCCACTGAAAGTGAAGCGTGTAGCAATGAAATGAATTTGTTGCAAATGTCTGCGTTCGACAGCGGGTGACATGACACTACGCCATGACAATTGACTGGAATCCCAAAGCCTACCGGATCGCCGCACGTGCCGAGTTAAAAAACACGATCTACAACTCGCGTCGCACGCTTCGAAGTCTACGAGATGCCAATTTGACGACTCAATTGACAGAGGACGCGATTCAAGCATCGATCCGGCCGGAAAAGCACTTTTAACCGGTTAAAATAAGAAAAAACACTCGCACTTGCAAAGCACGAAAAAAATGGACCTGTTACAGCCGCGCGCTGATACCGAACTGGCCGCCCGTCGCGCGGCGGACTACTTACTTTACCTGCCGTTCACAAACAGGCCGCAGAAAAAATAGTTCCACCCGAAATGGACGAAATTTTTTCAAAAAAATGTCTGTATTTTTCCGGTCAGGTTACCTGATCTCGTGCATCTCGTCGAGCGTGTCGATGGCGCTGTCCATCGGGCCGCCCGTCGTCATCCCGTTCCTCCTCTTCGGCGGCTTCTTCCTCAACGCAGGGTGAGTCTCTTCAGCGTTAGAGTTGAGCAACATTGCACCGGGTCACAAGCTGGATGGGTGACCGTTTCAGACCGTTCTGTCTGCTGAGAGGTTGCAGGGTTTCAAGCCGGTGCAACAGCTTCACTCGCCTTGCTTGTCAACCCCTCGACGATCAATGACAGGCTTAGGGCGAAGCTAACCTACAGCGAGCTGAGGGTGAAGCTAGCCTAGCAGCGAGCTGAGGGTGAAGCTAACCTAGCAGCGAGCTGAGGGTGAAGCTAACCTAGCAGCGAGCTGAGGGTGAACCCGGTGCCGGTGAATGACAGGCTGTTGATTGTGTCAACAGGTCGGTGCCGGTCTACTTCAAGTGGCTCAGCTACCTATCGTGGTTCAAGTACGGCAACGAGGCGCTGCTGATCAACCAATGGGAGGGCGTCGACATGATCGACTGCACCGACGCCAACACCACGTGTCCGCGGAACGGTCACGTGGTCCTCGAGACGCTCAACTTCAGCGAGGACAACTTCGCGTTGGACGTGTGGTGCCTGCTGGCGCTGATTGCCGGCTTCCGGTTCCTGGCGTTCTTGGCGCTGCTGGCGCGGACGTGGAGGAGGGAGTAGTGCCGCGGGGCGGGGGGACTTGGCTAGCGCGGTCCAGATCTTGTAACACACATGCCATTCGATCAACATTCGATCAACATTGGTTGTCACATTGGTTGTCAACAAGAACTTGTTTGATTCGCGTTGTGGATGAGCGTTGTTTG
Source organism: Nemurella pictetii (assembly GCA_921293315.2). Lineage (NCBI taxonomy): Eukaryota > Metazoa > Arthropoda > Insecta > Plecoptera > Nemouridae > Nemurella > Nemurella pictetii. The sequence goes on along the minus strand of OV121125.1, from coordinate 2,862,106 downwards.
AACGATGCTGATTGAACAAGCTTCAATGTTTAATTGGTTGAACCAGAGTTGATTTGGCGGGGAAAAACTGGATTTTGTTTTCAAACAACTTAAGGACGTCGTTTTTAACAGAAGCGTTTATTTGAAAGCAATGAAATTTTTACACAGTCGTCATGTTATAAGGTTTGACATTTTTGGAAAGTTTTGTCGAAATATTTCAAATTGTTTGGCCTCTAGAGTGGGATACGTGATCTCTGAACTTCATCCCAGAAGTTTGCTAAAAAGTTGTTCAGTGAACAAGTAGGAGTTCACTACTCAAACCACTAAACTTCAAAAGCAGTGAACTTCAACAATTCAATCTGGTGAACAAGGAAGTTCAGAGATCGTAATACCGGCCCTCAAACAGATTAATACAAATTTTCATGTGAACAAGTCTTAAGATGGTTTTCCACTTTGGATCTGTTTTAAAACATTTCTTGTTACCATGACATTTATCTAACTCTGAGGTTGGAAAAGATTTATCAATCACTGTTCAAATACAAAGATTAATTATAATTATTTGCTTAACAGTTGATTATTTCCGTTGCCTTTCGTAGCGTTTTCAATACGGTCAGGTTTAAAAACGCAGCGTTGTATTTCACCAACGCATCGCAATCTGTACATAATTTAATGCGATCAGTGCTTTGTGTTGTGTACTTGTAAGTCATGGTTCTGTGAGATTGGACGTAATGTTGTTACGTTTAGCTACGTACAGCCAAGATATGGTTGAACATCGGAGTGCTGCTCCTGCTGTTTCAACTAATGAAACCTTCGACGAGGCAATTAAGTGATAATGGCACACTGAACTTTTGTACGTGCAATTAGCTGTCGACTTTAATTGGGTGTCTTCATTATCACCCAGTGTCCATCATTATCTGTATTTGATTGTTTAATATTTATGACATCGTTGTGTTCATTGGGTATACACGGATTCACCCATTCCTTTCAAAATTACGCCATGGCACCCACTCGCTGAAGCCAGGCAGAGCAATTCGGGTTGTGATTTCCCTGTCTTCCTTTGTTATTTAGCAGAGATAATTTATATCTTTTTACAAACTGGTAGCACGTCCAGTGGGTATCTGACGTCATTTTTCTCTGAGTGGAATAGATTTTCAAATAGATTTATTATCGCAATAGATTTTCAAACAGCTACAACTTTTTTACCATTATGTATAAAATTAAAAATACAAGAAACACTTGTAAAATCTAAGTAATAATTAATTTCAATGTTGAAAGTTATATTTATACAACTTTTTAAAGAGATCAACACACAGAATCGAATGCTTAAACAGGCTGCTATAAAACAATAAGAAAATAAACAGATTCAAGCAATGTTGACCGCTTTTGTAAAAATATCCCGCCTTATCCTTACTTCTCCCAAAACCCCGAGATATCGTCTCGAAAAACACCCGACATTTCAAGTGAATTACCAACTAAACCAACTTAACTGCAGCAAATTTAACTATTAACAACAGATCAAGTCCCAATGAAAGATAAATTTACTTTTACAAACAAAATATCCATTCCAAACACCCCGGTATTTTCACCTGTCCGGGTCTATGCATTATCCAGTTATCCTACACGGACAACCGCCTGTGAAATCGATATTGAATTCTCCTTCAAAACTTGGCACAGATACAAATTAAGAAATGGATATTTCACTTCTAATTATAAATCCGAGCTATGTTTCGTACACTAGCGCTCCTGGCGGGAAGGCGAGATAAAACCAGCCGACATAACCTCACTCCTTGGCCCCGCCCCTCACCGACCCCCTCCCGAAGCCCCGCCCCCAAAACCCGACCGCCTCCTTCGCCCGCTCCCCCGCGGCCAGCTCCTCGACGGCCTTCCTCACCTTCGCCAGCTGCGTCTCGACGCCGCTCAACGCTCGGCTCAAGACGTCGACGCCGGCGTCCCGACCGCTCCGCTTCGCTCCTTCGCCTTCGTCGTAGCAACCCGTCAGCTGCACCTCCGGCCGGTTCAGCCCCTGGCCGTGGTTCTTGACGTGGAACGCGACGCGCTGCCCCCGCCGCAGCCGCAGGTCCAGCGTCGCCTCCATCGCCTTCCTGCCGACCAGGTTGGCCACCTCGACGGGCCCGCCCGAAGGGGCGTCAACTTCCACCAGCACCGACACGTCCAGCAGCTCGGGATTGGCCAGCCCGTGGGGGGCGGCGACGCGAGCTCGAGTCACGTGGATCGAGCGCTCGAGGGGGCGGGGCTTGGATGCGGGGCCGCCGCCCTGCTCCGTCACCGTCACGCCTGCGGGGGAGGATGCGATTTTATTCAACGCGTTTGTTGGCGATTGGTCTTTCTAGGTTTGTGTGGGGTCGAACTTAGCAGTGGCAAGCACGGGTTATCTTTGTTATTAGAAACTGGTGGCTAATCCTAGGAGTATCCTTACGCACTGGGATTTTCACCTTATATAGCGTCACTAGATTCAGCGCCTTCTATGTTCATTCATAGTCCTGTTTCTATCTCCATGGAGCCCCGTTATAATCGGGGTTGGTCGAGTTGTTGGCGTGTGATTGCAGCATAGCGTCACTAGATTCACCGGCTTCTACGTTCATTCATAGTCCTGTTTCTATCGGCATGGAGCCACGTTATAATCGGGGTTTGTCGAGTTGTTGGCGTGTGATTGCAGCATAGCGTCACTAGATTCACCACCTTCTACGTTCATTCAAAGTCCTGTTTCTATCGGCATGGAACTATTTGTCAAAACATTTGTCTACAGAAATAATAATAAACTGGCAATGGGGCGGTTTCAGTCAACATCATAATATCATGAACACTGTAGCGAGAATATAGGAATACCACTTCACATATGAATGCAGAAGACCTTTTGGGTTATGGTTATAATATATAAGTTAGTTTATTCAATCCTATTCTTTACATAGTACGCGGTTCCAGACTCATTCGTCTCCGCCAATATCCATAGGTTCCTTCCTAGCCCTATTCCCTATTCCTTATCTCCCTCCCAAGTTCCTAACCCTGTGATTGCTCTCCAAGCAATGTTCTTCCTGTCGAAATGCTCGACTTATATAGTCGGTCAAAGCCACATGGTGATCCACTGCCATGTGGCTGCAAGACATAGGATGAGACTAGATTCAGTTGTTGGTGATGGCAGCCAACGGTTGCCATGGTAACATCTGGCTATCTCGTCCTGTGCCTTGCAGTACCTCCCCCCTTTTTGACAAAAATATATACAATATTATTTTTACAATACAATTTCCCCATTTTTACAAGACTTTGTAACACAATGACTATATGGTTCTTTCTTGATCTTGATGTTGTTCTCCGTCGTCTGGCTCGCTGGGTTGTTTCCCATCTCGATCCGGTCCATGGCATCCATGTAGTCGATCCCGAGGCAAGCCCATTTTGATCGGTTCGCCCGTGAAGAATTTGGGATAAAATAAATTGTAATGTCTGAAGGAATTCTTACATGGGTTATCTTTGCTAGTTATGAATTTTAAAAAGATGACACTATATATCGTGTTATCTAAGGGTGTAAGGTTTAACAATTTTCATATTTGGAAACTTATAGTGAAGGTGTAGGTGATGGTATAGGCGAGATGAGTGGTGGAAGATCGTAAAAACCTCGTATTGATTTGAGGGTGTTGTTGTTTTTTCTTTGTGTATGTTTTTTGTTCTTCCTTCTTGCCATATTTCTTAATCTTACTCCTTCCTCACTTCGCCAAATATAATTTTCTTTCACGTCCACCAAATCTAGCGTCTTCACGATATACTCCATGATTACACTTTTGTTTTTTGCGAGATTCACTGCTATACGGTGACTCATTTCACTGCTATATAGAACTCTTTTTTATTCAAATTTGACAGTTCATAGCATTCTTTTGTTTCTTAGGTCGTAACTATGATTTTTTGTTTCGTTGTACAAAGATAGTTGATCAATGTTACATACTGCAAACTTGTTTTTTGATCCTATTTTAAATAGTTTGTATGTGTTAGTCCCCACTTTGTCTGTTACTTCCCATGGTCCATCTCTTTTAGGAGCTAGTGACGCACATATGTTCTTCCTTGCATTGCTTAATATGTGTATCGCCCTTAATACTTTCTGACCTATTTCCAATGTTTTGCCGATGTGTAATTTATCGTATTCTTGGCGCTGAATTTCGTATGCATCACTCTTATGCTCATTTACTAAAAGTGTCATTAATTTTATCTTCTCTTTTAGTTCTTTTGCATAACTATGAATTTCTTGACCCGTATTTTCGCCTTCTTCTGTATCTGTTGGTGATCTTATTTGCTCACCAAAGGTTAATTCTGCTGGGCTAAACCCTGTTGTTTGATGAACTGCAGTGCGAAGCGCAAAAGAAATTGCTTTAAGATATTTGTCCCACTCTGTATGATTGCTTGAAGTTAATGCAACTAGACATTGTTTGATATTACGATTCGTTCTTTCACATGGATTTCCGCATGGACGATAAGGTACTGTTTTTCTAGGTGATATTCCTAGCTCTTCGCAACAGTCTTTCCATAGTTTTCCTATAAACTGTGGTCCGTTATCACTTCGAATTCTTGTCGGGAAACCGTATCTAACACAATAATCTATTAAACATTCGGTTACTGTTCCCCCAGTTGCTTTACGTAGTGGGTACAACTCCATGAAGTTTGTATAGTCATCAACTATTACGAAAATATATGAATTTTTTGATTTTGATAGTGGATATGGTTCCATAAGGTCGCATGATATGTCAAAACCTCTTCGCGTTGATATTCTGCTTGCCATATTTCCGTATGGTTTCCTATTTATTGCTTTTATTTTCTGGCATACTTTACATTTGTTTATGTAATTTGCTACTTCGCATTTCATATTTTTCCATGAGTATTTATCTTGAATTCTTCGTAATGTCTTAAAGATTCCCATATGTCCTGCTAATGCATGGTCATGGTTTGACGAAATTATTTTTGTTTTCAAAACATTTGGTACTAATGTTCTGAATTTGGATGTAGGGAAACCTCCTGGGAAATATCTTGACATTAAACCATCTTCTTCTATGATGTATGTTGGGTTTTTGTTTTTTCCTTCTGTGATTTCTTTTCTTAATTTTTTTAATATTTTATCCTGTTGTTGGTATTCTATCCACGTCTGTCTATCTGTTAAGTCTGTAGTATCGATTGTTGTTAATAACACTGCTTGTGCATTGTTTTGTTTATTTTCGGATTTATTTATTTGTTTATCGCCCTCGAAGGTTAGATACCCATATTTCCCTTGTTTCGTCAATTCTTCTATTGTGTCTTCTATTGGGAATACATCGTCAACTTTTCTTGATCCTGACAAACTTATTTGTGTTTGTATTGGTGCTCTGCTCAACGCGTCGGCAACATAATTTGACGATCCTTTCCTATACTTGATTTCGCAATCTAAACCCATCAGTCGCATTGCCCAGCGGCGTATTCTTCCTTTTGGCCAGTCTGAAGTTAGCATCGTCTTCAATATGTTGTGGTCTGTTTCTATTGTGAAATGACTAAATTCCACATATGGCAGGTAATGGTTGACGCTCCAAACTACAGCTAGGGCTTCAAGCTCTGATACTGTGTAATTTATTTCTCCTTTCGTAAGTCCTCTACTTGCAAAAGCGACTGGTCTCACACCATTTTCATGATTTTGCAACAGACAGCTCCCTAATCCTTCGTGTGATGCGTCTGTTTGAATTATAAATTCTTTATCCATGTCGGGTAGTGCTAAACATGTCTCTGCGGTTATTTGGTTTTTCAAGTCGTCAAACGATTTCTGTTGGATTTCGCCCCAAACCCATTTAGTGTTTTTTTTTAGTAGCGTTGTTAATGGTAGTGCTATTTTTGAGAATGACTTTATGTAGTTCCGTAAAAACCCTGCCAATCCTATCCAGCGTTGTACCTCCTTGGCATTTGTAGGTGTTTTATAATTCTTTATAGATGCAACCAAGTTTTTGTCTGGGGTCACTTCTCCTGGTGTCACAACATGTCCTAAGAATTTTAGCGTTTGCGTGCATAACTGTACTTTACTTGGGTTAATGGTTAACCCAGCTTCCTTTAGTCTGCTTAGTATCTCTTCCAGGTGTTGGAGATGATCATCCCATGATTTTGAGTATATGATAATATCATCCAAAAATGCCATTGAATAATTATTTGCTGCACCTTTTGCCAGTACTTTGTCTATCATTTTTTGGAACGTATATCCGCTGCCACGGAGCCCCATCGGCATACGTTTGTATCTGAATGTTCCCCTGTGCGTTATAAATGCCGTACGATGTCTATCTTGTGTCTTGACGCTTATCTGATGATAGCCTTGACTTAGGTCTAACACCGTAAAAACTTTTGCTGTGCCTAGTTGAGCCAGTGTCCAATCAATCCTTGGCATTATGTAAGGCTGTACTTTTGTTTTTTTGTAATTGTACTTGTACGTGTACTTGTATTGTAATTGTAATTGTAATTGTACTCTGTAATCTATTGTAAGCCTTTTTCCTCCATCTTTTTTGTCCACTATTACTGGTGCACTTCCCCATCCATTTTTGTTGGTGCATGGTTCTATGATGTCGTCTTCCAATAATTTGTTAATGCATTTATCCAGAATTATTCTCTTTTTCTCATTCACTGGTCTTTGCGCGCATCTACTGGGTGTTTCTCCATCTGTGTTGATACTATGTTCGATAAATGTGCATAGGCCTGGTTTTTTCGTGAATGTGTTCCTGTTATCAAGTACTACTTTTATAATTTGTTTTTTCGTTTTTTCTGGGCATTTTGTGATTTTGAATGATTGAATTATTTTTGCTATTTCGTCTTCGTATATTATTTGGCATGATTCTTTTCTCTGATCTTGTACGAAAGGATTCATGTTCAGTTTGTTATTTCCTACTGTCCATCCTTTTTCTTTGATATGTATCGACATATTTGTTTCAGCAATAAAATCTCTTCCTAGTACTATGCTTCTACATAAACCTGGTAATAAGGCAAATGTATGTTTCTTACTTTTTCCTGCCCATTTTACGTTTATTTTAATTTTTCCTTTGCAGTATGTTTGTCCTGTCGCTAATGTGACTGCTACAGGGTATTCTTGGATATTCCATCCTTGTTTTTTACTCATTTCTATGAATCGATCGCCTAGAAAACTTATGGATGATCCAGTGTCAAGCATTGCGTTGTGCTCTTCTCCTGCTATTTTTATTCGTATTAGTGGTTCATCTATTCTTTTGATTTTTTCTATGGTCGTGCTAAGTTTCTCTTCTTTTTGTGTAAATTTTGTACTGTTATTGGTTTTTCCGTGATTTTCTGTATGTCTGATACAGTTCCTTAAGAGCCAGCTAAAGTCAGCTTAAAAGCCTAAAATGCAGAGGTCCACGTAATTACTTTTCCTGCCCCCTAAATTGATCCCAATATTTTTGAAAAAAAATCAGTGTGTAGAGGAAGAGTACTCCGACCCGCCTAGTAAATTTTAATTGAGATCGGATGGAAAATAAAACAACCAGAGAAGAAAGAAAAGTGGTGTTTTCGTTTAAAAAACACCCACAAAAAGTCCCAAATTCAAGATCTATTTGTGAACAAAGTAAACGTCCGATCGACACGAGCCTTTACATCGCGTGTTAGAAATTTTTTCAACTATTCACTGATTTTTTTTCATAAATATAGGGAACATTTTAGGGGGCAGGAAAAGTAACCACGTGGACCTCTGCACTACCAAAAATTTCCGTGTGAGAAAGCTAATCTTTCACGGATTAGACCCGATGGAAATAATCTTCCAGTTTTACTGCCTCGTTATCAGCATGAGAAATAAAAACACTCGTGGAGATTATACTTGCACAACCCGACACCGAGTTCAATAGAAAGTTAATAAAAAAGGATATCGATACAAATCCGTGTTTCATACTGTTTTATCGATACGACTGGATTCGTCTCTGCTTGCAGATCAAAAGCAATGTTGAAATGAAAAAATCCGACGAAAATTACCGATTAATATGCATCATTCCTTCACCCACTGCTCTGTAAACCTAGTTGGGTGGGTCTCACTCAACTTTTCTACTCAACTTTACTCAATCTATCAGTGCTCTAAAACTGAAACTTGTGTTACGCACGTTTGTATTGATCTTAGAAGGAAATCCGATAATAATGAAAATCGATATATTGGGTGTCCGATATTTTTCATTGCTTGCTTGGGTCTAACAAATATAGTTATTTTGTATTATTGTGTAATTTTCGGAATTGCATGATTGTCAAGTCGGAAGAGAAGTGATTCTAGGAAGTCGGCACTCGGCATGCTGACGCTAGTTAGCGATAAAATTTAGTCGGCGTAAGATATGGCCGATGACGGCTCGTTCCGTGGAGACAGAGTGTTTTTATAGATCAAAAAGTATATTTTATTCACTAAACAAAGCAATGTTGCTTAAACTAACCATCATCGTTTGTATTCAATTCAATTTCAATTTCAATTTCATCTTCATTTTATTCTGCATCACAAGCATGCATACAGGGTAGAAAAAAAAATGAAAATAGCAAAAGCCCGCGTAACACTCATAACTAATTGAACAGTTCATACAGCACAGACATGCGAACCCGTTAGTCTTTGTGCTATTTTGTTATATACACTACGAAGTGGTTCACATTCGAACGTGTTGAAAGGAACGAGGACTTCTGGCTTGAGAAGATGGAAGCGCGCCTTTGTTGGTGAGTGAGAAAAAATATATGCTCGATCTCTGCTGGGAGTGACTATTGGTAGACGCTGATGAATCTATAATTTTTGTTTGTTCTAGGTTTTATAACAAGTGCCTAGTCATTGAAATTTGCAACCCGCAGTACAGTAAACGAATGTTGAAGACAGACATCCGAGATCCGAGATCCGCGATGCGTTGTTGAAGCCCGTGCTGCGGCTCAAAACGCCAAAGACATGAAAGCCGCCGCGAAATTGCAGAGGAAAAGTGCGAAGGCGCAAACAGCCAACAAATAAATCGGCAACGGAGTGTTTCCGATCCATGGCTCCATGCAATCGATGTATATTAATTGAAACTAATATGTAGTACGTATTCAAAAATATAATTATTATTTCGTTACTTTGTTCGGAATCAGATAAGTTTCAAAATGACACTTTTGTGGCGTTAAAATGTTCGTCTGCGTTCAAGCATTGTGAAACGACGCATCGATGACTGCATACTAAGTCTAGTTATGCTCTTTGAGCAGACTTTTTTGAAGAAACAACCATGTTATTTCTTAGTGTTCGTCACAAGAATGTGATTTCAACCATGGTGGAAAAAATTAATTTTCATAATGTTATGGGTTAAAATCACGCCAGAAGATCGAATAAAAAAATGTGTTCCATGTACTGTCCATCAAAAACACGATGGTATCAATAAAATTAATCGCAAACAAATACTGATTGATTTGTATTCTCGGCATCTACTACTCAATGAAAGTTTGCTTGCGGAATGCTGTTCAGCAATGTTTACAACAAACTCGACACAGGATTAGAGCGGCTTATAACGTGACGTACTACCAATTCTTTGCCGTGATTGAAAATGTGCTGCAGTAAAGCCAATAAGTGCACTAGAACTTTGATTCAAAGTATCATACAATCTGCTGACAAATATGAATCCAGCCGTGTCATTTAAATCACGAAAATCGAGAAAAAGCAGATTTTTTTCATTTTGATGATTAATCTTGGTTATGCAAGAGTCGCAGATAAGTGCCAGCGTTTATAATCCGTGGCTTCTTATGATTACTGCCACAGATTATTATGTTTTTCGTTATCGTATCGGGTTACAACCTATGTAGACTCTTAATTGCTATGGTCTTCCGTATTTTGTATTTCTTGGACAGTTCCGTGCAAAATGATTTCTATCGTTGCACAACCAGCAAACTAATTGATTTCTTCTCTCGTTTTGACTAGTATACTGTCTTCTATCGCCTGTCGTGCTTCTATTCTGACGTGAAGACCATGGGTACACATGTGCGGTCATAAATGGGTCTAGAGCTTCCTGATTTACGTATTGATGGTACTCTGTAGTCGGTTTTTGCCATGGTGGTTGTTGGATTCTATACCTTGGTGCCGCGGCTACTTCTGGTATTACTCCTTGCGATGGTTTCCAAGCTAGTGATGGTTCAATGCATAATGTTGCTGGTGGTGGTGGACGGTAAGCTCTTTCCATTAAGATTTCTCTTTGTATATTTGGAGCTTCATATGACATTTCTTGGAGGGTGTTGAAATTTTTTCCGCTTAAGTGTTTTCTAAATTCAGGATGCATCTGTCTGATTACTCGTTTTATTTTGTCTGACTCCGATATATTTTCATTCATTCTGTCATAGTATCCTGCAATGACTTGGATATATGATGATAACGGTTCGGATGGGTGTTGTGTACGCATGTTTAATTCTTCTTTCAATATTTCGTCGTAATTGACTGCTTCGAACTCTCTTTTAAACTTGTCTTTAAAATCTTCCCAGTTATTGAATTTTCCCATGAATATCCACCAGCGTAATGCTGCGTCTGTTAGTGCAACCGGCATTGCTCTTTCTAATAGCTCAGTCAACGGCATTGTTTGTGATTTGGCAAACCGTTCTATCTGGTCCAAAAAATCCCCTGGAGTTTTTTCATCTTGGTGTCCTTTATAGGTTGGTAACGAAATTCGTAATGATGCCCATGCTTCTCTTGCTCTGCTATTCTCTGATGTTGCTTGTGACGGTGTTGTAGATGGTAGTGCCAGTGTTCTTAACCCTGTGCTGATGGCTTCTTGATCTAGTATCTCGTCTTGTGTATCCAAATTCAATATCTCCTTTAGCAATGCTGTCGGTACTTCCGTATACTCCATTTTTGCTTTTCTTGTCTGTTTCTTTTCTTTGTTTATTCGCTTCATTTGTCCCTATAAAATTTTCGCTTCTTACTTTACTACCTATAGTTTCCCTGGGTTATAAATCTTAATTCGTTTTGGTCTGCCTGAGAGCGGTCAACATTCTAACCACCGAGCTCAGACATTCCCCTTAAGCTCCTGCCTACTCTTATGTGTTTTCAGGGGCGGCTCGTCCATAAGGGCAGGCAGGGCGTCGCCCTGGCGGGAAAAGAGGGAAAGGAGAGAAGGAAAGAGACATAATTTTTTTGTGGAAATTCAAATTTTGCAATTTTGGGCTGATGTTAATATTTTGCAATCAATTTCTTAATATCAACTGTCCAGATCAATTAGGACGGCGTTTCGCTCGTGACGCCTGGTGGCGCGGCGCGGAGCGGCGCCGCTAACGCAACGCCGCGCGGGCTCGTCCGGAACTCGGGGCCACATTTTTTGGCCCCGACCGCGCCAATGCTATCGGTATAGGAAATCGCCAGGCAGCGCGGACGGTGGATTTACGGTTTAACGCTTGGGAGGTGGGCTGTTATGAGGAGAATCCGGCGTCGCCCCGAGCTTGCACGTATTACACAGATCAAAAACATTAGCTAGGCTGGCTACCTCTGCTATCCACCAAGGTCGTAAACGGAGGGTGCAGACTCGAGAAAATATGAATATACAACCCAACCAACTTGTCACAGATTATGAGTTCGGCAAGGTATGTTTTAATTTTATTGCAGACTCCAATAAAATCGAATTTGTTCCTAAATGCCGACACAACATGCGTTTCGATTTTGCTTTCAGCGTAGAATGGAATTTTCGAAGAAATAATTTGCAGCCCACGAAGGTTTTTGCTGGTAAGCGGTAAAATGGTATTTATTGTAAAACTCAATTAGGTATATGATCACAAGGAAATATGAAATCTGGACACCACATGTTCGGTATCTATCATAAAATTAAATCATTAAAAATCATTAAATCATTTTGCAGAAGAAGACATTAACTACGTGTTTTAGAAAGGTCTCCTGGCCCAAATTAATTTACGAAAACGCATAGATTTGCGTCTAAAATGACCGTGAATGCAATTTTTTTTTGGGGGCTGTGCCCCCAAAACCCCCTTTTTTTTGGGTCGCCTTTTTAAATAAAATATACTTTTGCCCCGGCTAAAATAAAAGTCACCAGCCGCCACTGTGTGTTTTGGTCTGTACTGAGAGCGGTCAACATTCTAACCACCGAGCTCAGAACATTCCCCCTAAGCTTCTGATTTCCTTCTATTTGATTTTACTTATAAATTCGTTTTGGTCTGCCTGAGAGCGGTCAACATTCTAACCACCGAGCTCAGACATTCCCCCTAAGCTCCTGCTTACCCTTGTGTGTTTTGGTCTGCACTGAGAGCGGTCAACATTCTAACCACCGAGCTCAGAACATTCCCCTTAAGCTCCTGCCTACCCTTATGTGTTTTGGTCTGTACTGAGAGCGGTCAACATTCTAACCACCGAGCTCAGAACATTCCCCCTAAGCTTCTGGTTATTATTCCTATATTTTGCTGTGGTTCCTTTTTTTTTTTTTTTTTTTTTAACTATCCCGGACGAGCCCCCAACTGTAGCGAGAATATAGGAATACCACTTCACATATGAATGCAGAAGACCTTTTGGGTTATGGTTATAATATATAAGTTAGTTTATTCAATCCTATTATTTACATAGTACGCGGTTCCAGACTCATTCGTCTCCGCCAATATCCATAGGTTCCTTCCTAGCCCTATTCCCTATTCCTTATCTCCCTCCCAAGTTCCTAACCCTGTGATTGCTCTCCAAGCAATGTTCTTCCTGTCGAAATGCTCGACTTATATAGTCGGTCAAAGCCACATGGTGATCCACTGCCATGTGGCTGCAAGACATAGGATGAGACTAGATTCAGTTGTTGGTGATGGCAGCCAACGGTTGCCATGGTAACATCTGGCTATCTCGTCCTGTGCCTTGCAACACAACATCAGAAACTTAATTTTGCTCACAAAAAAACCAGAATATCAACTGTTTTTCTTCCTTAACTAACAAACTCTGACAAACTTCTTGCTCCTCCCGAGGCTAGTTTAGTTATTTATTTACCAGATTGATTATCCAATGATATTGTTGCGTCAATAAACGGGTACAGTTTACCAGTACACAAAATTACATTAAATAATGTTAAATTAACATTGTGTACCTTATATTAAAATCATCGTATTGGTGTCAACTAAAGCAGATAGAACGAATGAAACTTGGAAGACTCACCCCAAAATGACTTGCTGGTCATCGCCCTAGATCGCGGTAGAACACAACTGTGAATCCGGGGATCTCTCGTCTCGTTTCTCAGCGAGGTCTGCTTTGCGAAACCCGGACCAACGCCGTGGGAATCTCGCGGGTGAGTGCTTGCCAAAACAACCTCGTGGCTAGGATTGAGTAAGGCACTCATGGTGTCATACTCGTTCACTGTCATCGATATCCATGTCCCATCTCTTAGACAATGGCCCACGGTGAATCTACACAAATCCACCATTAATCATCTTCTGATTGATCCCTCATTCTTTACGAGTCAACAAGGAACGTAGCTTTGTGCAATACACCTATTACATTCAATCAAAATTCTATCAAAATTACGTCATGATACCCACTCGCTTAAGCCAGTTAGAGCAATTCGGGTAGTGATTTCCCTATCTTCATTTGTTATTTAGCAGAGCTAATTAATACTATTTTCCAAACTGATAGTATGTTCAGTGGGTATCTGACGTCATTTATCTCTGAGTGTAATAGGTCTAGTAGCAATTAGCAGGAAACAACGCGTTGATTGATTCGTTAAAGTCGGAAACAGGAAGTTGGTGATTTAATTGGCCCGATGACAGCAACAGGAAGTGACAGGTGTGTTGGGCGGTTATCTGCACTCGATTTGTCACTCGAATCCTGACTAGAATCACGATCGCATTATAAATTCAAGACCGCGACGGCTGGATTACGTTGACATTATACCCGGGGGCTTAAAGTTATGCTTTCCACAAAGCGAATCCATGTTCAATGATCCAGTTTTAAATGCCATGTTAGTTTGTGATGTTTAAAGTTCTTTAAGATCTAGAACTGATTTGTGACAATAGGATGCAATTTCACAACCGGCAACAGTTTCAAACACAGAACAGCTGGTTTTCTGCTTCAGAAATAAAACTAACTAATAATCATAACTAAAAAAACAAAAAAAATTGCATAAGACTTTGTGGTTCTTTGAGAAAAGTGTCCTGGGAGTGATTTTGTAAATATTTTGTTCGAGAAGTCTTCTCGATGAGAGCGTTGATTAGTTCCGTTAAAGACATTGACAGGTTCCCATCGAACAATCCCACCTTCTCTTATTCTAAGCAACAAACTCAAAAGACGGAAAACTTTTACTATATTTTAAAACAAAATGAACGCCATACATGAAAATGTGTTTGCAGCTAGGTTTGGTTCTTTCAATAAATAACAAGTTCTATCTAAACTCCCGCCTCTAAGTGCAAGCTTCGCTAACAAACATACGAAGTGCCGATGATGGAATCTCTTCGGGAGATTTGCTGGCAACCAACAGGGGCTTGTCGTGATGTTGAAGACCAACGATTCTACCGTCTCGCTCTCAACGCTTTGTCTGCTCAATCATCTGAAAGAATACCAAGAAATTTGCAGATTCTGATGATGAACCTAACCTATGGCTAGAAGGGAGGAGGGGAAACCCGGTGCCGGCACCTAGCCTACTCCTGTCGAAAAGCACCGAGGGGACCACCGGCTTTACGTCCCTTCCGAAGGACGGTACAACTAGAACGACAGGATTCCTCCACTAATCCGTGCTGTCGAGAGGTTAACAAGCAAGGCGAGTGAAATTGTCGTGCTAACTTCAAACCCTCCAACTTCTCTCCCGAACAGAACTGATCATGTGCATGATGGTCACCCATAAAATAGCTAACTCAGCGCGATGTTGCTTAACTTGGGTGATCTCACGAGAACCTGTGTTTCCAACGTTGCCAAACTGTTACCTGTCGGGTGTCCGCCAAGGTCACCGGCTTGTGGGCGGCGGCCAGGGTTCGCGCAGCTGCGCAGCACGACCGGTACGCTGCGTACTCGGCGGCCATCTTGTCGCGCGTCACGCGCAGGCGCAGCCGCAGGCACTCCGCAAACGCGTCTGCGCAACGGACAGGGTTAAAGCGGAGCGTTCCGCTCTTGCAGTGACGTCACCGGCGAGGGCAAGGTTTGGTGCAAGTCCTGCCATTGACGTCACCCAAAAGCAAGAATTGACCCGATTCCGAAGTAAAAGAAAAAGAAAAAGTTGTTGAAAATGGGGCCTTCAAATACATTTTGAAAAATAGACTTCAGTCATCTTGGAGAAATGTAAAAATTAATTACTATTTGGCTTACAAATGTCTGTGTGATTGACTATCTCTGACAGGCCATCAATCTTGTACAACTGACTCATTTCTATAAATTGACCTTCTATGAAAAGCCATATTTCAGTATTCATACTGAAGATACTAAAATATGTGAAAAATCTTGTCAATGGCATGTATTTATTTACTATTTGGTTGCGTAAATCACTCACTGATAAGACACATTATGGCTCAAGCCATAATGGATGCAATGTAAATAGTGATCAAAGTGTGAAATATTTCAAGTGAAATATTTCAATTTGAAAGTTTCAATGTGAAATATTTCACGCCCTCTTGAAATATTTCAAGAGAAAGTGAAAGATTGGTTTTTTTTTCTATATTTGGGTTAAGAATATATTTTCATCAAGTTTGACACCCTCTTGGCCAAAATCGGCCATATCCACTTCCTGCTAATTCTGAAACACCATGGGGAAGAAACTAGCTTTTGTCCATAAGCTGTTTAATTAAGGGACAGAAGTGCACTTTCTAGAATTATTAATATGTGGGATAAATAATATCTGCGATTGTGACATTTTTGGATACTGTTTATATGTCAGGCCTGTAGGCTGCAACCTGCAGCCTGACTATATCTGCGTAGCCTACACCGCCTACACTCTCGGTTTCAGTAGGCAATAGGCATCACCAAACATTCACCGCATTTACACCAACCAAGCACATCAGTTGTATCTAGTAGGTACGCCTTTATTGACACATCGCTTAATTTTTCTATTGCAGCCAATTCTTCCTCCGCATATTCAGGTTCAAACATAAACCCTGCGTTAGCCTGGGCCATAGTAATAAAATAAAAAATAATTTGACAATTTAAAAAATGCAGCTGCGAATCCAATGCGACGGATGAAAGATGGACGAGTATGACACTATTTTTGTTTACTTTTTCTGACAAAAATGTAGTACTTGTAGGCGCTAAGGGTCGAAAAAGTTCCCTGTGTTAAGAAGTTTTTCTAAGCACCTCTAGGCTGAAAATCACGGTTTTCGTCAATTTTTAATCTTCTTCCTGTAAACATGGGATCTTTATTGTAGGGCCCTAAATTCATTATACTTAGGTATTAGAAATCAATGTGGGAAGTTAATTTCACCAGGTAACCACTCCTTTAAATATTTCAATTAGGTACAAATGTTTAAATAGCTAATGGCATCATGAAATTCAGAGTGACAAACAAAAAACTCTATTTTTCACAATTTTTCAATATTTCATGAGATATTTCACGAAACTTTCAAAAAAATATCTTTCATGAAATTTTCGATCACTAAATGTAAAGTCCTACATGTGAAGCACATGTTAGAGAGGTCAATAAAGCGATAAGTCGTGCGTAGGAAGTGGGTACCTTCAGATGAGGCGAGCGTTGAATGGAGCCCGGTGCCGACGTTATCTTCCCGCCGCCACGACATCGGCAGCGGGGAAAACACGGGCTGCTCCACGTCGCCAGACGGCCAGCCCGATTCCACCGAGAAGAACAGTCTCTCCAGTCTACGCTTCTCCAGACATTGTCTCTTCGTTTCACGGCTTTGTTTCCTCGTCGCGTCCGCCTGTTTCACTGACCTCTGATTGTCGGGAACGCTTTTGCTGTTTGATTTTGTGCGGCCGGAAGATTTGTGTTTGGCTCGTGACGGATCGTCGATGGGGAGATCTGCAAGGGAGGAAACTACGTTGTTGCGTTCGGTGGCGGCTGCTTCAGACGTGCCGCGCGTCCAACGTTCTGAATCGACGAGCTCGTTGACACGGACAGTGGAAATCGGGCCGTCGGTTTGATTTTCAACTTCGTGTACCGAGGCCGGTTCTTCTTTGAAGGTAATTGCATTTTCACGGCGGGAGAAATTCACACTAGAAGTGTTTTCGGTGCAGATTCTTGGTGGAGGCGAGCTGCGATCAGGTTTATCTTGCGTGGATCTCGTAATCAGTTCAGTCTCCAGCAGTTCAGAGACTTCCGCAGAGTCACTATTTGTAATTCGACCGGAAAGCAATTCATTCTTTTTTAACAGCACTTCTAGAGGAAGAATGTTCACACGAATTGAATCTTCTGACGAGGTTATTTCATCCACACGAGGTAATGGCAATGATTTTTCTTCTGCGTACTGAGCTTTACTGTGGAGAGATTCATCTTTCACTGAATTCTCTGAGTCTGAAGTCTCAAAGTCACTGTCGTAGTTTTCTTGGTAATCAGGAATGTCGTCAAGTTTCTTTGCTTCCCGTCTGTCATCGTCAAGTTTATTTGCTTCCAGTCTGTCATGGTTAAGTTTCTTCGCTTCCAGT
The DNA here is from genome assembly GCA_921293315.2 of Nemurella pictetii. Taxonomy (NCBI): domain Eukaryota; kingdom Metazoa; phylum Arthropoda; class Insecta; order Plecoptera; family Nemouridae; genus Nemurella; species Nemurella pictetii. The sequence continues at coordinate 2,844,600 of OV121125.1, read as the reverse complement.
ATTTCATCGTCGGGCTCGCTTTCTACTGTAGAGTCAGAGTCTGTTATTTCTGTATCACTTGCTTTGGCTGCTTTTGCATTACTTGCACTTGCATACTTGTTTTCAAACTTTGCCAAAAGCAATTGAGCCACACTCTGTTTAGTAGCAGCATTCGTAGATTTCTGGGAATCGGTGTTCGGGAATCTCTGAATAGGAGAACCTTGATGCAGATTGTTAGAAACTGTTTTTTTATCCTTGTACATTATCGCTGACAAACTGTGCAACTTGACATTTTACTAGTAAACAAACTCAATGCCTGGATTAGGTTAGATTTAGGTTAGTGACATTTTTAGTTGTTTGCCATCACCCCTACCCCCCACCAAACTCACTGCCAATACCCCTACATAGGTACCACAAAATATCAGATGTATTTGAATTTGAATTCTAATGATCAGATGTATTTGCATTCTTATTCTATTTATCAGGTGTATTTGCATCTAGCACCTATTCTCTGTAGTTTACACACACTTCAGTCCCATATTATCAATAAAATCATTGGTGCCGATATGGTGTCTGTCTGGTCTAGAATCTTCCTTAGATGTTGTGAGATAAATTGTACCTAAAAAGTAAAAATCAAACCTAAAAATTGTTATAAGCCAATGTGAGAGTTTCCAGTTTGTAGATTTTGTGCACAAGATAATCGATAATGGGTTCAAAGTGTTACGTGCTTCGAATTCGATCATTTGGTTGCTGGGAATTTAGCGACGGTCGACCCAAAACGCAAGCTTGGAAATGGAGAGGAATACATGTCAGGGGTCGGTGCCGTACTCCAATTGATAGGAAGCCTTCTAAAAAGACTGAAACTTTCAACGGCGTCGTCACAGTATTGACAGTGTAACGCCTCTGTGCATTTCCTATGTATTAACCAGTATTTGTCAACTGCAGTCAACAGAAAATAAATAAATAAATACAAAACGTAGCTGAATATGGGAAGGTTTGTCGAAGGATAATCTGATAAGTTAGAAGCTCTCATGATTATGTTTAGTAACTATTATTTACAAGGTTCAATGCCATATGACTTACCTACATGGATGCTGGTGTAGTTGATGTGCACAGTTAAAATTATTATGTAACTTGCTATGATAAAAGCAACGGCAACACTACTTGGTGAATTGTGTAAACCGTAGAACAGATCTGATCTAGTTTGAACAGTCGTGGATCTGGACAATTAGGTGGCAGTGTTGACTAGTAATGCTCTAGGTACAAGATACTGACAAGAGACTTCACTTAGTTCACCGAGTCCAGGCGCAGTGCAGCATTCAAGCGCTGTTGAAAACACCGACACCCAGAAAACAAGTGCACAGTTTACGCTCCTCTTCTTCTCTGGTTTCTACCGAATTAGCCGACTGAGCTTTATTAACCAGATTTCCGACATTTTTTCAGAGGTGATTTCGTTGAGACAAATCTTTGATCTTCCAGTTTTTAGTAGGTACAGAAGGTTTTGACACTCAATAAACATATCGGTTTCATAATAATTGTGTGATTAATTGATAATGTCTACCCCATCCTCCATGGTAGCCTAGCTATGACCTTTTGTTGTACAACCTGGGTTGATCTAATAGAATGGGTCATGGACTTGATTACCTCTGAACATCACGCTGTGTAATGTGAATGTGTTCTTTCAGTTTGCGTAATTGCTTTGATGATGAGCAAAACCGAGAAGCCATCTACTACATCCATCAGCGGCTCTGGAAACCATCATGGAGACAACGTAAAACAAGTTACAACTGCTTTAATAAAAGTTGTCCGTGTTTTTGAAACATTTGCATCAAGTGAAAGATACTTCACTTCACAAGCTTTTCTTGAGTAAACTTTCTTGAAGCTATTTCCCACTGTCCTAAGACCTTGTTGGGTGGGTTGGGAGGGTAGGGGAAGTTAGGGGGCAGACTACACTTTTTCTCAAAATAGTTCTTGCTTGCATTATGAATTTCTGGTTGGCGGTGGCTGTGATATTAACACCAATGTGAACACCAATTATATTATATTATCATTATCATTATATTATACCACCTTACCACCGCTACTTAACTGTACACTTGTAAGAGAAATTGAAATAAATAAATAAAATAAATAAATAAATAAATGTTGATATTGACTTGGATTTGTTACAAAATGTAGCTTCCCCTAAATGACATCTAGCCTGCAGGCAGCATCCAATTCAAGGTCTACGTTCTTGACAGGAGACTTCAGGCAAACAGCTCAGGAAATAAAAACAAGGATAGGAGGTTCGATAGGCGTAATATGAAGGAGTAGAGGATGAGATAGTTTATCATAATGATGGAGAAAACAATTATTTTGTACAAAATTTTATAGAGAAAACATAAAAAAGGTTATCAAAGGGCAATTAATATTTTTAATTGTTACTTTCACCAGGAATCCATCCAAAGTAACAAAACATATTTACACCAGCAATACACGTTGATTAAAGACACATTTCGGCAAGAAAAGACTCACAAGATCAATACCTAACGATACAATACAAAAATTACAATTTCAATTACCAGCCGCTTGAAAGCAATATTCTGCGACAACATCCAGGTGTCCTGCTGCTGACCAAAGCAACCTTGTGCGTGAGTATAATAATCCTGGTTTCAAGATCACTCAACACGATGCCCACCAACTTGTCAATTAAATGCATATCAATTATGCCACTGGAACGGTCAAAATCATCACAAGTGTTCATGGCTTTTGTAATCTCTAAGCATCCAAAGACAGGGTGTCAGCCTCATGCCAAGATTGTAGTCGATGCCAAGACTTCACCTGGATCCGAAGCCCGACACTTTTCAATACAAGACAAAGTGGAAAGTTGAACAGAAAATTTTACATTTAATGTTGTTTGAAAACATCTGGACAATCCAACCTCATTTCAAATTACTTGAAGATGTTGTTTGGTCGGGAATAACAGGCAAAACAGCCGTTTTAAATTGCATTCCTAGAGGCTTATTCAGGCTGCACTATAATATGTTTAATATTGCATCTGTCAACTCAAATTGATTGGACAGATAGCATAGCTATCAATTCCGACTAAATTGATTTTTTATGATGTAAGAAATATAGCTTCTCATTGTTTGGAAAAAAATGTTGGTCATATTATTTTTATATTACATACAGCTAAGTTTTAAAAATAACAAATTACATTTACAACTCAAAAATCAAGGTATCACAATAACACAATACAATACCATAATAAAATATAGGTACATAAATAAAAATATAGGCCAATAATCTAATAATATAATAAAAGATTATAAAGTATTATCTACAGTAAAAAACCTAATACATTTAAATGTACAATGTACAATATATGTACAATGATCTCACAATATCACAATAGCTCAATATATATTTAAAATTTTGCAATTTTACATTTAAAAAAATCATTCATCGTGAAAATTTAGCACAATGACAGGAAGCATTTCTAAAAATTATTTGAAATTCACTAGGTACTTGGAAGTTGAGGGAGTTGTTTCATGTAGCACTCTTCACAACTGGTCAAAGAAATGAGCAAGGCAAGTATTCAACTCAGCCAGACAGCCTGGACCTGCCTGCTCCATCAAGTCAAACACACTCAAGCCCTTGTTGTCATTTTGATGAAGGAACTCAAGTGTGCTTATGCCTTCCCTACCTTCATCTAAGTTATGTAACAGACGCATGACTACAAGAAAATGGCCTCTCTCTGCTGCAGACATCAACGGCGTTCGTCCAGCGAGATTCTTCGACAACAACTTCCCGCCCGCGTTGAAGACAAGATCCACCGACTCCAGACATCCACCCCACGCCGCGCAATGCAACACACTGTCGCCGTCCTTGTCAGCTGAGTTCACTAGCACCACCCTCTCTGTCTCGCTCAGTGGACCCAGCAGACATGTCACAACATCACGATGCCTGCGCTCTGCTGCAATATGCAACGCAGAGCTTCCGTGATTGTTGCCTGCCATGATGTAAGCATCTCTCTCAGTATTGCCCAGCGCACCGACCAATACTGAGATAACATCCGGGTGTCCTGCTCTAGCCGCACAATGCAACGCGGTGACCCCGTCTTTGTTGCCTGCCATGATGTAAGCATCTCTCTCAGTATCGCCCAGCGCACCGAACAATACTGAGATAACATCCGGGTGTCCTGCTATGGCCGCTGCATGCAACGCGGTTTCCCCGTTATTGTCGCCTGCCATGATGTAAGCATCTCTCTCAGTATCGCCCAGCGCACTGACCAATACTGAGATAACATCCGGGTGTCCTGCTCTAGCCGCCCAATGCAACGCGGTTTCCCCGTCATTGTCGCCTGCCATGATGTAAGCATCTCTCTCAGTATCGCCCAGCGCACCGAACAATACTGAGATAACATCCGGGTGTCCTGCTCTAGCCGCTGCATGCAACGCGGTGACCCCGTCATTGTTGCCAGCCATGATGTAAGCATCCCTCTCAGTATCGCCCAGCGCACTGACCAATACTGAGATAACATCCGGGTGTCCTGCTCTAGCCGCTAAATGCAACGCGGTGACCCCGTCATTGTTGCCTGCCATGATGTAAGCATCTCTCTCAGTATCGCCCAGCGCACCAACCAATACTGAGATAACATCCGGGTGTCCTGCTCTAGCCGCTGCATGCAACGCGGTGACCCCGTCATTGTTGCCTGCCATGATGTAAGCATCTCTCTCAGTATCGCCCAGCGCACCGAACAATACTGAGATAACATCCAGGTGTCCTGCTCCAGCCGCCCCATGCAACGCGGTGACCCCGTCATTGTCGCCTGCCATGATGTAAGCATCTCTCTCAGTATCGCCCAGCGCATTGACCAATACTGAGACAACATCCAGGTGTCCTGCTCTAGCCGCAAAATGCAACGCGGTGACCCCGTCATTGTTGCCTGCCATGATGTAAGCATCTCTCTCAGTATCGCCCAGCGCACCGAACAATACTGAGATAACTTCCGGGTGTCCTGCTCCAGCCGCACAATGCAACGCGGTTACCCCGTCATTGTTGCCTGCCATGATGTAAGCATCTCTCTCAGTATCGCCCAGCGCACCGAACAATACTGAGATAACATCCGGGTGTCCTGCTCTAGCCGCAAAATGCAACGCGGTGAACCCGTTATTGTTGCCTGCCATGATGTAAGCATCTCTCTCAGTATCGCCCAGCGCACCGAACAATACTGAGATAACATCCGGGTGTCCTGCTCTAGCCGCTGCATGCAACGCGGTTACCCCGTTATTGTTGCCTGCCATGATGTAAGCATCTCTCTCAGTATCGCCCAGCGCACCGAACAATACTGAGATAACATCCGCGTGTCCTGCTCTAGCCGCACAATGCAACGCGGTTTCCCCGTCATTGTTGCCTGCCATGATGTAAGCATCTCTCTCAGTATCGCCCAGCGCACCGAACAATACTGAGATAACATCTGGGTGTCCTGCTCTAGCCGCACAATGCAATGCGGTTACCCCGTCATTGTTGCCTGCCATGATGTAAGCATCTCTCTCAGTATCGCCCAGCGCACCAACCAATACTGAGATAACATCCGGGTGTCCTGCTCCAGCCGCCCCATGCAACGCGGTGAACCCGTCATTGTTGCCTGCCATGATGTAAGCATCTCTCTCAGTATCGCCCAGCGCACCGAACAATACTGAGATAACATCCGGGTGTCCTGCTCCAGCCGCCCCATGCAACGCGGTGAACCCGTCATTGTTGCCAGCCATAATGTAAGCATCTCTCTCAGTATCGCCCAGCGCACCGAACAATACTGAGATAACATCCGGGTGTCCTGCTCCAGCCGCCCCATGCAACGCGGTGAACCCGTCATTGTTGCCAGCCATAATGTAAGCATCTCTCTCAGTATCGCCCAGCGCACCGAACAATACTGAGATAACATCCGGGTGTCCTGCTCTAGCCGCTGCATGCAACGCGGTGACCCCGTCATTGTCGCCAGCCATGATGTAAGCATCTCTCTCAGTATCGCCCAGCGCACCGAACAATACTGAGATAACATCCAGGTGTCCTGCTGCAGCCGCACAATGCAACGCGGTTTCCCCGTTATTGTTGCCTGCCATGATGTAAGCATCTTTCTCAGTATCGCCCAGCGCACTGACCAATACTGAGATAACATCCGGGTGTCCTGCTTCTGCCGCCCCATGCAACGCGGTGAACCCGTCATTGTTGCCTGCCATGATGTAAGCATCTCTCTCAGTATCGCCCAGCGCACCGAACAATACTGAGATAACATCCGGGTGTCCTGCTACAGCCGCTGCATGCAACGCGGTGACCCCGTCTTTGTTGCCTGCCATGATGTAAGCATCTCTCTCAGTATCGCCCAGCGCACCGAACAATACTGAGATAACATCCGGGTGTCCTGCTCCAGCCGCCGAATGCAACGCGGTGAACCCGTCTTTGTTGCCTGCCATGATGTAAGCATCTCTCTCAGTATCGCCCAGCGCACCCAACAATACTGAGATAACATCCGGGTGTCCTGCTCCAGCCGCCGAATGCAACGCGGTGACCCCGTCATTGTTGCCAGCCATGATGTAAGCATCCCTCTCAGTATCGCCCAGCGCATTGACCAATACTGAGACAACATCCAGGTGTCCTGCTCCAGCCGCCCCATGCAACGCGGTGAACCCGTCATTGTCGCCAGCCATGATGTAAGCATCCCTCTCAGTATCGCCCAGCGCATTGACCAATACTGAGACAACATCCAGTTGTCCTGCTCTAGCCGCAGAATGCAACGCGGTGACCCCGTCATTGTTGCCAGCCATGATGTAAGCATCCCTCTCAGTATCGCCCAGCGCACTGACCAATACTGAGATAACATCCGGGTGTCCTGCTCTAGCCGCTAAATGCAACGCGGTGACCCCGTCATTGTTGCCTGCCATGATGTAAGCATCTCTCTCAGTATCGCCCAGCGCACCGACCAATACTGAGATAACATCCGGGTGTCCTATCAAGGCTGCACCATTTAAGACTTCTTTGTCGTTTAGTATGTCCGCCCCATGTTTGATCAGGACAGTCACTATGGCAGCATGGCCCTGATAACTAGCGTAAAAAAGTGCGGTCCGTCTATACTTGTCTTGCATGTTGATGAAGTCGGTCCCAGCGGCAGCTCCTGGCTTGATATTAGAAACAAATAATGAATCGTCATGATGAACGAGCCGGGAGACAGTTCCTGGCTCGTCCCCGCTTTGAGCCTCCGTGATGTCGGCCTGGCGATGTGACGCTGGCTCGTTGAGATGAGTTCCAGGCTTCTGAACCCCGGCGCCCTGCAGGAGTCGTTTCACAAGCTCGACGTCACCGCGGTGGGCGGCGTCGTGCAGCGGGAAGGCTTCGGCATCGGGAACTTTACCATTTAAGATGGCAAGGATGCGTGCGCTTCTATTATGGAAGACTTTATAAAAAAAAAAATTGTAATAATTCGCATTGGCCTTCTCCCGTATGTCAAGAACTTGACCTTGACAGAATAACAGTAACCTGTCCAAGTCATTGACTGCAACGCTTTCCAACATATTATGTTCGTTCTTTACATCTGCCGACGTCTTCACGAGATGGCGCGTGGTGTCAGCTACTTCGTAGTGAGGAAGTAACTTATCGATCGCCGTCCAGGAATGGGTCAAGTCGGCAAGTCGTAGGGGCGACACTTTGAGAACTTGGTCTTGGAGGTTGAAGTCAGGAGTCCCGCTGATGAGCAGGTCCAATATCGCACATCTCCCGGCATGCTCCTTCTTGTCCTTGCTGGGACCAAGGGCGGCTGCTAAATGCAGCGGCGTCCGTCCACCAAGGTCCCTGCTGTTGACGTCGACTCCGCGATCCAGCGAAGCGCGGACTCCGTCGATGTCTTCGTTCAGCACCGCGGTGTGAAGCGGGCAGCCTTTGGCCAGCAGCCGGTCGAAGATGACTCGAATCTCACCGAAGTCGGCTTCACACAGGTTGGCCTCCAGGAACCGCGAGTTCTCAGCGAAATGTTTCGCGAACCAAACTGCAGCGAAATACTCGGCAAACACGCGATGAATGAAGCGTGGCCTGCCGTCAACGAAGCTGTCGATGATGCCCGTGTTGTCTTTACAACTTGCGAGGTCCTCGAAGAACTTGTTTGCCTTCGAAACAATGTTTTTATTGTGAAGTTCTTCAAGATGATCCTCACCAACCAGTAAAAAGAGAGCAGCATTCATATGGTTTTTAATAAAACCTTCTCTCTGAATGTCAATAACAGGATCGTAGGCAGCATCTGTTTCTTTGATCTTCAGCTTGTCTTGGACGTAAACAGTGAGCTTCTTCTCGACGAACTGCTCCAACAGGTGGAGCAAGTCCAGCTTGTCTGGAAGGTCGGCCGTTCCGGACGAGCCAGTCACGTGCTTCTCAAGAACTTCGGCCAACATCAGCAACTGAAGGGGAATTCCAAGAAAATCTCTCTCTCGGTTGCTGATAGCTTTGGAAGACTTCTCCAGCACTCGAGTGATGACAGCATCTAACTCTTCCTTGGACAGTTTCGACTTGCTCATCCAAAACCGTTTCAAGAAATATTTCTGATCATCCTCCTTGAATTTGCGAAGTTTCACTGCAAACGTAGACATCTTTTCTTCGAGTTTCTGTTTCAAAGAGTTCCGCGATGTAACCAATATTTTCTTAGAATTAGTTTTGAGAATATTTGTTAGTAAGTCAAAGCAGGGATTAGAGTATTTTGGGGAAATCTCGTCGCACGCATCTAGAATAATGATTACTTTCCCCGTGACGTTGAGAGCAAACGCAAACAAAGCCTGCTCCAGCGGAGTCTGAATCCCGGCTGCGGCCGACAGAAATCCAAGAACATCGTTGTGTTTACCCTCAGCAAACAGCTTGATGTGGTTGCTTAGAGACAGACAAAGGACCCAGAAGTTTGGTCGGCGTTTCTTCATCTGCCTAGCGACATGGACCATTAGGGTGCTCTTGCCAATGCCTGGCTCTCCGCAAACCAGCACCAACCTGTCGCTGGCATCAGACATTTCTTCGGGATCCAACGAAGCCACCTGCTGCTCGTCAATGTGCTTGCGTATGATTTTCATTCCACCGTCGGATTGGATCCAACAAACCTTGCCGTCCTGGAAGCAGAGCCGGTGCTTCGATCCATGGAACTCGGACAGCTTCTTGGTGTCGCGTTCACTTGTTCCGGTGAAAACAAAGAGGAACCAGCCGGGCAGTGGGTTCGAGTTCGAGGGGGCGTGACGACGACGGATACGCAGGGCGCTGGCTTCAAAGTTGCTGCCAGTTCGTGGAAACAGGAAGTTGCAATCGAAGATCCCGAGTTGGAATGTTTCACCGGCGTTGACGGCATCGTTATCTTCAGCAGAGCTTTCAGAGGGCGACAGGTGCAAGTTGTCGTTGAGAGAGTCGTGGACGCGGTGACGGGAAAGCGACGGGTCACATCGTAGCAGCAAGGACTGGATGGCATCCACCGATGAACGGACTATCGTCACGCTGTCAGGAGAGCCGTGAAATAAGCTGGGCTTCAACGTGCTTCTTTCCAACGTGCGAGGGACATAGAAACTGATGCCTTCATCCAAGCGAGACCCGACTGTCAAACCTTGTCTGCTATCCAAGAGCTCTACAAAAGATGAAGCACTTAAAACATCCTTCCCAATTTCTCCTTCAAAAAACGTTTTTAAAGAAATGTTATGGCCTTGCAGGCAGACTTCAGAACCAAGAATCAAATTGCGGCACGTTTTATCAAGCTGCAAGAACTCGAATGTGTCTTTAAAACTAATCAATTCTGTATCCTTAGCAAGATGAACTGCTATAACACTGTCCTTGCGAGTCAAAACCACCAGCCGCAGGTTGAAGTCGACGGCAATATCGGCTTGTAGTTGGTTGACAACGTGTACAAAGCGGTCGGTCTTGTCGGCTGCATTGTCGGCCAGCACCAGGGTTTGGTAGCGGCCGAGCCTGCACTCCGAGAGGACGGCCTCCCGGTTCTGCAGCAGCGCGTCGGCACCGAGCAGCAAGAACGAGCCCTCGACGGCCTGCGCTAGCTTCGTGCAGCTCAGCCGCAAAGAACCCTCGCTGCACTCGATGCAGGACACAGGGAACTTGCCATCCAAGATGTCTCTCAACGGCGACACAGCAGACTCAACGAAGCCAACGTCTAGCAGCAGAGTGTCCTTCGCCTTCGCACAACAAGCCTCCACCACCACCCTGTACCGAGACAAGTGAAGGACATCGCTGCTTCGAACCAAGATCTCATTGCTTCTTTCAAACCAGGCGGCAACGGATTCAACAAAACAGTCACACAGTCGGTCAATGTCTACTTTGATCCCCGTTGCTGTAGCCTCCATCGCACGGAGCTCGTGTTTGATGAGTTCGTTGAGCTGGCTCTCTGACGGCTGCCCGCAAAACAGTCGCAGGGCCTTCATGAAGTGCTTGCCGTCATCAGGAAAGTCAGCCAGGCTTTCCAACACCGCCCTGTCCACATCGCTGTCGCCTTCGGGGTTGAAGCTGTGCACGGTTCCAACGCCCGAGTCCAGGAATCTGTCCATCGGCTCGGAGTCAGAGGAACCACCTTCCTTAACATCGAAGCAACGCCCCAGCGCAATGTCCTCGTTGGCCGGGGCGTTTGTTAACAAAACGAACGTGCTCTCAGCAAAGCTGCCGTCAAACAGTGTCTGACAGTTAGGGGAAGCCATTGTCTGCTTGATTTCTTGGTAGGACTTACAGTAACTCGGCAGAGAGAAGTCGCCTTTCGGCGAGACCAGCGCCCTCAGAGTGACCCAGGATTTCTCCCTGTGCTTGAGCTGCACAAAGAGCGTGGTCCAGGTGGCGGCACCTGGTGGTCGGGATCGGAGGACGATGTCGTCGAAGGCGCCGGCGCCGGCAGCGTTGGACGCCAGCTGGAAGTCGAGGCCGCGGTTGAAGCAGCGCGCGAAAAGCAGCGCCGCCATCTTCACCTCGAACATCTGGCCCTTGGTGGTCGCAAAGCCGGACATCTTCTTGTAGCGCAGTTTATCAGCCATCTTGGACGCTGGGGGAGTTTCAAATGTTTCAGTTAGTAATTAGAAGCTACACTTTTAAAGCTGGAAGTATCAAAAAGTTCCTAAACCTTTGCAAGGAAGCTTGAATTACTTCCATTTATTAAACTTTACAAAATAAGCATCACAGATAGGAACCTCCCACTATAATGTCAAAAAGTGTCACCAATAGGAAATCCGACTATCCTGTTAGTGGAACACATTGAAAGATTGGCATCCCGACACAACACGTCCTGTGAGCTCCAGCAAGCTAGACTGCCCACACAACACACGGTTATCATTAAGTCATCTCATGGAAATCATTTTAAGGATATGGATGGGATCTCGTGGAGCTCTTAATCGTATCATTATGTCATCTTAAAGATCTCTCCAAGAGTCCCCATTGTCTCACTTTTTTTCTCTTAAAGATATCATTTCGAGAAGGTTTACTGATGTGCACTGTCCCCTCCTGGATATCATCTGGATACGTTTTGCTGAGTTATGTCTGATGCCTTCTGGATATCATCTGGATACCTTTCACTGAGTAATATCTGATGCTTTCTGGATATAACCTGGATAGGTTTTTACTGAGATCTACTGATGCCTTCTGGATATCATCTGGATACCTTTCACTGAGTAATATCTGATGCTTTCTGGATATAACCTGGATAGGTTTGACTGAGATCTACTGATGCCTTCTGGATATCATTTGGATAAGTTTAACTGATGTCCCCTGGATTTCATCTGAATAGTTTTAGTGAGCTGCTCTGGATGGCTTCTGGATGTCGGAAAGGGATCTTTGAAGGTGGTATATTGGATAGGTACAGTAGGTTTAATAATAATGATAAATTATTATTAAAATAGCAAATATTTAATAATCGTTGTCAGTTTTTTGCGACACATTCCTATAGTATTACAATATTGTCAGTTTGTAATATAAATACGCGAATCTGATAAAACTTGCAACTAAACGTTTTTTTCACATCACACTTAATTGTTGGAAATTTCAGAAACCATTTGGCATATTAGGTTCAATAACCATGCATTCCAATTAATAATAATACAACATTGACAATTTTCTGGAAAGTTAAGAATTGATCTTTGTTTATACCCACACCACACAATGAAACTAAGGTCAACTTAAACTGAAAAATTTGCTTTGCACTAATTACTGAAGGTATGTTTCACAGTTAGCTCCAAATCACAACCTAACTTTGCTTTAACACCCGCAAAAGAACAGTTAAAGCCGATTGTGCTCTTCATTCACATTCTGACATTTTTCTGTGTACTAATTAGTAACAGTGATGCAGCTAAACTGACCATTGAAGTCTGGAGCTCGCCGGTGGCTTTTTCTTTTTGGATTGGTCCCTCTGGTAAATGCATTCATGGGCATGGACCACCGAACTCAGCCTTAAATTCCATCGACGCCAAGGTGGCACCTGCCAGACTTGGTTACGTTCTTACTGCAGCTGAAACAATTGCAAGTAATGCTTTAAGAACCAGGACGCAAACACAGAATAGTACTTTGCTTTCCGGGCAAGATGCTCTGCCATCTGAGCTATCTGGGCACATCTTGCTTTGCTGGGTGGGGAAAGGGCTCAATTTCCAAGGAGAGAAGAGACCAAGGGACTCGTGGCAAACAAGAAATACACTTGCAACGTGATGCAAGTGTATTTGACGTTGACCGGTTTGGTTACACATTATCCCCCTTTGAATACCTTCCAAGTTCCATTATTTCCATGAAGCATCTTTTAACTCGGGCCAGATACACAAAGCAGGGCTAACGCGTTGAATTTTATGGCTCTGGTACACACAAAATTGGGCTTAATTTTCGTGTGGCAGATCACAGTGAGCGAGCAGCGTCTCCTTGGCTGCAACCATGGTCAAATCAAACTCAGACCCAGGCTTATTAATGACCCCATTACCAATCGAGGTAACACTGGCAAAATATTATGAAATTGTAAAAGGCAAGAGCTCCTACACAAAATGAATTGAGGGTTAACTGCAAAGGTCTGCAAAGTTTCTATGACTGATCTGAGGGAATCCAAGAAAAATAAAAAGAAGTATGACGATTTACAGTGAGATACCTATATCGAACAGCGTCCGTTATAAAGTAATTATGGCAAAATGAAACGTGCAGTTTACCTATGAACCCGACGCGATTAGTGAAGCTGAGAACAAGAGCTCTCACACGTGGCCCCGCGATTTCCTGAGGGAAATAAAGATGAATAAAAAAGAGTACACGATAAAAAGCTCGATATCAAGCAAACAACTGGTTCAATTTGTAAAGGCATGGTTCGGTTAAACTTGCAGCTTACCTCAAAGCGTTGGAATGCTGGGTTAAAATTTCACGCAGCCCTCAGCTCCTGACGCCGACGGCCATTTTGCACTGCCTGTGTGAAGGCGGTTGACGGCTGAAAGGAGTTTCACTTCTCTGCCAATAGTCGCGATTGGTGCATGAGAACACGCGCGTACTTATCAATGTAGTTTCTGTTATTACTCGATAAAGTTTGTATTTAAACTAATATACTAGTCAAAGTGCAAATAAATATGCTTATAATGTTCGGTATTCGATATTCTTACGTATGACTAACTAGCAGCTAAATACAGAGAAGTGTACGGCATCATTGTTCAATTCCCGCGAAAACTTCTCAGTAAAAAGATTTCATTTGGATGTCGTGAAGTTATCATCTAGAAAAGCTATCATTATACTGATCCGGTTGAGAGTTGATAGTTGTTTTAGCTAAAGAAACGCTACTGCGAGCTATTAACCGTTCGAAAACAGGTTTATAGGGGAGGGAATATATACCTCGAAGCGTTTTTGCACTTACAGCCACTAGGCTGCAAAGATAATAGGAAAAGTTACTTGAAAGTAAATTCCTGTGTGATCCCGAGCAAGAGCCATGCAAACCCCATGCTTCTGCAGTGATGGCCGCGTTGAAAGATAAACATTCAGTAAAATCCATAAAATGACTTCTACAAGATGTCGCGAAGAGATCACAAAATTTTAAGATTCATTTTTCTTATAGATGTGGCATTTTAAAGAATTTTCATAAAAAAAGGAAACAATCTAAATGACATCATAATGATATCGAAAAGTTATCCTTAAAATGATGTAAGATTTCGGAGATATCTTGTGCGTATCTCAATGGTATCAGTTTAGAGATATCTCTTTAGAGATACACTTGAGATGTATTACACTTTTCCAAAATAATGTAACACTCAAAAATAACTTTTCGGTGATATCACAAAGGTGTCCTTAAAATGAAGTTAAAATTTTTGAGATATCTTTTGGGTATCTCAAAGGTATCAGTTTAGAGACATCACTTTAGAGACACATTTGAGATGTATAGCAATTTTCCAAAAATAATGTAACACGTTAGTGACATCTCGATGAAATCCCAAAGGTATCCTTAAAATGAAGTATGAATTCCGAGATATCTTGTGAATTTCTCAAAGGTATCAGTTTAGAGACATCTCTTTAGAGATACACTTGAGATGTATGACAAATTTCCAAAAATAATGGAACACTATAGTGACATCTCGATGATATCCCAAAGGTATCCTTAAAATGAAGTATGAATTCCGAGATATCTTGTGAATTTCTCAAAGGTATTAGTTTAGAGACATCTCTTTAGAGACACACTTGAGATGTATGACAATTTTCCAAAAATAATGGAACACTATAGTGACATCTCGATGATATCCCAAAGGTATCCTTAAAATGAAGTATGAATTCCGAGATATCTTGTGAATTTCTCAAAGGTATCAGTTTAGAGACATCTCTTTAGAGATACACTTGAGATGTATGACAATTTTCCAAAAATAATGGAACACTATAGTGACATCTCGATGATATCCCAAAGGTATCCTTAAAATGAAGTATGAATTCAAAGATATCTTGAGGGTCTCTCAATGGTATCATTTTAGAGACATCTCTTTAAGGATACGATTGAGATGTATTGAAATTTTCCAAAACTAAGATAACACTATAGTGACATCTCGATGATATCTCAAATGAATCTTTAAATGATGTTATATATCAAAGATATCTTGAGGGTATCTCAAAGGTATCAGTTTAGAGACAAATCTTTAGAGATACATTTGAGATATGATGAGGGTATCCATGTGTTGTGTGGGTGACTGCATTACGTAAGTGTTTCATTGTACCTGGATGGCTGTGCTGCTTTAACTTCTAACCATGCTGACAATTCTGTCGTCAGATCAACAATACTATTTGGCAGTGGCGGTTTGTGGGTAAAAATGTTGGTGGGGCAGACAAAAAAACACGCTTACCTACCTTTGCATAGATATAGCATAGATTAACAATAGATTGGATAGATTGGATCATGGACAATTAATGCACAGTCTATCGTATTCTTAGCCAATCAAATTACGCTAATTATATCATTTGTAAAAAAATACGCCGTCTCCCGCGAGGCTCGACTCGCGACTGAATCTCACTGTCAGTGTCGTGGGACGCTGACCGGTGCAAGAGAGAGAAAAATATCATATTTGACAGAAAACACAAAGCAACAACACTACGTGTCAGTGATTTATGAAATCAAATCGGGCATGAATACCATTCTGGAAAAAGTACAGAGCAGCTTACGTAGCTTATAGCTTTCCGCTGCGAAGCAAGTATGTATTGCATCATAGTAGGGGCATTCTTGGAATTGCCCGTGAAGACGATGCCGGGCGCTCAACTCCCCACCACCGCGAGACTAGCTGCGGCTGAGAAACAGCCAGCGAGCGTAGGGGGACCTTGGGGCTTCCTGAGGGGCTAGCCCCACCGGTACCGCTACCGAACCCGGCTGAAGCGGCCGGCAAACGCCACGCGGGACTGAGGCTACGTAGCGGGCGGCATTCAGTAGCACACATAGTAGAATTCAATCAAATTAAATTAATCAGAACCCGCATAGGATTAAAGAGTGTAGTATTTTAGAATAATTGAAGGCAACAACATGGTGTAGGTACCACTTAGAAAATAGTAATTGAAAAAAAAAATACATTTCAACTGATCTGAAAATTCCTGGTGGGGCGGAGCCCCACCTGCCCTGCCCACAGACCACCCCTGCTATTTGGGCAGAGTGTCCTGCATTCTACAGCCTGGTGAGATGTTTGCTGGCAGAGTTACTTGCATCCTACAGCCTGGTGAGATGTTTGCTGGCAGAGTGTCCTGCATCCTACAGCCTGGTGAGATGTTTGCTGGCAGAGTGTCCTGCATTCTACAGCCTGGTGAGATGTTTGCTGGCAGAGTGTCCTGCATCCTACAGCCTGGTGAGATGTTTGCTGGCAGAGTGTCCTGCATTCTACAGCCTGGTGAGATGTTTGCTGGCAGAGTGTCCTGCATTCTACAGCCTGGTGAGATGTTTGCTGGCAGAGTGTCCTGCATCCTACAGCCTGGTGAGATGTTTGCTGGCAGAGTGTCCTGCATCCTACAGCCTGGTGAGATGTTTGCTGGCAGAGTGTACTGCATCCTACAGCCTGGTGAGATGTTTGCTGGCAGAGTGTCCTGCATCCTACAGCCTGGTGAGATGTTTGCTGGCAGAGTGTCCTGCATCCTACAGCCTGGTGAGATGTTTGCTGGCAGAGTTTCCTGCATCCTACAGCCTAGTGAGATGTTTTCTGGCAGTGTCCTGCATCCTACAGTCTGGTAAGATGTTTGCTGGCAGAGTTTCCTAAAGATCTTCAAACACCATCAATTAGAAATAGTTGAACTTATAACTGGAAATTGTTGTGTGCTTCCAGATGGAAGTCGGAGCTCACCTAGATTGCTGTCCGTACGTGAAAGCAGACGAAGTTGTTGTTGTTGTTGTTGTTGTTGTTGTCGAGCAGCAAACGCAGAAACGCCGGGGGCTCTGTCGGCTTCAAGGTCGGCTGGTTGACCTCCGGCCAAGTCTTGACCTTGGAGACGACACCTGCAGGCCGGATTGTTCATCAGATTACTGGCTCGGCCAATCAGAAAGCTCCCGGCTTCGGCTGGCAGAAAACGCTGACATTTCTACCGACTGTTTGGCATCGGTTAGAGAACTCAAGATCCACTTCACAAAGTTGATAATGATTAAAGGGTAAAAATTTACAAAGATAATAAGGCTTTAATCTTAACTGTCAGCAATTACCTTTTCCCAACAGAGTCTATTAATTAATTTGATGAACCATCTTTACAAAATATGAAACTCGAGTTTGCTTTAATCTGACTCAATCTGCAAACGGAGGCTGCCAGCGATGAAATGACAGACAAGGAGTTAGACTTGACGCAATCTATCAATCAGCTGGTGATTTCAATGAGTGTAGAATAAGGCCTTGGCGGCAAGACAGTCTTAGCGTACCTTGTTTTTCTCCCACGGATGCTGACCACTGATCTCCGCTCACTTCAACACTTTTGTTGGGATGTCCCTGTCTGCACAGACGCAGCCTCTCAATGTCTTTATTTCCTCAGCTCTTGCAGCCGAATGCAGTAGGATGGTGTACGCTCTGTGCTACACGCTGTGTCCAACGCAGAATAATCCTGGAGTAACTGCTGTAACTGATATCACTGCTGTCTCCTGCCAGCTCAGCTAAGGTGTGGCCATCATCACCCAACCCCACAGTTTACCTGTCCTTATCTTTGAGATAAGTGTGTTAAAAAAATGTCAATTCAACCCGCTACCTTTATTTGTACTAGGGCTTCGCCGAACGCTACCTGTGGACGCGTTGTTGGATGAGCGTATTTCTTTGTATACCAGTATATAGTGTATACAGAATAGTGTATAGGTACCAGCCCAGATTTTGATCTTCCAAAGTTCATCAAATTTGATTCATAATTTTGGCATGTAAGCAAAGTAAAGGATTCTTGGAAGCGAATAAATCCACACACGTCTTGATTTTCAGGCCGAATTTCCACATCACCTTATCATAACTTTTTTTCTGTAAAATCTGTAAATTTTCGTAAATTTAGATTTTTGAGAAAAGTTTTAAAGCTATCAAGCTAATACGTGGAATGATGAATTCACTGCAACTTGAATTTGTACTACTGATCGGTAACAGCGGTCTCTAGAATGACTGGGATAATATCGGAGGTATTTTTAGTCAGTATGCGTGCGGTCAAAGCGTGCGTTGGTCTCAGAGCTGGGCATGCTCTCTGACCGGGGGGGGGGGGAGGGGGGGTACATAAAAAAGCACTGTCAATTCAATTTGATCACGAAACGCGAATGATTTTACAATAACAAGCTTGCACCGTACTTGGTCACATTACGCACAACTGTTCACTTTTTTCGACAAGTATAATAATTAATAACATTTAAATTTGCGGACAACCAGCAGAACAGATCTACACAGCACTGGCTGCTGCACGCATGACCGGAGGCACTGAGTAGTTGATGCATGTTAGAACTTGCGAACGTCACCCACGTGGTGCGCTCTACGCGCACTGCCATAAGCTCTCAAGAAATAGATATGTGTGCTCTCCAGCCAGCCGCTTGAAATCCGCCTGATTCAGGAAACCCGCAACGCACGAGTACGTATGTGAGTCAGTTTCCTTCCCTCTCCCCGCCTAGACTCTTGCGACATACAGTCCCCGAAAATGGCGCCACTCTGTACTGAATCACGTACACTCCAACCTAAAAGCATTCGCCACAAAAACTAAAAACATCGCATTCGCCACCAAAACTATAAACTTTGTCCAAAAATTGTCGGAAGAAATCCTAAACAATAAAAATTATAAAAAATAGATAAAAATACATGCACATGGATCCACACTGGGCATGCTGCGCATGCCTAGCATGCCCTGACCGCACGCCCCTGCTTCCTTTGTTTGATCTAAGTTCAAGTGTTAGCTTGGCTTCATTTGCATTTGTAATCTCTTCAATTGGTTCACAAATATGCTTACCTACAACATCTTTCTCCATGTACGTAAATACTGATACCATCAGCCTTAGAGTGTTTTGAGTGTGTGCTGTATTCCAGATATCCCGGTATATTGACTGGACTCTCAGCATTATTTACATGCGTTTCTGAGAAAACTAGAAAATCAAATTCAAATTTAAGTTCATTGAGGACAGTAAGAATTTCATTGCAGTTTTTTCCTAAGCTCCTAACATTTAGGTGAAATATCCTAAAATCATTATTGGAACTTGTACCGTATAAGTCATTGATGTCATTAATATCTGAACACGTTATAGTATTTATGTCTAGCTGATCTTCCATACAAACAGCAGAAAGAAGGTTTAAGCCGAGCTTTATTCTGTTACTCTTTTGATACGTCGCTGGCTTTCTTAATGGAAATTGGAAATTGTAGGCGATGCTTCTGTTTTTTTTTTATGAAAATTTTACCTCCCCATGTCCACTGAAATTTGTATCCTATCGACATCGTCTTCGTAACTCTCCTAGCCAGCCAGTACAAATGTTTGTTTTCTTTCGTTAAATGTTCGTTAACAAAGATTTTTGATTCCGCGTCTTTCCTGAATCCCAATATTTTCTGCTAAAAGTGTTCCTCTTCCTCTCTTCTTTTTCAAGATTTCTTCCTTGCTTTGCCTCGAATAAAACTTGGCAACTATAGGCGGTGGTCTATTTGAATTCCTATTTTGCCTCAGCCGGTGACAAAACTCGATGTCCTGAGCTGATATGTTAGTACTGCACCCTAGTACGGTAGCGATCTCAGTCACGATTTCATACGTATTTTCTTCTTCTTCCACCAGGATGCCATGAAATTCTAAGTTGTAATTTTTAGAATATTACTCAAGCTGGTTTACCTGATCGTGTAGATCATCGTTTTTTTGCTTGATTTCTTTGTTTTCGTTTTTGTACCGTCGGATTTCTGCGAGTAGATCTTGCCAGCCACTTGCCAGCCAAGATTGACTGCAGCGTGCCAAGAAGCCAACTTGCCTGTCAATTTCTCAGATTCCATGTTAGGTATCTAAAAAAAAAAAGATAGGTAACTTATTATATGTTTGCAAAACACTTGAATCTTATTTAATTTATAATATTAATCAAGAGCTTACAATCTTGTGAATTGTAAACAAGAACATAGGTCTGCTGGACTCTACATATAACTATAAGCACTTTGTTGCAACAATATTTGACCATTTTGATGCTTAGAAAGCTAGGTAGGATCAAGTCAAGTTTAGCTACATCTTTGAAATCATTGTAAATAATCATCATGGTTGAATATCTGTGACAGGCCAATGATCATGATTCATGATAAATGTGCTGAACAACTGACTCGTTTCTTTGTATGGACCATCTCAGGCAGGACACATTCCAGTCTAATTGTCAGTGACATTTCTTATGTTATATCTCTTTAAAGAAGACACATTATGGTCCAAGCCACAATCGTTGTATGGAAGGTACCTACTAGATCAGAATCACTTGTGAGAGGTCAATTGCAATTTCAAAGTATTATAAAAAATAAAAATAAAATAAATCCAATGCTATCCTTGCCTACTCTGCTATCTCCTGCCAGCTAAGAAAAGATGTGGCAAACACGGCCCAACCCCACAGTTTACATGTCCCAAGCTTTGAGGAAAACTGTAATATTTCTGTTGAATTTGCTACCTTTATTTACATTAATCGATAAGAGCTCACTCACCTTCTAAATGTTGACTTGCTACACGAGATAAACTAGAGACAGGATGTTGGCCTGGCTGCCCGTTACACAGATCCCATGCTATCTTAAAAAAATGTAAAACTCATTATTTGTTTGCAAAAAAATTGAAAGCACGGCTAGTTTTGAATACTAGGGCTTCGCCGAACGCTACCTGTGGACGCGTTGTTGGATGAGCGTATTTCTTTGTATACCAGTATATACTATATAGTGTATACGGTATAGTATATACCAGCACAGATTTTGATCTTCCAAAGTTCATCAAATTTGATTCATAATTTTGGCATGTGAGCTAAGTAAAGGATTCTTGGAAGCGAATAAATCCACACACGTCTTGATTCTTTTGCCGAATTTCCACATCACCCCATGACCCTCCCCCTCTGATCAGCGTCAACGGCCAAGTAATCTCCACATCCCCATCAACAAAATTCCTAAGCCTCCACATAACACCGAACCTAGACTGGTCCCTACACGTCCAAAAATCCCTCGCCAAAATTAAAGGCACCTGCTTCTTACTGCGCCGTCTTAAACGAATAGCCAACCTTCACACCCTAAAGCTAGTCTACCACGCCCACCTCCACTCGCATCTATCCTACGGCATCCTCTTCTGGGGCACCTCCTCCCCGGCCCATAGAATCTTCCTTGCACAAAAACAGGCGGTACGAATCATTGCCGGTATTTCCCGCCGAAAGACCTGTAAGCCCCACTTCACCACCCACAAAATCCTTACCCTCACATGCACCCTCATTCAAATAGCAAGCACCCTCGTCCGATCCCACCCCCACCTCTTCCCGCTAAACTCCTCAATCCACACACACGAAACCAGAAGGAGAAAGGAAATACGCACTGTCACACATCGCACTACCCTCTTCACCCACAGCCCCTCCCACATCTGTGCCAAAATATATAATCATCTCCCACCCCACATCAAGGACTCCCCCAAACGAAGCTGCTTCGACTCTAGCCTAAGAAACTTCCTAATCCAAAACCCATTCTACAATATCGAGGAATACCTCACCTCCCCAACTAACCAAGAATTCCTAGTCCCCATACCCCAATGCGCCACTTCTTTATCAGCCATCACTAATGACTAATCCTAAAAATATACCTATATCCTAAAATATATCCTATACGATCAAGGATCACGATCAAGCCGTTTAACAGTTACTAATCCTAAAAATATACCTATATAATACTTTTATAAGAATCTATTAAAAGAACCATCGTTACTACCCTACGTTTATATTACCATTCTACCAACAACGTGGGCCTCCTATTGTTTTTTATTTTATTTTATTTTATTTTTATTTTTATTATTACAAATCATTTACTATTATTATTCCCATTACCATGTTAAATATTATCAAGAGGATTCTACCACTTCAATTAAACCACTACAATTAAGGACCCTACCACAGAATAGGGCTAACTATTAGCATTTATCGGTACTCCTCTACCCTTACTTCGAGTTTAAACTAGGTACTATTATTATCATCATATTTTATATAATTTATTTATCAACTCATATCATATAAATTTATCATAGGCCCATACAATTACAATGTATTTGTCAGCAGCCAAATAAATAAATAAATAAATAAATAAATAACATTTTTTTCTGTAAAATCTGTAAATTTTCGTAAATTTGGATTTTTGAGAAAAGTCTTAAAGCTATCAAGCTAATACGTAGAATGATGAATTCACTGCAAATTGAATTTCTACCTAGAGATTCAAAGATTCAAGCATTATTACAATTACCTCTGGTGAAAACCCAAGGTAAGAAAGCCGATCGAATCCAGAGGCAATTAATTTTCGGCCAAGCAAAATCAGTATCTAGCTGTCAAACTTTGTCCAGCCTAGAAGACAGATTGAGTTTTCGATAATTTTCATATAAAAACCATTTCAAATCGCAGGGAAACTGTTATAACGGTACATCTCACTACGGTCAACATATTTGTAACGTTTGTTGAAGAAAAAGCAAGGGTAATTACAGTTTAGATATGCTAAACGGCAAAAAACTTGAAAATTTAATTGAAAAATACGATTAAAAAACGTATTAAGAACATATATAACATATTTCTTGGTAAACCGGTATAGTGTATACGGTAGATGGTAGTGTATACCATCTTATAAGGAAGACACATTATGGTCCAAGCCACAATCATTGTATGGAAGGTAGGTAGGTACCTACTAGATCAGAATCACTTGTGAGAGGTCAATTACCATTTAAAAGTATTATAAAAAATTAAAAATTAAAACGTTTTTAATCCAATGCTATCCTTGCCTACTCTGCTATCTCCTGCCAGCTAAGAAAAGATGTGGCAAACACGACCCAACCCCACAGTTTACATGTCCCAAGCTTTGAGGAAAACTGTAATATTTCTGTTGAATTTGCTACCTTTATTTGCATTAATCGATAAGAGCTCACTCACCTTCGTAATGGTGACTTGCTAGGGGTACTAATCCAGGTAATGAGGAACACTTTTTGCAAGTTTTGACTTATGCAATTAATATCTCGGTTGTTATATGATATCAAGAGCTGTTTTTTTTTTTCTCGTGATTCCCTGGAGTATTGGCTGACTGTATATGGTCAGACAAGCAAATTTAGTACCTAAGAGCAAAGATAAAAAATAGATAGTAAATAGTGGTACTGTTCCTTATTACCCTGCCAAATGGTGGTAATGGGGAACACAGCTTGCCATCTTGGTATGGTGTGAGTGTAAAATATAGAAGGTATTGGGGAACAAAGGCCTTTCCACACTGATTCTAACGAAGACAAAAAAAATGAAATCGGACAATAATTGCAGAAGTTAAAGGCATAACTATGGCTACCTGTACAAAATAAACCGGGGTCTGGAAACTATGATACATGTTTGTTTACCTACTTATAAGAGACAAATTACATTTTTAAGATAATAGAAACTTAAAGTAAGACATTTTTATGATTCCAACCCTTTAAGGAACATGTGTCAGTGACTACAATATTTCAAATTTCACAATTTTTTTTATAATTATTAATTTTTTTAATTTGGGTAAAAAGGAACAGAAAATATGAAAAAAATATTTGCAGGAAAAACAAGCTCGAGCTTCGCTTAACCTTGGTTCCCATGGGGCACGGCCATATGCATAGCGCAGACCTATGCGCATAGCACAGACCTATGCGCATAGCGCAGACCTATGCGCATGGCGCAGACCTATGCGCATGGCGCAGACCTATGCGCATGGCGCAGACCTATGCGCATAGCGCAGACCTATGCGCATGGCGCAGACCTATGCGCATGGCGCAGACCTATGCGCATGGCACAGACCTATGCGCATGGCACAGACCTATGCGCATAGCGCAGACCTATGCGCATGGCGCAGACCTATGCGCATGGCGCAGACCTATGCGCATAGCGCAGACCTATGCGCATGGCACAAAACTATGCGCATAGCGCAAATCAAGGTCCGAAAGGCCGATAGTCGGCCCTGGTTGCCCTAATGTTGTAAGATCTCGCTGTACGTCAAGGGAGAGATTTATAATTGGCTGTGCCAGTTATAAAAGCAAATCTCGATTAATAGGTACCTAATTACTA
Source organism: Nemurella pictetii (assembly GCA_921293315.2). Classification (NCBI taxonomy): domain Eukaryota; kingdom Metazoa; phylum Arthropoda; class Insecta; order Plecoptera; family Nemouridae; genus Nemurella; species Nemurella pictetii. The sequence continues at coordinate 2,820,445 of OV121125.1, read as the reverse complement.
GTTACCTACAATCTTGTGAATCTTCTGTCATTCATTCCGGTTTTTCACATTGAATATTTTTTTCAGCCCACCGGGGCTAAGATACTCGAGATTATGGTAATATTAAGCGTTTAAAAGCCGTAGCTAGGGACTTAATGCTCAAAACTCACCGACCAATCACGTCGGGTTCCAACGCACTAACAATGAAAATGCATAGCAACCACGGACCAATTTTATAAGCGTATCTCCCCAATGTAAAACATGGTTATACCATTTATTCTATGGTTATACCGTTTTTTACATGTGGAGCTTTGCTAAAAACATCTTTGCCCAAAAGGTAAAGGGGAACACTGCAAAAATTTTGGGTATTCGAGAAAACTGGAAATGGAAAAAGGATTCGGGTTTTTACCCTGGGGCATGGTGTGTCTTTTTTTATATGCATGCAGTTTATTCTACGACCCGTTTCTTCAGAAAAAAAACAAAGAACACTGAAAGTGTGAAACGACTTGATTTTTTTCCCCCCATGGCATAACTTAAATGTAAAGATAAAGCCTCAAACTACACTAATCCTATTTTTATTTTTATTTTTTTGTAATCTGTAATGAGATATAAAGTGTTGTTCCCCATTACCACTTGTCCCCCATTACCCACATTACCCACATTACCCACATTACCCCTACACGAGATAAACTGGAGACAGGATGCTGGCCTGGCTGCCCGTTACACAGATCCCATGTTATCTTAGAAAATATAAAACTCATTATTTGTTTGCAAAACAATTGAAAGCATAGCTAGTTTTAAATTCTATCAGAATCAAGAGATCTGAATCTTGTGAATTAGGAACACGAAATGTAGGTAGGTAGGTATGATATTTTTAATTTATGTAGGTATCTTTGTTAAAACTTTGAAATCATGGTCAGTGAGAGTCAAGTAGCTTCCTTTGTACTAATTTCTGTTAAAGGTTGCCTGAATTTGTTTCAATGTTCGTTTTAAAACTTGTTCTATTGCATAGTGAAATTTGAACTATAATTGGGAGGCTGCCTACCCTGATGAAAATTCTTGCATAAACTAGTTAATTTTAATCCAATTTTAGCTAGGCAAGTGAGAATTGACTGGAAAAATACTTGATCACTCTAGCTTGGAATATTAAGTCAGAATGAGTTTCCAAAGGCTTGACTAGAACAAAGACTTGAAATCAGAATTGACTAGCTGTTGCAAAAGTTTGCAAGAGCAAGAAAGTGCAAGAAAAAGCTACCTTTAGTTAGAAACCACTTGTGTTTTGCTAGAACTTCATGGAACTAGCAAGCCGTTACCTAGAGACATAGTAGGTACCTAGTAGTAGACAGGGTAGGTAAGTTGCTAGAACGAACAAAACTTTGCTAGATTTGGGTCAATAACTAGAATATGCTAGATGTCAACAGACCTAGCTAGAACTAGAAAATGCTAGAAGACTCTAGAATCATATCAACCATGCATTACGAATATTCTTTCAGTCTCCTATTGCATTTGTCATTGTGATTCCAGAGTAGGTAGCCGTTTTGTGCAGCATGATCAAGCTCCAGCATTTGTCACACAGAGTTGCCGGGGATGATTTAGGCAGTTTGGGTACCTTGAATGGACCGCAGTGCCGACTTCGTCTTCCCTCCGCCACGCCGACTTCGTCTTCCCTCCGCCACGACATCGGCAGCAGGGAAAACACCGGCTGCTTCACGTCGCCAGACAGCCAGCCCGATTCCACCGACAAGAACACTTGTCCAGTCGACGCTTCTCCAGACTCCGTCTCTTCGTTTCACAGCTTCGTTTCCCCGTCGCGTCCGCCTGTGACACTTCCATGGTTTTGCTGGAAAGCTTCTGTACTTTGATTTTGAGCAACTCAAAGATTTGACCATTATATCTGCAAAATATGAAACTAAGCAACTTCCCTTGTTGTGTTTAGCCGATTCTGTCTCAAATTCTTTGGCTATATTCTTTAAAATAGGAGTATTTTCAATCAAGAAATAAATCATTCTATTCAAACAGCACTTGAAGGGGTAATCTTCTGATGGAACTAATTCATCCACAAGAGCGTTGAGCTCAATGACGATAGGAGACGGAAGAGGGTCTTCCTCTTGTGTTTCACCAACGATAGATTCATCTTTCACTGGATTGCTTGAAGTCTGATGTCTCAAAGTCACAGTCATTGTTCTCTCAGTCAGCGTCAAGCTTCTTTGATTCCAGTTTGTCATTGTCGGCTTTGCTTTCAACGGTTGCATCGGAGCCTGCTACACTTCTCAGCTGTTTAGGTTAGACCAGTGGCGAGTGAGGTTTAACTTCAATGGTTAACCGTTTGTGCAGTTTACAAAGATATTGAACATTGATTGATCAAGACACTTCCAAACAATTTCTGAATATTTTATTCACTGAAAACAAGAGAACAAGGTTGGTCTCCTGTTGAATCACTGGGACTATCTTTGTGGATTTTATTCACTGTTGTTTATGACACTGTGAAAATGGGCAACGCAATGTGAGAACTTCCTTGAAAACTATTCAAGGCCGTTCGTTAAATATGCTGATTATTATACCGGGTAAACAGGCAAACATTGCTGTAACAGACTTTCGCGTCGGTAAACAAACCTAGGTGAGGTTAGTTATTCTCACGCTTCCCATCCCAGCTGTTTGATTACCCCCATTACCCCTAACCCCCCACAATGCCACTACCCCTAGTCCCTACATACCACAAATTCAATGTCAAAAATTAATTCACAGAGAATAAGATTTATTTCTATTTTTTTAATATTATTTATATATTTGCTTACAGAAAACTTTTTGATTTTTCATCAAAGGACAAAGATGGAAGGAACTGCATTGGTTTCCTCTCTATGTTTACCCTGCCAATGTTGATGCCAGAAGCGCGTAGGACTCGCCAGATTGTGAGGACGGATTGCAGCAATCCGTTGCTTTGCGCACAAAGCCAATGCACACAACCCTGCTGGCAATCAATCTGATCCATCGCTCAGATCAACGGACCGACAAGGTTGTGCGACGCACAGAAAACCTAGGATCGAACGTACCCTTGGATTTGGAAAGAAACCAGAAACCAGAAACATGGCCTCTAAATACTTGGACGCAAGACGTTATCAGACATGAGCTCTTGTTCACCCCAGACCATTAGCAACTGAAGCCTAACGCTGCAAGGTAACGTAAATCCCAGCGATCTCAAGATTTTGCTACCAAATCTTAAGAAGCCACTACAACCATCATTCAGTAAAACAGATTTATTATTTCAATCAGTAACATTAAGTACCCAAAAAAAAGGATTGGAACAAGAATGGATATGCTCGTAATAACTTTCAAATCTCTCAATTGGCAGAGTCTCGTAGAAAAGCTATGCTCAGTGATCGAGCGGATATGACGGCGGTTGGAGAAATCCTGCCAAGCTGAAAAACTCTTGCATCGGTGGAACATTTCACTCGCCTCAAACTTGGTTTCCGTTGACAAATGAGTTGTTGGCCACCGTGGAGATAGAAACAGGACTACGAATGAACATAGAATGCGGTGAATCTAGTGATGCTACGCTGCAATCACACACCAACAACTCGACTTACCCCGATTATAACGTGGCTCAATGGAGATAGAAACAGGACTATGAATGAACATAGAAGCCGGTGAATCTAGTGACGCTATGCTGCAATCACACACCAACAACTCGACTAACCGAATTTTAACTTGTCTAAAGACAGTCCTGGATCGATCTCCGTGAAGAACAACAACTCAAACACGCTCGATCTCCTCTTGAGAGTGTCTCCAACGTTGAGAAACAGAGTTCGAGTCCCCGAGCGTCCGGATGTTTGCCAACAGACTCAACCTCCGGCGTGGAGAGAGAGAGAGCCCCCGCCCGCTTCACGATTCACACGATTCACGACTTAAGGCACAGTTTCGGGCGGAGGACGGCGCCTGCACGGCCAGACTTTGATATGTCGACGCGCCCGAGTCTTAGATTCGTCGCCGCAGCAACAGCCACCGACAGGAGTAAGTCCTTTGGGAATTTCGAGCCGCTTGGAATGTATTAAGTACGTCTTTGTCTTCGCCGCCTTGCTCGTAGCGCCGGGCTCGGAACGCCGCCCATTTTACCCCGCCTACATTTTACATGGCAAAAAAAATCTCAAAAAGTTTGCAATTTACGCTTCACCAAGTTTAACTGCAGTCGAGGAGAGAACAGAACACAGAGTCACGATCGGCGTTAAGTGAAACTTCATGGCGATCTCTTGGAGTGGGCTTCTCAACAAGCCGACGTCCAAGTTGCCCACACGAGCGTTGGTCGATGCGTGGTCGACACTGTCACGGTTCGCGGCGGAGAGCCGGCAATGACGGAACCTCGGAACGCGCACGTGGCGTTAACTGCGCCGTTTGTACAAACACTTCGCTCTCAAGCAATGTTCGACGAGCGATCTTCTTCACTTCTTCTAGATATGTTTCTTCTGTGCAAATCGGTCGAGTAATTTCACCGTGACGAAGCGATTGCTTGGCTACCGTTGCCGCTAAGTGAGACATCTGCAGGAGTTGGATCGAACCAGCCAAGCGTTTACTTAAAACTAGCCTAACATAAGATACATTAAAAATAAAATAATAATCAATACTAAACCTAGGCTTTGAAACTTTAAAACACCTCTGCTTGGAAATAGAGAGCTGCAGCCAATCGGACCAATCGGATGAAAGAACAAGTATTTTTTCCGGGTTTTCACGGATAACTCATCCTAAAACACTTGAGTGAAACACGTGATTTCACGTCCTAAGCCCTCGTAGACAGTCCCTACGTCAACATTTTGTTTAGGGCACTTTATATTTCCTATCAAGGGACGACACATTCCTAATCAGGACAAAACTGGTCGATTCGTAGCACATGTAAATTGCTAAATGCTTGTGGTCAATTTGAACAGTTTGCAGATGCCTCACTTTCGTCGCCAGCCCACGGTGAAACCCAGCGAGCGCCTCTCAACAGAGTTGCCGTCGGACCGACAGGTCGTTGCCGCGACATTCGGCTCCGTGCGATCGCCGCTAAAAGATTGCCAGCCCAGTTTTGCCGATAGCAACCCGGACCGCATTTCCTGCCAAGCGTTTCAACAGACAGACGAGCTCGGCTGAATGTTACTCGCGAGGCAAGCTAGCCGGTCGCTGTTTCCACGAACCTAATGCCAAGTTTCCCACGAAAACATTTCCAACAAGCAACGTTGCCTGCTTCATCGACGGTCTAACAGCTATAGCTACGGTACGCAAGAAAACGAGCTTTGCAAAACGTTGCAACGGCAATAGTTCCCTAAGCCCCGGCTCAAATCTCGCGTGAAAACAACCAGCGTGCTCCGACCGTCTAATCGACGGTCCATAGGATCATGGTTCCCGTAGCAACGGCAAATCGGACGCCATGACTTCCACCGCCGGATCGTCGACCAGCAAGCAAACCGTCTCGACGCTTCCGGACTCGGCTCGACTCGGCGGCAATCTTTCCGGGCGAACGTGTCGGCCACAACGCTGTCGGCTGCCCAGACTCCAGCTAGCGTCGCTGAAGCTACAGCTTCTTCGGGTCGTAGTTGTCGAGCTTCCAGCGGTGCAGCTTGTTGGACGCGTTGCACTCGACCATCGACACGGCGCTCTTCGCTTCGTTGATCGCCAGGCACTTCTTGCTGCTGCCGTGTTGAAGGAAGTTGCTCTGCGGAAGGGGGAAGCGGCCGGGATTAGCGTCGGTCGGCGTCTAAATGCGCTCCTGCGCTCTCTTCTAATTGGTTGACAAATACACCTTTTCCATTCAATAAAAATTCTATCAAAACGCCGTCATGATACCCACTCGCTAAAGCCAAGCAGAGCAATTCGGGTTGTGATTTCCCTCTCTTCCTTTGTTTTTTAGCAGAGATAATTCATATTTTTCCTAACTGGTAGTACGTCCAGTGGGTATCTGAAGTCATTTTTCTCTGAGTGGAATAGGTCTATTGTCAGACCAAAATTTCATGAAGATGTGCTTTTTTATAACTATTAAGCTCAGCAATAAATAATACAAATTAACTGCACATCAAAAACTACCAACACTATTTTCTTTCATGTTTTCTTAATGCAGTCAACAATACTACCAACATGTGAAAGAAAAAAGCAGACAAAAATTTTAGTAACACCAGTTTTAGGTACTAGTAAAATGCTAGAAGAAGCTACGCAAGTGAAAAAAGTCAAAATTCACTGCAATTTTACATTAGATAGAAACAAGTGCAATTCCTGCGTTACTGATAGTGGTGTTTAACGACGCACTTTTTTGACAACTGGCCCTGTGGCGCTGGTCTAACAGCGTCGGTGAATGAAAGGGTGATGATGAACCTAACCTAGCCTAGAAGGGAGGAGGGGAAACCCGGTGCCGGCACGTAGCCTACTCCTGTCGAAAAGCACCGAGGGGACCACCGGCTTTACGTCCCTTCCGAAGGACGGTACAACTCGAACGACAGGATTCCTCCACTAATCCGTGCTGTCGAGAGGTTGACAAGCAAGGCGAGTGAAGTTGATGTACTAACTTCAAACACTCCAACCTCTCTCCCGAACAGAACTGATCATGTGCACAATGGTCACCCATCCAACAGTTAACTCACCGCGATGTTGCTTAACTTCGGTGATCTCACAAGAACCTGCGTTTCCAACGTTGCCAAACTGTTACCTGTCGCGTATCCGCCAAGGTCACCGGCTCGTGGGCGGCGGCCACGGAACAGAACTGATATTGTGCATGATGGTCACCCATCCGACACCTAGCTCAGCGGGATGTTGCTTAACTTTAAGCCGTGCAACCTCTCTGCAGAGACTTTCCTTGTTATTGTCGGCAAGCCGGCCAAGGGGGTTGTCTGGCGAGGGCACGCAGGGACGGGGTCTCACCTTGGGGTCGTACGTCCAGAACTGGTTGCCCTTCGACCCGTGACACGGGTACAGGATCACCTCGGTGCCGGAGTAGTCCAAGCAAGCCTCGTCCCTCCTGATCTCTCCTTCCTTGGACATCATCCAGTACTGCAACAAAACAAGCATCAAGCGGTCAGGAAGCTGTCGGCACGTAATCGACACTAGCTAGCTGGGTCTGGCTGCATCCATCTTGTTCAACATCTCAGGCCGAAGCTTAGTAGTGCTTCCATCAACCATCTAAAATCCTGTACTACCTTCGATCGCTTCATCCTTGGGCTTGGTGAGATGTATAATACAGTCAATTCGGCTAAATTTTTTAGCTACACGAGAAATTTTCAAATTGAGATTGAAAAATTGAGCTAGGTAATCATTGTTCTTCTTGAAATATACCTTTATCAAACTATTTTTTATTCAAATTTAAATAATTGTATTTTACATTGACTGTAGTAAGCTAGAACATAATAGTCAACCATGTACAATGGATCTCTTAAATTGATTATTTCTCAAAGCAGCTTCGCTATTGGCAGGAACTAGGAAAACCCAGACATTTCCTTACTATTATTAAAAGCCGCCCGGACAAAAGTAAAACTTTGAAAAAGAGGACATGTCCTGGGAAAACCGGACGACGCAACGCAGAAACAAACGACGGGATGTGTTCATCGAGCCGATGCCGCCGGCTTGCGGCCAGCAGGGAGTGCGGGAGAGTTACCTGGTTGCCGCCTTGATTGTGGCAAGGGTACAGCCCGACGGGTTTGTGCATGTCCGACTTCTTGGCGGCCGAGTCCAGGCAAGTCTTGCCCTCGCCGCCCAGGTTGCGAATCTGACGGAGAAACAAACGTAAGCTCGCAATCGGTGTGAATCTAAGCCTGAGTGAAAATACTCGTTGCATGTACGGCAGACAATGATTTTAGTAGCAAAATATCAATTCCAAAATCGGTTTCCGTACCGGAATTCGAATCCGGGTCTTTGCCTGTCCAGGGCACTGCACTTATCCATTATGCTACACGGACAACCAACTGTGGAATCGATATAGAGTTTATTTGAGTTGTTGGGCTCCATGGAGATAGAAACAGGACTATGAATGAACATAGAAGGCGGTGAATCTAGTGACGCTATGCTGTAATCACACGCCAACAACTCGACTAACCCCGATTATAACGTGGCTCCATGGAGATAGAAACAGGACTGTGAATGAACATAGAAGCCGGTGAATCTAGTTACGCTATGCTGCAATCACACACCAACAACTCGACCAACCCCGATTATAACGTGGCTCCATGGAGATAGAAACAGGACTATGAATGAACATAGAAGCCGGTGAATCTAGTTACGCTATGCTGCAATCACACACCAACAACTCGACCAACCCCGATTATAACGTGGCTCCATGGAGATAGAAACAGGACTATGAATGAACATAGAAGCCGGTGAATCTAGTTACGCTATGCTGCAATCACACACCAACAACTCGAACAACCCCGATTATAACGTGGCTCCATGGAGATAGAAACAGGACTATGAATGAACATAGAAGGCGGTGAATCTAGTGACGCTATGCTGCAATCACACGCCAACAACTCGACTAACCCCGATTATAACGTGGCTCCATGGAGATAGAAACAGGACTATGAATGAACATAGGAGGCGGTGAATCAAGTGATGCTATGCTGCAATCACACACCAACAACTCGACTAACCCCGATTATAACGTGGCTCCATGGAGATAGAAACAGGACTATGAATGAACATAGAAGGCGGTGAATCTAGTGACGCTATGCTGCAATCACACACCAACAACTCGAACAACCCCGATTATAACGTGGCTCCATGGAGATAGAAACAGGACTATGAATGAACATAGAAGCCGGTGAATCTAGTTACGCTATGCTGCAATCACACACCAACAACTCGACTAACCCCGATTATAACGTGGCTCCATGGAGATAGAAACAGGACTAGGAATGAACATAGAAGCCGGTGAATCTAGTGACGCTATGCTGCAATCACACGCCAACAACTCGAACAACCCCGATTATAACGTGGCTCCATGGAGATAGAAACAGGACTATGAATGAACATAGAAGGTGGTGAATCTAGTTACGCTATGCTGCAATCACACACCAACAACTCGACTAACCCCGATTATAACGTGGCTCCATGGAGATAGAAACAGGACTATGAATGAACATAGAAGGCGGTGAATCTAGTGACGCTATGCCGCAATCACACGCCAACAGCTCGACTAACCCCGATTATAACGTGGCTCCATGGAGATAGAAACAGGACTATGAATGAACATAGAAGGCGGTGAATCTAGTGACGCTATGCTGCAATCACACGCCAACAACTCGACTAACCCCGATTATAACGTGGCTCCATGGAGATAGAAACAGGACTATGAATGAACATAGGAGGCGGTGAATCTAGTGATGCTATGCATCACACACCAACAACTCGACTAACCATAATTATGACGTTTATGACGTGTGACGTTGGAATTGATATTTTGTTACTAATAATGATCAGGTGGCCATCTCAATCGCTATTGGAAGAAGGAATTCTAGCTTTCTATTCTATTCCGATCATGCCTTCTGACAAGAAAACTAGAGGGATTACAAAGTTTCTCAACACATTGCATCGACTAGCACCAAACAAAGACACTTTTTAAACTTTGTCTATAACAGGATTGGATGGTGCCAAGTGTCAGCAAAGCGACGCGTGTTCACCTCTCCCGAGGCTATGGCTTCGCCGGGCACGAACAGCTCCGGGTAGATCGTGTCCAGGTACCAGCGGAAGCTCTTGCAGCCGAGGTTCTGTCTCAGCGCCTTGCGGTCGGACACGTCTCCAAAGTCTCCCAGGTCGTTGCCCACGCGCTGGTAGTAGTACTTGGAGTAGTCGTCCAGCCAGACCTGCCAACCAATCAGGGGCAAGCGTTGGAGTCAGCCGACCAATCAGGGGCAAGCGTTGGACTCGGCCGGCCAATCAAACGCTTGTGTCATGCTCCGGAACTACAACTAGAGCCCGACAGGCTGTCGGTAAGAACTAGAAGTAGAACTGTCTCAAGCAGAAATCCCGTAACTAAATGAGTAGATATTAATGGCTAAGCATGTAGACATTACAGTCTAAAAAATCAACGTGGGAACACACAAATATTCCTTACATGCATCAACGAGTCTGATACCACTTAAAATGAAGCTTGTTTCAATTAGATACTTTACATTCAGTACAGCTTGCCGTGTTAATGAAAGTGAGTGAGAGTGATGCAAAAGCGGGACGTGCAAGCAAGATGAACACAGAGCAGCGACAGGTGGGTGCGTCGTGTCGTTACCTCAGCCAGGCGGATGCTGTTGCGTTTGAGCACGTTGACCCCGGTCCGCCACTTGTAGGGCGAGCGCTTGCGGAAGATGTGGCCGACGTGCGAACACGGGACAATCTCCAGCCGTCCGCCACACATCCACGTCTGCAAAGCGGAACAACAATGCTTAAAACGCCGTCCAGATCTCGGCGACCGCGAGTCGGAGGTGAAATCCGACGAGATGCGCGTGTAGGGGATGAAAAGTTGGGTGTGTAGAGTGAATTTCAGCTTCCCAGCGAGCTTGGCTCAAAAGTTGGGGACATCAGGAAAGGAGGCGGTCGTGGCTGGATTTGGGTCGATGTCAGGTTTTCTATCTCGGCAACCGCGAGTCGGAGGTGAAATCCGACGAGACGCGCGTGTAGGGGATGAAAAGTTGGGTGTGTAGAGTGAATTTCAGCGTCCCAGCGTGCTTGGGTGAAAAGTTGGGGACATAAGGGAAGGAGGTGGTAGTGGCTGGATTTGGGTTGATGTCAGGTTTTCTATCTCGGCGACCGCGAGTCAGAGGTGAAATCCGACGAGACGCGCGTGTAGGGGATGAAAAGTTGGGTGTGTAGAGTGAATTTCAGCGTCCCAGCGTGCTTGGGTGAAAAGTTGGGGACATAAGGGAAGGAGGTGGTAGTGGCTGGATTTGGGTTGATGTCAGGTTTTCTATCTCGGCGACCGCGAGTCAGAGGTGAAATCCGACGAGACGCGCGTGTAGGGGATGAAAAGTTGGGTGTGTAGAGTTAATTTCAGCGTCCCAGCGTGCTTGGCTCAAAAGTTGGGGACATCAGGGAAGGAGGCGGTCGTGGCTGGATTTGGGTTGATGTCAGGTTTTCTATCTCGGCGACCGCGAGTCGGAGGTGAAATCCGACGAGACGCGCTTGTAGGGGATGAAAAGTTGGGTGTGTAGAGTGAATTTCAGCGTCCCAGCGTGCGTGGCTCAAAAGTTGGGGACATCAGGGAAGGAGGCGGTCGTGGCTGGATTTGGGTTGATGTCAGGTTTTCTATCTCGGCAACCACGAGTCCGAAGGGGCTGAAACTCGCTACGGGGAAAAGGACACCCGGGGAAGACGGCGCTGATAAGGAAATTCCATTCAGAAAATAATTGACCCTGCTTCTGCATCTTTCAAGAACACTTTTGCCACACCAATGCGGCTTGGGGTCTAACTTGCAACTTTAACAATCCTGGATTTAAATCAGACTTATGAAAAATGTTTCGGCAATCGGACCGGAGAACCTTGCTTGCTTCCAAGGGTCCAACCGAAAGAGCGTCGCGTGGGAACCACCGACGGCAGAAGACGTGCCCTCACCTTGAACGAGAGCTCGAGGTTCTCCCCTCCCCAGATGTCGAAGCCGGAGTCGTAGGTGCCGAGCCGGGTGAAGAAGGCTGCGCTGATGGCGAACAAGCCGCCCGCCATCGTGGGGCTTGCCACCGGCTCCGCCGTGTTGGAGTGCAGCTTGCGTTCCCGCTCGGGCACCGAGTGCCAGTTGAACTGCCGGCATTAGTGCGGTTAGGATCGCCGTCGCTCACTTCCCTTAGTCCTTACCGAATGCCAGCAAACTCTGCGTTCACAGTTTAATCGACAGCTTGCCGAGAAGGACAATCTTAATAAGCCACCGCGAAGGATTGAGAAACAGAGCGGATGTAAAATTCTGGTTTTGGCATTGTTATCTGTATCGGTTTTATATTTCTCTGTGCATTAAGTGGCAGCGGTGTTGAAGGTACATCCTTGGTTTTAGCATATAAGCCTTACATTATTCCTAGTATCGTAACACCTTAGCTAGACCAGCAAAGCTATAGCACTGATGATGGTGACTTTCATTAAGGCAGTGGGGGTCGAGATTAATTGCAAAGTACATTAAGTTGATGACAGAAATCAATTTGTAATTTCCAAGTGTTTGGTAAATCATCGATGAGGAAACAGAGCGGTGCTACAAAACACACCTGGGAGAAGTGAATTACTTGTAAAACATGAAGTAATCACGTTTCCAACTTGGTGTGTTTTGTCCAGATCGCAATGCTGATTTGTTTGCCCACGAACGAGGAATTTACTTGAAACAAAAGTGACTTGGATATAAAGATGGGCAATTCGCACAAATAAAGGAGAATACAAAGCTCCCGGTTAAAAGATCTTTGCCGAACAGCTGATAAAAATTTTTTGCAACCTAACATTAACATATCCAAGTAACCGATTGGAATATTGACAGTACAAACACGCACGCCAAACTACAAGTATTTAGTTTTCTAGCTCCAAGTATGTCTTACCAGCCAAAACTTACCGGCCAAGATCCACGAATTGTGTCCGTATTATGCATGCGTGCCTTATTATTTATGTGCATGCCAAATGAGCAGAATTTACAAGCTTCGAGCTATGCTAAGAAATCTTCAAATTAAATTGTCGATTCATGCAAAACTTACAGATTGTTGGCCAGCCCTACATGAAATCTCGATTTTTCTGAAGAAATAACTGTGATTTCCCAGATAAAATGTTAGTTTATTTGAGGCAAGCAAGATAAAAAGGACAACGTTTTGATCATTTTCTCCGAGTGGAAGAGGTCTATAACGATGGGCCGTACGATGAGAAGAGAAGTGGGTTCTTTTCCGAAATTCTTTCGCAAGCTATCAGCTTCGTTGAGCTGCTAGGCTTTAAGTTTAAGAATTTCATCCCTGCCTGTTGATTGACTCTGCGTAGCATTTACTTAGTCACTAATTCAAACCACCGGCAGACAAACACTTGAAACATTCCAGAAAAATAAAGCCATGCATCGCACGGCAGCTTCTATAACAAGCGTCTCCCAATAACTTCAAAACAGGCAAAACATAACCTGCAAACAGACGAAACATAACCTGCAAACAGCCGAAACATAACCTGCAAACGGGTTACCTGCAGGTTCCAGTCGAAACCGCCGACCTGAACGCTCGACGAGGGGCCGAAGTTGATGGCGAGCGTGTTGTCGTTGATGGTGTCGATGACGGGACAGACGACTGTGGTTCCGTTGTCGCTGGTCGCCACCCGGTGGATCAGCGGCTCCAGCCAGCCTTCGCGAAACCACGTTACCTCACTCTCCGTTCTCTGCCTAGCCTTGCCTTGCCTTGCCGTGCGTTGCCTTGGCCCGCCCAACCAAGCTACCGCTGTCTACGTCCCCGCCGTGCAACGCTACGTTACGTCCAACGAGTCTGTACCAACTCCATGCTACGGCCAGGCTTAACCTCACTAAATACGCACGTAACCGCACTCGGGTCCGGTTTCTCAGTGTGATCGTCAAGTAATCATTGGTTCGTTAGCGCAGAACGAGAGCCACCGATCGGCTGGATGAGTATTTAATGAAACACTGAAAAATCCGTCCCAAGAACATAGGTCAGACCACGCTAGCATGCTACAGAGCAAACGCTTGCAAAACAGCGGCATGTAACAGTTTTGCGCATACTTGTTGCGTTTAAAAAACAACCGCCAATATGCGAGTACATTAATCTCATGCGGCATGCACTTTTTCCCCGATGCTTCTGCCATCCCCACCAATCCCACCAATCCCACCAATCCCACCAATCCCACCAATCCCACCCACGCGGCGGGGTCACCTGGACAACGTACCGCTCGCTACAAAGCCACGCCTCCACAACGCAACCAGCGCTTTCCATTCGGTGCCTTCGTTCCAACTTCTTCCCGACCACTAAAAGCTACGAAATTTTGTTTCTAGCAACGGAAGCAAGCCTTTGCCCGCGTTAGCTGGGTCTCGGGAAGGAAGAACACAGACAAGCACAAAGCAGAGAACGGCACGGGGAAACATCGAGAAGAAAACGTCGAGTTGTTACCTGGCTCGCCTTCGCCAATCGGTGGACTTTGAACGCCGACTCTTAGCAAATAGAACCACTCACCTTGCGTCACGATGGGATGGTTGCATCCAGGATCCTCGGTTACTCGCTTGTTCTCGTTCTAAGAGCTGGGCGTTGTTTGGTCAAACATTTCAACGCTGACACTACGTTAAACGGCAAGATGCGCTTGGAATCAGAGATCGAAGTTGGGAATCGGAGCAAACCGCAAATCTCACGGCGAATTCGAAACGAAACATCCAATCTGATAGCGAGTGTCTTGACGGAGATGTGAACCCGGGACATTCACTTTGCCGGGCGCCGCTTTACCAACAGAGCTAGCAAGACGGCAGAACGTCACCCTGGCAAGATGAAGGTTCCGGGTTCGTATCCCCGAGCAGACAGGCTTAAGATTGCACGTTTCGTCACGAATAATAAGAGATGGTGTTTGCTGATAGATTTCCTTCAATACACTTATTCCATTCGTCCATTCAAATAGATGTGTTCAAGCCTCCCACAGCCGCCGTGTTGAACCCTATCCTGAGAAAGCCGACGCGTTTCACCTGCAGGTTCCAGTCGAAGCCGCCGACGTTGGTGCCGGTGGAGTCGTGCCAGTGGTACTCGAGCGTGGCGTCGTCGATGACATCGATGACGGGACAGACCACGTTGCGTTCGTCCAGCGCGATGCGGTGCACCAGCGGCTCCAGCCACCCTGAGGCACCCCCGCCGTTAGCCTCACGCTAACCGTACTTACACCGGAATCACAGTACCTAAGCTGGCATGGCCTCACTTTACCTACGCTTTGTTTCGCCGTTGAGTTTGTAAGATAGCTCGTTGGAACAAGCTCAATGCGCAATCGGGACGGGCAAGATTCTGCATATGGGAGCTAATCGAGTAGCTTATTTGTCTTTTGAATTGATGTCACTAGTGAAGGATGTAAGTGTTCAAAATTTGGTTTTAGCCTGTTTGTTTCTAGGTGATCATATTCGTTGATGGATCCAAAGCAAAATGTTCCAATCTACCAGAGAAACCGGGATATAATCCTGAATGTAATTCCGACATATAAACATCAAATAAAAAAAATATACGTATGATTCAGCTGCCTTCTCATTTTGCCCGTCCCGAGTGGCGATTTCACTCGGAAGTGAAAACCCGGCGTGAGGATTAGCCGTCGAGGGTTCTAGATTCGTCGGCGTTATACCTCGGCGCTGCACGGAGATCGTTGCCTAGACAACTCGGCCGTTTCATTTCACAGCTGATGCGCAAGGTGACAGACACAAACGACGAAATAACAGCGGGATTCAGAGAAACGGCAAGAAACGGGACGGAGCATAAAGTAAGGCCAGCGTCGCAGAACACGGTCCGACATCGCAGCCGGCAACAGCCGTTTACGTCAAGTGGTTCGTCGGACAGGGCAGAGTCCTCGAAAGCAGATCGGAAAGCGTTTCAGAGACTAAGATTTTACTAACGCACGAAGATACACGAGTAGACACTAACAAAGCCGTGGTCTTGGGAGTGATTAGAAACGTTGACGGGCACAAACACTAAAGGGATCTAAGGTTCTGTGATAGGGCTCAGAATCGGTCGTTTGTTTTAAGATGTTGCAGGTTTTCTCCGGCAAGACGGTAGGAACAATTAAAAGGAGGGTATCTTACTAAGCGCAGGGAAAGACGACTATTTACATAAGATATTGACACACATAAGAAAAGAACACAGGGCGAAAGAACGAAGCAGCGACAGAGTTGGCTGAAGAAGAGATCTCGTAGGCTGTAGAATGAATCTTATTGGCTCTCCCTTACGTCAAACTTGGACGTACGACGAAATCTTAACATTTCTGTGCTGCGTTAGCAAAGCAGCAGCTTTATAAGGGATTCCCACAGCTTAAAATGTACTAAAATCTGATTTCTAGCCTTCTTTCACAAGTTTACATTATTAAACTCCATCACTATGAGATGGAGATATCATAATCTCCAGTTATGAGATTAAGCATCCAGCAATTGCAATCCAACCCGTTCCACACATTTATAACGATCCCAATCCGTCGATTCGCGGCACGAAATCGACCAATCGCCGTTCCCGTCTAGTTTCATCGCCGAACGCAACCTTCACTGTAATCTATCTGTGACTCGATGCATCTAAACTCATCCCCGCGTTGGATCTTTACGCCAAAGAGACGGCGTCTTCCAAGGGATTTCCCTATCTCACTTTGAAATTTAGCAGAGCTAATTAAATTTTTTTCCAAACTGGTAGAATGTCCAGTGGGTATCTGACTTAGTTATCTGGAATAGGTCTATTGCACGTCAGTTTTTCTGAATCCCTATCAACTACCATAACATCCTTTTGTCATTCCTTCCTTAAATTTCCTCCGTAGCGTTGCTACGCTGCTAGGACTGCTAGTGTTGCTACGCTGCTAGGATTGCTAGCGTTGCAACGCTGCCAAGATTGCTAACGTTGCTACGCTGCTAAGATCGCAAGCGCGGCATCCACTCACCGATGGCGCACTCGCAGTGGGAGTCGAGGAAGGTGAGGATCTCGGCGGTCGCGTGCTTTGCGCCCAGCAGGCGCGCGCGGATGAGACCTTCGCGCTTCGACGCACGCACGATGCGCACTTTGGGGTAGTCCAGCATGTAGTCATCTAGCCGCTGCTTCATGTGCTCTGCAACCGACGCAACGTTACTTACAACAACGCAACGTAACTTCTCGGTTCAATCGTTGCCGCGCAATACACCGATTATATTCAATCAAAATGACGTCATGATACCCACTCGCTAAAGCCAGGCAGAGCAATTCGGGCTGTGTTTTCCCTGTCTTCCTTTGTTATTTAGCAGAGCTAATCAATTGATATCATAGACCTTGGAGCACAAATTACTCAGACAGATAAAATGGTCTTCCTTCCATACGCCAGCTAGTTGGTCTGCGGCCGCCACTGACCCATGTCGGAGAAGTCGTCGACCAGCACGATCTCCTTGAGCAGTTCGGGCGGCGAACGGTCCAGAACCGAGTGCACCGTGCGCAGCAGCACCGACCACGCCTCGTTGTGGAAGCAGATGATGACCGCGCTGGACGGCAGCGGCTTCGACACCTTGTAGCGGCCGGGCTCCTTGCACCTGACACACAGCAGCCGCGTTCGTTGATCAGCGTTACGAGTGAAGCGAAATCTTCAATTACACTTTACTGCTAACAAAATCCATATTTTTTTATTTTATTTCTTGTGTGTTTGTTCGCGCCATATGCCAAAACCGATTTTGATGAAAATTTATATGGACATTCGATTTCTTTGAGCTTAGATCTGCCAAATTTTTGAAGCAAATCAGACGAGTAAATTTTATGTAATTAAGATTTTATGAAATTTTTCAGTCTTATCATCACACGTTTTGCACTCGAGAGGCCAAGCATCTGAATATAATTTGACGAAACTTTATTGATATGTTGACCTTCACTGTTCAATATATTTTTTATTCTATATTTTGTTTTCTGTTTAGAGCTTTTCTTCAAAATGGCGCTTTTATGACGTTTTTTAAGCTTTTTTGCAGATTTTTTGAACTAAAACAACTTTATCTTCAACCGAAGTTAACAAAATTTACAGTGTGCATTAAAAATCTTAGAAAGAAGACACTGTGTTAATTTGAAGCAAATCAATAGAAAAGTTTTTCTTTGAATCGATTTTTGCGTTTTAAAATATTCTAATAATTTCACGAAGGCTAAATCATGATATTTGCAGGTAACAAATGTCATCGATATAGCTGCTTCATTATTTCCAAACATTTTAAATTTGCCTTATAGGTACGCATCAAGGCTATGCGCATACTCAATATAGTAGGGTTGTGGGCGAGTGTAAATATTACGCTCATCCACCACACGATTATATGAGTGTTCGCATGGCTAGTGCTAACCCATCAAACAGCTAACTCAGCGCAATGTTGCTAAACTTCGGTGACATCACGAGCACCGGTGTTTCCAACGATGCCAAACCGTTCCGAGTAGCTCTACGGCACAACTCCACCTGCAAAAGGTGAACGTACCAGGCGTCGCGTGGGTCAGGGATGGTCCGGTGCACGGATATCAGGTCGCTAGCGTATTGGTTGAACGCGTTGTTCAGCCAGCCGTCGTCGACCTTCTTCTTGATCTCCTTCGTCAGGTTGGTCGGCAGGATCACCTGCAATCGCCACGCCGACGTCACGTCAACCAGCCACAGTGTAACAACAAGATTCCAAGAGCAACATTGTCGTCTGCAGGATTGAACCGGGAACGTCTTATTTAGTTCAAGACCCGGAGCGCTCAGCGCTATGTTGAGCATGGACAAATACACCTATTCCATTCAATCAAAATGACATCAAACTGACATCATGATACCCACTCCCTAAAGCCAGGCGAGTTGGGTTGTGATTTCCCTGTCTTCCTTTGTTATTTAGCAGAGCTACTTAATTTTTTTCGGAACTAGTGGGTACATGACGTCATTTTCTCTGAGAAGAAATGTTGAAGTCTGTTTTATTTCAGAATATCCTTGTTTGTTCAGCGCTAGTAGTCAACACCACTACCAACATGATGCCAAAGAAATTCACAGTCACCGATTTACCTTAATTTCTAACTGAATTAGTTGATAACTCTAATAATAAAGTTACTAGTTTAAAGCTATAGAAGCTATGCGAGTGTTAAATAAAACGTTTAGCCACTGTTCTAGTGTTTGATTGTGATATTTTGAAACACCGCCTTGTGGATTTAGTTTCTTGAGTTGGTGAAATGTAAGTGGCGGCCATTTTTAAGTAGATCTAATCCTGGATGGACTATATTCCCTTCGAAATGCGACCACCACCTCGTTGTGAACGACCCTGTAAACCATAACTCCACTTTAGCAGGTAGAGCAGCAGCAGTAGCAACAGGTCGAGCAGGCTTACCGGCTTGCCCATCTCGCCGTACATCTCGGCCTCCTTGGGCGTCTTGGGCGGGTCCAGAACGCCGCCCTCCCCCTCCTTGGGCGGCCCGCCCACAGGCTCCTTGAGCCGCCCCTTTCCCTCACCCGACGGCCGCTCCTGAAACCATGACAATGCCTCGTTAACACCATGACAACGCCTCGTTACCACCATGACAACGGCTGGTAAACACATCATGACAAAGGCTGGTTAACGCCATGACAACGGCTGGTTAACACCATGACAACACCTTGGATAACAACATGACAACGGCTGGTTACCACCATGCCAACGGCTGGTTACCACCATGGCTACGGCTGGTTACCACCATGACAACGGCTGGTTAACACCACGACAGCGGCTGGTTACCACCATGACAACGGCTGGTTAACACCATGACAACGGCTGGTTAACACCACGACAGCGGCTGGTTACCAACATGCCAACGGCTGGTTACCACCATGACAACGGCTGGTTAACACCTACCTGTATGAGCATGTTGTGTAGGGGCTGGGGCTGGGCCTGCTGCGGTCCCACCCCCCGGTCCTCGGTGTAGATGAGGAAGGCGACGGTGAACCAGACGAGTCCGATCAGCCCGACCACCTTCAACAGCACGGACCGCCGTCGCAGCAGGAAGCCCATCGCAGCACGCCGGACGCTCTGATTGGTCCGATTGCTCGGTGGTGGGGGCGGCGGGGGGCGGCGGGGGCGGCGGGGGGCGGGGTCAACTGCTCGCGTTCATCGCTGGAAGAGACAGAAAGTTGGGTTAATAACGCACGCATGACGCACGCACAGCACACGCATCAATCAGTCGCCGAGGGGGGGGGGGGGGGGGGGGTTGCCTTCGTTATTGATATTGAAATTGAGCCACAAGGAGGCAAAGATTCGATCATTTTCTGTAACCTTCTTGTGTAACACGGAGACAGACCGAATTGCCTGCAAATGTCTATGTGGTTGACCATCTCTGACAGCTGCTACATTTCGGTCTCTGGTATTTCAAGAAAATTGATGATTATTGTGCATGAAATGGACCCGTTTCTTTTATAAAAAAAACAATTAACCATCTTGTTTAAAGGCCTCATTTTGATAAAAATCAAAAATCTTGCACAGTGTGTCCCAGGCGTGCATATGCTGCCTGCCTGCCTGCCTGCCTGCCTGCCTGCCTGCCTGCCTGCCTGCCTGCCTGCCTGCCTGCCTGCCTGCCTGGGGGAGGAAGGGGGTAATGGGATTGTCATGTCGATGAGAGGAGAGAAGGCAGATTGTGTGCCGACCACCAACCCCCCAAACCCCCCACCGCGCGACGCATGCGTAGTGGGTGAACACAGCTAGACGCTCTCCGCGCGTTTGTAGGAGAATCCAGGTGCACCCTTGCAGCAAGCAGATGCCGGAGACCTCATCTCACGCAGGCAGCGTCGTTGTATCATTTCAACTCTCCCGAGGGACTTCACATGCGATTTCAACGCGCTGACGCAAAATCTTAGGTGCTAAGTTTGCGATTCTAAAATATTCAAAGTGGGCGTAGTTGCTAAAATAGTACTTCAATCCTAATTTCCGTGTGAGCATCGTCTCCGTAGGGCGTCCTTTACCCCCGTGCCGAGTTTCAGCCCCGTCGGACTCGCGGTTGCCGAGATAGAAAACCTGACATCAACCCAAATTCAGCCACGACCGCCTCCTTCCCTGATGTCCCTAACTTTTGAGCCAAGCACGCTGGGATGCTGAAATTCACTCTACACACCCAACTTTTCATCCCCTACACGCGCGTCTCGTCGGATTTCACCTCCGACTCGCGGTTGCCGAGATAGAAAACCTGACATCGACCCAAATCCAGCCACGACCACCTCCTTCCCTGATGTCCCCATCTTTTGAGCCAAGCACGCTGGGATGCTGAAATTCACTCTACACACCCAACTTTTCATCCCCTACACGCGCGTCTCGTCGGATTTCACCTCCGACTCGCGGTTGCCGAGATAGAAAACCTGACATCGACCCAAATCCAGCCACGACCACCTCCTTCCCTGATGTCCCCATCTTTTGAGCCAAGCACGCTGGGATGCTGAAATTCACTCTACACACCCAACTTTTCATCCCCTACACGCGCGTCTCGTCGGATTTCACCTCCGACTCGCGGTTGCCGAGATAGAAAACCTGACGTCAACCCAAACCCAGCCACGACCACATCCTTCCCTGATGTCCCCAACTTTTGAGCCAAGCACGCTGGGACGCTGAAATTCACTCTGCACACCCAACTTTTCATCCCCTACACGCGCGTCTCGCCAGATTTCACCTCCGACTCGCGGTTGCCGAGATAGAAAACCTGACATCGACCCAAATCCAGCCACGACCGCCTCCTTCCCTGATGTCCCCAACTTTTGAGCCAAGCACGCTGGGACGCTGAAATTCACTCTACACACCCAACTTGTCATCCCCTACACGCGCGTCTCGTCGGATTTCACCTCCTACCCACCAAATTGCCAGTGTTTCCGCGGTGCTACGCTGGTATAATGTCGTGTTCGACGGCACGCCACTGATATGACATCACGTGCCGCACGCCACTGATCTGACGTCACGTCGAGCAGAAGAGCAAAGCGGGCCGAGTTGGGAAAGGGTTGGGGGCGGCGGGGGTGGCAGGGGGGCGGAAGTTGGAATAATAAATTTAGCCGAGCAATCTGTTCTCTGTCGCAATGTTTCACTAAGCGATTGTCGCTTGTTCCCTTCTTCTATCTCCGTTCCCCCGCCTCCTGCCCCCCCCCACCCCCCACCCCGACGACGCAGATTACACGAGAGCTTTTTCCCTTTGTGACTTTGAACTAAACCGATCCCGGCTGACGCAGGCAAATATTGACATTTTTTTTGCGCGTCACCGGCTGATGGATGGGAACCACGCGTTGCTTTAGGATGGACGCGCTGGAAGGGTGCAGAAGGAGGACGGTCACCCTTGTTGCTTAACTCGCTCGGAACGCAGACTGCAACGCGTGATGCCGGAATGAGCCTGAAGGCTTATTGACAACCAACTTAGCAGCAGACGCTTACGTGAACGTAAACTTAGTGAAAACACACGTCCAAAACAAGTGACGTAGCCGTAATAAGCCAATCAGATTGCCTCTGAGCCTGCGCCATTTTTTCAGCTTGTTTCCATCGCTAATTAGCTCCTAGAGCTTCCTAGAGCTTCCTAGAGCTTCCTAGAGCCTCATAGAGCCTCCTAGAGCTTCCCAGAGCTCCCTAGAGCCTCCTAGAGCCTCCTAGAGCCTGCTATAGCTTCCTAGAGCCTCCTAGAACCGCCCAGAGCCTTCTAGAGCGTCCTAGAGCCTGCTATAGCTTCCTAGAGCCTCCTAGAACCGCCCAGAGCCTTCTAGAGCGTCCTAGAGCCTTCTAGAGCCTTCTTGAGCCTCCTAGAACCTCCTAGAGCCTTCTAGAGCTTCCTAGAGCCTCCTAGAGCCTTCCAGAGTCTCCTAGAATCTCGTAGAGCCTCCTAGAGCCTTCTAGAGCCTCCTAGAACCCCCAAGAGCCTCCTAGAGCCTCCTAGAGCCTCCTGGAATCTCCTGGAGTCTCCTAGAATCTCATAGAGCCTCCTAGAATCTCCTAGAGCCTCCTAGAGCTTCCTGTAGAACCTCCAAGAGCGCACGATTTATAAACACGACGATAAAAGTTCACAAAGCTAAAATTTCGCCTGAGGAACAAGTCTTTTCACCGTTGAGAAGTCGTTTAAAGTTTCGCTCGTTCCCTTTCATTCTCCCAGCGCCGAGACATGTTTATCTGTCCCCTGTCGCCGACCCCGCTCCTGCTTATCGCTTCCTGCTGCTTGCTGCTTCCTGCTGCTTCCTGCTGCTTCCTGGCAGAACCACGCAGCGGCGTTACTTTACTGATTCTGGAATGCGTGTCGGCACCGAACGCAACCTCAGCTCGCTGCTTCGCTGGGTTGCGTTGATACCGTTGACTAGGTAAATATCCATCGAAATTTTGCGCTCAAACCCACAATTATTTTTTTATGGTAATTTCCTAGCCAGTATTGTCTTCCCCGGGCGTCCTCTACCCCCGTGCCGAGTTTCAGCCCCGTCGGACTCGCGGTTGCCGAGATAGAAAACCTGACATCGACCCTAATCCAGCCACGACCGCCTCCTTCCCTGATTTCCCCAACTTTTGAGCCAAGCACGCTGGGACGCTGAAATTCACTCTACACACCCAACTTTTCATCCCCTACACGCGCGTCTCGTCGGATTTCACCTCCGACTCGCGGTTGCCGAGATAGAAAACCTGACATCGACCCAAACCCAGCCACGACCGCCTCCTTCACTTGATTTCACACGGGCCACGTTGCCAGCTCGACGAGGTTAGCTTCATGACCAGCCCGTCACTCACCGGCAGCCACGCGGCACGTGACACGTCACCAATCAATCAGCGACAGGTGGGATATTAATTGCTCGTAGCTACAAGGCGACAAACTGCAAGACAAACTGACGCAGCCTTTAATCTCGAAAGTTTGTCGCCGACGAAAACTTGGGCCGTGTTTTAAGAAAGTTTCGGGTGACAGTTTTATCTCCCCCTGGCTTCTGCTCCTTTACAAGTCGCTCCCCTTCCACCCCCCCCCCCCCCCCACCCCCGAAGACTCGACGTCGCCTAATGATCACTGCCCGGCGGAGCAGAAGCCGCTTCAAAGTTTCCAACACGCCGTGTTCTGTTCCCGCCGCCGAGTCAAACACTTCCTGCCCGACGATCACTTATTCATCACGAAACACTTCCACTTTCTGTCTTAGGAAATCGATTATTTATTTGGTTTTTTACCGGGTGCACCCTCAGCTCGCTGCTAGGTTAGCTTCACCCTCAGCTCGCTGCTAGGTTAGCCTCACCCTCAGCTCGCTGCTAGGTTAGCTTCACCCTCAGCTCGCTGCTAGGTTAGCTTCACCCTCAGCTCGCTGCTAGGTTAGCCTCACCCTCAGCTCGCTGCTAGGTTAGCTTCACCCTCAGCTCGCTGCTAGGTTAGCTTCACCCTCAGCTCGCTGCTAGGTTAGCCTCACCCTCAGCTCGCTGCTAGGTTAGCTTCACCCTCAGCTCGCTGCTAGGTTAGCTTCACCCTCAGCTCGCTGCTAGGTTAGCTTCACCCTCAGCTCGCTGCTAGGTTAGCTTCACCCTCAGCTCGCTGCTAGGTTAGCTTCACCCTCAGCTCGCTGCTAGGTTAGCTTCACCCTCAGCTCGCTGCTAGGCTAGCTTCACCCTCAGCTCGCTGCTAGGTTAGCTTCACCCTCAGCTCGCTGCTATGTTAGCTTCACCCTCAGCTCGCTGCTAGGTTAGCTTCACCCTCAGCTCGCTGCTAGGTTAGCTTCACCCTCAGCTCGCTGCTATGTTAGCTTCACCCTCAGCTCGCTGCTATGTTAGCTTCACCCTCAGCTCGCTGCTTGGCTAGCTTCACCCTCAGCTCGCTGCTAGGCTAGCTTCACCCTCAGCTCGCTGCTTGGCTAGCTTCACCCTCAGCTCGCTACTTGGCTAGCTTCACCCTCAGCTCGCTGCTAGGCTAGCTTCACCCTCAGCTCGCTGCTAGGTTAGCTTCACCCTCAGCTCGCTGCTAGGTTAGCTTCACCCTCAGCTCGCTGCTAGGTTAGCTTCACCCTCAGCTCGCTGCTAGGTTGCCTTCACCCTCAGCTCGCTGCTAGGTTAGCTTCACCCTCAGCTCGCTGCTAGGTTAGCTTCACCCTCAGCTCGCTGCTAGGTTAGCTTCACCCTCAGCTCGCTGCTAGGCTAGCTTCACCCTCAGCTCGCTGCTAGGTTAGCTTCACCCTCAGCTCGCTGCTAGGTTAGCTTCACCCTCAGCTCGCTGCTAGGCTAGGTTCACCCTCAGCTCGCTGCTAGGCTAGGTTAGCTTCACCCTCAGCTCGCTGCTAGGTTAGCTTCACCCTCAGCTCGCTGCTAGGTTAGCTTCACCCTCAGCTCGCTGCTAGGCTAGGTTAGCTTCTCCCTCAGCTCGCTGCTAGGCTAGGTTAGCTTCACCCTCAGCACGCTGCTAGGTTAGCTTCACCCTCAGCTCGCTGCTAGGTTAGCTTCACCCTCAGCTCGCTGCTAGGTTAGCTTCACCCTCAGCTCGCTGCTAGGTTAGCTTCACCCTCAGCTCGCTGCTAGGCTAGGTTAGCTTCACCCTCAGCACGCTGCTAGGTTAGCTTCACCCTCAGCTCGCTGCTAGGTTAGCTTCACCCTCAGCTCGCTGCTAGGTTAGCTTCACCCTCAGCTCGCTGCTAGGTTAGCCTCACCCTCAGCTCGCTGCTAGGTTAGCTTCACTCTCAGCTCGCTGCTAGGCTAGGTTAGCTTCACCCTCAGCTCGCTGCTAGGTTAGCTTCACCCTCAGCTCGCTGCTAGGTCTGAGGCATATCAGCAGCCTTAAGATGGTCCAGCGTTAAAGACACAGCATCATCACATCACCACAAAGCCACAAAGATGTTAAAAATCAGCTCTCACTTTCAGTCGAGGAATGCACGGCCTCTGCGATGATCTCAGGACGCATCCCGGCCTCTCGAGAAATCCACGAAGCCGCGGCCGAAATGTCAAGGCGTCATTTCCACTGCACCCAGCATCGTGTTATTTTATTATTATTATAAAATCCCGTCTTCCCTTTCCTTTCCCCCGAAATGGAATTAATTATTTGATGGTGAATCTATTTTGCCGAAACCTCGCGGCCTAGATTGGTTGGGAGGTAGAGAGGTTGATAGGTTGGAAGAGAGAGGTCCTGAGGTCGGGATTCGAAGCAACATCCCAAACAAGTTGCCTCCTTGCCCGCTGCGAGATGAATTCCTCGTGCGAGACAGGTAACGGCGTCTTGAAATGTTGCCAGCGCTTCCACAATCAGGTTTACGAAATGTCACTTCTTAGTTCTTACCCAATACACCGATTCCATTCAAGCAACGTGACGCGGTCAGACACCCGCTAAGAAAAGCCAGTTGGCTTGTGATTTCCCTGTCTTCCTTGGTTGAATAAGCAGAGTCAATACACCGATTCCATTCAAGCAACGTGACGCGGTCAGACACCCGCTAAGAAAAGCCAGTTGGCTTGTGATTTCCCTGTCTTCCTTGGTTGAATAAGCAGAGTCAATACACCGATTCCATTCAAGCAACGTGACGCGGTCAGACACCCGCTAAGAAAAGCCAGTTGGCTTGTGATTTCCCCGTCTTCCTTGGTTGAATAAGCAGAGTCAATACACCGATTCCATTCAAGCAACGTGACGCGGTCAGACACCCGCTAAGAAAAGCCAGATGGCTTGTGATTTCCCTGTCTTCCTTGGTTGAATAAGCAGAGTCAATACACCGATTCCATTCAAGCAACGTGACGCGGTCAGACACCCGCTAAGAAAAGCCAGTTGGCTTGTGATTTCCCTGTCTTCCTTGGTTGAATAAGCAGAGTCAATACATCGATTCCATTCAAGCAACGTGACGCGGTCAGACACCCGCTAAGAAAAGCCAGTTGGCTTGTGATTTCCCTGTCTACCTTGGTGGAATAAGCAGACTCAATACACCGATTCCATTCAAGCAACGTGACGCGGTCAGACACCCGCTAAGAAAAGCCAGTTGGCTTGTGATTTCCCTGTCTTCCTTGGTTGAATAAGCAGAGTCAATACACCGATTCCATTCAAGCAACGTAACGCGGTCAGACACCCGCTAAGAAAAGCCAGTTGGCTTGTGATTTCCCTGTCTTCCTTGGTTGAATAAGCAGAGTCAATACACCGATTCCATTCAAGCAACGTGACGCGGTCAGACACCCGCTAAGAACGTGATTTCCCTGTCTTCCTTGGATAAATGACTCGAATCCCACGACCAGATCTCGACAGATTAATATTCCGTGTATTTGGCGTCTGACAAATTGTATTAAATTGTACAATTGTAGAAACTGTAAGAAAAGTAGCGTCGTGTCGTTTCGCTGACGGGTTCGAAGCGAACAATCCTCGGCGGTCGGGAATTGTGTTTTGAAAATTAATTGAATTCGGTTTAATTAAAATCGCTGTCGCGGAGCGCTATATGTGTCAAGCAGGAAATTAATCTCGGAACCCGCGGCTCGAATCGCAGCAGCAGCAGCTGAACCGACTGAAGTGAAGAGCTTAAAGTAAAGGGAGTTCATTTTGCACGAACAAGATGACAATGTTTCAAAAAAAACTGTCGACGCGACGATTTGTTGGGTTGCGCTGCGCTGGAATTCGATTTTCCCATTTGATTAATTCATTTCGTATCGCGTTTCCGGGTCCCTGCGGGTCCGACGGATATACAACCTCATCCAGCCGCTATACCGCACATTCTATCAAAATGACATCATGATACCCACTCGCTAAAGCCAGGCAGAGCAATTCGGGTTGTGATTTCCCTATCTTCCTTTGTTATTTAGCAGAGATAATTAATATTATCTTCCAAACTGATAGTACGTCCAGTGGGTATCTGACGTCACTTTTCACTGAGTGGAATACGTCTATTGCAAATGTCCAACCTGTTAGAAACGCTTCGATGAGAGCAAATAGCACATAATCATGGCCTTCACAAACTTGATTCAACCTAACGGTTTGGCAACGTTGAAAACACCGGTTTTTGTGAGATCACCAAAGTTAAGCAACACCGCGCTGAGTTAGCTGTTGGATGGGTGACCATCATGCACACGATCGGTTCTCAGGAATGTTCTCAGGATGATCAGGAAGCTGCAGGCTTGTATCCTAATTCCTGTAAGAAAGTAAGATTCCAGTTCCTGGAATGTCTGCCCGGCCGATGGGGTAGGTGCAGGCCTGTGCTGGAGGGTGGAACCGACCCCCGAGAAACATCTGTGTGAAATAAAACTGTGACATCGGCGGATGGCCCATTCCGTCGGGCTAAGTGAGATTTAACCGCGCAATTTCGTCGGCCGAAAAAAAACCGGCGAGCAATCTGTCCCGGCCTCCTAAAAACTAAAGACGCCGTGCGACGAGACAAGCCCAACAATCTTATATCGCTCAGCGCCGGTGCACGCGCACTCGACGAGCTTACGATCGGGGAGGGTGGGGGGTGATATTAATCCCCCCCCCACCCCCCTATCAATTTAACCGTGCAAGTGGCAGCACGGCACGGCACGGCACGGCACGGCACGGTCGACGATAAAAAAAACACACCGCACGGCCCTGAAAAGCATCCCCCCCCCCACCCCGCATAGCGAGGCGATAGGTCATCGTTGTGCCTGGAGCCGAGGTCCACGATTTACACCGGGAGTCATTCTTCATTCTTTTCCCGTTTCGCGCTCGGACGTCGAATCCGACGAAGCGCATCGCATCGCATCGCATCGCATCGCATCGCATCGCATCGCATCGCATCGCATCGCATCGCATCGCATCGCATCGCAATCGCAATGTCAATGGAACTATTCAACTCAGAGAAAAATGACGTCAGAAACCCACTGGACGTACCACCAGTTTGGAAATATATATAGATATTAATTAGCTCTGTTAAATAACAAAGGAAGAGAGGGAAATCAAATCCCAAATTGCTCTACCTGGCTTTAGCGAGTGGGTATCATGACGTCATTTTGATAGAATTTTGATTGAATGGCATTGGTATATTGCCAATTTTGTATTATATTATTGTTGAATTTTGTGTTGTTTTTGCCCAAAATTCGTAAATCTGTACCGAGCGGTTTCCCATCGGACCGTGTTTCTCTGTCCGGCAAGTGGCGGTGAGACGCAGCGTAGGACACGGCACAGATTCGGCGAGGATGGTCGCCATGGCGACAAGGACGCAGGAAATGCAGCGCACTCTTGCGCAAGGTCGCGTCGGGTCCATCCTCCAGCCTCCGTCCATCGGAACCATCCGCATCCAGCGACATATCCGGCTCGTTGCCATGGAGACAAGAGATGTTGCCATGGAGACAGAGATGCTGCCATGGACGGAGACGGACGAAGATGAAAGTTGCTGAATATTTAAAGGTCATCTATAAGTGATTCCAGGTCGCGGGGACGTCGACTAGGTAACGCCAGTGGCGGGCGGTAGACAGCGCATCGCAACGCATCGCATCGCATCGCATCGCATCGCAACGCATCGCATCGCAACGCATCGCATCGCATCGCATCGCATCGCATCGCATCGCATCGCATCGCATCGCATCGCATCGCATCGCATCGCATCGCATCCGCATCGCATCGCATCGCATCGCGCATCGCATCGCATCGCACCGCATCGCATCGCATCGCACCGCATCGCATCGCATCGCGCATCGCATCGCATCGCATCGCATCGCATCGCATCGCATCGCATCGCATCGCATCGCATCGCATCGCATCGCATCGCATCGCTTCGCATCGCATCGCATCGCATCGCATCGCATCGCACCGCATCGCATCGCACCGCATCGCATCGCAACGCATCGCATCGCATCGCATCGCATCGCATGGCATCGCATCGCAACGCATCGCATCGCATCGCATCGAATCGCATCGAATCATATAAGTTCGTGTGTCCTAGCTCGGTCACCCATGTTGCTTAACCCCGCGAGGTCGAAGTCTGCACGACGAACGGAGCCGTCGGCAAGCTGAAGGTAAACATTGGACAGTGCGCAAAGTTCAGCCACACGCACTACGAAGACCTTGATTAATTGATGGGTTGCGATGGGGCACTGTTATAAATATCATTAAAACATTTAGAGAATTGATGTTTGCTGCGGTAAACACGGTTCAATATCAGGCTACTGAGGCAATGCGACTCGCTATTGCAGTATGAAGTTTCACCAAAATACTGTACACGTCATAATGAGATCAAACTAGATTCGCCCCATGTTTTCAGATGTAACCTTGTTGATAACGTGACAAAGGGTTCCTGCCCAGCTATCCTGTCCTGCTATGAAGGCTTGACATGAAGGTTTCATGAGAGACGCTGCCAGGGCAATCACCGAATAACCAGCATAGCAGCAAGCAGAAATTGCTGGATCAGCTGCTTCTTGCAGACTGCATCGTGAACACCCTGCTGCTATAGCAAACATGCTGGCACTAAACACCGCCCCACCCACCTAATCACTTCCCGATGCTAATTCCCTTGTCAGCATCGTCTCCGTCGGGCGTCCTTTACCCTCGTGCCGAGTTTCAGACCCGTCGGACTCGCGGTTGCCGAGATAGAAAACCTGACACCAACCCAAATCCAGCTACGACCGCCTCCTTCCCTGATGTATCCAACTTTTGAGCCAAGCACGCTGGGACGCTGAAATTCACTCTACACACCCAACTTTTCATCCCCTACACGCGCGTCTCGTCGGATTTCACCTCCGACTCGCGGTTGCCGAGATAGAAAACCTGACATCGACCCAAATCCAGCCACGACCGCCTCCTTCCCTGATTTCACGAACTTTTGAGCCAAGCACGCTGGGACGCTGAAATTCACTCTACACACCCAACTTTTCATCCCCTACACGCGCGTCTCGTCGGATTTCACCTCCGACTCGCGGTTGCCGAGAATGAGATAAACAGGAAACGAGACCCTTAAACAGGAAACGTTGCATCGAAGCGATGCGAATTTCAGTGATTTAACGGATCCTGCTGCAGATCTGTTGTAGAGACGCTGTAGGGATGGTGGCAGCGTAAGCAGCGAGTGCGAGACTGCGGCATTAATAGCGGGCTCACCACAGCTTTGCCGGTAATCACGGATCGAGATTTCGGCGGACAGGATTGAGCGGAGAAGATCTAGCAGGACCCATGGAGTCGGCAGGCTGCGAGAGATAGCGAGAGAGAGAGAGAGAGAGATAGCGAGTAGGGCAGCCTGCGAGTGGAAGGGAGATAGAGGCAGACTGAGAGGGTGGAGGCTTACTTTAGGAATTAGCACGCGTCTAATTGCGACTTCGATTTGCAGCTTTGAGCGCGGCGCGGGGTGGTGGGTGGGGGGGGGGGGACCCGAAGCAGGTCACGTGACAAAGACCCGAATTGTTTGATTCCAGCCACGAGGAGCAGCGTGCTGGCGGAATACCACCTCCTTGTTGCGGGTATCTTCGTTGGATTCCACGCCTAAGTGATACGTACTGCGTTGTGTGTTCCTGAGACATAGGGAAATGGCGACCCCCCAATTTGCTCCCTGGATCGAATTACCGGATTGATTATTGGTGTTTAACGACGCACTGTTTTGACAACCGGCCCTTTGGCACTGGTCTAATGGCGTCGGTGAATGAAATTCAAGAAAGCAAGAAAGCAAGCAACCAAGCAACCAAGCAACCAAGCAAGCAAGCAAGCAAGCAAGCAAGCAAGCAAGCAAGCAAGCAAGCAAGCAAGCAACCAAACAAGCAAGCAAGCAAGCAAGCAAGCAAGCAAGCAAGCAAGCAAGCAAGCAAGCAAGCAAGCAAGCAAGCAAGCAACCAAACAAGCAAGCAAGCAAGCAAGCAAGCAAGCAAACAAGCAAGCAAGCAAGCAAGCAAGCATGCAAGCAAGCAAGCAAGCAAGCAAGCAAGCAAGCAAGCAAGCAAGCAAGCAAGCAAGCAAGCAAGCAAGCAAGCAAGCAAGCGAGCAAGCAAGCAAGCAAGCAAGCAAGCAAGCAAGCAAGCAAGCGAGCAAGCAAGCGAGCAAGCAAGCAAGCAGCTAGGAGCTATACTAGCCAGGACCTAGCAGCTAGGAGCTAAGCCAGGAGCTAGCAGCCAAGAGCTAGCAGCTAGAACCTAGGGTCATACATTTTAGATCAGCCACTCAGCTTCCCCAACTAAAGCCAGCAAGTTGGCAGGCGCACGGACATCGTCCAGGGTCTAAAATAAGCCACGACCCTACAAACTGGAGGAACTTCATCGGGGACACGCAGACTCCGAAGTCCGGACGTTGATTACTTCAGACCGTCGCCAGAGAGGAAGCTTCCCTTCGAGGTGTTAATATCTCATCTCATTGCCGCCAGCCGTGGACAAGGTATGGCTCTGTTGGCGCCTCGCCATCAATACTCAAGTGTCCCATCGCATACAACGCATCGCATCGCATCGCATCGCATCGCATCGCATCGCATCGCATAGCACAGCACAGCACAGCATCGCATAGCATCGCATCGCATAGCATCGCATAGCACAGCACAGCACAGCACAGCATCGCATAGCATCGCATCGCATCGCATCGCATCGCAACGCATAGCATCGCAACGCATCGCACCGCATCGCATCGCATCGCATCGCATCGCACCGCATCGCTTCGCATCGCATCGCATCGCATCGCAACGCAACGAATCGCAACGCATCGCATCGCAACGCAACGCATCGCAACGCAACGAATCGCAACGCAACGCATCGCATCGCATCGCATCGCATCGCATCGCATCGCATCGCATCGCATCGCATCGCATCGCATCGCACCGCATCGCACCGCATCGCACCGCACCGCATCGCATCGCATCGCATCGCATCGCACCGCATCGCACCGCACCGCATCGCATCGCATCGCATCGCATAGCATCGCATCGCATCGCAACGCATCGCATCGCATCGCATCGAATCGCATCGCATCGCATCGCATCGCATCGCATCGCATCGCATCGCATCGCATCGCATCGCATCGCATCGCATCGCATCGCATCGCATCGCAACGCATCGCATCGCATCGCATCGCATCGCATCGCATCGCATCGCATCGCACATCCGATTACTAATGTCCGCTAGTGTCCTAGTGCGGTCACCCTTGTTGCTTAACTCCGCGAGGTGGAAGTCTCCACGAGACATCGCATCGCAACCTAACTTATTCGATTGCTAATGACCAGGGAGCCTTTGCCATGATAAGGACATGGCAAATACCGGTGTTACATAGGTTTTTACTGCAAGGTAGGGCAGTCCATTGGGCAAGAATTTAGCAGGACTTAAATCAACTGCAGCAGCAGCAGCAGAAGAAGAAGAAGATATCTAAGACAAAGCCCTTCAGCCTGCCGACCTGTTTACCTGCAACAAGAGAGAAAACACAGGCGACATTAGAACTCGATATTCATCCAGAAGCCATCTCCGACGCGACCCGATCCAACCCGACGCGACCCGATCAAATCCGATGGGACCGGGCTTATCTCAAGCCGACGCCGACGCCGATAATGCCGGCAATTTGCGTGCACTCCGCGTTTCCCTCTTCAAGGGCAGAGGGCACGCGTCCCGCAAGGAGTGGCCAACTCCACGCCTGCAGCCGCCATCTTGTTGCGTTGCGTTGCGTAGACGTCTGCACGACGAACGGGCTGCCGATGCACACGACCCAGTCTTTGATACCTACTTGACGTACTTTTTCAAGACTCCAAATCTTTCCAAATCTTAGCACGTTGGTATTCAGAACAACTATTTAACATCTATTTAACTCAAACTTTTCCGGCAGTTTCGCCAAGCTGCCTGCTTTACCAACGGTCTAAAGGCAAATTGAGTCGAGATTTGTGAACAGCTCGCAGCCGGCCACTCTCCGACGACCAATGCCCTCTGTTCGCACCGAGCCCTAATCGCTCGACTGTTCCCGGCCCGGGTTGGAGTGGGGGGGGGGGGGAGAGGGGGGGGGTTACAATTGCCAGCCACTTTGCGAATCCCCAGCACTGCGTTGCGTTGCGTAGCGTTGCGTTGCGTTGCGTAGTGTTCGCACGAGTCGACGCACGCGACGCATCGATTGTTACGGCGCGCAGCAGCACGCGTTACGCACGACGTGCTGAGTGCAAGTGCACTTAGCGCTACGCACGATTACGAGGCAGCGCAAGCGCAAGTTGAGCAACATCGCGCCGGTCTAGCGGCTGGACGGGTGACCGCTGATGGTTTGAAGCTGCAAGAAGCACGGCTGTCCTGTCAACAGTCAACTGTCAACTGGCCGGGCTTGAGACGGAGTCAGACATTGACCTCAGCGGCACCTGCTGCCGTCACGGCCTTCGCCCGAAATCCAGCATCAATTTCATCAAATTGCCGGCAGTTAATCGGCGCGCCGGGCCCGCGAAAAGGCGTGGAAAATCTTGGGTGAAATTGGCGACCCGTCCGGCACTTGTTGATCGGCGCAGGAGCGTGCAGGACGAGGAGGTCCTTGATCCTGCGCCGACGAACGAAGGACAACTTGTCGAGATGCCGAAACGAGCGTTAACCCGGGACGGGTCCTGCCCCTCCCCCTCCCCGCTCACCTAAACAACCTGTTTGACCGGCCCGGGCGGCCAGGGGTCACGTGGTTAAACGGGCTGGTCAGCGTCCTCAGCAGCCAATTCGCTGCTCGCCTTTCGGTTTCACCCGGCGCTCGGCACCCGAAACACAGCGACGTTTAAATTCGACCGACGCGCAGCAAGAAGCTGGTGGTCTCGCTCATTCTAGTG
The DNA here is from genome assembly GCA_921293315.2 of Nemurella pictetii. Classification (NCBI taxonomy): domain Eukaryota; kingdom Metazoa; phylum Arthropoda; class Insecta; order Plecoptera; family Nemouridae; genus Nemurella; species Nemurella pictetii. The sequence goes on along the minus strand of OV121125.1, from coordinate 2,786,275 downwards.
CTTTCGGTGTTCACATGCAGCCAAAGTTGTACAAATTTAGTTCATAATGTTGCCCAAAATGTGTCCAATAAATGTACAAATGCAGCCCTGAAGTTGTCCAAGTCTAATTAAAATTTAGTCCAAACGTTGTCCGACCAAATGTAGTCCGCGCCTTCTGCCTAAAAGATTGCCAACGTTTGCTGGGACACTTTAAAAGCGTCGCCTTTTGACACTTTATTAAATTCACGATTGCTGATCAACTGCAGGTGACTGTTTTCTTTCCACACTATTTTTATGCCCCGAGTTTTTCCGACTCCACTAAAACTTTCCCGCGCTGCAGCTATTTTCCACAATGTCTTCTCAAAGAAAAATATTTGAACTAAACTTTTAGACATTTTGGGAAATATGCGGAATGTAGAACATTCAAGATTCCGTCGTTTGCTCAAAGTTCAAAGACTATTAAAGATCGTGTAAATTTTAGTGGTACGATTTCCCGAGAAACTTTTTGTTGCGTTGGCAACGTGTGAAGTGAGGCACGCGTGCTCGCGTCTCGCATGCGACGTGAGCTTATCTTCGTTCGCTATCAGCAAGCAGAGACGAGCTCCGGTGGAGCTGCAACCCGATAACGATTACTTGATCGCAATGTGGGAAATAAGCAACAGCAAGCAGCAGCAGCAGCAGCAGCAGCAGCAGCAGCAGCAGCAGCAGCAGCAGCAGCAGCAGCAGCAGCAGCAGCAGCAGCAGCAGCAGCAGCAGCAGCAGCAGCAGCAGCAGCAGCAGCAGCAGCAGCAGCAGCAGCAGCAGCAGCAGCAGCAGCAGCAGCAGCAGCAGCAGCAGCAGCAGCAGCAGCAGCAGCAGCAGCAGCAGCAGCAGCAGCAGCAGCAGCAGCAGCAGCAGCAGCAGCAGCAGCAGCAGCAGCAGCAGCAGCAGCAGCAGCAGCAGCAGCAGCAGCAGCAGCAGCAGCAGCAGCAGCAGCAGCAGCAGCAGCAGCAGCAGCAGCAGCAGCAGCAGCAGCAGCAGCAGCAGCAGCAGCAGCAGCAGCAGCAGCAGCAGCAGCAGCAGCAGCAGCAGCAGCAGCAGCAGCAGCAGCAGAAGCAGCAGCAGAAGCAGCAGCAGAAGCAGCAGCAGAAGCAGAAGCAGCAGCAGAAGCAGCAGCAGCAGAAGCAGCAGCAGCAGCAGAAGCAGCAGCAGCAGCAGCAGCAGCAGCAGCAGCAGCAGCAGCAGCAGCAGAAGCAGCAGCAGCAGAAGCAGAAGCAGCAGCAAGCAGCAGCAGCAGCAGCAGCAGCAGCAGCAGCAGCAGCAGCAGCAGCAGCAGCAGCAGCAGCAGCAGCAGCAGCAGCAAGCAGCAAGCAGCAAGCAGCAGCAGCAGCAGCAGCAGCAGCAGCAGCAGCAGCAGCAGCAGCAGCAGCAAGCAGCAAGCAGCAGCAGCAGCAGCAGCAGCAGCAGCAGCAGCAGCAGCAGCAGCAGCAGCAGCAGCAGCAGCAAGCAGCAGCAGCAAGTAGCAGCAGCAGCAGCAGCAAGCAGCAGCAGCAGCAGCAGCAGCAGCAGCAGCAGCAGCAAGCAGCAGTAAGCAGCAGCAAGCAGCAGCAGCATCAGCAGCAGCAGCAGCAAGCAGCAGTAAGCAGCAGCAAGCAGCAGCAAGCAGCAAGCAGCAGCAGCAAGTAGCAGCAGCAGCAGCAGCAGCAGCAGCAGCAGCAGCAGCAGCAGCAGCAGCAGCAGCAGCAGCAGCAGCAGCAGCAGCAGCAGCAGCAGCAGCAGCAAGCAGATTGAAGGTAATCGGTCGTTCAGGAGATCAAAGCGACCACCCAGCGTCACGCTGAAGGGTTTTCGCTCGAAATTCCCGGGTTGAACGCCACGTCCCAACCCCCGTTCCCTGCTTGTTCCGTTGAGTATGGGACGCCTGTAACTTGAAGTCATCACACAAGTACCAGGAGGGGAGACATCTCTTCAGAGTCTGCGTCTGACATGTGGCGACTCACACAGCCGACACAGTAGACTCGTTCACCTCCCATCTCATCGTCCCAATGACGTCACATACCCACTGGACGTACTACCAGTTTGGAAAAAAATATTAATTATCTCTGCTAAATAACGAAGGAAGATAGGGAAATAATAACCCGAATTGCTTTACCTGGCTTTAGCGAGTGGGTATCATGACGTCACGTTGAAAGAAATTTGATTGAATATTCAAGGTGTCAATTCGAGATTGGTATGAAACGTCGTGCCTGGTTTCCGCTGCTCATCAATACTCGGGAAGGCTGGCTGTTTGCTGGTAAAAGGTTAAGCAACAAGGGTGACCGTCGGTAGAAGCGTGTAGGACGTGTTGGGATGGGACGATAGCGATAAGCTGCTCGGCAAGTAGATAACCTGCTTGCTTGCTTGCTTGCTTCCTTGCTTGCTTGCTTGCTTGCTTGCTTGCTTGCTTGCTTGCTTGCTTGCTTGCTTGCTGCTGCTGCTGCTTTCGCGTGAGCTGGGAGTGGCTGGGATGATGGGTTGATTGGATGATGGTTGTGATCACGAAGCTAATCACCGGTGGTTGTCCAGGGCAACGATTCAAGCCTCCAGCAGCCTGCGGCGGTCTTAGAGGGAACCGGACTATTTTCTTCACGTGTCTTCAACAACAAAACCCAACATTCTCAGTTCAAAACGTTCCAACAACTCGACTGGTTTTAGTAATGAAACTGGTCAAGCCACACGGGCGGAGGCAGGTAGAATTCATCTTTGTTTTTTGCCTTGCAGCGAAAATGTCGCACACAGCCTAAACATGAAGTCTGCAAAGGTAACGCCGGTGACACAGGCAATCCCTCGGTCTTGGGAGAGTCCGGCTCTCCCATCGTCCCTTTCATTCACCGACGCCGTTAGACCACCGCTATAGGGCCAGTTGTCAAAACAGTGCGTCGTCAAACATCAGGAATCAATCTCAATCCGGTGATGAGTAAGATGATAAAATAACCGTTCCGTTTCTGAACATAGATGTATGGAGACACGAGCTGATGCCGGTCAACAGCTGTGCCTTGCAATGTGGCAGCGATCTGTTGCTTTGCTCATATAGTGGACGTCTGCACGCGTCGAGCGTTCTCAGAACGGACGGTCACCCACCCGGCGACGCAGTGTTGCTTAACCCGGCTGAGATCGCAGCAGAGCGCGTCTGAGCGTGCAACGCGGTGCAACGGTACAGCGCGTAGCGAGCAGCGAGGCCGTGTTGGTGTTTACATTGCAGCACGGCCTTGCATTCACAGGGAATCTGCGGCAGCCGAGGCGAGATAAAAGTACCGCGTCTTACGTTTACCAGCTACACTTGCTTATCGCAGACGTAGAGAGTCTCTCTACAGAGGAGAGTGGCTGGCTAGGACAAGTTGTGTCCTAGGCGTGTATTAGCAAAGCCGGGATGCAGACACGTTGTGTCCTAGGCGTGTAGCTGTGTGCTTGACTGTCTCAAAGCCGGGATGCAGACACGTCGTGTCCTAGGCGTGCATTGGCTGTGTGCTTGACCGTCTCAAAGCCGGGATGCAGACACGTTGTGTCCTAGGCGTGTATTAGCTGTGTGCTTGACCGTCTCAAAGCCGGGATGCAGACACGTCGTGCCCAAGGCGTGCATTGGCTGTGTGCTTGACAGTCTCAAAGCCGGGATGCAGACACGTCGTGTCCTAGGCGTGCATTGGCTGTGTGCTTGCCCGTCTCAAAGCCGGGATGCAGACACGTCGTGTCCTAGGCGTGCATTGGCTGTGTGCTTGACCGTCTCAAAGCCGGCATGCAGACACGTTGTGTCCTAGGCGTGCATTGGCTGTGTGCTTGACAGTCTCAAAGCCGGGATGCAGACACGTCGTGTCCTAGGCGTGCATTGGCTGTGTGCTTGACCGTCTCAAAGCCGGGATGCAGACACGTCGTGTCCTAGGCGTGCATTGGCTGTGTGCTTGACCGTCTCAAAGCCGGGATGCAGACACGTCGTGTCCTAGGCGTGCATTGGCTGTGTGCTTGACCGTCTCAAAGCCGGGATGCAGACACGTCGTGTCCTAGGCGTGCATTGGCTGTGTGCTTGACAGTCTCAAAGCCGGGATGCAGACACGTCGTGTCCTAGGCGTACAATGGCTCTATGCTTGACCGTCTCAAAGCCGGGTTGACAGATGGGGATCAAGACACTACGCGTGGCTGCCACGGTGAAAACATGGCAGCCAGGTCTCTCTGCCGACCGAGTTGGCCTCTCTCCCCGCATCGTGTGTACTCGCTCGGCTGCCACAGCGAAGTGTACCGAGCACACATGGCTAGGTAACGGTACGTGGGATGCAATGGATGCGATGCAATGTGATGATGCTGAGTCGGGGAAGGACACAGATGCAGCGACAGCTGTGACCTCCTCCGGCTTCTGCAGGTCGCATCTTGCTCATCAAGTCTGTCTTGAGTACAAACTAGCAGCCTGGCTAGCTAAACTATACAGAGTAGAGATGGGAAAAAAAGCCCGAACGGCCCGAAAGCCCGAACGGCCCGGCCCGGCCCGACTTTCGGGCCGGGCCGGATTTTGTTTTCAACTTCGGGCCTCGGGCCGGGCCGGATCTTGAATCTGAGACGTCGGGCCGGGCTCGGGCCGGACATCCCCGGCTGTCGGGCCGTCGGGCTTTCGGGCCGGTTCGGGCCGTTCGGGCCGGTTCGGGCTGTCGGGCAATCGGGCTGTCGAGTAGTGGCCCGTGCACTCAGAATTCCCTTTCCCGTCCAATATCTTAAACCGTAATGTTTCTTTCGAGTCGATATTTTTTACTCGCAGCTGGCTTCTGTAATCAACATTATCCCTCGTTTTGCAGTCGAAGCTAATTCCCGAACAGCCATACTACGTCTACATCTGTATCACAGCGATAGTGAAAATTTTCCCATGCTATGTGCTTGTTAGACCGATCTCACGCAGCCTTGCGAGGCTTTGGGCTTTGGTCCTTCATGAGTTCGAGGAATTTTCGACATGAGATTTGCAGACTATGCTTGAGTTCGCTGGTGCCAGCCAGCCGGCCGGCAATTTGACGGATTCGGAAATTAGAATAGAATTAGTCACGAGCTATCTTGTTTTTTAGTTTTATAATATAAATTTTTGCTTCTCTTACGAATGCCTTCCACTCCATGCGTAAATATTATGCGATGTTCATTCAGTATTCACCCAAGAGCCGACCGGGATGCAGTCACTGCTAGTGTAGTTTTCAATGTGATAATGTGATATGTGCAGCAAAAATAGACAGGGAGAACTGCCTATTCGGGATTTATTGCACCTGCTGAGCTGTGAATGAACTCTTCTAATACAGTGAGTCAGATTTTCTTTATGTTTGAAGCATTCTTCGTTTTGGGAAAACCGGGACCAGGACAAAAAATACTCCATGGCCTCTATGGATTGCACTGCTGAATTGGATTGGATTTCTGGAGATTGCTGGCATCAGGAGTGGTTTCGGACCGTTTCGGACCTTCGGACATGTCTGGATTTTTGGAAATTTTCGGACTTTCGGACAGTTTCGGACAGCTTCGGGCCTTCGGACAGCTTCGGGCCTCGGACAGTTTCGGGCCTTCGGACAGTTTCGGCCTTTCGGACAGCCTCGGGCCTTCGGACAGTTTCGGACTTTCGGACAGTCTCGGGCCTTCGGACAGTTTCGGACAGGTGTAAATTTTGGGAAAATACTTCGGGCCGGATCGGGCCGAAAAAATTGGGGGCCCGTCGGGCTTCGGGCCGGGCCGGACTCGGGACTGGTCGGGCCGAGGTCGGGCCGGGCCGATGGAAATCCGAAAAATCCCATCTCTAATACAGAGTGTCCTGCATCCTAAAGCCTGGTGAGATGTTTGCTGGCAGAGTGTCCAGCATCCTACAGCCAAGTGAGATGTTTGCTGGCAGAGTGTCCTGCATCCTACAGCCTGGTGAGATGTTTGCTGGCAGAGTGTCCTGCATCCTACAGCCAAGTGAGATGTTTGCTGGCAGAGTTTCCTGCATCCTAGAGCCTGGTGAGATGTTTGCTGGCAGAGTTTCCTGCATCCTACAGCCTGGTGAGATGTTTGCTGGCAGAGTTTCCCGCATCCTAAAGCCTGGTGAGATGTTTGCTGGCAGAGTTTCCTGCATCCTACAGCCTGGTGAGAAGTTTGCTGGCAAAGTGTCCTGCATCCTACAGCCTGGTGAGAAGTTTGCTGGCAGAGTTTCCTGCATCCTACAGCCTGGTGAGAAGTTTGCTGGCAGAGTTTCCTGCATCCTACAGCCTGGTGAGAAGTTTGCTGGCAGAGTGTCCTGCATCCTACAGCCTGGTGACATGTTTGCTGGCAGAGTGTCCTGCATCCTACAGCCTGGTGACATGTTTGCTGCAACACGTTGATTTCTGACGGGCTTTAAACTGCTGAAGCCCGGTTTTGGACACAAATCGACTCCCAGCTAAGAGCCGGCTGACAGAAACAACGGAAGGAGAGTGCACGTGCACGCAGGGTGGAATTCAGCTCGAGTCAACGCGGGTAAAGGTTTCCAAGAGGCAGCCTCTCGAGTCGGTGTCCTGCTAGAGATTGATGCAAAGAGAAGAACTTGGGGCAGAGTGGGAGACTGATAACCGGCCCACTTTCCGTGCTTTATGGCCACTCGATCTTGTTGCTGTTGTCGATGTTGCTGTTGTTGTTGTCCGTGGGAACTAGGGGCTTTCTTGACAAGCTCAGGTCCATGTCCAACATCGAGGATGATCCAGAAGACAAGACATGAGATCTTGACGGTTTCATTGAAGGCAACACATAGTAACACTCAGCACGGTGCTCACGACCAAATTCCATCGCGCACAAGATTTCTTCAAAACACTTGTGGAAATATTAAGAGGTAAGTGGTCCGAGGAATTCATAAGAACTGTGTTTGACTCGGCTCACTGAACCAACGAAGACAAGCCGGCGCTTCAAAGTCACACGTCAATGTCCCTGAATGGCCAGGCTTTTTTGTAATTTTGTTTCAATTTTAATTTTCCAACAAACCCACGAGGTAAAGCAACGAACGGAAACCACAAAACTAGGGAAACACGTCGGTGAGATACGAGCCGACCGATTTCCCCGCATTTCCCAGCATTTCCCAGCATTTCCCAGCATTTCCCCGCATTTCCCAGCGGAAAAGCTTGCGTGCTCTGCGAAATCACCGCCGTGGGACAAGAGTGTGGCGGGAAATCCTTGGAGCAGGCTGTGTTCTCTGCTAAGTACTCGACAATAAACATGCAACCGACACTCGGAATCTGCTGAAAATAGTATAGAGACAAGAAGTTGAGAGAAAACGAACGTTTTCTGCCTGCTGCCTGTTTCTCTTGGACTATGCGAGGGTGTGATTGTTTCCCTGCTGCTCGCTGCTAATGGCTTCTCGCCTCCCTGTTTCCCCGAATCCCTGCCTGCCATCCCTGCCTGCCATCCCTGCCTCCCCGTATCCCTGCCTGCCATCCCTGCCGAACACAGCCAGACCCATTACAGCCACATTGATGTTACACCGCTCATAGAGAGTCTCTGCACGACACAGAGATGCCGTACACTTATCTCAAATATCTCACAAGGCTGTAGGATGCAGGACACTCTGCCAGCAAACATCTCACCAGGCTGTAGGATGCAGGACACTCTGCCAGCAAACATCTCACCAGGCTGTAGGATGCAGGACACTCTGCCAGCAAACATCTCGCCAGGCTGTAGGATGCAGGACACTCTGCCAGCAAACATCTCGCCAGGCTGTAGGATGCAGGACACTCTGCCAGCAAACATCTCACCAGGTTGTAGGATGCAGGACACTCTGCCAGCAAACATCTCACCAGGCTGTAGGATGCAGGACACTCTGCCAGCAAACATCTCACCAGGCTGTAGGATGCAGGACACTGCCAGCAAACATCTCACCAGGCTGTAGGATGCAGGACACTCTGCCAGCAAACATCTCACCAGGCTGTAGGATGCAGGGAACTCGGCCAGCAAACATCTCATCAGGCTGTAGGATGCAGGACACTCTTTCCAGCAAACATCTCACCAGGCTGTAGGATGCAGGACACTCTGCCAGCAAACATCTCACCAGGCTGTAGGATGCAGGACACTCTGCCAGCAAACATCTCACCAGGCTGTAGGATGCAGGACACTCTGCCAGCAAACATCTCACCAGGCTGTAGGATGCAGCTGAAGGATGCTTCGCAAAACTGTGTTTGTTGCAAAAGACACGTGACAAGAGACTCGTCAAAAAGAGTGAAGTGTTTAAAGCGGTGGGGATCCACTCTGCCAGCGATCCACTCACCCGGGGGGTTTCCGGGGGCAAGAAACACCCAAGACCCCGGGGAGACAGTGGATTGTTTCGACAAACATTGTTTTTGTTATTTGACTTCGAGCGACGATTCGGGCAAGACGTGTTTTTGAATATCTCTACTTTTCTACATTTCAACCATCGAGCTTCACTCATCTTGTATTTCTTTTCATCAATAAAATGTGTTAACAAGCAGAAGTTGCGTTATTCGTCGATGACGAGACAAAGCCAACGTGCTGACCTCGCATACGAGACAGACAAAGCAGTGAGCTTTGCTCGACTCACATCGCCGCTCTCACCGGGTACTCGGCCCTCTACCGGGGGTGTGGGCGTGTGGGGGGGTTGGAATCAAAGGGTTGACCGCCGGCCGCGCTGTTCCCTGACAAAATGGTGGGAGACGCCGGCTCCGGGCATCTCTCTCACCTTCACTCTCAGCTTCACTCCCTATATCTACGCTAAAGTTAGTAGCACGTGACAGCGACCACAGCCGACCTGACGCTATATTACCCGTCTTGTTTCTTGCTGCCCTCACAGCACACATGGGTTAAGAGGAAAACCGCGGAAAAGCTTCTTCGAGGGAAATTCGTCAACGACCGTCTCTGTGCGCAAAGCAACACAACGCTGTGTAATCCGTCGTGTGCATCGCCAGTCCGTCGCGTCGGCAGCCCGTTCGTCGTGCAGACGTCGACTCTGTGCCACGCAAAGCAACACAACGCTGTGCAATCCGTCGTGTGCATCGCCAGTCCGTCGCGTCGGCAGCCCGTTCGTCGTGCAGACGTCGACTCTGTGCCACGCAAAGCAATACAACGCTGTGCAATCCGTCGTGTGCATCGCCAGTCCGTCGCGTCGGCAGCCCGTTCGTCGTGCAGACGTCGACTCTGTGCCACGCAAAGCAACACAACGCTGTGCAATCCGTCGTGTGCATCGCCAGTCCGTCGCGTCGGCAGCCCGTCCTACTAGCTACTAGCTGCCTGCTGCTACTTGAGCAAGGTGATAAGATGCAAGATATCTTGCATATCGAGATATCGAGATATCCGAGTTGTGATATAGGATATCTCGCCGGCTGATTTCAACCATTGACACACCGACTGGGACACTGTCATCTAATTGGTCGACAGGGCTGGCGTCACATAGCAACGCTAATTTCGCTCATTAGCGCCGTGTCGGGTTAAGCTGAGAGAGATAAGGTGGATGAACGCTTCCTCGTCAGCAATCGATCGATACATCGCAATGGGTTGCGCGCCCCAGAAATATCAAGATCATCGCTCAATGCGCATAGGTTATTTATGGCTAGTTTTCACTGGGTTTCAATTTGCCGAATTTGAACCAAAATTTCCTCACACAATAACTGACGGAGTACAGAATATTGCACTTTTCTGCATTTACAATAGACCTATTCCACTCAGAGAAAAATGACGTCAGATACCCACTGGACGTACTACCAGTTTGGAAAAAAAATATTAATTAGCTCTGCTAAATATCGAAGGAAGACAGGGAAATCACAACCCGAATTGCTCTGTCTGGCTTTAGCGAGTGGGTATCATGACGTCATTTTGATAGAATGTTCGGTATAAGGGCTGTATGAGGTTGAATATCCGTCGGACCCGCTGGGAAATGGGAAAAGAATGAATCAAATGAGAAATCAGATTACAGCGCAGCGCGCTCCAACAAATCGTCGCATCGACAGTTTTTTTTTTAAAGCAACGCTCATCCACAACACGATCAGGACGGAGGTTGGCGAGGCGCCAGAAGTCCATTCCACGGTGAATGAGCAGCGCATCTTGAAGGTGTTCCTAAACACCGAGCATCCGAACATTAAACGAAAGTTTGCCGGCTCCATCCACGCTCTCACTGCTCACCGGTGACCCGGATGACGTCACCTCGCCTGGCACACTCTTAACTCGACTAGCCCCGATTTTCTTGTGGGAAATAACAACCTTTCAACCCTATATGAAACCCCGAGTTAACTCTAATTGCAATCCGTGGTTGCAATCCGTGGTAGCAGTCCGAGTGACAGCTGTGACGTAGTAGCCGTGGTATTGACAGATCTTCGGGTCGGGGCCCGCAGCTTAGCGCGTTATCAGGTATCAGTTATCAGTTATCAGTCGCATACTTTCCCGGCTACAGGTGGCTTATCACTTGGCTTAGTTTCCTGCCTTCAATCCGTATTATCTAAGCATCAGCTGACTGTCCAGCACCTAGTTCCTAGTAGAGAGTTCCTAGCACCTAGTTCCTAGCAGCAAGCAGCAAGCACCTAGCACCTAGCAGCAAGCAGCAAGCACCTAGCACCTAGCAGCAAGCAGCAAGCACCTAGCAGCAAGCACCTAGCACCTAGCAGCAAGCACCTAGCACCTAGCAGCAAGCACCTAGCACCTAGCAGCAAGCAGCAAGCAGCAAGCACCTAGCAGCAAGCAACCAGCTCTTATTACCTAGTTTCTAGCACCCAGCAACTGCATTTAGACAGCGAAGCAATCCAAACCAATGTAATCTGAACCAATGCAATCCAAACCAACTCAATTCAAACGAATGCAATTCAAACCGTCCGATTAGGTCCGAATCCGATTATCATCAAATGGCCAGGATCCTTTGCCATCTTCAAAGGTATAAAATCTAACGATTAAGGGATGTAAGGTAATAAGTGGATGGCATCCAATTCGAGTTATCAATGTGTATGGCTGGACATCAATTCTAGATACACCGCAGGCGCTGGACACTAGCAGCTAGCAAGCATCTTTATTGTCGACGTCACAATCATAACTTTCGGTTGGGAAGCCCGATGATGGTAGGTATTGGTAGAAATTGGTAGCGCGCTACTGCGGCATCCTAATGATTGGTGGCTATGTAACTGCAGTTACCTATCCAGGTCTGACCTCGACCTGGTGCTACATGAGCTAACGCAGCCGGCCAGATTTCGGCAACATTCTGAGAGGACCCATGCCAGTCGGCAGCCCGCGGTATTGATTATAACTTTACTGGAAATCTAATAATAAAATAATTGCCATGTTTTGTCCTTGTTGCTTTCAGCGAAGCTCTCCAATGCTCGACTTCTCTGTTTGTTTTTCCGTTTCGCTGGAGATGGACCTTTTATGCGAGGTGCACGGCCGGTTGTAAAGTAATAAACGTAGCGACGTTGATTCGAGACTTGTAATGACATGCTATCAGGAGAAACAATAAAACCTGTCTCCTTCTGGCGTGTATTTACTGCCCTCCCTACAGATCTTGATGGGAACAGACTCTAACCACCTCGAACCACTCAAACTCAATCATCTGCGCTCGTGATTTTGGCTAGAGGCTCAACTATATCTCGATGGTTGTTTTTGCTCCCTGCAGCCGAAGCCAGACGAAGGTCGGAACTCAATCATCTCCCCAACAAAGGAAGAGCTCGAGTCACAGATGATTCCTCGTCACGAACCTTCAGTCGCCTTCAATGCCGATTTCCAGCCAAAATATGAGCCTGGTTATTCGGCTGCACATTCGGTGGCACAATGGGCTTGTTGATGAAGGATATACAATAGAGCACGATGTTAAACACTGATCGATGCTGGGGTCATTACTGGCAGTAGGTACCTGTTTTTCGGCTACGCTAATGCTACGGTCTATAACTATCAATCAAGCTCTGCTAATGACATTTGCAGCAAGAAGCAGATCCGGCCAAATCCTTGCCTATCACAATGTGTGATCGATTAGAAGAAAAACACAATCGAACTGACGCATGGGCCGAAGTTTCGTGGAATTATGCTACGTTTTTCCATCTATTAAATAACTAAGTGTTCCTACCTACAATTACCTTCAATACTTTAAGATACAATTTAGGTCATTTTGGGGAAAGAGATGACAAGGTTCCTTAGTTTTGCGACTGTAACGCATGTTAGATAATTACTCGACCTGAATTTCAAATAATCAGGCAGACAATCCGAAATTCCAGAGACGAATACTTGGAATGAAAAAACAACGAGTTCAAAGATAGGTCGTTCATTTACCTTTGAGACGAGAATATTTAGCACCTAGGCTCCGTACGGACCAGAGTCTTGGAAGATAACAGAATCACACGTTGAGTAATACTTGATAACACGAAATCACTCGCACCGTTTCGATTCGGTTAATCCCTGAGGTAATTCCCACGAAGCACGACACACAGTGATGACAAACTAGCACGACCACCCTACTTCAACGAGAGATCACAGACTAATGGCCGACGAACTGCAAGTTTTGACAGCAAACTCTGACAGACGAGTGCTCGGCGGAGAGGTCGCCACCTAGCGGCAGAAATCTCAACCACACCAATTTGCGCAAAATCCACTAATTTCATGCAACGAATAAAAAACAACGATTACACCTTGTAATTGCCAGCTTCATTATGCAATGTAATTACTTAATTCGGCAGGCGAAAAGACGATTACATCCGTTAGTTGTTTTCATAACATACTGGGTCAGCGAATTCGTATGAAATTCTAACGAAACATTTAAAATATCATCTGTTTTGTGCCTTTTAAAGGCTGGGATAGCTCTTGGCTGTATTCAGCACAAAGGATGGCTTTTTCTTGCAGTTTTATTTTGTAATTCCGCTAAAAGCTTTCGGGATTAAATGGTGGTCGGGATTATGAGAGCCATTGTTCTCCGAGTAAGGGTGGCTGGCATGTTTATTCTTGTCCCCTTTTGTGCTTTGCTACTTAGCTAAATTGCAGCAATAAATAATGATAACCAAAAAAATGTGCATACACCAGCTTTTTTTTTTTTTACTTTGTAAACGCTTGTGTTGTTAATGCTGATTATTGCAAGCAATTCCCTGGATGCTAAACGATTTCCACAACAAACATTGCTTGTTATTAATTAGCAAAACAATTCCAGCAAGCTTGCAGAATGCAGTTGACAACACTTCAGTGCAAATAGCTACAAGCATTTCACCAAACAATAATTTGTCAACCAAGAGAAAAAATACTGAATATCAACAAAAAAAACACACACCTTGTTTATTATATTGCAAAGCACAAAGTGTCTGAAATGCAGGTTCATAAACATAGCATTCAAGGAATTACCTTGAGAGATAAGTTGAATTGTTTTGACAGGATTGGAAATGCCTAAGTGCTGAAAGCTCAATTGTAACAGGGAAGGAAATAGGAAGATGTTTGGGAGTGATAAAGACATAGGGATTTGAAAGTTTTGTTTTAGGGAAGTCATGTTTTGCTTGCTTACAAAATTCCAGGAAGAAGAGCCCAACAAAACAAGGCAGCATTATCCAGGAAACAGGAAAAAAGGATGGGAATTGCACAGATTTCCATGGTGGCATCTGAAATTGGAACTAAACTGATAAAAACACAAATGTAATGTTACAATATAGTCTGCATTTCATCCATATGTTACAGGCATCCATAAATATCGAATAAATATCAAGAACTCTTGAGAGAAAAGAGCCGAGAGGATTAGATTTCGGTGAGAGAACATGAAACCGATTCGGCTCCAAGTTCCTTCCAGATTCAAACGCGACAATAGCACGCGACTAAGCAGTGAACCCTAGCTCCTAGCACGTGGCTCGTAGCTTGCTAGTGTTAATACGCGAATAACTTACACAAGTCATAATTACAAACAACCCGACGGTGAAGTACGTTTTGCGGTGCGCTGCCGTCACAAATGTGGGGCGGGGAAATCTCGGAGGCTACCCCCTCGTACGAGATCTGAAAACAGAAATGTTCGTTGAAACGTTACTCGAGATCTGATCGCTTGCGTTCAAACGGAAACAATATTTGACTTATGGATTTATGATTTGGCCTGATTTGGCCACCAAAAGTAATCGGTCCAAGGGTAAGTATATGAAATTGAATATGCAAAGGACACGGTCTCAGCAGAGGAGAAAAGATAGAGAAATAAAGGAAGGGAGTCTAAGGTTAGGTAATCAACCCATCAGTGCTTGGCTGTCCAGCAAAGATTACATCAGTAATGGCTTTCTTGAGACAGGTTTTGAAACAAAATAACAGAACATTTGGGGAGTTATCAAGTAGACCCTGGTTGCATCAGATGCAATCTTCTGTCTGTTTCCCTGGCGGTAGCAGGTCCACCGTAAGCGTTTCCCAACTCGGCAAGTTCTGCGCTCGAATCTCAACCGCAAGTGGGAACGTTTCAATTTCGTACAAAGCGCCTTCGTTCATTATCTCTAGAAAAACCTGCACTCACCCATCGTTGTAAACTGTCAATATTCCACAGATGAAAATGAGAATTTGGTAACGAGCTACTAAATGTTTTCATACAGATAGTATTGAAAACTAGTTTGGAACATTCTAGTAGCTATTCCTACCTGGGACCCATATGGAATTTTTGAGGATGTGAGATGTTTTTAAAAAGTTAAGCCGATATAAAGAGAGGAACAGGAATGACAGCGAGTCAGGCTGGAGGTAGCTTCAAAAGTGTGTTCTTCAAGAGTCAAATGATTGTGAATAGAACTCGATAATAAAGATAACACAGTGAAAGGTTTAACAGTTTTAGGTATTTATCCTTAACACTAACGTCACAACTCTCTACTCTCTACCAAAGAGGACCGAATGGTTTGGCATCGTTGAAAATACCGGTTCTCGTAAGATCACCGAAGTTTGACGGGTGACCATCATGCACATGATCAGTTCTCTTCGGGAGAGAGGTCGGAGGGTTTGAAGTGAGTACGAAAACTTCACTCGCCTTGCTTGTCAACCTCTCGACAGCACGGATTAGCGGAGGAATCCTGTCGTTCGAGTAGTACCGTCCTTCGGAAGGGACGTAAAGCCGGTGGTCCCCTCGGTGCTTTTCGACAGGAGTAGGCTACGTGCCGGCACCGGGTTTCCCCTCCTTCCTTTTAGCCATAGGTTAGGTTCATCACCACCCTTTCACTATAGACCAGTGCCATAGCGCCAGTTGTCAAAACGGTGCGTTGTTCAACACCAATAAGCAATCAATCTCCCAAAGAGCGCTAACATCGGCTAAGCCGTGTTGCCATCAGCTAGACCGGCGCTAACGTTGCAAACCTAACCTTAGCGTTGTGCGGTGGCAGCCATGCCGGGCGCTTCCTTCGTCGCGATGCCAGACAGCAGCTTCTTGATCTCGGCGATCGCTCGGCCGGGGTTCAGCCCTTTGGGGCATGTGCGCGTGCAGTTCATGATGGTGTGGCATCGGAACACGGAGAACGGGTCGCGCAGTGCGTCCAATCGGGCGGCCGTAGCCTCGTCGCGCGAGTCGATGATCCAGCGGTACGCCTGCAACGCAACGCAATCGTCATTCCAACCTAAATAGATGCCAATACTCGTTGCATGTACGCTAGATATTGATGTACAGTATCAATACTGGTTGATGAGCGTTACGAGGGGAGCGAAATCTTCAATTGCACATTACGGCTAAAAAAATATGCAATTTTTTTCTTTGTGATGTTTATTAGCGCTCTACAGGCAAAACGCAAAAACGGATTTTGATGAAAATTTATACAGACCTTCTTTTTCTCTGAACGTTTCTGCCACGTTTTTGAAGTTCAAGACAACTAAATCAAGAAATGTCCGGGTAAAAAGCTACTTAAATATTGCCGAAAATTTTAAATTTGTCAACGCTTCTAGGCCGTGCGCACCCTCAAAATATTAAGGTTATGAGTGTTTGAATAGCCTAGCAATAGTCATTTTTTCTGTCCGAACGGATGGCAAAGTGTTACCTGCATGAGAACGGCGGGCCCGAGGTACTTGTCGCCGTTCCACCAATAGGAAGGACAGGAGGTGGAGCAGCAGGCGCACAGGATGCACTCGTAGAGCCCGTCCAGCTTCTTGCGGTCGTCCACCGACTGCAGGTATTGCTCCGAGCCCATAGCCTGCAACCATCCCCAGCCGTCAACAACACGCCGAGGAAACATGCTGCGTCGGATAGACCTGAAGCCCCTTTACATGGTCAAATGTTCATGGTGAAACCCTTGTACAGCAGTCTTGTATACAACTGCCTATGATCGTGTAAACAGTCCATTGTTTGGCAGTCCATAGTTTTTTCAGCTAGCCAAGGCGCTATTTCCATCACATCTTGTATGGAATGCAGTCAATCAGAGATCAGAGATTGTGTGAGATCAGTATTTTAACTTAACTTAATATCTTCGGTACCTATCACTGTCATTGATCGTATTAATTTTTAACATATAGGTATCGAAACATAGGACGGGCATCGAATTTCCAACCAAATCCGACGTCTCATGAAAGTAGATCAATAATCAAGCTCAGTTCATTTCTATTCAATGATCATTGACATTGTGCAGTGTAAAAGTTTGTAAAATTCTCCATTAAATCTATCACATAACATTGTAGGTACCTACTGTGTTAATATACAAGACTGCTGTACAAGGGTTTGACAAAACAAGCCCTAAGGGATTTTAGGAGGACAGATCCCCACTGTCTTGTCCTGAATTCTGGCAAACCTTGCCCACACAGGCAGGACAGGTTTGTGGCTTGTTGGTTGGTTTCCAGAAACATATTATTACTGTTGCAACTGCTTTATTTGGAGCTTTTAAGAATAAAAACAAACCAAATTGGGGTATTTTCACAATTTGTGCTAAGCTAGTAGGATTCTAAATAGGGCAAGCAAGCTACAATACATCACCTTCTCCTCCTTGCGCTGCAGCCACGGCTGGATCGTCTGGTACTGCTTGTAGAAGTTGTTCATGTCAGGCACCAGGTCCTTCACGACGTACATGTGCGGCAGCGGGTAGATCTTGCTTGGCTTGGCCAGGTTCCCGTCGATCTTGCAAAGACAGGCCAGCGTGTTGACGCCGCCGATGTTCATCGCGCACGAACCGCAGATGCCTTCGCGGCACGACCGACGGAACGTCAGCGTCGGGTCCATCTCGTTTTTGATCTTGATCAGCGCATCGAGGACCATCGGTCCGCATCTGCAGACAAACAATCAACAATGTCTTGGCGGTTTCACAGAAGACATTGCCAATGCAAGGCATGCAGCTACCAGAGCAAAGCTATGCATTGACAGGAAGTGGAGTTCAGATTCTAATAGAACTGCTTCTAAAAGGTGGATGTCATGATGAAAGGGGCTTAACTGAAATAGTTTCAAAACAAACTCCGCTCCCGAACAATGGAGGCCAGGGTCAGTGGTTATGTAATACCTGCAATATCGGCCATTGACAGTGGTTACGTAACGTCGAAAATACAATATCCCTGTGACTTACGCGTTCAGATCAACTTCGTATTCTTGCATCTGAGGCTTGGAGTCGGGAACATCTGGATTCCATCGATAAATTGCGAATTTCTTCGTCCTATCAGCTGGCTGGGCTTGTGCTTGAGCTAATACCGCGGTGGACGTGTGGACGCGACGCACCTGCCAAAATTAACATGTGTCACGGAAGGAACGTTGTTTGATAATTGTGTGAATTGATGAGCGAGTGGGTTGCTTGCTAATTTACCTGTCCAAATGCGCCTTTACAGGCACGAAACAGAGACATCTCAGCCGCCATTCTTTGCGATGAGACCCACCAACTGCTGATGACAACACACTACGATAAATGCAAAAATTAAATTCTTAACAGCAAAAGAAAGTACTAAAATAAATTAAAATAAATATTATTAAGATCAAAAGTGATATTATTTTGTACATTTGATAGTGATGTAGAGCTTGACAATTCGTTTCTTGACTGATAATCTGATTCCTGTAGCCGCCATCTTACATCTCCCATTTTGATCCACATCCGTCTTCTCCACCCGAACCGAGACACGTTCTCGCACATAAACCGTGAAGATGGGTGCCTACAAATATATCCAGGAACTCTACCGCAAGAAGCAGAGCGACGTGCTGCGATTCCTGCTGCGTATCCGCTGCTGGCAATACCGTCAGCTCACCAAATTCCACCGAGCACCGCGTCCGTCGCGACCCGACAAGGCACGCCGTCTGGGATACCGAGCCAAGCAGGGTTATGCCATCTTCCGAATCCGCGTGCGCCGCGGAGGACGCAAGCGTCCCGTGCCCAAGGGAGCCACGTTCGGTAAGCCGAAGAACCACGGCATCAACGAGCTGAAGCCCAAGCGCAACCTGCAATCGGTGGCGGAAGAACGGGTGGGCCGGCGATGCGGAAACCTGCGCGTCCTGAATTCGTACTGGGTCGCCGCCGACTCGACGTACAAGTACTTCGAAGTGATCCTCGTGGACATCGCGCACAAAGCGATCCGTCGCGACGCGAAGGCCAACTGGATTTGCCAGGCAGTGCACAAGCACCGAGAGCTGCGGGGGAAGACGTCGGCTGGCAGGAAGAGCCGCGGTCTCGGCAAGGGTCACCGATACAGTCAGACGATCGGTGGGTCGCGCAAGGCTGCTTGGTTGCGCAGGAACTCGCTGCCGCTGCGTAGGAAGCGTTAAGTGGTTATATTTCTTTGTATCCCGCTGGCTCTGTGTTGTTGATGGTCGTGTCATGGGCTTGTTAATAAATGCAGACTCTAAGCAAAACATTTGTTCCAATCTTGTTTGCCTTCACTCTTCCTTATCCTTATTTGCTCGGACCTTAAATTAGTAACGCTTTAGTTGATGAATTGCTCGAAATTCCTTATTCCCATAGAGGCATGTGTCGAAAGGCCTAGAATGCAATCAAGTTGACATTCCTTTAGTACTCCGTCTTACTTCTAAGTTTTTTAAATCTGAGCAATTCTGTTCCTAGCAAGCATCCAAAGAGTCTAATCACAATCACCAATGCAAGGAATTGTGGAAACATGTGGCAATGATGTGGGCACTCATTGAATAACGTGATGGACATCTGTGTTTTAGTAGAAAAGAAACAAGTTTATTCAACAATAGATCTGCGTAACACGGATAGAATACTTTGTGGGCCGCCGCCGAGGGAATCGCGGGTTTGGGTTTCCGACGAAGCGAAGACAGGAATCTTGAAACACGAGGTGAGAAACCGGACAAGCGGAGCGAAAACCCGAAAGATTACCAGCTTTCACCGACAACTGGCAACTGACGAGGTAGTTGGCTGTTAGCTATGATGCCTACTAAATTTAAACCAACTCAAAGTAGTTATTTGACGTATGACTCATTACTAGAAACCGATTGCTAGCTGAATTGTCGCCGGCTTTATTCTTCCAACTCTTCTACCGCTAGCGTTTGTCAGTTGCCCCTTTCCCTGTCCTAGATTCACCGTGAATCAAGCATCACGCATTGCGCAGAGAGAAAGCAGGACGAGAGATCGGCTAGAAGGTACCTTATTTGACAGACGAACCAGGATGGAGCTAGGACAAGGTTGGATCGCTGATCGTTATGCAGATGCTGGTGATCCAGCCAATCCACGGCAAGCCGACCGATTCCAAGCTCTGGGATTGGTCCATCGGTCCGGGATGCTGCCCGTGTTTCAACGACCAACTCTAAGTAGAAGCACCGACGTAGCCGTTGGTTACATCTGCAGCAAGACAATCAATAATCCAATCAACACTCAGACAAAGTTATATATATCTCTCTCTCTCTGTGATCTACCTACTCATCTATTTCAGATCATTAGCAAATCAATCAGCTGGCTATTGTTGATTGTATGATTGTTGAAGTATGAAGCACTGTACACAACAAGTACGCAAACATGTAAAAAATAGCAAAATCTGCTAAAGAATAAAACTAAAACTACTAGTCCTCGAAAGAAACAAGTCAGGTGAAGAACAACTGGGTCATTTTTAGATCCACTCATGTATCAAAACTTCTGAACCAAACACATCGAACAAACCCAACTGAAGAACTAGAACTATCAGCGAAACATTGGCAAACTCACATTTAATTGAGTGAAGCCAGTTCTAAGCTCGGTTGGCTTCTTGCCCGATCTGCCTTATTGTCAGCCCCTTGGATTGTCTTTCCGGTCTCCTCGCTGCCTCGGCCAAGCTGAGAGATTGCCGTCGTTTCCTCGTAGTTTTGAGCACCGCTAGCACCTTCTTCGTTAGGCCGGCCTTCCTTCCAGCCCGAATCCCCCGACTCGGGGGCCCCCGAATCCATCCAGTCTTTGCTTCCCGAAACAAAGGCTTTGTTTGAAGCCTCAGAGTGTTGAAGTTTCGAATCTCCCGCCTCTTTCAACGCCATTTCTTCCGAATCCTTTCCTACCGAATCGCAGGCTTTGTTTGAATCCTTCTCTCCCGAAACAAGTTCTTTGAAACCAGCTGCTCGATTCAAATCCCCGTCCGTTAAATCATCGGCAGGGTTTGAATTCTCTGCTTTCAAATCGCCTTCATTCGAATCACCAGCAATACTGGTTTCCTCAAGTTCAGAAACAGCTGCCTTGTTGAATTCAGTAGCTTCAGTGTGATAATCTGTATGTATAATGCTAGCTTCAGGGCTCAACCCAGTATGTACTGTGCTAGGTGCTTTGCGTGAATCCGTATGCACTGTGCTAGCTTCAGGTGTCAGCCCAGTATTTATTGTGCTAGCTGCAGCGTTTGAGTCTTGGATCTTGCCACTGATTCCGATCTGTGCTCGGTGGAAGTCTTGCTCGAGATCGCTCGGCCCGTACGCTTCGAGCTGCCTTTTCTTTGTACCTGTAACACCGGGTGCAATTCGCGTGAAATCACGATCTCACGTTCATGAAGCCCTGGTTGGAAATACTGCAAGAAAATAAACCTGTTTGAGGTATTCCTTGCTACCGCAGCAAGCGTCTCACGTATGACACGCCAGGATATTATACTCGTGCGGGCTTCACACTTTTCACTACAAGAATTATCTTATAAATCTACGAAGCTTTATAGTCCGGCTTACAATCTATGAAGCTACCGACATGGCGGCAACATGTCAAGTCAGCAAGTCATTTGAATCCCAGAAGACTTTCACTTTCCAGTACGCTTGCACTCGCAGACTTTTATACCGAGACAGAGCTCGTGACGTCGAGTCCGTACTTAAGTCAGGTTTGCGTTCGTGAGAACGTAGAGACTTCGTGTTCAGACACGTCCCAACACGTTTGCAGCAAAAAAACAAACAAGAAAACAAGAAAAGAAGCAGCGGCAACTCACTGGCTTCCTGTTTCTTTGCGAGCAAGCCGACTGTGGTGACCACCAGTGCCGTGCGGATCTCCTCCGCCCCGCCCCCCTCCACCATCCCCTCCACCATCCCCTCCCCCTCGAGGGTGTCGCTGCGCACGCTGCCGCCGTCCGATTGGCCGTCGTACGCCATCGAGCCGCACGATTGGACGCTGAGAGCCATCGAGCTCTGCGATTGGACGTCGCAGCGGTCGAGCTCGCCGCGATACTCAAGCTCCGCCCCTACGCCGGGCTCACGGATTCCCGGGCACACTGCAAGAAGAGTCGGATATGAGATCCTGAAATATCGATTTATTTAAGATTTTTTGATTAAATTGTTCGAACTTGCACAGGCTTTAACACTAGTTGTGAAACACCTAGTTCCTTTCAATCAAAATTCAATCAAAATGACGTCATGATGCCCACTCGCTAAAGCCAAGCAGAGCAATTCGGGTTGTTATTCCTCTATCTTCCTTTGTTGATGAGCGTAACGAGCGTAGCGAGTGAAGCGAAATCTTCAATTACACTTTACTGCTAAAAAAATCTGGAATGTTTTTTTTTTGTTTGTTTTTTTTTTTTTTTTGTGTGTTTGTTCGCGCTCTACAGGCCAAACGCCAAAACGGATTTTGATGAAAATTTACATGGACCTTCGTTTTCTCTGAACTTAGATCTGCCACGTTTTTGAAGCAAATCGGACGAGTAAATATTATGTTATTAAGTTTTTACGAAATTTTTCAGTTTTTCCAAAACACGTTTTGCACTCTAGAGGCCAAACTTCTGAATATAATTTGACGAAACTTTCAGAAAATGTTGACCCTCACGATTGAATGTTTGTGTAAAAATTTCATTGTTGTATGTTAAGCACTTTTCTTGAAAATGGCGCTTTTATGACGATTTTTTGCGATTTTTTAGCATTTTTTCAGTTTTTTGCACCTTAAGCAACTTTATCTTCAACCGATGTTCACAAAATTTACTGTGTACATTACAAATCGTAAAAAGAAGATACCGTATTAATTTGAACCAAATCAACTGAATAGTTTTTCTTTAATTCGATTTTTACGTTTTTAAATATTCAAATGTCATTGAGAAAACTGCTAAATTCTTACTGGATATGTTAAATTGATCATAAAAGCCTCTAGGCTATGCACACACGCAATATAATTGCGTTGAGGGTGAACGTAAATATTACGCTCATCCACAACACGATTATATGAGTGTTCGCATAGCCTAGTTATTTAGCAGAGCTAATTAATTTTTTTTTCCAAAATGGTAGCACGATCAGTGGGTATCTGACATCATTTTTCTCCAAGTGGAATAGGTCTTTAGTGAGATATCCGGCGACATAAGACAGCAAGACGAACGCACCTTCCGCCATGTCTGCACGCTTGCGATGGATCTCCTCGCTGATTCCTTCGAGCCGACGCAAGGAACCCGCGTACTCGCGCTTCACGTTGGCCACGCAGCGTTGCAAGCTCTCCACCGCCTCCTTCTGCGCCGCCAGCTGGTCGTTGCACCGCGCCTTCTCCTCGAAGTACGGCCGAGACTTGGCAACGTTGCGCTTCAGACGCTGCTCCAGCCGACGCACCTGAAACAGCCGACAATACGTTGCAACGTCGATATCTTGACAACGGCGAGTCGGAGGTGAAATCCGACGAGACGCGCGTGTAGGGGATGAAAAGTTGGGTGTGTAGAGTGAATTTCAGCGTCCCAGCATGCTTGGCTCAAAAGTTGGGGACATCAGGGATGGAGGCGGTAATGACTGTAAAGGTAATGGGAGGTAAAGGATGTTGTACAAGATGATGGTGACAGTTAAATTTGTATCACATAATAATTGTGTAGTTTCGAGCCTGCAACTACAAAGACTTGCTTGCCATAGCTTTGAGCTCGCAACGCTGTCAACATCAGCCGACTGAACGTTGCAACGCACCTTGTCCTGAGCGTCCTCATAGCGCGCGGTGGCGGCGCCGTGGGCGGCGGCGGCGGCCGCGCGCTGCTTCTCCGCGTCGCGCACCTTGAGCGTCGCGTGGTTCAGCATCTCCTGCCACGCCGAGTCGAACCGCCAGTCGGGCTGCGACAGGAACCGCGTCTCTGCCAGCGCAACCTGACGATGCCAGGAACAACACTTAGGACCCACGGCTAACCTTTCTTATCTTACAGGCCGTGTCCTGCATCAGGTACAGCCTGGTGAGATGTTTGCTGGCAGAGTTTCCTGCATCCTACAGCCTGGTGAGATGTTTGCTGGCAGAGTTTCCTGCATCCAACAGCCTGGTGAGATTTGCTGGCAGAGTGTCCTACATCCTACAGCCTGGTGAGATGTTTGCTGGCAGAGTGTCCTGCATTCTACAGCCTGGTGAGATGTTTGCTGGCAGAGTGTCCTGCATCCTATAGCCTGGTGAGATGTTTGCTGGCAGAGTGTCCTGCATCCTACAGCCTGGTGAGATGTTTGCTGGCAGAGTGTCCTGCATTCTACAGCCTGGTGAGAAGTTTGCTTCAACCTAATAACACATGCACTAACCGTAGAAAATTGAGGGAGAACTCACGGTTTCCTTGGCGGCTTCGTGTATCTCGTTGGCTCGCTGGAATCCGACAGCAGCCTTCTGACAGTCTTGCTGGGCTTGTCGCGCTGCATCTTGCGCCTCGTAGAACGGCCGGGCGCTGACGATGGCGCTGCCGTTAGCGCTGCTGTGCACCTTGAGTCGGCGCGTGCACTCTCCCAGCAGCATGCGAAACGTTGTGTTGGCTTCCTGCAGCACAATACACCAGCCTCGGATCACGTTCTAGTTTACATGGTTCATTTTAATCGGTTATAATGCTGTTAGCTTGAGTAAAATCATTTCATGTGTGAGAGGAAAATTTTAAATACAACCATCCGCCACAAATATATTACTATTAAAATATGGGAAGCTCTGCCGAAATAGCATTGTTGAGCTGGCGACAGAATCATGGGCTTGGTTAGAAATAAAAACATCCCACCCATTTAGATGTACGTATAACAACGTTACTAACGTGGGGGTGCTTTGTTTGCCACTGATGCTCAATCTCAAGTGTCTAATAACAGTTTCAGACACATAAAAGAGTATCTCAACAGGCAGGACTTGCATGCAAAGATCGAGTGCAAGTCCTGTCACTGACGTTGTCACAATCGTTATTCTTCGAGGATTGATATTTCAGCTGTACTTAGCTCACTATCAGCAACAAACAAGACTGGCCTAACATTTTGGGGGTGTGAAGTCAAAACTCACCAACTCCATGTTTGACAAAAAAAATTTGCACATATCATTAAATCCTTACAGGTCTCTTCTGCAATCTGCCAAAGTTCACTTAGTCGAAATCCAAAATAAAACACGGAAATGTTCTACAGGCTAGCATTTCTAGCATTCTAGTTTTGGCATTTAGCACTACCTACTCTAGGTTAATGGGTAGGGCGGTGTTATACGACTTAAAATTTTGACTTTTAACAAGCAACTTACATCGAGTTCAATCTCCAGACGATTGATTTCATCGGTGGCAGTGTTCAACTTCTCTAGCTCGACCTAAGAACAAAGTAAACCATCAACAACAGTCGCCAAAAAAGAAACCTCCAAAAAAACATTATTATAATTTTGTAATATTTACAACGATAGAAGACATTCCGTTCTGGCGATTACATTACAGGAACACCACTCTTCTATATCTAACCTTCCGAGATAAACTCATCTTTATCAGAGAAATGCGTTTTAACTCTATTGAATACTTGAGATTAGAAATATTGCTAGGATTATAAAGAAATAAAAGCTGTGGAATGTGACAGAGCTGTCAAGACAAGGCAATAGTGTCATCTGATAATTAGCTAAGCAAATAGAAAGCTGCCAACCTAAATGTGAATGCTTTTCAATGATTAGACGCCTGACAAATAAAGTGTTAATTGACGATGACCATCACCTGTATCCTCGGGTCCAGTTCATCTTCTTCCATTGTAAAACGCTCAACACAAAGACTGTGACATTTGCCATTCTACTTTCTGAATGTCATGATTATATTGCTCTAAAACAAATCCCAACACCTTTAACACTCACTGATTACAATCTAATCATTGTGGACGCGAGTAAATCAAAGTCTTGTGCGTAATTCAAACATTAATTCGTAGGAATGAACGAAATGAAGATTAGGCCACCCAGCCCACCTAGCCCACAACAACGCTACGCCATACGCAGCCAAACGCATTCCAAATGACCTCCATCACCTCCATAGGTTAGAGAAAGACAGCTGCACTTTGTCTGCTCGCTTGTTCTCTCTCTCGCACTGACCTAAAATTATTTATTTACAATTGCATCGATTTCTCATCTGCTAGGACATGGCAAATCCGTGGGAACTTGTTTATTATCAAGGACAACGTTCTAATAGACTCTGTAATTAATGGTTGACATTATCATATTCACTTCCACTATTATGTGGTGACTGATGATTGTTTTCAAGCTAGAATAGCACTAAGAACTTTTACTTTCTGAACTACTCAAATTTTAAAATAATAGACCCTTTTCACTCAGAGAAAAGTGACGTCGGATACCCACTGGACGTACTACCAGTTCGGAAAAAATATTAATTGGCTCTGCTAAATAACAAACTTAAATAAAAATAAATAAATAAATAAATAAATAGGGAAATCACAACCCAAATTCCTTCACCTGGCTTTAGCGAGTCGGTATCATGACGTCATTTTGATAGAATTTTGATAGAATGGAATAGGTGTATCGTTAGTCTTTTAGCTTAGACTATGGTCTCATATAATTTGTAGCTGTAATAGCCTTGAAAAAACAGGCTTTGCATTAAGTTGATAAATTGTAAAAATACTCACGTTCAGCTAGCCATTGGAAAGCCTTATCGTCGATTGCTCCGTCTGAAAGCTTGGCACCGGCAAGATTAAACTACCAGCAACACAAGCAAGTAATTCACACGAGGAAAAATCACTCTCTATTCTCGATACTTCTCGTTTCCTTCTTCCCAAGCAGCGAAGCAATGATAACTCGGCCACACAGCAGGTGTACTTTTATAAAAGACTTTATTAAGTATTAAAACATTGAAACGCAGGTTAAGATCACAAGTGATGTGACTAACTCGCTACGAGAAACAATGAAATGCCCTGTCCTGCTCGATCCCAATGCGGCTCGGAAAAAAGCGTCACTTTCCCTGCCTGTTTCGATTGGTCGAACCATCGCAATAGAAGCATGAGGTTCGTTGTTCAAAACAATGCCCCTCCATGTCGTGGACATGCTCAGTGAAACCAGCTGCACGTTGATATAATCGATACAAAACAATAAAACACATGCTTATTTCATCGCACGTAACGTGTCGAGGAATTCAAGCAGCTCTGACGTAGATCAACGGATGAATGTCAATAAAATCCAGCAAACATTCAAACACAACTCGAATAATACCCCAGCCAAACGGCAATCATCGTTTCAAACCGTCGTCTCGTTAAAATGCACTGTTTACTATCAATCTAATCATTGGTTTGAAATGCTTACCAAATAATTCTTGTCGGAAAAATTTCAACTAGTCAAAAAATTAAAACCGCCGTCCAAGAAATCCAGAAGTGTCGCCGCCAAGCAACGTTCAACGCCAGCAACTGGGCGGAGCTTGAGGCCGAAGGGGCGTGGGAGGCGGAGCCAGGGGGGGGCGGGGCCTGTTGCTAGGAGAGCTGTTCGCGGCCGGGGTCGATGATCTCGAAGTCTTCCAGGTCGGAGGAGCTAGATCTCCGTGGCGGCGGCGGCGGCGGCGGTCGCGTCATCACCGTCGCCAGCAGGCTTCCCAGGTTGCCGAGGTTGCCAAGCAACGAAGCCGCCGCCAGCACAGAGTCACCCGCTGAAACACACGCACCAACCCCGATTAAAAGGTGGCTCCATGGAGATAGAAACAGGACTATGAATGAACATAGAAGCCGGAGAATCTAGTGACGCTATGCTACAATCACACGCCAACAACTCGACTAACCCCGATTATAACATTGGAGATAGAAACAGGACTATGAATGAACATAGAAGCCGGTGAATCTAGTGACGCTATGTTGCAATCACACGCCAACAACTCGACTAACCCCGATTATGACGTGGCTCCATGGAGATAGAAACAGGACTATGAATGAACATAGAAGGCGGTGAATCTAGTGACGCTATGCTGCAATCACACGCCAACAACTCGACTAACCCCGATTATAACGTGGCTCCATGGAGATAGAAACAGGACTATGAATGAACATAGAAGTCGGTGAATCTAGTGACGCTATGCTGCAATCACGTCAACAACTCGGCTAACCCCGATTATGACGTGGCTCCATGGAGATAGAAACAGGACTATGAATGAACATAGAAGTCGGTGAATCTAGTGACGCTATGCTGCAATCACGTCAACAACTCGGCTAACCCCGATTATGACTTGGGGTCGCTTGTATATTAGTGTGAATTTAATCCTTAACGCAAATACTCGTTGCTTGGACAGTAGACAATGATGATTAGTAACGAAATATCAATTCACAATGAGCATTATGCTCATTCATAATCCTGTTTCTATCTCCATTGAGCCCGACAACTCCGACAAACTTAATATCATTACCACAGTTGGTTGTCCGTGAAGCATAATTGATAAGTGCAGTGCCCCGGACAGGCAAAGACCCGTATCCGAATCACGGCACAGATACAAATTTTGGAATTGATATTTCGTTACAACGCTGCATGTTTCTGACCGAAGGTGAGGCTACCTGAGAGTTGCTTGTCGGCGGGCTTTGCTCGTCGGTCTGGGACAGACTCCGGGAAGCTGAGGCCGCGGACAAACTCTTCGTCAGAGTCGCTGGACCCGTCGAAGTGCGAGCTGCGGAAGCGGATCTCCTCCGAGTCAGAGTCGCTGGATGGACGTGACCGCGAGGGGCGGAGCTTGGCCGGCAGCCAGGACTCGACGTCGTCTTCGCGCGGCGAACGCAGCGACATCGGGTCGTCCGTCGCGTCTGCCGCAGAGAAGACAACGTCAGGCAGGCTTCACGGTCACCGATCAAACACCTGTCTCAGCGCGATGTTGCTTAACTTCGGTGAACTGACGAGAACCGTTGTATCGAACATTGCCAAACAGTTCGGGTTGGTTACCTGATTATTATTTACATATTATAGGTACCTATTATTAATAATATGCCGTTAGTTGACAGTGAGGGCATTTTCGAGGTTTCTAATAACAGGCATTGATGTGTTTTCGGTGATTGCGTTACCGGGATCGAAGGCAAACTCCGCCGAGTCTTCCTTGTCGCTGGAGTCAGGTTCGCCGGCCAGGTGAAACAGCTGCAGGTTCTCGTGGGTTTCCTCCGGCACCAAATCAGCAAGGTCCAGCGTCCCTGTTTCCACGGAGACATCGTCATTTGCGGGGCAGGGTTCACGTTCAATCGCTAGCAGTAAACTACAGAATTTTGAGAAGGTGGCAACCCTAGTTTGCGGCGGTCACGGAAACTGACCTGTGTGAACGGCCTGCCGAACGGAGGCGACGGTGCCGACAATGGTTTGCTTTACGTTCGGCGGCAAGACGTGGATCCAGACGGCGGGGAACGTCAACGCCGTCATGATCATGAAGTAGGCCATGCTCGGCCCGGACACAGCCCGGCCCAGCATCGACAGCCCGGCACACACGCTGCCAACCTCGCAGCAAAACTACCAACACGACAAGCGTGACGACACAACTTAAGTCTATTTTGTTTAAGAACAACCCAGACGGCTCAACGCTAGGTTAAATTCACCTATTTCATTCTATCAAAATTCCATCGAAATGGCGGTGTAGCAAATAGCAATTCAGTCAGTGTCACCACTAACAGTCCTATCCCACTCGGAGAAAAATGACGTCAGATACCCACAGGACGTAGGAACTACCAGTTTTGAAAAAAATATTAATTAGCTCTGCTTAATAACAAAGGGAGACAGGGAAATCACAACCCGAATTGCTCTACCTGGCTTTAGCGAGTGGGTATCATGACGTCATTTTGATAGAATTTTGATTGGATGGAATACCTAGACATATTGAAAACAGAGTTTAATAGTTTCCAGTCAATTTCAATGCATAACATCTTTGGGTTGTTTGCATTTCAAGTCAGATTTAGGAAAAATGTCATGGAAATTCAGCCAAACAAATGAAGTAGACCTCGTGTTTTTTTAACGAGTCCTCTCATAAAATTGGCAATCCCTCGATATGAATTGCCTGTAGAAAAATACCGGTCTACTTTTAGTGATGAGAGCTGTGTCGATAAAACTTGAGCTATTAATAACCAATGAGGAGGAGTAGAGATTGATTGGATTCCCTGGGGAAATCACAGACAACAGGACATGGATTAAGTTCCAAAAGATTATATCCAATGCATATCAATGTACTGTAGAAATTACTTGAAAAATTCACTGCATCTGTTTACATTGTAGAGAAGGTCAACTGCAAGGTCACATTATCTCAAACAACGCGTAACGGACTGCGCCAGCTTTGTTGCTAAGATTAAAACGCAGGGTTTTTGCATCGGAATTATCTTCAAACTATCACTTTCAGAATCAGTGAACAGGGAAAATGGCAAAGTTCATTTGAATATGAAAATACTATTTGTTGACATAGCTCGTCAAAGCAAGTGTATTGACAACAGCCAAGATTGAAAGACAATAGACTTAGGTGGTCTCAGAGAAAAATGACGTCAGATACCCACTGGACGTAGGTACTAGGTACCAGTTTGGAAAGAAATATTAATTAGCCTTCTAAATAACAAAGGAAGATAGGGAAATTGAAACCCGAATTGCTCTACCTGGCTTTAGCAAGTGGGTTTCATGACATTGTTTGAATAGAATTTTGATTTATTGGAATAGGTGTATTGAGAATAGTATCAGAAGTCAGCATTAGTGTTTAACTCACCATTCCCGGCTGCTCTGCTCGAAGCTTCTGAAGCCGCAAGCAATAACGTTTGACTAGTTTGCCCGTTTGGGACAGGTAACTGCTGATTTCAGGAACTGACAGCACTCCGCTGCAACAGACAGTGCCGTGTATACATTTCCAAGCAGTAAAGAGCGTGTGTTTGTTTTAACGAATGCCGGTGGCCCAACCTTACCTAGGTTGCTGAGGATTGTACACTGTGTGCTGCTCGGATTTCACTTCCGAAGGTACCGAGATCTCCGGCCAGATGTGATCCACCCAAGCTTCGTAGCACATCCAAGCCATCAGAGTCGTGAATATCACACCGTAGAATCTCAGCTCGAAGTTTAAAACGATCCTGTCGATGAAATTAAACCGTTGAAATGGGGGCCTACAAGATTAAGTAGGTTATGGCAAGAATACATGGAAGAAACAGAGCTTTCACTTACCAGAACAGAATATTTACAGCTAAAATACTGAAAGAGCTGATTATTGGATCGTCCCATATTAATATATTTTGCAAATAAAATACATAAGATTCATATTTGCCCAATGTCTTTGTTAGGTAATCTTCTTGTTGAGGTAGAGCTTTGGTTTTCAATGGATTTATATTCGATAACCAGTTCTTAAATGAACCGAGACTAAACCAATTACGCACCGTCGATGCCATGATCACTAAAATAATGATATCACAATTTAATCCTCTGCGCGACTAACAATTACATTGCATTATGCGACGCAGTTTTAAGTAGTAAACACTGAAAATGGCAGCTGAGACGATGTTTTCCTGATTATTCACCCCCACTCCTTTGGTCATGGACCAGCTGACTGGCATGTGCGCACTTCACGGATAAATTTAGCGCGCCTTTGGCAAATGAAGCGCAAGTAAATTGGGAATTTCGTCGAAATAACGAAAAAGCGACGACGCAATTTTGCGAAATAATTGGCACTCGGCCGAAATCTGGTGCAACGACACTGGCCAATGCGTCAGCTGTTGAGTACAAAGGAAATACAGCTACGTGCACTGAAATTGCAACACTTGTTTATCGTCCAAGCGTCCGCCGGTCGACGCATCCCGATGCCCGCTATCGCGACCGCAACTCCCGCCAGAATAAAGCTACACTCCTCGGACGTTTCAATTTTTTCAATTTCTTTTTCTCAATAATTTTTATACTGCGTCACGGAATTTCGTCCTAATTGTCTTCATCTTCAACGTAATTGCGAATCATTTCCATTCAAGCTACTCAAAATAATCAACTGAAAAAGACTAAATGATAAAATTTTATGCGGTCCATTTTTAACTTTCACCCACAGATTCACACCTACAAAGCTTTTGGTGACGAAATTTTGTTTCCAGCGCCCACGAGACTTCTCCGAGGTTCTTGTCAAGGTTGTTAGGTTCTAGCTAGGAAAATAAAACGCCCATTAATAATTAATTAGTATTTAATTAAATTAAAACACTCTCTCTATGAAAATACACATGTGGCGGCAAAATACTGAACATCTTGGCTGACACAATATTTCTTCGAAGAAGACCACTTCAGGTAGGCACAGTTAGAAACATATAAAAAAATATCACTAGTCTACATTAGTCTTAGTAGAAACTTTAGAAAATAAAAACTCGAGATTGTTTTCTGTGATTTTAGTCAGTTAAGGCATGTGTGTCGTTCACCGACCAAGACGGAACTGTTAAGATCATAATTAGTCTAATTAAATACACGGAAAATTCCTCGCGGTAAAACCCTTTCCACTCTCGACGCTTTAGCTTGTCTAATGGCACTTTTTCGATTCCCTAAACACTAGATTCTAACAGATTCTTTCAACAAATTCTCGCTAACATTTACGTAGACTCCTGCAAAGTATTTATAAAGTTAAAAATGCGCGTGTAAACCTGTGCAAGTCTGGGGAAGACGTGAAACTTTAGCGACGACCTTGGCTTGCAACGCTAGATACACCGACTTCTGTCACTGGGCTCGCTCCGAACTTTCCCACCAGATTTCCAGCCTCTGCCTCCGTTCACACAAACAGCTGCTAGAGACTTACATAATTATATTTACAAGTAGAAACCTAGACTGCCAAACGCAAGACGCTTTCACGAGATGACAAAGCAACGCAGTCATTGTGTAATCCGGGTCACTTGGTCTGAAAGCGTCCAAGTGTTTGCAACTGCAGACAACATGGTATAATCCTAATAAAGCAGAAGTTCAAAAAGTTTGGTTTTTTTGGTGTTGGTCGATGCAAGTTGTTGTGAAACTTTGTACTCCGTGGAGATTTTTTTGTCGGAACGCGTTTTTGGGCGAGATATTAAAGATTTTCGGGTGCTTGTATAACATTGCCTCTTAAGGGACTACGATTTTTGACCGAGGCCGGTTGAGCTTTGTTGTTTGCAGTTGGCACCCGTGTTGCAATACGGCGGTTGTAGTTTTCAACTGTTATACACTCGTATGAGATATCGAGGGTTTTAAATTTGTGATTCGTGACTTTTCGGTTGCTTTCTGACAATTTATTTTTGTCGCTAACGCGTTATTAGGAGTTTTTGAGTAGAAATCATACAAAATGGTATCTGCTCAGTTCTGCTCTGGTTAAATGTGTTTGCGGTCCTGAAAAGGACCCTGACGATTGTCGACGTTTCGTCCACGTTGGCGCGGACATCTTCAGGACAGTCAGGAACGTCGACAATCGTCAGGGTCCTTTTCAGGACCGCAAACGCATTTAACCAGAGCAGAACCGAACACTCTCCAGTCCACCAACCACGGCTCTGAACCACTCCGCATTTCCAAAATGGGGGATGTTCACACTTTCCGCTGTACTAGGATAATTTCGGCAACATTGCAACAGGCAACAATAACCCGGCAGTCAGCGCAAGGCTCGGGAAATCAGACTCGATTTCAGGTTCCCTCCGTTAATAAGTAAGGCCGATAGGTCAAACCGGTGAAATTCCAAAGGCTTCACCTGGATTTACCCAAGACACTGACAGTGAGGATTTCAAAACTCAATGAGTGAGTTATTAAAACCATATTATAAGCTATCTCTTATCCAGTTGAAACTTAATGTCCTT